>OX465088.1:68635170-69961553 GCA_949987675.1 Chymomyza fuscimana
GGTTTGTTGGCAACAACAAACTTATTTACAATCATCAGGTGGGATTTCAAAAGGGCAAATCTGTTACAGAAGCTCTACTCATAGTAGATCATCTGATTAGCAGATACTTACAAAAACGGAATCACATCTCCATTTTATCCTTGGATTTTGAAAAAGCCTTTGACAAAATTGGTATACACACGATTCTAGATCAACTTACTGCCTGGAAACTCGGGCCCCGTATTATAAATTACATTAAACACTTTATGACCAAACGTAAAATAAAAGTCAGAATTACAAACCACTATTCAAATACTCTACCGCTACACAATGGCATCCCCCAAGGATCCCCACTCTCTGTTGTCCTTTTTACTATAGCTTATAATAAACTGTTAGATATCATTAGCCTACACAAAGACATATCCTTCATCGCATACGCAGACGACTTCAACATCATAAAACCGCTAGGAAAATCTAAAAATTTACAGATCGATTTCAACAACATCTTATCAGAAATCCTCGAATGGGCAAAATATTCAGGTGCATCTCTCTCATTAGAGATGTGTAAACAAAATTAACTGTAGTTCCAACCTACAATCCAATAACTTAAACATCTCAAATGTTAGTTCTCTCAAAATTCTCGGCCTTACCATCAATTCTAAATACAACTGGAACTCACACATAAAATCCCTTATCGTCCCTTTACAAACCCGTCTCAAAATTTTAAAAACACTTTCTAGCAACAAATTTAATTGTAATACACTCACCATCATTTCTGTAATAAAGTCACTAATTATACCAAAGATAGACTATGCACTATACATCTATGGATATAGTACCAAATCTAACCTAAAAAAAATTCAAACAATAGTAAATTCCGCCTTAAGGGCCGGTATAGGTGCATTCTTTTCTTCTCCAGTATATAGTTTACTTCTCGAGTCCCACATTTACCCAATAGAAATGAGACGTGAACTAATAACTACTACGCAAATTAAGTCACTATTAAATAGCCAAAACTCCCCCATTTTCCCCCTTATAAAATCAGTAGTAAAATCGAAACTCATCTCTAAATATAAACATCAATCCGCACTTTCTAAAATCATTCAGTCATGCTCTAAATATGATTTTCCTATCATGCCTCCTAAATTGAGTTCTATTAAAAACCCCCCGTATTGGCATTTTGACAATGAATCCATAAATTTAAACTTAAGCACGTATAAAAAGAACAGCACCAACCCAAAAATTGTTTCTTGAAATCAAAGATACTTTAAAAGACTTTCAATTTATATATACGGATGCATCAAACCTCAACCAAACCACAAGCTACAGTATTACAACTTCTGAGAGTTGTATCTCAAAATCTATTCTACCAATCCATACTTCAGTATACTCAGCTGAACTAATAGCAATCCAAAATGCCGCAAATCTTGCAAATAGATCTAAGAATAAATTTGCCATTTGCTCAGATTCCTTATCCTCCATTCAAAGTATCCTCAACCCTAACACTAAGTGCATATACTCAAATTACATACGGAACATACTGACTGATAACAAGAAAATTAGAATAATATGGGTCCCAGGACACACCCTTATTGCGGGTAATGAGCTCGCTGACACTACAGCCAAAGAACATAAAAAGAGCTATCAAATCCGAATATGAAAATAAATTTCTGGGCTTGCTATCTAAAACCTCCACTTGGTACAAACAGGTTCACCGACGAAACACAGTCGTTGAATTCTTGCATAAATACAAACCAGTTAATACAAGACGATTGGATATCATTAAGCTCACAAGAATACGCATAGGGCACACAAAACTAACCCACTCCTATCTCTACGACGCAGCCAGGGGACGATATTGCCAATTTTGTAATACAGACGCCATACTCACGATCCACCACATATTTTCAGAATGCCCTGCCTTTGAAACTAACAGAAACCTCTATTTTAATACCTCTGATCCAATACCACCTAATTTAAATATAGATCCTCAAATAACTCGATACAGTCATTTAATCCCCAAACATATTTATTATTATTTAATTCCTAAACATAACGAAATACCAATCTTTGTAAATACAAATTAAGCTGAAGGCCACTGATGCTACGACTAATAAGTATAGGTTTCTTATAATTTTAATTATAAGTTAATCTTCTAAGTAAATAAATAAAATATATACATTTATTCAAGTAACAATATATGTAGGATTGATGTTTATCCCGAGTTTATTTAATGTAGTTTATTGTATAAACCAGTGTCTTAAAGCTAGTGCGTCTGTAACAACTTTAGCGACTTTAACAACTTTTATTCTCTGCTGCTCTGACTACCGCTTTTACGCCTAACTGCTTCGACTGCTCATTCACTACTCTTAATTATGGGGTGCTGACTGCTATCTGCTTCTTCTTCTTTTCTCTCATCCATGCTGCCAACTCCTGCTGTTGTCCGTGCTGCCAACTCCTGCTGCCAACTACTGCTATCTTTACATTCGGCCATTCTGATCCTCGTCGTCTGTCCCAGACGACTGTAACTATTCATTCCAATCCAAATATTTCCACAACTTCATAAAGTCTGCGCTTGTTGACGTTACACTTGGATCGTATCGGCCGTGGCGCTTCACCTTTGTTACTTCGTACGGACCAAGAAAATTACTTGCCAACTTTTTACCAGCGACGAATTGCGTACGTTTTATTGCTACTAAATCTCCTTCTTTGTATACGGCTTCATTTTTACGCTATTTGTCATATTGCTCTTTGTATACTTTTTGAGCCTGCTGAATTTGAACTTTAGCCTCATCATGCATTTTCTTTCTCTCATTGTCAAAATCTTCAATTATCTCTTGCTCAATCAAGGCTATAACTCTGTCCCAGATCATGTTATTGTTTAGTTGGCGCCGATGTTGCTGCTGCTGTTGCTTCTGGACTTGATTTGGCTTCTTCTTGGCTACATCATTTGATTGTCCTTTGATTTTATTCTTCTTCTTCCTTTTCTTCTTCTTGCTCTTTGATTTCTCAGCTCCTGCACTATCGTTGTAAGCTTCAGCATCAACATCACCGATGCGTTCCGTTGGTTTTTGGTGTGGAGAATCTGCAGCATCTTCATCATCGCTCTCATTTAGCTCCTTTTGCTTTATTGACTGCGTTTCTTCATATTCGTCTTCAGTTGCATCAGATTCCTCACCGGTGACACTCCCCCCAAAGGAATCGTGGGTACACGTTCTTCATACGACTGGTCCAAATATTCACGCTGCTTCACTTCTTTGCCTTTTTCTTTAGCTCACTCGGCTTAATTTCGTCCGCTTGTATTTTCAAAGTTAGCAACTGTATTAATTGCTGCATGTTTTTGTTGCCTTCGTCCACTTTTCCTTGCACACTCGCCAGTTGATCTTCCATGTTTTCTATTCTTTTTTTTACACTCGCTACTTGACTTTGATCTTGCTGTTTCACAATAGTTGTGTATACATGTACACACACGCACTTCTATGTACTTATATTTGCTGCGCAAAATGTTTTAATGCACAAATGTCTTTGTTTTACACAGGTTAAGACAGGTTGAGCCCCCAAATGTAGGATTGATGTTTATCCCGATTTTATTTAATGTAGTTTATTGTATAAAACTGTCTTAAAGCTAGTGCATCTGTAACAACTTTAGCGACTTTAACAACTTTTATTCTCTGCTGCTCTGACTACCGCTTTTACGACTAACTGCTTCGACTGCTCATTCACTACTCTTAATTATCGGCTGCTGACTGCTATCTGCTTCTTCTTCTTCTCTCTCATCCATGCTGCCAACTCCTGCTGCCAACCACTGCTAACCATCTTTACATATATGTATGTCTATAAAACAGGCAAAACAGGACAAAAAAAACTATAAAACACTGCTGCACTCGTGCACTGCCAAACTTAGACTGCCCTTTTAGTCGCTAGTCACATTACGCGGGACCGCTTAAGCTAAGCTTTAACAGAATGCAGAATGTGCCTTTTCTCTCGCTCTCTCCTTCGGCTAAACCTACTCCAGCTGTTTGAGCCAAAAAAGGTAACAGCATAATCGTACGATTAAGAGCGGTCGTTGACCCTCTAAAGAGCGCACTTCCTAACTACGGAGCTTAGGCGTTATACCTATTTTAAATTATACCAAACGTAAAGACTTTTTTTGGATCGCATATCTTCATTAGGTCCATATGGCCACTACAATCTCTCCAGTCCACTGCCACAAGCTTAACTCCCGGATAGATTTCTCCGAGGGCTGCTATAACTCTTTTACAATAGTTTTGACTGTGCCGAGGTGCCAACCGGCGTCACTACAGAAAGGTGGGGGTCCTCCACTGGACTCCATCTCCTCCAGGAAACGATCCTTCGGAACCTCAGCGCAGGGGCGGTTCAGGTGCTGCGGTCGCGTCCGTCTCGGCGTTGGTGCAGTTTCTTCTGCAGACCTCTGACGCTTTACTTTGTCTTTTGGTTTTCCCGGGGCTGCTGGCTGAAAGCCCGGCAAGCTCTTACCCTCGGGTGATTCCTTCGGAGTGGTGGTTTTTTTTGGAGAATCTCTCGGTTTGTTTGGTGTTGGCATATTAGGATTAGCCAGCTCTGAAGAGTTAGCAGCCCGCTCCACCTTGGACGAGGAAGCGAAATATTCCTGTTTCGATCCTGCGTCCAAGGATGGGCTGGACTGCCTTCCCCCAGAATCTAGGGAAGACGGTGGGTTTGCCGTCTTGCCCTTATCGGCACAGTCCGAGATGGAAAGGACACCCGCCGGTTTCTTTCTTACCGTATTTTGGCGAGTTACGTTCTCTTGTTTTTGTTAATTATTTGGATTAGTGTTAATTTTCGGACCCACGAGTAGTCGGGAAAGGGTGAGTCACCCGTGGCATAGCCCGGGTACCGCGGGAAGGTATCCGAGTCCGCAAAGTAGTGACTGAGACCCCCTCAGCCATACATCCATCGGCCTTTGCTGTTCTACCTTAGATTTGGGGTAATTTTATAGAGTTTTCTACTCTTGCCCGAGCTACCATTAGTCAGCGCACATGGCAGAGACATGACCGTACCATGGGCCGTACTCTCCGCCCTCGCATTGAGAGTGTAGTCGCACTTCCAGAAGTGCGTCACAATTACGGCGCGTAACCGATGTGGGTTACACGTGAGTCCCCTTGTGACACAAAATGGGTGACGGCCAAACCTATCCTTAAGATAATCGTAATGTGAGCCGCTGAACATACGTGTAGTTAACTTGCTCCCGAGGTGTTGCTCAATCCTGGCGATTTGTAGGGTTACAAAGACGACACCCCACGCTGTCTTTTCTTCTGTGATGATATCATCTATTACCACTAAGTCCATGTACAGGAGGAGCAGAAAAGCTGCCAAGAAGACCATTTTGCCTTTCGAAGCGCTTTCTTATACTTTAAAAGGCTGAGTTTATAATCAGTCCATGAATAAACGTCATCCTTTGTTTTGGCAGCAGTAAAGAGCTTACGGGAATTGTGCTGGAGTTGCCCAATTTCTAATGACCACCAGGGAGGTTTTGCTTTCCACTTGGTATTCTAAGTCTACAAGATTTATTGAAAGCATGATTACATGCTCTAGTTAATTTATCAATTTGAGTATTATTAAACTCCACCGAATTGGGTCCTCTTGGAGGATCCGGAGGGAGAGTTCTACCCATTATCTGTTCGAAAAGCTCCCAGTTCGCAGACTGGGGGTTTCTAAATTTCCCTATAGAAGGTGGGGTTAGGGATATCAACGTCTCAATGTACCGATGTACCGATGTTCCGAGAAGGAGTGGTCGTTGAGGACCCTCCAATTCGGACCCTCTGGTATAGAGAGTTTGATGCCAAGGTAATGTCTAGGACTTCTTTCCTATTCTTAATGATAAAGGTAGGGTCGTTACCTTTATTGCATATCAGCATATTAGTGGATAAGATGTAGTCGAAAAGTAACTCACCTCGCTCATTTATGTCAGTGCTACCCCACTGAGTGTGATTGTGCATTGGCGTCTCACCCCATAATCAGGTCAATGTTGTTTGCCTCACTGTCCTTAATGAGGCTTTTTGGCCCTAGCGGTGGGGATCTCTCTGCTCATAAGTCATGTAGCAGGAGCTCACCCTTAAAGTACCGGATGCCAGCACCAGACTTGCAGCGGTGTTGTCACCATCACTGTAATTTGAGAGCAAAAACTTTATCTGAGTGTTGAGCTACTATTAGCTTATATTCTTTAGTCCTTAACCCAGAAATCTGGCCTTTGCTTAGCCTAGGTTTCTAGATAAGGACGACTCAATTTCGCCTTGGCTGAGGCGAAGCAATAGTGCAGCCGAGGCTGCCATAGAGTGATGGAAGTTAATCTGAAGAAGTCTTATTGACATCTTCAGGATTAACCTCCACCACCGTGTTGTTGGCCTCCTCGTCCGTGTCTTCGAGGATTGAGTCATCGAGGATAGAGTAGTCGTCTCTATGGCCTAGTTTAGAGAGCTTTGTTGCAAGCTCCGACGACTCTGAGACATACCCCTCCAGTATGTCCTCCTCCTCGCTTATTTCTTCCGGGATAAGCAGTTCTGGATCCTCCAGCTGTGGTTCGGGTGCGGTTAGCTTACCGCCCGTAGTGTCTGTACGGTACACCCGAATCACAGCCTTCTTATAGCCGTACCTTACCTTATGGCTGGTACCATAGAATCATGCAGATTAATCTGCACCACCCTAAGATTTCCGGCTGACTTAGCTTCTCAGCTTAAAATAATTGCTAAGAGGCAATCCATTTCAAGATTCAGCTGGCCTTGCTCCGCTAGGATGTGTCTCTAAGACTTTACCAATGCTGATGAAGAGATCCTTGCCGTTTCTAGAGTTGCGCGCCAACCCTATCCCAATGGTGCAGTCATCGGTTCCACAGTCCGTCTCATCTTTGATCATATTAAGAATGGTTTAATAATAATTCCCTGACTGACAATTTTTGTCAGTCGCCCCTGGGCGGGGCAGGATCTCTATTAATAACTGTTCAAAGAGAACAGGGACCTACAGTTTATAGCCGAATCCGAACGTTGGTGTCCTTAATTAATAGAGACTTTCTTGGGCAAATAGCGTCTTTGAGCTAGCGATGCCAGTGCTAGGCAAATGTACCAGTGCTACTGCGGGGATTCGAACAACCGACCTTCGGTTTGTAAAGCGAGTACGCTACCACTACGCTACCGACGGCCATGGTTTGGTCCTCCATAATTGGGGGTGGGATCCCTACCTTCATGATCGAACGCGCCAGAACTTGGTCTGTAACGACGACTTGGATCCTTGCGACTTCGATCCTTCTGCCGAATTTGATGAGATTTGAAAGTTACGTCATAGAAGTTGTTCAAAGTATAGGGGGTTTGTTTAGAGTAGAGTTAGAGTTTCTTTGGTTTTGTTTGTGTATTGTTTGCGCTCAGCAGTGAGAAAATAAACTGTAAACGTTTCGCAAACGTTTTTCTAATTTTTTATGTATTTGTAGAGTCGTGAGCAAACGTTGAAAGAGCATCCCCTTAAAGAGCGAAACAGGAATTGTTTTGTATGTACTCTTTGGCATTGCAAACGTTTTGTTTTTGTTTTTTCTCTTGTACAAAAATGAAAAGTTTCGTCCGTTTATGAAAAGTTTCGTTTGTTGGTAAAAGATATGAAAATATAATCGAGCGAAAAAAGCGAAAAGCGTGGCTAGTTTAACAAGAGATCCTGCTCAAATTTCACAGACCCACCAAAAAATTAATCTTAAACTATAACTTCAAAATTTTGATACTTGGAGTAACGTCACTTGTTCTTATTTCAGGATTGTATATGGTTTGGCGTTTGCAATACCGACGCTTTCAACCATAATCAATACTGCTTCTATAATGGTACACCAAAATTAATGCCACAAGATGGAGTGGAACTATTAAGAGAAAGATGCAGTTATCTCCTCGAAAATGGGCAAAGAAACTTTTGTTGTGACATCAATCAGGTAAGTGAGTTCTTTGATTGTATGTAACTAAAACATACCACAGACATTTTAAAAAGCCATTTCGATTGCATTTTTATACCCTGTACAGACAGTATGGTACAAAGGGTATTTATACCCTGTACCGTATGGTACAAAGGGTATATTAAGTTTGTGCAAGCCGAAAATGTATGTAACATACAGAAGGAAACGTCGGAGACCCCCCAAAGTTACCTAAAGTATTATCAGGGTGACTAGAGAAGTCGATATACCCATGTCCGTCTGTCCGTCTGTCTGTCTGTATGAACGCCTAGATCTCAGAGATGGTAAGAGCTAGAGCAACCCAATTTTCAGATTAGATGCGTTATTATGTCAGGGGATGCAAGTTTATTTTATATTTTGGATATCTTGGATATATTATATAGCTCCCATAGGGGTGTTTCAGAGGACCTCGAAAAACCTAAAAGTTTTAGATAAATAATTCGTTTGTTTATGTAGATATCGTAACCAAATTTGGCAATCGGAAGTTTTTTAGAAACCCCCAGCACTGTACCAAATTTGATCATAATCGGTTGGCTATATCATATAGCTCCCATAGGAACGATCGGTCAAAAAAACATTTTTGTTTAAAAATTCGTCTGTTTTTGGTTGTTTATGAAGGTATCGTAATCTAATTTGGCAATCAAATGTCTTTTGGTGTTCTTAAGCAATTTACCGGAGTTTATTGCAAGCAGAGGTACAGGGTATCCCAAAATCGTCCGCGCCCGACTTTAACGTACGCCATCTTTTAGTATCAAGTTTTGTGAAAGACGGAACTTGTCTGCCTGTCTGTACTAGATCGCAATTGGATCGGTTTACATATTTAACCAAAAAGAGAAAAACATCAAAAGCGTATATTTTGGTGTTTAGTTTCCTTCTCCTGTCTCGAAAAACGCAAAATATCTCTGAAAGTTAATTTGGAGTTTCGTGTTAATAAATGTCCACTCCATTTATCTAAGCAAATGAGTTTACACCAATATTTATTTATTTATTTACAATGATAATAATAGTTAAAAACTAATAATTAACATAAAATATAATAGCACTAGCAACTAAGGCTTTCGGCTATAAATCTTTCCAGACGGCGCACCGCACTTTGTATATACTCTAACCAACACTGATTGCACAGTGGTGCTAATGAAGTTCCCAGCGCCGTAAAAGTCCATTTTCAAACTTGCTAATTGTTTGGTCAAGCAGCTATAACTTAACTAGGCATTAACTAAGCCGATATTTTTTACTTCTTCGATAGCTAATAGAACACCAGATTTTTTGGTATTTTTAGATGACTTCAAATTCTCGCAGTTGTGAGCTGTCAAAGGCATTTGTAGTAACACGTTCGAGAATTTATTCTCGATATTCGAATAGTAAGCTTTAAATTTTAAAAAAAATGGTAAAATATTCGAATATCGTCCAATCTTTTGATTCAAAAAAAAAGTTAAAGGTATGTATTTAATAAAAAAAATATGTCTGTGACCTGTGCTTAGGTGTGTTTGGGACAATTACTAGTTTGAAACCCCTCTTCGATATGCTGTATTTTCTCATGTACTACAAACTTCTTTAGAGTAAAAGTAACATAAGGCCGACTAGGTCCGGGCTGATTCTTGGTTTTTATACCCTGTACCGTATGGTACAAAGTTACCTAAAATATGATTAGTTTCGTTTGTTTGTGAAGACATCGTAACCAAATTTGGTGTTTGTCAGTTTTTTAGTGTTATCCAGCACTGTACAAAATTTGATCAAAATCGGTAGACTATATCATATTGCTCCCATAGGGCCAATCGGTCAAAAAAAACGTATTTTGAACAAAATTCGTTTTGTTTCGTTTGTTCATATATATATCGTAACCAAATTTGGTGTTTGTCAGTTTTTTTAGTGTTACCCAGCACTGTACCAAATTTGATCAAAATCGAGAGACTATATCATATAGCTCCCATAGGGCCGATCGGTCGAATAAACGTATTTTGAACAAAATTCGTTGAGTTTCGTGTGTTTTTGAAGATACTGTGACCAAATTTGGTGTTCCAAAGTTTTTTATAGTTCCCAAATACTGTACAAAATTGTATCAAAATCGGTTGACTATATCATATAGCTCCCATAGGACCAATCGGTGAAAAAACATTTTTGCACAAAATTCGTTGTGTTTCGTTTATTTGTGAAGATATCGTACCCAAATTTGGCAATCAATTGTCATGTCGGTGCAAAAGCAAGTGCTGTTTGAAGTTTGGCACCGGGAGATTACTCAAAGCAAATAGAATTTAACTGTTGAAAATCATGTGCTTACTCATTGATTAATTGATCATTATTATCAATTGATAAAAAAGAGTATGATAATGATGAACACAAAAAAATTAAAAATCTTTTGGCTGCTCATTGCACTTGGCGTCTAATTCATCGAATGCATCTATGCTTGGGCATCAAATGACGTTTCAAATTTGTGATATGCTTTCCGGTCAACAACACTCAACACACTTTGCAAGTCGATTTATTATTGTCATATTTAAAAAATGCATTCACTTTTTTACGTTCTTCACGACCCATATTTATAAATATTAACGTATTATCAGTTAAAAAATTATAAGAACAGTAGAGCAAGAGCAAAGAAAACCAAACCGGCTTGTGTCTGAACAATGCACGAAGTAAAACACAGGCGACTCGCACAAGCACGCGTACATACACAAAAGACACTTTTGCTAAAAGTCTCAAGCAAAAGTGTCCGCGAAAAACACAACCAAAAAGGAAGCGAAAAAATGTGGTACAGTCGAGGCGGTGCCCGACAGTGGAATACCCTGTACCTTTTGTGTCAAAAAAATTTTTCCTGCATATTCCATCTAAGAACTTTCCAATTGGAATTTATTTTTATTTGGTGCAAAACGATATTTATACCTATAAGTTCCCTAAATTTGTACCGATTTTGATGAAAATCGAAAGTTACGTCAAAGAAGCTATTTTAATTATATTGGGTAAGTTTCAAGTTGATATGTTGAGGGGTGTGGGAGAAAACACGGTAAATCGATTGCGGGGGGTGGGGGACCGCATCGATAAAATTTTGATGTGGATTTGTTCATTAGAGCCACATGAATGAGCTAACCAAAAATTGTGATTCTAGGTCACTTGGGGAGGTGAAATTTGCACATTTTTGACTATAACTTCTGTTGTATTTCCGATTTTGTTCATTTTTTACACATAGATGCATGTATCCACAACGCATCGCTCTGTTAAATTTCAAATGAAAATATTAAACGGTGTGGCTAAAAACCGCGAAAATCTACAGCGGGGGAACGGGGAAAGATATTGACATGATTCAACAAACTTCATCTGCTTAGGAAATATGCGCACCAGCTGGTAAAGTTTCGTGTTTCTAGCTCTTATAGTCTCCGAGATCTAGGCGTTCATACGGACGGACAGACGGACGGACGGACATGGCTCAATCGCTACCCGAGGTTATGATAAGCATTTTGGTATAAAGGACTTGGGGTCTGCCACGCCTCCTTCTGTCCGTTACATACATTGCACAAATCTAGTATACCCTTTGTACCTATAGGTACAGGGTATAAAAATTGGTCTTGGTCTGAGTCGAACACTTTTGAGCAAAAACACAATTGAAAGTGTTTTGTCAATAGCTTCGCTCAAAGTGTTCGTAAGAGAGCGGTTTTTTTCGGACACTCTGAAATGCGATTTTTGCGAGCTCTGGTAACAAGTATACAAACCAGCGCGCGCAAAAAATATTTGGATCTGTATTGCGCGGAGTGCTAGTAATTGACATCGGCTCTAAAGGTGCATATTGTACATTCACATGTATTCTTTTGTGAGCTGATCGTGTACGTTTTTAGTTTATGAAACAACAAAGTCAGAGTCAATTGCCAAAACATAAAATTAATTTTAATTATTAATTAAGACAAAAATTTTTAAAACCTTATTTTGATTACGATGCGGATGCTATGGGGATTTGAACTCAGGGGTTGCTGGAATTTCAGCAAAACATTAATTCTAGCAAATAATCGCTGTCTGCCATTGGCACGTTTTGTTATATTATGTCATAGAAATATTAGATCGTCGTAAGGACCCAATCCCAAGCAAAAATGTTGCTAGGTACATACAGCCAAAATTGAAAAGCCACATTAAATATGAGCTTTACGCATCAAATAAATACTCTTAGGCATAGGCAAGCAATGCGCATAGGCAAGTCCAATGCAAATTACAAATAACAATTTCGCGAGTTCTTTCTCTTATTCGGTTTGCTGTCTGAGCTCTACAACATTCGCTTTAAAAAAAATGGCGTAAATTAAAGTCGGGCGCGGAAGACTTTGGGATACCAAAAACTGTTTTTTGACCGATCGGTCCTACGGGGGCTATACGATATAGTCATCCGATTTTTATCAAATTTGTGCTGGGGAACTGTATAATACTACCAAACACTAAATTTGGTTGCGATATCTTCATAAACAAACTAAACACAACGAATTTAGCTCCAAGCACGTTTTTTTCACCAAACGGTTCTATGAGGGCTATATGATATAGTCAACCGATTTTCATACAATTTGGTAAAGTGCTTGGCAACTCTAAGAAATGAATGAATGAATCCGAACGCGAAATTTAGTTACGATATCTTCATAAACAAACGAATTATCCATCACAACTTTTAGAGTTTTTCGAGGTCCCCTGAAACACCCCTATGGGAGCAATGTAATATAACCCCGATTTTAAAAATCAAACAAATGTTTTTCCACATAGAAGATATGTATTTCAAGAAAATATAAATTATTTATGAATAAATATTGGGAAAAACGTGAGACATCAAATTTGTGTCAATGGATCATCTGAGATCAAAAAGCCAAAACGGTATCATTAGTTAATGACATCATGGTCTCACTCTTTTTTTTCAATCAAATTTTCGGGACAAAAAAATTATTAAATAATCACCAAAAGAAATAAATAGGCTAAGTAAAAAAACAAGTGGTAAAGCCATTCTCAAGTAACAGTGATTACTGACTTTGAACACATCGCTTCAAGAAAAACGAGTTAATATTTTGCATTTTGTATGTAAAAATTATGAAAATTGGCGTTTGCGACCGACTTTTTTGTTCGATTGCTGGAAAGCTATTAATCATAGAAAAGTAATGGAGGTCTCATAGATAATTTCAACTACTTTAACAAAACATATGGGTAAAATTTAATTAAAACTCTTCGTTTACTGTACTAAAATGAATTTATAACCGATTTATAGAGCATTATTTTATATTCAAGCCGTAGCGCAGTCATAAGTGACTAAGATTTGTTGCAATCCATCATGCAAATGAAGACATATACACACCATGACCTATGTTGCAGGATTCCAAATAAGCCCAAGTGTCTTTGTGAAATCTGTGCCATCGTCACCAACCTCAGATGCGTTTAATTGTCCTTATCAGAGACTTATCCAAAACAGTTGAGACGTTGGAGTACCATTTCCTGATTTGAAAATATCCCTGGGCCAACAGGCCAGATGTTTGTCTTAGTATTTCTAGCACTTCCTCCACTGAGCTGCCTCCCGTCATCAAATAATCAACGTTAAAGTCGCGAAGTAGCACCTGTGAGCCTATCGGGAATGATGCTTCCTCATTTTTGGCCATTTGTTGCATTGAGTGCATAGAAAGGAATACGACCCGGAGTTTTTTGTTTGTGCTATCCTCATTAAGTAAATAGCGACAAAGAATCAGTGGCCTATCAAAGTTGATGATTCATATCGAGGTATTCTGGTGTTGCTTGCAGCTTTCGATTTCTTGCAACTATAAGCAGACCGATGGGATGAGGCTTGTAAAACGCTGGGTCTGCAAGACGAATATTTGAGGGTATTCTCCAACGCGTAGTTTCTACTTTAAAACAGTAAATATTGCAAAAAAGGAAGCTAGATATATACGATTTAGTGGCAACATACGAACTGCACAACGAACATTATATTCGGATTCGTTTTGAAGCCGAATGTTTGGTAAAAATTAGTTGTAATTATTTGGTTCTGCCTCAACCCAAAAAATAGCATGCACAGCCAAAACGCGCAGCGTTACCCAAAGAAAATGCCCCTTGTAACAAAAATAGCTAAGTGGTGTTTAATTTCAATACATAATAAAGAACTAGCAATATTTTAATGAAAATGAAATGTAAAAAACATATAGTAATACAAATTTAATACAGTCGAGGCGGTGCCCGACAGTGGTACCTGTAGGTACCTTTTTTCTCGAAAAAAAATTGAATTCCTGCATATTCCTTCTAAGAACTTTCCAATTGGATTTTTTTTTTGGTGCAGAACGATATCTATACCTTTAAGTTCCGTAAATTTGAAATGTACGTCAAAGAAGTTATTTAAAGTATATAGGGTAAGTTTCAGCGTGTTCCTTTTTTTTCGAAAAATTTGTTATTCCTGCATAGTCTTTTTTAACAACTCTCCAATTAGGAAATTTATTATTTTTTTTGCTGCAAAACGATATGTACATAAGCTACATAAATTGTGACCGATTTTGATGAGAATCGAAAGTTACGTCAAAGAAGTTATTTAAAGTATATTGGGTAATTTTCAAGTTAGGGGTGTGGAAAAAAACACGGAAGTCGATTGCGGGAGGTGGGGGTTCGATGTGGGCTACATGAATATACTTACCAAAATTGGTGATTCTAACTATATTTTTTTACCATAATTACGTATAGTCAAAGATCGATGCAGTTTATTTGCAATTTGAAGACTTCTCGCAAATTGTCTTTTCTGGGGTATCCAACTTTTGAGTAGTCAGCCATATTTGGAACAAGTTCCAACTCCCGGAGTCGTTGGCTATGTGCTTCAAGTGGACAAGTCTCTTGCACTATGCTCGTCAGAGAGCATGATTGTGTCGGTGGTGATGGCGTTGTAAGGTATCGACCGAATCGGTGCCTCTCTACACTGCTTGAAAAAAGCACCTGCGCCAAGCAGGTCGACCCATTGTGGTTCGTAAAACAACCGGTCTGCTTGGACGATGGTACCATGGAAGTTCCGTGCGTTGGGAGGCAGTACTATCTCTGGGTGATTTGATTAAATGTTACCACAAACTCTGTTGACATTTTGAATGGTTGATTCAGCGAGCCAATTGTGATCTTGATGACATGGTGGCCAAATACATGTTGAGCGTAGTCTGTGGTCCGTGCACAATGTGTGTAAAACGGATGCGTCTCATGCTTTAACCTATTTAAATAGCATTTAAAGCAGCCATGTCCTGTAAGTAAAACTTCCTACTCACCCACGACCTTATGTCCGGAATCAGTCTTTTTGTCCATGTGCCGCTGGGGGAAGCCCTTCAACTCTTTGGTGCTTGTTGCTTGGCCTGCCAGCCGACCCAGGGCTGCCATTCTGCCATTGCTCTTCTTTGTTATGCAGACTTTTACCCCCGGTTGTAGCAGGTGACAGCCATTGGTTGTGCCCATACAGGACGATAGACCGTACCACGTTTGGAATGAGCCTTCTACTTCTATCTCGCGGCCCGCCAATATTTGCCATACTGTCGCCGCAAAGGTCAACCTATTTAGTAGCACGCCGAGTTACCATGCTGGCTTAGATATGTGTGTTGCTCATGCGGACTGTAGTAGTCGCGACCTTTTTTTTTGCTGATAATGAGAACTGCCTCTGTTTTTAGTGGTGCCCGTTCCCATGCAGCTCCTTGGCGACAGCTACCACTGTAACACCGATCCTTGTGGAACGTCACCGAAAATAATGTGGTGTATCCGCGCGGAAGAGGTGTCGTAATGCCGTTCCTAATGCACGTTCTCCAAGCGGTTGCGTATTAAGACCCCGTTAGTTTGTACGTTGATGGATTCTCAAGTGTCTAGCCGTCTTTTGGGATCAACACAAGCCTCTGTAGTTTCCATCGTACAATGGGCGTGGCCAGATTTCGGCCAAAAGTCCAAATTACAAAATGTCCTTTGAATATGATTTTACACATATTAAGGTATCCTGTGCAAAAAAATTATTAAATTATAATTAGTGGTTTTTAAGTAATTGTCAATGACATTTTGTATTTTTTGAGCTTTCGCGATAACTTACAGAAAAAAAAACCTGCATTTACGATGATATATTCAGCTACGAAATCTTAATTCACTTTATTGTATATAAATATTTCTTCAGAAAAAAAATAAAATTGGGCTTAGAAACTTATTTTACAAGAAAATATAATTCCTCAAGATTTTCGAAAATTGAATATTTTATCTAAAAGTTGAATTTTAAAAATTGACCCCCCAAAAGTATGCTGCGTTTTCATAGTATTGTGGCTTTTCATACATTTTATTTTATTTTTAATAATTGGTAATCAACCGATAAGTACATAAGGTTATAATCCAATATTGATGAAAGAAGAAATAAATCGCTACACACTAAACATAACTCAGTGTGTGATAGGGGTGTGCCCCCTGCGCGCTTCGCACGCCAATCCCCGTACGGTCTTCTTTATTCAATTCAGATCACCCAGACCATAATATCCCCTGTACTTTTCTTTATTTGCATAGGGCAATGTTCATTCCGTTGCATACATAAATGATATAGTCAGTCCTGCCCGACTTTAAAATACCCTGTACTAACGAATGTATGCTTTATCATAGCCATAACTTTCTTCTTCTCAGATTCGCAGGATGCCTTTTAATTCTCTATAACCCTCTTCATGAAGAATTAAGTTGTCAATTTCACTTTCATTAAGATCTGTTCTAGGAGTTATGTCTTGCTTACGCAAGGAAATTGGTGTATTGTCTCTTATATTGATCAATTCCAAATACCTATAATTGAAAAAATGTTTTTATTCTACAGACTTATATTAAAGTTTCTTATATCGGACCTAACTATTTTTGCGTACACTTTCTCTTCATCCCGACATAAAAGGTGGAAAAAGACATTTCCTGTGAATCACAATCTAAGATAATATCCAGAGGTTGCTGCCCCTCTCCGGGAGCAATAGCTAATCCTCCTCTTTTGCCTGGACGTCCTTTTCTAAGCCAGGAGCTTGATACATATCATTTAGTTTTATAATTGACTATGTGCCTTCTGCTGCTGCAACGAAGGGAACAGATTTAGCACAAAAAAAAAAGTGAATACATCCATTCCTCATTAACGTGGCGTGACTGTATTCTTGCCATTCTCCTATTTGATTGTATCCTCTTGCCTTCATAATAAAATGTCAAAGTGACGCGACACCGCCGGGTATTTTGATATTTTTCATACAAAAATACTGAAATCGCAATTAAAAAAAAATGTAGTACAGTCGAGGCGGTGCCCGACAGTGAAATATCCTGTACCTTTTGTCTCGCAAAAAATTTTTCCTGCATATTCCTTCTAAGAGCTTTCCAATTGGAATTTATTTTTTTTTGGTGAAATTCGATATTTATACCTATAAGTTCCGTAAATTTTTACCGATTTTGATGGAACTCGAATGTTACGTCTCTTTCATAGCTTTCATACTGACGGACGGACGGACAGACGGACATGGCTCAATCGCTACCCGAAGTTATGATAAGCATTTTGGTATAAAGGACTTTGGGTCTGCCACGCCTCCTTAAGTCCGTTACATACATTGCACAAATCTAGTATACCCTTTGTGCCTATAGGTACAGGGTATAATTATTGGGTGGGGATAGGAGGGTGAAAAATACTTTACGACCTATTCTCATACCTACCAAATATAAAAAAAAAAAAGATCCGGCTGAACCTACCAATAGTGCTCTATCTAACGAAGTGCGTGGAAGATAGATAAAGCGAGAGACTTGTTGTCGAGAGGTGTTGAAAATTACAGAGTAGATTTTTGAACTAGAAACGATCATGCCGATGGTTTCGTCATCCAAGAAAATCCGAAACAGTTCTAATGGGGTTTTACTGGCTAAAAATAACGTAAAATTATAAATTGAATGATAAAATAGCGGTGCCAATAAAGGTAAAAAAACGTGCCTTCTCTGGCAAAGTCGAATTCATTTATGGAGCAATGCGCCAGCGTTGCGCAAACGCAACACAATTTTCAGACTCATCTAGAACTCGCACAATGACAATTGGATATGTCATAAACTAATTTAAATTTTTCGTTGTTCTTTTGTCAACATGTTTTCATGTCGTAAAGACAAAGAATTTACATTCAGTAATTCTTAGTGTATAATTTAAAATTTGTCCAAAAAAGGTGTGTTCACATACGCAAGTGAGTGTGTCAGTGTGTGTTTTGCAGGGGGTCAGAATATGGAGAGGAATAAAGCCTAAAGATGTAACTAACTAAAATAAGTGGTGGCGATACCTCACACACAAGGCACAAAAGAATTTTTTGAAAATGAAGTTGCGTGCACGCAACAGAGGAAGGAAATGGGTTAAGTAACTTTGGGGGGTTTCCGATGACCCCTTCTGTATATCACATACATTTTCGGCTTGCACAAACTTAATATACCCTTTGTACCATAAGATACAGGGTATAAAAAGCGGAGGTTGGCGTGTGAAGCACTCACGGGGCTCTCTAGTCCACCTTCTATTACACATAATTTCATAAATTTATCGTGACACTATGAGCTCTAAGGTGTGAACTAACTGTATTGACATTTTTGTATTTAAGGTTAATATATTAAATCAAAATATAAAACTCGCTGCAACGATTCTGGAGCGATGTCCTGCATGCATGGAAAACTTAGTGCGACACATTTGCGAGTTTACATGTTCTCCTAAACAGTCACAATTCGCCCATGTAGCTGAGACTAAAAATAACTCTCAAGGTATGTTCTTAATTTTTTTTAAATCATACTTTTTCTCATATATTATAATACAATTTCCTGAACAAAAGGGTCTAGCTGGATAAGGTACTGGAAAATACCCCCAAAGATTTTGAAAAACTAATTTTTTCGCAAAAGGGTCTAGCTGGATAAGGTACTGGAAACTGCCCCCAGCTATTTTTTAAAACTAATGAAGTTCAATGCAAAAATTTTTTTTTTCCCATAAGGCCTATAAGCAGCGCGCAAAAAAATGAAAAACTTCATATAAAAAAAATGGTGCCGAAAAATTCCAATTAAAAATGTTTGACGATGGGTCGCAGACAACAAAACAAAACAGTGTTGTATTTTAATTTACTTTACTAGATGTGGTAACACTAACAACAGCTGTTGCGCGTTGGCTCGAATTAATATACATAAGGTGCGCGAAATAAGTAAGTGGTACACTTTCTTTAGGGCCTGTTAAAGCTTTTCTATACATCCTATGATGTCCAACTTTCACTTATTTTTCAAAGCTTTCTTTAGCCTAACATTGATCAAGAACTTAATGCTCTGTGAGCTTTTATGTCCCGTTACTTTTCTTAAAAGCTTCAACACATTGGCTTGTAGAGCGAAATAAGTAAGTGGTACAGTTTAGTTTTTGCGACAACAAACACGTGTTGCAGTGATACGCATAATTTAAATTGCGTAGTTAGCAGTTTTTTTCGTTAATTTATTAATAACAAATAAGTTTTGAAGAAATTTAAAAAAAAAAATTGTTTCTTAAAGCGTTATATTATAAAAATGTCTCGAAACCACTTTCTTATGAAATGGGTATGTCCGTACGTAAAATTGCTCGTAAAATACAAAGGAGCAAGACTACTATACAAAAGTTTCTAAATGATCCCGAAAATCATGGACGGAATGGTCGTTCTGGTCGTCCGCCCCTAGTAGACAATCGTGATAAAAGGAGAATAAAAAATCTAGCGATCAAGGACAACAAAAGTTCATCCCAAATTTGTTCAGAATTGGATCTTCCTATTTCAAAGAGACGTGTGCAACAAATTTTGAAGGCCAATGAATTCGTCTCATATGAAAAAAAACCTTCGCAAATGTCAGCTTCTTCCACGCCATAAGGCAGCACGTTTGCATTTTGCTGAGATGCACAAATTTGTGGACATAGAGTGGCAAAATATCATTTTTAGTGACGAAAAAAAATTTAATCTTGATGGTCCTGATAGTTACTTGTATTATTATCGTGACATAAGAACAGAAAAACAAGTAAAGGTATCTCGGAATTTTCAAGGAGGGTCACTGATGGTATGGGCTGCTTTTGCCTTTGTTGAAAAGAGTCCAATATGCTTTGTGACCAGTAAAATGAACTCTAAGGACTATATCTATCTACTAGACGATGTTCTTATAGAATTTGGTGAGCAAAATTTTGGTGACTCCTGGGTTTTTCAACAGGATAACGCACCAATCCATGTTTCCCGTGAGACCAAAGAGTTTTTTAACAGCAAAAAGTCCGGATCTTAAAACCTTTGGGGCATACTTTCCCAAAGGGTGTACAGAAATGGGAGGCAATTTAATACCCTGAAGGATTTAAAAGACTCTCTAATGACTGAATGGGCCAAGATAGACAAATCCCTGCTTCAAATTTTAATAAACTCAATGCCAAACCGGATTTTAAATGTCCTTAATAACAAAGGAGGCCATATTTAACAGTTTTTGTGACACAATTTTCAATTTATGTTAAGTTATTTTAAGTAAAAGCATAAAACATTGAAGTGTACCACTTACTTATTTCGCTCTGAAGGATTTTTATTTAATTTTTATAAATTCCTATGAAAGGATTTTCAAATTTTGTTTTTTTTTATGTTATTTGTTTTGTTAAGAAGTTTAAATAAAAAATTAATTTGAACATAAATAATTTATTTCTACTTGGCTACGAAACAAAATAAGGTGTACCACTTACTTATTTCGCGCACCTTACATATGTATATGCACAATTATTTATTCGAAATGGCAGGTAGAAGAAAACGGTTTGTATCATTTCCAAGAGAACAAAAAATAGAGCTTATAAAAGCAGTGGAGGAGTGTTATGGGATATAACACACAAAATGCACTTTAATGCAGTGGTGAGAAAAAGTGTATGGGAGGAAATTGCTAAAATGTTAAATAAAGATGGTTTTCTTTTGCAGCCGACCTTTTTACAATTAGGTAGGCAGTCATGCACGCATTGTTTACATCAAGTAATGTTAACAATACTTGATTCAAATCCTTGTTTGTTTTATTTATTTCTTTGCCTTATTTTGCGCGCTTAATTTATGTAAACATAAAGCAGCTGATTATAATGTGAGTGTGGCCACATTAACCCAAATTATCCTAAAAAAATACCGCAAAAAAAAGATATCTCGATAAAAAATAGCACGTTATCTTACTGTGCATACACTGGTGGCTCCATATGAAATAAAATGAAAAAAATTCCATATGGTAATTTTCGTGCTGCGTAGACCCCTATAATATCAGTTTTTACTGTACTGTACATTAATAGTTGTGTTTTTTCTATATTCCAGAAATCCCGATACACAAGCCTACGTACAAGGCATTGTGAAAATACTTAAATAATATAAATCATGCAAAATTTTTGAATTTCTTATATTGAGAGTAGTTAATTTATTATATGTATTTTTATTGAAATTGCACCATTTAATGCAAATAACTAAAAAATCGTTTATTGAGCATTGTTTTCGTATTTGTGGGTGGGGGGCGTGACACCGCCTTCTGACAATATATATTGGTACGGTTTTTGCATGATATATTTTTTTCTATTAAACAGAGTCATGATTTAAAGGTCGAAATTGTTGCAAAAATAATTATCTATCAAACGAGACTTAAATCAAGGTTGGAAAATATTAATCGTAGAAAAATAATGGAGGTCTCCACCAAACACCATTTCCAACTTTTAACTTTAAACAACATCGACCTTTAAATCGTGACTCTAAGTTTGATAGAAAAATGATATCATGCAAAAACCGTCCCAATATATTTTGTCAGGGGGCGCTAGCACGCCCCTACCCACAAATACGAAAACTCGGTTTTAGACTTAGAACAAGATCCCTAACGATCCCTCAAAGTTTCATGCATTAAGTATTTTTTTCCAGACGAAACTCTTCGTTTACTGTACTATAAATATCTTAAAAATATATTACAATAAATATTTTTTTTCATAGATTTTTATAAAAAAATATAAAAAAATTTTTTTTTTTTCGTTTGTTCCACCAAATCGATTTGACTCATATTCACACCAGAGAATGGCTTCAGGTGATGGTAAAAAGTTCATACACGATCAACACTCGAATAAACGACCCATTCCACTCAACCATTCAAACTTGCACACGCACATGTGTTCACTTTTGATATAAAATCGCTCAAATATGCCAAGCGCTGCCTCTGCACTGCTGATGACTGAGGAGCAGGAAGAAGGTGAAACAGAAAAAAATCAAAATACGTAATTTCACAACAAAGTATATTTTTTCATATTAAATTATCAATGGCAAAAAAAGAACACATTCATATATGTATATCAGAGAGCTGCGTCGGTTATGTTCGAGTATGTTCGATCAAACATGTTAAAAATCCAATTAAACGAGCCGAGCGCTCTCGGCCTTCATTTGTTGTTTTCGAATACGAAAAAGCCAGCCTCTACCAGAGAGAACTAAATAGACAGAGGCAAAAATTCTCTCCGAGTTCGAAAATGTTAAAAGATTTTTTTGTTGATGTTTGAATTCTCTTCCGTTTTGATTTGGCTGCCGTTCCCCAAACTTGAATTCCATACGTCCACGTAGGTGTTATGATGGCTTTGTACAGAGTGATTTTGTTTGAAATTGACAGCTTACTTTTTCTGCCCAAAAGCCAGTGCATTTTGGCGAGTTTGGCCCTGCATCTTATTACCGCATGATTAATGTGTTGTCCCCAACAAAGTTTTTTATCCAGATGAACTCCAAGATACGGATGAGAGTTCTTAAATGGGATTGTGGCCCATTTATGGTAAGCGGTGGACAAGGATCTCGCCTCAGCGTAAACAGAACGCATGAGGATTTGTCTCCATTTAGTTGAATGTTCCAACGTTTTTCCCATTTCTCTATTTTCACCAGTTCCATCTGCAGGCCATCAGCAGCTTCTTGGACATTAGTGGCCGAGGATAGTAACGCAGTGTCATCAGCGTAAGTGGCCGTTAGGATGGATGGATTAATGGAGTGCGGAATGTCCATAGTGAAGAGGGTATATAAAAGGGGGGCAAGAACACTCCCCTGTGGAACCCCAGCAAGAATTTGTCTCTTGTTTGACAGCTCACTCTTAACTGAAACTCTAAATGATCGATTTTCCAAATAAGATTTCAGTAATTGGTACGGAGGAGGTATATGTGAGATTTTAAGTTTTTGCAGAAGTCCCTCGTACCAGACTCGATCGAATGCCTGCTTAACATCTAGAATCGCTCCTACGCAGTAGCGCTTCTGCTCGAATGAGTCAAGAATGTGCTGTACCACTCTGTGCACCTGTTCCGGCGTGCCGTGTTTCTGGCGAAACCCGAACTAGTGTTTAGGAATGATGTTTGAGAGATTTGATGTCATTATTCTGAGCAAGAAATTCCTTTCGAATATTTTGGCAAATACAGGCAGAACACTAATCGGGCGATAAGACGTAATGGCAGTAGGTGGCTGGCAGGGCTTTAAAATCATTACGATTTGAGCACATTTCCACTTCAGAGCGAGTATGCCTGCCATGGGTAGAGCCTTGGCAACTCTGGCGTCAATTCTATCCAAAACAGGCGCTTTCTTGGGGTTAAGCGTATTAATCTCCTCCACAATTTCTTGAGCCAACACGGGCCGAATTGGCAGATCCATTTGCAAAGCTGAGGAGAGCGCTTCTCGAGTTTCCTCGGCCTCAGCACAGGTGTTTAGTATAAAAGGGGTGAAGCGTTCCTCTAAATGTAAAGCGAAGGTATCTGCACGGGCTAGGTCTGAGCGGCACCAAACTCCATTAGCAGCTTTGATCGGGGCACTAGGAATCGCTGGTTTCTTTAAATGTCGCGTCAGACGCCAGAGACTGCGGCTTCCTTCCTCGTTGGGGCTAGCATTTAAAAGTAAGGAATTTATTCTGCTTTGTTTCAGGCGTTGAAGTTTTCCTTTGAGGTTATTTGCCGCACTTAAGTACAGGGCTTTGTCAGCAGGACTGTGCGTTCGCAGGAATACTTTTCGAAGACGCCGCTTCTCTCTTAGCAGCTGCGCTGGAGGTGATCAGTATGTCTCGGGGCAGCTAGTTTAGCGGCATCTGCGATATTTTCCCTTAGTATCTTAACTACGTCGTCAATATCATCTGAGGAATTAATTTCCATTGACAAGTGCGTATTTATGTTTTCAATTTTAATTTTGACATTTTATTTGATTTTATATTTCTTTCAAAATAGTTTTATTAATATAAGGAAATTTCGTTGTGCAAAGTTTGTAATATTGTAAATATTGTTTCTTTTGTACATTTATTTTTTTTTTTTTTTCAGTGAGACATACAAAGTATTTAGAAATCGCTTATTTTAAGCATTAAGCATCCAAAATATTAATATAATATTATTATTAAAAATATTAATATTTTAAATATTATTAATTAAAACGTTACGAAAGTATATTCATGTATTTTTTGTCAATGCTAATTAAGTTGTAACAATAATTATTTATTTATGTGTTCCTTTTAAAATAATTATTATTAACATAAGCAAACTTCGTCGTGCCAAGAACAATGTTGAAACGAATGCGAAGCGTGGAACGTGTAATGAGGAACCAAAAATGCAAGATCAAGGCCAATAACGACGTTGAGACGAATGAGAACGAAGCAGCAAACATCACATCAACACAGCCAGCTTTTGCTTAGTTATTGTTGTTTACTGCAGCTTTTCCTTGTATACGCATATTTGCAATTTAATACAATAGTGGCTATGGATTAGATGAATGCGTGTTTGTCTCCCAACCAATGGATCTATGATCAATTCTTTCTTTTATTAATTTTTTATCATCATTTATCATTTTTTATATAAATCATCATTCATATTTCTACAACCCACGACAAATTATTGTCACTACTGTTTTAAGGTTAGGTTAGGGCGGCAGTCGGGACCTAACGCCCCAACTCACTTAGGCCAGAAAATTGGCCCGTTGTGATACCGCTGGGTGGGCCTTACACCACCCTTCCTCCATTCAGGAGGTCCCCTATATGTTCCAAAATCACGCCCATCCGGCGGCTTTAATAAACCTCGAGAGGCTTCTTGGACTCTTTTCCGAGAGTTGAGATAGGTCATTAAAGACGTATGATTTTAGGAATCGGAGCCTTGTCTTACACAGCCCAGGGCAGTGACAGAACAAGTGCTCCACCGTCTCCAGCTTCTCCTCATCTCTACAACTTCTACAGAAATCATTGTGAGGTGCGTTGAGCCTTGATGCATGGATACCCACCAGACAGTGTCCGGTGATTGCCCGGATAACTGTCGAGCACTGAGCTCTGTTTAAATCGCAAAGTTGCTTTGTTCTCTTTTTGCAGTATACCGGCCATGTCTGCCGTGAGATTCTACACGTGTTCGATATCCGATTCCACGCTTGATTAGCAGCTAGAGCAAAGTGGTTCTTAATACTCAATTTACAGCTGGCCATAGGTATACCCAGACGCTCCTTGTCCTGAAGGAGGATGCTGGTAGTTCCTCTTCTTGCCAGTTCATCCGCAATGCAATTGCCCTCAATATCCCTGTGTCCCGGGACCCAGATGAGGTGGATCGAAAACTGTTCTGCCATCTCCTCCAGAGATGAACGACAGTTGTTCACTGACTTCATGCATGATGTCATGGATGCTAGAGACTTAATAGCCGGCTGGCTATCTGAGTAAATACAGATATTGTTGCTACCAATTGGTAGGTTTTTAATTATTGAGACGGCTTCCTGAATTGCCATGACTTCAGCCTGGAAGACACTGCAATGATCTGGGAGCCTAAAAGATATTCTTACGTTGTGTTCCTCAATGTAGACGCCCCCGCCAACGCGGTCATCTAACTTGGAACCGTCCGTGAAGATTTTTGTTGAGCCACTTGGGCCCGGTATGCCAACATTCCATTCTTCCCTGGTTGGAAAATGGGTCTCGAATGCTGTTGAAAAGTGTTCCTGTGGGAAACAGTAGTCCGTACCATCAGGAATTAGAGGATTCCCATTAAGAATCCGAGAGTGAATTTTGGGTTTATGAGAGGGGGTATTTTGTACCTCCTGGTGAAGAGCATGAGCTTGGTTTTAACTCCTAACCCGCTATCTGCAGCCCATTTGGAGAGAGTGCATAATGCGTTTGTCATGCGCTCACATAGTGTTTGAGGATATTTTCCCGAGAAGGCAACTGCCACGTCATCCGCATATGCAGTTATACTGCATCCCCCCCCCTCCAAGGTGTGCAGAAGGCCGTTTATTGCTACATTCCAGAGGAAGGGAGAGAGGACCCCCCACCCCCCCTGAGGCGTTCCTCTATTTACGTATCTTACGATACTGGAATTCCCCAGAGAGGATTGAATAACTCTACATCTGAGTAACTGTTCAATGAGACTGATGACCCTCGATTCCACTCTCAGGTCCTTCAGTGCTTCAATGATTGTCTCAGGTGTGACATTATTAAAAGCCCCTTCAATGTCTAAGAAGGCGACTAATGAGAATTCTTTATAGTGTAGTGATTTCTCTATTCCTGAGACTACAGAATGCAGAGCTGTTTCGGTGGAGCAGCCCTTTTTGTATGCATGTTGTGATTCGGACATTTTGGATTGAGGAATGGTTTTCCTGAGCTGTAGGCCAATTAGTCTTTCCATCGTCTTCAGAAGAAAAGATAAAAGGCTAATCTCCTCAAAAAGCCCCCAGTTTGCCGAGCGGGGGTTTCTAAATTTCCCTTTAGTGGACGGGGATAGGGATATCAACGTCTCAATATACCTATGATCCGAAAAGGAGTGGTCGCTCAGGACTCTCCAATTTTGGACCATATGGTACAGAGAGTTTGACGCCAAAGTAAGGTCTAGGACTTCACTTCTATTTCTTATAATAAAGGTAGGGTCATTACCTCTATTGCATATCAATAAATTAGTAGACAAGATGTAGTCAAGAAGTAACTCACCCCTTATGTTTATGTCAGTGCTTCCCCACTGAGTGTGATGTGCATTGGCGTCGCACCCTATTAACAGGTCGATTTTTTCGTCCTCGCTATCCTTCACAAGGCGACGTACCCCTTGTGGAGGAGGGTTGCTCTGGTCATGAGCCATATAGCACGAGCTTAGTCTCAGGCTGCAGGATTCCAGCTCTAGGCTTAGAGCCGTGTTGTCTTCATCACTGTAATTAGGAAGCAAAAATACATGCAAGTGCTTTTTTGCTAGAATGCAGGCACGAGCTTTACCTGAGTTTTGCGCTACTAAGAGCTTGTAGTCATTTGTCCTCAACCCAGAAATCTGACCTTTGCTGAGCCAGGGTTCCTGGATGAGGACTATATCTACTTCGCCTTGGCTGAGGCGAAGCGTTAGAGCTGCTGAAGCTGATATGGAGTGATGGAGGTTAATTTGGAGAAGTCTTATCGACATTTTCCATATTAACCTCCACCACTGTAATATTGGCCTCTTCTTCATCGGTATCCCCGAGAATGGAGTCATCGTCCCTTTGACCTAGCTTGGAGAGCTCCCTTGCTAGGTCTGACGATTCCGAGGCATATCCCTCCAAGATATCCTCTCCTTCACTCATCACCTCCGGGATGACAGGCTCTGGGTCTTCCAGCTGTGGTTCGGGCGCGGCTTGCTTGCCACCCGCAGTGTCTGTGCGGTACACCCGAATCACAGCTTTCTTATACCCATATCTGACCACGCCATCCACTTTGGTTAGGGCTTCCGCAGATTCTTTATTTATGGTCAGCATCACCTGCCGTGATGGACCAGCTGCTTCTTCCACTTTGGCGATCCGCCAATCATCCGTTTTCAGGTGCGGGTTGCACACCCGAAACAGCTTCAGGATCTTCTCAGTTCTAGCGACAGTGGCCTAATAACTTGCAGCTATTAATGACAACCAAAAGTCGGTTTTGTTTCGGCTAAAAATTACTTGTGTTTGTGTGCGCCGCAATGCAAAACAGTTCAGCAGAATGGGAGGCGATAGCAAAATACTCTTCGTATTTTTCGCCATTTATGCATGCATTTGTTAGTGTAAAGCAAACGAGATTGCAAAGTGTCATAGCAGCCACATATTGAGAAAGGGTATGAATATGGGCTATTTTTAGATTATGGGCTATTTTTAGATTTTCCTTTTTAACTCTGGCCGCCAACCACACTTCCTAGAGTTTATAATATCTTTGGGCTGCCTGCCTTGGCTAATCATAATTTTTGACTTCTTTCTTCTTGGCTATTGAATTAGTTTGTAATTTATTTTTTGCCATTTTACAAAATCAACTTTTATTCATTTTATATGACAATTTTAGGGAAATGCATTTTTTTAATTGCAAGTTGCATTTGCTTAGAAACTTATTTGGTGCAACAATGCTAATAAAAATAAAATAATTGTTGTTGTTTTTTTTTCAATGAGCCCAAAAATTGTAACGAAGTTTTAAAATATTTAATTGCGTTATGCATATTCACAACTACAAATGCATAAAAAGCAAAACATAGCTCAGCTGCATTGTTTGTATTCAATTTTGTTTTTGCTTTAAAGTTTAAACCAACGCATTATGTTTAGCTAATGCTTAGCTATTGCTGATGCTGATTGTTCTTTACTACAATAAACAAAGAGATTGTACTGAAAAAAAATACTTAGTAGCAAACATCATCAGATTGTTTGGGACCCCAATTAAGTCCTAAACCGAATTTTCCAAAGGCAGTTGCTCTTTCCCGCCAAAAAGTGGTTGGTGGGATTATTACATAATATTGTTTTGCTATTAAAGTTAGATTTATTTATGTTTTTTTAATAAAAATTATTGTCAGTAAAATCTAGCATTTTCCAAATAAAACTCAAATCAAAGTGATTGATTAATTGGTTCAAGCACAATGACTATTCAAAGTTAAAAAAGTGGAAATAGTTTTTGGTATTTTTCAAAACATCTGCTCCTACCGTAAAATTGGTGGGACTTTCGCAAGAATATCTCTATTGAAGTATATAAAAATATTTCATTTTTTTTTAACCAACATATTTTCTTAAAAAAAAATGTCAAATTTTCTTTTTTTTTTTTTTAGTATGTTTCTTAAATAACTCAATCGCCATTTTTTTTTATAACACGTGTTTTTATACGATTTTTCTTTGCTGTGAATATGAATCAAATCGATTTGGTGGATCAATGTTAAAAAAAATAAAACTAAAATTTTTTTTATAAAACGTGTTTTTATACGATTTTTCTTTGCTGTGAATATGAATCAAAACGATTTGGTGGAACAATGTTAAAAAAAAAAAATTTTTAGTTTCACAGCAAATAAAGATCGTATAAAAACACGTGTTTTAAAAAAATGGTGATTGAGTTATTTAAGAAACATACTTAAAAAAAAATAAGAAAATTTCATATTTTTTTTTAAGAAAATATGTTGGTTAAAAAAAAATTAAATATTTTTAAATATTTTTTTTTAAACAGCCCTGTTGCCAACTTAGATTAAAAAAAAAATTGGTTCAAAAATATTCAGTAATGTAGTCACAATTTAATAAAAACGAAAAACACGTTTTTTTTTTTAATTAATCAACAACGCGTTAAGTTTAAAAACAAAAATTTGGTCCAAAATTTTTTTTTCCCATTATGCATCGAACTGCAACATTAATTTTCAAAAAGCGCTGGGGGCAGTTTCCAGTACCTTATCCAGCTAGACTCTTTGCCTTTTTAAAGTATTTGACCAGTTTTTTGCATGCATATAATATGTCTACGATCTCTGTAATAGCAGCAAAGGATTTCTCCAGAATGTTCGAGAATAAATGGCTACTACAGTTGATGCGTGTATTATTCTCCTAAGCCTTAACAATATTTGTTCCCCTATCTGTTACAAACTTAATTGGCCTAAGATTGTCCACACCAAATTCATGGAACACGCTCTTAAGCTTTTTAAGAATATTTTGGCTGGTAGATTTTTCGAAATCTATCGATTTCATTCCCAAAACAGTATCAATAAATTTGAAGTCTTTTTGATAGTGGAAAGTGACGCCCAAAAAGATACGTTTAACGTAGTTGTTAGTCTACATATCTATTGTTGCTGACGCTCCATCGCTGTACACAGTATTACAAATTTCGTCCTTGAGTTGCTTTTTTTTTTTTTTTTTTCATTTACAGCCTTTTGCACATTTCTGGAAATTGTAGTCGGAACCGGTAGCAAGTCCTAGACATCTACATGTTCTCCATATGTCGCCCTGATTTTAATAAAAAATTGTACTATCTGCATGAAGCCAGAACCACTGACTGCGGAAAATGGTCTGCAATCTTCAGTTATCCATGCTGTGCACTTTTCAACAGCCTCAGTTTTGTCCAGCGCTTATACAGTTTTTAAAATAACAGACTTCTTTAAAAGTTCAAATTAAACTTGAAGTTTGGCCATTGATGTACTTAAATACGGTTGAGCACGTGCGGCAGTATATAATAACAACCAAAATTGAGCCATCTTCTTTTTTGATTTCTGATCATATGTTCCAAACAAAACTACGACCTTTACGTTGACCACATATAGTATAAATGTTTTAATTTTTTCGCTTATAATTTTACTATTTTCCTCTATATTTTTAAAATGAGCGTGTAAACTTAACACACAACAACAGAAAAGAAAAATTTTGTGCGTGTGCACGACAGAGAATGGCTTCGGGTGATTGCAAAAACGTTCGTACACAATCAACACCCGAATAAACGAGCCATTCCGCTCAACCAATCAAACTTGCCCACGCACATGTTTTCACTGTTGACTTTATTTTATTTTATTTTATATAAAGCTAGCTTATACTTAAAAAGATATAAACTAACAGTTACAAAAATAGAAAGTCATGGCTACCGGGGCCTTTAGCTAACTAATTTTAAAAGTGTAGGGTGTAAAATTGTATTATTGTTAAATGCTCTTTTACTAAAATTAAATGTGTAATATTGTAATTAATGCTATTTAATTCTAAATTATGTGGTAAATTTTACATTTTTTGATGAAATCTAATATTAGTTTAGAGTTGCTTGGGTTTGGGTATGCGATAACAGAGAGGGGGTTCTGGTTTAGGAAAATGGAAGAACGGTGATGGGATAAGGCTGGGCAGGATGCTATTATATGCGTAATGTTTATGGGGGAGTTGTTACATAGTGGACAGGTGTTACTAAGTGTTGAATCTATGTAGTGAGCATTAGTTAATTTTGTATGACCAAGCCGGATTCTTGTAAGTTTTACTTGGTCAAGTCTTGAAAGATTATTATAATTAATGGGGTAAGTGCTATGGCTGTTGTTTAATAGTCTATACCAGTTCGAAGAGTGCTGAAGTAGAGTTTTATGATTATTATTGGAATATTTTTTTAGGAATGAAGAGACGTCGTTATAAGAAAGGTTTGGAGTATATATGAGGGGAAGATTAGTAGCAGACTTCGCTGATCTATCAGCTAATTCGTTGCCTGAAATGCCAGAATGGCTAGGAACCCAAAGTGATTTAAATTTAGGGAATTTTTTCATAATAAAGTATCTGATTGAAACGGCGTAAAAGTTGCTATTGAATTCATTAGCAATAGCTTTGATTGCTGAGAGTGAGTCAGAGCAGATGATAAAATTGCCACGTTTATTTGAAACTATTTTCATAGCTTCGTGGATAGCTATTATTTCTGCTGCAAAAACTGAGGAGTGAAGAGGAAGAAGACCTAGTTTGAAAATTTCAGTGTCAGAAGTGATAGAATACGCAGTAATGTTATCTTTTTTAGATCCGTCAGATTGAAAGAGATAGATCAATAGACTCGGTTATATTTTGCCATCTGAACACTTTCATTTTGATAGTTTTGGATGGGAGGTAGGGAAGGTTCAGATACTTGCAGAGATGAATTATTCTGTCAATTGTGCTTGGGTACTTATACTCTCGTTTGTTGGGCTTAATAAGGTATCTCAATGGGGAGTCAAAGGAGTTAATAAGGGTCTTAGACAGTTTACCTGTTAAAAAGATGCATCTATTGTGGATTGTGTGAATATTAGATTCAATAAGCATATTATTAATCGGTGAAGTTCGGAATGCACCGAGTGCTGATCGGATTGCAGAGTTTTGGATTGTATTTAGTTTATTAAGTAGGGACATAGGGGCGCGACCATAGATTGGAAGGCAAAAGTCTATTTTAGATATAAGTATTGATTTAACTATTTGAGTTAGTGTGCATGAGCTGCAGTTGTATTTAATATTAGAAAGGAGTTTAATGATGTTAAGTGGCTTAGTAAGGTCAGTAGCCAGCTTAGCTATATGAGCACTCCAGTTGTATTTGCTGTTGAGAGTGAGACCTAGGATACGAAGTGAGGTCACGGACGGAATACTGAAGGAACCAGTATATATTGTGCATGAACAGTTACGTTTGCGGCAGATGTGCATGTGTTCTGATTTAGAAGAAGAAAGGGATGTGCCAGAATATGCACATGGGATTCTTTTGCTTATTGAGGTCTAAAATAATTTGGAAGTCGTCTGCATATGCACAGAATTTTATTTCTTTGTGGATGGCAATTTCACTGGCTAGTTTATTGTAGGAAATAAGAAAAAGGATAACAGAGATAGGGGAGCCTTGAGGGATGCCGTTCTGAAGAGGGAAATAGTTGGAAATAGTTTTGCCATTTTTGACAACTATTTTTCGGTTGGACATAAAGTGGAGTTGGTGGATTATGGAGTGGATGCCAATTTTATCATACGCTTTCGCAAAATCAAGAGAGATTATTGATAGGTGACGCTTTGTAGATAAGGCTCTAGTTGCAAGATGGTCTATAAAAAGCAGACTATCAAAGACTGACTTACCCTTCTTGAAGCCAAATTGATTTTTATGGATAAGATTGTTAGAAGTAACAAACCACCATAGCCGCTTAGCAATTATTTTGTCCAGTACTTTAGCTAAGCACGGGTTTAGGGAAATTGGCCTGTAAGATTTAGGGTCTGTTTTACATTTGTTTGGCTTAAGGATAGGAATGATTAAGCTTGCTTTATATACTTGGGGAATTACTGATTTGAAAATAGTATTAAAGTGTTGAAGAATACGGTATTTGAATGAAAGGGGTGTGTTCTTAATCATGGGATAGGAGATACGATCTATACCCGGTGAAAAGCCTTTAAGGGAATTAAGCGATGAGAGTAGTTCCAGCAGTGATATGTCTTTTTCTATTTCAAGGGCTGATGTCGATGGTTGGGAATAAGAGTGAGAGTTAATAACATTTTGTTTGTTTAAACAGAATTGAGGGGAGAAATTGCAGTCATTGGCTTCTTCTGACCAGATTGTAGCAAATGAATTGGCAATTTTGTTGGGATCTGTTGTGAGTGACTGTGTGGTGGGAAGTATTATGCTGTGGATGTTTTTTATTGGGAATTGACCGCTAAGTCTTTTTATGTTTGACCATAATTTAGCAGAGTCGGAGCCGTGTCGGATTTCAGAAGTAAATTCGGTAAATGATTTTCTTTTAGCGTCTCTAATTGCTCTTCTGAATATGGCATTGGCTTTTTTGAATTCAATTATCTTTGTGGAATTTATTTGCCTCTTTAAAAGGGACCATTTTTTATTTTTGACCTTTTTTAATGACGAAAGGTGTTTGTTCCACCACGGAACAGTATGATGGAGGCAGAAAGTTGAGTTTTGCGGGATGGAAAAGTGGGCGCTTTGAATAATAGTTTTTTTTGATTAATGCTGCTTCTTTGTTAATATTGTTACTTACAGGGTAAGAGTTAGCAAATTTACTAACTAAGTCTGCAAACATGTCCCACTTGGCAGCAGTAAGTTTGAAAGACGGTTTAGCAATGTGCCTTGAGGGGTTAGGATTGGGGAAGAGCGTTATGAGAATGGGGAAATGGTCACTACCAAAAAGGTCGTCAATAACTTCCCATCGAGCTACAGGGGCTAGGTTGGCTGAAATAAGAGAGAGGTCAATATGTGTGAAGGAGTGCTGGGTAGAATAATGTGTCGGAGATTTATCATTAAGTAACACATAGTCCGATCTGGTTATGAAGTTGTGTAATATATTACCTCTTGCATTACTGTTGGGGGAACCCCAAAGTGGGTGCCAGCTATTAAAATCACCCAGAATAAGGGTGGGAATATTTTGAGGACTAAGCATATTATTGAGGTTATTATTGTTAAAATGTTTGTTCGGAGGCATATACGATGAAATGATATTTAGTTTAACATTTGATTCTGCTGAGATGCCGATAGCTTCAAAGTCAGAGTTAAGGTTTAATTGTTGGAAACTAATTGAGTTATGAATCAACAGAGCAACACCACCGAAGGAGTTGGAGCTATTGAGTTCCAAAAGCGAAAAGTTAATAGGGATGGGAAGGGGGATTTTGGTTGAAAGGTGAGTTTCTTGGAGAGCAACAATATGTGGGTTGTATTGCTTCATAAGCATTTGCAACTCACTAAAATTATTTCTGTAGCCTCTTATATTCCATTGAATAATCTTAAGCATTTAACAATAAAAAGTTTTAAAATTAAATAAAATTAAAGTTGATGGAGTGAAGAAAATGAGTTGAATGCGAGTGTCTTATAACTAGTGGATTGTCTTATCTTTGTATAAATTATTCACAGAGTGTTTGGATATGTGATTTTGATCTATTTTGATTTTAGACTTAAGTGGTATAGTTAATTTTTTTGACTTATTGGAGTTGGTTTTAACATCTTTAGAGGATTTGGCGTGAGAGCAGGATGGATGTTCATCAGATAATGTAGAGTCCATAACGTTGTTTCCACTGGAATTTGCTGTTTCACTTTGAATATGTGGTGATTTAGGGCTTAGGAAGGTATCTGATTCGCTTGAGGTGTCTTCATAAGAAGTTATTTTTCTTTGATGATTGGGGGTTGATTTATGTAGATCATGATTTGTTTGCATAATAATTGATAAAGGCTTTGAAAATGAATTGTTTGAGAAGTTCTGGGTATTAGTTGGTGTGGTTTGGTGCGAGGATTTTATAGATGTGGTGGCTGCTGCATGTGCGTAAGTTGTTGATTGGTGGGTATGACGGGAATGATAGATCCCAAGAGCAGTTTTGTAGTCAACTTTATCTAAAATTTTAATCGCAGTTATTTCTTTTTGTTTAATAAAGGCTGGGCATGACTTGTCTAAAGGGCTGTGTTTGGCGGTGCTGAAAGGTTCATTTTTGCAGTTTATGCAAGCTTTTTCGTTTAGGCAACGTTCTTCTTCGGTTATGTGTTGCTCAGCGGAGCAGTTGAGACAAGATTTGGGGCTTTTACAGGATGAAGTGGGGTGTCCAAAACGGAGGCAGTTGCGGCATCTAAGAGGAAGCGGAATGTAGGGACGAACATTGACTATTTCATACCCAATTGAAATTTTTTCTGGCAGGTTGATTGAAGCAAATGTAAGGATGATAAGTCCCGTTTCTTTGAGGCCGTCTTTGTCAGATTTCTTAATTTTGTAGACATCAGTTACGTTCTGCGATTTAAGTTCAAGCTGGATCTCCGATTCAGGAATATTCCGTAGATCGTTGGAGTAGATGACACCCTTGGTGTAGTTTAGAGTATTGTGCATAGAGGCAGTAACTAGGTGATTTCCAAATTGTGTAAGTTTTAGCAACTTTTGTGCTTGAGTAAAATTTTTGGTTTTAATTAAAAGGGGACCAGCTCTTGTTTTCTTGCATGAGACAATTTCGCCGCCGCAAGTATAATCAATAATTTTTTTAATTAAAAATGGTGAAACATTTTCAAAACTGACATTGTCATTTCTTTTAATAACTATATACTTGGGCTCATTTATTGACGTTGTGTTGAAGGCACCCGTATTATCCGGTGGTCTAGACATTGTTTTATTTATTTAGTTATCGAGTTATATGTTTTTTTATTTTTTAAGTCAAAATAATAATATTAGCTTGCGGCAATATGCACGCACAAGAACAGTGTGTACACACAGTATATAAGACAGTGTGTACTAGAGGTCTGCATGAATGCATTCAAAACGGCGAATGAATAGCTCAGCCTTAAAACCAGTGGTTGGCAAAATATACATATGCATTTTTTTTTTGCGCTTGTAGTGAACATTTTCTGCCGCTGTGACGTATTTCGACACTGACGTCGCAAAGCAACAGACACGAAGTTGCTTGTTCATGACTTCGGCTCTTGCTTAGAGAGCATGCTTGCTCTCTCAACGCTAAAGCGCTCTAGCATTAGTTTGCCGTCGCTTTTGTGCTGTGTGGCAAAAAACACAAAATCACTTGATGTTTAGTTGTCTGCATGAGTAGATCGCTGCGCAAACTATTGAATTTAACTAGGGAAAAATGTTCAAAGAGGAGTGGGAGAATTTTTTTTTCATTAAAAATATGGATGGCGACGCGCAATGCGTCATTTGCCATCATGTTGCCTCACAATGTAAATTGTATTACATTGAAAGGCATTATTATAAAATGCATGATATGTTTAAGAAATTAGAAGGTGCTGAACGTTTAGAAAAAATTTTAGAGCTGCAAGCAAAATTTTTTCTAATATTTTTAGCTGATGCAATGCCCCAATATGAATACAATGACCCTTTACCCGCAAAAAAAGCGTCCTATACTGTAGCATTAGCTTTAGCAAAGCAATGCCGTCCCTTTACTGATGGAATATTTTTTAAAAATCTAATATTTGATGTTATAAGTTGCTTTGGGCAAAAAGGCCAAGAAATTTTAGATCAATGCCATGATATTGCCTTATCTCCACGTACTGTCACACGCAGAAAAAAAAATTCTCCCACTCCTCTTTGAACATTTTTCCCTAGTTAAATTCAATAGTTTGCGCAGCGATCTACTCATGCAGACAACTAAACATCAAGTGATTTTGTGTTTTTTGCCACACAGCACAAAAGCGACGGCAAACTAATGCTAGAGCGCTTTAGCGTTTAGAGAGCAAGCATGCTCTCTAAGCAAGAGCCGAAGTCATGAACAAGCAACTTCGTGTCTGTTGCTTTGCAACAAGAGCATGGCAACGCCAGAGAATAAGCTGAGAGTAGTTCAGTACAAAAATCACGCACACATGCATGTGTTTTGTGTACAACACAGTACGTGTTAGAGGTCTGCATGAATGCATTCATTCGCCGTTTTGAATGCATTCATGCAGACCTCTAGTGTGTACACCCTGTGCAAAGATGTCAGCGGAGTCTTAGAAATGCACTGTCACTGTCACAATTTTCTTTTTGCTTTTTTGGTTTTAAACTTATGTTTATTGGTAGTTCAAACGCAAAGTATATTTATAATTGAATGCAAACATTCACAAATGCACACCGATAAGCCGTATATGCCACAAAAGTGGACTTGTCCATAAATTTCAATTAAATAAAACTTAGTTTTGCGCACGTAAAATTTATTGACCGAATAGATGTTAGCGCTGCCAACTCACGTCAAAGACTCGACACTGTTGACTTAAAATCGCTCAAATGTGCCAAGTTTTTTTTTGCTCGCTGAGTTTATTCTTGCTTATGTTGAAACCATTCATTAAGCTCAACAATGATTATTTTGAACAAGAATAAAACTCAAAAAGCAAAAATCAACTCGTATGATTTTGTGCATGTGTGAAGTCAGCAGTGCTGCTTCTGCACTGCTGATGCCTCACTGCTACTTCCAAGAAAAAACAGAAAGTGCACTCGGAGCAAAAAAAGCCAAGGCCGCTGAAAAAGAGTTGTTGTTCATCAAAATCGGTGGAAAAAATATAGAAATAATAACGACTAAGGGATACAACAATTTTTTTTAATTTGTAAACTATTGTAATCAAACAATATTTTATTTCTTATTTATTTAAAGAAAAATAGTTTTATACTATAACAAAATTAAAATTATATTATTTAATTTTCAACATATTTCAAATAATAAAAAATAATAAACAACAAATCCAAATTAATTAACATACATTACATTATTGTTTTTTTTATTCTTCAAAATTCTTAAAATATGAATGAAGAAATATTAAACTGTCTACTGATTTTGGAGCGAGACGGTTTCTCTTCTCGGTTATAGTATTCCCTGCCAATGAAAATTCTCGCTCTGCCGCTGCACTACTGGCTGGAATCGAGTGCACTTTTAGTGCAAATTTCGACAGGTGCGGATAACATTTTTCATTCTTTTTCCACCAATCTATGGTATTAAAGCCGTCGCTGATTTCCACATTTTGCTTACAATATATTTCTAATTCATTTACTGGTGTGTTTGTAGTGGTATTTGTTTTTTTTAGATAAATAAGGGGGAAAAAAATCTACATCTTTTGATTGATTTGATGGTTCTGCATCGGAGTCTATAGGACAACTATTTTCTGGAAACGAAAAATGTGTAAAGGGTGTAGTGTGCACATATATACTTGTATCGAAACGCCGAAGATGTTTCTCGGACGCTCGAGAGGGTATTTAGGGACGGTGCACCTCTAGCTTTGCTCTGACTCAGCTCGCCGGACTGGGGGGGGGGTTTTCCTAAACACTATCTCTCGATACACACTGAACATAAATTGTAGGTGCACATTGGACAAATAAAAAAAATAAAATATAAACTAAATTAAAATCAAATCAATAACTACAAAGTAACGCATTTTAATGCAAAACATTTACACGGACGGCTGCTAATAATTATATACATGGAACTATGCTGGTAGTAAGTCCCGTCTATACCCACCCAACCTATGTCGAATGATAAACGGCTTGGCCGTCTATTTGACCCTAAAACAACCTATTGGGTTTTCATGTTACAATAAGTCTAATCATATCCTACTCAGAGTGAATACACAGAACGTTTAGCAATTCATATTAGGGACGATATAATTTCAAAAATAAAAATTATTTCATAAATTTGGACATAAAACGGCTTAATATTAATCCTTAAAATATAAATAAGGTTTACAATTTTTTAGCGCTTACTTATATACATATGTTACTTTTTATAATTATTATAATTTCATAGTTTTTAGGTTTCTTTTCTTTTTTTTTCTTTTACAGGGGCCATACAAAGTATTAAATCATACACATATATATATATTTAAATGGTTTCAAACAATTCTACGGGCCGTTTTTGGCACATATACACTCACTCATACAACGCCGAATCCTTGAGCTCAATGATTTTTGGTGTGTTGAGAACCTTTTTAGGAAAATCAAATTGATTAGTAAAAAAAAAATAATAATCAATACTACTATATATGTATATGTATGTATATAAACATTGCAGCACACGGCTTTTCAATAATTCCTCATACTTAGATACAATTTTCTTTATAATTTAAAACTACAAAAGAAGGAGAACTACATTATGAGCAAAACGACAAAAAAAAGATCATAAGTTTTTTTCGCGTTATTAAGAGAAATCAAATTAACAAAAATGACTAAAACAATATTTGCGCGCAAGAGAATCTTTACAGACTCGAACAGAGCTTATGCTCCAGATAAAGATTGTGAGTGCGTTTACCAAAGCTTACATGGCGTGTCTTTTTCTGGCCGTACGTAAACAAATCAATTAACTAATAAAGCCTAACACAACTGATTTTTGTTTATATTAACACAACTTCTGTTGTTACTTGCGGTTGTTTTTATTTTTTTTTTGTTTACGACCATATGATCGTAACCAAATTAATAAGTTGTTGTTGTTGTTACTGGCGGGCGTGCAGTCGCTGTTAGTTACAGCCGCAGATATTATTGTTGTAACTGTTGGTGCTAAAGTTGTTGGGGACACAATAGTTACGGCCACTGCTCTCTTGGTGGTTGTCGCTCAGATGGTCGTTGTTGTTGGATGAACGATTGTTGTTGTAAGGGCAGCTCTTATTTAAGCTGCTGTTGCTTTAGTTGAGGTGTTGTATTTACGCCGGCACTGCTAATGTAGTTGTTGTTGCTGGTGACGGAAGTCTTGTCCGTGTTATGCGTTACTGGCCTAAAACACAGAAATTCCTTAGCGTTTCGGTAAAACATTACCGCGGCATATTACCTTTGGCTTTCGCAATTATCACCTCCACAAGAAAAAATCCAACAATTTCCGCCAAAACACACTTCGTAAGCACTAAGCCTTAAAGACTTGCAGATATATACCTATATATATATGTAAATATAGATATACTACTGCTTTACGGCAACAATAGAAATTTTTCCACGCACTCAACTGCACAATTGTACTGCCAAACTTGGACTGACCTCTACCTTTCGAATCACTTCTAGCGGGAGCGCTTAAGCTGAGCTTTGAAAAGCATTAGAAACACTCTAGGTGCATGAAGAGCGAGTCATATGCACTTTTCTTTTCTCGCTCTATCCTATGCTCAAACCTACTCATTACTGTTAGCGCCAAAATTACTAACAGCATAATCACATGATCTAAGAGTGTCATTGACCCCCTAAAGAGCGTACTACGCGAGCTTTTACGGTTCTTTAAGCTCGCTAAAGCTCAACTCTTATGCCTATTTTAAAAATATCAACTTGTAACGACTTTTTGGATCGTATTATTGCATGTTATTATGGCCACTACAAGGGATCTGAATTTGGTGTTAACGGACTGACTGGAATAGAGCAGGATGAGCTCTTATCATATTGGCTTATTTCAGTTATACAAAATTGTTTAATGGCACTTAAATCATTTGATTGCATTTGGTTGGTTGGCGGATACAAAAAAAAAATCAGTTTTATGCCATAGGCTTAAATTTGCAACCCAAATGGTATTTACATTATTTAGAATTTTTTCTTTCAACAGTGAAATTGAAGCAACATCAGTATCCTTGGACACACACAGAGCGTTGAAATACTTATAAGTAACAACCGTTGGCTTTCCTGCTCCTCTTGAAGTATCTCGTTAATGCGAAACCAGTTATCGACAATGGACTTAAACATTGTATAATTGGAGTTCCATCTTGTTGGGCATTCGCTTTTTAAGGACGTTTGCAACAGGTGCTGCAAGTTGGCTTTTTTAAAATATTTCACAATTTTTGCACGTCTCTGCAAGTTGCGTCAGCTCCGAGTTTTCTTTGAAAGACTTTTCCAAGACGTTTGCAAACAAATGGCTGCTGCAGTTCAAACGGGTGTTGTTCTCCAATGCCTTTACCACGTTTCTGTCTGTTATGAATTTTATTGCATCCATATTTGTAATGCCGAACTCACAATATAAAGTGTTTAGCTTACTTAATATGTTAGCACCTGTCGAGCGTTGAAAATCCATTGACTTCATTCCTAAATTTATGCTAACCAGTTTCAAATCTTTTTGGTAATGTAGAGTTACACCCAAAAAGTTTCTGTGCACATAATTATCTGTCCATAAATCGATTGTAGAAGATGCTGCTTCACTATGGATAATGTCAACAATTCCTTCCTTAATTTTTTGTTTTTTTTCTTCTGCAACTTTCTGCGTTGTACGTGAAAGTGTTGTTGCGTCTGGAAGCAAGTCCTGAACATCAACGTTTTCTTCATATTTCGCTCCAATATTGATCAAAAATTTTGCGACCTTCGCAAACCCAATGCCACTGACTGCTGAAAATGGTTGGCAATCCTCGGTAACCCATGCTACGCAGGTGTCAATGGCGGCCTTTTTATCTTCTGGCGCAACTGCCTTAAAACATTGTGTTTGCTTTATCAATTGACAGCATTTATGTCGGCTTAAATTTGATGTTTGTTTTGCCGAGTATTTTAAAGCTTTGGTACAGGTACGGCAGTATAAAAACCCTTCCAAAATAGTTTGATCTTCCTTAATAATTTCAGATAGAGTGTTCCACATTGTGCTTCTGCCCTTGTGCCGCGACGACAAGGTGTACACATTTTTGCGTATTTGCTCTGAAACAAATGCTTGCTCTGCCATTCTGAAGCCAACTAAACGTTTGTCACTTGCATTAAATATTCGTCGCCATCACTTGCTAATACGCAAAAATCAAATACATACATACATACAAAATGAAAAGAACGACCAGTTAACGTGTGTGAACGAAGAACTTTGCGCTTCGTTTGTTTTCGTACTCTGCACCTGCACTTGTGTGACGAAAAAAATTAAAAATCAAACACAAGCGAATAATGCGTGTTGAGCAGAGCTCGTAAATAACGGTCGACCCTTTTGCGTTGTCCAAAAATAACTCTTATTTACTGAGTTTTTGAGCAATGTCTCAGAGAGCAACCGTTTACATTTCTCTTTTAATGAATCGGTCTGCGCTCAACGAATAACCAATTTTTTGTTTTACTTTTGCTCTGGTTATTCGCCAACCGTTTGGTCGCGAGAGAAAAAATAAAGGTCTTTTGCGTTTGTATGCGTGTATGTGAGTGAGGCGTCTGTTTGGGCTTGTTAGTAGCATATGTTTTTCAAGTCACGGGAAGACTTTAAAGCGTTATAGCTTGGAAACTACTAGAGATACTTACACGATTTTAAAACCAGTCTTGTGTACTTTTTTGAGATCTACAATTTTTTCTTACACACAAAAAACGAAAATGGGCAAGGGGGTGGGTAAAAATACGAAAAGCTGCGTTGTTTTAACTTTGGCACCATCTACCGCCGAAAATATGAACTTTTGGGTATACCCTCCAATACAACTCGAAATTCAATTTTGATAAATTTTTGCCTTGAAAGTTTTTTTGTATGACTTATAGAATTCGAGATAAATGGGCCGACACAAAAAGTGCAGCATTCTCAACAAAGCAAATTAAAACGTAAAAGACCGTTTGCGCTGAGCATTTATTTTGTCGGTTGGTCTGCTGATGCTAATGTGCGAGCGCTCAATCAGTTCGCTCTCAATAAGATGTTATTGAAAGATCGTAACAAGAATTGCTCAATTGTTAACACTCAGCTGAAAACCGAAATAAAGCGAAGCGAAGTGTTATGCTCAGAGAGAGAACAAGCGTGCATGGTTTTTTCGGTTATGGTTGCGAGTAGACCGCAAAGGAAAAAACGGTCGACTGTTATTTACGAGCTCTGGTGTTGAGTGAATAAATGCTAACACAGCACATTAGATAAGACAATGAAACTCAACCGAACAATGGCTTTGCAGCACGACGCTGATTTTATTCAACGAACAGTGCTACTGAGTGACTATTTTTGAATAAGAATTTTTGTGAGTGATGAAATCATGATTATACTCATTCTTGAAGTTCTCTGATGTAGATTTTATTTAACGCTCAGTGCTGCTGAGTGATTACTTGTGAGTACAAGTTTTTGTGCAGAATGAAATCATGAAAAAAGTGATTTTTGCAGTTCTCTGGTGCACGAGTAGACCTCGGGTGTCATGAGCGACCCGAACTCTAGCGAACATTTCGATCACACATGTATGAATGTGATTGCCGTACTCGAAGATTACTTGCCAGTAGCCAAAAATTTACATTTACTCACAATTATACATACATTTGGAAGCTTTGATTAGAACTTCATTCCTTGTTGAGCAACCGAAATAGAATATTCGTACTCATACTCGAGTAAACACTCGAGTGTGATCGAAAATGTAATACTCGTTGCAGTTCTCTGATGTATATATTTATAACATAATCAAATAATTCTTTTTTATTAATTATTAAACTAAAATATAAAAAAGAGGAACACATTCGTATTGACTTCATACTTAATGCATATACAGTTTGTCAAGTAATTGTTTGCAAAATGAAAAAAAAATCACAAAAATTTATCTTTAACTTGTATTGTATTGTATTGTAATAGTGGGGCTAGGCAAAGGCCTATATGCACTGCGACCAGTTTGGTCTATTGTGCACCCCTTTATCTTTAGACATTTAGTATGTCGAGGAAGCGAACCAGCTCTTTCGGGGGAAGCTTTTGAAGGTCTTCATCTTCTAGTATGTATGCACCTAAAAATTTTTGTCTCCTGTGGCCTAGTGCCTCACAGTTTGTGATCAGGTGTTCCATGGACTCTTCCTCATCACAGCAGAATCTACAAGTATTCGAATCGGATATACCTATTCTGTGTAGGTGTTTTTTGAGATTGCTGTTTGCTCTTTTGGCGTCGAATTTCAAGAATTTTTTGGAATGATTAAGGCCGTTAATGCCGTTCCAGTATTCTGATGTTTTTTGTCGAGTCCATTTTTTGGTCTCTTGTTTTATGTTATTTTTGTTGAAGCCAAAGAAGGGAGTTGGGCCTATGAATAGCTTTTCCGCCCCCTCTTTAGCGTAAAGGTCCGCCTTTTCATTACCTTCGTGTCCTTCATGTCCGGGCACCCAAATCAAAGAGACTTGGTTGTGGGTGGCCAGTTGATTGAGTGCGTTATTGCACTCTATTAGGACTTTTGAAGTGAAAGTGTAGCTTTTTAGTGCTTTGAGGACTGATTGACTGTCTGAGAGTATTTTGATCTTGACTCTCTTGAGTCCTCTTTTTGATAGTATTTCCACTGTTTCCATTATAGCGTATAGCTCCGCATGGAAAATTGTAGTGTCGGTACTTAGAGTGATTGATTTGTGTGCTCTGGGGCCCACTATTCCTGCTCCTACACCGTGAAGCGTTTTGGATCCATCTGTGTACCATTTTTGCGAGTCGTCATGTAACCACACTGGGTTAGCATTCCATTCCTCTCTAGATGGGAACATGACCTTGTATCTCTTGGTGAATTTGAGTACTGGGTCTGTATGGTCGTTTGCCTGGGTCATATATGTAGCATTTTTGACCCTGTTAAGGATTTGTAGGTGACCAGTAAGGTTTCCTGGTTTGAATTTTTCTTTCAAGTGGATTGAGAGTGCTTGCATTGCAGCCTCTTCCTGTATTGCTAGGTATAGCGGTGGTAAATTTAGCAGTGCTTCCATGCCAGCAGTTGGGGTAGTTCTCATGGCCCCTGTGGTGCATAGGCATGCTAGCCTCTGTAGTTTACTCAGTTTTTGTATAGCTGTGGTTTGTTTGGTTTTCTCCCACCATACCAATGCCCCATATAGTATGATGGGTCTAACCATTTGGGTGTAGATCCAGAAGGTCATTTTGGGGCTCAGACCCCAGGATTTACCCAGACGTTGTTTTGTTGTCCACAGGTTTTTCTTCTGTTATTACAGAATCATGGAGGAGGATGATTCCTAGATATCTTACCTCTTCCTTTAGGGGTACCTCTGTTTCATTTATAGTTAATATGGGGACGTGGAACGCCCTTTTTCTCGTGAATGGCACAATAGTAGTTTTTGTTGGATTGATTGACAATCCCTCTTTCTTGCACCACTCCCATGTTGTGTCTAAGGCATCTTGCATTAAGTCCTTAATGGTCCTTTCATGGTTGCCTGTGATAATTACAGATATGTCATCTGCATATCCAATTGTTTTGTACCCTTTGTTGTTGAGGGTCTGTATTAGGTTATCAGCTATTAAGGACCATAGCAGTGGTGAGAGGGGGTTCTCGGACATCCTTTTACGGCTTTAACGCTAAGTTCGACTTGCCCTAAAGATGCTTTGATCTGTCTTTGGTTCAGCATATTGCATACCCATTTTATTATCGTTGGATCTGCTCCTCTGCTAGAGAGTGTCAATTCTATTGCTTTAAAGTTCGCATTATCGAAAGCCCCCTCAATGTCCATAAATGCACATAGTGCGACTTCCTTTAGGCTTATTGCCTTTTCTATAACTTGAACCATTGTGTGAAGTGCTGTGACTGTTGACTTGCCTTTTTGATAGGCAAATTGCAACTTGTTTAGCGGAGTATTTAATATAACCACTTCTCTTAGGTAGCAGTCTAGAATCTTTTCCATGGTTTTTAGCATGAAAGACGTTAAACTGATCGGTCTGTAGGATTTGGGAGATTCCGGGGGTTTATTTCCTCCCTTTGGTAGAAAAATTACCTTGACCTCTCGCCATATCTTTGGAGCGTATCCCAATGTTAGACTAGATCTGAATATTTGAACCATGATACGTATTACTTCTACAGTTCCTTTAGTGATTAGGGCTGGGAATATACCATCAGGTCCCGGTGATTTGAAGGGTTTGAACGAGTTTATGGCCCATTCTACCCTTTCGAAGTTGACTATCTTGCTAATAGTGGAATTTGTTGCCCTATGATTGTTGTCGGTTAAGTGTTATAGTGTTATAGTGTTAGGGATTTCTTATATTCTTCTCATGTGTTGTTCTTCTTTGCGTCATTAAATTTGGATCTTGCTATTTGACGCAGCTTAGCAAGTCCTTTATTCCACCAAGGAACCCTCTTCGTTGAGGATTTTATTTTTAGTGGACTACATTCGTGGTATGAGGATATTATGGATTCAGTCAAGGTTTCAACTGATGCATCCAGTTCCTCTGTCGATTTTAGGTGAAGCATGCCTCTGTTCAGTCTAGATTCTAGCCATTCTGAGTATTTCTCCCAGTTGGTTGCTTTAGGGCTTCTGTAGAGCATTACGCTCTTGCTTAACCCCCTTGTTTCAAAGAGTATATGTTTATGATCTGACATTGAGTCCTCGTCAGAGACTCTCCATTTAGTGATCATATAAAGTGAGTTGTTAGTTATAAGTGTCAAGTCAAGAACCTCTTGCCTTATGGCATTTTCAAAGGTTGGTTTATTACCCCTGTTTGCTATAACTAGGTTAGTTTGTAGTTAGAATTCTAGGAGTGTTTCGCCTCTTAAGTTAGTATCTGTACTACCCCAGATTGTGTTGTGCGCATTTGCATCGCAACCAATTATCAAGGTCTTATTTTGTGTCTTACAGTGTTCCACTAGACCTACGATGTTCTGTGGTGTATCTTTAACTTAAAAAGTTATCTACTTTTTTTTGATTTTTTTCTTTTGTAGTATTGTTAAGGTAAGTATCAGCTATTAATATGTTTAACAAAATTGGAAAAATCAAAATAAAACCTAAGAAATCAAGCAAAACCAAGAATTAGAGTGGTTTTGTTGAATCACGCAATGCATAGCAAAGACGCAGGTGTTCATTTGTTTCGAATTTGATTTACAGTTACCTTGTTTCTGTTCTCTTTTCGCCTTGTGTTTGCATTTTGCAAACAATTAATTGACAGCGCAATATTTGCTGCTTCTTGGTTTTGCTTGTTTTTCTTTAGGTTTTACATATTTCGATTTTTTTCAATTTTTTTTCAACATATTAATAGCTGATAAAAGAATTTTTTATTAATAAATTTTTAAATTAAAGTTGAATTTTTGTGATTTTTTTCATTATTCAAACAATTAATTGACAAACTTTATTTATAACTTTATAACATAAAAAAAATTTCATTTTAATTAATTACTAAATACTTTAAAAAAGCACGCTTTAATGGTAAACCGAACTAAAAAAAAGAAAAAAATTTTTATATATCAAGAGTTTGTATTACAGCAATAGAAAATTCCGACAATCAATTACGACTAATTAATTTGGAATAAGATAATAATAAGATAAATTAGAAATTAAATTATTATAAAAAGCGTGGGGTACTTAATATTAAATGTTACAATTATTTCAGTAGTAGCTATTTATAAAATTAAAGTCATTATGAAAATATAGTGCTTAATATTAAATGTTACAATTATTTCCGTAGTAGCTATTTATAAAATTAAAGTCATTATGAAAATATAGTAAATTGCACCCCACGCTTTTTTTACTATAATTGAATTATTTTATTAATAATTTAATTTCTAGTTTAATCTTATTCCAAATGAATTAGTCGTAATTGATTGTCGGAATTTTCTATTGCTGTAATACAAACTCTTGATACTGCAATTTTGGAAAAAAATTTATTTTGCGCTATGTTTTGAACTGCATCATTAGTTTTCAAAAATCGATGGGGACAGTGCCTTATCCAGGTAGACCCTTTGGCCAACAAAAGTTTTTAAAATTCCTTAGTTATCTACCCAATTTTATCAAACGATAAGTCGTTTGTTTTTCATTTGCTTATTAAGGTATGTGGCCGTCGCACAGTGGCACGGCAGTGGCAAAAATCGATTTTGCGATGTAACCATTTTTTAAATGTAATACATGCATCTGATTTAGAATTTCCCAGGGATCAAGAAAATAAAAATTTTAGTCAATTCGGATGAATAGTTTAGTTGCTACAGCCACTCAAAGTGGAGTATATTTTCAACTTTGAAAAAAATCGCAATTTTTGGAATAAAAATTCGTGTTTAAGATTGTTTTGTGGAAAAACTACGCAACCAATCCCTATTTTCTTAGTTTCTATAAAAAGTTACATGAAATTTAAACATATAAGAAAAAAAAATGACTTCATTTCTTTTCTGGGTTTTTCAATACTTCCGTTTAACTGAACCATTATATTTGGACCACTTTTTCAACTTTGGAAGAAAATATTTTATATTCCATATTTTTTCATTTTTTCCATTTAACATAAATGGTTTTGATATTAATTTATTTACTTGCTCTATAAAAATTGACTGCATAAATTTGCATATTCGGCTGTAAGGCCAGTAAAAGTCCAGAAACCCAACTCCAAAATATTCTGACGCAGGTATAAGAAGAAGAACACGCAGTAGATGCAGCCACTGAATTTAGAACTGATTGCTTATATTTTCACTTTACAATAAAATAAAGCCTACCTGTGACATAAAAAAAAAAGAATTAATCATCCCAATTTTTTTTTTTTTGTGTTTCCAGGTAGTTTGAAACATTTAAAGTAATTTAATTTGTACCTGTTACACGTTTTCTGGCTATAGGCTTAAAATTTGTATATATTGCCTGAATACTTCAGAAACATATTAGTTTTGTTTTGACTTTATAAGAACACACATTGCAGTGAAACGTATTTTTAAATATAATTCGCAAGCATTGATTTTATAAGTGTAACGATGTCTTTGGTAAACGTAAAATTATTTGAATTGTTCAGAAACTCCAAAAGCGCGAATGAATTCATTTCGGCCATCAGAAAATAACTTAATGTTGAGGAAGCAAATATGGAGAAGTTTGATACCTTAAAAGGCAAACTTAATCTAATTCACTCCGGAATAAAAAAAAAGTGGCAAGACTCTTCCTTCCCCAAATATGGATATGGTAACACAAACGATGGAAACTCATTCCGAAAATTCTTTGCAGAAAACAAAGTTACATCAGAAATAACTGGAGTGGATGATGAAATTATCAAAAGATTGGGTGTTATTTTGAATATTTTGAACTGCAAGGAAAAAATTAACGGCAGCAAATTTGGTGAATATGCCACTACGACTGCAGAGCTGTTAATGGAAAAATATCCTGGAAAAAAATTGACTCCCACGCTTCACAAAATTTTGGCACATGGCCAAACTATAATTGAATATCATTGCCTACCCATTGGGGAGATGTCAGAAGAAGCCCAGGAATCGAGAAACAAGGATTATAAAAAATTCAGAGCTATGAATACATGTAAAATATTACGATCAAGGGAAAACGAGGATCTTTTTAATATGTTGGCAGCCTCTTCAGATCCACTAGTTGCATCCCTTAGACATGTGAAATCCAATACAGAATTAACAAGTACTAGTTATTCAAATGAAATGTTAAGTCTTTTAGATATTCCTTCAAATGTAAATGTGGATGATTATTTTACAAAAAACTACTGATAAGACAAATTATATAATATATTATAATAAAAAAGCATTGTTACATTAAATTAATTGACTGAAATATAAAATTATGAACAAAAATATATCATCAAAATTTCTTTATAAATGAAAAAAATGTGTACATATTTTACAAATACCTATATACAAATATTGCACAGGCAACAAAATCCAACTTCCACAACATATTGCGCAGCTCTCAGATATCGTATCACCATACATGAGCACTTATTTTCAAGCCTGAACGTTTTTCTTTCAAATACAATATAATTCATTAAAATATCTCAATTGGTTTAGAAAATATGGAAAAAATAATTACGTTTTCTTCAATGGGAAATGTTGCACAGGCAACAAAATCCAACTTCCACAACATATTGCGCTGCTCTCAGATGTCGTATCACAATGTATGGGTACTTATTTTAAAGCTTAAAGATTTTTCTTTCAACTACAATTTAATTCATAAAAATATCTCAATTGGTTTAGAAAATATGATTTTTGCAACGTTTTTTTGGCTTCGGTGCTACTGTGCGTCGGTAGCGTAGTGGTAGCGTACTCATACAAGTGCCTAGCACTGGCATCGCTAGCTCAAAGACGCTATTTTCCCAAGAAAATCTCTATTAATTCAAGATACCGCCGTTCGGACTCGGCTTTAAATTGTAGGTCCCTGTTCTCTTTGAACAGTTATTAATAGAGATCCCCATGACCCGCCCAGAGGCGACTGATAAAAATTGTCAGTCTGGGAATTATTATATTAAGGTATGGGCATTTCCCCACATTTGTCAACCGGGGTCGAAAAGTCCAAAATGTCTTAATTTTTATAAGACATTGGTTTTACAGCGATTTTTATTTCTTTCTATAACTTATTGGCCTAAAAACTGAAGATATTTATGTTTTCCTTGCTTTTACTATTTTTTGAGTGATTTTTAGGCTAATTTGCTTAGGTTATTTATTTACTGCTTTCGTTTCATACATCTTGGTATCTGTAAAAATTACTTGAAAAAATTTATATAACTAAAGTGGTGGAAAAGTTTGTCGCGTACTGAATATCGCGTACTAACTCTGACAGAAGCTTTTACAAAAATAACAATAATAAAGTGCATTGAGAGCCACAGTATTATTAGCAATAAATTAATCGTTTTCAAATTTTTTCATATTTTCGTATTTTTGTAGAAGCACTTGAAAACTAATTCTATTTTTTTCGCGTACTAAAATAAATAGCTCCTACCTTTACACTAAATATACTGCTTCAGAAACCATGGATTACCTGAGTAATGTGCCGAATTTTATTGCACGCTCCTGTCTTTACAGGCTATACAAAAGTTTATAATTAACGATTTGGTGGAATTGACAGAAAATTGTATTTGTCGACCTAGGGGATTGTTATATGTAACTATACGCACTTAATTCTTATGTTTTTTTCTTTTTTTTTAGGTGTTCCTTATGTGAGCTCTTTGGACGTACACATTACATCAGAATATATCAACAAAACTTACAAGTCATGCTCGCAGGTTAGTTGTATATCTACATATCTATATACATATATGTTTATGACCATCAGTGGGCACTCAAGTTGAACTCATTTTTCATATTTTGTTTTTGTAAATTCTGCGTGTTACCGGCGATCTCCTTGTGCGTCTACATTGGCCAAAATTTGCAACACATTAAAAGACCAGTGGTCGGCAAAAAACACACTCGCATTTTAAATTGCGTTTGTGTTAGTGCGCAGCGACAACACAAGCATCGGCATTACGGCCTCGTGTCTGTTGCTGCACACACAATTAAACAATTAAATGACGGCTTATAAAAAAAAGATGGCGTACGTTAAAGTCGGGCGCGGACGACTTTGGGATACCCTGTACCACTAATTGCAATTAAGTCTGATATATTGCTTAAGCACTCTAAAAGACAATTGATTGCCAAATTTGGGTACGATATCTTCACAAACAAACGAAACACAACGAATTTTGTGCGAAAAATGTTTTTTTGACCGATTGGTCCTATGGGAGCTATATGATATAATCATCCGATTTCGATCAAATTTTGTACAGTATTTGGTAACTATAAAAAACTTTGGAACACCGAATTTTGTCACGGTATCTTCAAAAACACACGAAACACAACGAATTTTGTACAAAAAACGTTTTTTTGACCGATTTATCCTACGGGAGCTATATGATATAATCAATCGATTTTGATCAAATTTGGTACCGAGCTTGGGTACTCTAAAAAACTTATGCCAAATTTGGTTATACTATCTTCACAAACAAACGAAATACAACGAATTTTTTACAAAAAATGTTTTTTTGACTATATGATATAATCAACCGATTTTGATAAAATTTGGTACAGTGATTGGGAACTCTAAAAAACTTTTGAGTGCCAAATTTGGTTACGGTATCTTCATAAACAAACGAATTATTTATCTAAAACTTTTGGGGTTTTTCGAGGTCCTCTGAAACGCCCGTATTGGAGCTATATAATGTAGCAGCATGGTCCTTAGTCACCCTGTACTTAACGAATGAGTACATAGTTATTGCATGATCTCTAGTCACCCTGTACATAAATAGGTATAAGTTTCGTACGTAAGCTGTAAATGTGTAACCGAGAGGGCATAGCATAAGTGAAAGAGAATAAAGCGAGTTAGTCTAATGAGACGAGCTGAGCAGAAAGGTTGCGTTTAATTGTTGCCGTCTTTAGTTCTGCTGTTACAGTGGCAGAAGTGGAATAAACTCACGCGCCATTTAAAAAATTTTTTCTTTAACTCGAAAATCAAAATGGATTTAATAATCGCAAATGACTACACATATAACGAACTCCGGGACTGGTGCAGAAGTTTGGATTTGCCGTCCCATGGTACTAAAAGTTCTTTGGCAGCGCGTCTGAACGAGTTAAATAGCGTCAATCGAGGCCAATGTCCCAAAAATGGTGAATCAATCCCAGAGGAGGCGTTCAGAAAATATGTTCTGTAAAAATCACCGATGTACAAACTTTTGAGCAGCAGCCACCAGAATCAGAAGCAACGGCAAGCAAAAAGCAACAACAACGTGCAAAGGAAACGGCAAACGAAGAGCAGCAAAGTGGTGAACTTACCGCTATGATCGAAGAGCAACAACAGCATATACATGTAACAGCAAATGATGAGCAGCAAAGCTACGGTTATCTGGTGACAAACGAAAAGGAACAACAATGTACAAATGATGCGGTAAACGACGAGCAACAGCGTGAAGAAATGTCCGTTATGAACAAAGAGCATACAAATGTAACGGCAAATGGTGATGAGCAAAGTAACGAAATTCCAGTGGTCAACGAAGAAGAGCGAAGGCGTGCAAATGAAGCGACAAACGAAACGGCAAATGAAAAGGAACAAGAACGTACGAACGAAGCAGCAGGCACAATGCAGCAAAGGCTACCAATTTCAAGGTCAGGAGAGAGTAATCTACATAGAGAAACGACGAGTGACGAATTAAGAGAGCTAACTCTAGCACGCAAAGAACTAGAACTGCTACGTTTTGAGAGCGAGCTATTACGAAGAGAAAATGAATTGCTTAAGCCAACGAGTGCTGCAGTAACCACTCGTTCAGCTAATGATGACATACCGTTTCAAAGTTTAAGAGAGCTGTTTCCAGATTTCGACGGTGAGACGAACATTAAAGTATGGCTGTCACATGTCAATACACTAAAAACAACGTATGGTCTGGATGGAAATAAACTACGCGTGCTTATTTTTGGCAAATTGAAGGGTAAGGCACAATTATGGCTCAATAATAACCCGAATTTCGCACAGGAACCTATTGATACTGTTTTCGCCACAATGGAAAAAGTATTTGCATCAAAAGAGAGCGCCATTGCATTGCGTAAAAATTTTGAGGCTCGCAACTGGTGTCCGGGCGAGTCGTTTTCAACATATTTCAATGATAAGCTGACACTTTCAAATGGTATCCAACTCTCAGAGGGCGAGTTGATTGAGTACATGATACATGGAATACCAGACAGGCAAATTCGGATGAGTGCCAACATGATGTGCTTTGAGTCTAAAGATAATCTTTTGGCGGCATTCTTACATGACGATCTGCGATTGTCACAGACTGCAGGATACACCATAGCTACTGGAGAGTATAAGCCGACCTTCCGACCTTCAACTGCAACTGTTTAGGCCACATCGCTGCGGACTGCAGAAAACCGAGACGAGAGGTTCGTGTTTTGCTTGTGGCGAAATGGGTCATCGTGCAGCGACTTGCAGCCGCAACAAGAGGGTTACTAACGAGATGACTCACGATTATGTAAGTTATTTTAGTATAGAAATTGAAGAGAGTACCAACAATCCATTTTTTGTAGAATGCCTCATAGACTCAGGAAGTCCAGTTTGTCGTATGAAAAAAACTATTGTTCCGGCCGGTGTTAAATTGAAACCTGCACCGGAGGCCACATATTTTGGTTTAAATCACAGTAAATTGAACGTCTGTGGAAAAATTTTTGTATTCATTAAAGTTTTCAATAAATTCACATAAGTCGGAATGTTAATTGTTCCATCTGAGTCTATGAAGCATCCTGTATTTTTGGGTAAGGATTTTTTGCGTTTAAGTAATGCTAAACTGATATGGCCAAATGATAGTGATGGCAATGATACTAAGGAGAGCCCAAGTTCAAAAGATGAGTCGAATGATAGTCAAGATTTTGAAAGGAAAATACTAATGATAGAATACGATGTAAACGACGTCGACATTACAATTGGAGGAAAATTAAGTCAAATCGAAAATCATCAGTTTAGAGAAATATTTGATAAATGTTATGTAAAACCAGACCGTCCAAGTGAACCCGAAATGAAATGTGAAATGAAGATTACCTTAAATGACCCAAAGCCATTTAGCTGTAGCCCACGGCGCCTGTCATACACTGAAAAGAATGAGTTGCAAAAAATTTTGGATGAGTATTTGAGAAAAGGCTATATTAGGGCAAGCGAGTCCGAGTTTGTATCACCGATTGTGCTGGTTAAAAAGACATCTGGAGAGCTTAGGATGTGCATTGACTTTAGGAAACTAAATAAGATGACGGCAAAAGACAGCTATCCTATTCCTTTGATTGATGATTTATTAGATCAATTGGCAGGCAACAAATTTTTCACCAAACTGGATTTGAAAAACGGCTTTTACCATGTATTTATGGAGGAACATTCCGTGAAGTACACTTCGTTTACGACCCCTTTAGGCCAATATGAGTTTCTGAGAACTCCATTTGGCTTGAAAAATGCACCGTCCACATTTCAGAGGTTTGTTAATAAAGTTTTCAACGATTTGATTAAGGACCGAAAAGTTATAGTATTCTTGGATGATATCATGATAGCAACAAAAGATTTGAGTAAACATTTTGAGATTTTGAGGGAAGTTCTTGATAGGCTAGTTAGAAACAAACTGGAGTTAAGACTTAGCAAATGCGAGTTCTTTCAAACAGAGGTAAAATACTTAGGCTACACCATCACGGGCAATGGCATAAAGGCGGACGGGAAAGGTATCGCTGCGGTCGCAAATTTTCCGATTCCAACAAAGACATCCGAGGTACAGAGTTTCTTAGGGCTTTGCTCATATTTTCGAAGGTTCGTTGAAAATTTTTCGACTATTGCTAAACCGCTTTACAACCTAACAAAGAAGGCTGAAAAATTTGTATTCGGAAAGGCCGAACTAAGAGCGTTCGAGATTCTTAAGGAAAAGCTACTAGACTCACCAATACTTGCGCTTTACAGTCAAAACGATGAAACGGAACTTCACTGTGATGCTAGTTCGATAGGTTTTGGATCAATACTAATGCAAAGAAAACAAGATGGAAAGTTTCATCCAATATTTTATTTTTCCAAACGCACCACTGAGGTTGAGTCGAGATACCATAGTTTCGAGTTGGAAACGTTAGCTATAATTTATTCACTCAAACGTTTTCGAGTTTATTTACACGGTAAAAGCTTTAAGATCGTAACTGATTGTAATTCTTTAGCGATGACCTTGAGCAAAAAAGATATTAATCCCAGAATCGCTAGGTGGGCGCTCGAACTGGAAAACTACGACTACAAACTTGAGCATAGATCCGGAACTAGAATGCAGCACGTCGACGCGTTGAGTAGATGTACTAACATAATGGTAGTAGACACGAACTCTTTTGAAGAGAATCTTCTTATATGCCAAGCGAAGGACAAAGACCTAGTAAAAATAAAGATAATGTTAGAAAAGGCTGAGCATAGTTTTTATGAGATGCGAAATGGAATAGTCTATAGGAAATGTAATGATGGATCTGTTTTATTTTATGTACCAAAGGACATGGAGACGCATGTGTTGTTTAAGTATCATAACGAACTTGGTCACGTGGGAGTAGATAAGGTGGTGGAAATTATTTCAAAATCATATTGGTTCCCAAAACTTAAAGAAAAGGTTGGACTACATATTAAGAACTGTTTGGAGTGCATTACGTTTTCAGCTAAAAATGGAAAACAGGAGGGATATGTACATAACATTCCAAAAGCCGTTAAACCTTTTGAGTTAATACACATCGACCACCTTGGTCCGGTCATAATAAAAGATAAATCTAGGAGAAACATTTTGGTTATTATAGATGGATGCACAAAGTTCGTGAGACTATATTCTGCTAAGACTACCAAGTCATCTGAAGCTATAAAAGCTTTAAGCGATTCTTGTAGATCATATAGCAGACCAAAGCTTATAGTATCTGATAGAGGTTCAAGTTTTACGTCAACAGATTTCGTCAATTTTTTAACCGCTAGGAACATAAATCACATTAGAATTGCTACTGGTTCGCCTCAAGCAAATGGACAAGTAGAAAGCGTAAATCGAAGTTTGAGTCCAATGCTTGCAAAATTATTGAGTTCGGACAGAAAGCTATGTTTTGATAAGATACTAGAATTAATTGAGTTTGCGTTAAACAACACGGTCCATCGATCAATAGGCCAGTACCCAACTGTTATGCTATTTGGAGTTGAACAAAGGGGAGAACTAATAGATAGTCTCAGGGAAAATTTAGAGTGTGAAGGTAAAACGAAAACGATCGAAGAAATTAGAGCGGAAGCTCATGAGAAGGTAAGGCAATTACAGCTGTACAACGAGAAAGAGACAAATAAAAAACGCCAAAGGCCAACAATTTACAATCTAGGAGATTATGTAGTTGTGCGAAATTTTGATGCACACACAGGTGTTTCGAAAAAACTTGTCGCAAAATTTAAAGGTCCGTTTAAAGTTACGAAAGTATTAGGCAACGATCGGTATGTAGTCAGCGATGTTGAAGGATTCCAGCATTCTAGGGTACCATATTCGGGCGTTTGGTCGGTAGCTAATTTGAAACCTTGATTCGGATGGTCAAACTTGAACGCCAATACGGAGAAAAATTATCGTAGAATAAAAGACAGGATAGATGAGCCGCACAATGATAAGTTAAACGATAAAGATAGAATATGTAAATCAAATGAAAATATATGTAAAACAAATGATATTACAAATGTTAAATCTAAAGAAAATGTAAGAGTAATTAAGGAAAATATTGTGAAACCTAACTGTAATGAATTTAAGATGCCTTGTAAAGTTTATAACACTAGAAGTTAAACTAAAAGGAACACCATGGGCTGCATGACTGGGCCAGGATCAGGAGATCCTTGTTTGTCAGAATGGCCGAGCTGTAGCAGCATGGTCCTTAGTCACCCTGTACTTAACGAATGAGTACACCTAATTCTGTTTTTACACGGTAGATTGGTTCCAGAAAAAACCGTGTAAAAAAAGACATTGATCGTATGCAAAAATGGGTGATTGGTTCCTTATCCCTAAAACCTATTAAAATTAGTGAAAAAACAAGGATTTTTTACGAATAAGTATTCATGTTTATTTTATTAAATCACATATGTATAGTATAGTGTGTATTTACACATAGTAGTTATTAAAGAAACAAAAGATATGCACCCTAAGCTTAAAAGTATGTAATGTAAATTAAATGTATGACAAGTTCAGGAACTAAAAATAATTACGTATGTATGTAAAACAGCTAAGTTGTTAACAAAAAGAATAGGTTATTTAATTTTTAAAGAAAACAAAATTCAAATGATAATTATAAATACAGGAACATAAACTTAATTGCTGTCATCATCAGTTACTCGAATTCGCTTACTTCAAATGCGTATAAAGTCACTATCATCGCTGGATTAATTTAAAACTGGACTTTCTCTTGCTCGTTCGGCATCTACATTTTTAACAGTGAACTCTGTTATGAGCCGTTGTTGGCCAATTGTTGCCTCTTTGTATAATTCTTTATAACGACCTATACAAGAATTCAGCTCACGTTGGAATTGGGCAGCTCTTTCGACATTGGGATCGTTTGTGACGAAATGGTTTCCTAATTTATTTGCAAGTTGGAGTCCTTCTTGAATTAAATTTGCAGTAAGTTTAGCAGGCTCTTCACTATCACTGCTTTCTATAGAATCAGCATTCTCTGAGGCAAAATATAATATTTCGTCTTCGCTAAGAACTTTATCAACCAGCAGTTCATCAATGTCATCGAATGCCAAGTCATCAAAACCCTCCCCGCCAACTGTATGTGCCAAAGTTATTATATTGGGATATTCGTTTGTAGGATCCACATTATTTTTACTTTTAACACATTCTGGCCAAATTGGTCTCCAACATGCGTTTAAGGTTGATGGTCGTAAATCTGATAATGCTAAGCCAGCATGTGCTACGCAATCTTTAATTGAAAATTTTTTCCAGGCATCAATAACTGTAAGAGTTTTATCCTTCTCCAAAGTGTCCAAAATGTATCGGAATGTTCGTTTGATGTAGTAAGTTTTAAATGTTGCGATAATTCCTTGGTCCAGTGGTTGGATTAGGGATGTGTTTATTTATTTGTGTTGTGTTTTTGAATCGTGTTATATGGAATAAAATCGTGTAAAAAAAATTAAAATTTTTTATTTTCAAACCGTGTTATATCAAAACCGTGTAAAAAAAGACCGTGTAAAAACAGAATTAGGTGTACATAGTTATTGCATGATCTCTAGTCACCCTGTACATAAATAGGTATAAGTATCGTACGTAAGCTGTAAATGTGTAACCGAGAGGGCATAGCATAAGTGAAAGAGAATAAAGCGAGTTAGTCTAATGAGACGAGCTGAGCAGATAGGTTGCGTTTAATTGTTGCCGTCTTTAGTTCTGCTGCTACAATAATATATTTCCGATATCCAAAATATAAAATAAACTTGCATCCCCTGACATAATAACGCATCTAATCTGAGAATTTGGTTGCTCTAGCTAGACAGACAGACAGACAGACAGATTTTGATCAAATTTTGTACAGTATTTGGCAACTATAAAAAACTTTGGAACACCAAATTTTGTCACGGTACCTTCAAAAACACACGAAACACAACGAATTTTGTACAAAAAACGTTTTTTTGACCGATTTATCCTATGGGAGCTATATGATATAGTCAATCGATTTTGATCGAATTTGGTACAGAGCTTGGGTACTCCAAAAAACTTCGGAATGCCAAATTTGGTTATAATATCTTCACAAACAAACGAAACACAACGAATTTTGTACAAAAAACGTTTTTTGACCGATTGGTCCTTTGGGAGCTATATGATATAGTCAACCGATTTTGATAAAATTTGGTACAGTGTTGAAGATCTCTAAAAAACTTCCGAATTCCAAATTTGGTTACAATATGTTAACAAACAAACGAAACACAACGAATTTTGTACAAAAGACGTTTTTTTGACCGATTGGTCCTATCGGAGCTATATTATATAGTCAACCGATTTTGATCAAATTTGGTACAGTGCTTGGGTACTCTAAGAAACTTCTGAATGCCAAATTTGGTTATAATATCTTCACAAACAAACGAAACACAACGAATTTTGTACAAAAAACGTTTGACCAAATTTTGTCACGGTACCTTCAAAAACACACGAAACGCAACGAATTTTGTACAAAAAACGTTTTTTTGACCGATTTATCCTACGGGAGCTATATGATATAGTCAATCGATTTTGATCGAATTTGGTACAGAGCTTGGGTACTCCAAAAAACTTCGGAATGCCAAATTTGGTTATAATATCTTCACAAACAAACGAAACACAACGAATTTTGTACAAAAAACGTTTTTTGACCGATTGGTCCTTTGGGAGCTATATGATATAGTCAACCGATTTTGATAAAATTTGGTACAGTGTTGAAGATCTCTAAAAAACTTCCGAATTCCAAATTTGGTTACAATATCTTAACAAACAAACGAAACACAACGAATTTTGTACAAAAGACGTTTTTTTGACCGATTGGTCCTATCGGAGCTATATTATATAGTCAACCGATTTTGATCAAATTTGGTACAGTGCTTGGGTACTCTAAGAAACTTCTGAATGCCAAATTTGGTTACTATATCTTCACAAACAAACGAAACACAACGAATTTTGTACAAAAAACGTTTTTTTGACCGATTTGTCCTATGGGAGCTATATGATATAGTCAACTGATTTTGATAAAATTTGGTACAGTGTTGAGGATCTCTAAAAAACTTCCGAATGCCAAATTTGGTTACAATATTTTCACAAACAAACGATATACAACGAATTTTGTACAAAAGATGGCGTACGTTAAAGTCGGGCGCAAACGACTTTGGGATACCCTGTACCACTGACATTTGATTGCCAAATTTGGGTACGATATCTTCATAAAAAAGCGAAACAAATCGAATTTTGTACAAAAAACGTTTTTTTGACCGATTGGTCCTATGGGAGCTATATGATATACATAGTCATTCGATTTTGATCAAATTTGGTACTGTGCTTAGGCACTCTAAAAAACTTCCAATTGCCGAATTTGGTTACGATATCTTCATAAACAAATGAAACAAAACGAATTTTGTTCAAAATACGTTTTTTCGACCGATCGGCCCTATGGGAGCTATAAGATATAGTCAATCTATTTTGATCAAATTTGGTACAGATCTTGGGTACTCTAAAAAACTTGGGAATGCCAAATTTGGTTATAATATCTTCACAAACCAACGAAACAAAACGAATTTTGTACAAAAAACGTTTTTTTGACTTTATGATATAATCAACCGATTTTGATAAAATTTGGTACAGTGATTGGGAACTCTAAGAAAAAGTTTTGAGTGCCAAATTTGGTTACGATATCTTCATAAACAAACGAATTATTTATCTAAAACTTTTGGGGTTTTTCGAGGTCCTCTGAAACGCCCGTATGGGAGCTATATAATATATTTCCGATATCCAAAATATAAAATAAACTTGCATCCCCTGACATAATAACGCATCTAATCTGAGAATCTCGAGCTAGACAGACAGTCAGACAGACAGAGTCAGACAGAGACAGACAGACAGTCAAAAATGTATAAATTTCACCACCCTTGCCTATAAACTGCATCAATGTTTGGCTCTACGTAATTATGGTTACAAGCGACCTAGAATTACAATTTTTGGTAAGCTGATGTGGCTCTAAAGAACCAATCCACATCCAAATTTTATCGACGCGGTCCCCTTGAAACTTACCCCATGTACTTTAAGTAACTTCTTTTACGTAACTTTCGAGTTTCATCAAAATTGGTAAAAATTTACGGAACTTATAGGTATAAATATCGAATATCACAAAAAAAAAAAAAAAAATCCAATTGGAAAGTTCTAAGAAGGAATATGCAGGTAAAATGTTTTCGAGACAAAAGGTACAGGGTATTCCCATGTCGGGCACCGCCTCGACTGTACCACATTGTTTTTTTGATCGTTTATTAAAGTATTTCAATAAAATTCTTATATTAAACAAGCAAAATAATTACTATTGTACAAACAGCTTCTTTAAAGAGTTTTCCTCTAGTTTTATTTAAAAAAATATGTTATTTAGTGTCATACAGTATTATATGTCCGTACTAGAGGGCTGCTCAAAAGGTTCTAAACGTCGCACTTTACTACTGCACAGTACTTCCAAGCACTGTATTTCACTGCAGAGCTGACAGCAGAACAAAATGTTTTGATGTTCTGTTTGCTTCAAAACAAAACCTTCAGTGATTGAACAGCATTTGCTTCAGTGCTTGACAGTGCTTCAAAACAAAATGCTTGAGTAAAGCAAATTTTCGGGAAGCATAGCGAGCAGACATAATATTAAGCCACACACAGACACAAGCACATTGTTTGTTTGTGTTAGTCAAAAAAACCACCACCAAAATCATTACAACAACAAAAATGTTCTACGATGCTTGAAATGTTCTACTTCAGTTTGGTTCTACTTCCATTTTGTTCTTCTTCAGGTTTGTTCTGTTTCACTTTTGTTTTGATGTTCTATTGCTTGTTGTTAACCAAGCACTTTTCACACTGAAGTATTTGTTTTGTTTTGTTCAAGCCAAAGACATGAAGTGCTTGAAATAACAGCTGATGGCTTACAAGACATTTGTGCAGTGCTTGCACAGCTCTCTAGTCCCCGAACATACATACTATATTCTCTCATTTTTTTTTTTATTTTATTTCAGGTTTCTGTTCCACAAACTGGTCAACTTGCTTTGGATTTGATGTGTGGCGCCTACCCAGCGTCACGGTGCAGTCCTACTAAATGGTTTACTTACATGGGAGATGTAAACAATGTTTACGTTCCATTTCAAATAACGTATATTCAACATGAAAATAATTTATCAACAAACGTCACTTCACCACTTAACCCAAGAACAACTTTATGCAACATGGCTGTAAATGTAAGTCTCATTAAAAAGGCCCACAAAAAAACTGGTGTGAACTTTACATGAGAAAGGATTAGCCATATGTATTTTGAGCCGATGACGAATTTTGCACCATTTTTGGTGCTATATGATGATATAGGCAACCCATTTTGAAAAAATTTCGTATAGTGCTTGTGAGCTCTAAAAAACTTCTGAACGCCTTTAAACAAATTGCCAATACCAAAATTGGTTACTGTATCTTCATAAACCAACGAAACACAACGAATTTTGCACAAAAGACGTTTTTTCGACCGATCGGTCGCTTGGGAACTTAAAAAATTTCCGAATTACATAATATTCCGATATCTTCATAAACAAAAGAATTATACCCTAAAAATGATTTTTTTGACCGATCGGTCCTATATGATGTAACCGATTTCGATCAAATTTAATACGGTGCTTATCTTATATCTAATTCTAATAACACAACGAATTTTGCACCAACAGTTTTTTTGGGCCGATCGGTCGTATGGTAGCTATATGATATATATAGTTAACCGATTTTTATGAAACTTGGTACAGTGCTTGATATGTTCATAAAACGAACGAGATCCTCTGAAACAGGTATATTATATAACCCTGATATCCCAGAAATAAAATAAACTTGTCTCCTGTAAAAGCTAATACGAAGCAGTGTAAACCGCCTGAAAGAAAACAAAACTTCATATAAAAAAAATATTATAGTTTAAAAAAACTAAAAAAACACGCTTTAATAGTAAACCGAACTAAAAAGTAGAAAATAATTTTGATGTACCAAGAGTTTCTATTACAGCAATAAAAAATTCCGACAATCAATTACTAGTTAATTTGGAATAAGATTAAATTAGAAATTAATTTATTAATAAAATAATTCAATTATAGTAAAAAGATGGCGTACGTTAAAGTCGGGCGCGGACGACTTTGGGATACCCTGTACCACTAGTTGCAATTATGTCCGATATATTGCTTAAGCACTCTAAAAGACAATTGATTGCCAAATTTGGGTACAATATCTTCATAAACAAACGAAACAAAACGAATTTGGTGCGAAAAACGTTTTTTTGACCGATTGGTCCTATGGGAGCTATATGATATAGTCAACCGATTTTGATCAAATTTGGTACAGTGTTGAAGATCTCTAAAAAACTTTCGAATGCCAAATTTGGTTATAATATCTTCACAATCAAACGAAACACAGCAAATTTTGTACAAAAAGCGTTTTTTTGACCGATTGGCCCTATAGGAGCTGTATGAGTCAACCGATTTTGATAAAATTTGGTACAGTATTGAGGATCTCTAAAAACTTCCGAATGCCAAATTTGGTTACAATATCTTCACAAACAAACGAAACAACGAATTTTGTACAAAAAAGTTTTTTGACCGATTGGTCCTATGGGGCCTATATGATATAGTCAACCGATTTTGATCAAATTTGGTACAGTGCTTGGGAACTCTAAAATACTATTGAGTGCCAAATTTGGTTACGATATCTTCATAAACAAACGAATTATCCATCTAAAACTTTTTGTTTTTTTCGAGGTCCTCTGAAACACCCCTATATAGCTATATAATATAACCCCGATATCAAAAAAATAAAATAAACTTGTCTCCCCTGACATAAAAGCGCATCTAATCTGAAAATTTGGTTGCTCCAGCTCTTACCATCTCTGAGATCTAGGAGTTCATACAGACAGACGGACATGGGTATATCGACTCCTCTAGTCACCCTGATCATACTTTAGGTAACTTTGGGGGTCTCCGATGACTCCTTGTGTATGTTACATACATTTTCGGCTTCCACAAACTTAATATACCCTTTGTACCATAAGGTACAGTGTATAAAAAACAAAACAAAATATGTACATTAAAGCAGTGGTCGGCAAAAAATATACTCGCATTTTAACTTGCGTTTGTTAAGTGTGTAGCAACCCATTTTATCTAAATCTGTTCACTAAATCATAGGACTACAGGACCAAGGGTCAATCGGTCAAAAAAACGATTTCTAGACCCTGAAATTCGTTCATTTTTCATTAATTTATGAAAATATTGTAAGCAAATTTTGAAATAAAGATGGCGTACGTTAATGTCGGGCGCGGACGACTTTGGGATACCCTGTACCACCACATTGCAATCAAGTCCAATATATTACTTACGAACACCAAAAAAAATTTCTTTGCCAAATTCAGTTACAATATTTTTATAAACAAACGAAACACAACGAATTTTGTTCAAAAACGTTTTTTGACCGATCGGTCCTATGGGATCTATATTATATAGTCAACCGATTTTGATCAAATTTGGTCCAGTGCTTGGGAACTCCAAAAAACTTTTTAATGCCAAATGTGGTTACGGTATGTTCACAAATAAACGAAAACACAACGAATTTTGTACAAAACACGATTTTTTGACCGATTGGTCCTATGGGAGCTATATGATATAGTCAACCGATTTTGATCAAATTTGGTATAGTGCTTGGGAACTCGAAAAAACTTCTTAATGCCACATTTGGTTACAATATCTTCACAAACAAACGAAACACAACGAATTTTGTACAAAACACGATTTTTTGACCGATTGGTCCTATGGGAGCTATATGATATAGTCAACCGATTTTGATCAAATTTAGTATAGTGCTTGGGAACTCTAAAAAACTTCTTAATGCCAAATTTGGTTACAATATCTTCAAAAACAAACGAAACAACGAATTTTGTACAAAAAAAAATTTTCGACCGATCGATCCTATGGGACCTATATGATATAGTCAACCGATTTTGATAAAATTTGGTACAGTGCTGGGGGTTTCTAAAAAACTTCCGATTGCCAAATTTGGTTATGATATCTTCATAAGCAAACGAATTATCCATCTAAAACTTTTGCTTTTTTTCGAGGTCCTCTGAAACACCCCTATGGGAGCTATATAATGTAGTCCCGATATCAAAAAAATAAAATAAACTTGTCTCCTATGGATAAATAAGGGATCTTATCTGAAAGTTTGGTTGCTCTAGCTCTTACCATCTCTGAGATCTAGGCGTTCATACGGACAGACGGACATGGGTATATCGACTTTTCTAGTCACTCTGATCATACTTTAGGTAACTTTGGGGGGTCTCCGACTTCTCCTTCTGTACGTTACATACATTTTCGGCTTGCACAAACACAATATACCCTTTGTACCATACGGTACAGGGTATAAAAATAATTGGAGTCTTAAAGTCTTTTACGTTTGCTTATGAAGACCAAATTTGGCTATCAAAAGTTATTTGGAGTACTTAAGCAATATTTATTTATTTTTTTTTATTTTTTTGAGGGGTACAACTACGTACAGTTGACATTATATTATAAAAAAGTACATATAATTTATTTAGAAAAGAAAATAGAGCGAGGGAATTGATATGAACTAATCCGCGTCTCTAGCCCGATGGGTGAACTTTTTAATGATATGCACCAACTCACATCAAGAACTGGCCAGAAACTTGCAGCAAGATAAAAAAGATGGCGTACGTTAAAGTCGGGCGCGGACGACTTTGGGATACCCTGTACCACCAAATTGCAATCAAGTCCGATATATTGCTTACAAACTCCAAAAGATATTTCTTTGCCAAATAAACGAAACACAACGAATTTTGTTCAAAATACGTTTTTTTGACCGATTGGTCCTATGGGAGCTATATGATATAGTCAACCAATTTTGATCAAATTTGGTACAGTGCTTGGGAACTCTAAAAAACTACTTAATGCCAAATTTGGTTACAATATCTTCACAAACAAACGATTCACAACGAATTTGTACAAAAAACAAATTTTCGACCGATCGATCCTATGGGAGCTATATGATATAGTCAACCGATTTTGATCAAAATTTTGGTTTAATGCTTGGGAACTCTAAAAAACTTCTTAATGCAAAATGTGGTTACTGTATGTTCACAAATAAACGAAACACAACGAATTTTGTACAAAACACGATTTTTTCACCGATTGGTCCTATGTGAGCTATATGATATAGTCAACCGATTTTGATCAAATTTGGTTTAATGCTTGGGAACTCTAAAAAACTTCTTAATGCCAAATTTGGATACAATATCTTCACAAACAAACGAAACACAACGAATTTTGTACAAAAAACAGATTTTCGACCGATCGATCCTATGGGAGCTATATGATATAGTCAACCGATTTTGATCAAATTTGGTACAGTGCTTGGGAACTCTTAAAAACTGATAAATGCCAAATTTGGTTATAATATCTTTACAAACAAACGAAACGCAACGAATTTTGTACAAAAAAGGATTTTTTTTACCGATTGGTCCTATGGGAGCTATATGATATAGTCAACCGATTTTGATCAAATTTGGTACAGTGCTTGGGAACTCTTAAAAACTTATAAATGCCAAATTTGGTTATAATATCTTCACAAACAAACGAAACGCAACGAATTTTGTACAAAAAACGATTTTTTGACCGATTGGTCCTATAGGAGCTATATGATATAGTCAACCGATTTTGATCAAATTTGGTACAGTGCTTGGGAACTCTAAAAAACTCCTTAACGCCAAATTTGGTTACAATATCTTCACAAACAAACGAAACGCAACGAATTTTGTACAAAAAACGATTTTTTGACCGATTGGTCCTATAGGAGCTATATGATATAGTCAACCGATTTTGATCAAATTTGGTACAGTGCTTGGGAACTCTTAAAAACTGATAAATGCCAAATTTGGTTATAATATCTTTACAAACAAACGAAACGCAACGAATTTTGTACAAAAAAGGATTTTTTGACCGATTGGTCCTATGGGAGCTATATGATATAGTCAACCGATTTTGATCAAATTTGGTACAGTGCTTGGGAACTCTTAAAAACTTATAAATGCCAAATTTGGTTATAATATCTTCACAAACAAACGAAACGCAACGAATTTTGTACAAAAAACAAATGTTCGACCGATTGGTCCTATGGGAGCTATATGATATAGTCAACCGATTTTGATAAAATTTGGTACAGTGCTAGGGGTTTCTAAAAAACTTCCGATTGCCAAATTTGGTTATGATATCTTCATAAGCAAACGAATTATCCATCTAAAACTTTTGCTTTTTTTCGAGGTCCTCTGAAACACCCCTATGGGAGCTATATAATGTAGTCCCGATATCAAAAAAATAAAATAAACTTGTCTCCTATGGATAAATAACGGATCTTATCTGAAAGTTTGGTTGCTCTAGCTCTTACCATCTCTGAGATCTAGGCGTTCATACGGACAGACGGACAGACGGTCAGACGGACAGACGGACATGGGTATATCGACTTCTCTAGTCACTCTGATCATACTTTAGGTAACTTTGGGGGGTCTCCGACTTCTCCTTCTGTACGTTACATACATTTTCGGCTTGCACAAACACAATATACCCTTTGTACCATACGGTACAGGGTATAATAAACATTATATCGCAAAAAAAGCCAATGGATCACCATTGACCAAGTGGGTGACTCATAATATAGGATTGGTCAAGGATGCTCGAAGTGGCAAGTCAAGGTGACTTAAGATAGAAGAAGTGATAGATTGAATAGACCGTTCGAAAGAGAGGAAATTGTAAAAGTAATTATAGTTAGAGCATAAGACACGGAAAGGGTCGTGCAAAGCATAATTAGATCTACAAAATTGTAAGGCTAAGGATCGAAAATTACGAGTTAATCTGGATGGTATGACAAAAGTAACTTTGCTAAGAAGTACATTGGAATCGATAAGACCGAGTATCAGTTTATGCAAGAATAACACGCCATGGCATGTTCTGCGATGATTTAAGGAAGGCAATTTTATAAGGCGAAGTCTATCAGAATATGGCGGCAGTCGGATATTTGGGTCCCAGTTTAAGCCACGAAGTGCAAAAAGGAGAAATTGCTTTTGTACGGACTCAATCATGTCCTGATAAAGGTGGTATTGAGGGCTCCAAACGCAGGAACTACATTCCAAAATTTGACGGACAAGAGAAATATAAAGAAGTTTGGTTGTGTAAGGGTCGTTAAACTCTTTAGACCAACGCTTAATAAAAGCAAGAACACCTCTAGCTTTATTCACGATGTTGCAATGAGATTATTAAATTTAAGGTTATGATTAAACAAAACACCAAGGTCAGACACACTCTCGATGCGTTCTAAGGTAGAAGATTCTAAAGAGTAAGTAGCCAAATAAGGAGCAGAACGATAAAATGTCATAACGTTACATTTTGTCTTGTTGAGAAAGAGTTGATATTGCACCAAGATTGCATGTTATCAAAATCATGCTGAAGAAGTAGGTACTTATTATTATCGGAGTAGGACATACAGAGTTTAACATCATCCGCATACATAAGAATGTGAGAAGATAAAATTACCTGAGGGAGATCATTTAAAAATAAGTTAAAAAGAAGAGGGCCTAGATGGCTACCTTGAGGTACCCCTGACGTGACATTAATTTCTGTAGATTTGCAACCTTTAAAAACTACCTTCTGGACTCGGTTGGATAAATAGGACGATATCCAATTTAAAAGACAAGATGGAAACCCCAGACGAGACAGTTTAACAATCAGAAGACTATGGTTTACCGAGTCAAATGCTTTGCTAAAGTCAGTATAAATCACATCAGTTTGCTTTTTTTCTGTAAAACCATGATTAATAAGAGATGAAAGTTCTAAAAGGTTAGTAGAAGTGGACCGACGTTTTACAAACCCATGTTGGGAATCCGACATTAAAGAACGACAGTAGTGTTGCAATTGTGAAGTTACAATCCTTTCAAAAACTTTTGGAATTGATGAAAGCTTAGCAATACCGCGGTAGTTCTCAATGTTGGACTTGGAACCTTTTTTATGAATAGGGATAATGAAGGATTCGTTCCAGATGGCCGGAAGATAAGAATATTTTAATGAAGTGCGGAAAAGAACAGATAATGGCGTAGAAAGAGAGTGAGCACAATGCTTTAAGACGCAACTAGGAATGGCATCGGGGCCAGGGGAGAAGGATGATTTAATGGACAGTAGGGATTGTAAAACGTCGGTTTCAAAGATTTCTGGATAAGCAATAAGATTTGAATGTGGTAGGTTATAGGGATAGTTAAGGTCAATGCAATTAGGGTTGACAGAATAGGTAGTTTGAAAAAATTTCGCAAACAGGTCGGCGATTTCAGAATTGTTAGTAGAGCTTTCATTTTTGAAATAAAGCGATGAAGGAAATAAGGAAGATTTACGTTTAGAATTAACAAAAGAAAAAAATTTTTTAGGATCACTACAGAAGTTAAGCCGACAGCGGTAAAGATAATTATTGTAGCAAATTCTGTTAAGAAGGACGAACTTGCTGCGTAAAATAGAAAACTTATAAAAGTCGACAGGAGATCCAGATTTCTTAAATTTTTTGTAAGAAGAAGACTTGCGATTTTTTAAAGAGGACAGACTAGTAGTAGGACAGAATAAGGTACAAAGAGATCAAAAGCAGCGTATAAAACCCGATAGAAATTGGAAATGGATAAGTCAAGGTCATTAGTAGTCAACAAAGGCAACCAGTTAACTTCGGACAAAAATTTATTAAGACCGACAAAATTGGACTTGCGAAAGCAGCGATACCGAGGAGCGTGAGCATGTGGCTGATTTCGGTAGAGACCATTCAATTTTAAAGAGTTTTGTAATGTCGGATGGTACGGATCCTCGGGTACGGAGAGCGGACAGACCCTAGAAATTTCAAAATCAGAATTATCATTGACAAAAACGAGGTCAAGCATTCTATTTGAGCAATTATGTATAAAATTTATTTGGCTGAGAGAGATATCAATCAGTCCTGTAACAAACTCATGATTACCAGATGGAAAAAGAAAACTAGAATTGACTGAACTAAGCCAAGATAATGTAGGCAGATTAAAGTCGCCTAAGACAACAATTTGATCCCGAGTACCAACAGAATCAGCCACCATACGAATGGCAGTGAGATGATTCTGATATACACTCAAGTCGGAGCAAGGAGGTATATAGGAACAAGTAAAATAGATATGGGAATTATTAAAAAACACTTTTACCGCAATGAACTCAATGCCTATTGGAAAATTTAGAGATAGTAAATGAGATTCTAAGGCTACATTTACAGCAATGAGTACACCACCACCACGACCGGGAGACCGGTCAAGCCTGTAGGTTACATAGGAGCTAACAAAAATCTCAAAATCATAGACAGACGCATTAAGCCAGGTTTCAGAGAAAGCAATAATGTCAGAATCGAAATTTACGCTATTGGTGAAAAGTCTACTAAGTTTAGAGAGGAGACCACGAACATTCTGATATTGAATGGTAAGAACAGAATTTAGTTTTTTGAAGCTGTGTTAACTACACTTATAGAGGAAGCTACATTAGATGCTAAAATCTTTTTAGGTTTTCTAATAAACTCATGCACTAAAGTATGAGTAGGCCAGAATGAAGGATTAAGTATAGCAGAAAAGAGAGAATCAGGGACACTAATCTTAAACGAAGAGATATCGCGCTTATACTTAAAATTGAACTTAAATACTTCAATTTCATTTGGAGAAATATTAAGCTTCTCGCAAACGAATTGATTAATGCAATTTTCAGTTGCCGATGGCATTAGCCTGGAGACGAAGATTGTCTTTTTAGGAGCCACTCCTACCAATGAGTCCGAGGGGTCAGCAGTTGACGGGGCGGCAGGTATAGGGAGTCCACTCAAAATGATGACAGAGGACGGCGCATCAGTCACGCTGTTAGTGGCGCAGTCCGTAGTGGCAGATTCGACAGAAGCGGTAGGAGCTGTAGAAGCTACAGTCAAACTAGCGCCAGTGTCAACAGCAACAGCACTAGCCGTGTCACTAGCAGCGGCGGAAGGAACTGGTATAGCAAACGAAATAAGCTGCGACGGACGGGGAGTTATAGGCGAGACCAGCCCTGTAGGGTTAGAATTTATTAAAGTTGGTTCAATGGCTGGTAGGTTTGCCTTTTTGCGCTTAGGTGAAACTCTCATAAGCTGCAAATTGCCAAACATACTTGAAATTGAAGAAAACTTATCTTGTAGAGAACGAAAATCCTTATAAAAGTCATCAAATCCCAGTTTTGTCTGGCGCATAAAGGCTTTCATCTCAACTTCAGCGGAACGAAAAGTTGGGCAGGTCCAGTTTAGGCCTTTGCCCTCACGTATAAAGTCAAAGACACGGCCGGTCAGACCGGCACATTTTAAATGAGCCATATTGTCGCACATCCAGCATGCAACACAGGCTTCGGTTTGTATACCGCTCCATTGACAAGATGGATAACATCAAATCTTTAGGTCACTCATGGCGATGATTACCAAAGCTTATAAACACAGCAGTTATTCAGCAACAACTAATACGTATGCTCAAAGCAAAGAAGAGATGCACGCAACAACAAGAAAGCGTTGGTGAGCGCAGCACAAAGAAGAATACGCAAAGCGCCGCACGAAATAAAAGCTCGCACTGAGGAACAAGCAACAACAACAAAAACTAAGCTGAGCGGCTAGGCTGAGCTTAAAATGCAAACAAAAATTGAGCAGCAACAACAAATTGCACTGTTTAGAATTTAAGCAAAATGTTTTAGCAATTAAATTAACACTGTTGCAGTTATTTTGAGTTTGTCACTTTAATTAAATGGACCACCACTAAGTTATTAGTCGCTTGCGAACAAAGATTGGTTAAAATTCGTAGGTTTTTTTTATAAAAAATAAAAAGTAACCGGAGCGCGGTAGAAACACGACCAACCGAACAAAAGAGCAAAAAGCTTTTTTTACCAAATTTCATTGCAATGTGATGTCACAGGGTATCTCAAAGTCGTCCGCGACCATGAGACAATTAGGCCCATGCTCAATTTACTTGACTTACAATGTATTGATGCTCCATTGACTGAGACATTTAGCAGGTGTTCATTAACGCACTATTTATTGATACATATGTAGCACCATAATTTAGGCGCACTAAATTTTTCTGCCGCAGGACTCCGCTGAGCGTATATAGAGGACGATGTGAGTTAAGCAGGTTAATAGCTTGTGTCATCCCGTCACGTTGACGAGTGGTGCATAAAATATTAAGACAATTGAAAAGTTAACAAGTTGCGTTTGAGTAAAATATTCCAAAATTAAATCTCTTAATATAATGGCCATTACAATTAACGTCGTCAAATTGCCAGTAGTGATGAAAATTATTATTATGGAATGTTGGTAAAAAAATAGAAAAGAGCAAAAAGTTTGTAGGAAAGAAAATCCACTTGAAATGTAAAAACTTTCTTTGTTTTCTTATAGGATGCAGCCCCGGCGTGCTCATGCACAGATTGTGAACTATCATGTCCGCTAGCTCCACCAGAGCACAAAACTCATAGCAAATTGGAAATAGCAGGTTTTGATGCCTTTGCCGTCATCATGAGCGCAGTATTTATAGTGGGAACCCTTTTGTTTCTTATGGGTACATTTTTATTTACATCTGAGTCTGGAAATGGTAAGTAATACCACTTTGCACTTAACTTGTACTTTAACTATTAAAAAAAGTATTAGGGCAAGCGGTAGTTTGCCCTGTCTAGTGTGCGGGTAGCGACAGGGCAAAAACACGACTTGCAATATTGTCTGCATAACAAAGAAAATTGGCCTTTGCTTATGGGAGTTACATACGTGTATTTGGGGTAAATTTTTGTTACGTTTCTGATCTTCGTTTGCGTGATAAAGAGAGAAGCGCTTATGTAGATGAATAAGGAAGAACGAGAGATCCGAGAGCGTGCACACGTATATGCACGCATACATTCGAAGCTATTGTCGGGACGTTGATAATGCAATGAAATGGAATGAAAATGAAACAAGAGCAAGTTAAGTTCCTGACTTTGATACACTTAATATATGAAAGTCGATAGCTTAGTGGGATGAGCATCGATCAGACAGCAGCGAATACGCTGTGGGTTCGAATCTCGCCAGGGCCAAGGTAATTTCTTTTTTTTGATTTTATTGTAACATAAAATAAAATTTATTTTTATATTGATGGAAATTTTTTTTTATTATTTGCATTATAATAAAATAAATATTTATTTTTATTGTATTATAACATAAAATATTTATTATTTTTGTATTGATCCATTTTTTTTTTTGGTTGTTTTATTATTTGCATTATAATAAAAAAATAAATATTTATTTTTATTATTTTCGTATTGATTTTAAATAATTAGGGTATTATGTCACGCGGTACATCACACTGATTATTGTGGAGGTAGTAGCAGGGCAAACCGACTAACTATATTGCTTGCAAAACATTTGTACATACAACAAACAAAATTCTCAGCAAGCTATGGTGGTATTTTGTGAAAAATTTTTGTTCAGTTTCTGATATGTTTTTGCACAACGTGTTAAAGAGAAAAGCACTTATGCGGATGAATAAGGAAGAATGAGAGATCCGAGAGCGTGCACACGTATATGCACGAATACATTTGAAGCCTTTGTCGGGACGTTATGAAATGAAATGAAATTAAAAATGTAAAAGAGACAAGATGTTAAGTTCCTGACTTTGATACACATCCTGCGTGTAAGCTGATGGCTTAGTGGGATGAGTATCGATCAGGTGCGAATATGTTGTCGGTTCGACTCTCGATAGAGTCAAAGTTGTTTTTTTTTTTAATTTTGTTATAATATAAAATATTTATTATTTTTGTATTGATGCAAATTTTTTTTTTGTTTTTTATTATTTGCATTATAAACAAAAAATAAATATTTATTTTTATTATTTTCGTTTTGAGTTTAAATAATTAGGGTATCATGGCACTCGGTTCGTTACACTGATTATTGTGGGGGTAGTAACTGGGAAAACCGACTATCTAGTATATTGCTTGCAAAACATTTTTAAATAAAACAAACAGAATTGTCAGCAAACTATGGTGGTACTTTGTGAAAAATTTTTGTTCAATTTCTGATCCGTCATTTGCACAATGTGATAAAGAGAGAAGCGCTTATGCAGATAAACAAGGTCAATGAAAACAAAGTTACAATTAAAATTGAAAATTAATAAATTAAAGGGGTTTCTACGTCCATCTTGATAATAGGCGGCCATAAATACCGAGTAATAGGCGCTACATTTCATAATGGGACTTTAAACAGCAGTCCTTATGTAGCTACTTTAAAGCAAAAGACAGGTTGGATCTATATCAACGACGCAAGTGTTTCTACTAAGAATTGTTCCTATAAGGCTAAAGGGGCTTACATTTTCTTTTTAAGTAAAGTAGCGTAACTCACTTCATTTCTCTATTAAACTTATATGTGTACTATATGTACTATATGAGCAAAACCCTAAAATAAAAAGATGGCGTACGTTAAAGTCGGGCGCGGACGACTTTGGGATACCCTGTACCACTGCATGCAATAAAATCCGGTAAATTGCTTAAGAACACCAAAAGACATTTGATTGCCAAATTAGATTACGATAAACAACCAAAAACAGACGAATTTTCAACCAAAATTGTTGTTTTTTTTACCGATCGTTCCTATGGGAGGTATATGGTATAGTCAACCGATTTTGATCAAATTTGCTGCAGTGCTTGGGTACTCTAAAAAACTTCTGAATGCCAAATTTGGTTACAATATATTCACAAACAAACGAAACACAACGAATTTTGTACAAAAAATGATTTTTTGACCGATTGGTCCTATTTGAGCTATATGATATAGTCAACCGATTTTGATCAAATTTGGTACAGTGTTGAAGATCTCTAAAAAACTTCCGAATGCCAAATTTGGTTACAATATCTTCATAAACAAACGAAACACAACGAATTTTGTAGAAAAAACGTTTTTTTGAGCTATATGATATAGTCAACCGATTTTGATAAAATTTGGTACAGTGCTTGGGAACTCTAAAAAACTATTGAGTGCCAAATTTGGTTACGATATCTTCATTAACAAACGAATTATCCATCTAAAACTTTTGGTTTTTTTCGAGGTCCTCTGAAACACCCCTATGGGAGCTATATAATATAACCCCGATATCAAAAAAATAAAATAAACTTGACTCCCCTGACGTAATAGGGCATCTAATCTGAAAATTTGGTTGCTCTAGCTCTTACCATCTCTGAGATCTAGGCGTTCATACAGACAGACGGACATGGGTATATCGACTTTTCTAGTCACCCTGATCATACTTTAGGTAACTTTGGGGGGTCTCCGACGTCTCCTTCTGTATGTTACATACATTTTCGGCTTTAAGGCCACATGAATATATTAACCAAATTTGGTGATTCTAAGTAATTTTTTACTATAATTACGAACAGTCAAAGATAGATTCAATTTACAGGCCAAGGGAGTAAAATTACGGTCGTGGGCAAAATAGCTTACTACCCAGCATTAATTTAAAATACTTGAAAATGCATAAAAACGTAAAGTAATTGTTACTATCACCTACCGCTATGTTTAATTCCAATTATATGCTCAAATCAATATATTAAATAGGTACATGTGCAATTGTTACGAATTTAAGCTACTAACGTATCGTTTTTAACAAAAAGGTATGATATCCCACCAAAAAAAACATCAAAAATTTAAATTTTTGTGTTTACTGCAACAAAAAGATCTCGTATCTTAAAAATGCGCCGCAACAAAAAGATGTGATACCCACTCCAAAGTATCTTTGAAAGTTAATTTGGACTTTCGTGTTAATAATTTATCACTACCTCTATCTTTGCAAATCAGTTTTCACTAATATAGTCTGTATCAATAGGGCAATCGTTAGATTGTCTTGCGAAGCTTGTGATGGTGTATGTACAAGGTGCGGTGAGCTATTTGGAATGACTTACATCAGTGTCACGAAAATAAACTCAACAGTCCGTATTTAAACCCTGAACCTATTGGTCCAAAGGGTACACTAGATTTGTGGAATGTATGTAACGGGAAGAAGGAGGCGTGGCAGACCCCAAGTCCTATATACCAAAATGCTTATCATAACCTCGGGTAGCGATTGAGCCATATCCGTCTGTCCGACCGTCTGTTCGACTGTATGAACACCTTGATTTCGGATACTATAAAAGCTAGAGATACGAAACTTTACCAACTGATGCGCATATTTCCTCAGAAGATGAAGTTGTTTGAATCATGTCAATATCCCCGTTCCCCCGTAGCAGAGTTTCGCTTTTTTTAGCTACACCGCTTCATATTTTCACCTGAAACTCTACAGAGCGATGCGTTGTTAGATGCATGTGTGTCAAAAATGAACAAAATCGGACAAATACCACAAAAGTTATAGCCAAAAATGTACAAATTTCACCTCCCCTTGCCAATAAACTGCGTCAATATTTGACTCTACGTAATTATGGTAACAAGTGACCTAGAATCACCAATTTCGTTAAGTTGATTCATGTGGCTGTAATGAACAACTCCACATCCAAATTTTATCGACGCTTTCGTTTTGCTTATTCCTTTTTGCCTTACTTGTCTGTCAAAAAAAAGAGGTAGACAGATTCATTTTTGTATGTGTCCTTGTTTCAAAAAGTCATGAGCGTTCGCTTCCTTTTCATGGCTGAATTCAGCCCTGAACGACCGAACTGCAGGGTGCTTACGATCTGTTAACATTCAGCGTCTGCTGCAGTCGGTCTTTAGCTGGGCAGCCCATAGCCTTGAAACAGTTCAAACGTATATGTAAAAAGAATTATTAAATTGGTCAGTTAAACTGCGCATTTAGTGTCTTATTGATAGAACTATCGCCTACCACAAAAGGACACTGTTTGTACACTTCAGATAAGAAACTTGAACTTAAATAATTTTTTATTTTTATTTATTTACAAACAGCTATCTTATAATTACAAATTATAAACTAGCTTAAGGACTAAGAGCGGTGGCTGCGATGGCCTTCTGCCCAGAACTTAAATAATAAAATTGCCATGTCAAAGAAGGTAGGTAGGTGGGTAGAAGTGGTTGCCTTACGACACACCTAGGCCTGTAAAGGCCCGTTATGATGCCACTTGGGATAATCTCTACCTGGATCCTCTCTGAACCATCCGCTCGATTTAATAAACGAATTAATCTGATTTATTCTGATTCCTGCGAATTCAGTAACGTTCCCAATAATCTCGGAACCCATTGTGTTCAGTCTTCTCCTGCATAGTGCCATGCATCCACGCAGGAGATGCTCCACTGTTTCCTCCTCTTCAAGTTCCCCCATTCTGTTAGCGTGCCTACCAATAAGACAGTGTCCAGTAAGAACCCCTATCGTTGCTCTTATGTCTAGTCTTTTGAGTTTTAAAAGCTGCTTAGTTCTATTTAAGCTCATTTGTGGCCAAGTTTTTCTGCTAGTTAGACAGTTTCCAGTTTGTACCCATCTATGGCTCGCAACATTAGTGATATTTCTATCGATTAATAGTTTGCACGTCGCTGACGGCATAGGTACCATCGTCATGTTAGGCTGAAGTGGTAGCGTTGTACCTCGCCTAGCTAACTCATCTGCCCTGCAATTGCCCACGATATCTCGGTGTCCAGGTACCCAGAGCAGATTAATAGTTACGAATTTTGCAACATCTAGTAGAAGCTCATAACATTCCATCACTGTTTTGGATGTGAGCCTTGCCGATTTTAATGCTTTTAATGCAGCCTGACTTTCAGAACATATCTGAATTTCCCTTTCGGTTAATACGCGCTTCTTAATGATAAGAATACTTTCCATTATAGCTATCACTTCTGCTTGAAAAACACTACAATGATCTGGTAAACGGAAGGATTCGTTAATGCCTAATTGGTCCGAATAGACACCCCCTCCCATCTGATCATTGAGTTTATATCCATCCGTAAAAATGGTAATCTTGCTGTTACAGTCAAGCATACCATTGTCCCAATCCTCACGAGATGGGGAAACTTACACTGAACGGTCTGTCTAAGAATAACTTCATTGAGTAAGAAAAGTCAATAGTTCTGGGAATCTGCGGAAATTGACTCAGAATAGTCGAGTGTCCTTTACAACTAATGGCTAGATTCGAGGATTCTCTTAGCCTTAAGGCCGATTTCACAGCTATCTGCTTACTGTATAGGTCTATCGGCAATAAATGCAGCATAACGTTTAAAGCTGCTGTGATACTCAATCTAGCTGCCTTCTGAATAAAGTTCATGCATTTCAATGCACTATTTTTCTTTAACACCGGCCACCATACCAGAACTCCGTAGGTTAGGATTGGCCTTACTATCGCTGTGTATATCCAGTGAACAACATGGGGCCTTAGACCTCATTTAGCTCCTACTGCTCTTGTGCATGAGTAAAGGGCTACCGCCGCCTTCCTCACACTATCCTCAACATTTAAGTTCCAAAGCAGCTTGCTGTCTAAAATCAGTCCTAGGTAGCGAGCTTTTTCGCTAAATGTTAATGTTATACCATTTAAATTCGGAGGTCTAACATTCTGTTACTTGTGCTTCCTTGTGAACATAATAAGTTCCATAGGCCACATGACTTAAAACACCGATCAACTTCATTCAGTAGCCGTTGCATGATTTCGCAGAGGGTATTCGGAAATTTCCCCCTTACGATGATGGCAACATCATCCGCATAGGCAATAACTTTACGTCTACTCTCTTCTAGATTCCGCAAGAACTTGTTCATCGCTAGAACCCACAACAGAGGAGATAGGAACCCTCCTTGAGGGGTCCCCCTTGTGACCGATCTGTGCACCTCCGAATCTCCAAACGTTGAACTCACGAACCTGCTTATCAGCATTTGTTCGATGAAATCCACCAGAAACTTGGAGATGCCCAGCTCTGTCAACGCAGTCGTTAGCGCCCTCAGCTGTATGTTACTGAAAGCACCCTCGATATCTAGGAACGCTACCAAGGTGAATTCCTTGTTTTTTAATGATTTCTCAATTTCTGTAACCAGTGTGTTTGATGCTGTTTCAGTGGATTTTCCTTTACAGTACGCATGTTGCGAACTCGCTAGTTGCGATGATGCCCAACTCTATAATACGTTCGAGCGTTTTCAGAAGAAAATACGATAAACTGATAGGCCTGAAGTCTTTGGGACTGACATGAGATATCTTACCCCCTTTGGGTATAAAAACGACTATAACTTCCTTCCATAAGGTGGAAATATATTTCAGAGTTATAACACATTTATAGATGGTTACAAGCCCTTTCTGGAATATTGCCCCTTAATTCGTGCAGATACACTTGCCAATTTGTCCTTTTCAGGTTTCTACTGGTGACAGTATTCTGCGTTATTTCTTGGAAATCGAATTCTATGTAGCGATGATCAGAGAATGAATGTTCTTTCGATGCCATCCAGTAATCTATTTTATCAAACAAAGAGTCTGAGACCATGGTCATGTCTAAGACTTCCTGGCGATTTCGGATTACGAAGGTGGGCTCCCTAGCTCGATTGCATAGTAGAAGATTCTTATTGATAATATAATTAAAGAGAGACTCACTCCTTTCGTTGGAATCCGAGCTACCTCATATAGTATGGTGTGCGTTTGCATCACCGCCAAGGATGAGCTCACATTTTCTCTTTTCGCTATCCATTACCAGCTGCGGTGGTAATCGTTTCCCTTTGCTTAACTACCTCAAAGTCGGCATTGTTATTACCGATCTCAATTTTAACGAAGACCCACTTATCCACCGGCAGAGTCGGGTTGCATGCCTTGAACAATTGCATAATCTTGTCCGGTTCTGACGGGGCGGTTGGGATCCACAATCTAGCTCTGGGCCTGGAGGGGATATCTTTCTTGTCCACAGCCACCAGTTTCGCTCCAGGGTAGACTTGTCCAACTATCGAGATAGCGTCCTTGTACAGTGACACTGACATCGCATGCGATGACCTTGACTTGACCCTGGTACCATCCCGCATCTATGCACGATGGCGGTGGTCCCGGGTTGCTGCAGATAACATCCATGGCAAGACCTGATAAGGCCCTCTGCACCCATTTCCACACCTATTAAAATTGCAAAGTATTTGTAAGGGTTTGCCCCCTGTGTCTTCGCTTTTTTGGCAGTTGTCTTCGTCTTTTCCATCGATCTCTGACGTTTGGATGCAGTGCTCACTTGAACCTGTTTCGACGCTGCTGTCTGTAGTTGTTCGAGGGAGAAGTCTGGGATTATGGCATTCGCCCATTCGATGGCTGCCACCAGATCCTTCGTTTTCTCCTCCTCCGTTGGCGGTTCTAGGTGCACTCGATTTAGGAGTCTGCAGGCAATGCGCTTTTCAGCATGACCTGCCTTAGCCGGGTCAGTTATCTTAATTACAGGCCATTTGCGTCCACGAGCAATGCCCACGGCACCCTCTTTGGCAGTACCGTCTTCACCACGGTGGGTAGTCGCAGCACGCTGTCTAGTAGCACCGCTGGTTCCAGTTGCCTTGGAGGTTGCTGAAGGGTTGCCGGCTTGGCCGTATGTCTAGCGGAGGCATTACTAAGTGCTGCACCACTTTCACTAGTGGAAGTCATTGTGGAGGCGGAATTCGATGTCTCTGCTCTTAGATTAACCGGCTGCATTGAGAAGGAGGCGGTCTCCTTAAAATTGTTTCTTTTTGTTTCAGTAGTGTTATTCATTTTTGGTTCCACGAGTGTAGTAGAGAGGATGTCCGCCTGCACATAGCTCCCGGTGCGCAGGTAAGGCTAAATATTACGGAGGGCGCCAGGTATCCGTAAGCACTCGCTAACGACTGGGCTATTTAGGGGCCCCCAGCCAGGCTGATCATCGGCACGGGTCGAATAACACCTTGATTCAGCCACTTTGTTACTCACCACCATGATAAAAAAGCAATTTAATATGCTGTACTATTGAAGAGTAGCGAACACACTATTTTGCCTTTTTACCTTAGCTAGGTGCCTTCTGTCTATAAAAATAGACGGAAAGCTGTGGCTCCTATTCCCGGGCGGCACCCTCGGGAAGGGTTCCGTTGGCGATTTTGCCGCCCGCCATGTCAAAGAACGCCACAAAATAATTTTTCCAGATATTTTGAGTATTCGACTGGCAGGTATTTTTCAAATCAACAATACCCTTAACTAGTTACGCCTATCAAACTTTTTTAAAAACTTCTTGTTATTATTAGTAATTTAAATTCTATGCATACTTTTAGATGGAGATTTTAATAACGAACCCAATGATGTCAATGGATCTACAAGGAATGAGCACCACTCACAATATTTTGAGAAACTAGGTGCCTACACAGAATCTTACCTAAAATTATTTTTCACCAAATGGGGAACGTTCTTTGCAAGCTATCCTTGGCTAACTTTGTTTGGAAGCGCTTGCATTGTCGTCTTACTTGGATTTGGCATAACACGAACCCACATTACAACAGACCCGGTTAAACTTTGGGCATCTCCAAATTCAAGATCGCGAATTGAAAGATCGTTTTTTGATAAAACTTTTGGACCTTTTTATAGAATAGAGCAAGTAAGTATTTTATGTTTATTATCTTAATACTTATTATTATCCTAGCAGGCTGCGTACTTTGCCAGGTTGTACAATGTTGGTTTCGTTCGCCGTGAAATGTATCCACTTCGCAATTGCCTACCGCAAGGGTAATTTTGTCTCTCGGATTTGGGGTAGTGCGAATATCCGATCAATGGTGGACGTCCCACCCAAGAGTGGTACCACGATAATTGGCGCATTTCGTGGCGTCACCCTTCTTGAGGACGGGACACAGGACACTAAGATTCTAATCATGGGGTATATTGTCCATAAACCATTTTTTGCAAAACTACCAGTGCACCCTGTTTTCCCACCATTACCAGATTTTGTTCAGCGTCTCTACACAAAGTTGCAACTGTACTAAATCCATGGGTCATTCGTTTAACCTTTTAAAAAAACTTCCTTGCATCAGTGGCGCTCGTGCGCTTCTCAATTTCCTCATGCTTGCGCTTTTCTTCACACAAATTGTACATTTTTCTTACATTTTAGTACAACTTTTGAAATGAAAAAAATTAAAGCATACTTTTAGGCAGCTATGAAATTCAAAAAATAGTACAATTTCCTGGAGGTCAATTTTTAAAATTCAACTTTTAGATACAAAATTCAATTTCCGAAAATCGGGAGGAATTACATTTTCTTGTAAAACATGTGAAGAAATTTATAAAAAATTTTTCGATCAAATATCGAGTGGTAGTCGGAGGCACCCTTAAAGCAAAGTAGCCAAATGATGAAAAACCAACAAAATCTTTATAACTACTCGAATATATTTAAAACCAAAAAGTTTTTAAGCTAAATTTTATTTTTTCTCTGAAGTAACATTTATAAATAATAAAGTGAATTAAGATTTCTTAGCTACATATATCATAGTAAATGCATTAATATTTTTTTTTTTGCTCTGGATACCTTAATATGTGTTAAATCATATTACATTGTCATATTTTCCAAATTATGAATTTCGTCTGGAGGGCTTTTGTCCAAAATCTAGCCACGCGGGCCCATTGTGCTACGAAGAAAACAAATTTAACAACGAGTTTGCGTAAAATTTTGTGTTTCCAATGGAATTACGACTACAGAATCATTAAAAATGTTCCGGAAATGCTTTGAAGAGTCTACTATAACGAGAACGCAAATATTTGAGTGGCATTAAGCATTTTGTTTGGCCACAAATAAAACTCTTGGATTTAAATTCCAATAATAAGCCGACCTTGTCGTTCGGCACTTTATTTGCGACTAATCTTAACATATAATTTGTTTTACATTACCACTTCAGTGTGGATTTTGAGTGAAAAAGAGAATATGAAGAATATGCTCATAGCGAACATGTATATATGTACATATGTGAGTATATCATTTAAGAGAACGCATAGATTGCAATTACTGTACAGTAACTTTTATATTCAATAAGTTTATAAATGTAATCTTCCCAAACACATTTAGTGAGGGTCGTGAGGTCGTAGAAAACTCGCTTCATGTGAGTTGTCCATGCTAGCCAATGCCTATAAAACGAATTATTTCGGTGGGTATGTCGGCACCATGACGTGATGGGTTTTTTTTGGTCTCAGGTTCGAATACAGCATCCACAAAAACATAAAAATGGCGAAAGTTAAAGTCGGGCGCGGACGACTTTGGGATACCCTGTACCACTACATTGCAATCAAATCCGTTATATTGCTTCAGAACTCTAAAAGATAGTTATTTGCCACATTTGGTTACGATATCTTCATAAACACACGCAACAAAACGAATTTCGCACCAAACACTTTTTTTTGACCGATGGGTCCTATGATATAGTCCACCGATTTTGATAAAATTTGGTAAAGTGCTTGGGAACTCTAATAAACTTCCGAATGCCAAATATGGTTACGATATCTTTATAAACATACGAATTATCCATCTAAAACTTTTTTTTCGAGGTCCTCTGATATGGGAGCTAAAAAATGTAGCCCCCATATCAAAAAGATAAACTTGTCTCCTATTGAATAATAAGGTATCTAATCTGAAAGTTTTGTTACTCTAGCTCTTACCATCTCTGAGATCTAGGCAGACAGGCAGACGGACATGGGTATATCGACTTCTTCAGCCACCCTGATCATACATTAGGTAACTTTAGGGCCTCCGACGACTCCTTGTGTATGTTACATACATTTTCGGCTTGCACAAACTTAATATACCCTTTGTACCATAAAGTACAACGCTGAGCGCGGTAAAATTACAACCAACAAAGAGGAAATGAGTTAGTTTCGAAGCTTTAAATCGCGAAAGAGTAAATTGTTTTTTGTTTTCTGTTGTCTGTGATTTGATTTAAAAAAAGAATATAAATTTTAATATATAGTGGTAGCGTACTGGCTTTGCAACCCGATGGTCGGTGCTTCGATTCCCCGCAGTAGCACTGGTGCAGTTGCCTAGCACTGGCATCGCTAGCTCAAAGACGCTATTTGCCCAAGAAAATCTCTATTAATTCAATTCACCACCGTTCGGATTCGGCTATAAACTGTAGGTCTCTGTTCTCTTCAAACAGTTATTAATAGAGATCCCCATGCTCCGCCCAGGGGCGACTGAAAAAATAGTCAGTCCGGGAATTATTATTAGTATTAATACGCAGCAGTGTAAAACCGCGTGAAAAAAAACAAAAACTACATATAAAAAAGATGGCGTACGTTAAAGTCGGGCGCGGACGACTTTGGGATACCCTGTACCACTGCTTGCAATAAAATCCGGTAAATTGCTTAAGAACACCAAAAGACATTTGATTGCCAAATTAGATTATGATACCTTCATAAACAACCAAAAACAGACGAATTTTTAATCAAAAACTTTATGGGAGCTATGAGACATAGTCAACCGATTTTGATAAAATTTGGTACAGTGTTGAAGATCTCCAAAAAACTTCTGAATGCCAAATTTCTATGAGATCTAGGCGTTAATACGGACAGACGGTCGCGGTCAAAATTTTTAGCGTTTTTATACCCTGTACCGTATGGTACAAAGGGTATATTGTGTTTGTGCAAGCCGAAAATGTATGTAACGTACAGAAGGAGAAGTCGGAGACCCCCCAAAGTTACCTAAAGTATGATCAGAGTGACTAGAGAAGTCGATATACCCATGTCCGTCTGTCCGTATGAACCCCTAGATCTCAGAGATGGTAAGAGCTAGAGCAACCAAACTTTCAGATAAGATCCCTTATTAATCCATAGGAGACAAGTTTATTTTATTTTTTTGATATCGGGACTACATTATATAGCTCCCATAGGGGTGTTTCAGAGGACCTCGAAAAAAAGCAAAAGTTTTAGATGGATAATTCGTTTGTTTATGAAGATATTATAACCAAATTTGGCATTCAGAAGTTTTTTTAGAGATCTTCAACACTGTACCAAATTTTATCAAAATCGGTTGACTATATCATATAGCTCCCATAGGGCCGATCGGTCGAAAAAAAGTTTTTGATTAAAAAGTCGTCTGTTTTTGGTTGTTTATGAAGGTATCATAATCTAATTTGGCAATCAAATGTCTTTTGGTGTTCTTAAGCAATTTACCGGATTTTATTGCAAGCAGTGGTACATGGTATCCCAAAGACGTCCGCGCCCGACTTTAACGTACGCCATCTTTTTATATGAACTTTTGTCTTCTTTAGCCTTTAACAACGTCGCGTAGTGGAACAACACTGATTACAATGCAGAAAAATTTTGTTTTTTTTAACCAGTCCGGGTTTTTTTTTTGTATGAAGTTTTGTTTAAGATCGTTAAAAAAATTTTCAAAACTTGGAAGCACGCAAAAAAAAAACCTTCTAAAACTAAGAAAACAATAATTACCATAAAAAATCCATTTTAGGTGTCGAATACCTATGGGATATTGAGCTTGCAAAATGTAAACCAAATAATCCGCACCTTGACCAGCAAAAAGAAAACGTCAAAAGATAACATTATGAAAGACTGAAACCTATTGTAAGCGCTATTGTTTTGTTTGGAAGACAAGGGAATTTTCGTGTTGTTCTACGTTACCGAACTGACGGTGATGAAATTTTGATAAAAAAAATATTATGTCGTTGCCAAAAAATGCGTCTTATTTAAGCAAAACAATTCGAAACGAATTTATTGATATATGTCACGAATTGTTAATTAAAAAAAATAGTTAACACAGTCAATAAAGCCGAAGGATTCTCAGTTTTAGCATAGAAAAATTTTCAATTTGCATTCGGTACTTGGACTCAAAAATGAATATTTGGGAAGATTTTCTCGGATTTGTGCCAGTTGCCAACGTTTCTGGAGAAGGTTTGGCGAATTCAATCAGAAACTATTTACGCGATGTGGGCATCGACTGCCCATTCATGTATAGTCAAGGATTCGACGGAGCTGCAGCAGGCTCATCTCAGATCGTTCTTCCCCCTGACAATTGATGTATATTACGCTGCATTTAGCTTCATGTTGTTTCTTAATGCAGCTTGCGAAGTACCTGGAATAAAAAACGCATTGCGTACTATCGGATCAATTGAAACATTTTTCCACTGTCCTAAAAGAAAGGACATACTGAAGAAAACAATTTTCAAAATAAAAAAAGGGAGCAAAAGAAAGACAAACTGAAGTCTGCATGCCCTACAAGGTAGGCTCAGTCTCATGAAGCAATCGTAACGTACATCGAATTGCAGCCAGCTGAGGCGTTAGAAGAAATAAAAACATGGAATAATCGTAATACTTCACAAAATGCAACGAAAAACCAAAATTTAGGCGAAGCTATCAAATTAGCAGATGACGCTTTGCGTGAATGCATTGAAAAGCGAGAAAATGCATATTCATCTTTCTATGTTATTTATGAACATGTTGTTGAAATTTGTTCCATATACGTGATCACAATGAAATATCCTCGACGCGTCGTGCAAAGTTGAAGCAAAAAATGTTGAAGATTATTATAGAATTGTATTCTACATTCCGTTCCTCGGCCGCCCTCTGCGTCTGTTTCCTTGTGGATTCTAATGCAGTGCTTGTCTGCATATTTCGTTTGGCTGTTTACGAAGGGTATGGACCCACCCACCGCCATTTCCTAAGTTTTATTTCATTGGCGATGGGCATCTCTCTGGATTTTCTGTGGAGATCTTCGTTTGATACAACATTCGGCCACCAGATTTTCAAGATTCTTCGCATTTGATTGGGGGTTACAGAGAATCCTAGTAAGTATTTTTGATGGAACCGATATGAGAGTTATACCTCGATAATTACTGCACACACTTAGATCGCCTTTTTTTTAGTATCTTTATAAGAACGCCTCGTAGCCATTCTTCTGGCAAACGTTCTACCTCCCATATGCGCGCGAGAATGGGTGATAAGGCATTAGCGATGATGGTTGGGCTAGCCTTAAGCTTTTCTGCGACAATATTATCGCAGCCCGCAGCTTTATTGTTTATACCCTGTGCCTATAGGTACAAAGGGTATACTAGATTTGTGCAATGTATGTAACGGACAGAAGGAGGCGTGGCAGACCCCAAGTCCTTTATACCAAAATGCTTACCATAACCTCGGGTAGCGATTGAGCCATGTCCGTCCGTCCGTCTGTCCGTCCATATGAACGCCTAGATCTCGGAGACTATAAGAGCTAGAGACACCAAACTTTACCAGCAAGTGCGCATATTTCCTAAGAAGATGAAGTTTGTTGAATCATGTCAATATCTTCCCCCGTTCCCCCCCAGTAGAGTTTCGCGGTTTTTAGCCACACCGTTTAGTATTTTCATCTGAAATTTAACAGAGCGATTCGCTGTAGCTACATGCATCTATGTGTAAAAAAATGAACAAAATCGGACAAATACAACAGAAGTTATAGACAAAATAAATTAAATGTGTAAATTTCACCTCCCCTTGCCAATAAACTGCGTCAATATTTGACTCTACGCAATTATGGCTACAAGTGACCTAGAATCACAATTTTTGGTAAGCTCATTCATGTGGCTCTAATGAACAAATCCACATCCAAATTTTATCGATGCGGTCCCCCCACCCCCCGCAATCTATTTACCGTGTTTTCTCCCACACCCCTCAACATACCAACTTGAAACTTACCCCGTATACTTTAAATAAGTTCTTTGTTGTAACATTCGAGTTTCATCAAAATGGGTAAAAATTTAGGGAACTTATAGGTATAAATATCGATTTTCACAAAAAAAAAAAAAAATTCCAATTGGAAAGTTCTTAGATGGAATATGCAGGAAAAATTTTTTGCGAGACAAAAGGTACAGGGTATTCCACTGTCGGGCACCGCCTCGACTGTACCACATTTTTTTTAGCTCTTTTATAGCTTGAACTATTTCGTCTATTGATGGCGGTCTAGATTGGAACCTGCAAGATCGCGTTTCCACTGTCCTCGATTCTAGTGGTGATGTGAGTTCCAGGATATTGACATTAGGGTTAAGTACTTCAGTGAAGTGTTCCTGCCAACGGGCCAGCTGTTCGTCTGCGGAGGTGAGAAGTCTCCCCTGTTTGTCTTTAATAGCGTGGGTGTACTGGACTTTCCTTCCCGTGATTTTGCGAGTAATTTCGTTCAGCCTCATGGGCTAGATCGTTGTACATATTGCGCTTGTCAGCCCTGCAGGACCGTTTCACTTCACGGCTTAGGTTATTGTAGCTTCGTTGGGCAACTTCTTTTTGGCTTCATGTCTTACAGCTCAGGTATATCTGCTTTGTTTTTTGCCGGTCTTCGACCAACTTCCAGGTTCTATCGCTCATCCATTCTTTCCTTTCTTTTGGGCGAAATCCTAGGACCTGTCTACTGGTTTCAAGTATTGCATCTCGCATCGTTGACCATAGTTTGTCAATGGAGTGAATCGTTTGTGGTGGTGTGGCTAGAGTTTTCGTTGGTGAGTTTTGCAATATAAACTTTCTTGAGTTGACGTTGCCACGCTGTATAACCGTCACTCTTAGACGTATTGATGCGGTCAAGAGGTGGTGGTCAGAGCCTATATCTGCACTTCTTTTAACTCGCACATCTATAAGGCTACTTCTCTACTTTCTACTGATACATACATGATCAATTTGATTTTCTGTGCGATTGTCTGGAGAGATCCTTATGGCAGCGCTTGTGTGGGAAGAGTGTTCCTCCGTTTACCAGTTTGTTGGTGGAACAGAAGTCGATAAAACGATCTCCGTTATCATTGAGCAATCCCAATCCATGATTACCCATCAGAGCCGTGTAGTTTGTATTTTGCTGTCCCGTCTTAGCGTTAAAATCGCCCAGCATCAAAACAATATCCTTCTTGTGAACACTGTTAAGGGCTGCTGAGAACTGGTGATAGAAAATATCTTTCGTGTCTGGTTCTGCTAGTTCTGTGGGTGCATAAACAACAATGATTGTTATGCATCTGACACGTGAGTTGAGTCTGCATAGCAGAAGTCTTTCATTTATCGGCTTCCACTCAACCACACATTTAGCTGATTTCTTGCTCAGTAGGAGACCCACACCGTCACGGTGAATATCGTTTGCTGGTCGTCCGGAGTACAAGAACTTTGTACCATCTGCTTGGACAAGTTCCCCAGTGCTCCCAGTGTTTTTTAGGGTAATTTGGGGTCGAGAAACACGAAAATGGATATCTTTTTATTTTTCTTAAGCACCGTTTGCGAGATATTTTCGAAAAACATGTTTTTGGGCACTTTTTTCAGTTATTCCTCAATATCTCATTAACAAAATTTTGTATCGACATGAAAGATAATTTTTATATTACCCAAAATTCGTTGTGTTTCGTTTGTTTGTGAAGATATTGTAACCAAATTTGGCATTCAGAAGTTTTCAGAATACCCAAGCACTGTATCAAATTTGATCAAAATCGGTTGATTACATCATATAGCTCCCATAGGGCCGATCGGTAGAAAAAAACGTATTTTGAACAAAATTCGGTTTGTTTCGTTTGTTTATGCTGATATCGTAACCAAATTTTGTGTTTGTCAGTTTTTTAGGTTTACCAAGCGCTGTAGCAAATTTGAGCAAAATCGGTTGACTATATCATATAGCTCCCATAGGGCCGATTTTTGAACAAAATTAGTTGAGTTTCGTTTGTTTATGAATGTCATAGAATATATATTTTAATTATAATATTTGGAAGTTTTCGCTTTTATTTTTGGCGCTCAAAATGTACGACTTTCTCTTTGTCTTTTACTACTATATCAGTTTTTCGGCGGAGTTGGCAGCGCTAACACGTGTGCAGATTCATGCACCCACTTAAATGATGCAAAGCACAAAAAAAAGCTATTTAAATTAGACCTTTTAAAAATTCACCAAATACAAGGTAATTTTCTTCTAGGTGGCGATTTAAATTGTCGAAATAGACAATGTAACTGCCTAAGAGCAAATTGCTGGGGCATTACTCTGTCAGAGTTATCGGCAAAGGGCAAGTTTAGCATTTTATATTCGAGAGATCCGACATACATCCCCGCAAGCTACAAAGCAAAGCCATCAACGCTTGATCTCATACTATCAAACTTACCCAACCATATCACCGTGCCGAAAGTCCACAATGATTTATCATCAGATCATATGCCTATAACTTGTGAGCTCAAGGCTGACATTATTCGCCAAACTGTCTCTAGATTCCAATTTTGTAAAGCTAATTGGACACTATTTAGGGTGAATAATGAATGAAATTCTAGAAAACAGACCTACACTTGACTCATATATAGCCCCTACAACAGGAGAAATAGACTCTATGGTTGATCATGCTACAAGTAGTATTCTAAGCGAAATTGAAACATCGATTCCTAAAAAGTTTTTCGCGGCATCTTATACCAAATTACCTGAGTCCATAAAAGAGCTCATTAAAACGAGAAATATTGCCCGTAGACTATGGATTAGAACAAGACGGCCCATACACTAAGCAAGGCTTAACAACCTTAACCGTCAAATTAAAATCGAAATGTTTGAGCAGAACAACAAATGTTGGAATGAAAAACACAGTTCTTTTGAGTCCAATTCCAAGCCATTCTGGAATCTTACTAAAGTTATCAAAAACAAAAAGCAGTTCATACCAAGTTTCCTCCACAATGGTCAAGTATACACTACTCGCGATCAAAAAGCGAACATAATGAGCGAGATATTTGAGGAAAAACACCAGCTCACAGAGTCCTTCTCAGATTCTACCACTAAAGCTCTGGTCGGCAACTCAGCAAATTTGTCCGATGTAAATGATTTTTCAACTGAGCTATTCATTACACCAGCTGAAATTAAACAAGCAACAAGTTCGTTAAAAATAGAGAAAGCACCTGGCCCCGACGATATACCCAATGTTTGCCTTAAACACCTCCCAAAATCTGCACTAGAATTTCTATCTGAAATTGCTGCTTGCTGATACGCTACTTTCCTTTAAAATGGAAGCTAGCAAAAATAATTGCCATTCCCAAGCCTAATAAGCCGCTGGCATCACCTGAAAGTTATCGTCCAATTAGTTTGCTCAGTGGTATCTCAAAAGTCTTTGAGCGCATTATTAAGGTTAGACTTAACTCATATATTGAAAAGAACCGCATACTTCCTGATTCCCAGTATGGGTTTCGACGTAATCTTTCTTGTATCCACCCACTTAGAAACTCAAGGACTACGTTAAAAATAATCTACAAGGGAAAAAATCTGTGGGTATGGTACCCTGGACGTGCTAGCTGCATTTGATACAGTGTGGCATAGCGGTCTCATCCACAAACTAATACTTTGTGGCACTGCAGTCTATATTACTAAAATAGTTGAAAGTTTCCTAACTGACAGATTCTTTCGAGTTGTTATTGATGGCCATGTGTCAAATCAAAAACGAATTGTTGCAGGTGTCCCCCAGGGATCCGTTCTCAGTCCCTTATTGTACAACCTTTACACGCATGACATTCCAACGCCTGCCAATTGTACGATTTCAGTCTTCGCTGATGATACTGCTCTATACTGCTCCAACACAGACCTTAATGTCATCCTTACAAACCTACAAAACGGCCTTAATATCCTTAGCAGACATTTCTTTCAATGGAAAATAAAATTAAATGCTCACAAAACCAACTCCATCTTTTTCACGCGAAAACGCAAACCTTGCTTTTTACCAGCCACAAACCTCCACTTAAATAACGAGCCAATACAATGGGCTACCAACATTAAATACCTTGGACTTACACTGGATAAAAAACTAACCTTTAACAATCATATTAACAACACAATTGGCAAAATCAATAGAACTATTCGGATCTTGTATCCTTTTATTAACAGAAGATCCCATCTCTCAACAAAGAATAAACTCCTTCTCTTGTGCCCATTTTTTTTTATGTGGCTGTGAAATTTGGGGTGATTGTACCGTCAGTCACCAGGCCAAGCTGTTCTCTTAAGTATCAATCTATAGTTAGAGTTTTAGTTTTAAGAAGTAGTTTAAGAAAATTATCAGCTTTAGGTTTTTTCAATTTTCCTAACAAATTAATATTGTTATTGTAAACTTAATATAATATTTTTAAAGATTAACCATTCAGTTGAAAAGCTAAGTCAGCTAAACTCTGTATACATTTCTTTTTTTTATCTGTTAAAACTTAATATTAATGCCATGGAATAAAAATAAATTAAATTTAAAAAATTTACTACTATAACAACTACTATCTAGTTCGGTTCATCAACCAGTTCTTATTTTTGGTTCAGCTTATACAATTAGGGTGCCCAGATCAAACCATTCCAGGGATACAAGGTTTTGCGACATAGTTCCGACCCCTAGTGTTGAGCTGCAGCTTTAACACGATAATTATATGTCGCTGGAGTTGATTTTTAATCGGCAATCGGAATGTAAACATTCGTCGGTTATGTGCATGTTTGGATGGATGACGGCATCTAAGGCTCTCTTGAAACAGCCAATAAATCTTTCCCAGCACCCACCAAAGTTTGGTGCATTTGCAGGGATTAAGTTCCATTCTATGCCCTTATTGGCAATATGGGATTTTAAGACCTTTTCGTCAAGTTGTTCAAAAGCCTCTGACAGCTCTCTGGATGGACCTCAGAAATTTATGCCATTGTCCGACCATAAGATTTTCATATCGCCTCGTCGCAACACTGCTCGTAGGATGGCTAATATACAGGAGTCTGCATCCAAAGAGTGGGCAATCTCCAGGTGCATGGAGCAAAAACGAGCGAGAGATTTCACACACTTGGACCGTACATGAGCCGACTACGCTGCGGCAGATTTTGGTGCAATAGCCTCGCGAGTTATGTAAATTGAGAGACTGCCCATCACTGGTCTAGAACAATTGGATTAACATTGAGCATTTCGCTTGCTCTTTGAATTCTGCTTGCTATGCGTAGCAGACCATCCTCATCGATGTATACGCAATATTTGGACAAACGCAGATCAGCCGAGGTTTTAGCTTCTCTTTTATGTCATATTGGAAGCATGCTTTTTGTACATTTTTATACCAGGTTGTTTTGGCCCAAAGCATCTCATCCACGTGGAGGTCTCCATTCCTTAAAGTCTTTGACTTTAATTTTGCGTTTTCATTCAACCGCTTAATCCATCCTGTTACACGAAACAGTTTGATGAACTTTGATGTTCTCACCTCCAATATTTTAAGGACGTTTTGATGGTCATTAGTTGCCATTACGATTTATGGGAGTGGTAGCTCCATTGGTGCAAGCCAAGTAGCGTTGTGCTGCTGCAGAAATTCTGGTCCATTTTGCCATTTCTCCAGCTTTTCTACCTGAGACATAATAATAAGAGACATAAGTAATAATGTCCGCAATATTACTTGTTGTTGATATCCAGCGCCATTCAGATCTTTTGCATCTTTTCGCAAATTTCGGCCACTCGGTTAGTTGCAACGTCTTATTTCAATATTTGTGTTTGTGATTTGTACCATATGCGTATATAGGCTGCTGCAGCATAGACTTTGCTGCTAGCGTTAAAAAAATATATGTAGCTCGATTTTTGAGGCTTTGCTGAGATTTGACGAGGATATCCTTTTTATACGGTACTTAGTTAAAAGTTTAAGCTCAATTAACCATTCATGCCAATTTTTAGTCGATTCGCCCTTTATAACTTCGTCCCATCCAATGCCAGATTCCCAAATATCACGCATCGGTATGCGTCCTTTTATGGTTATAGGCAAAACCAAGCCAAGTGGATCGTAGATGGAGTTAACAGCTGCCAGGGTTTTCCTTTTAGTGGGTAGTCTTTCGCCGTTATATAATATAATATAATATAATATAAGATGTGACGTGGAATCATTAAACGAGAAACAAAATTTAACATCATCAGCGAACATAAGAACACGGGCATGATTTACCACATTTGGCAGATCATTTATAAAAAGGGTAAAAAACAGAGGACCTAGATGACTACCTTGCGGAACACCGGAAGATACTTGAACAATTTTGGAAACAGTAGACCTAACTATAACTCTTTGGGTTTTATGAGCAGGTAAGATGAAATCCAATTGAGAAAGTTGGTCGGAAATCCTAAGAGCCCAAGCTTGAAAATAATGAGCTTGTGATTAACAGAGTCAAAGGCCTTACTAAAATCAGTATAAATGACATCTGTTTGAAGTTTATTTGAAAATCCTTTAAATGCAAAGGATGTAAACTCCAGAAGGTTTGTAGAGGTCGATCGAGCTTTCATAAATCCATGCTGGCACGGAGAAATAAGGGACTTACAAAGATGCTGCAAATGAGCCACTAAAATTTTTTCAAACAATTTGGGAATTGATGACAATTTGGCGATGCCACGATAATTGGAAACATCGGATCTATTACCCTTTTTGTGAAGTGGGACAATAAAAGACGATTTCCAAATGGTAGGGAAAGAGGCCGATTCAAGTGACAAATTAAATAGTTTCAGCAAGGGTTCATGAAGCGCAAGTGCACAATCTTTGATAACACAGGTAGGAACATTATCAGGGCCTGGCGAGTAAGACATTTTAAGTGAACAAATAGAGAACAGAATTGTGGTCATCATTGCTAATAAATGGAAATATAGACCGCTACCAGACGAAATATTGAAAGGATAAGAAGTAGGAGAGTAAGACTTTGAAGAGTAAATAGATTGAAAAAACTAGCAAATAAGTTATATACCTGCGTCAGTAGAGGCTACTTCACCATTACACATGAGTGTAGAAAAAAATAGATCAGATTTACGTTTTGAATTTACAAAATTAAAGAACTGTTTCGGATCAACAGAAAATTGCTCACGGCAACGGGATAAATAATTTTGATAGCAATTTCTGTTTAAAAGGATAAATTCAGATCGAGCATACGAATAATTAGAGAAATCACGATTAGAGCCTGTCATTTTAAATTTCTTGTAATATCTAGATTTCAAATTTTTTAAATGTGACAAATTCCGAGTAAACCAGGGAGGTTTGAGCGAAAAACAAGCATTTGTCGAAGGGACACACACATCAAATATAATGTTTAGCGTATCATAGAAAAATTATGCAGCTTCATTGACGTCATCACAATTCATCAAGCGGGACCAGTCGGTGGAGGTTAAAAGTTCGTTTAACATAGTAAAATTAGCCTTACGAAAACAGCGGCGACGGACAAAGCAGGAGAAGAAAAATGTGGTTGAGGCGCACTAATAAGGATTTCAATATCCAAAGTAGGGTGATATGAATCCTCAGGAATAGATAACGGGGAAGATCTGGAGACTGGCACAATAGCGGGATCATTGGCAAAAACCAAATCAAGGATTCGATTTAAACAGATTCGGATGACATTTATTTGCAGTAATGGCAAATCGAGCAAGCCGTCCAGGAATTCGTTATAAGAGGACGAAATAACAGAGTTAGAAGAATGTGACGAAACCCATGAAATGGTGGGAAGGTTAAAATCGCCTAAAACTAAGAAATTGTCGCGATTATGTAAAAGCGAATGAACATAATTAATTGCAGCCAAGTGTTGCAAATAAATTTCAGTAGTAGATGAAGGAGGAATGTACGAACATGTTAGAAAACATGAAGAACTTAGTTTGACACAAATAAATTCAATGTCCAACGAAGTATCTACTTTAACTAAGCTAGAACAAAGTTTTACATCAACAGCAATAAGGACACCTCCACCACGGCGGACAGAGCGATCAAGCCTGTATACTACAAAGTTGAAGATAAAATTTCATGGTCAGAAACTGAAGAGTTTAACCATGTTTCTGTAAGGGCAAGAACATGTGAGTCAAAAGAAAAACTATTAGTAAACAGAACATTAAGTTTTGTTGAAAGACCTCTAACATTCTGATATTTAATAGAGAGATGAGAAATTAGTTTTTTGAAATGCTAGAGGCCGGTACAGAAGATGGGACAGCTGAGGGTAAGGAAACAGGCTGAGGCCGAGGCTTTTGAATAGATTTAAATTCATGAACAATCATATGTGGTGGCTAAAAGTTTGTATCACACAGTCTGTCAAAATCACTTATAGGGACGGAAATTTTGAACGACGAAATTTCACGAGGCTGTGAGAATTTAAATTTCTCAATGGATATGTTAGGATTGTTGCCAATATCCATATAAGATACTTAGTCTTCACAAGAAGTGTCCGCCGCCAGACGAGACACAAAAATATGTTTACGCAGCGCCACTACTTTAAGAGTAGGTCTAGGCGGAGGCAGATCAATATAATAATTTGAGGATTGCGGTGGCGTAGAGGGCTTCGTCTTTAAAGAATCAAGACAAGGGGCCGGATTTAAAACGAAGCAAGCAACGGCGATCCTGGAATTGGAGTTAAAGGAGAAGTAGGAGGAGCAGAGGGAAGCGGGAGGCGCAATTGAGGGGCTGAAGGCTTTGGAGGTGATTCAAATTTATATTCGCTAAGCAGTTTAAGGTCATTATCAAACTCAGACGACATTTGATTAGCCAGCTTTTTAAGCTTGAGAAACTCATTTCGAACGTTATTGTACATTCAAGAAAAGTCCCCTTGCATTTTAAAGAATGAAGGGCATGACCCCCTAGTACCGCCACAGGTTGGTTTGGACTTACCATATAACCTGTCAAAGTCACGGCCAGTCAGCCCGGCACACTTTAAATGAATAACATTGTCACACAACCAGCAAGTTAGGCAACGAAGCTTATCCCCATCAAACACATCTTTGCTCATACATAATTCAAAGCAGCACGACATAATACAAGCGATCATACAATTTCTACTGGGTACAAAAGAAGAAAAACGAACAAATGAGAGGGCAACAACAAAATCCAAAAGAAGAGCACAAGTCAAAGAAACTCACCACAAAACTGAGAGCACGCTGTAACTGTAAAAACTTACACAAGCGAGCGCTTAACACAAAAAACTAGCAGAGAGCTCGCTCACACACAAAACAATAATAAAGTAGCAAAAAGCACTAACAACAAAAACCGCGCAAGCAATGACGCTATTTAAATAATGCAAATAAAAAGTATTTAAGGAATGAAATGCACTGCCAATAAGCAAAACACAAGTTCACTTCAACTTAAAATGTTATGAGTTGATAAAAATTTAATAAGTGATTATTAATATAATATAAACACCAAAAATAAAATTTAAAAGCAAGAGCACCGAAAAAACACGTCTGACACTCTCAAGAGAACTTTCGTGATTCGGACGGCGATCCGCGTAAACTTTCTGGTATTTTTTCCAAGACTTCTGTGTTGCTGGTTATAAAGTTTCGTATTTCGAAGAGTGCTTCAGCATGCCCTTTTATTACGGAGTTGATTATCTTTACAGCATCTTCGATTGTCGGTCGTCTACGTAATGATTTTCCGTGATCGCTCAAACTGCTTCTGTATCCATGTCTTTGAACAAGTTTGCATTGTGGTTTTTAACAAACTGTGCTGCAAAGCGCGAACACCCAAGTATAATGGATATTATTTGATAAATGGTTGGCTTGGCCTGTGGGTTCATGTTCCTCCATAAAAAGCATTGTGCCGATGCATCTTCATCTGATATTTTAACCTGATTAAACATCTCTTTGATGTCTGCTGCAAATGCGATTTTGTGTATTCTGAATCGCATTAATACGCCCGTTATTGATGTCAGCCAGTCTGGTCCCGTCAGTAGATTTTTATTCAAAGATGTTCCGTTACACTCTGTTGCTGCATTAAATACCAATCGAACTTTTCCGGGTTTTTTCGGGTTGTACGCAGCGAAGTGATGTTTGAAGATTTAGTTTTGTCTCAGGCAACATTGCAGACACCAAATCCTTCTATGCTGAATTGACGTTTTAGCATCTCATGTAACTCGATGTCGTTATGATGACAGCATACATAATTGTTGTCGCCCAATTGAGCTTTCACAGGACCATGCATAACCAAGTTGTGTTTTAGACATAGGTTAGGTTAGGTTGTACCGGTAGACCCCGTGGGGGTCACACATAGACTAAATAGTTCTTAGTTGTACCGGAAAGGTCTGGTGTACACTACACGTTAGTCGATAAGTATTCGCGTATGCTTGGCAAACGCCAGAAGCTTTTAAGGTGCCCTGTCGGCTGCCTCTTCCAGTGAGGTGAGCCATGGTTTTCCTAGATATGTTAATCTCGATGTACAGAGGGCGGCGCATCGGCAGATGAGGTGCTCCAGGGTCTCTTTGACGCCTGTCTCCCTACATTTCCTGCACTCGTCGTTGTTGGTGATGCCCAGCTTCATAGCGTGAGTTGCTGTCAGGCAGTGACCTGAGAGTATGCCCATTATAAGCCTACAATCTCTTCTTGGAAGTTGCAGAATGTACTGGGCTAGTTTACTGTTTGTTTTCTTGCACATTGTGCGAGCCGTCTTGCAGTTCGTTGTGGTGTACCACCTTCTGTCAGATCTGACGATAGCGTCTTCTTCTGACCTGTGATTAATCATCCTTAGAGGAATCTCCAGATCCTCAAGTGACGGTTGAGTGGATTCGGCCCCTTCCTTTGCGAGCCTGTCAGCTGTTTCATTTCCATCAATGCCCTGGTGGCTGGGAACCCAGAAGATGCACACCTCCTTCTGGGTGTTTAGTGCATCTAATGCGTCCCTGCTGCCAGAACACTTTTGGAGTTGATGCTGTATGCTTGCATGGATTTTCCAATCTTCTGGTCCCATTAGAGTGCGTGTTCTGGAGAAGTTGGTTACTGGGGTCCTATAGTCTGTGCTATTAGATGTCACCCCTACAACTTTGCTGTGCCCGTAGTTCGCAAGGGCCATATTCCCTGCTGCGCAAAGACGTTGCGCTGTCTTCTGCGCCAGTAGTTTGGCCTGGATGTCTATTGGGTATACTCCTAGTATTGCTTCTAAGGCCTTGGTTGGAGTGGACCTTAAAGCCCCCGTTATGCACATCAGTGCACGTCGTTGTGTCTTTTCCATAGTTCGTAGGTATGTGGTTTTTTCCGTGGCTTTCCATCATACCAGAACTCCACGATAATTATGGCTATGTCATCCGCATAGGCAGTTATCCTTGGGGCCTTCCGTTTGAATTTGTGTAGAATGTCGTTTACCACTAGATTCCACAATAAGGGCGATAGTACTCCGCCTTGCGGCGTGCCTCTGTGCGCCACTTTTGTCACTGTCGTGGTTCCCCATTCAGCACTTATCCTTCTGTTGCTCAGTTGGCTCTGTATCCAGAGGTATATGGCCTCCTGGGGTGCCTTGGTTCTGAGGCTTCGCAGTATAGCTTCCGTAGATACATTATTGAATGCACCTGAGATATCCAGGAACGCTCCCATGGCGTATTCCTTGTGATGTAGGGCTTTTTCTATGGTAGCTACTATAGAATGCAGCGCTGTTTCCACCGATTTACCCTTAGTGTAGGCGTGCTGGTTGGATTCTACAAGATGGTGCATGCCCTGTCCTATATGTAGATCTAGAAGTTTTTCTAGAGTTTTTAGCAGGAATGAGGTGAGACTTATTGGCCTGTAATCTTTTGGCTGCACGTGACTGCATTTCCCTGCTTTAGGCAGGAACACAACTCGTGCTGTCCTCCAAGGTACAGGAACATGTCCGTATCTCAGGCATGCCTTGAATATCGCATTCAGCCATGGCGTGACCTTGTCTTTGGTCCTCTGCAGCATGACCGGAATTATACCGTCTAGGCCAGGGGATTTATAGCTCGCTAAGGAGTCAATAGCCCACTGGATTTTGTGTGGCGTGATTATATCCCCAGGTACGTTGATCTGTTGGCTGGGACGGCTTATAGGCGTATCTGGTGTGAGGACGTCGGTGCATCCAGGGAAGTGCTCGCCTAGAAGGGCGTCGGTCGCTTCCTTACTGCTTTCTGTCCAATGTCCGTCATTCGTTTTCAGTTGACTTTGTATAGCGGGTTGACTCGAGAGTAGCTTCCTGAGTCTTGCAGTATCCTTGACCTTCTCTATGCCAGAGCAGAAGGATCTCCAGGAGTTTCTCTTGGCTAGCCGAGGTAGGGCCCACATAGGTGGGTTCCTCCCCTATGTTAGAGATGCTTATATTGTACCCTAGTATGAAGTCTAGCAGTGACTTACCTCTCTCGTTGACGTCCCTGCATCCCCATTCTGAATGATGGGCGTTTGCGTCGGCGCCGATTACCAGGGGTTGCCTCTTCCGTCTCACCTCCTGGACCAGACGCTCCGTCTCTTCTGTTGGTGCCTCCCTGTCGTGCGCCAAGTAGCATGATGCCATTATGAGTTGCTCGTCCTCGGCACCCTCGAGCGCTACCACCGTGAGATCGTCAGTGCTGTAATTAGACATAAGATAAGCATAGATGAACTTTCTTACCAGAATTGCAGTTCTTGCTTTACTTACTGTTGTCGGGTAGAAAGTATTATAGTTGGTTGACTTTAGTCCAGAGACCTTGTTTCCCGAAGCTATCCAAGGCTCCTGGACTAAAGCCACGTCGACGGACCGCTCCTCCAAGGTTATGAGAAGCTCCGCCGACGCCAACTTGCTTTTATGTAGGTTGAGCTGCAGGACCTTCAGCTGCTTAAGAGCGTGTTCCGTTGGGACTACTCTCGGGAAGAGTACCTTCGCCTTCGGTACCGGCGGAATCAGCGTTCTGTCGACTACCTCAAGCTTGGCCCCTTCCCAGGGAGCGTCCATCTTGGCCACGGTGTCGGTGACCCACTTCAGGGTAAGGTCATCCTTACAGCTCAGGATTTTCACCCCGTTCAGCCACCCCGCTCCGTCGAAGGTGGTAGGCTGAGCATCTGGATCTTCCATTCTTTGGAAGAGAGCATCCAGAAGCTTCAGCTCCACCACCTTCCACTGCTCGGGAGTCATCAAGTGACGATCAAGTGTCGTCACTGTTGACTTGGATTTGTGTTGCAACTGATTGTGATATCTTTCACAACCATCAATTTTGCACTGCTCCCGTTGAGCGCATTGACCTTTATGGAACTTCAAACAGCAATAGCAGGCTCCGCTCTTTTTTGCGAGATCCCATCGTTTTTTTTATTGTCAGCTCCTATTAATTTGCTGCACTTGTTGAGAGGATTTTTCATTCATAACAAATGAAGCATTTTGGTTTATCTCGAATGATTTATTTTGTTTGTTGGTCTGACTTTTGATTCGGAATTTTATTTGTCGTTGATGACGTCATGTTGTTGAAATCAGCTACTTTTCTGTAGAAGCTTATATCCTGAAACAAATTTGACTGCTGTTGTGCCCAGTCTTCAAAAATATCGAAGCTGCACTCAGCGACTCTCAAATTGCGTGCGTTAAGAAATAAACCCCATTCTCGTAGAAAGCTGTCGTCTATTCGTTCAATTCAGAGAGTCGGGAGTTTTTGAGAGTTGATAAATTTGCATTCAACGTAATATAGTACTGAATTTATGTTTTGCACTGCGCAGTTATACTCATTGAATTCATTGATTGGCTTGACAAACTTGATATTTTGCCATGATTTCTAAAGCGACATTTTCTGGACCTCCATAAATGTTGTCCAGTATGCTTAGAATTTTTGATGGTTCTTTTGCGGACATGAGAAGAATATCAACCTTTTCGCGTGCATCGCGTTTAAGTGCCTTGTTAAGTCGATAAACATCTTCTTCTCCAGAAAATCCACACTCTCTTCCACTTGTAATAAGCTGCGCCTTAAAATGGCGCCACTTCAGCGAAGAGGAAACATCAAACTCAATATGCTTATTTCCCAACGTCTGCCTGGCAAGCATGTTGGCCACAATGTTTTGCAGATCACCTGCAGGTTTTACTAGTTGCTCTTGGCGCGGTCCCCATTGTGTTTGCTCGACCCAGTCTGAGGTTCTAGATGAATTTCTAAACGATGACTTTTGGGTTTCTGCTGAGCGCACTGAAACCGACGATTTGCCCGAGCCTGTTGGTGAGAAAGATCGAACTTGGGAGGCCGAATCAGTGTTCAAAAGTATTTTTTTGCTCACAAAAACCTCGACTTGAGCTTGTAAAACTTGTAGCTTCGAAAACAATTGTTGAATTTTGCACTCTTCCTCGCTGGTGTCTGTTAAATCGTTACCATTTTGTAATTTTTTCAACAGATGTTTAGCTTCGAACAGCGCATTCTCTTTATCACAAATTTATTTTTGATCTTGTAATCTGCTTGCATCGATGTCCACAATTTGTTGTAAAACATCCAAAACATCCTTGTTTTTATTTTCAGAAATCTGGTTTGTATCTGCTTCAGCTTCGTAAGAAATTACCTCCACAGTTTTTGACGCCATTTCTAAGCCCTCCGCGTGCCGCGCCATTTTGATTTCTAAGAATTCACATACACGACGCAATGCGTTTGCGCCAAGTTCCTTGGAAATGAATTGCGCATGTTGGATCTTTTCCTGGGAGTTGTACTGTAGACCACTAAATTTGCGTAGATCACGTTTCACGAAATTTTCTGTGACAAATTTACGAAATATGGCGGAATATATTTTGTGAATTAGTTTTGCGACAAAAATCAATTGTATTTTAGAGTGCTTAAGCAATATATCGGACTTAGTTGCAATTAGTGGTACAGGGTATCCCAAAGTCGTCCGCGCCCGATTTTAACGTACGCCATCTTAAATAATTAAATCTAATACACACATTTTCGTTAATTTTGAACAAAGGTTGCTGTATGTTAAATTCGGCATATTTTTTATATAAATAATGTCTGTAAAAAAGATTCTAAAGTTTACTTATTTAATTAATTATCTAGATTATTATCAGCGCTGTGGATTTGCCTTTCATTGTTCACAACACATCAAATGGACCGATTACTTTTGGCCCGATATTCGATAAAAAATTTCTTACAGAAGTTTTTCAACTGCAGGAAGAAATTAAAAAAATTAATGCAAGCGGAACATTTTTGAAGGACATATGTTTCGCTCCATTAACAGATGATAACCAAGCTGTGCAGACCTCGAATTGTGTGATTCAGTCTATTTGGGGATATTTCCAAGACGATTTAAGTCGTCTAGACGATCAAGATGAAGACAATGGCTTCAATGTAAGTAAAGTTGTATTTTAATTTATATTTCCGACTATATTATAATAATTTATATGCGTTCCGCCTTTTTTTTGTTAGACAAATAAGTTTGTGAATGTCCTTTGAGAAATAGTACCCAAAAGGTAGACAAATACGTGCAATATTTTAGGTGCTCTCAGCAAAAAGTGTACTAAAAAAGTACACAGGGTTCGTGCAAATATATGTAACGGGCAGAAGGAGGCGTGGTAGATCCCATAAAGCGTATATATTCTACGGTTATACGCAATGATTTTAAGATTAGTATGCCGTAATTTTAAAATTCGATTGAAAACTTTAAAATATATAAGTAAAAGCAGGTATATTGAAGGATTTACCTCATGTGGCACAAAAAAACGTTTTTTTGACCGATCCGTCCTATGGGGGCACAAAAAAATGTTTTTTTGACCGATCCGTCCTATGGGGGCTATATGATACAGTCACCCGATTTTGATCGAATTTGGTAAATTACTTGGGACCTATATACATATATCGGTTTACTGTATCATATAGCTCCCATAGGACCAAGCGGCCAAAAAAATGTTTTTTTGTACAAAATTCGTTGTATTTCGTTTGTTTATGAAGATATTGTAACGATTCAGGTTGTTGTTTTGCAGCTGTCCGGTAGCCTACTCTGCCTACGGGGTCGACTGTGCTCAGGGAAAGTGGGGGCGTTCTTTCGCTACCTAGATGCTACCCTGTTACATAACTAATAATTAGTAGACAGAGTTAGTGAATAGGATTTGAAGAAGAAGGAAATCAGACTTTAAATGTATTGGGCGCGACTTGTAACACAATAGAGTATGTGAGTCGTGGTGTATGGACTCAGTCTTTTACCCACCCAACCTGTAAAGAAGAATGCTCTTCAGTACCCTTAATAAATGGATGCCAAGGTCACATATCTTTATTATAATGGCTGGACAATTGTTTTATTTTTGGGGTTAATTGAATTTCAATAAAATCACATTAAACAGAAAAATTCACTTGTTAATACGTCTCGCCGGCTGTTCCAACGGCTCAATAAATTATGCAGAAGCACTGGGCTTAACCGCGGAATATCACTAACTTTGGATGCTGGCGGATTTAATTTTATACACGTCTTGTTAGGTTGCTGGTTGAAAATAAAATGAAGGCTTCCGCCCGCAGGAAATGAATACTAGAAGCTGAGCCTTGCCACCCACGCAGCATGATCAGCTGTTGCTTATCGATGTTTAATGACATCGCATATGCATTGTCAGATCGGTAATTATCGGTGTTGCGAAATATTGCACAAATGGTCAGCTGATTTTGCCGATAGTTGCCAATTAGTTTTGTGTTTGTTTACATAAAAATAATTATGCAAAATAACTTGCTGCTGCAATCTACACCACTACAACACAGATTTAATCCTAGTCTCTACGACGTAGATAAAAACTGAAAAAGGGTGATAATAGTCATTACCAAATATCTTTTGCATGGTATGTTCCTAGCTCTTTTCCATTAAGGTCTTCTAACACGTAAAGGGAATTGCCTATTTTCTTTTTCACTCGAGCTAGTGTTCCTACTGGGGCTAATTTTGCACTAATATTTTCTTCTTTGCTACTTAACACAAAATTTCGTTTTACTACTTCTTGGCCCACTTCAAAAGAACGAGGTCTTGAACGAAAATCATAAGTTTTCTGGTTTTTACGATAAGCTTTGTTCATATACGATTGTATATCTGAACGAATCTTACTAAACTCATCAGCTCTATCCAACTTAATGCTGCCTTCGCCGAGTAATTTTAATTTCTTTAACAATTGGTAATCTTTGCCGTGTGTAACCATGTGCTGTCCGAAAACAACAAAATACGGAGATGTTCCTATTGATTGGTGCAAGTGGTTTCTTAAAGAACAATTAATACTGCTAATATACAGATCCCATTCTCTCTGATCTTTACGCACATATGTTCCTAGAGCTGCATTAATAGATCGGTTAACACGTTCGGCTGCATTGGCTTGCGGTGAATACACAGCGGTAAACAAATGTTTTATGCCATATTTAGAAATAAAGTTAGAAAATTCATGGCTTTTAAACTGAGTGCCATTGTCACTAACAACAATCTCCGGAATACCAAAGCAATCGAATATTTCTTCTTTAAGAGTAGTGTTATAATCAGTTTAGAATTAAACTTTTTAACTGGCTTTAAGAATGTAAATTTCGAGAAATGGTCAAGTACAATGAATATACCAACATTTCCTCTCCTAGAGCGTGGAAATGGTCCAATAAAATCGACGTAAAGTCTTTGAAATGGTCTTTCAGTATGTACTTGAACTCCCATTGGTGGTTTAAGTGCATGTGTAGGGAATTTGGATGTTTTACACCTTCCATATTTTCCAATATACAAACGCACGTCATTAAGCATACGTGGCCAATAAAATCTACGAAGAATTCGGGTTAAGTACTTGGCTATGCCACAATGAGAAACCGTAGGAGGACTATGTGCTGCTTGTATTACGCTTTCACGTAAATCGACAGGAACATATTGTATTGTATTGTATTTTAATAGTGGGGCTAGGCAAAGGCCTATATGCACTGCGACCAGTTTGGTCTATTGTGCACCCCTTTATCTTTAGACATTTAGTATGTCGAGGAAGCGAACCAGCTCTTTCGGGGGAGCTTTTGAAGGTCTTCATCTTCTAGTATGTATGCACCTAAAAATTTTTGTCTCCTGTGGCCTAGTGCCTCACAGTTTGTGATCAGGTGTTCCATGGACTCTTCCTCATCACAGCAGAATCTGCAAGTATTCGAATCGGATATACCTATTCTGTGTAGGTTTTTTTTTGAGATTGCTGTTTGCTCTTTTGGCGTCGAATTTCAAGAATTTTTTGGAATGATTAAGGCCGTTAATGCCGTTCCAGTATTCCGATGTTTTTTGTCGAGTCCATTTTTTGGTCTCTTGTTTTATGTTATTTTTGTTGAAGCCAAAGAAGGGAGTTGGGCCTAGGAATAGCTTTTCCGCCCCCTCTTTAGCGTAAAGGTCCGCCTTTTCATTACCTTCGTGTCCTTCATGTCCGGGCACCCAAATCAAAGAGACTTGGTTGTGGGTGGCCAGTTGATTGAGTGCGTTATTGCACTCTATTAGGACTTTTGAAGTGAAAGTGTAGCTTTTTAGTGCTTTGAGGACTGATTGACTGTCTGAGAGTATTTTGATCTTGACTCTCTTGAGTCCTCTTTTTGATAGTATTTCCACTGTTTCCATTATAGCGTATAGCTCCGCATGGAAAATTGTAGTGTCGGTACTTAGAGTGATTGATTTGTGTGCTCTGGGGCCCACTATTCCTGCTCCTACACCGTGAAGCGTTTTGGATCCATCTGTGTACCATTTTTGCGAGTCGTCATGTAACCACACTGGGTTAGCATTCCATTCCTCTCTAGATGGGAACATGACCTTGTATCTCTTGGTAAATTTGAGTACTGGGTCTGTATGGTCGTTTGCCTGGGTCATATATGTAGCATTTTTGACCCTGTTAAGGATTTGTAGGTGACCAGTAAGGTTTCCTGGTTTGAATTTTTCTTTCAAGTGGATTGAGAGTGCTAGCATTGCAGCCTCTTCCTGTATTGCTAGGTATAGCGGTGGTAAATTTAGCAGTGCTTCCATGCCAGCAGTTGGGGTAGTTCTCATGGCCCCTGTGGTGCATAGGCATGCTAGCCTCTGTAGTTTACTCAGTTTTTGTATAGCTGTGGTTTGTTTGGTTTTCTCCCACCATACCAATGCCCCATATAGTATGATGGGTCTAACCATTTGGGTGTAGATCCAGAAGGTCATTTTGGGGCTCAGACCCCAGGATTTACCCAGAAGTTGTTTTGTTGTCCACAGGTTTTTCTTCTGTTATTACAGAATCTTGGTGTGCGCCCCAGGTGAGTTTTTTATCTAGGATGATTCCTAGATATCTTACCTCTTCCTTTAGGGGTACCTCTGTTTCATTTATAGTTAATATGGGGATGTGGAACGCCCTTTTTCTCGTGAATGGCACAATAGTAGTTTTTGTCGGATTGATTGACAATCCCTCTTTCTTGCACCACTCCCATGTTGTGTCTAAGTCATCTTGCATTAAGTCCTTAATGGTCCTTTCATGGTTGCCTGTAATAATTACAGATATGTCATCTGCATATCCAATTGTTTTGTACCCTTTGTTGTTGAGGGTCTGTATTAGGTTATCAGCTATTAAGGACCATAGCAGTGGTGAGAGGGGGTTCTCGGACATCCTTTTACGGCTTTAACGCTAAGTTCGACTTGCCCTAAAGATGCTTTGATCTGTCTTTGGTTCAGCATATTGCATACCCATTTTATTATCGTTGGATCTGCTCCTCTGCTAGAGAGTGTCAATTCTATTGCTTTAAAGTTCGCATTATCGAAAGCCCCCTCAATGTCCATAAATGCACATAGTGCGACTTCCTTTAGGCTTATTGCCTTTTCTATAACTTGAACCATTGTGTAAAGTGCTGTGACTGTTGACTTGCCTTTTTGATAGGCAAATTGCAACTTGTTTAGCGGAGTATTTGATATAACCACTTCTCTTAGGTAGCAGTCTAGAATCTTTTCCATGGTTTTTAGCATGAAAGACGTTAAACTGATCGGTCTGTAGGATTTGGGAGATTCCGGGGGTTTATTTCCTCCCATTGGTAGAAAAATTATCTTGACCTCTCGCCATATCTTTGGAGCGTATCCCAATGTTAGACTAGATCTGAATATTTGAACCATGATACGTATTACTTCTACAGTTCCTTTAGTGATTAGGGCTGGGAATATACCATCAGGTCCCGGTGATTTGAAGGGTTTGAACGAGTTTATGGCCCATTCTACCCTTTCGAAGTTGACTATCTTGCTAATAGTGGAATTTGTTGCCCTGTGATTGTTGTCGGTTAATGCCCCTTGAACGTTGTCATTGGTTGCATTGAGCCGACAGTCAGGGAAATGAGTTTTAAGAAGAAGCTCTAGTGTGTCGGTGAAAGAGTTAGTGAAGGTACCGTCTGGTGCCTTTAGTGTGCCAATAGGATTAGTTGCCCCCTTTGACAATGATTTTTGGATTCTAGCAGTGTTCGGGATATCATTCAGTTCCTCACAGAAGTTTTTCCATGAGTTCCTTTTTGATCTCCTTAATTCTTTGTTATATAGTGTTAGGGATTTCTTATATTCTTCCCATGTGTTGTTTTTCTTTGCGTCATTAAATTTGGATCTTGCTATTTGACGCAGCTTAGCAAGTCCTTTATTCCACCAAGGAACCCTCTTCGTTGAGGATTTTATTTTTAGTGGACTACATTCGTGGTATGAGGATATTATGGATTCAGTCAAGGTTTCAACTGATGCATCCAGTTCCTCTGTCGATTTTAGGTGAAGCATGCCTCTGTTCAGTCTAGATTCTAGACATTCTGAGTATTTCTCCCAGTTGGTTGCTTTAGGGCTTCTGTAGAGCATTACGCTCTTGCTTAACCCCCTTGTTTCAAAGAGTATATGTTTATGATCTGACATTGAGTCCTCGTCAGAGACTCTCCATTTAGTGATCATATAAAGTGAGTTGTTAGTTATGAGTGTCAAGTCAAGAACCTCTTGCCTTATGGCATTTTCAAAGGTTGGTTTATTACCCCTGTTTGCTATAGCTAGGTTAGTTTGTAGTAAGAATTCTAGGAGTGTCTCGCCTCTTAAGTTAGTATCTGTACTACCCCAGATTGTGTTGTGCGCATTTGCATCGCAACCAATTATCAAGGCCTTATTTTGTGTCTTACAGTGTTCCACTAGACCTACGATGTTCTGTGGTGGTGCTTCGTTGGTGTCTCCTGGAAAGTAAGCTGAGGTTATCACAACCTCTATTTTCTTCCCATTTGAGACTGCTTCAACAAGTACTGCTACCGTGTCGCCATTCATGAATTTTGTGAATGGCAAAAATTTAATATTGGTATCAATGACAAGTGCAGCCCTTGGTTTGGCTGCACCTACGTCATAGATTACCTGCGTATTTGGTATTTTGAGGCCTGCTACTCTGCCTCTATGTATCCAGGGCTCTTGGACTAGCCCTATGTTGATGCTTCCACCGGCAAACCTTCTGCAGAGTTCGGCTGTTGCAGCCTTAGCATGATGAAGATTTGCCTGGATGCACCTCATGTTTTGGTTACGGTGTCAGGGGTGGATGGAGTACTTTCGACCTCTTCTTCAAACCCCTCTGAATCCATTTTGTCCGCCAGTGCGTCTGCATTGACGGGCGCAGATTTAAGCCGGAGATTCACCTGGCCAAAACGGTAGTTGGCCTTTTCTCCTGACTCGACCAGGCTTGCTGCTGATTTCTGGTCCACAGCCAGGACCAGAGTGACGTTAGAGCCTCTTTCGGCTCTTTTCAGAATACGCCACGTGTCGACGTAGAGGCCTTTATTCAGCCCCTGTACCAGATTCAGGATCCTAGAGGTTTCTAGGGTCTGCGAGTTTGGGAAGTACCCCACTGCAATCCTTGAGTGAGGAATTTTGGATTCCTCTGTGGCCCACAGTGAGGCTCCTTCCCAAGGTGGTGCGTTGGTGATGGTCGCTTTTAGCCATTCAGTCAAAGCGCCATCCTTGCAGTGCAGTATCCTGCTTTGTATGTAGCGCCCAGAAAAGCAGGTTTTGTGACCTGTTCTTTTTCCGCTACTATTCTGTCCAGGATGAGCTCTTGGATGGAGTTCATTTGCTCCGTTGTCAGGGGCGTATTTGGTTAGTCCCTTGATAAAACTGCCATTTTGATCCCAGACACCACATCCTTGTAGGAGGCAGTGGGCTGCCTCTTCTTGGTTGTGGTGCTGGCTTCTGTTGGCTTTTTCTCCGCATTAGGTGGCTTTGATGCGGGTTTTTCTGCTGCTGCGGCCTTGGAGGTGGATGGTTGATCCTCTCTAATCCGCTTGTTATGGGTGGCCTCTGGAGGTGTGTGTTCCATCGACCTCTGTCTTTTTGGGCCAGGGTTATTTTGCTCACCCTTTTTGGCTGGCATAGGGAGCAAAGCTTTGGCGTATGCCTCTTCTCTGCTGAGCCCTTTCTTGAGGAGGTAAGTGTACCTCTTTTTGCCTGCTCCGCTAAGTTTTTTAGGCTTCTCTGTTGCTGGTGCAACGCCTATCGGGTTTTGAGGGGCAGCTTCTTGGCTCGCGCCAATTGAAGGCTGCTCTACCTCCATTTGTTGAGGTGTTGTGACCTCTTGTGGTGAGCTGTCATGGCCGCTCTCGCCAGTTTTTTGTTTTTGATTAGAAGTGTTCATTTTTGGACCCACGAGTAAAGGGGAATGTCGGTCCACTACTCCAGTGCCCCGGTAGCGCAGTAAGGCACTTATTGAAATGGGGCCTTGCCTGGGCGCCCCAAGTTCGCATATTATCGACTAGATACCCTCTAGCCATTCATCCCTCGGCATACGCTGTTCCACCTTGGATTGGGGTTTGTGTAGAGTTTCCTCTCTTAGCCCAACTATATTAGCCACACTCTCAGCAGAGACATGACCTTACTGAGAGTGTGTTACCGGTAGTTACCACGTGGAGGTTATAGTCGCACTTCCATTAGCCTAGCAGTTACGGCACAGAGGTACTAATACCTCTGCGTGATTCCCCCTACATAGGCTAATGGCTAACTACCCAGGAACATATAGTTTCCAACATTCATCATCAATTTCTGCAATGCCTGTACCAAAATGATCACGATGATAAATATATTTATCAACAACTCGAAAATCAGGCAATTTTGATTTTATAAATTGCTCTTTTAATTCACAACACTCTGTTGATTCAAATGAATCCGAATCTAGATCGATTTCAGGCAAAGTTTGAATATCAATTTCTGCTACTATATCTTCATCTTCAAAAGATATCGAAAGGGTGTCTGGTACAACGTTATCACTACCTTTTCGATGCTCAATACTAAAATTGAAACCTTGTGGCTTGATTGACCATCTTGCTAGTCTACCATTTAGATCGGTTTGATTCATCAACCAGCGCAAGCTCGCATGGTCGGTTACTACTTTAAAAGTATGTCCTTCAATATACATACGGAATCTTTTGATAGCTAATACTACCGCAAGACATTCCAGTTCAGTTACTGAGTAGTTACGCTGGGCTTTATTTAACTTTTTGGACATATATGCGATTGGCCGTTCGACTCCGGTTTCATCACATTTTGCTAATACTGCTCCTACACCATAAATAGATGCATCGCATTGTACAACAAACAGTTTCTCATAGTTTGGATGAATAAGTAACGGTGCAGATGTCAACAGTGTTTTCAATTTCTCAAAAGCCAATTGCGCGTCATTATTCCATTGAAAGGTTTTACCACGCAACAATTCAGTGAGGTGATAGGTCACAGTTGAATATTGAGGAATAAATCTTTGGTACCATCCGGTCATTCCTAAAAATCTTTTCAATTGACGTTTAGTACTTGGTACTGGAAAATTTGATACTGCCTGAATTTTATTTGGATTTACTTGTAAGGTTCCTTCTCCTACAATATATCCTAGATACTCTACTCTTGTCAAACAAAATTGACTCTTACTAACATTGATAGTAAGGCCTGCCTTTTTCAAGCGAGATGCCACCTCTGCCAAATGTGACACGTGTTCTTCAAGATTACTAGACATGACTAACAATTCATCCAAGTATACAAGTGCATGAGTTTTCATGTGATATGGAATTCCTTGGTCCATTAATCTACACAAGGTTTGAGGTGCGTTAGTTAATCCGAAAGGCATTCTCGTAAACTGATACAAAGGCCTATTTGGAATAGTAATCGCTGTTTTAGGTTTTGATTCCTCATCCAAACATATTTGCCAAAACGCATCTTTCAAGTCAATTTTTGATATACAATAAACTGGAGGAACCCGACTCAGTAATCCTTCTATAAGGGGTGTTGGATAAGCATCCTTAACAGTTATTGAATTAAGCTTTCTAGAATCCAAACAAACTCTGTCCTTTTCAGGTTTGATAACAAGAACGGCTGGTGAAGACCATGAAGAAGTTGGGGCTTCTTCAAGAACTTCTAATTTAATCATTCGATCAATTTCTTTACATAAAACTTTCTCCTTAGCTGGAGAGAAAGGATAATACCTTTGCTTAATAGGTTTAGCGTCACCTATGTCAATAGTGTGTTTAACTAGAGTTGTCTTTCCTAATCCATCTCTTTCCGACGAAGGGAACAATCCAATGACACATTGTAAACGAATCCTTTCTGCAGGACTAATCTCAAAACCATTCGACTCTTGCTCATTCCATTGAATTTCATTTAACGTAATAGGAACAATAGATAGTCCGAATGAATCCCAGAAATCCATTCCACAAATGATATTTTGTTTGATTGCCGGAACAATAACGAATTCAAAATTTTTCTTAACTGAATTATATTCTATTAAGGTATTAAGAAAGCCTACTACTTGTTGTTTTTTGGCCATCTGCTGTGGTAACATTTCCTTTTAACTTTTTAACTCTATGGTCAGATAAGTTTAGTTGTTCGGCCAATTGACCTCCAATAACACTTTTATTAGCACCACTATCTAGTAAAGCTAAATATTTTTGGCCAAATATTTCTATTGTTGTATGAGGACGATTATCGTTTCGTTTACGTTCAATAGCGGAAATAATATAGTTCTTTAATGAGCGTTTGTTTTTCCAAAATTCACTCATCCTAACTGAAGATCGACTTTTAACTAACGAGAGGGATTGAGATTTGAATATTTCCTCTCTACGCTGGCTATATTCTTTTAATCGAATGTGATAGGGTTTAAAAACTCTATCTTTTGGTAGATCAGGTAAAATAGTTGTTACGTCAGGTAATAAGTCATAGCTGGTATTTTCTGAATCCGAGGCTTCTACCGGACATTCGCTATTTAAGCTTTGCGAACATCCTGCTTGATGTTTTCCGTTTTTGGATTACATTTAAGACAGGATGGTTTATATGTGTCCAAACGATCACATCCATAACAAAAGATGCGACGAACTTTCAGACAATCTTGATATCGGAGTCCTAAGTCATCACAATTCCAACATTTAATTCTATCAGATGATCTAAGAGCATTTATCTCGGTTGTTTCTAACAACTTTGAAGGAAAAACTTCCGAAGGTTCTTCCTCAAGAATAACTTCATTTACGTTTCGTTTAAAACTAGCTTGACGATTAATAGACTTTGCAAGTACACTTGAGTAATATTGTTCATGTTTATGGCATTCGGTACGCAGTGTTGCGATATTCGGTGTGGAAATGTGCAGCAATTCGTGACTTAATTCAGGTTTAAGATTTCTCTTAATATTTGCAACTAGTTCACGATCTGTCATAGGCTCGCGCACAACATCCGCAATGGACAAAATTGCATCTTGAAAATTATCAAAGCTCTCATTGGGTCTCTGCTTTCGCGATTTAATACAATCTTTTATATCTTCATCTGAGCGCTGATCTTTATACCTCTCACGCAAGCAATTGCACAAATGAAACCAATTGGCTTGATCAGTAGTTCTTTGAAAACGCCAGTAAAATTGCAAAGCAGGTCCATAAAACAATAAATTTGCAAATTGATACAACAAATTCCAATTTCCATTTAAACATTGTACTGTCAAACTATTTACTCTATAAATAAAGTCTTCAACAAGAATCTCATTAGCAGATCCTGAGAATTTAACGTGCCAGTTTGATATCACACTTGAAATCTTATCTGGACGGTCAGTATGCCTATCTCCTGAAACAGCATGGAAACTTGAGTCACGCCTATTAAAACGCGCTGAAGTTCTTGGAATCTCATCTGGAATTTCGTGTACAGCTGGTGGTTGGTTGCTAGAAAGATTCAAATTTCTTAACGATGAACTAATTTCATCAGTTACTGCCGAAACCATACTGAGACGAAAGGTACCTAATGAATTAGAAATCAATTGCTGAACACGTTCTTCAGAGAGAGTAGATTCAGACGAATTAACTTGTAAATCTCGAGTGTTTCTAGTATTTTGGTTTGAGTTTTGTCTTTGATTTTGATTTGACACATTATTGTGAGGGTTGGATCTAGTATTTGGCCTACCTCTAGGAATTGCTCCTGATGGTGGGTTGTTACCGCGTAAAGCTCTAGAATCCTGAACTGTTGGTCCTATGGCCTGACTTTCACTGGTACCTATCTGCAATAGAGTACATGGCTGTCTACAAATTGGACAAGTTTCTTTAGTTCCTAGCCATACCACAATACAAGATCTATGGAATCTGTGCTTACAGGGAGTTTCACAAAGCTCAGCATCTATCAAAACGGTATCGTTGCAAATGGTACACAAAACTGGTTCATTTGACACACTCGCCAATAAATCTTCTTGACTTCGCTGAACTGCCATTTTAATATAAATTGCAATAATCGACACACACCAAATCAAAGTGCAGTATAAAACTCGAATTTGAATACAAATTAAACTATTAAATCAAGTTATGAAGTAAAGTTAATGTTTGTTAAATCTTATGTTTGTTTTAGAAATCTTATAAAATTTGAAATGTATACTAAATACAAGTAACGATAGAAAATTGCTAAATTAATTCAATAAAAATATTAACTTAGGCAAATAAAAGTAAAAGTAGTAGTCGTACCAAAAGGTTGTCTTCGTATACCGTAAAAAAAATAACATCAAACGATGTGAGGGAACGAAGAAAATTACTGATATCAAACAATATGCAGTGGCAAAAAAAAGTAATAATAATATCAAACGATATGCAGTAGCGAAAAAAAGAAATAATATCAAACGATATTCGGTAACGATAAGAGATAATATCGAACGATATTCGGTAAAGAAAAAATAATAATAAATCTTTTATTTGCGACTTATCCTTCAGTAAACTCCTGGCATCAGGAGTCTTTGCAATTTGTTATATTTTTTTCTATTTAAAACAAACCACATATTTCATACGCATTTATAATGCGACTTAGCGGCTATGCCGTACTTACAACGCGTTTAATTCCTCCATAGTCGACAGGCCTGATGACAAATGAAGACGCTGTTTTGGAACTTCAAAATAGTTAGAAAAATATATACGTACTGCAAATGCTACATATACATACCATACCATATAAAATTTAGGAAATTATAAGATAACTTATATAAAAGTATATATATACACGATAAGGTAAATCAATTTTAAATCCGGTATAACGCAGAAGTTTTAGTTGGGCGTTTGTACTCCGCTTGGCGGTATACGTTTGCATAGAACGCGGTATTTAAACGCGTGGTTGCTGCGCATGTAGAAAGTCCGGGGGTTGTACATATATATATACATATATATGTGTAGTAGAGTATTTCCTGGGGAGTGCTGCCTCGGTCGGCCACGTGTATGCAACACAATATACGGCACGATCGAGGTAATTTTAATCCACGAGCAACACGTCAATAAGATGCTGCAGCTCGCTTAATTAGCATAAGTACGACACAGCACATATGTACGAACGCTGCTGCAGCTTGCATATAAATTGCTGAAGTGCGTAAAACAGCACGGAAGATCTGAATACGTGCGAGAATGCGCCAAAGCTATAAACAGAAGTAGATATTAGGGGAGGACTTTTCCTGTGATTGGTCACATACCTTTATTATAATGGCTGGACAATTGTTTTATTTTTGGGGTTAATTGAATTTCAATAAAATCACATTAAACAGAACAATTCACTTGTTAATACGTCTCGCCGGCTGTTCCAACGGCTCAATAAATTATGCAGAAGCACTTGGCTTAACCGCGAAATATCACTAACTTTGGATGCTGGCGGATTTAATTTTATACACGTCTTGTTAGGTTGCCGGTTGAAAATAAAATGAAGGCTTCCGCCCGCAGGAGATGAATACTAGAAGCTGAGCCTTGTCACCCACGCAGCATGATCAGCTGTTGCTTATCGATGTTTACTGACATCGCATATGCATTGTCAGATCGGTAATTATCGGTGTTGCGAAATATTGCACAAATGGTCAGCTGATTTTGCCGATAGTTGCCAATTATTTTTGTGTTTGTTTACATAAAAATAATTATGCAAAATAACTTGCTGCTGCAATCTACACCACTACAATATCGAAAGTTTTTTATAGTTCCCAAGCACTGTACCAAATTTGATCAAAATCGGTCATATAGCCCCAATAGGACCGATCGGTCAAAAAAATTTGTTTAGTGCAAAATTTGTTTTGTTTCTTGTGTTTATCGTAACCAAATTTGGAAAATAAATATCTTTTAGAATTCTGAGGCAATATACCGGATTTGATTGCAATGTGGTGGTACAGGGTATCCCAAAGTCGTCAGCGCCCGACTTTAACGTACGCCATCTTTTTTGATTGAGTTTACGAGCATTAGGTCCACTTTGTCTTTATATGTTCGCGTGCTGGCCCACTGGATCGTTATTGTCCCTTTCCTTTTGATATGCATACGTTGTCGTTGTCGCTACATTGATATTGCACTATGTGCATACCTACCTTCTCTAATTGCAATTGGAGAAAGGCCCGAAAAGTTTTTATAGTCGTTTCCAGAAACAACTATCTATTTTGCTTCAGAGGAGGATATTCCTTCCAAATATTTGGAGGGTCACTCATTTTTGTAGTCTCACATTTGGATGCACTTTTATGTAATTTAATACAACGGTACGTCTTTATTTAGATAAAGGGAATGTTATGTAGTTCTAATATTTTTGTTGGTTTTTTTTTTGTTTTTCTCAGTTGGTTTATTTTGATACGAATTTGAGTTTTGTAATTATGTGTGCACACGTCTTGTCTATGCAAAAGTCAAAGTCAAACTGTATGTATTTATGCCCTGTACGTATAGGTACAAAGGGTATACTAAATTTGAGCTATGTATGTTACGGAGAGAAGGAGGCGTGGCAGACTCCAAGTCGTTTATACCAAAATGCTTATCATATCTCGGGTAGCAATTAAGCCATGTCCGTCTGTCCCCTTGAAACTTACCCCATAAACTTTAAATAACTTCTTTTCTCATCAAAATCGGTAAAAATGTATGGAACTTATAAGTATAAATAAATTTCGTGTTGCGCAAAAAAAAATCCAATTGGAAGATTCCTAGAAGTTCTATGCAGAACTAAATTTTTTTTTAGGGAAAGAAGGTACAGGGTGTTACACTGTCGGACACTGCTTCGACTGTATCAAACTTTTATTATTACCAGTTATTATAATTAAATTCAAATCTTTTTTCAGGTGACGTATTTGGACGAATTGTATCAATGCACTAGCAATCCCTATTTGTGCTTAGCACCTTATGGAGGCCCTATTGATCCAGCTATCGCCTTAGGGGGGTTTTTAAAACCCGGAGAGCAGTTATCAGGAAACACAAAATTTGAGCTAGCCGATTCTCTTATCTTGACTTTTTTGGTCAAAAATAACTACGATAAAACTCAACTTACTTCTTCGTTGAAATGGGAAAATAAGTTTATAGAGTTTATGATAGATTACACAAAGAATAATGAACCTAACTTCATGAATATATCTTTTACATCTGAGCGATCAATTGAAGACGAGCTAAACAGAGAGTCACGGTCAGATGTATTAACAATTCTGGTATCGTATGTTATAATGTTTGTGTACATAGCAATATCTCTGGGGCATGTTAAGGATTTCAAAAGAGTTTTAATTGATAGTAAAATAACATTGGGGATAGGAGGCGTTATAATTGTTTTAGCATCGGTTGTGTCATCAGTTGGCATATTTGGTTACATAGGTATGTCTGCTACGTTAATTATTGTCGAAGTTATTCCATTTTTGGTTTTGGCAGTTGGTGTCGATAACATATTTATTCTTGTTCAAACGTTACAAAGAGATCTACGCAAACCAAACGAAACACATGAGCAGCACGTCGGTCGAACCCTAGGAACTGTGGGGCCGAGCATGCTATTGACGTCAGTTAGTGAGTGCTGTTGTTTTTTTCTCGGTGGCTTATCCGACATGCCCGCGGTTAAAGCTTTTGCGATGTACGCTGCTGTGGCTTTATTATTAGACTTTCTTTTGCAAATAACTTGTTTTATAGGCCTGTTAACTTTAGATACGCAAAGGAAATATGAAAACAGGTTCGATATATGTTGCTTTATTAAAGGAAAAAAGACAGACTTCACTGGTAACCATGAAAGTTTACTCTATAAATTTTTTAAAAGTGTCTTTGTTCCATTTTTAATGAAAAAAATAGTAAGAGTTTGCGTTATGGTATTATTTTTTGCATGGCTTTGCTTAAGTATTGCCGTTGCTCCCCGAATTGATATAGGTCTGAATCAAGAGCTATCAATGCCAGAGGACAGTTTTGTTTTAAAATATTTCAAATCGTTAAATAATCACCTTAACATAGGCCCACCCGTATATTTTGTTCTAAAAGGAGATTTAAAATTTGAAAATGCTTCTGATCAGAATTTAGTTTGCTCTGGCCGATACTGCAATGACGATAGTTTATTAACTCAACTTTACTTAGCTAGTAAACGCTCAAATCAAACTTATATTGCTCGTCCTGCGTCAAGTTGGATTGACGATTATTTTGACTGGGCTTTATCATCCTCCTGTTGCAAATACAACCCTGATAATGGAAATTTCTGTCCCCACCAAGGTAAGTTGTTTATATTATAACTATTTTTTTTAATTTAGCAATTTAGTATAAAAAAATTCAGTATGAAAGAGAAGAAAAGTATTTATTTGTGCAATTCACAACAAATGATGCTCAGGGTATTTTTTAAGTGCATTCAAACTTAAATTTGAATCAAGGTCTGTCCGCTTTCCTTGCCTGTGGATCCGTATCATCTGACCTTGCAAATCACGCTAACACTTAATGTTCGCTATACTGGTTTCCTCGGTATCGGTGCTTTCGTAAGGCTAATTTGGTCGGTCTTAACCAATTTTTGGCTGATGTTAACTGGTCCTCTTTGTTGTCTAATGAGAACTTTGATCTATCCACTAATAATTTCTATCGGATATTATACGCCTCTTTTGATCCCTATTCTGTCCTGAGTCTTTCCTCTAAGCCGTCTTGGTTAACGCCCAGTCTCTCAAATTTACAAAATCGTAAGTCTTCTTCTTTTAAAAGATTTAAGAAAATTGGTTCTACGGTCGACTTCTATAAGTTTTTAATCTTACGCAGTAAGTTTATTCTTCTTTCCTGCATCGCTATACTTTAAACTTCTAACAACTATGAAATCGCGGACTTGCTTGCGAACTTTTTTTAAACTACCTACTCTGTCAACTTACAGCCATCTGGAATGAAACCTTCATTATCCTTGAATCCGCAACTCTCCAGACCAGTTCGGCACAAAAATCTCGAAATAAAAAGCACAATGGCTGCTGAGTCTGACTGAGTCGGTTTCTATATTTTCTTATAATGACTGTGATTATGTTAATTCACAATGGTAGTTGCTTACACATCGATTACATGTATGTCTATTAAAGATGTCGATTACATCTTAACGTGTTCTCATAGCAATGAGTTTTTGTGTGGGAACAGCAATTAACATCAGAACATTTCAAATATAACACAATTCAGTTTTACTTAATGTACTACAATTTCAATTTGATTTAAACTTTTAACTAATTATTTTATTTAACTCCCGGCCATGAGCCTTTCGCGCTATATTGGCGCAAACAATCCTTTTTCAAAAAAAGGTTCCAAATCTAATATTGAGAATTACCGAGGTATTGCCAAGCTTTCATCAATTCCAAAAGTTTTTGAAAGGATTGCCCCTTCACTATTGCAACACCACTGTCCTTCTTTAATATTTGACTCCCAACACGAGTTTGTAAAACGTCGGTACACCTCTACTAACCTTTTAGAACTTTCTTCTCTTATTAAAAATGGTTTTATTAACAAAATGCAAAATTATGTCATTTATACTGACTTCAGTAAGGCATTTGACTCAGTAAACCATAGCCTTCTTCTAGTTAAACTGTAGCGTTTAGGATTTCCGCCTTGTCTTTTAAAGTGGATCTCATCCTATTTATCAAATCGTGTGCAGAAGGTATTAATGGACATTCGTACGAAATACGACACCCATAAAAAACGTTGTTAGAGAAAGAAATCTTAAAAGAATTCCAAGAGAAGAAGAATGAAATAAGTCAAAGGAAAAGAAAACAAAATGATTCGGGAAGAAAATCGAAAATCATATAATAAATCTATATAGCCAGATAACGAATATGATCAATAAGCAATAAAAAGAACTCAATTCAGTAGAGTTTGGTGCAGCGTAAGCATCGGATGTGGTTTTGTCCAAAATGAGTTTTATAATGAAGTCGTGTTAAATATGACCAAAGAATATAGAACTACATAGAATGCGCATCTCATACAAAAAAATTGTACTATGTGGGGTTCTGATATTAGTACCCCACAGAAACTATTGCTTGAATTTTTACATTTGCTTGAAAATTACACTTTGCAACTGTGACACGCGCAGTGGCAATGGCCTAGTGGAATGCGTGTTCGACTCATAGTCTAATGTGTCGGGGTTCGATTCTCAAAGGATGTTAAATTCAATTTGTTTTTTTTTTTTTATTAATTTTCCATAATTTCTGTTCTTTTTCTATTAAATATATTTTTTTATTGTCATAAGAAAATTTATGTTTCATTTTCGTATTTTGCTATCCTCGCAGGTACAGTACACGTTCTAAGCATTTAATTTCATGGTAAAATACTCACTTTTGTAAGGTATAATAAGGAGGTAGCGGCAAGACGAAATGAGTGTGTATTTTTTGCCGACAACTGTTTTCCCAATGACAGTATACATACTAAGGTGTGTATGCAAAATTTTAGAGCTCTATGGTGCGGGCGGGAAGAGAACAAACGTCTGTCAGCAATGTGCATATTTTCAGCCTCAGCCAAATTTGTAAATTTTTAGTTTTTGAGCCTTCATACCCTTTCGAAGCATTTGACTGGTATGACACTTCATAACCACGTTTGCCTTCACACTAACAAATTCATGTAAAAAAGGAGAAAAATGCGAAAAAGGGTATTTTGCTATCGATTCTCATACTGTTGAACATAAACTGCATTCTCATTCCTGTGCGCAAAATTTTTAGAGCTCTTGTTTACCGGCTGGCAGAGGCAACGCGAAAATCTAAAAATAGCACAGGCATTTCACGAGCGCTGGCAATTGATCTCGGCTCTGAACTTCGTTTTTGGCTGTCGGCAATGTTCATATTTTCAGCCCCAGCCAAAATTGTAAATTTTTAGTTTCTGAGCATCCATGCCCTTTCGGAGAATATGCCTGCTATGACACTTCCTAACCTCGTTTGGCTTCACACTAACAAATGCATGTAAAAACGAAAAAAATGCGAAAAAGGGTAGGGGTGCTGTCGACTTTCAATTTGTTGAATGGATTTTGCGACATGCACACACAAACATTGATTCAGTCATTCATATGTGTGCATATTTTTTTCAGTCAATGATAGAGAGATAGGTACATATGTAGATTCGCATGTAGTCAAAATTCGTTTACTTTTTGGGAATTCCCCCACCATAAATTACAATTTCGTCAGCCTTCTTTTTTTATTATATTTATACCTGTACAAATATAGGAAAAACCGACCAAAAAAAAATGAAAAAAAACAGCAAATTTAAAACAGGTACCTACATATAAAAGTTCAAGTGCAGGTAATAAATTTTTTAAATATCTTTGGTTTTGATTGGTTAAGTCAATTAGGATTATGGGAAAAAGAGAATAATGCAAGAACTAAAATGTGTCCAAAATTAACAAAACAGCATATATTCCCAAACTCATTTGAGAAAATACGTGTCAAATTTGCAACTCAGATTTTTAGTAAAACAGTTCAGGCTGCCATTAAAACAATTTGCGACACAGTTGGGTTCAAAAATAATTCGAAAGAAATCGCCCTATCAACTGCTGAATTTATACTTAAAATAGATCAAATTTTTGATTGCATGAGCAGTGGAGCCCAGCATTCTGTTAATTTCTATCGATCTGCTTTGCAACTTAATAATCAATCCTACAAGTGTATTTCTGAATTTATACAGTATATAGAAAAAGTTAAATTTGTAAACAGCAAAAATCAAAATCACGTTTTTTTTTTGGATGGCATAAAATTAACTCTTGTATCGGTGTTTATGCTTGCTAATGAAGTCCTTTTAAATAATTGTAATAAATTTTTCCTCTTGACAAAGCGGTTCAACCAAGATAAATTGGAAAATACTTTTGCCGTTATAAGACAGAAAGGCGGTAATAGCACAAATCCTTCCGTAGCTGAGCTTAACAACTCTCTTGCAAGAAGAATGACTTGGAAAATGGTTCATTCAAGTTGCAATAGTAATTGTGAAGTTACAGAAGATTCATCAGTGCAAATGAATGCGCTATTTTTGCAAGATGAGCCAAATAGTCTTTCAAGTGAAGAGGGGAATAAGATTGATTCACAATCTTTCGATTTTGGTATAGTTGAAAATTCGGACTATTTTTTAGAGGATGAATTTAATAATTCGAAAAATATTAACTTGGAATTAGTTTCAATTAGGTATTTCGTGGGGTAAACTGCGAAAAATGCGAAAGGGAACTAAGGAAACAGGATGAAGTAATTACAGCCCCAAGTGAAATATTTATGTTCCATAAAAATTATTGCTCTAAATCTGACTTCGGAAGTCTTTTTCCACCTTCCGATTGTTTAATGGAAGCTTGCAAAAAACACATTATTATTTTTCACAGTTGCTTTAAGACAGAACCAGAGAAGTTACAAATAAATCAACATATCATTCGTCTTTGCCACACTGCAACACCCGAATGGTTCTTTGGCGACTGCAGGGATCACAAAAATAAAATATTAGAATTTTTAATTTTGGTTTTATTGCGGAAGCACGGTAAATGGGCGGTAGAAAAGGGCAGCACCAGCCAACGTAAAATAAAAATTATTTCTACGTTATTAAACAAAAACCATAATAAAGACTATAAAACCAAAAATTTAAAACGCAAATCCGATCAAAAAATTTTAAAAATAAAAAAATTTTAACAATTCCTAAATCTGTAATTGAACTCAAAATAATTGCAAAATAACGCAGGCACACATACCACTGACCCATCAACACCAACACAAAATATGTGTCAAAATTAGTCCGTTGTATATTTTGGAAGGACAACAACTTTGCAAAATAACGGAGTCTGCGAGTTCTAAAAATAGAAGTAGCATTTGGCATCGTTTGGTGCCGCCCGCCCGTACCAACAAACGGTGTGTGTTCTAAAAATAGAACCAACATTTCGTTTCGTTTGCTGACGCCCGCCCGTTCCAACAAGCGCTAAAATGAATTTGGGCGAGATGCGCATTCTATGTAGTTCTATATTCTTTGATATGACTTATGAAATTAAGTAATGAGTTTGTGAAATTAATAAAGAGACAAAGTTAAACAATGAAATCAAACTATATTTTAAATATAAATAAGTGAAGTAAAAAGTAAAAATTCAAATTTGTAAATAAAAGAAATTATTAAAGCAAAAAGAGTTGTTTACTGCGGCTACCCAAGCTCTACAAATACATATGCTCTTCGTCGCATCAAAATGTAACACTAAAGAAAATGGAGAGTAAATCATTGTCGGCATGCTTCGACTGTAAGGCATATACCCAGGGCCGTAGAGATAAGATCCGGGGAAATTGTACCGGCCCCTCTATTACACCTTAAGCTTGAATCATTGTGTTCTGTAAGTACGACGAACCTTTTTACTCGAAAAAACAATGCATCGGGACATCATTTTTTTAGCAGTACAGCAGTCATAATTTTATTCATTATGCTTTTTACATGGATAAAATTTGTAAATTCAAGTGTACGAGGAAAATAATTGAGAAATAAGGTACACATACTACCTTGTTCAAAAAGTTCACGAAATTTATTCAGTAAATTCAAAATACAAGATTATTCATCAAAATCGATATTGTCCCCTTCAAAGTACTCCCCATCGACTGCAACGCACTTATGCCAGCGCCTGATCCAATCCTCGAAACATTTTTTATAATCGGTTTGCGGTATGGCCATCAGAGCCATCTTCGTAACGCGTTCCACGGAGCGGTTTCTTGAGTCGCCTAATCAGGTGAATTCGGTGGTTGTTGGAAGGTATTTGTTCCGTTTTTAGCCAAATGGTCATGGATAAAGATGGCATTGTGTGACGGTGCGTTATCATGGTGTAAGATCCACGAGTTGTTTGCGCACAAATCCGGTCTTTTTGGAAAATTGCTTCACGCACGCACACCTCTCATAAAGCCCAAATAATACTAATAATAATAACGGCCAGACCGTTAGGCCTTGTGGAGTTCATGGAGGAGTTCATGATACACATTAATCCATGAAAAAAATGAGCATCGCCTTTTTATACCCTGTACCGTATGGTACAAAGGGTATATTGTGTTTGTGCAAACCGAAAATGTATGTAACGCACAGAAGGAGAAGTCGGAGACCCCCCAAAGTTACCTAAAGTATGATCAGAGTGACTAGAGAAGTCGATATACCCATGTCCGTCTGTCCGTATGAACGCCTAGATCTCAGAGATGGTAAGAGCTAGAGCAACCAAACTTTCAGATAAGATCCCTTGGAGACAAGTTTATTTTATTTTTTTGATATCGGGACTACATTATATAGCTCCCATAGGGGTGTTTCAGAGGACCTCGAAAAAAAGCAAAAGTTTTAGATGGATAATTCGTTTGTTTATGAAGATTTCCAAATTTGGTAATCAGAAGTTTTTTAGAAACCCCCAGCACTGTACCAAATTTTATCAAAATCGGTTGACTATATCATATAGGTCCCATAGGATCGATCGGTCGAAAATTTGTTTTTTGCACAAAATTCGTTGTGTTTCGTTTGTTTGTGAAGATATTGTAACCAAATTTGGCATTAAGAAGTTTTTTAGAGTTCCCAAGCACTGTACCAAATTTGATCAAAATCGGTTGACTATATCATATAGCTCCCATAGGACAAATCGGTCAAAAAATCGTGTTTTGTACAAAATTCGTTGTGTTTCGTTTATTTGTAAAGATATTGTAACCAAATTTGGCATTCATAAGTTTTTTAGAGATCTTCAACACTGTACCAAATTTTATCAAAATCGGTTGACTATATCATATAGCTCCCATAGGGCCGATCGGTCGATAAAAAGTTTTTGATTAAAAATTCGTCTGTTTTTGGTTGTTTATGAAGGTATCATAATCTAATTTGGCAATCAAATGTCTTTTGGTGTGCGTAAGCAATTTACCGGATTTTATTGCAAGCAGTGGTACAGGGTATCCCAAAGTCATCCGCGCCCGACTTTAACGTACGCCATCTTTTTTCGACTGAAAACGACGTGGTTTTTTCGGTCGTGGCTTATTCGGTGCACGCTATTCGCTCGCGTAATGTCTGGAGTGCGTCTCATCCTCATAAATCCACGTCCCGTCTTCAGTATAGATCCGTTTAATGAATGTTGGGTCGGATTCAGCCTTGGAAATCATCGTCAACGCGATCCCTTTTTTCCATGAAAATTGTAAAAAATCGAAAACACGCATTTTTACAAATGTCAAGCTACCAAGCTGAAAATTTCATAGAATGTCAATGACAGATGTGGCAATTTAGGAAAAAGAGAGACATCAAATCCGGTGACTGAGCGCCCCACACGGTGATGATTCCGTGAACTTTTTGAACAAGGTCGTATAACAGTTCATGTTTTTTCCCCTTTTTCCTTATTATTTAATATTATATAACAAATATTTTGACTTAATGCTTAAAATGTAAATATTATAGTTTTAAAGCTGTAAAGGCTAAACTCTATGTTTTGTAATTAGTTATTAAATGAACATTTATAATATTAGGGTAAATAAATAAATAAATAAAACAATTTTATTGGTTCTCAATATTTAAACGAAATTTTAATCACTAGCAAGAGATAAGTTACAAGTTTACTTTCCTTGAAGTTTTATTGCTAATTAGGATTCTAAGCATAATGTAGCCAGTCCTGAAACTCGCGACTGGGTAGCACAAGAACGATGGTAGCTCTTCACTCTTGAAAGGACGCTGAATGGACGCTCAGCACTGGCAACTGACACTGGCAAAGTCCAAATATCCTTAAAGCAATACAAATATTTGGCAATACAAATATTTGGCAATACAAATATTCTTGGAAGTATTGACATTCAAAAATTCAAACGGAGGCAGACAAACTGTAGAATCGGAAGCCAGATTCGCTCTATATTCGTTTTTTAAATGAATTATTTCAACTGATAAATCTTGAGATACATCTTTGGCATATTTTTTGATAAATTCAAATGCACCTTTTTCGACGTGCTCTGCTGACATACTCAAGAACTGCCACAAAAACGAAAATTAAGTGTTGATGTCTCTAATCGCTCCCCTCACTCGTCGGGCCTGCATATACCTAAAAATAAGTAGATAACACAAAGAAAAGCTAACTAAAACCAGATTCTCCCAAACCAATTTCAGCATCAATTTAAATTTCATAATATTGCGCAAACTCTAAATTTAAACATCCCGTATATATATGTACGTACTATTTTAAAACCGTTTTTATTTTTCAGATACATCTTGCTTATCTTGTCCGATCCGGAAAAACAAATTTCAACGCCCTAATGAAGTCGATTTTGGAAAGTACCTACCATTTTTTTTGAAAGATAATCCAGACGACTCATGTGCAAAAGCCGGTCATGCAGCGTACGATCGGGCAGTTCAATTCAACTTTAAACAGAACCAATTACACGTGTCCTCTTCATATTTTATGGCTTACCACTCAATACTTAAAACTTCTTCAGATTATTATCTGGCTTTACAATCAGCTAGGCTGATATCAAAAAATATAACTCAAATGATACAAGGTAGATTAATTTCAAATGGTGTTCCAATTGACAGAGCACTGCATGTTGAAGTTTTTCCTTACTCAGTTTTTTATGTTTTCTATGAACAATATTTAACAATGTGGTCAGACACTTTGCAAAGTATGGGAATTTCTGTTCTATCTATATTTATTGTAACATTTGTTTTAATGGGCTTCGACATTCATTCCGCCTTAGTTGTAATAATAACTATAACTATGATTGTAGTTAATTTGGGTGGCGTTATGTTCTACTGGAATATATCACTTAACGCCGTTTCATTAGTGAATCTCGTTATGGCTGTAGGCATTTCTGTGGAATTTTGTTCCCATCTTGTTCATAGTTTTTCAATGTCAAAGGAAACATCACAAATACATAGAGCAGCAGATAGCTTAACAAAAATGGGTAGTTCAATATTTTCAGGAATTACTCTGACCAAATTTGCAGGAATATTGGTATTAGCTTTTGCAAAAAGCCAAATTTTTCAAGTATTCTATTTTCGTATGTACTTCGGAATAGTTGTTATCGGTGCAGCACACGGATTGATCTTTCTACCTGTACTTTTGAGCTATATAGGTAAGTAAATAGTCCGAAGACGGAAGATTTCATCTAATAATCAAATTTTGCATGACTATGTGAATATATGTCTAAAACATTGCTTTAAACATTTCAAATTCTTTACGCCACAAATTACGAACGCCAAATTTGATTACGATTTATATCTAAATAAACAAATTAAAGCTTTAAAATTTTTTGTTTTGTATCTGTGGAAGCTATAACGCCGATATGGAAACAATAAAATAAACTTATCATAATATATGTACCATAAGCTGCAGGGTACAGAAACACGAATTGTCGGCAACGTCTATTGTTCATTGAGCTATTCACGCTTTGTGTTGAGTAGAGGAGTTCCAAATTTGAGGACTTTTACAAAAACAAAATGTATAAGGTTTTAAGGTTTTCGTGACGTAGTCAATATTCTCTAGGGAAATCTGAACCCTTTTTCTTTTGTTTTTACTTATTCGATGCAAAAATAGTCAAGATTCTCTAGAGAGATGTCGAACTTTTTATACCCTGTACCGTATGGTACAAGGGGTATATTAAGTTTGTGCAAGCCGAAAATGTATGTAACATACAGAAGGAGACGTCGCACAGTGGCACGGAAGCCAAAAAAGCGTTGCAAAAATCATATTTTCTAAACCAATTGAGATATTTTTATGAATTAAATTGTAGTTGAAAGAAAAATCTTTAAGCTTTAAAATAAGTACCCATACATTGTGATACGACATCTGAATGCTGCGCAATATGTTGTGGAAGTTGGATTTTGTTGCCTGCGCAACATTTCCCATTGAAAAATACGTAATTATTTTTTCCATATTTTCTAAACCAATTGAGATATTTTAATGAATTAGATTGTATTTGAAAGAAAAACGTTCAGGCTTGAAAATAAGAGCTCATGTATGGTGATACGATATCTGAGAGCTGCGCAATATGTTGTGGAAGTTGGATTTTGTTGCCTGTGCAATATTTGTATATAGGTATTTGTAAAATATGTACATATTTTTTTCATTTATAAAGAAATTTTGATGATATATTTTTGTTCATAATTATACCCTGTACCTTATGGTACAAAGGGTATATTGTGTTTGTGCAAGCCGAAAATGTATGTAACGTACAGAAGGAGAAGTCGGAGACCCCCCAAAGTTACCTAAAGTATGATCAGAGTGACTAGAGAAGTCGATATACCCATGTCCGTCTGTCCGTCTGTCCGTATGAACGCCTAGATCTCAGAGATGGTAAGAGCTAGAGCAACCAAACTTTCAGATAAGATCCCTTATTAATCCATAGGAGACAAGTTTATTTTATTTTTTTGATATCGGGACTACATTATATAGCTCCCATAGGGGTGTTTCAGAGGACCTCGAAAAAAAGCAAAAGTTTTCGATGGATAATTCGTTTGCTTATGAAGATATCATAACCAAATTTTGCATTAAGAAGTTTTTTAGAGTTCCCAAGCACTGTACCAAATTTTATCAAAATCGGTTGACTATATCATATAGGTCCCATAGGATCGATCGGTCGAAAATTTTTTTTTGTACAAAATTCGTTGTGTTTCGTTTATTTGGCAAAGAAATATCTTTTGGAGTTTGTAAGCAATATATCGGACTTGATTGCAATTTGGTGGTACAGGGTATCCCAAAGTCGTCCGCGCCCGACTTTAACGTACGCCATCTTTTTATATTTCAGTCAATAAATTTAATGTAACAATGCTTTTTTATTATAATATATTATATAATTTGTCTTATCAGTAGTTTTTTGTAAAATAATCATCCACATTTACATTTGAAGGAATATCTAAAAGACTTAACATTTCATTTGAATAACTAGTACTTGTTAATTCTGTATTGGATTTCACATGTCTAAGGGATGCAACTAGTGGATCTGAAGAGGCTGCCAACATATTAAAAAGATCCTCGTTTTCCCTTGATCGTGATATTTTACATGTATTCATAGCTCTGAATTTTTTATAATCCTTGTTTCTCGATTCCTGGGCTTCTTCTGACATCTCCCCAATGGGTAGGCAATGATACTCAATTATAGTTTGGCCATGTGCCAAAATTTTGTGAAGCGTGGGAGTCAATTTTTTTCCTGGATATTTTTCCATTAACAGCTCTGCAGTCTTAGTGGCATATTCACCAAATTTGCTGCCGTTAATTTTTTCCTTGCAGTTCAAAATATTCAAAATAACACCCGATCTTTTAATAATTTCATCATCCACTCCAGTTATTTCTGATGTAACTTTGTTTTCTGCAAAGAATTTTCGGGATGAGTTTCCATCGTTTGTGTTACCATATCCATATTTAGGGAAGGAAGAGTCTTGCCACTTTTTTTTTATTCGGGAGTGAATTAGATTAAGTTTGCCTTTTAAGGTATCAAACTTCTCCATATTTGCTTCCTCAACATTAAGTTATTTTCTGATGGCCGAAATGAATTCATTCGCGCTTTTGGAGTTTCTGAACAATTCAAATAATTTTACGTTTACCAAAGACATCGTTACACTTATAAAATCAATGCTTGCGAATTATATTTAAAAATACGTTTCAATGCAATGTGTGTTCTTATAAAGTCAAAACAAAACTATGATGTTTCTGAAGTATTCAGGCAATATATACAAATTTTAAGCCTATAGCCAGAAAACGTGTAACAGGTACAAATTAAATTACTTTAAATGTTTCAAACTACCTGGAAACACAAAAAAAAAAAAAAAATTGGGATGATTAATCCTTTTTTTTATGTCACAGGTAGGCTTTATTTTATTGTAAAGTGAAAATATAAGCAATCAGTTCTAAATTCAGTGGCTGCATCTACTGCGTGTTCTTCTTCTTATACCTGCGTCAGAATATTTTGGAGTTGGGTTTCTGGACTTTTACTGGCCTTACAGCCACATATGCAAATTTATGCAGTCAATTTTAATAGAGCAAGTAAATAAATTAATAACAAAACCATTTATGTTAAATTGAAAAAATGAAAAAATATGGAATATAAAATATTTTCTTCCAAAGTTGAAAAAGTGGTCCAAATATAATGGTTCAGTTAAACGGAAGTATTGAAAAACCCAGAAAAGAAATGAAGTCATTTTTTTTTTCTTATATGTTTAAATTTCATGTAACTTTTTATAGAAACTAAGAAAATAGGGATTGGTTGCGTAGTTTTTCCACAAAACAATCTTAAACACGAATTTTTATTCCAAAAATTGCGATTTTTTTCAAAGTTGAAAATATACTCCACTTTGAGCGGCTGTAGCAACTAAACTATTCATCCGAATTGACTAAAATTTTTATTTTCTTGATCCCTGGGAAATTCTAAATCAGATGCATGTATTACATTTAAAAAATGGTTACATCGCAAAATCGATTTTTGCAACGCTTTTGCGGCTGCCGTGCCACTGTGCGTCGGAGACCCCCCAAAAGTATGATCAGGGTGACTAGCGAAGTCGATATATCCATGTCCGTCGTCTAATCTTCAGATAAGATGCGTTATTATGTCAGGGGAGACAAGTTTATTTTATATTTTGGATATCTGGGTTATATTATATAGCTCCCATAGGGGAGCTAACCAAAAGTTTTAGATGGATAACTCGTTTGTTTATGAAGATATCGAAAGCAAATTTGGTATTCGAAAGTTTTTTAGAGTTCCCCAGCACTGTACCGATTTGGAACCGAATCGGTTGACTATAACATATAGCCCCCACAGGACCGATTAGTCAAAAAAAATGTTTTTAGGGAACCACTCGGTGGATTATAAAGATATCGAAAACAAATTTGGCATTCGGAAGCCTTTTAGAGTTTTCCAGCACTGTACCAAATTTGATCGAAATCGGTTGACTATATCATAAAGCTCCAATAGGACCAATCGGTCAAAAAACATTTTTACTAGATTTTATCAAATTCGGTTGACTATATGCTATATGTTTGGTGCAAAATTCGATTGTATTTTGTTTGTTTATAAAAATATCGTAACTAAATGAGCCGACCATTTTTTTTGAGTCCTTAAGCAATATATCGGATTTGATTCCAACGACTTTAACGTACGCCATCTTTTATGGGTCTATTAAGTTTCTGCAAGCCGAAAATGTATGTAACATACAGGAGGACTCGTCTATCCCATCGGTCATAAAAACGTTTTTTGCGCAAAATTCGTTGTGTTTCGTTTGTTTGTAAAAATATTGTTACCAAATTTGGCAGTCGGAAAATTTTTATAGCTCCCAATCACTATAGTTAAATGTTAGTTTAGTACCGAGACAATGTGGTTAGTGACCAGTGATGCCAACTTAGCCTTTTCCGGCTGGAAAAAACCAAAAGTTTTAGATGGATTATTCGTTTGTTTATTAAAATATCGTAACCCAATTTGGTATTCGAAAGTCTTTTAGAGTTTCCCATCACTGTACCAAATTTGATCAAAATCTGTTGACTATATCATATAGTCCCCATAGGACCAATCGGTCAAAAAAAAACGTGTTTGGTGGAAAATTCGTTTTTTTTTTTGTTTGCTTATAGATATATCGTAATCAAATTTGGCAAAGAAATATCTTTTGGAGTTCGTAAGCAATATGTCTGATTTGATTGCAATGTGGTGGTACGTTCGCCATCTTTTTACTTGCTTTAGCCGGCAAAAATATCAAACAACCCCTATCTGGAAATCTACGCTTTTTTTTTTTTGTTTTTTGTAGCCTTTTTCTTAAAATTGAGTTTGTATAAGCATACCTTTGGAGTGACTTTTCTAGTAAACGAGAAACTAAAACAGCATGTTATAAACTTCGAACCAATAAACCCCATAATTTGTGTACTGCGACTAAGCACCAAAATGGATAACATACGCATAATAAACGCTCATACACCCACTAAGACTGGAAGCGAATATGATAAAGAATCATTCTACGATATCTTAGAAAACATGCGACAGATGCCCTCACCACGACACGATGATAGTCATAGGCGACTTGATTGCCAAAATTGGGAAAGAAAAACCATATCGGCATATAACGGGCAAGACTAAGACACAACAAACGAAAACGGAGCAAGGCTAATCAATTTTGCGGCCGCAAATTACTTAGTTATAGACAGCACCAGATTCGAAAGGTAGAAAATACACAAAGTGACGTCGGTCTCTACTGATGGGCTAACCAAAAACCAAATAGATCGACTCACGGCACAAGAGTAGCCTAATCCAAGCACGCTCCTATCGCGAGCAAAAGTGGACTCCGACCACTATCTACTTGGATCAATTGTACGCGCCAGAATATCGATAACAAGAAGCCAGTGTCACAACAAAGAGAAGAAGATTAACCTCGCATCCCTTACAGATGCCGCCAAACTGACAAACTTTCAAGAAATGATAGATGAACAAATGGAAAGTCTTTCGCATATATCGAACCCATCGGGAAAGTGGGGAAAAATGGCGTGCTTCCTGAAAGAAAAGTCAATCACAATTCTTGAGGTATCAAAAGCAAACAAAAGACCACCTGGTTTGATGAAGAATGCCAAACCGCCACTAGAAACAAAAATTAAGCCTATACATATATCAATGTTGCGTCGTAAGATAAGAACCGCGGAAGAAAATTTTTAAAACACTATAATTGACGTGTGGAATGCAGAACGCATGCCTCGTGACTGGGAAATCGGTAAATGGCATCCGACAAGTTTCTCCTTGGAGGGAATCCAAGGAATACACTACTGGAACTATCTTCTGTAAATCGGTACTACTTCTTGCATACGCAGACGACATCGATATTGTCGCAAAAAATCCTAAGGAACTAACTGAAGCCTTCCTAAGTATAGAGAGAGAAGGAAAAGAAATGGGCCTGATTATAAACCAGTGATGGGCAAAACTCATACCAACAAACATTTCTTTGTGTGAGTAAACAGCGCAGTAAGCAAAAGCGCACGAGAGAGCAAGAACCGCAATTAAGCAAAAACGAGCGAGAGATTTCACACACTTGGACCGTACATGAGCCGACTGCGCTGCGGCAGATTTTGGTGCAATAGCCTCGCGAGTTATGAAAATTGAGAGACTGCCCATCACTGCTATAAACGAAGCGAAAACAATGATAACACTAGTCGACGATGAAAAATCTTAAGAGATGAGACATATATTTTGTGTTAGGGCAATGTTTTAGCATTCAAAACCCGATTTTTGTTTTATATATATATAAAATATATATATTATATATTATTATATAGCTATTTTTTTGAAAAAGAACCAGTGTTTGCATTTACAACTCCATAGCAGCACTAGAGAGAAAAAAATTGCTCTGCTATTGCTCCTGCTCTCATTTTGTTTAGAGCAGAAGCACAGCACAGAGCATAACATTTGACAACAAACTCCATGCTATGCTATTCGTAGTTATAGTAATGTCAAAAAAGAGAGAGCAAAAATAGAGCAGCGTAATCGGTTTGTGCCATGGTAGAATAAACAAGGTAAGCTATTCCCGAAAATTTTTCGCGACACAAACCTTATTTTTAATTTCGTTGATGTCTACACGAGAAAGCCACAGTAGGTGCGACCATCAGCACAAAAAAAAAATTTTAAATATGCTTGCCTACGCACAACAACGGCAATGGGGGTGGTTTGCTTTTCGCTTTCCAGCTTAAAATAAGGTTTCAGTGGATTCAGGTATGCACCTGTATAATTCTACCATGGGTTTGTGCTATAGCATTCGAAGTTGTTGCTATAGCATTTGCTAGAGCAGTGGTGGGCAAAACTCATACAAACAAACATACCTTTGTGTGAGTAAGCAGCGCAGTAAGCAAAAGCGCACGAGAGAGCAAGAACCGCAATCAAGCAAAAACGAAAGAGAGATTGTACCGTGCATGTTTGGTGCAATAGCCTCGCAATTTATGTAAAATGAGAGACTGCCCACCACTGTTCTAGAGCATTTGCTATAGCATTTGTAGCAAGTGCTATAGTATTAGTGAAGCAAAGTATCGGTAAACTATAGGAAGCACGCAGCATAGCAACAGACACGAAGTTGAAGGTGCAACACACAATCTGATAGCTGAGCTAAATTTCAAAGGAAAAACAGGTTTTTCCTTATGCTATGCGGCGTGCTTGCTATAGTTTACCGTTACTTTGCTTCACTAATACTATAGCACTTGCTACAAAGGCTATAGCAAAAATTTCGAATGCTATAGCACAAACCGATTACTCTGCTCTATTTTTGCTCTCTCTTTTTTGACATTACTATAACTACGAATAGCACTTCATTCATTTTTTTGCTATTGCTTTTGCTCTGCTCTTAATTTCATTCATAGCACGAGCACAGCATGGAGTTTGTTGTCAAATGTTGTGCTCTGTGGTGTGCTTCTGCTCTAAACAAAATGAGAGCATGAGCAATTGCAGAGCAAAAATTTTGAACATAGCATAGCATTTTCAATCCCTGAAAAGAACATTTTCCAAAATACGGTTGCACACATAAGGTCATAAAAACTGTACTAATTCGAATTTTACCTTTCCGAAATGTCCCTAATCACAGAAATTGGTAGCCTTAAGAAAAAACGTAAATAAAGAAAAATTCGTATATTTTTGGTGGAATCTTGAGATTTCGTGTACTCATGATGATTCATTCATTCAGCTACTGGTGCTCAATAGACATTTCGAATTTCATGAAAAAGATCTTATTTGAAACTCCTACTTTCTATAACAAATTCAAATATAGAAGAGTGAACCACTTTTCAAAGATTAAATGCAGTTGAAGGTAAAAAAAAAAAATTCCTCGAAAAAATTCTATTATTTTCATTTTTACTAAAAATTCAATAATTCAGTCATTTTGTATCATAAAAAGACGACACACAGAAATCGCATCTGCAAATCATCACCAATAACTTAAAATAGATAGCTTTTTTCATGTCTAAGACTTTTGCTGAAAGAAAAACCGATATTTGTACGAAAAGTCACCAAAATGTTGTGTTTTTCGGGGTTTTGGGCACAAACTTTCGGCTGCAGTTTTTTCGTAATAATAATAATATAATAGGGAAAAGCTGCACTGCGACCCTTAGGATCTATTGTGCTCCCTTCAAGCGCTAGAGCTCCTCAACTAGCCCTATTTCCGTGACAAACTTGATTATCTGAGATGGTTCTAGTCGGGTAATATCATGCATCAATATTCTATGCACGCCAAGAAGGGATTTCCTTCTTCTGGCTAGGGCATCACACTCTGCAAGTATGTGCTGGGAGGTTTCCTCCTCGGTTTCACAAAACCTGCATGTGCTTGAATTCAAGATGCCAATAGTACACAGGTGTTTCCTGAGTCTGCAATGCCTCGTTAGTAACCCCGTCAGTATCCTAAGGGAATTCTTGCCCAATTGGGACACTTTCTTGAACCTAATTAAGTTGTAGGAGCCAAGAAGTTGCTTGGCCTGTCGTAAGCCGTCTGTGCCAGCCCAGTCAGTTTCCCGACAGGACCTTTCTTCATCTCTTAGCAGCTGCTTGGTAGTGTCAATGCCACAGTAAGGTTCAGGCTCTATTAGTGGTTTCGCAGCACCATTCCTCGCCAGTTCGTCAGCTGCTTCATTTCCGGGGATGTTCTTGTGTCCCGGGATCCATCTAAGGGAGACTCTGTTCCATTGTCCTAGACCGTTCAATTTGGTCCTGGTATCCCAGACCAACTTCGAATTAATCTTGGAGCCAGCCACCGCATTAATCGCAGCTTGACTACCTGACAGTATAGCAATATCTCTGTCTTTATATTTTCTTTCTAGGTTGATGTCTACACATCGGCCTATAGCACATACCTCTGCCTGAAATATGCTGGTGTATTTACCCAGAGCTTCTGACAGTCGCGTTCTTGGTCCCGCGACTCCCAGTCCAGTGCCTTCTTTAGTCAAGGACCCGTCCGTATACCACACAATAGTGTGTCTTTTCATAGGATGTATCTCCTCTAGCGTTGTCCAATTCTCTTTGTTGCTCAAAATAGTACTGAAGTTCCTTTCAAAGTGGTACTCTGTGATCATCTCATCTCTGGGTAAGAGAATTGAGGGGACCAGTTTTCCCAGTTCGTCAGCGTCTCTAGCACTTATTATGTGGCCTTTGCCAATTCCCTCAGCCGACATTCTTAACAGTGTCGCCTTCATTTGAAGCCTTACAACAGTATGAAGTGGGGTCAACTCCATAAGGACTTCCAATGCTGCTGTAGGACAGGTTCTCATGGCTCCTGTCATACATACACAGGCTAGCCTCTGTAGCTTCTTAAGGTCATTTTGGACGGAGGTAATCTCCACCCGAGCTCCCCAAGCAATAGCTCCGTAAGTGAGCATCGGCCTTATGACCATTAGGTACAGTCAGCGTAAAATCTTGGGAGATGCACCCCATGATTTGCCGGCTATCCTTCTACACGTGTACAGAGCCCTAATGCATTTGCTTGTCACGTTTTCTATATGAGAGCAGAACCTAAGTTTGCTGTCAAATATAACTCCAAGGTACTTAACTTGCTTGCTCCAAAGAATAGGACATCCCCTATATTCCCGCATATTCGGTAGTTTATATCTTTTAGTAAATTTAGGTTGAGACCTACTTCCTTGCACCAATCGTATGTAATATTTAATCCTCTCTGTACTATATCACATAGAGTGTTCTCGAATTTGACTACTGCGATAAGGACAATGTCGTCGGCATAACCTTGACAGTGTATTCCTTTGCTAGATAACCTATCTAGCAGTTCTGTTCTATACGCGTGCTGTGGGTCCCGCTTCAGAAGTGCCCAGTGCCAGGCTGCTGACCATTACCCTCCTTAGATGTGGTATAAGGTATTCTCTACCGTTCTGAAGGAGTGATGGAGATATTCCATCTGGGCCTGGACACTTGAAGGGCTGGAACGAGGTTATGGCCCATTCCAGTCGTTCACTTGTGACAATGGACTTGGCGAATTCCCAGTCCTCCTTTTCTGGTGTTCTACGCTTGGACACCGTTTGAAAAGGTACTACATCAGGTATGCTACCTGGGAAGTGCGTCTCAACTAGGAGTTTTAACTTATCTACCGCGTTAACGGTAAAAGTGTTGTCACTTTTCTTAAGAGAGATATTCCCCTCTGGTGCTGACTTCGCCATGGCTTTATGAAGTCTGGCCGCAGCGTTTGTGTTGGCTACAGACTCACAGAAATTCCTGTAGTTCTGACGCTTAGCCTTCCTAATACTCGCACTGTATAGAGTTAGACTATTTCGATAGGTCTCCCAGTCTCCCGTTCGTTAGGCACGATTGAAGAGTGAGCGACTCATCCTACGTAGTCCCTCCAGGTGTATATTCCACCATGGAGCATCTCTTTCTCGGCGTATTCGGCTGATAGGACAGCCTTCTTCAAAGGCATGGGTAATGGATTCATTCATCTCACGTACTCTTTGATCTAACTCCAATGGGTGTTTGGGTATTGTAACACCCAGATGGGGTAGTTCAAGTTCCAATCTCGCGTTAAAGATTTCCCAATTTGTCTTTTTGGGGTTGCGAGTTGGCTTACAAAAGTTCATATTTAGCGAAATATTAAACCTTATGATCTTGTGATCTGACATGGACTGTTCATTCGAAACGTGCCATTCCCCAACCCTTGAGTGGGTGCCGAAGGGGTTTTTGGGGTTACCGAGGTAACCGCCTCGATGGGGCCTTGTGTTTCAGGCTGCCCGGGGACCGGCTGTGTGACTACGTGGGAGTTCCCATCTGCAGCAACATTGGGTGGGCCTTTTCGGAGTCCATGCACTGAAACGGTGCCGAACCGAAAGAACAGCCGATAACCCTGCTCGACGATGGTCTTCATCGTCGTCTCATCTATGCCGATCGTCATCAGGACACCTTGTCCCTGTGTACGCATCGACATCACCTTCCAGAGATCTGCACATAGATCATTCTGGCTTTCCAGCAGCCGGATGAGGAATTCCTCAGTTTTGCCCGCACTGCGTGGAAGGAAGATGGTAACAGCATGTGCACTGGGAATATCGTCCCCTTTACGAGCCTCTAAGGCTACTCCCTTCCAGCCAGATAGTCTTGACGCTACATTGAAGAGCTATTCAGCTGGCTCCTCGCCCAGGCAGTCCACCACCAGGTAACCCGGTTTGAAGTGGATGCCTACTAGGCGCAATGCAGTACTCCATCCGTTGGCTACTTCCAACATGATGGCCTCCTCTATACTCGTCTGGTCCTCAGGTGTGAGCGTCACCTGTGGGTATTCTACGGGCACGATAGCTATCTTGACTACCTGTGCCACGTGTGCGTAGGATTCACGCACCGCTTGTCCAGACGGCGGAGGCCCTCTGTTAGCTGTGGCCGCTGACGTCGAGGGGCGTTCCTCATCATCAGCAGCTGGAGCAGCAGAAGGTTTCCGTTGGCTGGTGGCCGCGTATGTAGGGTCATTCCCTATGGCCTTACTCTTCAAAGTAACTACAGGAGCCGCCTTATTGCACGCTCTCTTAGGGGTGTCCGTCGGCGGCGTCAGTGTGCTGTTAAGCCTTTTCACTGCCTGTTCTTGCTGCGTACTGGCGCTGCGCCGGTACTCAGTGGCCTTTTTACGGGCCTCCTCAGGGGGAATTCCCTGGGCGATGAACCTAAGATACCATTTGGTTGACCAAGTGTTATGTCTATCACCTTACGCGACCTCGGCTTCTTCCTAGGTCTTTCACTCGACGTACCGTCTGCACGAAGAGGCAGGCGCATTGGCCGTGTGGTCACGGGCACGTTCGCGTTGCGCATCCTTTCCGGGGATTCCCGTACTTGTCTGCGATGCCCTTCCGCATTAGCGCGTACTTGGGCTTGCTTTACACTAGACGTTTCCGCGTTATCGCGTACTTTGTTTTGTGCATTCTGTCTAGTGACAGGACGCTCGGCATCGAGGAGTCTTTCCTCAAAATGCCTTGCGACTTCGGATGCGGGGGAGTCTTGCATTTTCTTTATGTTTGTATTATTTGTTTTTTTCATAGTTTGTCCCACGAATAGCGGAGAAGGGTAGAGTCCACCCGCACAGAGATCCGCATTTCGGAAAGGTAGTCTGCTCTACTTTTGAGAAAAATCAACGTATTGAACAAATTCGATTTAGTACAGTAGTTTTTATGACCTCATAAGTGCAACCGTATTTTGGAAAATGTCCTTTTTCACAAAAATATCCATAAAAAAAAAACAAGCCATGGGAGGATACAGCGAAAATCGAAATTTGAATGCTGAAATATTCCCTAACATAAAATATAAGTCTCATCTCTGGAGAAAAAAAAGTGTTAAATTTGTCGACTATTGTAATCATTACAACAACATCTAATGCACACATAGATATGGCTAAAGTATGTCGATAGGCGAATATAATAGACAGTAGAATTCTAGCCGAAAACAAAAGATATTTCAGTCTGAACAAATACATGAAAAGTGACTTCTTCGGTATACCCACAAAGATCGAAGTTTATCGTACGCTCATACTGCCAATTATCACGTATGCTTGTGAAACTTGGACAACAAGCAAAACTTTACTTTACTTTCATCTAAACTCGACACATTCGAAAGAAGAATTAAGATGTATTTTTGGCGGCATTCAAGAAAATGGGGTTTGGCACAGAAGATACAACCACGAGCTATGAAATGAATACAAAAACCCGCCTGCGTCCATGACAAAGAAAATCCATAGACTGAGGACTGAGGTGGGCTGGCCACATCATCAGAGCAAACAACGAATTATGATGGGGCAGCCGCAACAAAACCGTAGATGAGGATGCCCTAGATTGCGTTGGACGGAGCAAGTGGATACCAGTGCCAGTGAACTTGGGATACGATGTTGGAGAACCCAAGCAAGGAAATAGAGTGTTTAAAAAGGCATTTTAATTACATTGGTTTTTTGCTCTTATGTAAAGTTTGAGCACCTACTTTGCTTACCCGTACGTAGGTATTTAGCGATAAAATAGAACATTGGTGTTAGTGCTAGCCCTATCTAGATGTCAATTGCCCAAAAAGTGGCAGAACTGTTTACTTACAAAGATGTGCACCAGAAGCAAAAATCTTGGCGTTAAGAATTTTGCTACAGTTTTTTGAAGTAAAACTTTTTAGACGGCATTGTGAATGGGAGTAACTTTGAAATTTTGTTAAAAAATTTTAGTTTCGGTGCGTTTTTTTTATTATTATCTTCCGCAAAAATTGCGACGCTGACGTTGCAAAGCAACAGACACGAAGTTGATGGTGCATGACTTCGGCTCTTGTTGAGAAAGCGTGCCGTGGTCATGGTAAGGTGGTCTGCCGACTGCCAATTTTCTTCTTCTCTCAAATACTCAAATTGCGATACTATACCGTAAAATACCGAGTTGTCAACTACTCAAATTGCTATACCATACCGCAAAACACCGAGATGTCAACTACTCAAATTGCGATACCATTCCGCAAAAAACTGAGCTTTCAACTACTGAAATTTAGATACCTTACCGCAAAAAATAGAGCTGCTAACCGATCAATTGCGATACCTTACCGACAAAAAACAGAACTGCCAACCGGTCAATTACGATACCATACCGCATGCCAGCTGACCGCAAAACCAAACCAATCACAACCGGTATTGGCAGCATTTTACCGCATGAACGCAGGTGATTTGACCGCATAGTGACTGATACCGCTTTAGAACGCAAAATTTAAGTCAATAATCTGATGTGAATAAAAAAAAGATACCGGTTGCAGTTCTCTGATACATACATACAAATGCCAGTGTACATCCGAATGTATTTTATGGTCCCTAAAATAGGTCAAAGGTCATCATTTTCACTTTTTCCGTTTTTGACTGTATTGTTCTACATAAACCTTAAAAACTTATTTCCAAACAAACAAATTATGGTTCAAAAAGTCTCATATATATCAAAACATAATTTTAAAAAAATATAGAGTCGGCCTGAATAAATTTGGTAAGCTCTAAAATTGATTAAATTGACTAATTACACCAGGTATCCTTAACATGTTAGTCGTTTCTGTAGTAAAATGACATGCTAAAACCGAAAATGCAGTCAAAATTTTTTTGAAGAGTGGCTTCGAGATATTTTGAAAAAACCATTTTTCGAAATTTGAAAAAAAGGCGCATCTACTTAACAGCAAAATATCTCTGGTTATACTAAACTGATTTCGATAATTTTTTTACTTGACTGTAGATAATTGAATTACCCATCGATTATATATGGAACATGTTTTTGTCAAACTTACGGCTTACTGACCAGACACTTGACCTCAGCAGAGCGAGAGACACAGAATATGCTAGTGGGAGAAGTATGAGAGAGTTACACGAACAACAAAGCCAAGTAGCACACGTCCCAGTTAAATGTTAAACTCTTTCTCTATTTCTTTTTATGCTGATTTCTTACGCGCCCAGCGCAGAAGAATTACTATTGATGTTGTCCTATTCGCACTACTTATGCGTTGGCAGACTGAAGGTGATAAATAAAAGTAAAAGTTATGTTTAAAGATGTTTTTGTATGAATATTGATTGAATAAAATATAAATACAATTTTTAATATATTATTTACATTGACAAGTTTGCATATTTTAACTCACTCTCACGTTTTGTTTCACTTTCACGTTATGCGCTGACTGCATAAGAAAGTAGCTCAAAAAGCAATAGCAAAGAGTTAAACAATAACAATTTAGGCATCTTCTGAGAGCAGTCTGCATTTTTTGGCTTTGTTGTTGTTGTAATTCTCTCACATTTTTTCAATAAGATTTTTTGTGTCTCGCTCTGCCCTGTTCAAGTGTCTGGTCAGTGAGTTCGTGAAGTGCATTTGTCGTTAGTTATTTGTCGTAATTTTTTAATATTATAATACAAATTAATTTATGTTTAAAGCAGTGCATTATTTCATGTAAAGGTTTTTAATAAATGCAATAATTGTGTGCCTTTAAAGCTCACGATTGCATTTTTTAGACGTTAAGAATGCTTTATACACTTTACTAGCTATAACCGGAACCGAATTAAATTACCTTTTAAAATGCACCAAAATTTATTACAGGAGAACGATTCTTTATTATTTAATACTGATGGACTCATAAACTAACTTAACAGTCCCGCCTTTGTATTAAATAATGCACTGCTTTAAACATAAAACAATTTTCATTATTATAAAATTACGACAAATAACGAACGTACGGTTGCAGAACTAATGCGATCCCTGCCAAATGCAGTTCACGAAACGAAAGAAATAAAAGCAGCGTAGAAGAACGAGTGGGGCGAAAAAAGTTTTACTTTAAACGCGTGCTTGTGAATTTTTTTTTTATTTTAAATAAAGTTGCTTCGTACTGGTTTTTAACCTTGAAAAAAACAAAATAATTTAGTTGTTTAATAGATTGCATGGATTAAATTATGTAATGATGTATAAGTGCTTACATATGGCATTTAGCCAAAATATAATTGTATAATTTACTTCTTTATTTTTAGGATCTCCCGTAAACAAGGCAAAACTCGAATATGACAACCAAATTATTGCTGAGCAGGAAACATCTCTATCAAGATAAATAGTTTTGTAAAATAATCAATGTTTGTACAGGCAAATTTTTAGCCCAATTCTTATGTAAGGCGGTAACGGTGTGATACATATTTTTTATATTTTATTAAATCTAAATAAAAAAAAAATAGTTGATCTTAGGTTTTTTGTTTTGAAAAATCGAATTTTCAGGCGTAAAAACGGATAAGTATCAATGAACGCATAACTAGCAAAATTATTATTTTGCTACGTAAAATAGAAAACTTATAACTTATTTTTTAAACAAAGATATTGTTCATGCCAAAACGGCATGAGTGGGTTCAGCCTAGCTCCGTGCTTAGCTTCGCTCAAAGAGCGTAGGCTGCGCTCACTAAAAGAGCGTAAGCTGCGCAAGAGATGATCCCGACCCCGCTCAGCTTATGCTGCGCTTATGCTGTTCTAAGCTGAGCGCAATAGAATTAGTTCTCAATAACAATTTAATGTAAGCACACCCATGCACGCGCATTCCCCGACTTTCCATTTCTCTACATTAAAAATACACTCACATAAACATACATTCTACAAATAAAGACAATACAACACATTCAACAACACCAACATCTTATTACTGGGCAAGGGTCACACAGAGGGCCACGGAAAGGTCATACAAAAGGCACCAAGAAAATACCTACATACAACTCTAGCCAACCAGGAATCCTCCCCACTTCAACATTTGGTCCTTCGAGCCGGATCTTTACGACCCAACTTCAAGCTTCGGTGGATTTCTGCCCCAAATTTTCCCTATTTGGCTTAACGTATGTATGTAGTGTTTTTTATCAAAAAAAAAAGTGGTACAGTCGAGGCGGTGCCCGACAGTGGAATACCCCGTACCTTTTGTCTCGTAAAAATTTTCCCTGCATATTCCTTCTAAGAACTTGCCGATTGGAATTTTTTTTTTGCTTCGTCTGCTGAGATTCTGGATTCTTGATATACATCGTTGTGCAGAAATTGGATGACAAAACCCGAGAGAAATGGGAAGAGGATTTGCCATCGGATAAACTCTCGAATCGGGCTACAATGGCTTCATTTCTGGAAAAAAGATGTCGGACTTTGGAAAATATGGATAATGCTATGGTAACACACATACCTAGCAAACAGGTGGGAAAAAGCCGCCACAAATATAACCATAATTCACTTGTTTCCACATCTATCAATACAAATCATCCATTATGCATATTTTGCAGTAGTCAAGAACATTACTTGTCAAAATGTACTCGTTTTCTCAGCCTAAGTCCCAGATTACGTATTATCGAAGCCAAGAAAATGCATCTGTGCCTGAATTGCCTTCGCAAGGGCCATAGTTTGCAGGAATGCAAGTCAAGACTCTGCAAGCATTGCCACAAGATGCTTTTTTATTACATTTGTCATCCAATGAAAATTCACTGACATCACCATTGTCACATACTGAATCGCAGTCATCATCATCTCTCGTATCATTTTCACAACCATCACACAAAACTCTAAAAAACTTGCCTCCTGATTACGTATTCCTAGCAACTGCAATCGTATTCGTAAAAAACCGTGTTGGTTCGCTCATACCTTGCCGCGCTATACTTGATTCTGCATCACAGCTTAATTTTATAACTACTCGCTTAGCAAAGCAGTTACAACTGAAAACGCACCAGTGTCACACTTCAGTATCTGGCATTGGAGAATCGACTCTAAATTCGGATAAGGCGGTCGATATTATCACACAATCACAGGATGGCACCTATCGTGCATCCTTCACAGCTGTTGTAACGCATACTATCACCGATTATCAGCCACACTACAATTTAAATGCTTCTGGGTGGAACATCCCTAAACATTTCACGCTTGCAGATCCGCTCTTTTATAAATCTTAACGTATCGATCTTCTTATTGGAGCTGGTCTCTTTTTTGATTTAATGTGTGTAGATCAAATACGCATTGCTGATGGCTTACCATCGCTTCAAAACACAAAATTAGGTTGGATCGTCTCTGGAGGCATCTCAACCATGCACATCAAGCCTAAATCACTTGCTGCAACTTCAAAACCACTAACAATAAAAACTGAAGACAACTCACTTGCTGCCATTGTCAAGCGTTTTTGGGAGATTGAAAACAATTACTCTTCATCGCCTTCGATTTCTGATGAGGATGCGCTCTGCGAGCACCTTTTTCAGAAAAATTATACACGCCTTGAGAACGGTCAATATTCTGTTCGTCTCTCTGCTAGCACTGGATTTGAAGCTCTTGGAGATTCATATTGCAGTGGGCTTCGTCGATTTAAAAGTTTGGAAACCAAGTTGGCAAAGAATCCAGCGACGAAAGCACAATACACCGAATTCATTCAGGAATATCTCAATTTAGGCCACATGTCGCTCACTTCGAATCAAACTGAATTCCATCAATTCTTTTTACCGCATCACTGTCTACATAAGCTCGACAGCAGTAGTACAAAACTCCGTGTCGTCTTTGATGGTTCAGCCAAAACAACAAGTGGATATTCGCTTAACGACTTACTGTTAGCAGGTCCAACTATACAGCCTAAAATATTTAACACACTCTTCGTTTTCGATTCTTTAAGGTTGCTCTTTGCGAGGACATATCAAAAATGTATCGCTGTGTGCGCATGTCTCACCCAGACGCCTATCTGCAATGCATTCTTTGGCGCAACAACCCTACTGAGGAAATTCAAATATATAAGCTGGAGACGGTAACTTATAAGACAAAACCTGCTGCTTTCCTTGCAATCAGAGCGATGCATCAACTGTCGTTTGACGAGGAAAAGGCCTTCCCCATTGGGAGCAAAAATCGTACGCAGGGACTTTTACGTAGACGATCTCATGTCTGGCGGTGAAACAGTTGAAGAAGTCAAGGAGATTCTACGCCAGGTCAAAGGATTGCTTCAAAAAGGACACTTTCCCATACGCAAGTGGTGCTCAAACGAACAGAGTGCTTTGGTTGGCGAACCTGATTGCGATCGAGAAAAGTTAATGAAGTTTCATGATGGAACTGACATTGCCAAGGCTCTGGGATTGGTTTGGAACCCAAGCTCAGACAACTTATTGTTTAACTTTTCTCAAATTATGCCTGAGGGTCCAGTGACCAAGCGCAGTGTGCTATCGGCAATAGCAAGATTTTATGACCCCCTGGGCTTAATATCACCAATCATTACTAAATTCAAAATCTTCTTCCAGGCATTATGGAAAGAAAACCTGAGCTAGGATGCAAGTTTACCTCAACCTCTAGAGTTGACCTGACGTGACCTGACATCCCAACTATCTATGCTATGCTGCCGCAAGCGTCGTTGCAAATACACGCCTTTTGCGATGCCAGCATTTCAGCATATGGAGCATGCATATACCTTAGATCGGAAACAAATGGATCTGTATCATCGCATCTGCTCTGCTCTAAATCAAAGGTAGCACCTTTAAAAACAATAACTGTTCCAAAGCTGGAACTATCAGCAGCGCTCTTGTTGGCAGAACTTGTCGCCAGCGTATCAGAGAGTATATCATTTCCCTGCGAATTCCACTGCTGGTCGGACTCAACTATCGTTTTAGCATGGATTCATGAAATACCATCAAACTTAAACATTTTTGTAGCCAACAGAGTCACACAAATTCAGGATATGACAAAGGGAATGATATGGCATCATGTCCCAACTCACGCAAATCCGGCGGATATACTGTCTCGAGTCTGCACAGAGAACTGTTGGATCTTCGTTAATGGATCAACGGCCCAGAATTCCTGCTTCTAAAGTCTACGGAGTGGCCATCTATCGCGCTGCAGTCTACAGACCTACCGGAGCGTCGTCGCACAACTCTGCTGTTATCAGCGCAGCAAGATGTATCTTTTAACTGCAAGTACCAAAATTCTTTTAACAAGCTTCAACGTGTATTTGCATACGTATACAGATTTTCTCGTCTACGTTTCAAGAATCATCCGCATGAGAAAGGAGAACTGTCTGTCGATGAAATATGGAATGGCACATGTCTGCTCTTGAGGAATATCCAGCAGTTTTCTTTTGCCGAGGAACTTCGTGCGCTAAGGAAAAATCTACCAGTTTCATCCAAGAGCAAAATCTACTCTCTTAATCCCGAAATTGGCACTGATGATTTGCTTCGAGTTGGTGGCAGGCTTCAGTACTCACATTTGGACTACAATGCAATGCATCCCATATTGCTTCCGAAAAACCATCCAGTGACAATGGCTTTGATTGCGTGCTACCACCAAAAATATTTACATGCTGGTCCTCAAAGTCTGCTCGCTTCGATACGTCAGAGGTATTGGCCAATCGGTGGCCTAAAACTGGTGTCGAGCGTCGTAAATAAATGCGTCAGATGTTTTCGGATGAAACCTATTACTTTTGAGCATATAATGGGAAGATTGCCTGCAGACCGCGTACAACCAAATCCCGCGTTTCATACTACTGGAATTGATTTCTGTGGCCCATTCTACTATAAAGCTGAGACCAGGAATAAACCACCTCACAAATGCTACATTTCAGTCTTTATCTGCTTTTCAACAAAGGCAATACATTTAGAAGTCGTACAAGACTTGTCAACAGCAGCATTCATCGCGGCTCTACGTCGTTTTATAAGTATTAGAGGGAGTCCACGAACCATTTGGACAGACAACGCAACAAACTTTGTTGGTGCCAAGAATGAACTCGAAGAATTGAAGCAGTTATTTCTTAGCCAACCTCGCATAGCTTTTGTGTCATCAGCTTGCTCGTCCAACGGTATTGACTGGAAATTTATTCCGCCACGATCACCACATTTCGGTGGTTTATGGGAAGCTGCGGTCAAATCTGCTAAGTTCCACTTTTATCGTGTCGTCGGCCTATCCATTTTAACTCTTGATGAACTTCAAACACTTGTTTATGAAATTTCAGCCATGCTTAATTCACGTCCACTTTCATCAATTACAGAGAATCCATCTGATATTGATGTGCTCACTCCTGCTCACTTTTTAAAAGGTTCAAGCTTCACCAAGTTTCCGGAACCAGACGTAACTCACCTCAGCACCAATCGTCTCAGTCGTTGGCAACGAGTGACGCAGATGCAGCAAGCTTTCTGGAAGAAATGGACCACTGATTACTTGTCTCAGCTTCAAGAACAAGGCAAGTGGCGAGCTGGAAGACCAAACCTACAAACAGGGAGTGTCGTGCTTCTGAAGGATGACAACTTGCCATGTCTAAAATGGCAGCTTGGTCGCATCGAAGAAGTCATCCCAGGAAAAGATGGCATCATCAGAGTCGCTATGATCCGCACAGCTACGGGTCTTATGAAAAGAGCGGTCACCAAATTAGCCGTTCTGTCCGTTGAGACCAATCTTGTTGAAAGCCTGACTCTTCCTACGGGGGGAGTATGTCCGGAGCAGAACTAAAAACTTGTATATTAATTGTAAATGCCATTGCGGCTTATGTTTGTTTTGCTAAAACTAATCTTACATTGTAACTAAGCATAAGTCACAATAGAACATATGTTATGTCAATAAGCTTTTCTCTATTGTAACGAAAGCTCCGCTGAGCTTTATGTTAGCGCAGCAGCCTAGCGCCTGCATATGTAATAACTCCCACTTCTGTAACTACGATCGCCGTGGAATAAACGTATTTTGCTTATATATATTTGCTTTATTTTGCGCAAAAGGTTGGCAATTTGTGTCTCTCGTCAAAACAAAAATATATTCATATATTTAAAAAAGTGCAAACAAACAAAAACATTGTTGTTTGCTACAATCCAAAAACCACCACCAAAATCATATAGTTGAAAGTGCATCAACAAACCAAGTGCATAGCGAACGTGTGTGCAAAGAGAAGCAAAGAAAAGAGAGCGTTAGCGGCCGTCTGCTCAAAGCTTATTAACCCTAGAGTGGTGCACTGTCTTCTTTTTCCGTCCCTTTCAGCGGCGTTTATATGCTTTTATACATGTATTACGTGCAACATATAAAATCACAATATATAATTTAACAATTAAAAATATATCTACTCAAAAAAAAAAATCCAAGAAAAGACAAAATAAAGACGAGTGCCATTCTAGTTTCCAAATGAAGATAAGCTCTATTTTCCGGATGAGAATTTATCCTCTAGTTTTGTTGTTTGCACACAAATACGCGCACTTTTCCAAATTTTTGGTGGTTTCCAGTTAAACAGACTTATATTGCACACAATTATCACACGCACACAATCCAGAACTATTGCACTTACACACAATCCACAAATATTAATTGCACTCTTTCAACACAACTCCAAAATAGTTGGGGTACTATTTACAACTATACTTTTGTAAAAATAAGAAATAAAGAAATATTCCAACTGTGTTTTATTCTTAAATTTAAGTCGGTACATCGACGACTTGAACTCCAAACACAAAATATATAAATTTATTAGGTTTAAACAATTTTTCACGATTGAGAAAGAGAGAAAAAACATAAAATAAATGTGAGATGTGTGGTTTTTATTACAAAGTAAATTTTTTTTGTTTTGTTTTTCATAAGTGTTTATATTTGTTTGAACAAAGTTCGTGTTAGTACAGCACAAATTGAGACAATTTTTTAAATCGGATGAAAACTTGAAAAGGTATTAGTTAATATTGGTATGAGTGCTTGAATTTCTTAATAGTTAAAGGTGGCTTCCGCTACAAGCAAAAATGAAACATTTAAATTGACGACTAATTTGAGCATCGATTGTGCTTTTTGATGCGAATTTTATTAAATTTTATTTTGTTATTAATATAATTATCACAATATTTTTTTTTTTGTTTGGAAAGTTGTGAGTGATTTGCTGTGTTTTGGTAGAACATATAAAAAATGCTCGTTTTATTGGTTTTTATTACAAAGTACATTTTTTTTGTTTTGTTTTTCATAAGTGTTTATTTATTTATTTACCCTAATATTATAAATGTTCATTTAATAACTAATTACAAAACATAGAGTTTAGCCTTTACAGCTTTAAAACTATAATATTTACATTTTAAGCATTAAGTCAAAATATTTGTTATATAATATTAAATAATAAGGAAAAAGGGGAAAAAACATGAACTGTTATACGACCTTGTTCAAAAAGTTCACGGAATCATAACTGTGTGGGGCGCTCAGTCACCGGATTTGATGTCTCTTTTTTTTTTCCTAAATTGCCACATCTGTCATTGACTTTCTATGAAATTTTCAGCTTGATAGCTTGACATTTGTAAAAATGCGTGTTTTCGATTTTTTTACAATTTTCATGGAAAAAAGGGATCGCGTTGACGATGATTTCCAAGGTTGAATCCGACCCAACATTCATTAAACGGATCATTACTGGAGACGGGACGTGGATTTATGAGGATGAGACGCACTCCAGACATTAAGCGAGCGAATAGCGTGCACCGAATAAGCCACGACCGAAAAAACCACGTCGTTTTCAGTCGAAAAAAAAGGCGATGCTCATTTTTTTCATGGATTAATGTGTATCATGAACTCCTCCATGAACTCCACAAGGCCAGACCGTTAACAAGGAGTATTATTTGGGCTTTATGAGAGGTGTGCGTGCGTGAAGCAATTTTCCAAAAAAAGACCGGATTTGTGCGCAAACAACTCGTGGATCTTACACCATGATAACGCACCGTCGCACAATGTCATCTTTATCCGTGACCATTTGGCTAAAAACGGAACAAATACCTTCCAACAACCACCGAATTCACCTGATTTGGCGACTCAAGAAACCGCTCCGTGGAACGCGTTACGAAGATGGCTCTGATGGCCATACCGCAAACCGATTATAAAAAATGTTTCGAGGATTGGATCAGGCGCTGGCATAAGTGCGTTGCAGTCGATGGGGAGTACTTTGAAGGGGACAATATCGATTTTGATGAATAATCTTGTATTTTGAATTTACTGAATAAATTTCGTGAACTTTTTGAACAAGGTAGTATGTGTACCTTATTTCTCAATTATTTTCCTCGTACACTTGAATTAACAAATTTTATCCATGTAAAAAGCATAATGAATAAAATTATGACTGCTGTACTGCTAAAAAAATGATGTCCCGATGCATTGTTTTTTTCGAGTAAAAAGGTTCGTCGTACTTACAGAACACAATGATTCAAGCTTAAGGTGTAATAGAGGGGCCGGTACAATTTCCCCGGATCTTATCTCTACGGCCCTGGGTATATGCCTTACAGTCGGAGCATGCCGACAATGATTTACTCTCCATTTTCTTTAGTGTTACATTTTGATGCGACGAAAAGCATATGTATTTGTAGAGCTTGGGTAGCCGCAGTATTTGCTTTAATAATTTCTTTTATTTACAAATTTGAATTTTTACTTTTTACTTCACTTATTTATATTTAAAATATAGCTTGATTTCATTGTTTAACTTTGTCTCTTTATTAATTTCACAAACTCATTACTTAATTTCATAAGTCATATTTATCACGACTTCATTATAAAACTCATTTTGGACAAAACCACATCCCATGCTTACGCTGCACCAAACTCTACTGAATTAAGTTCTTTTTATTGCTCATATTCGTTCTCTGGCTATCTAGATGTATTATATGATTTTCGATTTTCTTTCCGAATCATTTTGTTTTCTTTTCCTTTGACTTATTTCATTCTTCTTCTCTTGGAATTCTTTTAAGATTTCTTTCTCTAACAACGTTTTTTATGGGTGTCGTATTTCGTACGAATGTCCATTCCTACCTTCTACACACGATTTGATAAATAGGATGAGATCCACTTTAAAAGCCAAGGCGGAAATCGTAAACGCTACAGTTTAACTAGAAGAAGGCTATGGTTTACTGAGTCAAATGCCTTACTGAAGTCAGTATAAATGACATCAGTTTGCATTTTGTTAATAAAACCATTTTTAATAAGAGAAGAAAGTTCTAAAAGGTTAGTAGAGGTGGACCGACGTTTTACAAACTAGTGTTGGGAGTCAAATATTAAAGAAGGACAGTGGTGTTGCAATAGTGAAGTGGCAATCCTTTCAAAAACTTTTGGAATTGAAAAAACCTTACAATATCGAAAAAAAAAAAAAGTAATTAAAGACTTACAACTAAATTACATACTAAGACTAGAAAAAGGCTAAGGACCATAAAGATCTAGATCATCACTAATAGTGTGGGATGTTAATATTTTTAAATTAAATTTAGTTATAGCCTGATAAATTTTGTCATCAATCATGCAAATATCTGATTTTTTATGGAGTCGAGAAGTGGAGTAATAGAATGGAACATCAAATCTTATTTTTAGGATCTTATTCTGGATTCTTTGTAATTTAAGCCGGTGACACGCTGCACCATCACCCCAAACCTCCGAGCCATATAACATAATTGGTACAAATATAGATTTAAATAAAGTTAGTTTGTTTTTTACTTGCAGCTTCGACTTTCGATTTATAAGAGGATACAAAATTTTTATTGTCTTATTTACTTTATCTAAAGTTTTTGCAATATGCACATTAAATTTCAATTTATTGTCAATATAAATACCAAGATATTTTATATAACTATCCCATTGGACACATACGTTATTTATTAACAGAGTCGAGCTGGGCAAGTGACATGGTTTCCGCTTGCGGGTGAAGAAAATTGCATTTGTTTTGGTTATATTAAGTTTGATTTTCCACTTATGAAAGTATTCATTAAGGGTGTGCAGGGCTTCAGTTAGGTTTTGTTTTATGTCGCTGTAGCAGTTACCTGAGCAATATAAGGCAGTGTCATCGGCAAAAATTAGCGTTTTACATTGCCCATGCATTGGGATGTCGTGAGTATAAATGTTGTATAGAATAGGTCCTAAAACAGAACCTAGAGGGACGCCTGATGTTATCAGTTTTTTTGTCTGATTTGACACCATTCATGTCTACCCAAAAGTATCTTTCGGATAAGAAGCTGTTTATAGTTCGTAAAAGATACGTGGGTATGCCTATCGTTTGCAGCTTATACAGTAAGTGTTTACATTTGTTTGAACATAGTTCGTGTTAGTACTGCACAAATTGAGACAATTTTTCAAATCGGATGAAAACTTCAAAAGATATAAGTAAATACTGGTAAGAATGCTTGAATTTCTTAATTAGTTTAAGGTGGCTTCCGCTACAGGCAAAAAATGAAACATTAAAATTGAACACTAATTTGTGCATCGAGGGTATTGAGCCGCAACTTTTTGATGCAAATTATAATACATTTTATTTTGTTATTAATATAATTTTCAAAATATTTCTTTTTTTTTTTATATTTGTGTGAGATGTGCGGTGTTTGGCAATACATATAAAAAAGCCTCGTTTTGATGGTTTTTATTAGAAAGTCAATATTTTTTTGTTTTCTTTTTCATAAGAGTTTATATTTGTTTGAACAAAGTTCGTCATAGTACAGAACAAATTGAGAAAATTTTTCAAATCGGATGAAAACTTCAAAAGATATAAGTAAATAGTGGTATGCGTGCTTGAATTTCTTAATTAGTTTAAGGTGGCTTCCGCTACAAGCATAAAATGAAACAATAAAATTGACGATTAATTTAAGCATCGAGTGTGCTGAGTCGCAACTTTTTGATGCAAATTTTAATAAATTTTATTTTGTTATTAAAACAATTTTCACATTATTTTTTTTTGGAAATTTGTGTGAGATGTGCGGTGTTTGGCAGAACATATAAAAAAGGCTCGTTTTGATGTTTTTTATTAGAAAGTCAATATTTTTTTGTTTTCTTTTTCATAAGAGTTTATATTTGTTTGAACAAAGTTCGTCATAGTACAGAACAAATTGAGAAAATTTTTCAAATCGGATGAAAACTTCAAAAGATATAAGTAAATACTGGTATGTGTGCTCGAATTTCTTAATTAGTTTAAGGTGGCTTCCGGTACAAGCAAAAAATGAAACATTACAATTGACGATAATTTAAGTATCAAATGTGGTGAATCGCAACTTTTTGATGCAAATTTTCATAAATTTTATTTTGTTATTAATACAATTTTCACAGTATTTTTATACCCTGTACCGTATGGTACAAAGGGTATATTAAGTTTGTGCAAGCCGAAAATGTATGTAACATACAGAAGGAAACGTCGGAGACTCCGCAAAGTTACCTAAAGTATGATCAGAGTGCCTAGAGAAGTCGATATACCGATGTCCGTCTGTCTGTATGTCTGCCTGTATGAACGCCTAGATCTTAGAGATGGTAAGAGCTAGAGCAAGCAAATTTTCAGATTAGATGCGTTATTATGTTAGGGGATGCAAGTTTATTTTATATTTTTGATATCGGGGATATATTATATAGCTCCCATAGGGGTGTCTCAGAGGACCTCGAAAAACACGAAAAGTTTTTTTTTTTGTTTAAGAAGATATCGTAACTAAATTTGGCACTTAAAAGTTTTTTAGAGATCCTAATCGCTAAACCAAATTTTATCAAAATCGGTTGACTATATCATATAGCTCCCATAGGACCAATCGGTCAAAAAAATGTTTTTTGTACAAAATTCGTTGTGTTTCGTTTGTTTATGAAGATATTGTTACCAAATTTGGCATTCAGAAGTTTTTTAGAGTTCCTAATCACTATACCAAATTTGATCAAAATCGGTTGGCTATATCATATAGCTCCCATAGGACAGATCGGTCAAAAAACATTTTTGGTCAAAAATTCGTCCGTTTTTGTTTGTTTATGAAGGTATCGTAATATAATTTGGCAATCAAATGCCTTTTGGTGTTCTTAAGCAATTTATCGGATTTGACTGCAAGCAGTGGTACAGGGTATCACAAAGTCGTCCGCGCCCGACTTACGCCATCTTTTTTTTAAATATTTGTGAGATGTGCGGTGTTTGGCCATATATATAAGAAAGCCTCGTTTTGATGGTATTTATTAGAAAGTCAATATTTTTTTGTTTTCTTTTTTATAAGAATTTATATTTGTTTGAACAAAGTTCGTATAGTACCGCACAAATTGAGATAATTTTTCAAATCGGATGAAAACTTTAAAAGATATAAGTAAATACTGGTATGAGTGCTTGAATTTCTTAATTAGTTTAAGATGGCCTTCGCTACAAGCAAAAAATTAAACAATAAAATTGACGACTAATTTGAGCATCGAGTGTGATGAGTCGCAACTTTTTGATGCAAATTTTCATAAATTTTATTTTGTTATTAATATAATTTTCACAATATTTTTTTTTTTTGGAAATTTGTGTGAGATGTGCGGTGTTTGGCAATACATATAAAAAAGCCTTGTTTTGATAGTTTTTATTGCAAAGTTAATTTTTTTTGTTTTGTTTTTCAAAAGTGTTTATATTTGTTTGAACAAAGTTCGTGTTAGTACAGCATAAATTGAGACAATTTTTTAAATCGGATGAAAACTACAAAAGACATTAGTAAATACTGGTATGAGTGCTTGAATTTCTTAATTAGTTTAAGGTGGTTTCCGCTACAAGCAAAAAATGAAACATTAAAATTGAGCACTAATTTGAGCATTGAGTGTGCTGAGTCGCAACTTTTTGATGCAAATTTTATTAAATTTTATTTTGTTTGTTTTGAGGAGACACTATTTGGCGCCACCTTTGGCCAAATTATAAAAAATAATTGATTTACAATAATAAGCCGGTCTAATTAATATAAACGTGCGTGTTTATTGAGTGATCTGTCTGAAATAATTAGAGCTAGCGCAAGAAGCAGCAGCTGCAAGCGAAAGCTCGACTTAAGCAAAAAGAGAGAGAGTGTAACACAAATAAAAGCTCCCGCGTGAGTGAGCTCAAAGCGAAGAGCGTGATTAAAAAGAATATGCAACAAGTGCATTATTTATTTTTAGTTATTTTTATGCTGTGTTTGTTATTGTTATGTTATGTATTAGTTATTGGAACGTTATGTATTAGTTATTGGAATTATGTGTTCGTTATGTTCTGCTCCCGACATGCACCCCCCGTTGGAAGAATCACGCTTTCAATCGATGTGGTTTCCAAGGGCAGAACAGCAATTTTGTTGACAGCTCTCTTTATTAAGCCGGTTGCAGTCTTGATAATTGCGACTCGCACAACGCCGTCTTTGCCAGGGATGACGCTGTCGATTTTGCCTAGATGCCATTTGAGTGGAGGAAGGTTGTGTTCTTTTAGTAGAACGATGACACCCGGTTCTAGGTTTGGAACTGAAGAGCGCCATTTTCCGCGCTCTTGAAGAAGCGATAAGTAGCTCGTACTCCATTTGCTCGTACTCCATTTCCCAGCGACTAAGACGATCGTGCCAAGTCAATCCAATAGATTGACATGCGTTGTTAAGATCGGTTTTTTGGGGGTCGCTAAGAAACAGTTGACGCAGTTCTTGAAACTCATTTTTCGCTCCAATGAAATTTGTCGCGTTATCCGACCAAATGGCGTTGGGTTTGCCTCTGATGCTAATAAAGCGTTTCAGAGCAGCGATAAACGACGGCGTTGATAGGTCTTCTACTACTTCCAAGTGCGATGCCTTTGTTTCGAAACAGACGAATATCGAAATGCAGCATTTTATGGGCGCTTTGTTTCTGGTTTCAGCCTTACAGTAGGATGGCCCACAGAAGTCTACTCCGGTAGTATTAAATGGTCGACTTGGTTGTACACGATGCTCTGGTAATGGTGCCATGATGTGTTCGTATATTTTAGGCTTCATACGAAAGCAGCGTATGCGTTGGTTAATAATGGAAGCAACAGCTTTGCGCCCTCCAATGGGCCAAAATCTCTGCCTTAAAGCAGCAAGCAAACTCTGCGGTCCAGCGTGTAGAAATTTGTGATGAAAAAACGAAACGATCGCACGGGTGACTGGATGATGTTTTGGCAACAGCATTGGGTGCCTAGCATCGTAGTCCAAAAATGAATTTTGAAGCCGTCCGCCTACTCGAATTACTCCTTCCGAGTCCATAATAGGATTGAGTGATGACAGCTTGCTTTTTGGTGAGAGTTGCCTTTTGCTAAGTAGTGCTTTATACTCATCAGTGAAATGCACCTGCTGTATGGCTCTGATGAGTAAGAGTGTGCCGCGCTTAATGTCTTCTACTGTAAGAGGTCCTGTTCGGCGAGGCTGGTCCTTATGTTTTAGCAGTAGAAAACGATGAATATATGCGAAGACACATTGCAGTTTTCCAAATGAATTTTGGAACTTGCAGTCGAATGAGATGTCAAGTTTGTTAGATAGAACGAAGACTTGGCGGCGTCTTTCAGGTAGATCCAAAATAGGCTCCAAGCTTGCAGGCCAATTGTTGCTGCTTGACCACAAGAAAGAGGGCCCCTGACGCCAGAGACTAGATTGCAACAGCTCTAGAGGAGTACAACCACGTGACGGGATATCTGCAGGATTCATCTGGGAAGGCACATGGTGCCAAATCATCCCTTTGGTTAGCTCCTGGATCTGTGCAACCCTGTTGGATACAAAAACATTAAAATTTGATGGCGATTCACGTATCCAAGAGTGAACTATGGTTGAGTCTGACTAGCAATGAAAAGCGCAAGTGAACGGTACGCTTTGAGCAATGTTGGCAATGAGTTCAGCAAGTAAGTGTGCTGCTGCTAATTCCAATTTGGGAATCGTGAGTGTTTTTAAAGGAGACACTCTTGATTTTGAACAAAGCAAATGTGACGTGAAGGTTCCAGCTAGTTCAGACCGGACGTAAACGCAAGCACTATAAGCAGATATGCCCGCAACACAAAATGCATGAACTTCCCATTTCGCGTGAGGCAGCATGACAAAACGAGGAAATTGAAGTGAGCGAACTGTTGAGATCTGAGATATAAGATCGATCCACGTTGATTGCATGGCTTGGGGTAAAGATTCATCCCAACTCAGCTTCACTTTCCACAAGGCTTGAAGAAATATCTTGAGCTTAGTGATGATCGGCGCTATCTGCTGGTTCGTTGGAGCACCATTTTCGAATTGGAAAATGGAATCTTTGCAACAACTCCTTTACTTCTCGCCTGATTTGGGAGACTTCTTCGATTGTATCACCACCAGAGATAAGATCATCGACGTCGAAGTCCCTGCGAATGATTTTAGATGCTAATGGAAGCGTAGCTTCTTCGTCGTAGGCCAGCTGATGCATGGCGCGGATGGCTAAATATGCAGCAGGCTTTGTGCCGTATGTCACTGTGTCCACTTTGACATCGTCCACAGTATTGTCCCGCCAGAGAAAACATTGAAGAAGCTCATCAGGATGAGTCATACGGACGCAGCGGTACATTTTCCATATCGTTTAATGATGAACCTGATGTGGATTTAGCTGAGCGATCAAAGACAACGCGCAATTTTGTTGTAGTGCTATCCAGTTTGTGGACGCAATGATGTGGCAAGAAGTATTGAGGAAAGCTTGACTGCTTAGATGATAGCGACAAATGACCTAAGTCTATATATTCTTGAAGAAATGCTGAATATTGCTGCTTCAGCGAGGGATTTTTAGCGAGTTTGTTCTAGAGAGTTTTGAGGCGGCGTAAAGCGCGATCATATGAGTCTCCTAGGGCATCAAAATTGGTTTTTGCGGGAAGACGTACTGAATATTGACCCGATTCGAGGCGCGAGTACCCATTTAGGAACAACTGCTCGCACAAAGCGTCCTCATCTGAGATAGATGGCGAAGTGCCGAAGCAACTGTCGATTTCCCAAAATTGTTTGACGATTTTAGATAAGTTATCGTTTTCTGGTTGCGGGCTCGGCTCCTTGTTAAGTGTGGCCAATGCTAAATGTTTGCCCTTTGTGCCGGACTGGCTACCAGACACAATCCAAACGAGCCTGGTGTTTTGGAGCAATGGTAGTTGGTTTGCTACGCGAATTTGCCCAATACAAAGAATATCTGTCGCTTGTAGAAGAGTGGATCAGCGAGAGAAATGTTGTTTGGTATTTTCCAATCAGTTGTATTTATATCGAAGTGCGGTTGATAATCAGTTATAGTGTGGAAGGAAGCACGATAGCTTGCATTGTAAGACTGAGCAGAAATATCAACCGATTTATCAGAAGAAAGAGATGATTCCCCTATGCCTGATATAGCGATAGGGTTTAAGCTGAAGCTGATTGGCAAAACGAGATGTGATGAAATTTAGCGAGTAATGCGCGACGCCCGATCGATTTTGAATATATACAATAGCAGTAGCAGGCAACACGTAGTCGGTCTGATTGGTTTTATTGGTTTCAGGGGGAGACGAGGTTGTAGAGATAAGCGTAGCCGAAGATTGAGTTTGGGTGGCAATAATAGCCGTAGGCTGAGAAACGAGCGGTGTGGCATTTGCCTCCATATGTAGCAACGAATGATGCTTTGCCGAGCAGTGCTTGCAGTGCCCTGATTTGCAATGCTGCAAGCTGTGGCCTTTGCGCAGGCAGTTTAGGCAAAGATGCAATCTTTTTATTTCTTTATAACGTAGGTTAGGAGACACGCTTAAGAATCGTGGGCACCTTCATATATAATAGTCTTTGGCATCACAAAATGTGCATGCTGCTGAGCTATTATTTGTTACAATAAAAGTGTTACGGTGAGATTTATTTGAGGTGTATGGTTTACCGTAGCGCATTCCAAGTTTTCCATAGTGCGGCATCTCTTCTCTAACAATGATGACATGTCGTCCCATCTAGGCAACTTATTCGTTGGCAAGGCTTCTTCCCATCTCTCGAATGTGATTTGATCTAGCTTGGAGGCGATGAGGTGGATGAGCAGTCCATCTGCAAGCTCCTGCGTTGTTGTCATTGTGCTCACAATATTTTGTATCGGATGAAAACTACAAAAGATATTCGTAAATACTGGTATGAGTGCTCGAATTTCTTAATTAGTTTAAGGTGGCTTCCGGTACAAGCAAAAAATGAAACATTACAATTGACGATAATTTAAGTATCAAATGTGGTGAATCGCAACTTTTTGATGCAAATTTTCATAAATTTTATTTTGTTATTAATACAATTTTCACAGTATTTTTATACCCTGTACCGTATGGTACAAAGGGTATATTAAGTTTGTGCAAGCCGAAAATGTATGTAACATACAGAAGGAAACGTCGGAGACTCCGCAAAGTTACCTAAAGTATGATCAGAGTGACTAGAGAAGTCGATATACCCATGTCCGTCTGTCCGTCTGTCCGTATGAACGCCTAGATCTCAGAGATGGTAAGAGCTAGAGCAACCAAACTTTCAGATAAGATCCCTTATTAATCCATAGGAGACAAGTTTATTTTATTTTTTTGATATCGGGACTACATTATATAGCTCCCATAGGGGTGTTTCAGAGGACCTCGAAAAAAAGCAAAAGTTTTCGATGGATAATTCGTTTGCTTATGAAGATATCATAACCAAATTTTGCATTAAGAAGTTTTTTAGAGTTCCCAAGCACTGTACCAAATTTTATCAAAATCGGTTGACTATATCATATAGGTCCCATAGGATCGATCGGTCGAAAATTTTTTTTTGTACAAAATTCGTTGTGTTTCGTTTATTTGGCAAAGAAATATCTTTTGGAGTTTGTAAGCAATATATCGGACTTGATTGCAATTTGGTGGTACAGGGTATCCCAAAGTCGTCCGCGCCCGACTTTAACGTACGCCATCTTTTTATATTTCAGTCAATAAATTTAATGTAACAATGCTTTTTTATTATAATATATTATATAATTTGTCTTATCAGTAGTTTTTTGTAAAATAATCATCCACATTTACATTTGAAGGAATATCTAAAAGACTTAACATTTCATTTGAATAACTAGTACTTGTTAATTCTGTATTGGATTTCACATGTCTAAGGGATGCAACTAGTGGATCTGAAGAGGCTGCCAACATATTAAAAAGATCCTCGTTTTCCCTTGATCGTGATATTTTACATGTATTCATAGCTCTGAATTTTTTATAATCCTTGTTTCTCGATTCCTGGGCTTCTTCTGACATCTCCCCAATGGGTAGGCAATGATACTCAATTATAGTTTGGCCATGTGCCAAAATTTTGTGAAGCGTGGGAGTCAATTTTTTTCCTGGATATTTTTCCATTAACAGCTCTGCAGTCTTAGTGGCATATTCACCAAATTTGCTGCCGTTAATTTTTTCCTTGCAGTTCAAAATATTCAAAATAACACCCGATCTTTTAATAATTTCATCATCCACTCCAGTTATTTCTGATGTAACTTTGTTTTCTGCAAAGAATTTTCGGGGTGAGTTTCCATCGTTTGTGTTACCATATCCATATTTAGGGAAGGAAGAGTCTTGCCACTTTTTTTTTATTCGGGAGTGAATTAGATTAAGTTTGCCTTTTAAGGTATCAAACTTCTCCATATTTGCTTCCTCAACATTAAGTTATTTTCTGATGGCCGAAATGAATTCATTCGCGCTTTTGGAGTTTCTGAACAATTCAAATAATTTTACGTTTACCAAAGACATCGTTACACTTATAAAATCAATGCTTGCGAATTATATTTAAAAATACGTTTCAATGCAATGTGTGTTTTTATAAAGTCAAAACAAAACTATGATGTTTCTGAAGTATTCAGGCAATATATACAAATTTTAAGCCTATAGCCAGAAAACGTGTAACAGGTACAAATTAAATTACTTTAAATGTTTCAAACTACCTGGAAACACAAAAAAAAAAAAAAAATTGGGATGATTAATCCTTTTTTTTATGTCACAGGTAGGCTTTATTTTATTGTAAAGTGAAAATATAAGCAATCAGTTCTAAATTCAGTGGCTGCATCTACTGCGTGTTCTTCTTCTTATACCTGCGTCAGAATATTTTGGAGTTGGGTTTCTGGACTTTTACTGGCCTTACAGCCACATATGCAAATTTATGCAGTCAATTTTAATAGAGCAAGTAAATAAATTAATAACAAAACCATTTATGTTAAATTGAAAAAATGAAAAAATATGGAATATAAAATATTTTCTTCCAAAGTTGAAAAAGTGGTCCAAATATAATGGTTCAGTTAAACGGAAGTATTGAAAAACCCAGAAAAGAAATGAAGTCATTTTTTTTTTCTTATATGTTTAAATTTCATGTAACTTTTTATAGAAACTAAGAAAATAGGGATTGGTTGCGTAGTTTTTCCACAAAACAATCTTAAACACGAATTTTTATTCCAAAAATTGCGATTTTTTTCAAAGTTGAAAATATACTCCACTTTGAGCGGCTGTAGCAACTAAACTATTCATCCGAATTGACTAAAATTTTTATTTTCTTGATCCCTGGGAAATTCTAAATCAGATGCATGTATTACATTTAAAAAATGGTTACATCGCAAAATCGATTTTTGCAACGCTTTTGCGGCTGCCGTGCCACTGTGCGTCGGAGACCCCCCAAAAGTATGATCAGGGTGACTAGCGAAGTCGATATATCCATGTCCGTCGTCTAATCTTCAGATAAGATGCGTTATTATGTCAGGGGAGACAAGTTTATTTTATATTTTGGATATCTGGGTTATATTATATAGCTCCCATAGGGGAGCTAACCAAAAGTTTTAGATGGATAACTCGTTTGTTTATGAAGATATCGAAAGCAAATTTGGTATTCGAAAGTTTTTTAGAGTTCCCCAGCACTGTACCGATTTGGAACCGAATCGGTTGACTATAACATATAGCCCCCACAGGACCGATTAGTCAAAAAAAATGTTTTTAGGGAACCACTCGGTGGATTATAAAGATATCGAAAACAAATTTGGCATTCGGAAGCCTTTTAGAGTTTTCCAGCACTGTACCAAATTTGATCGAAATCGGTTGACTATATCATAAAGCTCCAATAGGACCAATCGGTCAAAAAACATTTTTACTAGATTTTATCAAATTCGGTTGACTATATGCTATATGTTTGGTGCAAAATTCGATTGTATTTTGTTTGTTTATAAAAATATCGTAACTAAATGAGCCGACCATTTTTTTTGAGTCCTTAAGCAATATATCGGATTTGATTCCAACGACTTTAACGTACGCCATCTTTTATGGGTCTATTAAGTTTCTGCAAGCCGAAAATGTATGTAACATACAGGAGGACTCGTCTATCCCATCGGTCATAAAAACGTTTTTTGCGCAAAATTCGTTGTGTTTCGTTTGTTTGTAAAAATATTGTTACCAAATTTGGCAGTCGGAAAATTTTTATAGCTCCCAATCACTATAGTTAAATGTTAGTTTAGTACCGAGACAATGTGGTTAGTGACCAGTGATGCCAACTTAGCCTTTTCCGGCTGGAAAAAACCAAAAGTTTTAGATGGATTATTCGTTTGTTTATTAAAATATCGTAACCCAATTTGGTATTCGAAAGTCTTTTAGAGTTTCCCATCACTGTACCAAATTTGATCAAAATCTGTTGACTATATCATATAGTCCCCATAGGACCAATCGGTCAAAAAAAAACGTGTTTGGTGGAAAATTCGTTTTTTTTTTTGTTTGCTTATAGATATATCGTAATCAAATTTGGCAAAGAAATATCTTTTGGAGTTCGTAAGCAATATGTCTGATTTGATTGCAATGTGGTGGTACGTTCGCCATCTTTTTACTTGCTTTAGCCGGCAAAAATATCAAACAACCCCTATCTGGAAATCTACGCTTTTTTTTTTTTTTTTTTTTGTTTTTTGTAGCCTTTTTCTTAAAATTGAGTTTGTATAAGCATACCTTTGGAGTGACTTTTCTAGTAAACGAGAAACTAAAACAGCATGTTATAAACTTCGAACCAATAAACCCCATAATTTGTGTACTGCGACTAAGCACCAAAATGGATAACATACGCATAATAAACGCTCATACACCCACTAAGACTGGAAGCGAATATGATAAAGAATCATTCTACGATATCTTAGAAAACATGCGACAGATGCCCTCACCACGACACGATGATAGTCATAGGCGACTTGATTGCCAAAATTGGGAAAGAAAAACCATATCGGCATATAACGGGCAAGACTAAGACACAACAAACGAAAACGGAGCAAGGCTAATCAATTTTGCGGCCGCAAATTACTTAGTTATAGACAGCACCAGATTCGAAAGGTAGAAAATACACAAAGTGACGTCGGTCTCTACTGATGGGCTAACCAAAAACCAAATAGATCGACTCACGGCACAAGAGTAGCCTAATCCAAGCACGCTCCTATCGCGAGCAAAAGTGGACTCCGACCACTATCTACTTGGATCAATTGTACGCGCCAGAATATCGATAACAAGAAGCCAGTGTCACAACAAAGAGAAGAAGATTAACCTCGCATCCCTTACAGATGCCGCCAAACTGACAAACTTTCAAGAAATGATAGATGAACAAATGGAAAGTCTTTCGCATATATCGAACCCATCGGGAAAGTGGGGAAAAATGGCGTGCTTCCTGAAAGAAAAGTCAATCACAATTCTTGAGGTATCAAAAGCAAACAAAAGACCACCTGGTTTGATGAAGAATGCCAAACCGCCACTAGAAACAAAAATTAAGCCTATACATATATCAATGTTGCGTCGTAAGATAAGAACCGCGGAAGAAAATTTTTAAAACACTATAATTGACGTGTGGAATGCAGAACGCATGCCTCGTGACTGGGAAATCGGTAAATGGCATCCGACAAGTTTCTCCTTGGAGGGAATCCAAGGAATACACTACTGGAACTATCTTCTGTAAATCGGTACTACTTCTTGCATACGCAGACGACATCGATATTGTCGCAAAAAATCCTAAGGAACTAACTGAAGCCTTCCTAAGTATAGAGAGAGAAGGAAAAGAAATGGGCCTGATTATAAACCAGTGATGGGCAAAACTCATACCAACAAACATTTCTTTGTGTGAGTAAACAGCGCAGTAAGCAAAAGCGCACGAGAGAGCAAGAACCGCAATTAAGCAAAAACGAGCGAGAGATTTCACACACTTGGACCGTACATGAGCCGACTGCGCTGCGGCAGATTTTGGTGCAATAGCCTCGCGAGTTATGAAAATTGAGAGACTGCCCATCACTGCTATAAACGAAGCGAAAACAATGATAACACTAGTCGACGATGAAAAATCTTAAGAGATGAGACATATATTTTGTGTTAGGGCAATGTTTTAGCATTCAAAACCCGATTTTTGTTTTATATATATATAAAATATATATATTATATATTATTATATAGCTATTTTTTTGAAAAAGAACCAGTGTTTGCATTTACAACTCCATAGCAGCACTAGAGAGAAAAAAATTGCTCTGCTATTGCTCCTGCTCTCATTTTGTTTAGAGCAGAAGCACAGCACAGAGCATAACATTTGACAACAAACTCCATGCTATGCTATTCGTAGTTATAGTAATGTCAAAAAAGAGAGAGCAAAAATAGAGCAGCGTAATCGGTTTGTGCCATGGTAGAATAAACAAGGTAAGCTATTCCCGAAAATTTTTCGCGACACAAACCTTATTTTTATTTTCGTTGATGTCTACACGAGAAAGCCACAGTAGGTGCGACCATCAGCACAAAAAAAAAATTTTAAATATGCTTGCCTACGCACAACAACGGCAATGGGGGTGGTTTGCTTTTCGCTCTCCAGCTTAAAATAAGGTTTCAGTGGATTCAGGTATGCACCTGTATAATTCTACCATGGGTTTGTGCTATAGCATTCGAAGTTGTTGCTATAGCATTTGCTAGAGCAGTGGTGGGCAAAACTCATACAAACAAACATACCTTTGTGTGAGTAAGCAGCGCAGTAAGCAAAAGCGCACGAGAGAGCAAGAACCGCAATCAAGCAAAAACGAAAGAGAGATTGTACCGTGCATGTTTGGTGCAATAGCCTCGCAATTTATGTAAAATGAGAGACTGCCCACCACTGTTCTAGAGCATTTGCTATAGCATTTGTAGCAAGTGCTATAGTATTAGTGAAGCAAAGTATCGGTAAACTATAGGAAGCACGCAGCATAGCAACAGACACGAAGTTGAAGGTGCAACACACAATCTGATAGCTGAGCTAAATTTCAAAGGAAAAACAGGTTTTTCCTTATGCTATGCGGCGTGCTTGCTATAGTTTACCGTTACTTTGCTTCACTAATACTATAGCACTTGCTACAAAGGCTATAGCAAAAATTTCGAATGCTATAGCACAAACCGATTACTCTGCTCTATTTTTGCTCTCTCTTTTTTGACATTACTATAACTACGAATAGCACTTCATTCATTTTTTTGCTATTGCTTTTGCTCTGCTCTTAATTTCATTCATAGCACGAGCACAGCATGGAGTTTGTTGTCAAATGTTGTGCTCTGTGGTGTGCTTCTGCTCTAAACAAAATGAGAGCATGAGCAATTGCAGAGCAAAAATTTTGAACATAGCATAGCATTTTCAATCCCTGAAAAGAACATTTTCCAAAATACGGTTGCACACATAAGGTCATAAAAACTGTACTAATTCGAATTTTACCTTTCCGAAATGTCCCTAATCACAGAAATTGGTAGCCTTAAGAAAAAACGTAAATAAAGAAAAATTCGTATATTTTTGGTGGAATCTTGAGATTTCGTGTACTCATGATGATTCATTCATTCAGCTACTGGTGCTCAATAGACATTTCGAATTTCATGAAAAAGATCTTATTTGAAACTCCTACTTTCTATAACAAATTCAAATATAGAAGAGTGAACCACTTTTCAAAGATTAAATGCAGTTGAAGGTAAAAAAAAAAAATTCCTCGAAAAAATTCTATTATTTTCATTTTTACTAAAAATTCAATAATTCAGTCATTTTGTATCATAAAAAGACGACACACAGAAATCGCATCTGCAAATCATCACCAATAACTTAAAATAGATAGCTTTTTTCATGTCTAAGACTTTTGCTGAAAGAAAAACCGATATTTGTACGAAAAGTCACCAAAATGTTGTGTTTTTCGGGGTTTTGGGCACAAACTTTCGGCTGCAGTTTTTTCGTAATAATAATAATATAATAGGGAAAAGCTGCACTGCGACCCTTAGGATCTATTGTGCTCCCTTCAAGCGCTAGAGCTCCTCAACTAGCCCTATTTCCGTGACAAACTTGATTATCTGAGATGGTTCTAGTCGGGTAATATCATGCATCAATATTCTATGCACGCCAAGAAGGGATTTCCTTCTTCTGGCTAGGGCATCACACTCTGCAAGTATGTGCTGGGAGGTTTCCTCCTCGGTTTCACAAAACCTGCATGTGCTTGAATTCAAGATGCCAATAGTACACAGGTGTTTCCTGAGTCTGCAATGCCTCGTTAGTAACCCCGTCAGTATCCTAAGGGAATTCTTGCCCAATTGGGACACTTTCTTGAACCTAATTAAGTTGTAGGAGCCAAGAAGTTGCTTGGCCTGTCGTAAGCCGTCTGTGCCAGCCCAGTCAGTTTCCCGACAGGACCTTTCTTCATCTCTTAGCAGCTGCTTGGTAGTGTCAATGCCACAGTAAGGTTCAGGCTCTATTAGTGGTTTCGCAGCACCATTCCTCGCCAGTTCGTCAGCTGCTTCATTTCCGGGGATGTTCTTGTGTCCCGGGATCCATCTAAGGGAGACTCTGTTCCATTGTCCTAGACCGTTCAATTTGGTCCTGGTATCCCAGACCAACTTCGAATTAATCTTGGAGCCAGCCACCGCATTAATCGCAGCTTGACTACCTGACAGTATAGCAATATCTCTGTCTTTATATTTTCTTTCTAGGTTGATGTCTACACATCGGCCTATAGCACATACCTCTGCCTGAAATATGCTGGTGTATTTACCCAGAGCTTCTGACAGTCGCGTTCTTGGTCCCGCGACTCCCAGTCCAGTGCCTTCTTTAGTCAAGGACCCGTCCGTATACCACACAATAGTGTGTCTTTTCATAGGATGTATCTCCTCTAGCGTTGTCCAATTCTCTTTGTTGCTCAAAATAGTACTGAAGTTCCTTTCAAAGTGGTACTCTGTGATCATCTCATCTCTTGGTAAGAGAATTGAGGGGACCAGTTTTCCCAGTTCGTCAGCGTCTCTAGCACTTATTATGTGGCCTTTGCCAATTCCCTCAGCCGACATTCTTAACAGTGTCGCCTTCATTTGAAGCCTTACAACAGTATGAAGTGGGGTCAACTCCATAAGGACTTCCAATGCTGCTGTAGGACAGGTTCTCATGGCTCCTGTCATACATACACAGGCTAGCCTCTGTAGCTTCTTAAGGTCATTTTGGACGGAGGTAATCTCCACCCGAGCTCCCCAAGCAATAGCTCCGTAAGTGAGCATCGGCCTTATGACCATTAGGTACAGTCAGCGTAAAATCTTGGGAGATGCACCCCATGATTTGCCGGCTATCCTTCTACACGTGTACAGAGCCCTAATGCATTTGCTTGTCACGTTTTCTATATGAGAGCAGAACCTAAGTTTGCTGTCAAATATAACTCCAAGGTACTTAACTTGCTTGCTCCAAAGAATAGGACATCCCCTATATTCCCGCATATTCGGTAGTTTATATCTTTTAGTAAATTTAGGTTGAGACCTACTTCCTTGCACCAATCGTATGTAATATTTAATCCTCTCTGTACTATATCACATAGAGTGTTCTCGAATTTGACTACTGCGATAAGGACAATGTCGTCGGCATAACCTTGACAGTGTATTCCTTTGCTAGATAACCTATCTAGCAGTTCTGTTCTATACGCGTGCTGTGGGTCCCGCTTCAGAAGTGCCCAGTGCCAGGCTGCTGACCATTACCCTCCTTAGATGTGGTATAAGGTATTCTCTACCGTTCTGAAGGAGTGATGGAGATATTCCATCTGGGCCTGGACACTTGAAGGGCTGGAACGAGGTTATGGCCCATTCCAGTCGTTCACTTGTGACAATGGACTTGGCGAATTCCCAGTCCTCCTTTTCTGGTGTTCTACGCTTGGACACCGTTTGAAAAGGTACTACATCAGGTATGCTACCTGGGAAGTGCGTCTCAACTAGGAGTTTTAACTTATCTACCGCGTTAACGGTAAAAGTGTTGTCACTTTTCTTAAGAGAGATATTCCCCTCTGGTGCTGACTTCGCCATGGCTTTATGAAGTCTGGCCGCAGCGTTTGTGTTGGCTACAGACTCACAGAAATTCCTGTAGTTCTGACGCTTAGCCTTCCTAATACTCGCACTGTATAGAGTTAGACTATTTCGATAGGTCTCCCAGTCTCCCGTTCGTTAGGCACGATTGAAGAGTGAGCGACTCATCCTACGTAGTCCCTCCAGGTGTATATTCCACCATGGAGCATCTCTTTCTCGGCGTATTCGGCTGATAGGACAGCCTTCTTCAAAGGCATGGGTAATGGATTCATTCATCTCACGTACTCTTTGATCTAACTCCAATGGGTGTTTGGGTATTGTAACACCCAGATGGGGTAGTTCAAGTTCCAATCTCGCGTTAAAGATTTCCCAATTTGTCTTTTTGGGGTTGCGAGTTGGCTTACAAAAGTTCATATTTAGCGAAATATTAAACCTTATGATCTTGTGATCTGACATGGACTGTTCATTCGAAACGTGCCATTCCCCAACCCTTGAGTGGGTGCCGAAGGGGTTTTTGGGGTTACCGAGGTAACCGCCTCGATGGGGCCTTGTGTTTCAGGCTGCCCGGGGACCGGCTGTGTGACTACGTGGGAGTTCCCATCTGCAGCAACATTGGGTGGGCCTTTTCGGAGTCCATGCACTGAAACGGTGCCGAACCGAAAGAACAGCCGATAACCCTGCTCGACGATGGTCTTCATCGTCGTCTCATCTATGCCGATCGTCATCAGGACACCTTGTCCCTGTGTACGCATCGACATCACCTTCCAGAGATCTGCACATAGATCATTCTGGCTTTCCAGCAGCCGGATGAGGAATTCCTCAGTTTTGCCCGCACTGCGTGGAAGGAAGATGGTAACAGCATGTGCACTGGGAATATCGTCCCCTTTACGAGCCTCTAAGGCTACTCCCTTCCAGCCAGATAGTCTTGACGCTACATTGAAGAGCTATTCAGCTGGCTCCTCGCCCAGGCAGTCCACCACCAGGTAACCCGGTTTGAAGTGGATGCCTACTAGGCGCAATGCAGTACTCCATCCGTTGGCTACTTCCAACATGATGGCCTCCTCTATACTCGTCTGGTCCTCAGGTGTGAGCGTCACCTGTGGGTATTCTACGGGCACGATAGCTATCTTGACTACCTGTGCCACGTGTGCGTAGGATTCACGCACCGCTTGTCCAGACGGCGGAGGCCCTCTGTTAGCTGTGGCCGCTGACGTCGAGGGGCGTTCCTCATCATCAGCAGCTGGAGCAGCAGAAGGTTTCCGTTGGCTGGTGGCCGCGTATGTAGGGTCATTCCCTATGGCCTTACTCTTCAAAGTAACTACAGGAGCCGCCTTATTGCACGCTCTCTTAGGGGTGTCCGTCGGCGGCGTCAGTGTGCTGTTAAGCCTTTTCACTGCCTGTTCTTGCTGCGTACTGGCGCTGCGCCGGTACTCAGTGGCCTTTTTACGGGCCTCCTCAGGGGGAATTCCCTGGGCGATGAACCTAAGATACCATTTGGTTGACCAAGTGTTATGTCTATCACCTTACGCGACCTCGGCTTCTTCCTAGGTCTTTCACTCGACGTACCGTCTGCACGAAGAGGCAGGCGCATTGGCCGTGTGGTCACGGGCACGTTCGCGTTGCGCATCCTTTCCGGGGATTCCCGTACTTGTCTGCGATGCCCTTCCGCATTAGCGCGTACTTGGGCTTGCTTTACACTAGACGTTTCCGCGTTATCGCGTACTTTGTTTTGTGCATTCTGTCTAGTGACAGGACGCTCGGCATCGAGGAGTCTTTCCTCAAAATGCCTTGCGACTTCGGATGCGGGGGAGTCTTGCATTTTCTTTATGTTTGTATTATTTGTTTTTTTCATAGTTTGTCCCACGAATAGCGGAGAAGGGTAGAGTCCACCCGCACAGAGATCCGCATTTCGGAAAGGTAGTCTGCTCTACTTTTGAGAAAAATCAACGTATTGAACAAATTCGATTTAGTACAGTAGTTTTTATGACCTCATAAGTGCAACCGTATTTTGGAAAATGTCCTTTTTCACAAAAATATCCATAAAAAAAAAACAAGCCATGGGAGGATACAGCGAAAATCGAAATTTGAATGCTGAAATATTCCCTAACATAAAATATAAGTCTCATCTCTGGAGAAAAAAAAGTGTTAAATTTGTCGACTATTGTAATCATTACAACAACATCTAATGCACACATAGATATGGCTAAAGTATGTCGATAGGCGAATATAATAGACAGTAGAATTCTAGCCGAAAACAAAAGATATTTCAGTCTGAACAAATACATGAAAAGTGACTTCTTCGGTATACCCACAAAGATCGAAGTTTATCGTACGCTCATACTGCCAATTATCACGTATGCTTGTGAAACTTGGACAACAAGCAAAACTTTACTTTACTTTCATCTAAACTCGACACATTCGAAAGAAGAATTAAGATGTATTTTTGGCGGCATTCAAGAAAATGGGGTTTGGCACAGAAGATACAACCACGAGCTATGAAATGAATACAAAAACCCGCCTGCGTCCATGGCAAAGAAAATCCATAGACTGAGGACTGAGGTGGGCTGGCCACATCATCAGAGCAAACAACGAATTATGATGGGGCAGCCGCAACAAAACCGTAGATGAGGATGCCCTAGATTGCGTTGGACGGAGCAAGTGGATACCAGTGCCAGTGAACTTGGGATACGATGTTGGAGAACCCAAGCAAGGAAATAGAGTGTTTAAAAAGGCATTTTAATTACATTGGTTTTTTGCTCTTATGTAAAGTTTGAGCACCTACTTTGCTTACCCGTACGTAGGTATTTAGCGATAAAATAGAACATTGGTGTTAGTGCTAGCCCTATCTAGATGTCAATTGCCCAAAAAGTGGCAGAACTGTTTACTTACAAAGATGTGCACCAGAAGCAAAAATCTTGGCGTTAAGAATTTTGCTACAGTTTTTTGAAGTAAAACTTTTTAGACGGCATTGTGAATGGGAGTAACTTTGAAATTTTGTTAAAAAATTTTAGTTTCGGTGCGTTTTTTTTATTATTATCTTCCGCAAAAATTGCGACGCTGACGTTGCAAAGCAACAGACACGAAGTTGATGGTGCATGACTTCGGCTCTTGTTGAGAAAGCGTGCCGTGGTCATGGTAAGGTGGTCTGCCGACTGCCAATTTTCTTCTTCTCTCAAATACTCAAATTGCGATACTATACCGTAAAATACCGAGTTGTCAACTACTCAAATTGCTATACCATACCGCAAAACACCGAGATGTCAACTACTCAAATTGCGATACCATTCCGCAAAAAACTGAGCTTTCAACTACTGAAATTTAGATACCTTACCGCAAAAAATAGAGCTGCTAACCGATCAATTGCGATACCTTACCGACAAAAAACAGAACTGCCAACCGGTCAATTACGATACCATACCGCATGCCAGCTGACCGCAAAACCAAACCAATCACAACCGGTATTGGCAGCATTTTACCGCATGAACGCAGGTGATTTGACCGCATAGTGACTGATACCGCTTTAGAACGCAAAATTTAAGTCAATAATCTGATGTGAATAAAAAAAAGATACCGGTTGCAGTTCTCTGATACATACATACAAATGCCAGTGTACATCCGAATGTATTTTATGGTCCCTAAAATAGGTCAAAGGTCATCATTTTCACTTTTTCCGTTTTTGACTGTATTGTTCTACATAAACCTTAAAAACTTATTTCCAAACAAACAAATTATGGTTCAAAAAGTCTCATATATATCAAAACATAATTTTAAAAAAATATAGAGTCGGCCTGAATAAATTTGGTAAGCTCTAAAATTGATTAAATTGACTAATTACACCAGGTATCCTTAACATGTTAGTCGTTTCTGTAGTAAAATGACATGCTAAAACCGAAAATGCAGTCAAAATTTTTTTGAAGAGTGGCTTCGAGATATTTTGAAAAAACCATTTTTCGAAATTTGAAAAAAAGGCGCATCTACTTAACAGCAAAATATCTCTGGTTATACTAAACTGATTTCGATAATTTTTTTACTTGACTGTAGATAATTGAATTACCCATCGATTATATATGGAACATGTTTTTGTCAAACTTACGGCTTACTGACCAGACACTTGACCTCAGCAGAGCGAGAGACACAGAATATGCTAGTGGGAGAAGTATGAGAGAGTTACACGAACAACAAAGCCAAGTAGCACACGTCCCAGTTAAATGTTAAACTCTTTCTCTATTTCTTTTTATGCTGATTTCTTACGCGCCCAGCGCAGAAGAATTACTATTGATGTTGTCCTATTCGCACTACTTATGCGTTGGCAGACTGAAGGTGATAAATAAAAGTAAAAGTTATGTTTAAAGATGTTTTTGTATGAATATTGATTGAATAAAATATAAATACAATTTTTAATATATTATTTACATTGACAAGTTTGCATATTTTAACTCACTCTCACGTTTTGTTTCACTTTCACGTTATGCGCTGACTGCATAAGAAAGTAGCTCAAAAAGCAATAGCAAAGAGTTAAACAATAACAATTTAGGCATCTTCTGAGAGCAGTCTGCATTTTTTGGCTTTGTTGTTGTTGTAATTCTCTCACATTTTTTCAATAAGATTTTTTGTGTCTCGCTCTGCCCTGTTCAAGTGTCTGGTCAGTGAGTTCGTGAAGTGCATTTGTCGTTAGTTATTTGTCGTAATTTTTTAATATTATAATACAAATTAATTTATGTTTAAAGCAGTGCATTATTTCATGTAAAGGTTTTTAATAAATGCAATAATTGTGTGCCTTTAAAGCTCACGATTGCATTTTTTAGACGTTAAGAATGCTTTATACACTTTACTAGCTATAACCGGAACCGAATTAAATTACCTTTTAAAATGCACCAAAATTTATTACAGGAGAACGATTCTTTATTATTTAATACTGATGGACTCATAAACTAACTTAACAGTCCCGCCTTTGTATTAAATAATGCACTGCTTTAAACATAAAACAATTTTCATTATTATAAAATTACGACAAATAACGAACGTACGGTTGCAGAACTAATGCGATCCCTGCCAAATGCAGTTCACGAAACGAAAGAAATAAAAGCAGCGTAGAAGAACGAGTGGGGCGAAAAAAGTTTTACTTTAAACGCGTGCTTGTGAATTTTTTTTTTATTTTAAATAAAGTTGCTTCGTACTGGTTTTTAACCTTGAAAAAAACAAAATAATTTAGTTGTTTAATAGATTGCATGGATTAAATTATGTAATGATGTATAAGTGCTTACATATGGCATTTAGCCAAAATATAATTGTATAATTTACTTCTTTATTTTTAGGATCTCCCGTAAACAAGGCAAAACTCGAATATGACAACCAAATTATTGCTGAGCAGGAAACATCTCTATCAAGATAAATAGTTTTGTAAAATAATCAATGTTTGTACAGGCAAATTTTTAGCCCAATTCTTATGTAAGGCGGTAACGGTGTGATACATATTTTTTATATTTTATTAAATCTAAATAAAAAAAAAATAGTTGATCTTAGGTTTTTTGTTTTGAAAAATCGAATTTTCAGGCGTAAAAACGGATAAGTATCAATGAACGCATAACTAGCAAAATTATTATTTTGCTACGTAAAATAGAAAACTTATAACTTATTTTTTAAACAAAGATATTGTTCATGCCAAAACGGCATGAGTGGGTTCAGCCTAGCTCCGTGCTTAGCTTCGCTCAAAGAGCGTAGGCTGCGCTCACTAAAAGAGCGTAAGCTGCGCAAGAGATGATCCCGACCCCGCTCAGCTTATGCTGCGCTTATGCTGTTCTAAGCTGAGCGCAATAGAATTAGTTCTCAATAACAATTTAATGTAAGCACACCCATGCACGCGCATTCCCCGACTTTCCATTTCTCTACATTAAAAATACACTCACATAAACATACATTCTACAAATAAAGACAATACAACACATTCAACAACACCAACATCTTATTACTGGGCAAGGGTCACACAGAGGGCCACGGAAAGGTCATACAAAAGGCACCAAGAAAATACCTACATACAACTCTAGCCAACCAGGAATCCTCCCCACTTCAACATTTGGTCCTTCGAGCCGGATCTTTACGACCCAACTTCAAGCTTCGGTGGATTTCTGCCCCAAATTTTCCCTATTTGGCTTAACGTATGTATGTAGTGTTTTTTATCAAAAAAAAAAGTGGTACAGTCGAGGCGGTGCCCGACAGTGGAATACCCCGTACCTTTTGTCTCGTAAAAATTTTCCCTGCATATTCCTTCTAAGAACTTGCCGATTGGAATTTTTTTTTTGCTTCGTCTGCTGAGATTCTGGATTCTTGATATACATCGTTGTGCAGAAATTGGATGACAAAACCCGAGAGAAATGGGAAGAGGATTTGCCATCGGATAAACTCTCGAATCGGGCTACAATGGCTTCATTTCTGGAAAAAAGATGTCGGACTTTGGAAAATATGGATAATGCTATGGTAACACACATACCTAGCAAACAGGTGGGAAAAAGCCGCCACAAATATAACCATAATTCACTTGTTTCCACATCTATCAATACAAATCATCCATTATGCATATTTTGCAGTAGTCAAGAACATTACTTGTCAAAATGTACTCGTTTTCTCAGCCTAAGTCCCAGATTACGTATTATCGAAGCCAAGAAAATGCATCTGTGCCTGAATTGCCTTCGCAAGGGCCATAGTTTGCAGGAATGCAAGTCAAGACTCTGCAAGCATTGCCACAAGATGCTTTTTTATTACATTTGTCATCCAATGAAAATTCACTGACATCACCATTGTCACATACTGAATCGCAGTCATCATCATCTCTCGTATCATTTTCACAACCATCACACAAAACTCTAAAAAACTTGCCTCCTGATTACGTATTCCTAGCAACTGCAATCGTATTCGTAAAAAACCGTGTTGGTTCGCTCATACCTTGCCGCGCTATACTTGATTCTGCATCACAGCTTAATTTTATAACTACTCGCTTAGCAAAGCAGTTACAACTGAAAACGCACCAGTGTCACACTTCAGTATCTGGCATTGGAGAATCGACTCTAAATTCGGATAAGGCGGTCGATATTATCACACAATCACAGGATGGCACCTATCGTGCATCCTTCACAGCTGTTGTAACGCATACTATCACCGATTATCAGCCACACTACAATTTAAATGCTTCTGGGTGGAACATCCCTAAACATTTCACGCTTGCAGATCCGCTCTTTTATAAATCTTAACGTATCGATCTTCTTATTGGAGCTGGTCTCTTTTTTGATTTAATGTGTGTAGATCAAATACGCATTGCTGATGGCTTACCATCGCTTCAAAACACAAAATTAGGTTGGATCGTCTCTGGAGGCATCTCAACCATGCACATCAAGCCTAAATCACTTGCTGCAACTTCAAAACCACTAACAATAAAAACTGAAGACAACTCACTTGCTGCCATTGTCAAGCGTTTTTGGGAGATTGAAAACAATTACTCTTCATCGCCTTCGATTTCTGATGAGGATGCGCTCTGCGAGCACCTTTTTCAGAAAAATTATACACGCCTTGAGAACGGTCAATATTCTGTTCGTCTCTCTGCTAGCACTGGATTTGAAGCTCTTGGAGATTCATATTGCAGTGGGCTTCGTCGATTTAAAAGTTTGGAAACCAAGTTGGCAAAGAATCCAGCGACGAAAGCACAATACACCGAATTCATTCAGGAATATCTCAATTTAGGCCACATGTCGCTCACTTCGAATCAAACTGAATTCCATCAATTCTTTTTACCGCATCACTGTCTACATAAGCTCGACAGCAGTAGTACAAAACTCCGTGTCGTCTTTGATGGTTCAGCCAAAACAACAAGTGGATATTCGCTTAACGACTTACTGTTAGCAGGTCCAACTATACAGCCTAAAATATTTAACACACTCTTCGTTTTCGATTCTTTAAGGTTGCTCTTTGCGAGGACATATCAAAAATGTATCGCTGTGTGCGCATGTCTCACCCAGACGCCTATCTGCAATGCATTCTTTGGCGCAACAACCCTACTGAGGAAATTCAAATATATAAGCTGGAGACGGTAACTTATAAGACAAAACCTGCTGCTTTCCTTGCAATCAGAGCGATGCATCAACTGTCGTTTGACGAGGAAAAGGCCTTCCCCATTGGGAGCAAAAATCGTACGCAGGGACTTTTACGTAGACGATCTCATGTCTGGCGGTGAAACAGTTGAAGAAGTCAAGGAGATTCTACGCCAGGTCAAAGGATTGCTTCAAAAAGGACACTTTCCCATACGCAAGTGGTGCTCAAACGAACAGAGTGCTTTGGTTGGCGAACCTGATTGCGATCGAGAAAAGTTAATGAAGTTTCATGATGGAACTGACATTGCCAAGGCTCTGGGATTGGTTTGGAACCCAAGCTCAGACAACTTATTGTTTAACTTTTCTCAAATTATGCCTGAGGGTCCAGTGACCAAGCGCAGTGTGCTATCGGCAATAGCAAGATTTTATGACCCCCTGGGCTTAATATCACCAATCATTACTAAATTCAAAATCTTCTTCCAGGCATTATGGAAAGAAAACCTGAGCTAGGATGCAAGTTTACCGCAACCTCTAGAGTTGACCTGACGTGACCTGACATCCCAACTATCTATGCTATGCTGCCGCAAGCGTCGTTGCAAATACACGCCTTTTGCGATGCCAGCATTTCAGCATATGGAGCATGCATATACCTTAGATCGGAAACAAATGGATCTGTATCATCGCATCTGCTCTGCTCTAAATCAAAGGTAGCACCTTTAAAAACAATAACTGTTCCAAAGCTGGAACTATCAGCAGCGCTCTTGTTGGCAGAACTTGTCGCCAGCGTATCAGAGAGTATATCATTTCCCTGCGAATTCCACTGCTGGTCGGACTCAACTATCGTTTTAGCATGGATTCATGAAATACCATCAAACTTAAACATTTTTGTAGCCAACAGAGTCACACAAATTCAGGATATGACAAAGGGAATGATATGGCATCATGTCCCAACTCACGCAAATCCGGCGGATATACTGTCTCGAGTCTGCACAGAGAACTGTTGGATCTTCGTTAATGGATCAACGGCCCAGAATTCCTGCTTCTAAAGTCTACGGAGTGGCCATCTATCGCGCTGCAGTCTACAGACCTACCGGAGCGTCGTCGCACAACTCTGCTGTTATCAGCGCAGCAAGATGTATCTTTTAACTGCAAGTACCAAAATTCTTTTAACAAGCTTCAACGTGTATTTGCATACGTATACAGATTTTCTCGTCTACGTTTCAAGAATCATCCGCATGAGAAAGGAGAACTGTCTGTCGATGAAATATGGAATGGCACATGTCTGCTCTTGAGGAATATCCAGCAGTTTTCTTTTGCCGAGGAACTTCGTGCGCTAAGGAAAAATCTACCAGTTTCATCCAAGAGCAAAATCTACTCTCTTAATCCCGAAATTGGCACTGATGATTTGCTTCGAGTTGGTGGCAGGCTTCAGTACTCACATTTGGACTACAATGCAATGCATCCCATATTGCTTCCGAAAAACCATCCAGTGACAATGGCTTTGATTGCGTGCTACCACCAAAAATATTTACATGCTGGTCCTCAAAGTCTGCTCGCTTCGATACGTCAGAGGTATTGGCCAATCGGTGGCCTAAAACTGGTGTCGAGCGTCGTAAATAAATGCGTCAGATGTTTTCGGATGAAACCTATTACTTTTGAGCATATAATGGGAAGATTGCCTGCAGACCGCGTACAACCAAATCCCGCGTTTCATACTACTGGAATTGATTTCTGTGGCCCATTCTACTATAAAGCTGAGACCAGGAATAAACCACCTCACAAATGCTACATTTCAGTCTTTATCTGCTTTTCAACAAAGGCAATACATTTAGAAGTCGTACAAGACTTGTCAACAGCAGCATTCATCGCGGCTCTACGTCGTTTTATAAGTATTAGAGGGAGTCCACGAACCATTTGGACAGACAACGCAACAAACTTTGTTGGTGCCAAGAATGAACTCGAAGAATTGAAGCAGTTATTTCTTAGCCAACCTCGCATAGCTTTTGTGTCATCAGCTTGCTCGTCCAACGGTATTGACTGGAAATTTATTCCGCCACGATCACCACATTTCGGTGGTTTATGGGAAGCTGCGGTCAAATCTGCTAAGTTCCACTTTTATCGTGTCGTCGGCCTATCCATTTTAACTCTTGATGAACTTCAAACACTTGTTTATGAAATTTCAGCCATGCTTAATTCACGTCCACTTTCATCAATTACAGAGAATCCATCTGATATTGATGTGCTCACTCCTGCTCACTTTTTAAAAGGTTCAAGCTTCACCAAGTTTCCGGAACCAGACGTAACTCACCTCAGCACCAATCGTCTCAGTCGTTGGCAACGAGTGACGCAGATGCAGCAAGCTTTCTGGAAGAAATGGACCACTGATTACTTGTCTCAGCTTCAAGAACAAGGCAAGTGGCGAGCTGGAAGACCAAACCTACAAACAGGGAGTGTCGTGCTTCTGAAGGATGACAACTTGCCATGTCTAAAATGGCAGCTTGGTCGCATCGAAGAAGTCATCCCAGGAAAAGATGGCATCATCAGAGTCGCTATGATCCGCACAGCTACGGGTCTTATGAAAAGAGCGGTCACCAAATTAGCCGTTCTGTCCGTTGAGACCAATCTTGTTGAAAGCCTGACTCTTCCTACGGGGGGAGTATGTCCGGAGCAGAACTAAAAACTTGTATATTAATTGTAAATGCCATTGCGGCTTATGTTTGTTTTGCTAAAACTAATCTTACATTGTAACTAAGCATAAGTCACAATAGAACATATGTTATGTCAATAAGCTTTTCTCTATTGTAACGAAAGCTCCGCTGAGCTTTATGTTAGCGCAGCAGCCTAGCGCCTGCATATGTAATAACTCCCACTTCTGTAACTACGATCGCCGTGGAATAAACGTATTTTGCTTATATATATTTGCTTTATTTTGCGCAAAAGGTTGGCAATTTGTGTCTCTCGTCAAAACAAAAATATATTCATATATTTAAAAAAGTGCAAACAAACAAAAACATTGTTGTTTGCTACAATCCAAAAACCACCACCAAAATCATATAGTTGAAAGTGCATCAACAAACCAAGTGCATAGCGAACGTGTGTGCAAAGAGAAGCAAAGAAAAGAGAGCGTTAGCGGCCGTCTGCTCAAAGCTTATTAACCCTAGAGTGGTGCACTGTCTTCTTTTTCCGTCCCTTTCAGCGGCGTTTATATGCTTTTATACATGTATTACGTGCAACATATAAAATCACAATATATAATTTAACAATTAAAAATATATCTACTCAAAAAAAAAAATCCAAGAAAAGACAAAATAAAGACGAGTGCCATTCTAGTTTCCAAATGAAGATAAGCTCTATTTTCCGGATGAGAATTTATCCTCTAGTTTTGTTGTTTGCACACAAATACGCGCACTTTTCCAAATTTTTGGTGGTTTCCAGTTAAACAGACTTATATTGCACACAATTATCACACGCACACAATCCAGAACTATTGCACTTACACACAATCCACAAATATTAATTGCACTCTTTCAACACAACTCCAAAATAGTTGGGGTACTATTTACAACTATACTTTTGTAAAAATAAGAAATAAAGAAATATTCCAACTGTGTTTTATTCTTAAATTTAAGTCGGTACATCGACGACTTGAACTCCAAACACAAAATATATAAATTTATTAGGTTTAAACAATTTTTCACGATTGAGAAAGAGAGAAAAAACATAAAATAAATGTGAGATGTGTGGTTTTTATTACAAAGTAAATTTTTTTTGTTTTGTTTTTCATAAGTGTTTATATTTGTTTGAACAAAGTTCGTGTTAGTACAGCACAAATTGAGACAATTTTTTAAATCGGATGAAAACTTGAAAAGGTATTAGTTAATATTGGTATGAGTGCTTGAATTTCTTAATAGTTAAAGGTGGCTTCCGCTACAAGCAAAAATGAAACATTTAAATTGACGACTAATTTGAGCATCGATTGTGCTTTTTGATGCGAATTTTATTAAATTTTATTTTGTTATTAATATAATTATCACAATATTTTTTTTTTTGTTTGGAAAGTTGTGAGTGATTTGCTGTGTTTTGGTAGAACATATAAAAAATGCTCGTTTTATTGGTTTTTATTACAAAGTACATTTTTTTTGTTTTGTTTTTCATAAGTGTTTATTTATTTATTTACCCTAATATTATAAATGTTCATTTAATAACTAATTACAAAACATAGAGTTTAGCCTTTACAGCTTTAAAACTATAATATTTACATTTTAAGCATTAAGTCAAAATATTTGTTATATAATATTAAATAATAAGGAAAAAGGGGAAAAAACATGAACTGTTATACGACCTTGTTCAAAAAGTTCACGGAATCATAACTGTGTGGGGCGCTCAGTCACCGGATTTGATGTCTCTTTTTTTTTTCCTAAATTGCCACATCTGTCATTGACTTTCTATGAAATTTTCAGCTTGATAGCTTGACATTTGTAAAAATGCGTGTTTTCGATTTTTTTACAATTTTCATGGAAAAAAGGGATCGCGTTGACGATGATTTCCAAGGTTGAATCCGACCCAACATTCATTAAACGGATCATTACTGGAGACGGGACGTGGATTTATGAGGATGAGACGCACTCCAGACATTAAGCGAGCGAATAGCGTGCACCGAATAAGCCACGACCGAAAAAACCACGTCGTTTTCAGTCGAAAAAAAAGGCGATGCTCATTTTTTTCATGGATTAATGTGTATCATGAACTCCTCCATGAACTCCACAAGGCCAGACCGTTAACAAGGAGTATTATTTGGGCTTTATGAGAGGTGTGCGTGCGTGAAGCAATTTTCCAAAAAAAGACCGGATTTGTGCGCAAACAACTCGTGGATCTTACACCATGATAACGCACCGTCGCACAATGTCATCTTTATCCGTGACCATTTGGCTAAAAACGGAACAAATACCTTCCAACAACCACCGAATTCACCTGATTTGGCGACTCAAGAAACCGCTCCGTGGAACGCGTTACGAAGATGGCTCTGATGGCCATACCGCAAACCGATTATAAAAAATGTTTCGAGGATTGGATCAGGCGCTGGCATAAGTGCGTTGCAGTCGATGGGGAGTACTTTGAAGGGGACAATATCGATTTTGATGAATAATCTTGTATTTTGAATTTACTGAATAAATTTCGTGAACTTTTTGAACAAGGTAGTATGTGTACCTTATTTCTCAATTATTTTCCTCGTACACTTGAATTAACAAATTTTATCCATGTAAAAAGCATAATGAATAAAATTATGACTGCTGTACTGCTAAAAAAATGATGTCCCGATGCATTGTTTTTTTCGAGTAAAAAGGTTCGTCGTACTTACAGAACACAATGATTCAAGCTTAAGGTGTAATAGAGGGGCCGGTACAATTTCCCCGGATCTTATCTCTACGGCCCTGGGTATATGCCTTACAGTCGGAGCATGCCGACAATGATTTACTCTCCATTTTCTTTAGTGTTACATTTTGATGCGACGAAAAGCATATGTATTTGTAGAGCTTGGGTAGCCGCAGTATTTGCTTTAATAATTTCTTTTATTTACAAATTTGAATTTTTACTTTTTACTTCACTTATTTATATTTAAAATATAGCTTGATTTCATTGTTTAACTTTGTCTCTTTATTAATTTCACAAACTCATTACTTAATTTCATAAGTCATATTTATCACGACTTCATTATAAAACTCATTTTGGACAAAACCACATCCCATGCTTACGCTGCACCAAACTCTACTGAATTAAGTTCTTTTTATTGCTCATATTCGTTCTCTGGCTATCTAGATGTATTATATGATTTTCGATTTTCTTTCCGAATCATTTTGTTTTCTTTTCCTTTGACTTATTTCATTCTTCTTCTCTTGGAATTCTTTTAAGATTTCTTTCTCTAACAACGTTTTTTATGGGTGTCGTATTTCGTACGAATGTCCATTCCTACCTTCTACACACGATTTGATAAATAGGATGAGATCCACTTTAAAAGCCAAGGCGGAAATCGTAAACGCTACAGTTTAACTAGAAGAAGGCTATGGTTTACTGAGTCAAATGCCTTACTGAAGTCAGTATAAATGACATCAGTTTGCATTTTGTTAATAAAACCATTTTTAATAAGAGAAGAAAGTTCTAAAAGGTTAGTAGAGGTGGACCGACGTTTTACAAACTAGTGTTGGGAGTCAAATATTAAAGAAGGACAGTGGTGTTGCAATAGTGAAGTGGCAATCCTTTCAAAAACTTTTGGAATTGAAAAAACCTTACAATATCGAAAAAAAAAAAAAGTAATTAAAGACTTACAACTAAATTACATACTAAGACTAGAAAAAGGCTAAGGACCATAAAGATCTAGATCATCACTAATAGTGTGGGATGTTAATATTTTTAAATTAAATTTAGTTATAGCCTGATAAATTTTGTCATCAATCATGCAAATATCTGATTTTTTATGGAGTCGAGAAGTGGAGTAATAGAATGGAACATCAAATCTTATTTTTAGGATCTTATTCTGGATTCTTTGTAATTTAAGCCGGTGACACGCTGCACCATCGCCCCAAACCTCCGAGCCATATAACATAATTGGTACAAATATAGATTTAAATAAAGTTAGTTTGTTTTTTACTTGCAGCTTCGACTTTCGATTTATAAGAGGATACAAAATTTTTATTGTCTTATTTACTTTATCTAAAGTTTTTGCAATATGCACATTAAATTTCAATTTATTGTCAATATAAATACCAAGATATTTTATATAACTATCCCATTGGACACATACGTTATTTATTAACAGAGTCGAGCTGGGCAAGTGACATGGTTTCCGCTTGCGGGTGAAGAAAATTGCATTTGTTTTGGTTATATTAAGTTTGATTTTCCACTTATGAAAGTATTCATTAAGGGTGTGCAGGGCTTCAGTTAGGTTTTGTTTTATGTCGCTGTAGCAGTTACCTGAGCAATATAAGGCAGTGTCATCGGCAAAAATTAGCGTTTTACATTGCCCATGCATTGGGATGTCGTGAGTATAAATGTTGTATAGAATAGGTCCTAAAACAGAACCTAGAGGGACGCCTGATGTTATCAGTTTTTTTGTCTGATTTGACACCATTCATGTCTACCCAAAAGTATCTTTCGGATAAGAAGCTGTTTATAGTTCGTAAAAGATACGTGGGTATGCCTATCGTTTGCAGCTTATACAGTAAGTGTTTACATTTGTTTGAACATAGTTCGTGTTAGTACTGCACAAATTGAGACAATTTTTCAAATCGGATGAAAACTTCAAAAGATATAAGTAAATACTGGTAAGAATGCTTGAATTTCTTAATTAGTTTAAGGTGGCTTCCGCTACAGGCAAAAAATGAAACATTAAAATTGAACACTAATTTGTGCATCGAGGGTATTGAGCCGCAACTTTTTGATGCAAATTATAATACATTTTATTTTGTTATTAATATAATTTTCAAAATATTTCTTTTTTTTTTTATATTTGTGTGAGATGTGCGGTGTTTGGCAATACATATAAAAAAGCCTCGTTTTGATGGTTTTTATTAGAAAGTCAATATTTTTTTGTTTTCTTTTTCATAAGAATTTATATATGTTTGAACAAAGTTCGTCATAGTACAGAACAAATTGAGACAATTTTTCAAATCGGATGAAAACTTCAAAAGATATAAGTAAATAGTGGTATGCGTGCTTGAATTTCTTAATTAGTTTAAGGTGGCTTCCGCTACAAGCATAAAATGAAACAATAAAATTGACGATTAATTTAAGCATCGAGTGTGCTGAATCGCAACTTTTTGATGCAAATTTTAATAAATTTTATTTTGTTATTAAAACAATTTTCACATTATTTTTTTTTGGAAATTTGTGTGAGATGTGCGGTGTTTGGCAGAACATATAAAAAAGGCTCGTTTTGATGTTTTTTATTAGAAAGTCAATATTTTTTTGTTTTCTTTTTCATAAGAGTTTATATTTGTTTGAACAAAGTTCGTCATAGTACAGAACAAATTGAGAAAATTTTTCAAATCGGATGAAAACTTCAAAAGATATAAGTAAATACTGGTATGTGTGCTCGAATTTCTTAATTAGTTTAAGGTGGCTTCCGGTACAAGCAAAAAATGAAACATTACAATTGACGATAATTTAAGTATCAAATGTGGTGAATCGCAACTTTTTGATGCAAATTTTCATAAATTTTATTTTGTTATTAATACAATTTTCACAGTATTTTTATACCCTGTACCGTATGGTACAAAGGGTATATTAAGTTTGTGCAAGCCGAAAATGTATGTAACATACAGAAGGAAACGTCGGAGACTCCGCAAAGTTACCTAAAGTATGATCAGAGTGCCTAGAGAAGTCGATATACCGATGTCCGTCTGTCTGTATGTCTGCCTGTATGAACGCCTAGATCTTAGAGATGGTAAGAGCTAGAGCAAGCAAATTTTCAGATTAGATGCGTTATTATGTTAGGGGATGCAAGTTTATTTTATATTTTTGATATCGGGGATATATTATATAGCTCCCATAGGGGTGTCTCAGAGGACCTCGAAAAACACGAAAAGTTTTTTTTTTTGTTTAAGAAGATATCGTAACTAAATTTGGCACTTAAAAGTTTTTTAGAGATCCTAATCGCTAAACCAAATTTTATCAAAATCGGTTGACTATATCATATAGCTCCCATAGGACCAATCGGTCAAAAAAATGTTTTTTGTACAAAATTCGTTGTGTTTCGTTTGTTTATGAAGATATTGTTACCAAATTTGGCATTCAGAAGTTTTTTAGAGTTCCTAATCACTATACCAAATTTGATCAAAATCGGTTGGCTATATCATATAGCTCCCATAGGACAGATCGGTCAAAAAAACATTTTTGGTCAAAAATTCGTCCGTTTTTGTTTGTTTATGAAGGTATCGTAATATAATTTGGCAATCAAATGCCTTTTGGTGTTCTTAAGCAATTTATCGGATTTGACTGCAAGCAGTGGTACAGGGTATCACAAAGTCGTCCGCGCCCGACTTACGCCATCTTTTTTTTAAATATTTGTGAGATGTGCGGTGTTTGGCCATATATATAAGAAAGCCTCGTTTTGATGGTATTTATTAGAAAGTCAATATTTTTTTGTTTTCTTTTTTATAAGAATTTATATTTGTTTGAACAAAGTTCGTATAGTACCGCACAAATTGAGATAATTTTTCAAATCGGATGAAAACTTTAAAAGATATAAGTAAATACTGGTATGAGTGCTTGAATTTCTTAATTAGTTTAAGATGGCCTTCGCTACAAGCAAAAAATTAAACAATAAAATTGACGACTAATTTGAGCATCGAGTGTGATGAGTCGCAACTTTTTGATGCAAATTTTCATAAATTTTATTTTGTTATTAATATAATTTTCACAATATTTTTTTTTTTTGGAAATTTGTGTGAGATGTGCGGTGTTTGGCAATACATATAAAAAAGCCTTGTTTTGATAGTTTTTATTGCAAAGTTAATTTTTTTTGTTTTGTTTTTCAAAAGTGTTTATATTTGTTTGAACAAAGTTCGTGTTAGTACAGCATAAATTGAGACAATTTTTTAAATCGGATGAAAACTACAAAAGACATTAGTAAATACTGGTATGAGTGCTTGAATTTCTTAATTAGTTTAAGGTGGTTTCCGCTACAAGCAAAAAATGAAACATTAAAATTGAGCACTAATTTGAGCATTGAGTGTGCTGAGTCGCAACTTTTTGATGCAAATTTTATTAAATTTTATTTTGTTTGTTTTGAGGAGACACTATTTGGCGCCACCTTTGGCCAAATTATAAAAAATAATTGATTTACAATAATAAGCCGGTCTAATTAATATAAACGTGCGTGTTTATTGAGTGATCTGTCTGAAATAATTAGAGCTAGCGCAAGAAGCAGCAGCTGCAAGCGAAAGCTCGACTTAAGCAAAAAGAGAGAGAGTGTAACACAAATAAAAGCTCCCGCGTGAGTGAGCTCAAAGCGAAGAGCGTGATTAAAAAGAATATGCAACAAGTGCATTATTTATTTTTAGTTATTTTTATGCTGTGTTTGTTATTGTTATGTTATGTATTAGTTATTGGAACGTTATGTATTAGTTATTGGAATTATGTGTTCGTTATGTTCTGCTCCCGACATGCACCCCCCGTTGGAAGAATCACGCTTTCAATCGATGTGGTTTCCAAGGGCAGAACAGCAATTTTGTTGACAGCTCTCTTTATTAAGCCGGTTGCAGTCTTGATAATTGCGACTCGCACAACGCCGTCTTTGCCAGGGATGACGCTGTCGATTTTGCCTAGATGCCATTTGAGTGGAGGAAGGTTGTGTTCTTTTAGTAGAACGATGACACCCGGTTCTAGGTTTGGAACTGAAGAGCGCCATTTTCCGCGCTCTTGAAGAAGCGATAAGTAGCTCGTACTCCATTTGCTCGTACTCCATTTCCCAGCGACTAAGACGATCGTGCCAAGTCAATCCAATAGATTGACATGCGTTGTTAAGATCGGTTTTTTGGGGGTCGCTAAGAAACAGTTGACGCAGTTCTTGAAACTCATTTTTCGCTCCAATGAAATTTGTCGCGTTATCCGACCAAATGGCGTTGGGTTTGCCTCTGATGCTAATAAAGCGTTTCAGAGCAGCGATAAACGACGGCGTTGATAGGTCTTCTACTACTTCCAAGTGCGATGCCTTTGTTTCGAAACAGACGAATATCGAAATGCAGCATTTTATGGGCGCTTTGTTTCTGGTTTCAGCCTTACAGTAGGATGGCCCACAGAAGTCTACTCCGGTAGTATTAAATGGTCGACTTGGTTGTACACGATGCTCTGGTAATGGTGCCATGATGTGTTCGTATATTTTAGGCTTCATACGAAAGCAGCGTATGCGTTGGTTAATAATGGAAGCAACAGCTTTGCGCCCTCCAATGGGCCAAAATCTCTGCCTTAAAGCAGCAAGCAAACTCTGCGGTCCAGCGTGTAGAAATTTGTGATGAAAAAACGAAACGATCGCACGGGTGACTGGATGATGTTTTGGCAACAGCATTGGGTGCCTAGCATCGTAGTCCAAAAATGAATTTTGAAGCCGTCCGCCTACTCGAATTACTCCTTCCGAGTCCATAATAGGATTGAGTGATGACAGCTTGCTTTTTGGTGAGAGTTGCCTTTTGCTAAGTAGTGCTTTATACTCATCAGTGAAATGCACCTGCTGTATGGCTCTGATGAGTAAGAGTGTGCCGCGCTTAATGTCTTCTACTGTAAGAGGTCCTGTTCGGCGAGGCTGGTCCTTATGTTTTAGCAGTAGAAAACGATGAATATATGCGAAGACACATTGCAGTTTTCCAAATGAATTTTGGAACTTGCAGTCGAATGAGATGTCAAGTTTGTTAGATAGAACGAAGACTTGGCGGCGTCTTTCAGGTAGATCCAAAATAGGCTCCAAGCTTGCAGGCCAATTGTTGCTGCTTGACCACAAGAAAGAGGGCCCCTGACGCCAGAGACTAGATTGCAACAGCTCTAGAGGAGTACAACCACGTGACGGGATATCTGCAGGATTCATCTGGGAAGGCACATGGTGCCAAATCATCCCTTTGGTTAGCTCCTGGATCTGTGCAACCCTGTTGGATACAAAAACATTAAAATTTGATGGCGATTCACGTATCCAAGAGTGAACTATGGTTGAGTCTGACTAGCAATGAAAAGCGCAAGTGAACGGTACGCTTTGAGCAATGTTGGCAATGAGTTCAGCAAGTAAGTGTGCTGCTGCTAATTCCAATTTGGGAATCGTGAGTGTTTTTAAAGGAGACACTCTTGATTTTGAACAAAGCAAATGTGACGTGAAGGTTCCAGCTAGTTCAGACCGGACGTAAACGCAAGCACTATAAGCAGATATGCCCGCAACACAAAATGCATGAACTTCCCATTTCGCGTGAGGCAGCATGACAAAACGAGGAAATTGAAGTGAGCGAACTGTTGAGATCTGAGATATAAGATCGATCCACGTTGATTGCATGGCTTGGGGTAAAGATTCATCCCAACTCAGCTTCACTTTCCACAAGGCTTGAAGAAATATCTTGAGCTTAGTGATGATCGGCGCTATCTGCTGGTTCGTTGGAGCACCATTTTCGAATTGGAAAATGGAATCTTTGCAACAACTCCTTTACTTCTCGCCTGATTTGGGAGACTTCTTCGATTGTATCACCACCAGAGATAAGATCATCGACGTCGAAGTCCCTGCGAATGATTTTAGATGCTAATGGAAGCGTAGCTTCTTCGTCGTAGGCCAGCTGATGCATGGCGCGGATGGCTAAATATGCAGCAGGCTTTGTGCCGTATGTCACTGTGTCCACTTTGACATCGTCCACAGTATTGTCCCGCCAGAGAAAACATTGAAGAAGCTCATCAGGATGAGTCATACGGACGCAGCGGTACATTTTCCATATCGTTTAATGATGAACCTGATGTGGATTTAGCTGAGCGATCAAAGACAACGCGCAATTTTGTTGTAGTGCTATCCAGTTTGTGGACGCAATGATGTGGCAAGAAGTATTGAGGAAAGCTTGACTGCTTAGATGATAGCGACAAATGACCTAAGTCTATATATTCTTGAAGAAATGCTGAATATTGCTGCTTCAGCGAGGGATTTTTAGCGAGTTTGTTCTAGAGAGTTTTGAGGCGGCGTAAAGCGCGATCATATGAGTCTCCTAGGGCATCAAAATTGGTTTTTGCGGGAAGACGTACTGAATATTGACCCGATTCGAGGCGCGAGTACCCATTTAGGAACAACTGCTCGCACAAAGCGTCCTCATCTGAGATAGATGGCGAAGTGCCGAAGCAACTGTCGATTTCCCAAAATTGTTTGACGATTTTAGATAAGTTATCGTTTTCTGGTTGCGGGCTCGGCTCCTTGTTAAGTGTGGCCAATGCTAAATGTTTGCCCTTTGTGCCGGACTGGCTACCAGACACAATCCAAACGAGCCTGGTGTTTTGGAGCAATGGTAGTTGGTTTGCTACGCGAATTTGCCCAATACAAAGAATATCTGTCGCTTGTAGAAGAGTGGATCAGCGAGAGAAATGTTGTTTGGTATTTTCCAATCAGTTGTATTTATATCGAAGTGCGGTTGATAATCAGTTATAGTGTGGAAGGAAGCACGATAGCTTGCATTGTAAGACTGAGCAGAAATATCAACCGATTTATCAGAAGAAAGAGATGATTCCCCTATGCCTGATATAGCGATAGGGTTTAAGCTGAAGCTGATTGGCAAAACGAGATGTGATGAAATTTAGCGAGTAATGCGCGACGCCCGATCGATTTTGAATATATACAATAGCAGTAGCAGGCAACACGTAGTCGGTCTGATTGGTTTTATTGGTTTCAGGGGGAGACGAGGTTGTAGAGATAAGCGTAGCCGAAGATTGAGTTTGGGTGGCAATAATAGCCGTAGGCTGAGAAACGAGCGGTGTGGCATTTGCCTCCATATGTAGCAACGAATGATGCTTTGCCGAGCAGTGCTTGCAGTGCCCTGATTTGCAATGCTGCAAGCTGTGGCCTTTGCGCAGGCAGTTTAGGCAAAGATGCAATCTTTTTATTTCTTTATAACGTAGGTTAGGAGACACGCTTAAGAATCGTGGGCACCTTCATATATAATAGTCTTTGGCATCACAAAATGTGCATGCTGCTGAGCTATTATTTGTTACAATAAAAGTGTTACGGTGAGATTTATTTGAGGTGTATGGTTTACCGTAGCGCATTCCAAGTTTTCCATAGTGCGGCATCTCTTCTCTAACAATGATGACATGTCGTCCCATCTAGGCAACTTATTCGTTGGCAAGGCTTCTTCCCATCTCTCGAATGTGATTTGATCTAGCTTGGAGGCGATGAGGTGGATGAGCAGTCCATCTGCAAGCTCCTGCGTTGTTGTCATTGTGCTCACAATATTTTGTATCGGATGAAAACTACAAAAGATATTCGTAAATACTGGTATGAGTGCTCGAATTTCTTAATTAGTTTAAGGTGGCTTCCGGTACAAGCAAAAAATGAAACATTACAATTGACGATAATTTAAGTATCAAATGTGGTGAATCGCAACTTTTTGATGCAAATTTTCATAAATTTTATTTTGTTATTAATACAATTTTCACAGTATTTTTATACCCTGTACCGTATGGTACAAAGGGTATATTAAGTTTGTGCAAGCCGAAAATGTATGTAACATACAGAAGGAAACGTCGGAGACTCCGCAAAGTTACCTAAAGTATGATCAGAGTGACTAGAGAAGTCGATATACCCATGTCCGTCTGTCCGTCTGTCCGTATGAACGCCTAGATCTCAGAGATGGTAAGAGCTAGAGCAACCAAACTTTCAGATAAGATCCCTTATTAATCCATAGGAGACAAGTTTATTTTATTTTTTTGATATCGGGACTACATTATATAGCTCCCATAGGGGTGTTTCAGAGGACCTCGAAAAAAAGCAAAAGTTTTCGATGGATAATTCGTTTGCTTATGAAGATATCATAACCAAATTTTGCATTAAGAAGTTTTTTAGAGTTCCCAAGCACTGTACCAAATTTTATCAAAATCGGTTGACTATATCATATAGGTCCCATAGGATCGATCGGTCGAAAATTTTTTTTTGTACAAAATTCGTTGTGTTTCGTTTATTTGGCAAAGAAATATCTTTTGGAGTTTGTAAGCAATATATCGGACTTGATTGCAATTTGGTGGTACAGGGTATCCCAAAGTCGTCCGCGCCCGACTTTAACGTACGCCATCTTTTTATATTTCAGTCAATAAATTTAATGTAACAATGCTTTTTTATTATAATATATTATATAATTTGTCTTATCAGTAGTTTTTTGTAAAATAATCATCCACATTTACATTTGAAGGAATATCTAAAAGACTTAACATTTCATTTGAATAACTAGTACTTGTTAATTCTGTATTGGATTTCACATGTCTAAGGGATGCAACTAGTGGATCTGAAGAGGCTGCCAACATATTAAAAAGATCCTCGTTTTCCCTTGATCGTGATATTTTACATGTATTCATAGCTCTGAATTTTTTATAATCCTTGTTTCTCGATTCCTGGGCTTCTTCTGACATCTCCCCAATGGGTAGGCAATGATACTCAATTATAGTTTGGCCATGTGCCAAAATTTTGTGAAGCGTGGGAGTCAATTTTTTTCCTGGATATTTTTCCATTAACAGCTCTGCAGTCTTAGTGGCATATTCACCAAATTTGCTGCCGTTAATTTTTTCCTTGCAGTTCAAAATATTCAAAATAACACCCGATCTTTTAATAATTTCATCATCCACTCCAGTTATTTCTGATGTAACTTTGTTTTCTGCAAAGAATTTTCGGGGTGAGTTTCCATCGTTTGTGTTACCATATCCATATTTAGGGAAGGAAGAGTCTTGCCACTTTTTTTTTATTCGGGAGTGAATTAGATTAAGTTTGCCTTTTAAGGTATCAAACTTCTCCATATTTGCTTCCTCAACATTAAGTTATTTTCTGATGGCCGAAATGAATTCATTCGCGCTTTTGGAGTTTCTGAACAATTCAAATAATTTTACGTTTACCAAAGACATCGTTACACTTATAAAATCAATGCTTGCGAATTATATTTAAAAATACGTTTCAATGCAATGTGTGTTCTTATAAAGTCAAAACAAAACTATGATGTTTCTGAAGTATTCAGGCAATATATACAAATTTTAAGCCTATAGCCAGAAAACGTGTAACAGGTACAAATTAAATTACTTTAAATGTTTCAAACTACCTGGAAACACAAAAAAAAAAAAAAAATTGGGATGATTAATCCTTTTTTTTATGTCACAGGTAGGCTTTATTTTATTGTAAAGTGAAAATATAAGCAATCAGTTCTAAATTCAGTGGCTGCATCTACTGCGTGTTCTTCTTCTTATACCTGCGTCAGAATATTTTGGAGTTGGGTTTCTGGACTTTTACTGGCCTTACAGCCACATATGCAAATTTATGCAGTCAATTTTAATAGAGCAAGTAAATAAATTAATAACAAAACCATTTATGTTAAATTGAAAAAATGAAAAAATATGGAATATAAAATATTTTCTTCCAAAGTTGAAAAAGTGGTCCAAATATAATGGTTCAGTTAAACGGAAGTATTGAAAAACCCAGAAAAGAAATGAAGTCATTTTTTTTTTCTTATATGTTTAAATTTCATGTAACTTTTTATAGAAACTAAGAAAATAGGGATTGGTTGCGTAGTTTTTCCACAAAACAATCTTAAACACGAATTTTTATTCCAAAAATTGCGATTTTTTTCAAAGTTGAAAATATACTCCACTTTGAGCGGCTGTAGCAACTAAACTATTCATCCGAATTGACTAAAATTTTTATTTTCTTGATCCCTGGGAAATTCTAAATCAGATGCATGTATTACATTTAAAAAATGGTTACATCGCAAAATCGATTTTTGCAACGCTTTTGCGGCTGCCGTGCCACTGTGCGTCGGAGACCCCCCAAAAGTATGATCAGGGTGACTAGCGAAGTCGATATATCCATGTCCGTCGTCTAATCTTCAGATAAGATGCGTTATTATGTCAGGGGAGACAAGTTTATTTTATATTTTGGATATCTGGGTTATATTATATAGCTCCCATAGGGGAGCTAACCAAAAGTTTTAGATGGATAACTCGTTTGTTTATGAAGATATCGAAAGCAAATTTGGTATTCGAAAGTTTTTTAGAGTTCCCCAGCACTGTACCGATTTGGAACCGAATCGGTTGACTATAACATATAGCCCCCACAGGACCGATTAGTCAAAAAAAATGTTTTTAGGGAACCACTCGGTGGATTATAAAGATATCGAAAACAAATTTGGCATTCGGAAGCCTTTTAGAGTTTTCCAGCACTGTACCAAATTTGATCGAAATCGGTTGACTATATCATAAAGCTCCAATAGGACCAATCGGTCAAAAAACATTTTTACTAGATTTTATCAAATTCGGTTGACTATATGCTATATGTTTGGTGCAAAATTCGATTGTATTTTGTTTGTTTATAAAAATATCGTAACTAAATGAGCCGACCATTTTTTTTGAGTCCTTAAGCAATATATCGGATTTGATTCCAACGACTTTAACGTACGCCATCTTTTATGGGTCTATTAAGTTTCTGCAAGCCGAAAATGTATGTAACATACAGGAGGACTCGTCTATCCCATCGGTCATAAAAACGTTTTTTGCGCAAAATTCGTTGTGTTTCGTTTGTTTGTAAAAATATTGTTACCAAATTTGGCAGTCGGAAAATTTTTATAGCTCCCAATCACTATAGTTAAATGTTAGTTTAGTACCGAGACAATGTGGTTAGTGACCAGTGATGCCAACTTAGCCTTTTCCGGCTGGAAAAAACCAAAAGTTTTAGATGGATTATTCGTTTGTTTATTAAAATATCGTAACCCAATTTGGTATTCGAAAGTCTTTTAGAGTTTCCCATCACTGTACCAAATTTGATCAAAATCTGTTGACTATATCATATAGTCCCCATAGGACCAATCGGTCAAAAAAAAACGTGTTTGGTGGAAAATTCGTTTTTTTTTTTGTTTGCTTATAGATATATCGTAATCAAATTTGGCAAAGAAATATCTTTTGGAGTTCGTAAGCAATATGTCTGATTTGATTGCAATGTGGTGGTACGTTCGCCATCTTTTTACTTGCTTTAGCCGGCAAAAATATCAAACAACCCCTATCTGGAAATCTACGCTTTTTTTTTTTTTTTTTTTTGTTTTTTGTAGCCTTTTTCTTAAAATTGAGTTTGTATAAGCATACCTTTGGAGTGACTTTTCTAGTAAACGAGAAACTAAAACAGCATGTTATAAACTTCGAACCAATAAACCCCATAATTTGTGTACTGCGACTAAGCACCAAAATGGATAACATACGCATAATAAACGCTCATACACCCACTAAGACTGGAAGCGAATATGATAAAGAATCATTCTACGATATCTTAGAAAACATGCGACAGATGCCCTCACCACGACACGATGATAGTCATAGGCGACTTGATTGCCAAAATTGGGAAAGAAAAACCATATCGGCATATAACGGGCAAGACTAAGACACAACAAACGAAAACGGAGCAAGGCTAATCAATTTTGCGGCCGCAAATTACTTAGTTATAGACAGCACCAGATTCGAAAGGTAGAAAATACACAAAGTGACGTCGGTCTCTACTGATGGGCTAACCAAAAACCAAATAGATCGACTCACGGCACAAGAGTAGCCTAATCCAAGCACGCTCCTATCGCGAGCAAAAGTGGACTCCGACCACTATCTACTTGGATCAATTGTACGCGCCAGAATATCGATAACAAGAAGCCAGTGTCACAACAAAGAGAAGAAGATTAACCTCGCATCCCTTACAGATGCCGCCAAACTGACAAACTTTCAAGAAATGATAGATGAACAAATGGAAAGTCTTTCGCATATATCGAACCCATCGGGAAAGTGGGGAAAAATGGCGTGCTTCCTGAAAGAAAAGTCAATCACAATTCTTGAGGTATCAAAAGCAAACAAAAGACCACCTGGTTTGATGAAGAATGCCAAACCGCCACTAGAAACAAAAATTAAGCCTATACATATATCAATGTTGCGTCGTAAGATAAGAACCGCGGAAGAAAATTTTTAAAACACTATAATTGACGTGTGGAATGCAGAACGCATGCCTCGTGACTGGGAAATCGGTAAATGGCATCCGACAAGTTTCTCCTTGGAGGGAATCCAAGGAATACACTACTGGAACTATCTTCTGTAAATCGGTACTACTTCTTGCATACGCAGACGACATCGATATTGTCGCAAAAAATCCTAAGGAACTAACTGAAGCCTTCCTAAGTATAGAGAGAGAAGGAAAAGAAATGGGCCTGATTATAAACCAGTGATGGGCAAAACTCATACCAACAAACATTTCTTTGTGTGAGTAAACAGCGCAGTAAGCAAAAGCGCACGAGAGAGCAAGAACCGCAATTAAGCAAAAACGAGCGAGAGATTTCACACACTTGGACCGTACATGAGCCGACTGCGCTGCGGCAGATTTTGGTGCAATAGCCTCGCGAGTTATGAAAATTGAGAGACTGCCCATCACTGCTATAAACGAAGCGAAAACAATGATAACACTAGTCGACGATGAAAAATCTTAAGAGATGAGACATATATTTTGTGTTAGGGCAATGTTTTAGCATTCAAAACCCGATTTTTGTTTTATATATATATAAAATATATATATTATATATTATTATATAGCTATTTTTTTGAAAAAGAACCAGTGTTTGCATTTACAACTCCATAGCAGCACTAGAGAGAAAAAAATTGCTCTGCTATTGCTCCTGCTCTCATTTTGTTTAGAGCAGAAGCACAGCACAGAGCATAACATTTGACAACAAACTCCATGCTATGCTATTCGTAGTTATAGTAATGTCAAAAAAGAGAGAGCAAAAATAGAGCAGCGTAATCGGTTTGTGCCATGGTAGAATAAACAAGGTAAGCTATTCCCGAAAATTTTTCGCGACACAAACCTTATTTTTATTTTCGTTGATGTCTACACGAGAAAGCCACAGTAGGTGCGACCATCAGCACAAAAAAAAAATTTTAAATATGCTTGCCTACGCACAACAACGGCAATGGGGGTGGTTTGCTTTTCGCTCTCCAGCTTAAAATAAGGTTTCAGTGGATTCAGGTATGCACCTGTATAATTCTACCATGGGTTTGTGCTATAGCATTCGAAGTTGTTGCTATAGCATTTGCTAGAGCAGTGGTGGGCAAAACTCATACAAACAAACATACCTTTGTGTGAGTAAGCAGCGCAGTAAGCAAAAGCGCACGAGAGAGCAAGAACCGCAATCAAGCAAAAACGAAAGAGAGATTGTACCGTGCATGTTTGGTGCAATAGCCTCGCAATTTATGTAAAATGAGAGACTGCCCACCACTGTTCTAGAGCATTTGCTATAGCATTTGTAGCAAGTGCTATAGTATTAGTGAAGCAAAGTATCGGTAAACTATAGGAAGCACGCAGCATAGCAACAGACACGAAGTTGAAGGTGCAACACACAATCTGATAGCTGAGCTAAATTTCAAAGGAAAAACAGGTTTTTCCTTATGCTATGCGGCGTGCTTGCTATAGTTTACCGTTACTTTGCTTCACTAATACTATAGCACTTGCTACAAAGGCTATAGCAAAAATTTCGAATGCTATAGCACAAACCGATTACTCTGCTCTATTTTTGCTCTCTCTTTTTTGACATTACTATAACTACGAATAGCACTTCATTCATTTTTTTGCTATTGCTTTTGCTCTGCTCTTAATTTCATTCATAGCACGAGCACAGCATGGAGTTTGTTGTCAAATGTTGTGCTCTGTGGTGTGCTTCTGCTCTAAACAAAATGAGAGCATGAGCAATTGCAGAGCAAAAATTTTGAACATAGCATAGCATTTTCAATCCCTGAAAAGAACATTTTCCAAAATACGGTTGCACACATAAGGTCATAAAAACTGTACTAATTCGAATTTTACCTTTCCGAAATGTCCCTAATCACAGAAATTGGTAGCCTTAAGAAAAAACGTAAATAAAGAAAAATTCGTATATTTTTGGTGGAATCTTGAGATTTCGTGTACTCATGATGATTCATTCATTCAGCTACTGGTGCTCAATAGACATTTCGAATTTCATGAAAAAGATCTTATTTGAAACTCCTACTTTCTATAACAAATTCAAATATAGAAGAGTGAACCACTTTTCAAAGATTAAATGCAGTTGAAGGTAAAAAAAAAAAATTCCTCGAAAAAATTCTATTATTTTCATTTTTACTAAAAATTCAATAATTCAGTCATTTTGTATCATAAAAAGACGACACACAGAAATCGCATCTGCAAATCATCACCAATAACTTAAAATAGATAGCTTTTTTCATGTCTAAGACTTTTGCTGAAAGAAAAACCGATATTTGTACGAAAAGTCACCAAAATGTTGTGTTTTTCGGGGTTTTGGGCACAAACTTTCGGCTGCAGTTTTTTCGTAATAATAATAATATAATAGGGAAAAGCTGCACTGCGACCCTTAGGATCTATTGTGCTCCCTTCAAGCGCTAGAGCTCCTCAACTAGCCCTATTTCCGTGACAAACTTGATTATCTGAGATGGTTCTAGTCGGGTAATATCATGCATCAATATTCTATGCACGCCAAGAAGGGATTTCCTTCTTCTGGCTAGGGCATCACACTCTGCAAGTATGTGCTGGGAGGTTTCCTCCTCGGTTTCACAAAACCTGCATGTGCTTGAATTCAAGATGCCAATAGTACACAGGTGTTTCCTGAGTCTGCAATGCCTCGTTAGTAACCCCGTCAGTATCCTAAGGGAATTCTTGCCCAATTGGGACACTTTCTTGAACCTAATTAAGTTGTAGGAGCCAAGAAGTTGCTTGGCCTGTCGTAAGCCGTCTGTGCCAGCCCAGTCAGTTTCCCGACAGGACCTTTCTTCATCTCTTAGCAGCTGCTTGGTAGTGTCAATGCCACAGTAAGGTTCAGGCTCTATTAGTGGTTTCGCAGCACCATTCCTCGCCAGTTCGTCAGCTGCTTCATTTCCGGGGATGTTCTTGTGTCCCGGGATCCATCTAAGGGAGACTCTGTTCCATTGTCCTAGACCGTTCAATTTGGTCCTGGTATCCCAGACCAACTTCGAATTAATCTTGGAGCCAGCCACCGCATTAATCGCAGCTTGACTACCTGACAGTATAGCAATATCTCTGTCTTTATATTTTCTTTCTAGGTTGATGTCTACACATCGGCCTATAGCACATACCTCTGCCTGAAATATGCTGGTGTATTTACCCAGAGCTTCTGACAGTCGCGTTCTTGGTCCCGCGACTCCCAGTCCAGTGCCTTCTTTAGTCAAGGACCCGTCCGTATACCACACAATAGTGTGTCTTTTCATAGGATGTATCTCCTCTAGCGTTGTCCAATTCTCTTTGTTGCTCAAAATAGTACTGAAGTTCCTTTCAAAGTGGTACTCTGTGATCATCTCATCTCTGGGTAAGAGAATTGAGGGGACCAGTTTTCCCAGTTCGTCAGCGTCTCTAGCACTTATTATGTGGCCTTTGCCAATTCCCTCAGCCGACATTCTTAACAGTGTCGCCTTCATTTGAAGCCTTACAACAGTATGAAGTGGGGTCAACTCCATAAGGACTTCCAATGCTGCTGTAGGACAGGTTCTCATGGCTCCTGTCATACATACACAGGCTAGCCTCTGTAGCTTCTTAAGGTCATTTTGGACGGAGGTAATCTCCACCCGAGCTCCCCAAGCAATAGCTCCGTAAGTGAGCATCGGCCTTATGACCATTAGGTACAGTCAGCGTAAAATCTTGGGAGATGCACCCCATGATTTGCCGGCTATCCTTCTACACGTGTACAGAGCCCTAATGCATTTGCTTGTCACGTTTTCTATATGAGAGCAGAACCTAAGTTTGCTGTCAAATATAACTCCAAGGTACTTAACTTGCTTGCTCCAAAGAATAGGACATCCCCTATATTCCCGCATATTCGGTAGTTTATATCTTTTAGTAAATTTAGGTTGAGACCTACTTCCTTGCACCAATCGTATGTAATATTTAATCCTCTCTGTACTATATCACATAGAGTGTTCTCGAATTTGACTACTGCGATAAGGACAATGTCGTCGGCATAACCTTGACAGTGTATTCCTTTGCTAGATAACCTATCTAGCAGTTCTGTTCTATACGCGTGCTGTGGGTCCCGCTTCAGAAGTGCCCAGTGCCAGGCTGCTGACCATTACCCTCCTTAGATGTGGTATAAGGTATTCTCTACCGTTCTGAAGGAGTGATGGAGATATTCCATCTGGGCCTGGACACTTGAAGGGCTGGAACGAGGTTATGGCCCATTCCAGTCGTTCACTTGTGACAATGGACTTGGCGAATTCCCAGTCCTCCTTTTCTGGTGTTCTACGCTTGGACACCGTTTGAAAAGGTACTACATCAGGTATGCTACCTGGGAAGTGCGTCTCAACTAGGAGTTTTAACTTATCTACCGCGTTAACGGTAAAAGTGTTGTCACTTTTCTTAAGAGAGATATTCCCCTCTGGTGCTGACTTCGCCATGGCTTTATGAAGTCTGGCCGCAGCGTTTGTGTTGGCTACAGACTCACAGAAATTCCTGTAGTTCTGACGCTTAGCCTTCCTAATACTCGCACTGTATAGAGTTAGACTATTTCGATAGGTCTCCCAGTCTCCCGTTCGTTAGGCACGATTGAAGAGTGAGCGACTCATCCTACGTAGTCCCTCCAGGTGTATATTCCACCATGGAGCATCTCTTTCTCGGCGTATTCGGCTGATAGGACAGCCTTCTTCAAAGGCATGGGTAATGGATTCATTCATCTCACGTACTCTTTGATCTAACTCCAATGGGTGTTTGGGTATTGTAACACCCAGATGGGGTAGTTCAAGTTCCAATCTCGCGTTAAAGATTTCCCAATTTGTCTTTTTGGGGTTGCGAGTTGGCTTACAAAAGTTCATATTTAGCGAAATATTAAACCTTATGATCTTGTGATCTGACATGGACTGTTCATTCGAAACGTGCCATTCCCCAACCCTTGAGTGGGTGCCGAAGGGGTTTTTGGGGTTACCGAGGTAACCGCCTCGATGGGGCCTTGTGTTTCAGGCTGCCCGGGGACCGGCTGTGTGACTACGTGGGAGTTCCCATCTGCAGCAACATTGGGTGGGCCTTTTCGGAGTCCATGCACTGAAACGGTGCCGAACCGAAAGAACAGCCGATAACCCTGCTCGACGATGGTCTTCATCGTCGTCTCATCTATGCCGATCGTCATCAGGACACCTTGTCCCTGTGTACGCATCGACATCACCTTCCAGAGATCTGCACATAGATCATTCTGGCTTTCCAGCAGCCGGATGAGGAATTCCTCAGTTTTGCCCGCACTGCGTGGAAGGAAGATGGTAACAGCATGTGCACTGGGAATATCGTCCCCTTTACGAGCCTCTAAGGCTACTCCCTTCCAGCCAGATAGTCTTGACGCTACATTGAAGAGCTATTCAGCTGGCTCCTCGCCCAGGCAGTCCACCACCAGGTAACCCGGTTTGAAGTGGATGCCTACTAGGCGCAATGCAGTACTCCATCCGTTGGCTACTTCCAACATGATGGCCTCCTCTATACTCGTCTGGTCCTCAGGTGTGAGCGTCACCTGTGGGTATTCTACGGGCACGATAGCTATCTTGACTACCTGTGCCACGTGTGCGTAGGATTCACGCACCGCTTGTCCAGACGGCGGAGGCCCTCTGTTAGCTGTGGCCGCTGACGTCGAGGGGCGTTCCTCATCATCAGCAGCTGGAGCAGCAGAAGGTTTCCGTTGGCTGGTGGCCGCGTATGTAGGGTCATTCCCTATGGCCTTACTCTTCAAAGTAACTACAGGAGCCGCCTTATTGCACGCTCTCTTAGGGGTGTCCGTCGGCGGCGTCAGTGTGCTGTTAAGCCTTTTCACTGCCTGTTCTTGCTGCGTACTGGCGCTGCGCCGGTACTCAGTGGCCTTTTTACGGGCCTCCTCAGGGGGAATTCCCTGGGCGATGAACCTAAGATACCATTTGGTTGACCAAGTGTTATGTCTATCACCTTACGCGACCTCGGCTTCTTCCTAGGTCTTTCACTCGACGTACCGTCTGCACGAAGAGGCAGGCGCATTGGCCGTGTGGTCACGGGCACGTTCGCGTTGCGCATCCTTTCCGGGGATTCCCGTACTTGTCTGCGATGCCCTTCCGCATTAGCGCGTACTTGGGCTTGCTTTACACTAGACGTTTCCGCGTTATCGCGTACTTTGTTTTGTGCATTCTGTCTAGTGACAGGACGCTCGGCATCGAGGAGTCTTTCCTCAAAATGCCTTGCGACTTCGGATGCGGGGGAGTCTTGCATTTTCTTTATGTTTGTATTATTTGTTTTTTTCATAGTTTGTCCCACGAATAGCGGAGAAGGGTAGAGTCCACCCGCACAGAGATCCGCATTTCGGAAAGGTAGTCTGCTCTACTTTTGAGAAAAATCAACGTATTGAACAAATTCGATTTAGTACAGTAGTTTTTATGACCTCATAAGTGCAACCGTATTTTGGAAAATGTCCTTTTTCACAAAAATATCCATAAAAAAAAAACAAGCCATGGGAGGATACAGCGAAAATCGAAATTTGAATGCTGAAATATTCCCTAACATAAAATATAAGTCTCATCTCTGGAGAAAAAAAAGTGTTAAATTTGTCGACTATTGTAATCATTACAACAACATCTAATGCACACATAGATATGGCTAAAGTATGTCGATAGGCGAATATAATAGACAGTAGAATTCTAGCCGAAAACAAAAGATATTTCAGTCTGAACAAATACATGAAAAGTGACTTCTTCGGTATACCCACAAAGATCGAAGTTTATCGTACGCTCATACTGCCAATTATCACGTATGCTTGTGAAACTTGGACAACAAGCAAAACTTTACTTTACTTTCATCTAAACTCGACACATTCGAAAGAAGAATTAAGATGTATTTTTGGCGGCATTCAAGAAAATGGGGTTTGGCACAGAAGATACAACCACGAGCTATGAAATGAATACAAAAACCCGCCTGCGTCCATGACAAAGAAAATCCATAGACTGAGGACTGAGGTGGGCTGGCCACATCATCAGAGCAAACAACGAATTATGATGGGGCAGCCGCAACAAAACCGTAGATGAGGATGCCCTAGATTGCGTTGGACGGAGCAAGTGGATACCAGTGCCAGTGAACTTGGGATACGATGTTGGAGAACCCAAGCAAGGAAATAGAGTGTTTAAAAAGGCATTTTAATTACATTGGTTTTTTGCTCTTATGTAAAGTTTGAGCACCTACTTTGCTTACCCGTACGTAGGTATTTAGCGATAAAATAGAACATTGGTGTTAGTGCTAGCCCTATCTAGATGTCAATTGCCCAAAAAGTGGCAGAACTGTTTACTTACAAAGATGTGCACCAGAAGCAAAAATCTTGGCGTTAAGAATTTTGCTACAGTTTTTTGAAGTAAAACTTTTTAGACGGCATTGTGAATGGGAGTAACTTTGAAATTTTGTTAAAAAATTTTAGTTTCGGTGCGTTTTTTTTATTATTATCTTCCGCAAAAATTGCGACGCTGACGTTGCAAAGCAACAGACACGAAGTTGATGGTGCATGACTTCGGCTCTTGTTGAGAAAGCGTGCCGTGGTCATGGTAAGGTGGTCTGCCGACTGCCAATTTTCTTCTTCTCTCAAATACTCAAATTGCGATACTATACCGTAAAATACCGAGTTGTCAACTACTCAAATTGCTATACCATACCGCAAAACACCGAGATGTCAACTACTCAAATTGCGATACCATTCCGCAAAAAACTGAGCTTTCAACTACTGAAATTTAGATACCTTACCGCAAAAAATAGAGCTGCTAACCGATCAATTGCGATACCTTACCGACAAAAAACAGAACTGCCAACCGGTCAATTACGATACCATACCGCATGCCAGCTGACCGCAAAACCAAACCAATCACAACCGGTATTGGCAGCATTTTACCGCATGAACGCAGGTGATTTGACCGCATAGTGACTGATACCGCTTTAGAACGCAAAATTTAAGTCAATAATCTGATGTGAATAAAAAAAAGATACCGGTTGCAGTTCTCTGATACATACATACAAATGCCAGTGTACATCCGAATGTATTTTATGGTCCCTAAAATAGGTCAAAGGTCATCATTTTCACTTTTTCCGTTTTTGACTGTATTGTTCTACATAAACCTTAAAAACTTATTTCCAAACAAACAAATTATGGTTCAAAAAGTCTCATATATATCAAAACATAATTTTAAAAAAATATAGAGTCGGCCTGAATAAATTTGGTAAGCTCTAAAATTGATTAAATTGACTAATTACACCAGGTATCCTTAACATGTTAGTCGTTTCTGTAGTAAAATGACATGCTAAAACCGAAAATGCAGTCAAAATTTTTTTGAAGAGTGGCTTCGAGATATTTTGAAAAAACCATTTTTCGAAATTTGAAAAAAAGGCGCATCTACTTAACAGCAAAATATCTCTGGTTATACTAAACTGATTTCGATAATTTTTTTACTTGACTGTAGATAATTGAATTACCCATCGATTATATATGGAACATGTTTTTGTCAAACTTACGGCTTACTGACCAGACACTTGACCTCAGCAGAGCGAGAGACACAGAATATGCTAGTGGGAGAAGTATGAGAGAGTTACACGAACAACAAAGCCAAGTAGCACACGTCCCAGTTAAATGTTAAACTCTTTCTCTATTTCTTTTTATGCTGATTTCTTACGCGCCCAGCGCAGAAGAATTACTATTGATGTTGTCCTATTCGCACTACTTATGCGTTGGCAGACTGAAGGTGATAAATAAAAGTAAAAGTTATGTTTAAAGATGTTTTTGTATGAATATTGATTGAATAAAATATAAATACAATTTTTAATATATTATTTACATTGACAAGTTTGCATATTTTAACTCACTCTCACGTTTTGTTTCACTTTCACGTTATGCGCTGACTGCATAAGAAAGTAGCTCAAAAAGCAATAGCAAAGAGTTAAACAATAACAATTTAGGCATCTTCTGAGAGCAGTCTGCATTTTTTGGCTTTGTTGTTGTTGTAATTCTCTCACATTTTTTCAATAAGATTTTTTGTGTCTCGCTCTGCCCTGTTCAAGTGTCTGGTCAGTGAGTTCGTGAAGTGCATTTGTCGTTAGTTATTTGTCGTAATTTTTTAATATTATAATACAAATTAATTTATGTTTAAAGCAGTGCATTATTTCATGTAAAGGTTTTTAATAAATGCAATAATTGTGTGCCTTTAAAGCTCACGATTGCATTTTTTAGACGTTAAGAATGCTTTATACACTTTACTAGCTATAACCGGAACCGAATTAAATTACCTTTTAAAATGCACCAAAATTTATTACAGGAGAACGATTCTTTATTATTTAATACTGATGGACTCATAAACTAACTTAACAGTCCCGCCTTTGTATTAAATAATGCACTGCTTTAAACATAAAACAATTTTCATTATTATAAAATTACGACAAATAACGAACGTACGGTTGCAGAACTAATGCGATCCCTGCCAAATGCAGTTCACGAAACGAAAGAAATAAAAGCAGCGTAGAAGAACGAGTGGGGCGAAAAAAGTTTTACTTTAAACGCGTGCTTGTGAATTTTTTTTTTATTTTAAATAAAGTTGCTTCGTACTGGTTTTTAACCTTGAAAAAAACAAAATAATTTAGTTGTTTAATAGATTGCATGGATTAAATTATGTAATGATGTATAAGTGCTTACATATGGCATTTAGCCAAAATATAATTGTATAATTTACTTCTTTATTTTTAGGATCTCCCGTAAACAAGGCAAAACTCGAATATGACAACCAAATTATTGCTGAGCAGGAAACATCTCTATCAAGATAAATAGTTTTGTAAAATAATCAATGTTTGTACAGGCAAATTTTTAGCCCAATTCTTATGTAAGGCGGTAACGGTGTGATACATATTTTTTATATTTTATTAAATCTAAATAAAAAAAAAATAGTTGATCTTAGGTTTTTTGTTTTGAAAAATCGAATTTTCAGGCGTAAAAACGGATAAGTATCAATGAACGCATAACTAGCAAAATTATTATTTTGCTACGTAAAATAGAAAACTTATAACTTATTTTTTAAACAAAGATATTGTTCATGCCAAAACGGCATGAGTGGGTTCAGCCTAGCTCCGTGCTTAGCTTCGCTCAAAGAGCGTAGGCTGCGCTCACTAAAAGAGCGTAAGCTGCGCAAGAGATGATCCCGACCCCGCTCAGCTTATGCTGCGCTTATGCTGTTCTAAGCTGAGCGCAATAGAATTAGTTCTCAATAACAATTTAATGTAAGCACACCCATGCACGCGCATTCCCCGACTTTCCATTTCTCTACATTAAAAATACACTCACATAAACATACATTCTACAAATAAAGACAATACAACACATTCAACAACACCAACATCTTATTACTGGGCAAGGGTCACACAGAGGGCCACGGAAAGGTCATACAAAAGGCACCAAGAAAATACCTACATACAACTCTAGCCAACCAGGAATCCTCCCCACTTCAACATTTGGTCCTTCGAGCCGGATCTTTACGACCCAACTTCAAGCTTCGGTGGATTTCTGCCCCAAATTTTCCCTATTTGGCTTAACGTATGTATGTAGTGTTTTTTATCAAAAAAAAAAGTGGTACAGTCGAGGCGGTGCCCGACAGTGGAATACCCCGTACCTTTTGTCTCGTAAAAATTTTCCCTGCATATTCCTTCTAAGAACTTGCCGATTGGAATTTTTTTTTTGCTTCGTCTGCTGAGATTCTGGATTCTTGATATACATCGTTGTGCAGAAATTGGATGACAAAACCCGAGAGAAATGGGAAGAGGATTTGCCATCGGATAAACTCTCGAATCGGGCTACAATGGCTTCATTTCTGGAAAAAAGATGTCGGACTTTGGAAAATATGGATAATGCTATGGTAACACACATACCTAGCAAACAGGTGGGAAAAAGCCGCCACAAATATAACCATAATTCACTTGTTTCCACATCTATCAATACAAATCATCCATTATGCATATTTTGCAGTAGTCAAGAACATTACTTGTCAAAATGTACTCGTTTTCTCAGCCTAAGTCCCAGATTACGTATTATCGAAAGGCAAGAAAATGCATCTGTGCCTGAATTGCCTTCGCAAGGGCCATAGTTTGCAGGAATGCAAGTCAAGACTCTGCAAGCATTGCCACAAGATGCTTTTTTATTACATTTGTCATCCAATGAAAATTCACTGACATCACCATTGTCACATACTGAATCGCAGTCATCATCATCTCTCGTATCATTTTCACAACCATCACACAAAACTCTAAAAAACTTGCCTCCTGATTACGTATTCCTAGCAACTGCAATCGTATTCGTAAAAAACCGTGTTGGTTCGCTCATACCTTGCCGCGCTATACTTGATTCTGCATCACAGCTTAATTTTATAACTACTCGCTTAGCAAAGCAGTTACAACTGAAAACGCACCAGTGTCACACTTCAGTATCTGGCATTGGAGAATCGACTCTAAATTCGGATAAGGCGGTCGATATTATCACACAATCACAGGATGGCACCTATCGTGCATCCTTCACAGCTGTTGTAACGCATACTATCACCGATTATCAGCCACACTACAATTTAAATGCTTCTGGGTGGAACATCCCTAAACATTTCACGCTTGCAGATCCGCTCTTTTATAAATCTTAACGTATCGATCTTCTTATTGGAGCTGGTCTCTTTTTTGATTTAATGTGTGTAGATCAAATACGCATTGCTGATGGCTTACCATCGCTTCAAAACACAAAATTAGGTTGGATCGTCTCTGGAGGCATCTCAACCATGCACATCAAGCCTAAATCACTTGCTGCAACTTCAAAACCACTAACAATAAAAACTGAAGACAACTCACTTGCTGCCATTGTCAAGCGTTTTTGGGAGATTGAAAACAATTACTCTTCATCGCCTTCGATTTCTGATGAGGATGCGCTCTGCGAGCACCTTTTTCAGAAAAATTATACACGCCTTGAGAACGGTCAATATTCTGTTCGTCTCTCTGCTAGCACTGGATTTGAAGCTCTTGGAGATTCATATTGCAGTGGGCTTCGTCGATTTAAAAGTTTGGAAACCAAGTTGGCAAAGAATCCAGCGACGAAAGCACAATACACCGAATTCATTCAGGAATATCTCAATTTAGGCCACATGTCGCTCACTTCGAATCAAACTGAATTCCATCAATTCTTTTTACCGCATCACTGTCTACATAAGCTCGACAGCAGTAGTACAAAACTCCGTGTCGTCTTTGATGGTTCAGCCAAAACAACAAGTGGATATTCGCTTAACGACTTACTGTTAGCAGGTCCAACTATACAGCCTAAAATATTTAACACACTCTTCGTTTTCGATTCTTTAAGGTTGCTCTTTGCGAGGACATATCAAAAATGTATCGCTGTGTGCGCATGTCTCACCCAGACGCCTATCTGCAATGCATTCTTTGGCGCAACAACCCTACTGAGGAAATTCAAATATATAAGCTGGAGACGGTAACTTATAAGACAAAACCTGCTGCTTTCCTTGCAATCAGAGCGATGCATCAACTGTCGTTTGACGAGGAAAAGGCCTTCCCCATTGGGAGCAAAAATCGTACGCAGGGACTTTTACGTAGACGATCTCATGTCTGGCGGTGAAACAGTTGAAGAAGTCAAGGAGATTCTACGCCATGTCAAAGGATTGCTTCAAAAAGGACACTTTCCCATACGCAAGTGGTGCTCAAACGAACAGAGTGCTTTGGTTGGCGAACCTGATTGCGATCGAGAAAAGTTAATGAAGTTTCATGATGGAACTGACATTGCCAAGGCTCTGGGATTGGTTTGGAACCCAAGCTCAGACAACTTATTGTTTAACTTTTCTCAAATTATGCCTGAGGGTCCAGTGACCAAGCGCAGTGTGCTATCGGCAATAGCAAGATTTTATGACCCCCTGGGCTTAATATCACCAATCATTACTAAATTCAAAATCTTCTTCCAGGCATTATGGAAAGAAAACCTGAGCTAGGATGCAAGTTTACCGCAACCTCTAGAGTTGACCTGACGTGACCTGACATCCCAACTATCTATGCTATGCTGCCGCAAGCGTCGTTGCAAATACACGCCTTTTGCGATGCCAGCATTTCAGCATATGGAGCATGCATATACCTTAGATCGGAAACAAATGGATCTGTATCATCGCATCTGCTCTGCTCTAAATCAAAGGTAGCACCTTTAAAAACAATAACTGTTCCAAAGCTGGAACTATCAGCAGCGCTCTTGTTGGCAGAACTTGTCGCCAGCGTATCAGAGAGTATATCATTTCCCTGCGAATTCCACTGCTGGTCGGACTCAACTATCGTTTTAGCATGGATTCATGAAATACCATCAAACTTAAACATTTTTGTAGCCAACAGAGTCACACAAATTCAGGATATGACAAAGGGAATGATATGGCATCATGTCCCAACTCACGCAAATCCGGCGGAAATACTGTCTCGAGTCTGCACTTCTAGAGAACTGTTGGATCTTCGTTAATGGATCAACGGCCCAGAATTCCTGCTTCTAAAGTCTACGGAGTGGCCATCTATCGCGCTGCAGTCTACAGACCTACCGGAGCGTCGTCGCACAACTCTGCTGTTATCAGCGCAGCAAGATGTATCTTTTAACTGCAAGTACCAAAATTCTTTTAACAAGCTTCAACGTGTATTTGCATACGTATACAGATTTTCTCGTCTACGTTTCAAGAATCATCCGCATGAGAAAGGAGAACTGTCTGTCGATGAAATATGGAATGGCACATGTCTGCTCTTGAGGAATATCCAGCAGTTTTCTTTTGCCGAGGAACTTCGTGCGCTAAGGAAAAATCTACCAGTTTCATCCAAGAGCAAAATCTACTCTCTTAATCCCGAAATTGGCACTGATGATTTGCTTCGAGTTGGTGGCAGGCTTCAGTACTCACATTTGGACTACAATGCAATGCATCCCATATTGCTTCCGAAAAACCATCCAGTGACAATGGCTTTGATTGCGTGCTACCACCAAAAATATTTACATGCTGGTCCTCAAAGTCTGCTCGCTTCGATACGTCAGAGGTATTGGCCAATCGGTGGCCTAAAACTGGTGTCGAGCGTCGTAAATAAATGCGTCAGATGTTTTCGGATGAAACCTATTACTTTTGAGCATATAATGGGAAGATTGCCTGCAGACCGCGTACAACCAAATCCCGCGTTTCATACTACTGGAATTGATTTCTGTGGCCCATTCTACTATAAAGCTGAGACCAGGAATAAACCACCTCACAAATGCTACATTTCAGTCTTTATCTGCTTTTCAACAAAGGCAATACATTTAGAAGTCGTACAAGACTTGTCAACAGCAGCATTCATCGCGGCTCTACGTCGTTTTATAAGTATTAGAGGGAGTCCACGAACCATTTGGACAGACAACGCAACAAACTTTGTTGGTGCCAAGAATGAACTCGAAGAATTGAAGCAGTTATTTCTTAGCCAACCTCGCATAGCTTTTGTGTCATCAGCTTGCTCGTCCAACGGTATTGACTGGAAATTTATTCCGCCACGATCACCACATTTCGGTGGTTTATGGGAAGCTGCGGTCAAATCTTCTAAGTTCCACTTTTATCGTGTCGTCGGCCTATCCATTTTAACTCTTGATGAACTTCAAACACTTGTTTATGAAATTTCAGCCATGCTTAATTCACGTCCACTTTCATCAATTACAGAGAATCCATCTGATATTGATGTGCTCACTCCTGCTCACTTTTTAAAAGGTTCAAGCTTCACCAAGTTTCCGGAACCAGACGTAACTCACCTCAGCACCAATCGTCTCAGTCGTTGGCAACGAGTGACGCAGATGCAGCAAGCTTTCTGGAAGAAATGGACCACTGATTACTTGTCTCAGCTTCAAGAACAAGGCAAGTGGCGAGCTGGAAGACCAAACCTACAAACAGGGAGTGTCGTGCTTCTGAAGGATGACAACTTGCCATGTCTAAAATGGCAGCTTGGTCGCATCGAAGAAGTCATCCCAGGAAAAGATGGCATCATCAGAGTCGCTATGATCCGCACAGCTACGGGTCTTATGAAAAGAGCGGTCACCAAATTAGCCGTTCTGTCCGTTGAGACCAATCTTGTTGAAAGCCTGACTCTTCCTACGGGGGGAGTATGTCCGGAGCAGAACTAAAAACTTGTATATTAATTGTAAATGCCATTGCGGCTTATGTTTGTTTTGCTAAAACTAATCTTACATTGTAACTAAGCATAAGTCACAATAGAACATATGTTATGTCAATAAGCTTTTCTCTATTGTAACGAAAGCTCCGCTGAGCTTTATGTTAGCGCAGCAGCCTAGCGCCTGCATATGTAATAACTCCCACTTCTGTAACTACGATCGCCGTGGAATAAACGTATTTTGCTTATATATATTTGCTTTATTTTGCGCAAAAGGTTGGCAATTTGTGTCTCTCGTCAAAACAAAAATATATTCATATATTTAAAAAAGTGCAAACAAACAAAAACATTGTTGTTTGCTACAATCCAAAAACCACCACCAAAATCATATAGTTGAAAGTGCATCAACAAACCAAGTGCATAGCGAACGTGTGTGCAAAGAGAAGCAAAGAAAAGAGAGCGTTAGCGGCCGTCTGCTCAAAGCTTATTAACCCTAGAGTGGTGCACTGTCTTCTTTTTCCGTCCCTTTCAGCGGCGTTTATATGCTTTTATACATGTATTACGTGCAACATATAAAATCACAATATATAATTTAACAATTAAAAATATATCTACTCAAAAAAAAAAATCCAAGAAAAGACAAAATAAAGACGAGTGCCATTCTAGTTTCCAAATGAAGATAAGCTCTATTTTCCGGATGAGAATTTATCCTCTAGTTTTGTTGTTTGCACACAAATACGCGCACTTTTCCAAATTTTTGGTGGTTTCCAGTTAAACAGACTTATATTGCACACAATTATCACACGCACACAATCCAGAACTATTGCACTTACACACAATCCACAAATATTAATTGCACTCTTTCAACACAACTCCAAAATAGTTGGGGTACTATTTACAACTATACTTTTGTAAAAATAAGAAATAAAGAAATATTCCAACTGTGTTTTATTCTTAAATTTAAGTCGGTACATCGACGACTTGAACTCCAAACACAAAATATATAAATTTATTAGGTTTAAACAATTTTTCACGATTGAGAAAGAGAGAAAAAACATAAAATAAATGTGAGATGTGTGGTTTTTATTACAAAGTAAATTTTTTTTGTTTTGTTTTTCATAAGTGTTTATATTTGTTTGAACAAAGTTCGTGTTAGTACAGCACAAATTGAGACAATTTTTTAAATCGGATGAAAACTTGAAAAGGTATTAGTTAATATTGGTATGAGTGCTTGAATTTCTTAATAGTTAAAGGTGGCTTCCGCTACAAGCAAAAATGAAACATTTAAATTGACGACTAATTTGAGCATCGATTGTGCTTTTTGATGCGAATTTTATTAAATTTTATTTTGTTATTAATATAATTATCACAATATTTTTTTTTTTGTTTGGAAAGTTGTGAGTGATTTGCTGTGTTTTGGTAGAACATATAAAAAATGCTCGTTTTATTGGTTTTTATTACAAAGTACATTTTTTTTGTTTTGTTTTTCATAAGTGTTTATTTATTTATTTACCCTAATATTATAAATGTTCATTTAATAACTAATTACAAAACATAGAGTTTAGCCTTTACAGCTTTAAAACTATAATATTTACATTTTAAGCATTAAGTCAAAATATTTGTTATATAATATTAAATAATAAGGAAAAAGGGGAAAAAACATGAACTGTTATACGACCTTGTTCAAAAAGTTCACGGAATCATAACTGTGTGGGGCGCTCAGTCACCGGATTTGATGTCTCTTTTTTTTTTCCTAAATTGCCACATCTGTCATTGACTTTCTATGAAATTTTCAGCTTGATAGCTTGACATTTGTAAAAATGCGTGTTTTCGATTTTTTTACAATTTTCATGGAAAAAAGGGATCGCGTTGACGATGATTTCCAAGGTTGAATCCGACCCAACATTCATTAAACGGATCATTACTGGAGACGGGACGTGGATTTATGAGGATGAGACGCACTCCAGACATTAAGCGAGCGAATAGCGTGCACCGAATAAGCCACGACCGAAAAAACCACGTCGTTTTCAGTCGAAAAAAAAGGCGATGCTCATTTTTTTCATGGATTAATGTGTATCATGAACTCCTCCATGAACTCCACAAGGCCAGACCGTTAACAAGGAGTATTATTTGGGCTTTATGAGAGGTGTGCGTGCGTGAAGCAATTTTCCAAAAAAAGACCGGATTTGTGCGCAAACAACTCGTGGATCTTACACCATGATAACGCACCGTCGCACAATGTCATCTTTATCCGTGACCATTTGGCTAAAAACGGAACAAATACCTTCCAACAACCACCGAATTCACCTGATTTGGCGACTCAAGAAACCGCTCCGTGGAACGCGTTACGAAGATGGCTCTGATGGCCATACCGCAAACCGATTATAAAAAATGTTTCGAGGATTGGATCAGGCGCTGGCATAAGTGCGTTGCAGTCGATGGGGAGTACTTTGAAGGGGACAATATCGATTTTGATGAATAATCTTGTATTTTGAATTTACTGAATAAATTTCGTGAACTTTTTGAACAAGGTAGTATGTGTACCTTATTTCTCAATTATTTTCCTCGTACACTTGAATTAACAAATTTTATCCATGTAAAAAGCATAATGAATAAAATTATGACTGCTGTACTGCTAAAAAAATGATGTCCCGATGCATTGTTTTTTTCGAGTAAAAAGGTTCGTCGTACTTACAGAACACAATGATTCAAGCTTAAGGTGTAATAGAGGGGCCGGTACAATTTCCCCGGATCTTATCTCTACGGCCCTGGGTATATGCCTTACAGTCGGAGCATGCCGACAATGATTTACTCTCCATTTTCTTTAGTGTTACATTTTGATGCGACGAAAAGCATATGTATTTGTAGAGCTTGGGTAGACGCAGTATTTGCTTTAATAATTTCTTTTATTTACAAATTTGAATTTTTACTTTTTACTTCACTTATTTATATTTAAAATATAGCTTGATTTCATTGTTTAACTTTGTCTCTTTATTAATTTCACAAACTCATTACTTAATTTCATAAGTCATATTTATCACGACTTCATTATAAAACTCATTTTGGACAAAACCACATCCCATGCTTACGCTGCACCAAACTCTACTGAATTAAGTTCTTTTTATTGCTCATATTCGTTCTCTGGCTATCTAGATGTATTATATGATTTTCGATTTTCTTTCCGAATCATTTTGTTTTCTTTTCCTTTGACTTATTTCATTCTTCTTCTCTTGGAATTCTTTTAAGATTTCTTTCTCTAACAACGTTTTTTATGGGTGTCGTATTTCGTACGAATGTCCATTCCTACCTTCTACACACGATTTGATAAATAGGATGAGATCCACTTTAAAAGCCAAGGCGGAAATCGTAAACGCTACAGTTTAACTAGAAGAAGGCTATGGTTTACTGAGTCAAATGCCTTACTGAAGTCAGTATAAATGACATCAGTTTGCATTTTGTTAATCAAACCATTTTTAATAAGAGAAGAAAGTTCTAAAAGGTTAGTAGAGGTGGACCGACGTTTTACAAACTAGTGTTGGGAGTCAAATATTAAAGAAGGACAGTGGTGTTGCAATAGTGAAGTGGCAATCCTTTCAAAAACTTTTGGAATTGAAAAAACCTTACAATATCGAAAAAAAAAAAAGTAATTAAAGACTTACAACTAAATTACATACTAAGACTAGAAAAAGGCTAAGGACCATAAAGATCTAGATCATCACTAATAGTGTGGGATGTTAATATTTTTAAATTAAATTTAGTTATAGCCTGATAAATTTTGTCATCAATCATGCAAATATCTGATTTTTTATGGAGTCGAGAAGTGGAGTAATAGAATGGAACATCAAATCTTATTTTTAGGATCTTATTCTGGATTCTTTGTAATTTAAGCCGGTGACACGCTGCACCATCACCCCAAACCTCCGAGCCATATAACATAATTGGTACAAATATAGATTTAAATAAAGTTAGTTTGTTTTTTACTTGCAGCTTCGACTTTCGATTTATAAGAGGATACAAAATTTTTATTGTCTTATTTACTTTATCTAAAGTTTTTGCAATATGCACATTAAATTTCAATTTATTGTCAATATAAATACCAAGATATTTTATATAACTATCCCATTGGACACATACGTTATTTATTAACAGAGTCGAGCTGGGCAAGTGACATGGTTTCCGCTTGCGGGTGAAGAAAATTGCATTTGTTTTGGTTATATTAAGTTTGATTTTCCACTTATGAAAGTATTCATTAAGGGTGTGCAGGGCTTCAGTTAGGTTTTGTTTTATGTCGCTGTAGCAGTTACCTGAGCAATATAAGGCAGTGTCATCGGCAAAAATTAGCGTTTTACATTGCCCATGCATTGGGATGTCGTGAGTATAAATGTTGTATAGAATAGGTCCTAAAACAGAACCTAGAGGGACGCCTGATGTTATCAGTTTTTTTGTCTGATTTGACACCATTCATGTCTACCCAAAAGTATCTTTCGGATAAGAAGCTGTTTATAGTTCGTAAAAGATACGTGGGTATGCCTATCGTTTGCAGCTTATACAGTAAGTGTTTACATTTGTTTGAACATAGTTCGTGTTAGTACTGCACAAATTGAGACAATTTTTCAAATCGGATGAAAACTTCAAAAGATATAAGTAAATACTGGTAAGAATGCTTGAATTTCTTAATTAGTTTAAGGTGGCTTCCGCTACAGGCAAAAAATGAAACATTAAAATTGAACACTAATTTGTGCATCGAGGGTATTGAGCCGCAACTTTTTGATGCAAATTATAATACATTTTATTTTGTTATTAATATAATTTTCAAAATATTTCTTTTTTTTTTTATATTTGTGTGAGATGTGCGGTGTTTGGCAATACATATAAAAAAGCCTCGTTTTGATGGTTTTTATTAGAAAGTCAATATTTTTTTGTTTTCTTTTTCATAAGAATTTATATATGTTTGAACAAAGTTCGTCATAGTACAGAACAAATTGAGACAATTTTTCAAATCGGATGAAAACTTCAAAAGATATAAGTAAATAGTGGTATGCGTGCTTGAATTTCTTAATTAGTTTAAGGTGGCTTCCGCTACAAGCATAAAATGAAACAATAAAATTGACGATTAATTTAAGCATCGAGTGTGCTGAGTCGCAACTTTTTGATGCAAATTTTAATAAATTTTATTTTGTTATTAAAACAATTTTCACATTATTTTTTTTTGGAAATTTGTGTGAGATGTGCGGTGTTTGGCAGAACATATAAAAAAGGCTCGTTTTGATGTTTTTTATTAGAAAGTCAATATTTTTTTGTTTTCTTTTTCATAAGAGTTTATATTTGTTTGAACAAAGTTCGTCATAGTACAGAACAAATTGAGAAAATTTTTCAAATCGGATGAAAACTTCAAAAGATATAAGTAAATACTGGTATGTGTGCTCGAATTTCTTAATTAGTTTAAGGTGGCTTCCGGTACAAGCAAAAAATGAAACATTACAATTGACGATAATTTAAGTATCAAATGTGGTGAATCGCAACTTTTTGATGCAAATTTTCATAAATTTTATTTTGTTATTAATACAATTTTCACAGTATTTTTATACCCTGTACCGTATGGTACAAAGGGTATATTAAGTTTGTGCAAGCCGAAAATGTATGTAACATACAGAAGGAAACGTCGGAGACTCCGCAAAGTTACCTAAAGTATGATCAGAGTGCCTAGAGAAGTCGATATACCGATGTCCGTCTGTCTGTATGTCTGCCTGTATGAACGCCTAGATCTTAGAGATGGTAAGAGCTAGAGCAAGCAAATTTTCAGATTAGATTCGTTATTATGTTAGGGGATGCAAGTTTATTTTATATTTTTGATATCGGGGATATATTATATAGCTCCCATAGGGGTGTCTCAGAGGACCTCGAAAAACACGAAAAGTTTTTTTTTTTGTTTAAGAAGATATCGTAACTAAATTTGGCACTTAAAAGTTTTTTAGAGATCCTAATCGCTAAACCAAATTTTATCAAAATCGGTTGACTATATCATATAGCTCCCATAGGACCAATCGGTCAAAAAAATGTTTTTTGTACAAAATTCGTTGTGTTTCGTTTGTTTATGAAGATATTGTTACCAAATTTGGCATTCAGAAGTTTTTTAGAGTTCCTAATCACTATACCAAATTTGATCAAAATCGGTTGGCTATATCATATAGCTCCCATAGGACAGATCGGTCAAAAAAACATTTTTGGTCAAAAATTCGTCCGTTTTTGTTTGTTTATGAAGGTATCGTAATATAATTTGGCAATCAAATGCCTTTTGGTGTTCTTAAGCAATTTATCGGATTTGACTGCAAGCAGTGGTACAGGGTATCACAAAGTCGTCCGCGCCCGACTTTAACGTACGCCATCTTTTTTTTAAATATTTGTGAGATGTGCGGTGTTTGGCCATATATATAAGAAAGCCTCGTTTTGATGGTATTTATTAGAAAGTCAATATTTTTTTGTTTTCTTTTTTATAAGAATTTATATTTGTTTGAACAAAGTTCGTATAGTACCGCACAAATTGAGATAATTTTTCAAATCGGATGAAAACTTTAAAAGATATAAGTAAATACTGGTATGAGTGCTTGAATTTCTTAATTAGTTTAAGATGGCCTTCGCTACAAGCAAAAAATTAAACAATAAAATTGACGACTAATTTGAGCATCGAGTGTGATGAGTCGCAACTTTTTGATGCAAATTTTCATAAATTTTATTTTGTTATTAATATAATTTTCACAATATTTTTTTTTTTTTGGAAATTTGTGTGAGATGTGCGGTGTTTGGCAATACATATAAAAAAGCCTTGTTTTGATAGTTTTTATTGCAAAGTTAATTTTTTTTGTTTTGTTTTTCAAAAGTGTTTATATTTGTTTGAACAAAGTTCGTGTTAGTACAGCATAAATTGAGACAATTTTTTAAATCGGATGAAAACTACAAAAGACATTAGTAAATACTGGTATGAGTGCTTGAATTTCTTAATTAGTTTAAGGTGGTTTCCGCTACAAGCAAAAAATGAAACATTAAAATTGAGCACTAATTTGAGCATTGAGTGTGCTGAGTCGCAACTTTTTGATGCAAATTTTATTAAATTTTATTTTGTTTGTTTTGAGGAGACACTATTTGGCGCCACCTTTGGCCAAATTATAAAAAATAATTGATTTACAATAATAAGCCGGTCTAATTAATATAAACGTGCGTGTTTATTGAGTGATCTGTCTGAAATAATTAGAGCTAGCGCAAGAAGCAGCAGCTGCAAGCGAAAGCTCGACTTAAGCAAAAAGAGAGAGAGTGTAACACAAATAAAAGCTCCCGCGTGAGTGAGCTCAAAGCGAAGAGCGTGATTAAAAAGAATATGCAACAAGTGCATTATTTATTTTTAGTTATTTTTATGCTGTGTTTGTTATTGTTATGTTATGTATTAGTTATTGGAACGTTATGTATTAGTTATTGGAATTATGTGTTCGTTATGTTCTGCTCCCGACATGCACCCCCCGTTGGAAGAATCACGCTTTCAATCGATGTGGTTTCCAAGGGCAGAACAGCAATTTTGTTGACAGCTCTCTTTATTAAGCCGGTTGCAGTCTTGATAATTGCGACTCGCACAACGCCGTCTTTGCCAGGGATGACGCTGTCGATTTTGCCTAGATGCCATTTGAGTGGAGGAAGGTTGTGTTCTTTTAGTAGAACGATGACACCCGGTTCTAGGTTTGGAACTGAAGAGCGCCATTTTCCGCGCTCTTGAAGAAGCGATAAGTAGCTCGTACTCCATTTGCTCGTACTCCATTTCCCAGCGACTAAGACGATCGTGCCAAGTCAATCCAATAGATTGACATGCGTTGTTAAGATCGGTTTTTTGGGGGTCGCTAAGAAACAGTTGACGCAGTTCTTGAAACTCATTTTTCGCTCCAATGAAATTTGTCGCGTTATCCGACCAAATGGCGTTGGGTTTGCCTCTGATGCTAATAAAGCGTTTCAGAGCAGCGATAAACGACGGCGTTGATAGGTCTTCTACTACTTCCAAGTGCGATGCCTTTGTTTCGAAACAGACGAATATCGAAATGCAGCATTTTATGGGCGCTTTGTTTCTGGTTTCAGCCTTACAGTAGGATGGCCCACAGAAGTCTACTCCGGTAGTATTAAATGGTCGACTTGGTTGTACACGATGCTCTGGTAATGGTGCCATGATGTGTTCGTATATTTTAGGCTTCATACGAAAGCAGCGTATGCGTTGGTTAATAATGGAAGCAACAGCTTTGCGCCCTCCAATGGGCCAAAATCTCTGCCTTAAAGCAGCAAGCAAACTCTGCGGTCCAGCGTGTAGAAATTTGTGATGAAAAAACGAAACGATCGCACGGGTGACTGGATGATGTTTTGGCAACAGCATTGGGTGCCTAGCATCGTAGTCCAAAAATGAATTTTGAAGCCGTCCGCCTACTCGAATTACTCCTTCCGAGTCCATAATAGGATTGAGTGATGACAGCTTGCTTTTTGGTGAGAGTTGCCTTTTGCTAAGTAGTGCTTTATACTCATCAGTGAAATGCACCTGCTGTATGGCTCTGATGAGTAAGAGTGTGACGCGCTTAATGTCTTCTACTGTAAGAGGTCCTGTTCGGCGAGGCTGGTCCTTATGTTTTAGCAGTAGAAAACGATGAATATATGCGAAGACACATTGCAGTTTTCCAAATGAATTTTGGAACTTGCAGTCGAATGAGATGTCAAGTTTGTTAGATAGAACGAAGACTTGGCGGCGTCTTTCAGGTAGATCCAAAATAGGCTCCAAGCTTGCAGGCCAATTGTTGCTGCTTGACCACAAGAAAGAGGGCCCCTGACGCCAGAGACTAGATTGCAACAGCTCTAGAGGAGTACAACCACGTGACGGGATATCTGCAGGATTCATCTGGGAAGGCACATGGTGCCAAATCATCCCTTTGGTTAGCTCCTGGATCTGTGCAACCCTGTTGGATACAAAAACATTAAAATTTGATGGCGATTCACGTATCCAAGAGTGAACTATGGTTGAGTCTGACTAGCAATGAAAAGCGCAAGTGAACGGTACGCTTTGAGCAATGTTGGCAATGAGTTCAGCAAGTAAGTGTGCTGCTGCTAATTCCAATTTGGGAATCGTGAGTGTTTTTAAAGGAGACACTCTTGATTTTGAACAAAGCAAATGTGACGTGAAGGTTCCAGCTAGTTCAGACCGGACGTAAACGCAAGCACTATAAGCAGATATGCCCGCAACACAAAATGCATGAACTTCCCATTTCGCGTGAGGCAGCATGACAAAACGAGGAAATTGAAGTGAGCGAACTGTTGAGATCTGAGATATAAGATCGATCCACGTTGATTGCATGGCTTGGGGTAAAGATTCATCCCAACTCAGCTTCACTTTCCACAAGGCTTGAAGAAATATCTTGAGCTTAGTGATGATCGGCGCTATCTGCTGGTTCGTTGGAGCACCATTTTCGAATTGGAAAATGGAATCTTTGCAACAACTCCTTTACTTCTCGCCTGATTTGGGAGACTTCTTCGATTGTATCACCACCAGAGATAAGATCATCGACGTCGAAGTCCCTGCGAATGATTTTAGATGCTAATGGAAGCGTAGCTTCTTCGTCGTAGGCCAGCTGATGCATGGCGCGGATGGCTAAATATGCAGCAGGCTTTGTGCCGTATGTCACTGTGTCCACTTTGACATCGTCCACAGTATTGTCCCGCCAGAGAAAACATTGAAGAAGCTCATCAGGATGAGTCATACGGACGCAGCGGTACATTTTCCATATCGTTTAATGATGAACCTGATGTGGATTTAGCTGAGCGATCAAAGACAACGCGCAATTTTGTTGTAGTGCTATCCAGTTTGTGGACGCAATGATGTGGCAAGAAGTATTGAGGAAAGCTTGACTGCTTAGATGATAGCGACAAATGACCTAAGTCTATATATTCTTGAAGAAATGCTGAATATTGCTGCTTCAGCGAGGGATTTTTAGCGAGTTTGTTCTAGAGAGTTTTGAGGCGGCGTAAAGCGCGATCATATGAGTCTCCTAGGGCATCAAAATTGGTTTTTGCGGGAAGACGTACTGAATATTGACCCGATTCGAGGCGCGAGTACCCATTTAGGAACAACTGCTCGCACAAAGCGTCCTCATCTGAGATAGATGGCGAAGTGCCGAAGCAACTGTCGATTTCCCAAAATTGTTTGACGATTTTAGATAAGTTATCGTTTTCTGGTTGCGGGCTCGGCTCCTTGTTAAGTGTGGCCAATGCTAAATGTTTGCCCTTTGTGCCGGACTGGCTACCAGACACAATCCAAACGAGCCTGGTGTTTTGGAGCAATGGTAGTTGGTTTGCTACGCGAATTTGCCCAATACAAAGAATATCTGTCGCTTGTAGAAGAGTGGATCAGCGAGAGAAATGTTGTTTGGTATTTTCCAATCAGTTGTATTTATATCGAAGTGCGGTTGATAATCAGTTATAGTGTGGAAGGAAGCACGATAGCTTGCATTGTAAGACTGAGCAGAAATATCAACCGATTTATCAGAAGAAAGAGATTATTCCCCTATGCCTGATATAGCGATAGGGTTTAAGCTGAAGCTGATTGGCAAAACGAGATGTGATGAAATTTAGCGAGTAATGCGCGACGCCCGATCGATTTTGAATATATACAATAGCAGTAGCAGGCAACACGTAGTCGGTCTGATTGGTTTTATTGGTTTCAGGGGGAGACGAGGTTGTAGAGATAAGCGTAGCCGAAGATTGAGTTTGGGTGGCAATAATAGCCGTAGGCTGAGAAACGAGCGGTGTGGCATTTGCCTCCATATGTAGCAACGAATGATGCTTTGCCGAGCAGTGCTTGCAGTGCCCTGATTTGCAATGCTGCAAGCTGTGGCCTTTGCGCAGGCAGTTTAGGCAAAGATGCAATCTTTTTATTTCTTTATAACGTAGGTTAGGAGACACGCTTAAGAATCGTGGGCACCTTCATATATAATAGTCTTTGGCATCACAAAATGTGCATGCTGCTGAGCTATTATTTGTTACAATAAAAGTGTTACGGTGAGATTTATTTGAGGTGTATGGTTTACCGTAGCGCATTCCAAGTTTTCCATAGTGCGGCATCTCTTCTCTAACAATGATGACATGTCGTCCCATCTAGGCAACTTATTCGTTGGCAAGGCTTCTTCCCATCTCTCGAATGTGATTTGATCTAGCTTGGAGGCGATGAGGTGGATGAGCAGTCCATCTGCAAGCTCCTGCGTTGTTGTCATTGTGCTCACAATATTTTGTATCGGATGAAAACTACAAAAGATATTCGTAAATACTGGTATGAGTGCTTGAATTTCTTAATTAGTTTAAGGTGGCTTCCGCTACAAGCAAAAAATTAAACACTAAAACTGAGCACTAATATGAGCATCGTGGGTATTGAGTCGCAACTTTTTGATGCAAATTATAATACATTTTATTTTGTTATTAATATAATTTTCAAAATATTTTTTTTTTTTTTTATATTTGTGTGAGATGTTTGGCAATACATATAAAAAAGCCTCGTTTTGATGGTTTTTATTACAAAGCTAATTTTTTTTGTTTTCTGTTTCATAAGAATTTATGTTTGTTTGAACAAAGTTCATCATAGTACAGAACAAATTGAGACAATTTTTCAAATCGGATGAAAACTTCAAAAGATATAAGTGAATACTGGTATTAGTGCTTGAATTTCTTAATTAGTTTAAGGTGGCTTCCGCTACAAGCAAAAAATGAAACATTTAAATTGACGACTAATTTGAGCATCGAGTGTGCTGAGTCGCAACTTTTTTATGCAAATTTTATTAAATTTTATTTTGTTATTAATATAATTTTCAGAATATTTTTTTTTTGGAAATTTGTGAGAGATGGGCGGGCTTGGCAGAACATATAAAAAAGGCTCGTTTTGATGTTTTTTATTAGAAAGTCAATATTTTTTTGTTTTCTTTTTCATAAGAGTTTATATTTGTTTGAACAAAGTTCGTCATAGTATAGAACAAATTGAGAAAATTTTTCAAATCGGATGAAAACTTCAAAAATATAAGTAAATACTGGTATGAGTGCTTGAATTTCTTAATTAGTTTAAGGTGGCTTTCGCTACAAGCAAAAAATTAAACAATAAAATTAACGACTAATTTGAGCATCGAGTGTGATGAGTCGCAACTTTTTGATGCAAATTTTCATAAATTTTATTTTGTTATTAATACAATTTTCACTCCGCAAAGTTACCTAAAGTATGATCAGAGTGCCTAGAGAAGTCGATATACCGATGTCCGTCTGTCTGTATGTCTGCCTGTATGAACGCCTAGATCTCAGAGATGGTAAGAGCTAGAGCAAGCAAATTTTCAGATTAGATGCGTTATTATGTTAGGGGATGCAAGTTTATTTTATATTTTTGATATCGGGGATATATTATATAGCTCTCATAGGGGTGTCTCAGAGGACCTCGAAAAACACGAAAAGTTTTTTTTTTTTGTTTAAGAAGATATCGTAACTAAATTTGGCACAGAGATCCTAATCGCTAAACCAAATTTTATCAAAATCGGTTGACTATATCATATAGCTCCCATAGGACAGATCAGTCAATAAATCGTTTTTTGCCCAAAATTCGTTGTGTTTCGTTTGTTTGTGAAGATATCGTAACTTTATTTGGCAGTCGGAAGTTCTTTAGAGCTCCGAGTCTTTGATTAAAATCGGTTGACTATATCATATAGCTCCCATAGGACCAATCGGTCAAAAAAATGTTTTTTGTACAAAATTCGTTTCGTTTGTTTATGAAGATATTGTTACCAAATTTGGCATTCAGAAGTTTTTTAGAGTTCCTAATCACTATACCAAACTTGATCAAAATCGGTTGGCTATATCATATAGCTCCCATAGGACAGATCGGTCAAAAAAACATTTTTGGTTAAAAATTCGTCCGTTTTTGGTTGGTTTAGAAGGTATCGTAATATAATTTGGCAATCAAATGCCTTTTGGTGTTCTTAAGCAATTTATCGGATTTGATTGCAAGCAGTGGTACAGGGTATCACAAAGTCGTCCGCATCCGACTTTAACGTACGCCATCTTTTTTTAAATATTTGTGAGATGTGCGGTGTTTGGCCATATATATAAGAAAGCCTCGTTTTGATGGTATTTATTAGAAAGTCAATATTTCTTTGGTTTCTTTTTCATAAGAATTTATATTTGTTTGAACAAAGTTCGTCATAGTACAGAACAAATTGAGACAATTTTTCAAATCGGATGAAAACTTCAAAAATATAAGTAAATACTGGTATGAGTGCTTGAATTTCTTAATTAGTTTAAGGTGGCTTCCGCTACAAGCAAAAAATTAAACAATAAAATTAACGACTAATTTGAGCATCGAGTGTGATGAGTCGCAACTTTTTGATGCAAATTTTCATAAATTTTATTTTGTTATTAATATAATTTTCACCATATTTTTTTTTTTTGGAAATTTGTGTGAGATGTTCGGTGTTTGGCAATACATATAAAAAAGACTTGTTTTGATGGTTTTAATTGCAAAGTTAATTTTTTTTGTTTTGTTTTTCAAAAGTGTTTATATTTGTTTGAACAAAGTTCGTGTTGGTACAGCATAAATTGAGACAATTTTTTAAATCGGATGAAAACTACAAAAGATATTAGTAAATACTGGTATGAGTGCTTGAATTTCTTAATTAGTTTAAGGTGGCTTCCGCTACAAGCAAAAAATGAAACATTAAAATTGAGCACTAATTTGAGCATTGAGTGTGCTGAGTCGCAACTTTTTGATGCAAATTTTATTAAATTTTATTTTGTTTGTTTTGAGGAGACACTATTTTGCGCCACCTTTGGCCAAATTATAAAAAATAATTGATTTACAATAATAAGCCGGTCTAATTAATATAAACGTGCGTGTTTATTGAGTGATCTGTCTGGAATAATTGGAGCTAGCGCAAGCAGCAGCAGCTGCAAGCGAAAGCTCGACTTAAGCAAAAAGAGAGAGAGTGTATCACAAATAAAAGCTCCCGCGTGAGTGAGCTCAAAGCGAAGAGTGTGATTAAAAAGAATATGCAACAAGTGCATTATTTATTTTTAGTTATTTTTATGCTGTGTTTGTTATTGTTATGTTATGTATTAGTTATTGGAACGTTATGTATTAGTTATTGGAATTATGTGTTCGTTATGTTCTGCTCCCGACATGCACCCCCCGTTGGAAGAATCACGCTTTCAATCGATGTGGTTTCCAAGGGCAGAACAGCAATTTTGTTGACAGCTCTCTTTATTAAGCCGGTTGCAGTCTTGATAATTGCGACTCGCACAACGCCGTCTTTGCCAGGGATGACGCTGTCGATTTTGCCTAGATGCCATTTGAGTGGAGGAAGGTTGTCTTCTTTTAGTAGAACGATGACACCCGGTTCTAGGTTTGGAACTGAAGAGCGCCATTTTCCGCGCTCTTGAAGAAGCGATAAGTAGCTCGTACTCCATTTGCTCGTACTCCATTTCCCAGCGACTAAGACGATCGTGCCAAGTCAATCCAATAGATTGACATGCGTTGTTAAGATCGGTTTTTTGGGGGTCGCTAAGAAACAGTTGACGCAGTTCTTGCAACTCATTTTTCGCTCCAATGAAATTTGTCGCGTTATCCGACCAAATGGCGTTGGGTTTGCCTCTGATGCTAATAAAGCGTTTCAGAGCAGCGATAAACGACGGCGTTGATAGGTCTTCTACTACTTCCAAGTGCGATGCCTTTGTTTCGAAACAGACGAATATCGAAATGCAGCATTTTATGGGCGCTTTGTTTCTGGTTTCAGCCTTACAGTAGAATGGCCCACAGAAGTCTACTCCGGTTGTATTAAATGGTCGACTTGGTTGTACACGATGCTCTGGTAATGGTGCCATGATGTGTTCGTATATTTTAGGCTTCATACAAAAGCAGCGTATGCGTTGGTTAATAATGGAAGCAACAGCTTTGCGCCCTCCAATGGGCCAAAATCTCTGCCTTAAAGCAGCAAGCAAACTCTGCGGTCCAGCGTGTAGAAATTTGTGATGAAAAAACGAAACGATCGCACGGGTGACTGGATGATGTTTTGGCAACAGCATTGGGTGCCTAGCATCGTAGTCCAAAAATGAATTTTGAAGCCGTCCGCCTACTCGAATTACTCCTTCCGAGTCCATAATAGGATTGAGTGATGACAGCTTGCTTTTTGGTGAGAGTTGCCTTTTGCTAAGTAGTGCTTTATACTCATCAGTGAAATGCACCTGCTGTATGGCTCTGATACACAAGAAAGAGGGCCCCTGACGCCAGAGACTAGATTGCAACAGCTCTAGAGGAGTACAACCACGTGACAGGATATCTGCAGGATTCATCTGGGAAGGCACATGGTGCCAAATCATCCCTTTGGTTAGCTCCTGGATCTGTGCAACCCTGTTGGATACAAAAACATTAAAATTTGATGGCGATTCACGTATCCAAGAGTGAACTATGGTTGAGTCTGGTTAGGTTAGGTTAGGTTAGAGCAGTAGCTGAGACACGTCTCAGCTCACTTAGGCCAACAATTTGGCCCGTTGTGATACCGCAGTGATGGACTTTCATCCACCCTTCCCCACTAGTAGGTCTTTTAGATGTCTCCATTTACAGCCATCCGGTGGCCTGAATGAACCTTGAGAGGCATTTTGGACTCTGTTCTGAGAGCTGGGAAAGGTCATGTAGAAAATAAGACTTGAGAAAGCGGAATCTTGTCCTACACAATCCCGGGCAGTGACAAAAAAGGTGCTCTACCGTCTCTAGCTCTTCCTCATCGCCACAACTTCTCCAGAAATCGTGGTGAGGAGCGTTGAGCCTTGACGCGTGAGTCCCCACTAGCCAGTGTCCGGTGATCGCTCGGATAACTTTCGAGCAATGAGCTCTATTCAACCAGCAAAGTTCTTTTGTTCTTTTACTATTGTTTGGTTGAGTCTGACTAGCAATGAAAAGCGCAAGTGAACGATACGCTTTGATCAATGTTGGCAATGAGTTCAGCAAGTAAGTGTGCTGCTGCTAATTCCAATTTGGGAATCGTGAGTGTTTTTAAAGGAGACACTCTTGATTTTGAACAAAGCAAATGTGACGTGAAAGTGTCAGCTAGTTCAGACCGGACGTAAACGCAAGCACTATAAGCAGATATGCCCGCAACACAAAACGCATGAACTTCCCATTTCGCGTGAGGCAGCATGACAAAACGAGGAAATTGAAGTGAGCGAACTGTTGAGATCTGAGATATAAGATCGATCCACGTTGATTGCATGGCTTGGGGTAAAGATTCATCCCAACTCAGCTTCACTTTCCACAAGGCTTGAAGAAATATCTTGAGCTTAGTGATGATCGGCGCTATAAGTCCGAGTGGATCGTAGAATCTAGCGATGATTGATAAAATGGTGCGCTTAGTGGTTGGCCCATTTGACATGATATGTGTAAAGATGAATAGAAGATTGTCGAAGCTTGGATTCCAGGCCAATCCGATTGCTTTAGCTATGTCAGTGCCGTCATTAAATTTGAGTAACTGCGCACGATCTGATTCTGATACTCCGTCGAGAGCTGCTGGTTCATTGGAGCACCATTTTCGAATTGGAAAATGGCCTCTTTGCAACAACTCCTTTACTTCTCGCCTGATTTGGGAGACTTCTTCGATTGTATCACCACCAGAGATAAGATCACCGACGTCGAAGTCCCTGCGAATGATTTTAGATGCTAATGGAAGCGTAGCTTCTTCGTCGTAGGCCAGCTGATGCATGGCGCGGATGGCTAAAGATTCAGCAGGCTTTGTGCCGACACAGTGACATGTCCACTTTGACATCGTCCACAGGATTGTCCCGCCAGAGAAAACATTGAAGAAGCTCATCAGGATGAGTCATACGGACGCAGCGGTACATTTTCCATATCGTTTAATGATGAACCTGATGTGGATTTTGCTGAGCGATCAAAGACAACGCGCAATTTTGTTGTAGTGCTATCCAGTTTGTGGACGCAATGATGTGGCAAGAAGTATTGAGGAAAGCTTGACTGCTTAGATGATAGCGACATATGACCTAAGTCTATATATTCTTGAAGAAATGCTGAATATTGCTGATTCAGCGAGGGATTTTTAGCGAGTTTGTTCTAGAGAGTTTTGAGGCGGCGTAAAGCGCGATCATATGAGTCTCCTAGGGCATCAAAATTGGTTTTTGCGGGAAGACGTACTGAATATTGACCCGATTCGAGGCGCGAGTACCCATTTAGGAACAACTGCTCGCACAAAGCGTCCTCATCTGAGATAGATGGCGAAGTGCCGAAGCAACTGTCGATTTCCCAAAATTGTTTGACGATTTTAGATAAGTTATCGTTTTCTGGTTGCGGGCTCGGCTCCTTGTTAAGTGTGGCCAATGCTAAATGTTTGCCCTTTGTGCCGGACTGGCTACCAGACACAATCCAAACGAGCCTGGTGTTTTGGAGCAATGGTAGTTGGTTTGCTACGCGAATTTGCCCAATACAAAGAATATCTGTCGCTTGTAGAAGAGTGGATCAGCGAGAGAAATGTTGTTTGGTATTTTCCAATCAGTTGTATTTATATCGAAGTGCGGTTGATAATCAGTTATAGTGTGGAAGGAAGCACGATAGCTTGCATTGTAAGACTGAGCAGAAATATCAACCGATTTATCAGAAGAAAGAGATTATTCCCCTATGCCTGATATAGCGATAGGGTTTAAGCTGAAGCTGATTGGCAAAACGAGATGTGATGAAATTTAGCGAGTAATGCGCGACGCCCGATCGATTTTGAATATATACAATAGCAGTAGCAGGCAACACGTAGTCGGTCTGATTGGTTTTATTGGTTTCAGGGGGAGACGAGGTTGTAGAGATAAGCGTAGCCGAAGATTGAGTTTGGGTGGCAATAATAGCCGTAGGCTGAGAAACGAGCGGTGTGGCATTTGCCTCCATATGTAGCAACGAATGATGCTTTGCCGAGCAGTGCTTGCAGTGCCCTGATTTGCAATGCTGCAAGCTGTGGCCTTTGCGCAGGCAGTTTAGGCAAAGATGCAATCTTTTTATTTCTTTATAACGTAGGTTAGGAGACACGCTTAAGAATCGTGGGCACCTTCATATATAATAGTCTTTGGCATCACAAAATGTGCATGCTGCTGAGCTATTATTTGTTACAATAAAAGTGTTACGGTGAGATTTATTTGAGGTGTATGGTTTACCGTAGCGCATTCCAAGTTTTCCATAGTGCGGCATCTCTTCTCTAACAATGATGACATGTCGTCCCATCTAGGCAACTTATTCGTTGGCAAGGCTTCTTCCCATCTCTCGAATGTGATTTGATCTAGCTTGGAGGCGATGAGGTGGATGAGCAGTCCATCTGCAAGCTCCTGCGTTGTTGTCATTGTGCTCACAATATTTTGTATCGGATGAAAACTTCAAAAGATATAAGTGAATACTGGTATGAGTGCTTGAATTTCTTAATTAGTTTAAGGTGGCTTCCGCTACAAGCAAAAAATGAAACATTTAAATTGACGACTAATTTGAGCATCGAGTGTGCTGAGTCGCAACTTTTTTATGCAAATTTTATTAAATTTTATTTTGTTATTAATATAATTTTCAGAATATTTTTTTTTTGGAAATTTGTGAGAGATGGGCGGGCTTGGCAGAACATATAAAAAAGGCTCGTTTTGATGTTTTTTATTAGAAAGTCAATATTTTTTTGTTTTCTTTTTCATAAGAGTTTATATTTGTTTGAACAAAGTTCGTCATAGTATAGAACAAATTGAGAAAATTTTTCAAATCGGATGAAAACTTCAAAAATATAAGTAAATACTGGTATGAGTGCTTGAATTTCTTAATTAGTTTAAGGTGGCTTCCGCTACAAGCAAAAAATTAAACAATAAAATTAACGACTAATTTGGGCATCGAGTGTGATGAGTCGCAACTTTTTGATGCAAATTTTCATAAATTTTATTTTGTTATTAATACAATTTTCACTCCGCAAAGTTACCTAAAGTATGATCAGAGTGCCTAGAGAAGTCGATATACCGATGTCCGTCTGTCTGTATGTCTGCCTGTATGAACGCCTAGATCTCAGAGATGGTAAGAGCTAGAGCAAGCAAATTTTCAGATTAGATGCGTTATTATGTTAGGGGATGCAAGTTTATTTTATATTTTTGATATCGGGGATATATTATATAGCTCTCATAGGGGTGTCTCAGAGGACCTCGAAAAACACGAAAAGTTTTTTTTTTTTGTTTAAGAAGATATCGTAACTAAATTTGGCACAGAGATCCTAATCGCTAAACCAAATTTTATCAAAATCGGTTGACTATATCATATAGCTCCCATAGGACAGATCAGTCAATAAATCGTTTTTTGCCCAAAATTCGTTGTGTTTCGTTTGTTTGTGAAGATATCGTAACTTTATTTGGCAGTCGGAAGTTCTTTAGAGCTCCGAGTCTCTGTACCAAATTTGATTAAAATCGGTTGACTATATCATATAGCTCCCATAGGACCAATCGGTCAAAAAAATGTTTTTTGTACAAAATTCGTTTCGTTTGTTTATGAAGATATTGTTACCAAATTTGGCATTCAGAAGTTTTTTAGAGTTCCTAATCACTATACCAAACTTGATCAAAATCGGTTGGCTATATCATATAGCTCCCATAGGACAGATCGGTCAAAAAAACATTTTTGGTTAAAAATTCGTCCGTTTTTGGTTGGTTATGAAGGTATCGTAATATAATTTGGCAATCAAATGCCTTTTGGTGTTCTTAAGCAATTTATCGGATTTGATTGCAAGCAGTGGTACAGGGTATCACAAAGTCGTCCGCATCCGACTTTAACGTACGCCATCTTTTTTTAAATATTTGTGAGATGTGCGGTGTTTGGCCATATATATAAGAAAGCCTCGTTTTGATGGTATTTATTAGAAAGTCAATATTTCTTTGGTTTCTTTTTCATAAGAATTTATATTTGTTTGAACAAAGTTCGTCATAGTACAGAACAAATTGAGACAATTTTTCAAATCGGATGAAAACTTCAAAAATATAAGTAAATAATGGTATGAGTGCTTGAATTTCTTAATTAGTTTAAGGTGGCTTCCGCTACAAGCAAAAAATTAAACAATAAAATTAACGACTAATTTGAGCATCGAGTGTGATGAGTCGCAACTTTTTGATGCAAATTTTCATAAATTTTATTTTGTTATTAATATAATTTTCACCATATTTTTTTTTTTTGGAAATTTGTGTGAGATGTTCGGTGTTTGGCAATACATATAAAAAAGACTTGTTTTGATGGTTTTAATTGCAAAGTTAATTTTTTTTGTTTTGTTTTTCAAAAGTGTTTATATTTGTTTGAACAAAGTTCGTGTTGGTACAGCATAAATTGAGACAATTTTTTAAATCGGATGAAAACTACAAAAGATATTAGTAAATACTGGTATGAGTGCTTGAATTTCTTAATTAGTTTAAGGTGGCTTCCGCTACAAGCAAAAAATGAAACATTAAAATTGAGCACTAATTTGAGCATTGAGTGTGCTGAGTCGCAACTTTTTGATGCAAATTTTATTAAATTTTATTTTGTTTGTTTTGAGGAGACACTATTTTGCGCCACCTTTGGCCAAATTATAAAAAATAATTGATTTACAATAATAAGCCGGTCTAATTAATATAAACGTGCGTGTTTATTGAGTGATCTGTCTGGAATAATTGGAGCTAGCGCAAGCAGCAGCAGCTGCAAGCGAAAGCTCGACTTAAGCAAAAAGAGAGAGAGTGTATCACAAATAAAAGCTCCCGCGTGAGTGAGCTCAAAGCGAAGAGTGTGATTAAAAAGAATATGCAACAAGTGCATTATTTATTTTTAGTTATTTTTATGCTGTGTTTGTTATTGTTATGTTATGTATTAGTTATTGGAACGTTATGTATTAGTTATTGGAATTATGTGTTCGTTATGTTCTGCTCCCGACATGCACCCCCCGTTGGAAGAATCACGCTTTCAATCGATGTGGTTTCCAAGGGCAGAACAGCAATTTTGTTGACAGCTCTCTTTATTAAGCCGGTTGCAGTCTTGATAATTGCGACTCGCACAACGCCGTCTTTGCCAGGGATGACGCTGTCGATTTTGCCTAGATGCCATTTGAGTGGAGGAAGGTTGTCTTCTTTTAGTAGAACGATGACACCCGGTTCTAGGTTTGGAACTGAAGAGCGCCATTTTCCGCGCTCTTGAAGAAGCGATAAGTAGCTCGTACTCCATTTGCTCGTACTCCATTTCCCAGCGACTAAGACGATCGTGCCAAGTCAATCCAATAGATTGACATGCGTTGTTAAGATCGGTTTTTTGGGGGTCGCTAAGAAACAGTTGACGCAGTTCTTGCAACTCATTTTTCGCTCCAATGAAATTTGTCGCGTTATCCGACCAAATGGCGTTGGGTTTGCCTCTGATGCTAATAAAGCGTTTCAGAGCAGCGATAAACGACGGCGTTGATAGGTCTTCTACTACTTCCAAGTGCGATGCCTTTGTTTCGAAACAGACGAATATCGAAATGCAGCATTTTATGGGCGCTTTGTTTCTGGTTTCAGCCTTACAGTAGAATGGCCCACAGAAGTCTACTCCGGTTGTATTAAATGGTCGACTTGGTTGTACACGATGCTCTGGTAATGGTGCCATGATGTGTTCGTATATTTTAGGCTTCATACAAAAGCAGCGTATGCGTTGGTTAATAATGGAAGCAACAGCTTTGCGCCCTCCAATGGGCCAAAATCTCTGCCTTAAAGCAGCAAGCAAACTCTGCGGTCCAGCGTGTAGAAATTTGTGATGAAAAAACGAAACGATCGCACGGGTGACTGGATGATGTTTTGGCAACAGCATTGGGTGCCTAGCATCGTAGTCCAAAAATGAATTTTGAAGCCGTCCGCCTACTCGAATTACTCCTTCCGAGTCCATAATAGGATTGAGTGATGACAGCTTGCTTTTTGGTGAGAGTTGCCTTTTGCTAAGTAGTGCTTTATACTCATCAGTGAAATGCACCTGCTGTATGGCTCTGATACACAAGAAAGAGGGCCCCTGACGCCAGAGACTAGATTGCAACAGCTCTAGAGGAGTACAACCACGTGACAGGATATCTGCAGGATTCATCTGGGAAGGCACATGGTGCCAAATCATCCCTTTGGTTAGCTCCTGGATCTGTGCAACCCTGTTGGATACAAAAACATTAAAATTTGATGGCGATTCACGTATCCAAGAGTGAACTATGGTTGAGTCTGGTTAGGTTAGGTTAGGTTAGAGCAGTAGCTGAGACACGTCTCAGCTCACTTAGGCCAACAATTTGGCCCGTTGTGATACCGCAGTGATGGACTTTCATCCACCCTTCCCCACTAGTAGGTCTTTTAGATGTCTCCATTTACAGCCATCCGGTGGCCTGAATGAACCTTGAGAGGCATTTTGGACTCTGTTCTGAGAGCTGGGAAAGGTCATGTAGAAAATAAGACTTGAGAAAGCGGAATCTTGTCCTACACAATCCCGGGCAGTGACAAAAAAGGTGCTCTACCGTCTCTAGCTCTTCCTCATCGCCACAACTTCTCCAGAAATCGTGGTGAGGAGCGTTGAGCCTTGACGCGTGAGTCCCCACTAGCCAGTGTCCGGTGATCGCTCGGATAACTTTCGAGCAATGAGCTCTATTCAACCAGCAAAGTTCTTTTGTTCTTTTACTATTGTTTGGTTGAGTCTGACTAGCAATGAAAAGCGCAAGTGAACGATACGCTTTGATCAATGTTGGCAATGAGTTCAGCAAGTAAGTGTGCTGCTGCTAATTCCAATTTGGGAATCGTGAGTGTTTTTAAAGGAGACACTCTTGATTTTGAACAAAGCAAATGTGACGTGAAAGTGTCAGCTAGTTCAGACCGGACGTAAACGCAAGCACTATAAGCAGATATGCCCGCAACACAAAACGCATGAACTTCCCATTTCGCGTGAGGCAGCATGACAAAACGAGGAAATTGAAGTGAGCGAACTGTTGAGATCTGAGATATAAGATCGATCCACGTTGATTGCATGGCTTGGGGTAAAGATTCATCCCAACTCAGCTTCACTTTCCACAAGGCTTGAAGAAATATCTTGAGCTTAGTGATGATCGGCGCTATAAGTCCGAGTGGATCGTAGAATCTAGCGATGATTGATAAAATGGTGCGCTTAGTGGTTGGCCCATTTGACATGATATGTGTAAAGATGAATAGAAGATTGTCGAAGCTTGGATTCCAGGCCAATCCGATTGCTTTAGCTATGTCAGTGCCGTCATTAAATTTGAGTAACTGCGCACGATCTGATTCTGATACTCCGTCGAGAGCTGCTGGTTCATTGGAGCACCATTTTCGAATTGGAAAATGGCCTCTTTGCAACAACTCCTTTACTTCTCGCCTGATTTGGGAGACTTCTTCGATTGTATCACCACCAGAGATAAGATCACCGACGTCGAAGTCCCTGCGAATGATTTTAGATGCTAATGGAAGCGTAGCTTCTTCGTCGTAGGCCAGCTGATGCATGGCGCGGATGGCTAAAGATTCAGCAGGCTTTGTGCCGACACAGTGACATGTCCACTTTGACATCGTCCACAGGATTGTCCCGCCAGAGAAAACATTGAAGAAGCTCATCAGGATGAGTCATACGGACGCAGCGGTACATTTTCCATATCGTTTAATGATGAACCTGATGTGGATTTAGCTGAGCGATCAAAGACAACGCGCAATTTTGTTGTAGTGCTATCCAGTTTGTGGACGCAATGATGTGGCAAGAAGTATTGAGGAAAGCTTGACTGCTTAGATGATAGCGACATATGACCTAAGTCTATATATTCTTGAAGAAATGCTGAATATTGCTGATTCAGCGAGGGATTTTTAGCGAGTTTGTTCTAGAGAGTTTTGAGGCGGCGTAAAGCGCGATCATATGAGTCTCCTAGGGCATTAAAATTGGTTTTTGCGGGAAGACGTACTGAATATTGACCCGATTCGAGGCGCGAGTACCCATTTAGGAACAACTGCTCGCACAAAGCGTCCTCATCTGAGATAGACGGCGAAGTGCCGAAGCAACTGTCGATTTCCCAAAATTGTTTGACGATTTTAGATAAGTTATCGTTTTTTGGTGACGGGCTCGGCTCCTTGTTAAGTGTGGCCAATGCTAAATGTTTGCCCTTTGTGCCGGACTGGCTACCAGACACAATCCAAACGAGCCTGGTGTTTTGGAGCAATGGTAGTTGGTTTGCTACGCGAATTTGCCCAATACAAAGAATATCAAAAAATAGACTTGCGACTAAAAGTAAATCGATTCGCTGTCGCTTGTAGAAGAGTGGATCAGCGACAGAAATGTTGTTTTGTATTTTCCAATCAGTTGTATTTATATCGAAGTGCGGTTGATAATCAGTTATAGTGTGGAAGGAAGCACGATAGCTTGCATTGTAAGACTGAGCAGAAATATCAACCGATTTATCAGAAGAAAGAGATGATTCCCCTATGCCTGATATAGCGATAGGGTTTAAGCTGAAGCTGATTGGCAAAACGAGATGTGATGAAATTTAGCGAGTAATGCGCGACGCCCGATCGATTTTGAATATATACAATAGCAGTAGCAAGCAACACGTAGTCGGTCTGATTGGTTTTATTGGTTTCAGGGGGAGACGAGGTTGTAGAGATAAGCGTAGCCGAAGATTGAGTTTGGGTGGCAATAATAGCCGTAGGCTGAGAAACGAGCGGTGTGGCATTTGCCTCCATATGTAGCAACGAATGATGCTTTGCCGAGCAGTGTTTGCAGTGCCCTGATTTGCAATGCTGCAAGCTGTGGCCTTTGCGCAGGCAGTTTAGGCAAAGATGCAATCTTTTTATTTCTTTATAACGTAGGTTAGGAGACACGCTTAAGAATCGTGGGCACCTTCATATATAATAGTCTTTGGCATCACAAAATGTGCATGCTGCTGAGCTATTATTTGTTACAATAAAAGTGTTACGGTGAGATTTATTTGAGGTGTATGGTTTACCGTAGCGCATTCCAAGTTTTCCATAGTGCGGCATCTCTTCTCTAACAATGATGACATGTCGTCCCATCTAGGCAACTTATTCGTTGGCAAGGCTTCTTCCCATCTCTCGAATGTGATTTGATCTAGCTTGGAGGCGATGAGGTGGATGAGCAGTCCATCTGCAAGCTCCTGCGTTGTTGCCATTGTGCTCACAATATTTTGTATCGGATGAAAACTACAAAAGATATTCGTAAATACTGGAATTTCTTAATTAGTTTAAGGTGGCTTCCGCTACAAGCAAAAAATGAAACATTTAAATTGACGACTAATGTGAGCAACGAGTGCGCTGAGTCGCAACTTTTTGATGCAAATTTTAATAAATTTTATTTTGTTATTAATACAATTTTCACATTGTTTTTTTTTTTGGAAATTTGTGTGAGATGTGCGGTGTTTGGCAGAACATATAAAAAAGGCTCGTTTTGATGTTTTTTATTAGATAGTCAATATTTTTTTGTTTTCTTTTTCATAAGAGTTTATATTTGTTTGAACAAAGTTCGTCATAGTACAGCACAAATTGAGACAATTTTTTAAATCGGATGAAAACTTTAAAAGGTATTAGTAAATATTGGTATGAGTGCTTGAATTTCTTAATAGTTTAAGGTGGCTTCCGCTAAAAGCAAAAAATTAAACAATAAAATTGACGACTAATTTGAGCATCGAGTGTGCTGAGTCGCAACTAGTTGATGCAAGATTTCATAAATTTTATTTTGTTATTAATACAATCTTCACATTTTTTTTTTTTGATATTCGTGTGAGATGTGCGGTGTTGCCAATGCATATAAAAAAGCCTCGTTTTGATGGTTTTTATTAGAAAGTCAATATTTTTTTGTTTTCTTTTTCATAAGAATTTATATTTGTTTGAAAAAAGTTCGTCATAGTACAGAACAAATTTAGACAATTTTCCAAATCGGATGGAAACTTCAAAAGATATATATATGTAAATACTGGAATGAGTGCTTGAATTTCTTAATTAGTTTAAGGTGGCTTTCGCTACAAGCAAAAAATGAAACAATAAAATTGACGATTAATTTGAGCATCGAGTGTGCTGAGTCGCAACTTTTTGATGCAAATTTTAATAAATTTTATTTTGTTACTAATACAATTTTCACATTTTTTTTATATATATGTGTGAGACGTGCGGTGTTTGGCAATAGATATAAAAAAGCCTCGTTTTGATGATATTTATTAGAAAGTCAATATTTTTTTGTTTGTTTTTCATAAGAATTTATATTTGTTTGAATAAATACTGGTATGAGTGCTTGATTTTCTTATTTAGTTTAAGGTGGCTTCCGCTACAAGAAAAAAATGAAAAATTATAATTGGCGACTAATTTGGGCATCGAGTGTATTGAGTCGCAACGTTTTGATGCGAATTTTATTTAATTTTATTTTGTTATTAATATAATTTTCACAGTATTTTTTTTTTTAAAATTTTTGTGAGATGTGCGATGTTTGGCAATATATATGTTAGATAGTTTATAACTATCAGTTTATTTATAATGTTTAATGCGTATGTTAATAACAATAATCTTCAGTAATGTGTAATATAAAGTGAAGTTTAACAGCACAAACGCGACAGTCTGCGTTTAGTTGTATTTTCAGCTACATTCGGCACAGCACATCACAATCAACTGCTCTCGCTCCACTCCTCGCTCAACTACCCGCTTAACTACCAGACTTCCCAGCCGCTCTCTGCTTCTCTTACCGGCGTTACTGACTACGCCGTTGTAGCTACCACCGTTAGGGTGACCATCTCACATTCGGCCATCCTGATTAGTCATCTGTCCCAGATGACTCCAACTCCTCATCATCGACCACATACGACCACAACTTCATGTGATCACCACTTGTCGCTGTATTTATCGGACCTTCTCCTCCTGCAGCCTTGCGAACATCATATCGGCCATTTCGCTTTATTTTGGTGAGTTCATATGGGCCAAGATACTCGCTCTCAAGTTTTTTCCCAGCCACGAATTGAGTTCGACGTATAGCTACCAAGTCTCCCAATTGGTATCCATATGCTGCTTTGCATTCAGCGTCGTACTGCTTTTTATACGACATCTGTGCCCGCTCTATTGCTTCTTTAGCCTGCTGCCTTATTTGCTGTCGCTGCTCCTCAAAAGCGTCATACATCTCTTGCTCTAGAAAAAGCTTAATGTTTTCAAGGGAATTATTATGCATTCTTACCCCAAAAGCAGCTCAAAAGGACTTTTCTTTGTGGATGCCTGCACGTGCGAATTAATAGCTTTCTGCACATTTGGTACAAACTTGTACCACTTAGACGGCTCCTCTGCCGACATCTTTGCTATAATTGACAACACTGTGCGATTGATCCTCTCCACCAGTCCATTGCCTCTTGGGACTCCTGTCGTAGTCCACACATGCTCCATAGAATTATCCCCTGCATACTCAGCAAACGCTATTGCTGTAAAGGCCGTACCTCGATCTGATATTATTCGGACGGGATGACCAAATATCTCCGACCATGACTCAATCTTCTTTAAAGTCTCTGCGCAGCTGGTTGTTTTGGTTGGGTACAGCCACACGAACTTGGTAAATGCATCTACAATCCAAAATATGTTTATTTTGCTTAGACGTGGCATCCATTGGTCCCAAATGGTCCACATGCAACGTGTGTAACGGCTGGTCTCCCTTCGGAATCACATGTAAATATCCTTCTTTTTTTCCCAGCTTCTTATTGAAAATAATGCATCTCACGCAATTATTTACAACCTGCGCAACTTTCTGCTCCAAATGTGGTATCCAATAGGTTTGGCTCACGGCGTGCATAGTTTTTTGTCCGGCATAATGACCTGAATTGTGAGTTTCCACAATTATTTCCTTTTCCATTTGCGCAATCCGTTATTAATTTAAATCTCTGTCCCAGTAAGTAATGGCGAAACTTTTTTACAGCCAGATAAACAGCTTTTGCCTGCAATGGCAAGTCGGCTCGGCGCTTGACGAAATGGAGTAATTTCGCCATCTGGTATAATTTTCAACACCACTGGACATTCTGTCATACTCTCTGCCGGCTTATAGTTGTCAATCAAAAGCTGCACATCTTGTTTGAACTGAGGAGGGACATCAATATCAGTATTTGTCTGCATTATACTGTAAATACTTATCTGATTTAGCTCATCAGTTTTCTCCCCCAACTGGGAAGAAAACTGATATCCGTCCTGCGTCGACGTATAATCAAATCTGCCTGTGAAGTCGTATCCAAGTAATCCCTCGTAGCCCATTTCTTTATCAGCTACAACAATAATCCAATTCATCTACTTCCATGTTTGCCACAAAGCAACCAACGGGATGCGTCATTTTGTTCCCTAGACCGCGAAGAGGCCTTTCCCAACGCTTCAGGACTACGTTGTTGATTTTATTAAACACACTCTATTTAATCACGGTAACGTCAGCTCCGGTGTCAACCAAAAAATTGATCTCTAAACCATTTGGCTTAATTTTTTTCATTCGCTTGCTATCATACACAATGTTTATGGTTTTTGCTGCTGCAGCCGGACAATCTTTGGACATATGTCCTCTTTGCTTACAACGAAAGCATTTGGTCAACTCGTTGCAATCTTTACGCATATGCTCCAGTGAATCACAATTATAACAGCGCTTTCTTTTTTCAAAACTGTCACGCCTTTCAAATAGTTTGTTTTCTGCATAATATGGTTGTTTTCCTCTAATGGTTGCCCGCTCAAACACGCCGTATTGTTTCTCTAGTTCTTTGTATGATTCGCAAGCATAGAGATTATATTTAAAGTCGCACTTTAATCCCAGCCCATCAACTATATAGCGAATCACAGACTGCGTATCAACAGCACCAACACAAGCAATTTTTCTCATTTGCAGCACATATTCCTTAAAACATTCGTCTTTACGTTTTTTACTGTCACGCAGCTGTGTATGAATATCAGCACCACATACAAGCTCGCTGCCAAACTCATTTTCCAATGATGCTTTCAGCTCGGAATAGTTGTAAACAATACTTGTCTCCAAAAAAATTGCAGCCGTCTGTGTCATTTTCGCGCGCGCTTGTACATATTTTTGAGCATCAGTCAGTCCATATGCCTCTGCCTAAAAACCTAACCTAAAAATTTTTGAACCAATGGCCAACTTTTGCCATCAAAGTCAGGAATAATTTTAGTGAAGCTCTCTGCACTTATTTTTGAATCCGTTTGTTTTATTTCATCAGCTTGGATTTTTAAGTTAGCAACTGCATTAGCTGCTGCAGCATTTCACCATTTTGTTTAATTTGCTTCGCATTTTCATTCTCCTCTTCGCTACGCGTTTTCTCAACCGGCAACACTTGTGCCTTTTGCTGCGACACTTCTGCTTTATGCATTTTCGTAGCGGCGACTGACGATCGTGTGTTATATGTCTGTCCCGCTCGCACTAACTGCTTTTTGGGCGGCCTGTTGACGACGCTACCGGCACCTCTTGTTTTTTGTTCTGCTTTTTCAGCCCTTTTATTTTTTCTTGCGCTCATAAAACGTTAGTTTTTTGCTTTAAACTCTGCACTGCAACTACTTTTCAATTATTTTTTTGTCTTTCTGCGCTTTTTAAAACTTTCCAGCGTTCATTGAAATTAACACAAATGCGCCACCAAATATTTTATGCACCACGAATCGACGCGCAATTAAATATGAGGTGGGCTAAGCACGGACCATGGTATAATAAGTAAGGTAGAGTAAGATTGCCGCGTCGTTCTCTTTGCTGGGGCCATATTTTTCATTCTCGTTGCGAATGTCTATGAGGTAGGTTGTATCGGCTGTCGCTGCGCGTGTTTTTTTATTGTATGTTTGTATGTACATATGTATATAAACGCAAGAGCTGTTGTTGTATGTATTGTGGCTCATAGTATTTCAGTTCAAATAATAACTATATTTTCATTGAAAAAATAAAATTTGTTTTCACAAATTCACTGTTTTTCATTTAGTTTCAGCTTATGCACTTGGTTTGTTCAAATTGAAGCATGCATAGATATATAAACGAGTGTCAGTGTGTATGCGTCAGCTTGTGCGTTGCTTCTCTCTCTCTCGCATTTTTTTGCTCTCACAAAATTTATGGCCCCGAGTTCGGCAAACTTACTCTACCTTACTTATTATACCATGAGCACGGACGAGCCCCCAAATGTAAGATAGTTTATAACTATCAGTTTATTTATAATGTTTAAAGCGTATGTTAATAACAATAATATTCAGTAATGTGTAATATAAAGTGAAGTTTAACAGCACAAACGCGACAGCCTGCGTTTAGTTATATTTTCAGCTACATTCGGCACAGCACATCACAATCAACTGCTCTCGCTCCACTCCTCGCTCAACTACCCACTCAACTACCAGACTTCCCAGCCGCTCTCTGCTTCTCTTACCGGCGTTACTGCCTACGCCGTTGAAGCTACCACCGTTAGGGTGACCATCTCACATACATGTATAAGAAAGCCTCGTTTTGATGGTATTTATTAGAAAGTCAATATTTTTTTGTTTTCTTTTTCATAAGAATTTATATTTGTTTGAACAAAGTTCGTCATAGTACAGAACAAATTGAGACAATTTTTCGAATCGGATGAAAACTTCAAAATATATAAGTAAATAGTGGTATGCGTGTTTGAATTTCTTAATTAGTTTAAGGTTGCTTCCAGTACAAGCAAAAAATGAATCAATAAAATTGACGATTAATTTGATCATCGAGTGTGCTGAGTCGCAACTTTTTGATGCAAATTTTAATAAATTTTATTTTGTTTAATACAATTTTCAGATTATTTTTTTTTTTTGGAAATTTGTGTGAGATGTGATGTGTTTGGCAATACATATAAAAAAGCCACGTTTTGATGGTATTTAATAGAAAGTCAATATTTTTTTGTTTGATTTTCATAAGAATTTATATTGGTTTGAATTAAGTTCGTCATAGTACAGAATAAATTGAGACAATTTTTCAAATCGGATGAAAACTTCAAAAGATATAAGTAAATACTGGTATGAGTGCTTGAATTTCTTATTTAGTTTAAGGTGGCTTCCGCTACAAGAAAAAATGAAACATTAAAATTGACCACTAATTTGAGCAACGAGTGTGCTGAGTCGCAACTTTTTGATGCAAACTTTAATAAATTTTATTTTGTTATTAATACAATTTTATCATTATTTGTTTTTTTTTTTTAAATTTGTGTGAGATGTGATGTGTTTGGCAATACATATAAAAAAGACACGTTTTGATGGTAATTAATAGAAAGTCAATATTTTTTTGTTTGTTTTTCATAAGAATTTATATTTGTTTGAATAAAGTTCGTCATAGTACAGAACAAATTGAGACAATTTTTCGAATCGGATGAAAACTTCAAAAGATATAAGTAAATAGTGGTATGCGTGCTTGAATTTCTTATTTAGTTTAAGGTGGCTTCCGCTACAAGAAAAAAATTAAAAATTATAATTGGCAACTAATATCGGCATCGAGTGTATTGAGTCACAACTTTTTGATGCGAATTTTTTTAAATTTTATTTTGTTATAAATATAATTTTCACAGTATTTTTTTTTTTAAATTTGTGAGAGATGTGCGGTGTTTGGCAATATATATGTATAAGAAAGCCTCGCTTTGATGGTATTTATTAGAAAGTCAAAATATTTTTGTGTTCTTTTTCATAAGAATTTATATTTGTTTGAACAAAGTTCGTCATAGTACAGAACAAATTGAGACAATTTTTCAAATCGGATGAAAACTTCAAAAGATATAAGTAAATACTGGTATGCGTGCTTGAATTTCTTAATTAGTTTAAGGTGACTTCCGCTACAAGCAAAAAATGAAACAATAAAATTGACGACTAATTTGAGCATCGAGTGTGCTGAGTAGCAACTTTTTGATGCAAATTTTAATAAATTTTATTTTGTTATTAATACAATTTTCACATTTTTTTTTTGATATATGTGTGAGATGTGCGGTGTTTGGCAATACATATAAAAAATTCTCGTTTTATTGGTTTTTATTACAAAGGTAATTTTTTTTTTTTGTTTTTCATAAGTCTTTACATTTGTTTGAACAAAGTTCGTATTAGTACAGCACCAACTTAGACAATTTTTCAAATCGGATAAAAACTTCAAAAGATATAAGTAAATACTGGAATGAGTGCCGGAATTTCTTAATTATTTTAAGCTGGCTTCCGCTACAAGCAAAAAATGAAACAATAAAATTGTCGACTAATTTTAGCATCGAGTGTATTGAGTCGCAACTTTTTGCTGCAAATTTTATTTTTTTATTAATATAATTTTCATAATATTTTATTTTTTCGAAATTTGTGTGAGATGTGTGGTGGTTGGCGATACATATAAAAAAGCCTCGTTTTGATGGTTTTTATTAGAAACTCAATATTTTTTTGGTTTCTTTTTCATAAGAATTTATATTTGTTTGAACAAAGTTCGTCATAGTACAGAACAAATTGAGACAATTTTTCAAATCGGATGAAAACTTCAAAAGATATAAGTAAATACTGGTATGCGTGCTTGAATTTCTTAATTAGTTTAAGGTGACTTCCGCTACAAGCAAAAAATGAAACAATAAAATTGACGACTAATTTGAGCATCGAGTGTGCTGAGTCGCAACTTTTTGATGCAAATTTTAATAAAATTTATTTTGTTATTAATACAATTTTCACATTATTTTTTTTTTTTGGAAATTTGTGTGAGATGTGCGGTGTTTGGCAATACATATAAAAAAGCCTCGTTTTGATGGTTTTTATTTGAAAGTCAATATTTTTTTGTTTTCATTTTCATAAGAGTTTATATTTGTTTGAACAAAGTTCGTCATAGTACAGAACAAATTCAGACAATTTTTCAAATCGGATGAAAACTTCAAAAGATATAAGTAAATACTGGTATGAGTGCTTGAATTTCTTAATTAGTTTAAGGTTGCTTCCTGTTGAAGCAAACAATGAAAACTTTACTCTTTGACGCATAAAATTCGCGACTCATTTAAGCATCGAGTGTCCTAAGTCGCAACTTTATTATGCAAATTTTAATACATATTGTTTTGATTTTAATATTACGATTACAATTTTTGTTAATGTTTTTGTGAGACTTGCGGTGTTTGGCAGAACATATAAAAAAGGCTCGTTTTATTGGTTTTTATTACAAAGTTATTTTTTTTTGTTTGTTTTTCATAAGTCTTTATATTTGTTTAAACAAAGTTAGTTTTAGTACAGCACAAATTGAGAAAATTGTTCAAATCGGATGAAAACTTCAAGAGAAATAAGTAAATACCGGTATGAGTGCGTGAATTTCTTACTTAGTTTAAGGTGGCTTTCGCTACAATCAAAAAATTAAGCATTAAAATTGACGACTAATTTAAGCATAGAGTGTGCTAATTCGCAACTATTTGATGAAAATTTTAATAAATTTTATTTTGTTTTTAATATAATCTTCACAATATTTTTTTTTTGGAAATTTATGTGAGATGTGCGGTGTTTGGCAGAACATATAAAAAAGGCTCGTTTTATTGGCTTTTATTAGAAAGTCAATATTTTTTTGTTTTGTTTTTCATATGTGTTATATTTGTTTGAACAAAGTTCGTGTTAGTACAGCACAAATTGAGACAATTTTTCAAATCGGATGAAATTACATACGATTTTTCAAATCGGAGAGAAATAAGTAAATACTGGTATGAGTGCTTGAGTTTCTTAATTTGTTTAAGGTGGCTTCCGCTACAAGCAAAAAATTAAGCATTAAAATTGACGACTAATTTGAGCATCGAGTGTGCTGAGTCGCAACTTTTTGATGCAAATTTTAATAAATTTTATTTTGTTATTAATACAATTTTCACATTTTTTTTTTTTGATATTTGTGTGAGATGTGCGGTGTTTGGCAATAGTTATAAAAAAAAACCTTGTTTTGATGGTTTTTATTAGAAAGTCACTATTTTTTTGTTTTCTTTTTCATAAGTGTTGAACCAACGAGCTTTTTCGTTGGCCGTAAAAAATTAAGCGATGCGTTTTTAATTTATAACAATGTTTATTAGCTAAAGACATTTCGGCGGCTTAAGCGTTCGTAAGGCCGATTGATACGTGCTGGGCGTGAGTGAGCTGACTCGAACTTAGTGCACCGGGCATACAGTGAGAACTGATCTTTGCTTAGAACAAAGCAAGAGCCGATAGCGGTTGCGCTTAGCTTGCAGATGGCAAGCGACAAAGCGACAAATGAGATAAACATAATTGAATGTGAAATGATGAACAATTAACTCTTTACAATAATTACTCTTATTATCGCTACGCAGAGCGATTTACATATTTATGATTTGGCATGGGCGGGGAATTATTTCTGCTGCTTGGGTTTGGCGCATAGCCGAACATACTCCCCCCGTTGGGAGTTACTGGCTTCCAACATCCTTTTTAGGCAGTAGACACAGCTTAGCTATAGCCCTTGTAGTAACACCGGTAGCTGTTTTTAGTGCAGCCACTCTGGCGATGCCATCTCCTCCGACAATAAGGTCCTGTACTCTGGCGAGTGGCCACTTAAGTGGCGGCAGGTTCTCGTCTTTTACACAGCGCCGACGCGGATGCCAGGTTTGGAAGTTCGCCATTTCGTCCTCTGTTGCAGAAACGTTAAATACTCCTCTCGCCAGCGAGCCCAAAAGGTCTGTTGTATGTAACTGACTCGTTGCCATCGGTCGAGGCGATTGAAGTTTAGATGGCTGACATCTGGTTCGGCAAACGATGATAGAGCGGCAGTACCTAAGAAATGAGCAGGTGTAAGGACATCAAGATCATCTGGATGCTCTGAATGGGAAATAACGGGCGTGAGTTTATGATTGCAGTAATTTGACAAACAAGAGTGCGCAATTCATCAAGAGTTAGGACGACGTTGGCAGTGGAGCGGTAGAAATGATATTTTGCAGTTTTAACTGCTGCCTCCCAAAGGCCACCAAAATGCGGCGAGCGAGGAGGAATAAAACGCCAATCGATTTGATCAGCGACGCAAAACTCCAACACAGCCTTCTGATGCTTGCTTCTCATGAAAAGCTGCTTTAACTCTGCTAATTCGTTTTTTGCTCCTACAAAATTGGTGGCGTTATCTGACCAAATCTCCTTAGGCCGGCCTCGAGTGCATATGAAACGTTTAAGTGCGCTGAGAAAGGAAGCCGTAGACAAATCCTGCACCAACTCCAAATGGACTGCCTTTGTAGCAAAACAAATGAACACGCATATGTAGCATTTGATGGGTGCCCACAATAATCTACGCCAGTGATCATGAAGGTTTGTGTTGTCGTATTTACGCGTTCTTTTGGCAGGTCAGCCATAATATGCTCAAGAAGACGTGGTCTTGCTCGTAAGCATCTTATGCATCGGTTTATAACACTCGTCACTGTTTTGCGACCTCCAATCGGCCAATATTTATGACGAATTAGTGCGAGCAAAGCTTGAGGACCAGCATGTAGGTTGCGCTCATGAAAATCCATAATAAGAGCAGCAGTTATTGGATGACGTTTTGGCAAGATGATTGGATGACGGGCGTTGTAATCCAGGAATGAATTCTGGAGCCTTCCGCCAACGCGTAGAAGTCCTAATTCGTCTATAAATGGAGCAAGCGAGACCAACGAGCTTGAAGATAGTACTTCCTTTCGTCCTAAAAGGATCTTGTAGTCACTCCATAAGTGCGTCCTTTGTATTGAACGCAGTATCCAAAAACACGCTGTAATTTGGCGAATGAATTTGCAAATTTGCAGCTATTAGAGACATCGACGAATGGACAAACTTCAATAAGCACTCGTTTACGAAGCTCTGGTAACTTCTTTGGCCATACATCTTTGCTGTCGCATAGAAACGATGGCCCATGAGACCATAAGTGTGAATGCGCTAGTTCATCTGGCAATGCACCTCTGGACAGAAAGTCTGCAGGGTTTGATGCTGTTGGAACATAGCGCCATTCCATGTTGACTGTCAGCTCCTGAATGTTAGATACTCGGTGTGAGACGAAAACGTTAAATCTGGCTGGTTCACTGCGAATCCAAGATAAAACCGTTGAGGAATCTGACCAGCAGTAGAATTGTCCAGAAAATATTTGTAATTGAGCTATTTCGTGTATAAGTTGAGAGAGCAAGGCAGCTCCACATAACTCCAATTTAGGAACAGTCTGCGGCTTCACAGGTGCCACACGCGACTTTGAGCACAGAAGCTGTGAGCATGCATGGCCTTCCATTCTTGAAACTATAAAGACGCATACTCCATACGCCTCTACGCTAGCGTCGCAAAATCCATGAACTTCCACTTCAGAATCTGGAATTTGAGCTAAACGATTAAACTTGAAACGCTGAGAGTTAGACAAATTATCGCAAAAGTTTCGCCACGCTGAAAAAAGATGTGAAGGCAAGCTTTCGTCCCAATCGAGATTTTCTTTTCACAATTGTTGTAGGAAAATTTTTGCCTTGGTAATAACAGGACCAATCAATCCTAGTGGGTCGTAGATGCGTGCAATTGTGGACAGCACAGTTCGCTTAGAGGGCTTTAATGATAGCTCTGTGGGTTGAAATGAAAATAGAAATTCGTCTGAGGCAGGATTCCAAATAAGCCCAAGCGCCTTTGTGAAATCAGTGCCATCGTCGAACCTTAGAAGCGTTTCCTTATCGTTATCAGGGATTTTATCCAGAACAGATGAGACGTTGGAGCACCATTTCCTGATTTGAAATTGCCCCTCAGCCAACAGATCTGATGTTTGTTTTAAGATTTCGAGCACTTCCTCCACTGTGCTGCCTCCAGTCATTAAATCATCAACGTAGAAGTCGCGAGGTAGCACCTGTGAGCCTCTAGGAAATGATGCTTTCGCATCTGTGGCCAATTGTTGCATTGAGCGAATAGATAAGAATGATGCTGGCTTCGTTCCGTATGTAACCGTATCCAGCTTGTAGACTTGTATTTCGTCCTGTGGCGAATCCCTCCAGAGTATGCACTGAAGGTAGTTATCAGGCTCTGTAACTCGTACGCATCGGTACATTTTACAGATGTCACCAGTCAGTGCAACGGCAAAGGTACGGAACCGAAGCAACGTGTAAAGCAGTTTAGACTGAATTCTAGGTCCTGCCATTAGAACCTCATTCAAAGAGTATCCAGTAGAAGTAGCTGCAGAGCCGTCGAATACGACTCGGAGTTTTGTGGTTGTGCTATCTTCCTTCAGAACACAATGATGCGGTAGAAAATAGCGACAAAGACTCAGTGACTCAGGGCCTACCAAAGACATATGATTTAAGTCGAGGTATTCTTTGATGAAGGCTGAGTATTGAGTTTTTAGCTGTGGACGACGTTCAAGTTTACGTTCCAAATTAAGAAAACGACGGTATGCTTGAGTATAAGAATCGCCCAAGAGATCCAAATTCCCCTTGACAGGTAATCTAACCGAGAATTGGCCAGATGGCAAGCGTGAAAGGTTAGCAGAATAGTGATTTTCGCAGTCGATTTCCTCCTTTGTAGCCTTGACTGGGATTTTTGCGCAGCTTTCAATTTCCCAGAAGCGCTTCACTAAGACTTCGATTTGATTTTGCGTATTCTGCTCAATTTCAGCCGAAACATGCGCTGCAAGCAAAGACGTTTTTTGTGACTGTTTTCCTCCTCCAGACACTAATCCACACATCCATCCTAATCGTGTTTTTTGCAGCACTGGTAGTCCTTCTGCCAACTTGATTTGGCCAACGCATAAAAGGTCATAAAATAGACTCGCACATATAAGCAGGTCGATGCGCTGAGGCTTGAAAAACGCTGGGTCTGCAAGTCGAATATTTGAGGGTATTTCCCAATGCGTGGTTTCTAATTCAAAACAGGGCTGGCGGTCTGTGATGTTAGGAGCAACCAATGCTGTTATATTTGCATCATACTCAGAATGCTTGGACTTTACATTAAGGCAGACAGTAAAACCATTCGTTGCGAAGTTTGTGTTACCAAGACCTGTTACAGAATCAGAAGTCTTGGTTTTCTTTAATTGCAATTGATGTGCTAAGCGAGAAGTAATTAAATGCACTTGAGTCTGTTCCTCCCATTTCGCTTGTGTATTGCTGTCCAATTTTTGTAGAAGCATGTATACAATCATGCATCCAGCAATCTGCTCCAATGTGCCCATTGTGCGCATTTAGTTTATCCGAGAATTCTCGAAGTTTCATTGCCGATGAAGCATCCACTCTCTTGAGCCCAAGGATATCGCTGATATGTGCCTGAAAAACAAGTCGCTTGTTGTTAAATCTTTTATTAAGCATATCTAGAGCAATTTCATAATTTTCAGTAGAAATCTCCAGCGCTCGAATTGCATCCAAGGCTTGGCCTTGTAAGCACGAACGTAGATGCTGGAGTTTCTCGATACTTGTCAAATCCGGATCCTTGTCGATTATAGTTGAGAACATGTAATGTGATTGTACACAATTGAGCTGATATTATAATTGTAATGTACGTTCTATCATATACAAAATACAAAAGGGTACAACGACTCAATCCAAGCTAATCATCCCTTGGGCTCCGAAATTCGACTAGCAAAAGCAGCCTGTGGGTGGGTACGTTTGATGATTATTTTGGGAGGTACTACATTAACATACAATAAAATAAGTGCGTGGAGGCCCCTGCCAGGTTATATAACTGTAAAGAAGAAAACGGACAGACGATGCGAACCGATATAGACGAACTATCATTTTTCACGGAAATATGTTGCTAGTTGGTATTGCAACATTACGCGTCTTCACCCACCCTACCTATGAGTCAATTAGTGCGATGGTAGATTTCAAATGACTCCTTAATCTGCTTTACCCTATCCTCTTCCTTTAAGAAAACTAAAAAAATCTCTATTCCATAATTTTAAAATTATTTATTCATAAAAATAAAAAAATTCCTAACTCCATTTGTTTCTTTGTTTCTATAATTCTAAGAAGTCTGTTATAAGTACGTAATCATAAGTTTTTAAGCGTTTTAAATTCAATAATACTTCATGATTCATCTAATATTTTCTAATTTTCATATGGGGGTGTATTAACTTTTTCATCATTCAAGTATTTTAATGTGTCTAAATTTATAATTGGTTTTAGTGTGTGTGTTTGGTGTTTTGTGTTTTGGATTTTTTTTCTGTTTTTGTGTTGCAAAACTTAGTATATAAGCATTTTTGGTATTTTCTTAAAACAATATATGTATAATTTTACGTTGGTTTGAACAAAAGAAAAGTGGAAATTAGGCAGTGTAGTTTACTAATGTGCACCCGGGTTACAAATCGTATCACATTTTTGACGATTGTATAAGGGAGCACAACTTTACAATTTGCTAGTAGTAATAAGATAAGAATTAGTTGTAAATTAACACTTCACAGTTTAAGTATCTTAATTCATTCTTTTTCATTACTATCAACGATTCTTAATTTGTTTTGATTTTGGTTGTTTCTGTTTGTTTGTTTATAATACAATATTTGTTTGTTAATTAAATTCTCTTTCGATTTTATACATATAAGTTGTTTTGATTCTGCTTTATTGCTTTGTTTCTTTCGTATTTCCTTTGTTGTTTGCTTTCAGATTCTGGATGTACAGTTTTTTTTGTTTGTTCTTGACTTTGATTTTTAGCTTTACAATTTTAGGTTTTTAATTTTTCTCCTTTTTTTTTTTTTTCCAGCTTACAACTTTCTTTTAGTTTTTGTTATTGAAATATTCTAATAGGTTTCACATGTTTCTGAAGAGTGCACTTATTCTTAAATTTAAAGTTTTAGATCATAATAAATGATACCAATAACACACTCACCCACAATCTGTTCCGTGGCGAAGGCCTTCCTCACGTCGCTTGTTGGTTGCTAGATTTTATATAATTGTTATTATTTATTATGATCTCTGTTTTTTTTTTTTTTTTTTTTTTTTTTGTCTTGCACTCTTTTACTCTTCTTTGTTCTTTACTTCTTCATATTATTATTGTATGTATATTAGGGTGGCCATTTTTGCAACATCTCACGATTTTACTAACGCCACCCCCTAAAAAGTTTCCTTTTTACCTGCATATAGCGCCTGTAAAATTTAAAAACGATCCGAATGTATTTGATGGGTCCGGCAAAAGGTCAAAGGTCATAAAAAAATGTTCATTTGAATGCATAAATAGCGACCAAACCGTAAGTTTGACAAAAACATGTTCCAAGTATAATCAATGCGTAATTCAATTATCTACAGTCGAGAAAAAAAATTATCGAAATCAGTTTAGTATAACCAGAGATATTTGCTGTTAAGTAAAGGCACTTTTTTTTTTTAAATTTCGAAAAACGTTTTTTTAAATATTCGAAGCCCGTTTCATGAAAAAAAATTTTGACTGCATTTTCGGTTTTAGCATGTCATTTTACTACACAAACGATTCAAAAATGTTAAGGATACCAAAAATTTTTTTTATTTGTAAACTGGTGTAATTAGTCAATTTAATCAATTTTAGAGCTTACCAAATTTATTTAGGCCGACTCTATATTTTTTTAAAATTATGTTTTGGTAGATATGAGACTTTTTGAACCATAATTTGTTTGATTGGAAATAAGTTTTTAAAGTTTATGTAGAACAATACAGTCAAAAATGGAAAAAGTGCAAGTTATGACCTTTGACCTATTGCCGGACCCATCAAATGCATTCGGATCGTTTTTAAATTTTGCAGGCGCTATATGCAGGTAAAAAGGAAACTTTTTAGGGGGTGGTGTTATTGATATCGACGGTTTAAAAATCCTCCATACCAGCGGCGGCCACCCTAATGTATATATAACTTTACTCTACTTTACTTTGGATACTTTGGACAACGAAAGATAACAAAATTTGCAAAATGACTTTACTTTAGTGCTTTTTGGATTTTATCTGTTTATGTGTTTTTGTGTTTATGTGTTTTAATAGGTTATAGGTGATAATATGTTGTGCTGATCCCCTACACGTACGCCTCTGCTTTGCCGTTGTAGACAGTGTGCTAACAGCTGCCCATGCGCGCTGCGCTGCTCTGCCGATTGCGACTGCGTCGCCGACTGCTGCTGCTTCTGCTTGCACAATTGAGAATTATACATATATTCGGCAATCGCCAAAATACAACTGCACACTGCACTGTCTCAAAAAAAAATTTTATTTAGCACGCATTTTTTTAATTTTGAAGAATTTTACTTACATTTTGGGCCTAGGCCAATAGGGGTGTAGGACTCGATGGCGACTGAAGTCACCATAAATTGGGGTAAAGAATTGTTCCAATAAAAAAACTTCTAAGTAGTACTACTTGCACCTGTGTTTAGGTTCAAGAGAAGATTAGTGCCGAAGGGCAAAATCAAATAAACCAACAAAACACTTACGCGACTTGAAAATATATATAGAGATAGATTTCGGAATAACACGCTGCTGCCTTTTTTTGAATAAAATTGAATTAAAAGGCCTGAGCGAGGTTAGATTCCGCTTATATATCGGCGTTTAGGCCGGAAATGCAGTTGTCTTCTTCTTTCTGAGGTAGTGTCAATTTGATATTGGAAGTCACAGTATTAAAATACTACAAGTCTAATAAGTACTGCCAGACCATTGAGGCACAAAAAAAAGACTAACTATGAAGATGTGGGGTCCGTTACGAACTAATCGAATGCTTTATTGAAATTATTAAAATACCAAATACGCTTAATTAAAGGTTTGCAACACCAACCATTTTTATTTTTCTTAAAGGTAATTATAATTCAAAATTTCATATTAAGAACGTGTGCAGATATTATTTAATTTAGGTTCATTTATTTATATCAATCCTAATTATAAATAAAGGCTGTGACTATTCCCTGTCCATCACACCACTGTCTATTTCGCCGTGATTCACGCTGCGGAATATTCAGAAATCATCTTAGTTTGTGAAATCTTTTAGGGACGTATATCCTTAGCATGGAAAGTACCTATTAATTTCCCGTTTAGGTCCTCAAGTATATAGTATGCGTTTTAAAGCTTTTCCCTAACTCTAGCTTTTACAAAGGCAGGACAAAGTTTTGCATTAACACCTTTTGCAAAATTGCTTTGCACAAAATTTCTGCGGAAGACTTCCTGATTAGTTTTAAAATTCACAGGTTTAGTTCGCAAATTATATTGAGCAGCTTGTCTGTCATATGCTACTGTCATGTTTTTGTGAGTTTTTCGTAATAATTGTAAACGGTCATCCCTAGATAATTGAAAATTTGGCTCTGATGAAGCATTAAGATTTCTTAAAAGCTTGTAAGAGTCTCCATGCGTGGCCATGTTAAAACCGTACAACGCATGATAAGGAGAACATCCTATGCTTTGGTGGACAGAATTTCGAAGTGCACAGCTAATTGAATGTATATTCTCATCCCACTCCTTCTGATCAGACTTCAGATAAGCTCTTATAGCTGACACTATAGATCGATTTACACGTTCTGACGCATTTGACTGTGGAGAGTATAACGCAGTATACATATGCTGAATTCCGTAATTCGTCAAAAATGCATTAAATTCATTGCCTTTAAATTGCGACCCGTTGTCGCTTATAACAATTTCTGGAACACCATATACTGAAAATGTGTGTTGCTGCAAATATTCTGCTATAGCTTTGGAAGAATACTTTTTTAGTAAGCATAGCCAGTGAAACTTGGAAAAGTGGTCAAGGACTATTAGAATTCAAATGTAGCCTTTTTTGCTCCTTGGGTACGGACCTAAAATATCTACGTACAGGCGCTGAAAAGGCCGTGTAGACTCAGCTTTCTGTCCCATCGGAGGTTTAAGCGTAAAGTTGGGTGCTTTTGTAGTTTTACACGTTTCACAATGACGAATATACTCGCGAACCTGAGATACCATTCCTGGCCAATAAAACTGCCTACGAAGAATGTCCAGCGTTTTGTTTATTCCGCCATGAGCAGCTATGACCACGTCATGTGCTCTACGAATGGCTGATTCTGTCATACTTTTCGGAATCCAAAGTTTCCAAACCGTCTGATCAGATTCTGGAGAACCATCATTATGATCAGTACGTATGTATAAAAACTCATCTACTATTTTAATGTCTGGGTATGAACTCTCATCCGCAGATACTTTCTCTTTAAGACTGAGATATTCTGCCTCTTGAAAACAAGGTGAATTTAAATCAATTTCTGGGCCACATGACTCTACAGAACACACTTCTTCAGCATACATGCGGGATAACGCATCAGGAACTATATGTTCTCGCCCTTTCCGATGGCTGACTGTGAACGTATAGCTTTGAATTTTCATAGCCCACCTTGCTAATCGTCCTTTCAAGTTCGGTTGCTTCATAAGCCATTCCAAACTTGCATGATCGGTTACTACCTCAAAATCTTGCAGCTCTAGGTGACGCAAAATTGACTTTTCGATAAGTTTAGAGTTAGATTTGCTTTGCGAAACTGTTCTGCCAAACGCATCAAGACGGTTATATGAGATTCGAAATCGGCTGACACCACACACAAATCGTCGAGATATCCAAAACAACAGTATTTCAGCTCAGGAGGTATGACTTCGTCCATGAGCCTACACATAGTCTGGGGAGCATAGCACAGTCCGAAAGGCATAACCTTGTACTGGTATAAGGGACGCCCCGGGACGGTAAACGCTGTAATGCCACGAGATGCTTCCGACAGAGGAACTTGCCATTATGCATCTTTTAAATCAATTTTGGAAATAATATTGGCCTTAGGTAATCGAGCAAAAATGCCTTCGATACTTGGCGAAGGATATGCATCTTTTATGGTGCAATCATTAATTTTTCTTGCGTCTAACCATCCTCTATTTTTGCCAGGTTTTATAACCAAGTGCATTGGTGAACTCCACGGACTGTTAGACTTTTCTATAACATCTAATTCAAGCATACGATCAATTTCTTCATACAAAAGCTTTTCCACAGCTGGTGAAACTGGGTAAAACCTTTGCTTGATTGGCTTTGCATCGCCCACGTCAATGTGATGCTCAAGCAAAGTAGTTTTCCCTAAACCCTGTTTCTCAAAAGACGGAAATAGCGAAATAACAGCATCTAACTGACTGCGCTGTAAATGAGTCATTGAAATTGAGTTATCAAAACTTTCAGTTTTAACAAGATCTTTGAGAGACGGTTCCCAAGAAAGTGAAGAAATTTCACATTGGGGTAAAATAAATTTTTTACAGAAATCTATACCTTAGATAAGATTCTTTTCAATAGAAGGCATAATAAACAAATTAATAGGATGAGAAAGACCTCTATAAGTCATATCAACTACAATGTAGCCTTTAACAGGTTGATGCTTTCCATCCGCAGTTTTTACATTAGAAGCAATGCGACGATAATTGGGGAATTTGGACCAGTCTATTGTTGCTAAGGTCGAACCCACGCAACTAATGTTCGCACCAGAGTCGATTAAACCTTCTTCCTTTTTATCAAGAAACGAAACAGTCATATAAAAACGCCCATCCGAATGCTCATTAAAAATAGAAGATACAAGCAACCGTCTGGTTTCTCTTACATTTTTCCAAAAAGTGCGTATACGCCTCGTGCCACGTTTAGGTTTTGTAATGGGCTTAAAAGCGCTCTTCTACTAGCAATGTTACGTTTGGTAAAAGCTTGAAAAACTGGAGGCTTATTCAGTCGCTTATTAACAACGTCGCCTAATAGATTCTCTCGCATTTGCACTAGCTTTCTCAAATGTGCTATCGAAAGAATGGGGACATACAACAACTCATGCCGAATATCTGGAAGTAAGTTCCTCATAAGGATTTGAACAAGGTTTTCCTCTTCCATCGAGAGGTAAGAGCTGTTACATCATCGTAGAAAATCTCAAACGATTCGCCTGGCTTTTGTTTACGCCCGCGAATATTTTCTAATATGTCAAAATCGGTTCGGTAATCTTTATATTGAAGCTTCAACGCAATGCAGAACTCGTTCCATACAATGCGAGGACTCTCTTTTCGGTATCGCCAATACCACTCTTTTGCTTTTCCGACAAGCAAAATATGCAAGTTCTTGCAAAGAGCATCGAAATCACCATCGAAGCTATCTTCGGTGAGTGTTTTGATCCGATAAATGAATTCTTCCACAGTAATACCCTTAGGTGATCCATCGAACTTTACGTTCCAGCTATGGATGAGCTGTGTAATCTTTTCTGGATTAGTTCGAAATTGAGACCGTGAGTTAGTTGCATATGAATCATAACTGGATCGGGGATTGCTCTCGCGTTCTGGTAATTCCCTAGCTTGGCTGTGTAGATTCAAATCAGCAAATTGTCGAGATACGATATTTCCTAATTCATTAAAAATTTTGCCATAATCTATGGACTCTACGGTCCGTGTAGGAAAATTACTACGTGGAGTTTGTTTATGTTTTCTTGGTCTGCCTGTTTTACGACCTGCACCACGCTTATCTAAAGATTCAATGCTTGGTGGGTCGTCGTTTAATTTTATTGGAGGCTGTTGCTCCTGATTAAGATTATGCTTTGCCCTAAACCGAGTGTCGTGAACCTTAGGAATGGCTCCTGCACCTTTTGTCGGTTCATAATTTGGAGGGTCAGCTGTCGTTGATATCGTTACTGACTTTAAGTCGCGCACATGAATCAACTTTTGACAAACTTGGCATTCTTTAAATTGCTTGAGCCAATCAGAAATACAAGAATCATGGAAATAATGTTCCCAAGGAGTTACTAAAACTTGCATTTGGGATTCCCATAAAGTCTTTTCGCATATTTGACAGATAACTTCTGCAATAGCTGCTTGTTGTAGCTCAATAGCTAAATTCTGTGTACTTCGTACTAGAGGCATTTTAGACTTTTAATAGTTTAACAATAAAATTCGACAAAGATAAAAAAAATTCAAATGTTTTTCATCAAAAGTTTTCTTAAAGGTTCGATTCAAGGGTAATTAAGATATTTACATGTGAATGATAAGATACGATCTATCTGAATGCATAAAAAAAGATAAAATGTTTGCAAATTATTTCTCGAATAACTCTGTATTAAACAACTATGGAACAGATTTCGCGGACCTCGTCTAGACATCGCCAAAATCGGGAAATTCCAAAACGATAATTTGCTTCATACAATTGTCTAAAATAGTTATCAGAAAAACTTAAGATGCGAAGGAGAGTGGACATTTATATTGCAGGACTCATTAGAAACTGGTTCTATCCGGTCATTAATTTAGGCTCGCCAAGTTAATGTAATTCCAGAGTATCACTAGCTAATTCTGGCAATCCTATCAACAAATATAAAATAAGTACTAAAATTAATAAAAGAAATTATAAGCGTTTTGAACGTATGATTATCATAAAAGAAAATCGAATGTGACAGAAGAAAATCGGTATAAATACGTATTGCAGTTCTTTGAAACAATTAGACTCGGTCATTATTTCAGCGTCGCTAACAATAATGCAGTTCCAGAGCTTCCTTTTGTATACTAAGATACTCTGCCAAATCGTACTTAAAGTAATTTTTTAGATCCATGGACAATCTTAGACTGCTTAAATTGTGGTCGATGTTAAAAATGAATTTACAATCGCAATTCCAAGCAAGTTTAAGCCGACTAAGATCACATGAGAAGAAAAGAATGAAAATTTTCTAAGTCGGGAAAAAAAATTTAAATTTGAAAGTATTCAGAAACTTGTAGAATATAGTTATTCCAAAATGAACTATTGGAAGCTATGATCTCACTCTTAGGAGGCCCCACGTTGGGCGCCAATTTATGTAATGTGATTGTACACAATTGAGCTGATATTATAATTGTAATGTACGTTCTTTCATATACAAAATACAAAAGGGTACAACGACTCAATCCAAGCTAATCATCCCTTGGGCTCCGAAATTCGACTAGCAAAAGCAGCCTGTGGGTGGGTACGTTTGATGATTATTTTGGGAGGTACTACATTAACATACAATAAAATAAGTGTGTGGAGGCCCCTGCCAGGTTATATAACTGTAAAGAAGAAAACGGACAGACGATACGAACCGATATAGACGAACTATCATTTTTCACGGAAATATGTTGCTAGTTGGTATTGCAACATTACGCGTCTTCACCCACCCTACCTATGAGTCAATTAGTGCGATGGTAGATTTTAAATGACTCCCTTAATCTGCTTTACCCTATCCTCTTCCTTTAAGAAAACCTAAAAAAATCTCTATTCCATAATTTTAAAATTATTTATTCATAAAAATAAAAAAATGCTACCTCCATTTGCTTCTGGAAAGTCTTATCCATAATCACAATTATTTTAGTCGCTATAATTCATATGTTGTGGTGTACTTATTTTTACATAATTATAACTATTTTAATATGTTCTACATTTAATATTGGGGTGTATTTGTTTTTACATAATGCTAATGCTTTTAATATGTTCTAAATTTCATTGGTGGTGGTGTATTTGTTTTGTGTTCTTTTTAGGTTTTTGTGGTTGCAAAACTTAACTTAGTATTTTGGGTTTTTAATTCTTAGTATACTTCATAGATATAAGTTTGTTTGAAATACGGGTAAAGAAGTACTTAAGATTACGTAGTGTGTGCATGTAAATTAAAAAAATTATAATTTTTAAAAAGATGTAAGGAAAATACAAAGAATTACAATTTTGCAAATGTATCAGCAATAGAGTTATGTGCACAGTAACCTTTGCATAGCTTCGGATTTCATATTTACATTATTTTTCGTTTCGTAATAAAATTTCTACTTTGTTTTGGTTCATCCATTTCTTTATATGAATTAATACAGTTATATGTTGTTTTGATTTCGTTATTTGTTTTGGCTCTTTGATTTTTTCGGATTCTTAGTTTACATTATTCTTTCCATTTTCTTTTTTTTTTTTTTTTTTTTCTCTTTTCCGTTGTCAGTTAAATCTCACAAATTTTAATTTTACAAGTTCTTTTTGGGTTTAATTTTGCAAATTTTGTTTACATTTCATTTTTGTTTTCATTTATAGTGCAATTGGTATTCTTAAATTACAACTTGCAGATGATAATAAATAATTCGTTCTCACTCACCCACAATCCATTTCGTGGCGAAGGCCTTCCTCACGTTGATTGTTTTAGCTAGATTGTTAATATTTTATGTTATTATTTATTGTGATCTGTTTTCCTTTCTTGTTGTTCCTTTTTTTTTTTTTTTGTTATTAACACATATATTCTTTACTTTACTTTACTCAACTCAAAACACCCAAAAATATCAAAATAGACTTGCTTTTATGTTTTTAGATTTTACAATGTTTTGCTTGTTTCTTTTTTTATCTTGTTTAGATTCTTTTTTATTTTTTCTATTTTTATGTTTTTAAGGTTTATATGGTCGATGCCGTTTATGCTGTTTTTGCAGAATGAGGTAAGATGGCAATCCCCTATTGGTACGCCTCTGGTTTTGGTGGTTGTGGGTGTGCTAGCATCTGCGCAAGCGCGCTGCGCAGCTCTGCCAATTGCGACTGCGTCGTTGACTGCTGCTGCGGCTGTGTGCACAAATTGTGGGGATATATTTATTTGGCGATTGCCAAGAATGACCCTGCACACTGCACTGTTTGAAAAACTGGAAGAAGACTTGGACTTCTACTTACAATTGCGGCCTAGGCCAATAGGGGTATATATTTCCGATGGTGACTGAAGTCACACGAATTCGGGGTAACAGAATTCAATGTTAAATTTCTTTTGCTGGACTTTGCACACGAAATTTAATGTATTTCTTATATACATATATCTGTATATAGAGATATATGTAGATATGTATGACGGTAAAAATTTTTGTGTTGTCGTAGACGTAGTGATGCTGCCTCGTGTGGTATGAAATCCAGAAAAGAGGTCTGCTCGAGGTTAGTTTCCTAGTATATATAGGCGTTTAGGCCGGAAATGCAGTCTCTGCTTCTTGCTGGGTTGGCAATTTGACATGAGAAGGTGCAGTATTAAAATACTGACAAGTCTAATTTTGGGGCTGCCAGACTTTTGTTACAAAAATACTACCTAAAAGCTCAGCTTAAATACGTTAGCGACAATCGAATAATCTTTTTAAATAATTAAAATTTGCATAAAAAAGTTGCGACTCAATACACTCGATGCTCAAATTAGTCGTCAATTTTATTGCTTAATTTTTTTCTTGGAGCGGAAGCCACCTTAAACTAATTGAGAAATTCAAACACTTATACACGTTTTAACATATACATATCTTTTGAAGTTTTCATCCAATTTGAAAAATTGTCTCAATTCGCTGTACTATGACGAACTTTGCTCAAACAAATATAAATATTTATGAAAAACAAACACATAAAATAAACTTTCTAATAAAAACCAATAAAACGAGCCTTTTTTATATGTTCTGCCAAACACCGCACAACTCACACAAATTTCCAAAACCAAAAAATATTGTGAAAATTATATTAATAACAAAACAAAATCTATTAAAATTTGCATCAAAATGTTCCGACTCAATACACTCGATGATGAAATTAGTCGTCAATTTTATTGTTTAATTTTTTGCTTGTGGCGGAAGCCACCTTAAACTAATTAAGAAATTCAAACACTTATACACGTTTTTACATATATCTTTTGAAGTTTTCATCCGATTTGAAAAATTGTCACAATTTGTGCTGTACTAACACGAACTTTGTTCAAACAAATATAAACACTTATGAAAAACAAACAAAAAAAATTAACTTTGTAATAAAAACCACTAAAACGAGCCTTTTTTATATGTTCTGCCAAACACCGCACAACTCATACAAATTTACAAAAAAAAAAAAATATATTGAGAAAATTATATTAATAACAAAATAAAATTTATTAAAATTTGCATCAAAAAGTTTCGACTCGATACTGAAATAAGTCGTCAATTTTATTGTCTAATATTTTGCTTGTAGCGGAAGCCACCTTAAACTAATTAAGAAATTCAAGCACTCATACCAGTATTTACTTATATCTTTTGGAGTTTTCATCCGATTTGAAAAATTGTCTCAATTTGTGCTGTACTAACACGAACTTTGTTCAAACAAATATAAACACTTATGAAAAACAAACAAATAAAATTAACTTTCTAATAAAAACCAATAAAACGAGACTTTTTTATATGTTCTGCCAAACACCGCACAACTCATACAAATTTACAAAAAAAAAAAATATTGTGAAAATTTTATTAATAACAAAATAAAACTTATTAAAATTTGCATCAAAAAGTTGCGACTCAATACACTCTATGCTGAAATTAGTCGTCAATTTTATTGTTTAATTTTTGCTTGGAGCGGAAGCCACCTTAAACTAATTAAGAAATTCAAACACTTATACACGTTTTTACATATATCTTTTGAAGTTTTCATCCGATTTGAAAAATTGACACAATTTGTGCTGTACTAACACGAACTTTGTTCAAACAAATATAAACACTTATGAAAAACAAACAAAAAAAATTAACTTTGTAATAAAAACCAATAAAACGAGCCTTTTTTATATGTTCTGACAAACACCGCACAACTCATACAAATTTACAAAAAAAAAAAATATATTGTGAAAATTATATTAATAACAAAATAAAATTTATTAAAATTTGCATAAAAAAGTTTTATTGTTTAATTTTTTGCTTGGAGCGGAAGCCACCTTAAGCTAATTGAGAAATTCAAACACTTATACACGTTTTAACATATACATATCTTTTGAAGTTTTCATCCAATTTGAAAAATTGTCTCAATTTGCTGTACTATGACGAACTTTGCTCAAACAAATATAAATATTTATGAAAAACAAACAAATAAAATAAACTTTCTAATAAAAACCAATAAAACGAGCCTTTTTTATATGTTCTGCCAAACACCGCACAACTCACACAAATTTCCAAAACAAAAAAATATTGTGAAAATTATATTAATAACACAACAAAATCTATTAAAATTTGCATCAAAATGTTGCGACTCAATACACTCGATGCTGAAATTAGTCGTCAATTTTATTGTTTAATTTTTATACCCTGTACCGTATGGTACAAAGGGTATATTGTGTTTGTGCAAGTCGAAAATGTATGTAACGTACAGAAGGAGAATTCGGAGACCCCCCAAAGTTACCTAAAGTATGATCAGAGTGACTAGAGAAGTCGATATACCCATAAGAAGTTTTTTAGAGTTCCCAAGCACTATACCAAATTTGATCAAAATCGGTTGACTATTTCATATAGCTCCCATAGGATCGATCAGTCGAAAATTTGTTTTTTGTACAAAATTCGTTGTGTTTCGTTTATTTGTGAACATACCGTAAACACATTTGGCATTAAGAAGTTTTTTAGAGTTCCCAAGCACTATACCAAATTTGATCAAAATCAGTTGACTATATCATATAGCTCCCATAGGGCCAATCGGTCAAAAAAACGCTTTTTGTACAAAATTTTTTGTGTTTCGTTTGTTTGTGAAGATATTGTAACCAAATTTGGCATTCAGAAGTTTTTTAGAGTTTTGCAACACTGTACCAAATTTTATCAAAATCGGTTGACTATATCATATAGCTCCGATAGGGCCAATCGGTCAAAAAAACGTTTTTTGCACAAAATTCGTTGTGTTTCGTTTGTTTGTGAAGATGTTGTAACCAAATTTGGCATTCAGAAGTTTTTTAGAGAATTTCAACACTGTACCAAATTTGATCAAAATCGGTTGATTAGATCATATAGCTCCCATAGGGCCAATCGGTCAAAAAAACGCTTTTTGTACAAAATTTGTTGTGTTTCGTTTGTTTGTGAAGATATTGTAACCAAGTTTTTTAGAGATCTTCAACACTGTACCAAATTTTATCAAAATCGGTTGACTATGTCATATAGCTCCCATAGGGCCGATCGGTCGAAAAAAAGTTTTTGATTAAAAATTCGTCTGTTTTTGGTTGTTTATGAAGGTATCATAATCTAATTTGGCAATCAAATGTCTTTTGGGTTTCTTAAGCAATTTACCGGATTTTATTGCAAGCAGTGGTACAGGGTATCCCAAAGTCGTCCGCGCCCGACTTTAACGTACGCCATCTTTACATATATCTTTTGAAGTTTTCATCCGATTTGAAAAATTGTCACAATTTGTGCTGTACTAACACGAACTTTGTTCAAACAAATATAAACACTTATGAAAAACAAACCAATAAAACGAGCCTTTTTTATATGTTCTGCCAAACACCGCACAACCCACACAAACATTAACAAAAATTGTAAACATAATATTAATATCAAAACAATATGCAATAAATATTTCCATAATAAAGTTGCGACTTAGGACACTCGATGCTTAAATGAGTCGCGAATTTTATGCGTCAAAGAGTAAAATTTTCATATTTTGCTTGTACAGGAAGCAACTTTAAACTAATGGAGATATTCAAGCACTTATACTAGTATTTACTTATATCTTTTGAAGTCTTCATCCGATTTGAAAAATTGTCACAATTTGTGCTGTACTAACCCGAACTTTGTTCAAACATATATAAACACTTATGAAAAACAAACAAAAAAATTAACTTTGTAATAAAAACGAATAAAACGAGCCTTTTTTTATTTGTTCTGTCAAACACCGCACAACCCACACAAACATTAACAAAAATTGTAAACATAATATTAATATCAAAATATGTATTAAAATTTCCATAATAAAGTTGCGACTTAGGACACTCGATGCTTAAATGAGTCGCGAATTTTATGCGTCAAAGAGTTAAATTTTCATTTTTTGCTTGTACAGGAAGCAACCTTAAACTAATGGAGATATTCAAGCACTTATACTAGTATTTACTTATATCTTTTGAAGTCTTCATCCGATTTGAAAAATTGTCACAATTTGTGCTGTACTAACCCGAACTTTGTTCAAACAAATATAAACACTTATGAAAAACAAACAAAAAAATTAACTTAAAAAAATTACAATTTTACAAAAAAAAAAAATATATTGTGAAAATTATATTAATAACAAAATAAAATTTATTAAAATTTGCATAAAAAAGTTGCGACTCAATACACTTGATGCTCAAATTAGTCGTCAATTTTATTGTTTAATTTTTGCTTGGAGCGGAAGCCACCTTAAACTAATTGAGAAACTCAAACACTTATACACGTTTTAACATATACATATCTTTTGAAGTTTTCATCCAATTTGAAAAACTGTCACAATTTGTGCTGTACTAACACGGACTGTTGAGTTTATTTTCGTGACACTGACATAAGTCATTCCAAATAGCTCACCGCACTTTGTACATACACCATCACAAGCTTCGCAAGACAATCTAACGATTGCCCTATTGATACAGACTATATTAGTGAAAACTGATTTGCAAAGATAGAAGTAGTGAAAAATTATTAACATGTAACTCCAAATTAACTTTCAAAGATACTTTGGAGTAGGTATCACATCGTTTTGTTGCGGCGCATTTTTAAGATACGAGATCTTTTTGTTGCAGTAAACACCAAAATTTACATTTTTGATGTTTTTTTTGGTGGGATAAACACTTATGAAAAACAAACAAAAAAAATTAACTTTGTAATAAAAACCAATAAAACGAGCCTTTTTTATATGTTCTGCCAAACACCGCACAACTCATACAAATTTACAAAAAAAAAATATATATTGAGAAAATTATATTAATAACAAAATAAAATTTATTAAAATTTGCATCAAAAAGTTGCGACTCGATACTGAAATTAGTCGTCAATTTTATTGTCTAATATTTTGCTTGTAGCGGAAGCTACCTTAAACTAATTAAGAAATTCAAGCACTCATACCAGTATTTGCTTATATCTTTTGGAGTTTTCATCCGATTTGAAAAATTGTCTCAATTTGTGCTGTACTAACACGAACTTTGTTCAAACAAATATAAACACTTATGAAAAACAAACAAATAAAATTAACTTTCTAATAAAAACCAATAAAACGAGACTTTTTTATATGTTCTGCCAAACACCGCACAACCCACACAAACATTAACAAAAATTGTAAACATAATATTAATATCAAAACAATATGTATTAAAATTTCCATAATAAAGTTGCGACTTAGGACACTCGATGCTTCAATGAGTCGCGAATTTTATGCGTCAAAGAGTAAAATTTTCATTTTTTGCTTGTACAGGAAGCAACCTTAAACTAATGGAGATATTCAAGCACTTATACTAGTATTTACTTATATCTTTTGAAGTCTTCATCCGATTTGAAAAATTGTCACAATTTGTGCTGTACTAACACGAACTTTGTTCAAACAAATATAAACATTTATGAAAAACAAACAAAAAAAATTAACTTTGTAATAAAAACCAATAAAACGAGCCTTTTTTATATGTTCTGCCAAACACCGCACAACTCATACAAATTTACAAAAAAAAAAAATATATTGAGAAAATTATATTAATAACAAAATAAAATTTATTAAAATTTGCATCAAAAAGTTGCGACTCGATACTGAAATAAGTCGTCAATTTTATTGTCTAATATTTTGCTTGTAGCGGAAGCCACCTTAAACTAATTAAGAAATTCAAGCACTCATACCAGTATTTACTTATATCTTTTGGAGTTTTCATTCGATTTGAAAAATTGTCTCAATTTGTGCTGTACTAACACGAACTTTGTTCAAACAAATATAAACACTTATGAAAAACAAACAAATAAAATTAACTTTCTAATAAAAACCAATAAAACGAGACTTTTTTATATGTTCTGCCAAACACCGCACAACCCACACAAATTTCCAAAAAAAAAAAATATTGTGAAAATTATATTAATAACAAAATAAAACTTATTAAAATTTGCATCAAAAAGTTGCGACTCAATACACTCTATGCTGAAATTAGTCGTCAATTTTATTGTTTAATTTTTTGCTTGTAGCGGAAGCCACCTTAAACTTAATACATATTTAAAATTTCCATAATAAAGTTGCGACTTAGGACACTCGATGCTTAAATGAGTCGCGAATTTTATGCGTCAAAGAGTAAAATTTTCATTTTATGCTTGCACAGGAAGCAACCTTAAACTAATGGAGATATTCAAGCACTTATACTAGTATTTACTTATATCTTTTGAAGTCTTTATCCGATTTGAAAAATTGTCACAATTTGTGCTGTACTAACACGAACTTTGTTCAAACAAATATAAACACTTATGAAAAACAAACAAATAAAATTAACTTTCTATTAAAAACCAATAAAACGAGCCTTTTTTATATGTTCTGCCAAACACCGCACAACCCACACAAATTTACAAAAAAAAAAAATATTGTGAAAATTATATTAATAACAAAATAAAACTTATTAAAATTTGCATCAAAAAGTTGAGACTCAATACACTTGATGCTAAATTAGTCGTCAATTTTATTGTTTAATTTTTGCTTGGAGCGGAAGCCACCTTAAACTAATTAAGAAATTCAAACACTTATACACGTTTTTACTTATATCTTTTGGAGTTTTCATCCGATTTGAAAAATTGTCTCAATTTGTGCTGTACTAACACGAACTTTGTTCAAACAAATATAAACACTTATGAAAAACAAACAAATAAAATTAACTTTCTAATAAAAACCAATAAAACGAGACTTTTTTATATGTTCTGCCAAACACCGCACAACTCATACAAATTTACAAAAAAAAAAAATATTGTGAAAATTTTATTAATAACAAAATAAAACTTATTAAAATTTGCATCAAAAAGTTGCGACTCAATACACTCTATGCTGAAATTAGTCGTCAATTTTATTGTTTAATTTTTGCTTGGAGCGGAAGCCACCTTAAACTAATTAAGAAATTCAAACACTTATACACGTTTTTACATATATCTTTTGAAGTTTTCATCCGATTTGAAAAATTGACACAATTTGTGCTGTACTAACACGAACTTTGTTCAAACAAATATAAACACTTATGAAAAACAAACAAAAAAAATTAACTTTGTAATAAAAACCAATAAAACGAGCCTTTTTTATATGTTCTGCCAAACACCGCACAACTCATACAAATTTACAAAAAAAAAAAATATATTGTGAAAATTATATTAATAACAAAATAAAATTTATTAAAATTTGCATAAAAAAGTTTTATTGTTTAATTTTTTGCTTGGAGCGGAAGCCACCTTAAACTAATTGAGAAATTCAAACACTTATACACGTTTTAACATATACATATCTTTTGAAGTTTTCATCCAATTTGAAAAATTGTCTCAATTTGCTGTACTATGACGAACTTTGCTCAAACAAATATAAATATTTATGAAAAACAAACAAATAAAATAAACTTTCTAATAAAAACCAATAAAACGAGCCTTTTTTATATGTTCTGCCAAACACCGCACAACTCACACAAATTTCCAAAACAAAAAAATATTGTGAAAATTATATTAATAACACAACAAAATCTATTAAAATTTGCATCAAAATGTTGCGACTCAATACACTCGATGCTGAAATTAGTCGTCAATTTTATTGTTTAATTTTTATACCCTGTACCGTATGGTACAAAGGGTATATTGTGTTTGTGCAAGTCGAAAATGTATGTAACGTACAGAAGGAGAATTCGGAGACCCCCCAAAGTTACCTAAAGTATGATCAGAGTGACTAGAGAAGTCGATATACCCATAAGAAGTTTTTTAGAGTTCCCAAGCACTATACCAAATTTGATCAAAATCGGTTGACTATTTCATATAGCTCCCATAGGATCGATCAGTCGAAAATTTATTTTTTGTACAAAATTCGTTGTGTTTCGTTTATTTGTGAACATACCGTAAACACATTTGGCATTAAGAAGTTTTTTAGAGTTCCCAAGCACTATACCAAATTTGATCAAAATCAGTTGACTATATCATATAGCTCCCATAGGGCCAATCGGTCAAAAAAACGCTTTTTGTACAAAATTTTTTGTGTTTCGTTTGTTTGTGAAGATATTGTAACCAAATTTGGCATTCAGAAGTTTTTTAGAGAATTTCAACACTGTACCAAATTTTATCAAAATCGGTTGACTATATCATATAGCTCCCATAGGGCCAATCGGTCAAAAAAACGTTTTTTGCACAAAATTCGTTGTGTTTCGTTTGTTTGTGAAGATGTTGTAACCAAATTTGGCATTCAGAAGTTTTTTAGAGAATTTCAACACTGTACCAAATTTGATCAAAATCGGTTGATTAGATCATATAGCTCCCATAGGGCCAATCGGTCAAAAAAACGCTTTTTGTACAAAATTTGTTGTGTTTCGTTTGTTTGTGAAGATGTTGTAACCAAATTTGGCATTCAGAAGTTTTTTAGAGAATTTCAACACTGTACCAAATTTGATCAAAATCGGTTGATTAGATCATATAGCTCCCATAGGGCCAATCGGTCAAAAAAACGCTTTTTGTACAAAATTTGTTGTGTTTCGTTTGTTTGTGAAGATATTGTAACCAAGTTTTTTAGAGATCTTCAACACTGTACCAAATTTTATCAAAATCGGTTGACTATGTCATATAGCTCCCATAGGGCCGATCGGTCGAAAAAAAGTTTTTGATTAAAAATTCGTCTGTTTTTGGTTGTTTATGAAGGTATCATAATCTAATTTGGCAATCAAATGTCTTTTGGGTTTCTTAAGCAATTTACCGGATTTTATTGCAAGCAGTGGTACAGGGTATCCCAAAGTCGTCCGCGCCCGACATTAACGTACGCCATCTTTACATATATCTTTTGAAGTTTTCATCCGATTTGAAAAATTGTCACAATTTGTGCTGTACTAACACGAACTTTGTTCAAACAAATATAAACACTTATGAAAAACAAATCAATAAAACGAGCCTTTTTTATATGTTCTGCCAAACACCGCACAACCCACACAAACATTAACAAAAATTGTAAACATAATATTAATATCAAAACAATATGTAATAAATATTTCCATAATAAAGTTGCGACTTAGGACACTCGATGCTTAAATGAGTCGCGAATTTTATGCGTCAAAGAGTAAAATTTTCATATTTTGCTTGTACAGGAAGCAACTTTAAACTAATGGAGATATTCAAGCACTTATACTAGTATTTACTTATATCTTTTGAAGTCTTCATCCGATTTGAAAAATTGTCACAATTTGTGCTGTACTAACCCGAACTTTGTTCAAACATATATAAACACTTATGAAAAACAAACAAAAAAATTAACTTTGTAATAAAAACGAATAAAACGAGCCTTTTTTTATTTGTTCTGTCAAACACCGCACAACCCACACAAACATTAACAAAAATTGTAAACATAATATTAATATCAAAACAATATGTATTAAAATTTCCATAATAAAGTTGCGACTTAGGACACTCGATGCTTAAATGAGTCGCGAATTTTATGCGTCAAAGAGTTAAATTTTCATTTTTTGCTTGTACAGGAAGCAACCTTAAACTAATGGAGATATTCAAGCACTTATACTAGTATTTACTTATATCTTTTGAAGTCTTCATCCGATTTGAAAAATTGTCACAATTTGTGCTGTACTAACCCGAACTTTGTTCAAACAAATATAAACACTTATGAAAAACAAACAAAAAAATTAACTTAAAAAAATTACAAATTTACAAAAAAAAAAAATATATTGTGAAAATTATATTAATAACAAAATAAAATTTATTAAAATTTGCATAAAAAAGTTGCGACTCAATACACTTGATGCTCAAATTAGTCGTCAATTTTATTGTTTAATTTTTGCTTGGAGCGGAAGCCACCTTAAACTAATTGAGAAACTCAAACACTTATACACGTTTTAACATATACATATCTTTTGGAGTTTTCATCCAATTTGAAAAACTGTCACAATTTGTGCTGTACTAACACGGACTGTTGAGTTTATTTTCGTGACACTGACATAAGTCATTCCAAATAGCTCACCGCACTTTGTACATACACCATCACAAGCTTCGCAAGACAATCTAACGATTGCCCTATTGATACAGACTATATTAGTGAAAACTGATTTGCAAAGATAGAAGTAGTGAAAAATTATTAACACGAAACTCCAAATTAACTTTCAAAGATACTTTGGAGTAGGTATCACATCTTTTTGTTGCGGCGCATTTTTAAGATACGAGATCTTTTTGTTGCAGTAAACACCAAAATTTACATTTTTGATGTTTTTTTTGGTGGGATAAACACTTATGAAAAACAAACAAAAAAAATTAACTTTGTAACAAAAACCAATAAAACGAGCCTTTTTTATATGTTCTGCCAAACACCGCACAACTCATACAAATTTACAAAAAAAAAAAATATATTGAGAAAATTATATTAATAACAAAATAAAATTTATTAAAATTTGCATCAAAAAGTTGCGACTCAATACACTCTATGCTGAAATTAGTCGTCAATTTTATTGTTTAATTTTTTGCTTGTGGCGGAAGCCACCTTAAACTAATTAAGAAATTCAAACACTTATACACGTTTTTACATATATCTTTCGAAGTTTTCATCCGATTTGAAAAATTGTCACAATTCGTGCTGTACTAACACGAACTTTGTTCAAACAAATATAAACACTTATGAAAAACAAACAAAAAAAATTAACCTTCTTCCTTTTTTATATGTTCTGCCAAACACCGCACAACCCACACAAACATTAACAAAAATTGTAAACATAATATTAATATCAAAACAATATGTATTAAAATTTCCATAATAAAGTTGCGACTTAGGACACTCGATGCTTCAATGAGTCGCGAATTTTATGCGTCAAAGAGTAAAATTTTCATTTTTTGCTTGTACAGGAAGCAACCTTAAACTAATGGAGATATTCAAGCACTTATACTAGTATTTACTTATATCTTTTGAAGTCTTTATCCGATTTGAAAAATTGTCACAATAAAACGAGCCTTTTTTATATGTTCTGCCAAACACCGCACAACCCACACAAACATTAACAAAAATTGTAAACATAATATTAATATCAAAACAATATGTAATAAATATTTCCATAATAAAGTTGCGACTTAGGACACTCGATGCTTAAATGAGTCGCGAATTTTATGCGTCAAAGAGTAAAATTTTCATATTTTGCTTGTACAGGAAGCAACTTTAAACTAATGGAGATATTCAAGCACTTATACTAGTATTTACTTATATCTTTTGAAGTCTTCATCCGATTTGAAAAATTGTCAAAATTTGTGCTGTACTAACCCGAACTTTGTTCAAACATATATAAACACTTATGAAAAACAAACAAAAAAATTAACTTTGTAATAAAAACGAATAAAACGAGCCTTTTTTTATTTGTTCTGTCAAACACCGCACAACCCACACAAACATTAACAAAAATTGTAAACATAATATTAATATCAAAACAATATGTATTAAAATTTCCATAATAAAGTTGCGACTTAGGACACTCGATGCTTAAATGAGTCGCGAATTTTATGCGTCAAAGAGTTAAATTTTCATTTTTTGCTTGTACAGGAAGCAACCTTAAACTAATGGAGATATTCAAGCACTTATACTAGTATTTACTTATATCTTTTGAAGTCTTCATCCGATTTGAAAAATTGTCACAATTTGTGCTGTACTAACCCGAACTTTGTTCAAACAAATATAAACACTTATGAAAAACAAACAAAAAAATTAACTTAAAAAAATTACAAATTTACAAAAAAAAAAAATATATTGTGAAAATTATATTAATAACAAAATAAAATTTATTAAAATTTGCATAAAAAAGTTGCGACTCAATACACTTGATGCTCAAATTAGTCGTCAATTTTATTGTTTAATTTTTGCTTGGAGCGGAAGCCACCTTAAACTAATTGAGAAACTCAAACACTTATACACGTTTTAACATATACATATCTTTTGAAGTTTTCATCCAATTTGAAAAACTGTCACAATTTGTGCTGTACTAACACGGACTGTTGAGTTTATTTTCGTGACACTGACATAAGTCACGAAATTTTCATTTTTTGCTTGTACAGGAAGCAACCTTAAACTAATGGAGATATTCAAGCACTTATACTAGTATTTACTTATATCTTTTGAAGTCTTCATCCGATTTGAAAAATTGTCACAATTTGTGCTGTACTAACCCGAACTTTGTTCAAACAAATATAAACACGTATGAAAAACAAACAAAAAAATTAACTTAAAAAAATTACAATTTTACAAAAAAAAAAAATATATTGTGAAAATTATATTAATAACAAAATAAAATTTATTAAAATTTGCATAAAAAAGTTGCGACTCAATACACTTGATGCTCAAATTAGTCGTCAATTTTATTGTTTAATTTTTGCTTGGAGCGGAAGCCACCTTAAACTAATTGAGAAACTCAAACACTTATACACGTTTTAACATATACATATCTTTTGAAGTTTTCATCCAATTTGAAAAACTGTCACAATTTGTGCTGTACTAACACGGACTGTTGAGTTTATTTTCGTGACACTGACATAAGTCATTCCAAATAGCTCACCGCACTTTGTACATACACCATCACAAGCTTCGCAAGACAATCTAACGATTGCCCTATTGATACAGACTATATTAGTGAAAACTGATTTGCAAAGATAGAAGTAGTGAAAAATTATTAACACGAAACTCCAAATTAACTTTCAAAGATACTTTGGAGTAGGTATCACATCTTTTTGTTGCGGCGCATTTTTAAGATACGAGATCTTTTTGTTGCAGTAAACACCAAAATTTACATTTTTGATGTTTTTTTTGGTGGGATAAACACTTATGAAAAACAAACAAAAAAAATTAACTTTGTAATAAAAACCAATAAAACGAGCCTTTTTTATATGTTCTGCCAAACACCGCACAACTCATACAAATTTACAAAAAAAAAATATATATTGAGAAAATTATATTAATAACAAAATAAAATTTATTAAAATTTGCATCAAAAAGTTGCGACTCGATACTGAAATTAGTCGTCAATTTTATTGTCTAATATTTTGCTTGTAGCGGAAGCTACCTTAAACTAATTAAGAAATTCAAGCACTCATACCAGTATTTGCTTATATCTTTTGGAGTTTTCATCCGATTTGAAAAATTGTCTCAATTTGTGCTGTACTAACACGAACTTTGTTCAAACAAATATAAACACTTATGAAAAACAAACAAATAAAATTAACTTTCTAATAAAAACCAATAAAACGAGACTTTTTTATATGTTCTGCCAAACACCGCACAACCCACACAAACATTAACAAAAATTGTAAACATAATATTAATATCAAAACAATATGTATTAAAATTTCCATAATAAAGTTGCGACTTAGGACACTCGATGCTTCAATGAGTCGCGAATTTTATGCGTCAAAGAGTAAAATTTTCATTTTTTGCTTGTACAGGAAGCAACCTTAAACTAATGGAGATATTCAAGCACTTATACTAGTATTTACTTATATCTTTTGAAGTCTTTATCCGATTTGAAAAATTGTCACAATTTGTGCTGTACTAACACGAACTTTGTTCAAACAAATATAAACATTTATGAAAAACAAACAAAAAAAATTAACTTTGTAACAAAAACCAATAAAACGAGCCTTTTTTATATGTTCTGCCAAACACCGCACAACTCATACAAATTTACAAAAAAAAAAATATATTGAGAAAATTATATTAATAACAAAATAAAATTTATTAAAATTTGCATCAAAAAGTTGCGACTCGATACTGAAATAAGTCGTCAATTTTATTGTCTAATATTTTGCTTGTAGCGGAAGCCACCTTAAACTAATTAAGAAATTCAAGCACTCATACCAGTATTTACTTATATCTTTTGGAGTTTTCATTCGATTTGAAAAATTGTCTCAATTTGTGCTGTACTAACACGAACTTTGTTCAAACAAATATAAACACTTATGAAAAACAAACAAATAAAATTAACTTTCTAATAAAAACCAATAAAACGAGACTTTTTTATATGTTCTGCCAAACACCGCACAACCCACACAAATTTCCAAAAAAAAAAAATATTGTGAAAATTATATTAATAACAAAATAAAACTTATTAAAATTTGCATCAAAAAGTTGCGACTCAATACACTCTACGCTGAAATTAGTCGTCAATTTTATTGTTTAATTTTTTGCTTGTTGCGGAAGCCACCTTAAACTTAATACATATTTAAAATTTCCATAATAAAGTTGCGACTTAGGACACTCGATGCTTAAATGAGTCGCGAATTTTATGCGTCAAAGAGTAAAATTTTCATTTTATGCTTGCACAGGAAGCAACCTTAAACTAATGGAGATATTCAAGCACTTATACTAGTATTTACTTATATCTTTTGAAGTCTTTATCCGATTTGAAAAATTGTCACAATTTGTGCTGTACTAACACGAACTTTGTTCAAACAAATATAAACACTTATGAAAAACAAACAAATAAAATTAACTTTCTAATAAAAACCAATAAAACGAGACTTTTTTATATGTTCTGCCAAACACCGCACAACCCACACAAACTTACAAAAAAAAAAAATATTGTGAAAATTATATTAATAACAAAATAAAACTTATTAAAATTTGCATCAAAAAGTTGCGACTCAATACACTTGATGCTAAATTAGTCGTCAATTTTATTGTTTAATTTTTGCTTGGAGCGGAAGCCACCTTAAACTAATTAAGAAATTCAAACACTTATACACGTTTTTACTTATATCTTTTGGAGTTTTCATCCGATTTGAAAAATTGTCTCAATTTGTGCTGTACTAACACGAACTTTGTTCAAACAAATATAAACACTTATGAAAAACAAACAAATAAAATTAACTTTCTAATAAAAACCAATAAAACGAGACTTTTTTATATGTTCTGCCAAACACCGCACAACTCATACAAATTTACAAAAAAAAAAAATATTGTGAAAATTTTATTAATAACAAAATAAAACTTATTAAAATTTGCATCAAAAAGTTGCGACTCAATACACTCTATGCTGAAATTAGTCGTCAATTTTATTGTTTAATTTTTGCTTGGAGCGGAAGCCACCTTAAACTAATTAAGAAATTCAAACACTTATACACGTTTTTACATATATCTTTTGAAGTTTTCATCCGATTTGAAAAATTGACACAATTTGTGCTGTACTAACACGAACTTTGTTCAAACAAATATAAACACTTATGAAAAACAAACAAAAAAAATTAACTTTGTAATAAAAACCAATAAAACGAGCCTTTTTTATATGTTCTGCCAAACACCGCACAACTCATACAAATTTACAAAAAAAAAAAATATATTGTGAAAATTATATTAATAACAAAATAAAATTTATTAAAATTTGCATAAAAAAGTTTTATTGTTTAATTTTTTGCTTGGAGCGGAAGCCACCTTAAACTAATTGAGAAATTCAAACACTTATACACGTTTTAACATATACATATCTTTTGAAGTTTTCATCCAATTTGAAAAATTGTCTCAATTTGCTGTACTATGACGAACTTTGCTCAAACAAATATAAATATTTATGAAAAACAAACAAATAAAATAAACTTTCTAATAAAAACCAATAAAACGAGCCTTTTTTATATGTTCTGCCAAACACCGCACAACTCACACAAATTTCCAAAACAAAAAAATATTGTGAAAATTATATTAATAACACAACAAAATCTATTAAAATTTGCATCAAAATGTTGCGACTCAATACACTCGATGCTGAAATTAGTCGTCAATTTTATTGTTTAATTTTTATACCCTGTACCGTATGGTACAAAGGGTATATTGTGTTTGTGCAAGTCGAAAATGTATGTAACGTACAGAAGGAGAATTCGGAGACCCCCCAAAGTTACCTAAAGTATGATCAGAGTGACTAGAGAAGTCGATATACCCATAAGAAGTTTTTTAGAGTTCCCAAGCACTATACCAAATTTGATCAAAATCGGTTGACTATTTCATATAGCTCCCATAGGATCGATCAGTCGAAAATTTATTTTTTGTACAAAATTCGTTGTGTTTCGTTTATTTGTGAACATACCGTAAACACATTTGGCATTAAGAAGTTTTTTAGAGTTCCCAAGCACTATACCAAATTTGATCAAAATCAGTTGACTATATCATATAGCTCCCATAGGGCCAATCGGTCAAAAAAACGCTTTTTGTACAAAATTTTTTGTGTTTCGTTTGTTTGTGAAGATATTGTAACCAAATTTGGCATTCAGAAGTTTTTTAGAGAATTTCAACACTGTACCAAATTTTATCAAAATCGGTTGACTATATCATATAGCTCCCATAGGGCCAATCGGTCAAAAAAACGTTTTTTGCACAAAATTCGTTGTGTTTCGTTTGTTTGTGAAGATGTTGTAACCAAATTTGGCATTCAGAAGTTTTTTAGAGAATTTCAACACTGTACCAAATTTGATCAAAATCGGTTGATTAGATCATATAGCTCCCATAGGGCCAATCGGTCAAAAAAACGCTTTTTGTACAAAATTTGTTGTGTTTCGTTTGTTTGTGAAGATATTGTAACCAAGTTTTTTAGAGATCTTCAACACTGTACCAAATTTTATCAAAATCGGTTGACTATGCCATATAGCTCCCATAGGGCCGATCGGTCCAAAAAAAGTTTTTGATTAAAAATTCGTCTGTTTTTGGTTGTTTATGAAGGTATCATAATCTAATTTGGCAATCAAATGTCTTTTGGGTTTCTTAAGCAATTTACCGGATTTTATTGCAAGCAGTGGTACAGGGTATCCCAAAGTCGTCCGCGCCCGACATTAACGTACGCCATCTTTACATATATCTTTTGAAGTTTTCATCCGATTTGAAAAATTGTCACAATTTGTGCTGTACTAACACGAACTTTGTTCAAACAAATATAAACACTTATGAAAAACAAATCAATAAAACGAGCCTTTTTTATATGTTCTGCCAAACACCGCACAACCCACACAAACATTAACAAAAATTGTAAACATAATATTAATATCAAAACAATATGTAATAAATATTTCCATAATAAAGTTGCGACTTAGGACACTCGATGCTTAAATGAGTCGCGAATTTTATGCGTCAAAGAGTAAAATTTTCATATTTTGCTTGTACAGGAAGCAACTTTAAACTAATGGAGATATTCAAGCACTTATACTAGTATTTTCTTATATCTTTTGAAGTCTTCATCCGATTTGAAAAATTGTCACAATTTGTGCTGTACTAACCCGAACTTTGTTCAAACATATATAAACACTTATGAAAAACAAACAAAAAAATTAACTTTGTAATAAAAACGAATAAAACGAGCCTTTTTTTATTTGTTCTGTCAAACACCGCACAACCCACACAAACATTAACAAAAATTGTAAACATAATATTAATATCAAAACAATATGTATTAAAATTTCCATAATAAAGTTGCGACTTAGGACACTCGATGCTTAAATGAGTCGCGAATTTTATGCGTCAAAGAGTTAAATTTTCATTTTTTGCTTGTACAGGAAGCAACCTTAAACTAATGGAGATATTCAAGCACTTATACTAGTATTTACTTATATCTTTTGAAGTCTTCATCCGATTTGAAAAATTGTCACAATTTGTGCTGTACTAACCCGAACTTTGTTCAAACAAATATAAACACTTATGAAAAACAAACAAAAAAATTAACTTAAAAAAATTACAAATTTACAAAAAAAAAAAATATATTGTGAAAATTATATTAATAACAAAATAAAATTTATTAAAATTTGCATAAAAAAGTTGCGACTCAATACACTTGATGCTCAAATTAGTCGTCAATTTTATTGTTTAATTTTTGCTTGGAGCGGAAGCCACCTTAAACTAATTGAGAAACTCAAACACTTATACACGTTTTAAAATATACATATACATATCTTTTGAAGTTTTCATCCAATTTGAAAAACTGTCACAATTTGTGCTGTACTAACACGGACTGTTGAGTTTATTTTCGTGACACTGACATAAGTCATTCCAAATAGCTCACCGCACTTTGTACATACACCATCACAAGCTTCGCAAGACAATCTAACGATTGCCCTATTGATACAGACTATATTAGTGAAAACTGATTTGCAAAGATAGAAGTAGTGAAAAATTATTAACACGAAACTCCAAATTAACTTTCAAAGATACTTTGGAGTAGGTATCACATCTTTTTGTTGCGGCGCATTTTTAAGATACGAGATCTTTTTGTTGCAGTAAACACCAAAATTTACATTTTTGATGTTTTTTTTGGTGGGATAAACACTTATGAAAAACAAACAAAAAAAATTAACTTTGTAATAAAAACCAATAAAACGAGCCTTTTTTATATGTTCTGCCAAACACCGCACAACTCATACAAATTTACAAAAAAAAAAAATATATTGAGAAAATTATATTAATAACAAAATAAAATTTATTAAAATTTGCATCAAAAAGTTGCGACTCAATACACTCTATGCTGAAATTAGTCGTCAATTTTATTGTTTAATTTTTTGCTTGTGGCGGAAGCCACCTTAAACTAATTAAGAAATTCAAACACTTATACACGTTTTTACATATATCTTTCGAAGTTTTCATCCGATTTGAAAAATTGTCACAATTCGTGCTGTACTAACACGAACTTTGTTCAAACAAATATAAACACTTATGAAAAACAAACAAAAAAAATTAACCTTCTAATAAAAAACAAAAAAACGATCCTTTTTTATATGTTCTGCCAAACACCGCACAACCCACACAAACATTAACAAAAATTGTAAACATAATATTAATATCAAAACTATATGTATTAAAATTTCCATAATAAAGTTGCGACTTAGGACACTCGATGCTTCAATGAGTCGCGAATTTTATGCGTCAAAGAGTAAAATTTTCATTTTTTGCTTGTACAGGAAGCAACCTTAAACTAATGGAGATATTCAAGCACTTATACTAGTATTTACTTATATCTTTTGAAGTCTTTATCCGATTCGAAAAATTGTCACAATTTGTGCTGTACTAACACGAACTTTGTTCAAACAAATATAAACATTTATGAAAAACAAACAAAAAAAATTAACTTTGTAATAAAAACCAATAAAACGAGCCTTTTTTATATGTTCTGCCAAACACCGCACAACTCATACAAATTTACAAAAAAAAAAAATATATTGAGAAAATTATATTAATAACAATATAAAATTTATTAAAATTTGCATCAAAAAGTTGCGACTCGATACTGAAATAAGTCGTCAATTTTATTGTCTAATATTTTGCTTGTAGCGGAAGCCACCTTAAACTAATTAAGAAATTCAAGCACTCATACCAGTATTTACTTATATCTTTTGGAGTTTTCATTCGATTTGAAAAATTGTCTCAATTTGTGCTGTACTAACACGAACTTTGTTCAAACAAATATAAACACTTATGAAAAAAAACAAATAAAATTAACTTTCTAATAAAAACCAATAAAACGAGAGTTTTTTATATGTTCTGCCAAACACCGCACAACCCACACAAATTTCCAAAAAAAAAAAATATTGTGAAAATTATATTAATAACAAAATAAAACTTATTAAAATTTGCATCAAAAAGTTGCGACTCAATACACTTGATGCTAAATTAGTCGTCAATTTTATTGTTTAATTTTTTGCTTGTGGCGGAAGCCACCTTAAACTTATTGAGAAATTCAAACACTTATAAACGTTTTAACATATATCTTTTGAAGTTTTCATCCGATTTGAAAAATTGTCACAATTTGTGCTGTACTAACACGAACTTTGTTCAAACAAATATAAACACTTATGAAAAACAAAAAAAAAAAATTAACTTTGTAATAAAAACCAATAAAACGAGCCTTTTTTATATGTTCTGCCAAACACCGCACAACTCATACAAATTTACAAAAAAAAAAAATATATTGTGAAAATTATATTAATAACAAAATAAAATTTATTAAAATTTGCATAAAAAAGTTTTATTGTTTAATTTTTTGCTTGGAGCGGAAGCCACCTTAAACTAATTGAGAAATTCAAACACTTATAAACGTTTTAACATATACATATCTTTTGAAGTTTTCATCCAATTTGAAAAATTGTCTCAATTTGCTGTACTATGACGAACTTTGCTCAAACAAATATAAATATTTATGAAAAACAAACAAATAAAATAAACTTTCTAATAAAAACCAATAAAACGAGCCTTTTTTATATGTTCTGCCAAACACCGCACAACCCACACAAATTTCCAAAAAAAAAAAATATTGTGAAAATTATATTAATAACAAAATAAAACTTATTAAAATTTGCATCAAAAAGTTGCGACTCAATACACTCTATGCTGAAATTAGTCGTCAATTTTATTGTTTAATTTTTTGCTTGTAGCGGAAGCCACCTTAAACTTAATACATATTTAAAATTTCCATAATAAAGTTGCGACTTAGGACACTCGATGCTTAAATGAGCCGCGAATTTTATGCGTCAAAGAGTAAAATTTTCATTTTATGCTTGCACAGGAAGCAACCTTAAACTAATGGAGATATTCAAGCACTTATACTAGTATTTACTTATATCTTTTGAAGTCTTTATCCGATTTGAAAAATTGTCACAATTTGTGCTGTACTAACACGAACTTTGTTCAAACAAATATAAACACTTATGAAAGACAAACAAATAAAATTAACTTTCTAATAAAAACCAATAAAACGAGACTTTTTTATATGTTCTGCCAAACACCGCACAACCCACACAAATTTACAAAAAAAAAAAATATTGTGAAAATTATATTAATAACAAAATAAAACTTATTAAAATTTGCATCAAAAAGTTGCGACTCAATACACTTGATGCTAAATTAGTCGTCAATTTTATTGTTTAATTTTTTGCTTGTGGCGGAAGCCACCTTAAACTTATTGAGAAATTCAAACACTTATAAACGTTTTAACATATATCTTTTGAAGTTTTCATCCGATTTGAAAAATTGTCACAATTTGTGCTGTACTAACACGAACTTTGTTCAAACAAATATAAACACTTATGAAAAACAAAAAAAAAAAATTAACTTTGTAATAAAAACCAATAAAACGAGCCTTTTTTATATGTTCTGCCAAACACCGCACAACTCATACAAATTTACAAAAAAAAAAAATATATTGTGAAAATTATATTAATAACAAAATAAAATTTATTAAAATTTGCATAAAAAAGTTTTATTGTTTAATTTTTTGCTTGGAGCGGAAGCCACCTTAAACTAATTGAGAAATTCAAACACTTATAAACGTTTTAACATATACATATCTTTTGAAGTTTTCATCCAATTTGAAAAATTGTCTCAATTTGCTGTACTATGACGAACTTTGCTCAAACAAATATAAATATTTATTAAAAACAAACAAATAAAATAAACTTTCTAATAAAAACCAATAAAACGAGCCTTTTTTATATGTTCTGCCAAACACCGCACAACTCATACAAATTTACAAAAAAAAAAATATATTGAGAAAATTATATTAATAACAATATAAAATTTATTAAAATTTGCATCAAAAAGTTGCGACTCGATACTGAAATAAGTCGTCAATTTTATTGTCTAATATTTTGCTTGTAGCGGAAGCCACCTTAAACTAATTAAGAAATTCAAGCACTCATACTAGTATTTACTTATATCTTTTGGAGTTTTCATTCGATTTGAAAAATTGTCTCAATTTGTGCTGTACTAACACGAACTTTGTTCAAACAAATATAAACACTTATGAAAAAAAACAAATAAAATTAACTTTCTAATAAAAACCAATAAAACGAGACTTTTTTATATGTTCTGCCAAACACCGCACAACCCACACAAATTTCCAAAAAAAAAAAATATTGTGAAAATTATATTAATAACAAAATAAAACTTATTAAAAATTTGCATCAAAAAGTTGCGACTCAATACACTCTACGCTGAAATTAGTCATCAATTTTATTGTTTAATTTTTGCTTGGAGCGGAAGCCACCTTAAACTAATTAAGAAATTCAAACACTTATACACGTTTTAACATATACATATCTTTTGAAGTTTTCATCCAATTTGAAAAATTGTCTCAATTTGCTGTACTATGACGAACTTTGCTCAAACAAATATAAATATTTATGAAAAACAAACAAATAAAATAAACTTTCTAATAAAAACCAATAAAACGAGCCTTTTTTATATGTTCTGCCAAACACCGCACAACTCACACAAATTTCCAAAACAAAAAAAATATTGTGAAAATTATATTAATAACACAACAAAATCTATTAAAATTTGCATCAAAATGTTGCGACTCAATACACTCGATGCTGAAATTAGTCGTCAATTTTATTGTTTAATTTTTATACCCTGTACCGTATGGTACAAAGGGTATATTGTGTTTGTGCAAGTCGAAAATGTATGTAACGTACAGAAGGAGAATTCGGAGACCCCCCAAAGTTACCTAAAGTATGATCAGAGTGACTAGAGAAGTCGATATACCCATAAGAAGTTTTTTAGAGTTCCCAAGCACTATACCAAATTTGATCAAAATCGGTTGACTATTTCATATAGCTCCCATAGGATCGATCAGTCGAAAATTTATTTTTTGTACAAAATTCGTTGTGTTTCGTTTATTTGTGAACATACCGTAAACACATTTGGCATTAAGAAGTTTTTTAGAGTTCCCAAGCACTATACCAAATTTGATCAAAATCAGTTGACTATATCATATAGCTCCCATAGGGCCAATCGGTCAAAAAAACGCTTTTTGTACAAAATTTTTTGTGTTTCGTTTGTTTGTGAAGATATTGTAACCAAATTTGGCATTCAGAAGTTTTTTAGAGATTTGCAACACTGTACCAAATTTTATCAAAATCGGTTGACTATATCATATAGCTCCCATAGGGCCAATCGGTCAAAAAAACGTTTTTTGCACAAAATTCGTTGTGTTTCGTTTGTTTGTGAAGATGTTGTAACCAAATTTGGCATTCAGAAGTTTTTTAGAGAATTTCAACACTGTACCAAATTTGATCAAAATCGGTTGATTAGATCATATAGCTCCCATAGGGCCACTCGGTCAAAAAAACGCTTTTTGTACAAAATTTGTTGTGTTTCGTTTGTTTGTGAAGATATTGTAACCAAGTTTTTTAGAGATCTTCAACACTGTACCAAATTTTATCAAAATCGGTTGACTATGTCATATAGCTCCCATAGGGCCGATCGGTCGAAAAAAAGTTTTTGATTAAAAATTCGTCTGTTTTTGGTTGTTTATGAAGGTATCATAATCTAATTTGGCAATCAAATGTCTTTTGGGTTTCTTAAGCAATTTACCGGATTTTATTGCAAGCAGTGGTACAGGGTATCCCAAAGTCGTATGCGCCCGACTTTAACGTACGCCATCTTTACATATATCTTTTGAAGTTTTCATCCGATTTGAAAAATTGTCACAATTTGTGCTGTACTAACACGAACTTTGTTCAAACAAATATAAACACTTATGAAAAACAAACCAATAAAACGAGCCTTTTTTATATGTTCTGCCAAACACCGCACAACCCACACAAACATTAACAAAAATTGTAAACATAATATTAATATCAAAACAATATGTAATAAATATTTCCATAATAAAGTTGCGACTTAGGACACTCGATGCTTAAATTCGCTTAGTCGCGAATTTTATGCGTCAAAGAGTAAAATTTTCATATTTTGCTTGTACAGGAAGCAACTTTAAACTAATGGAGATATTCAAGTACTTATACTAGTATTTACTTATATCTTTTGAAGTCTTCATCCGATTTGAAAAATTGTCACAATTTGTGCTGTACTAACACGAACTTTGTTCAAACATATATAAACACTTATGAAAAACAAACAAAAAAATTAACTTAAAAAAATTACAAATTTACAAAAAAAAAAAATATATTGTGAAAATTATATTAATAAAAAAATAAAATTTATTAAAATTTGCATAAAAAAGTTGCGACTCAATACACTTGATGCTCAAATTAGTCGTCAATTTTATTGTTTAATTTTTGCTTGGAGCGGAAGCCACCTTAAACTAATTGAGAAACTCAAACACTTATACACGTTTTAACATATACATATCTTTTGAAGTTTTCATCCAATTTGAAAAACTGTCACAATTTGTGCTGTACTAACACGGACTGTTGAGTTTATTTTCGTGACACTGACATAAGTCATTCCAAATAGCTCACCGCACTTTGTACATACACCATCACAAGCTTCGCAAGACAATCTAACGATTGCCCTATTGATACAGACTATATTAGTGAAAACTGATTTGCAAAGATAGAAGTAGTGAAAAATTATTAACACGAAACTCCAAATTAACTTTCAAAGATACTTTGGAGTAGGTATCACATCTTTTTGTTGCGGCGCATTTTTAAGATACGAGATCTTTTTGTTGCAGTAAACACCAAAATTTACATTTTTGATGTTTTTTTTGGTGGGATAAACACTTATGAAAAACAAACAAAAAAAATTAACTTTGTAATAAAAACCAATAAAACGAGCCTTTTTTATATGTTCTGCCAAACACCGCACAACTCATACAAATTTACAAAAAAAAAAAATATATTGAGAAAATTATATTAATAACAAAATAAAATTTATTAAAATTTGCATCAAAAAGTTGCGACTCGATACTGAAATTAGTCGTCAATTTTATTGTCTAATATTTTGCTTGTAGCGGAAGCTACCTTAAACTAATTAAGAAATTCAAGCACTCATACCAGTATTTGCTTATATCTTTTGGAGTTTTCATCCGATTTGAAAAATTGTCTCAATTTGTGCTGTACTAACACGAACTTTGTTCAAACAAATATAAACACTTATGAAAAACAAACAAATAAAATTAACTTTCTAATAAAAACCAATAAAACGAGACTTTTTTATATGTTCTGCCAAACACCGCACAACTCATACAAATTTACAAAAAAAAAAAATATTGTGAAAATTTTATTAATAACAAAATAAAACTTATTAAAATTTGCATCAAAAAGTTGCGACTCAATACACTCTATGCTGAAATTAGTCGTCAATTTTATTGTTTAATTTTTGCTTGGAGCGGAAGCCACCTTAAACTAATTAAGAAATTCAAACACTTATACACGTTTTTACATATATCTTTTGAAGTTTTCATCCGATTTGAAAAATTGACACAATTTGTGCTGTACTAACACGAACTTTGTTCAAACAAATATAAACACTTATGAAAAACAAAAAAAAAAAATTAACTTTGTAATAAAAACCAATAAAACGAGCCTTTTTTATATGTTCTGCCAAACACCGCACAACTCATACAAATTTACAAAAAAAAAAAATATATTGTGAAAATTATATTAATAACAAAATAAAATTTATTAAAATTTGCATAAAAAGTTTTATTGTTTAATTTTTTGCTTGGAGCGGAAGCCACCTTAAACTAATTGAGAAATTCAAACACTTATACACGTTTTAACATATACATATCTTTTGAAGTTTTCATCCAATTTGAAAAATTGTCTCAATTTGCTGTACTATGACGAACTTTGCTCAAACAAATATAAATATTTATGAAAAACAAACAAATAAAATAAACTTTCTAATAAAAACCAATAAAACGAGCCTTTTTTATATGTTCTGCCAAACACCGCACAACTCACACAAATTTCCAAAACAAAAAAATATTGTGAAAATTATATTAATAACACAACAAAATCTATTAAAATTTGCATCAAAATGTTGCGACTCAATACACTCGATGCTGAAATTAGTCGTCAATTTTATTGTTTAATTTTTATACCCTGTACCGTATGGTACAAAGGGTATATTGTGTTTGTGCAAGTCGAAAATGTATGTAACGTACAGAAGGAGAATTCGGAGACCCCCCAAAGTTACCTAAAGTATGATCAGAGTGACTAGAGAAGTCGATATACCCATAAGAAGTTTTTTAGAGTTCCCAAGCACTATACCAAATTTGATCAAAATCGGATGACTATTTCATATAGCTCCCATAGGATCGATCAGTCGAAAATTTGTTTTTTGTACAAAATTCGTTGTGTTTCGTTTATTTGTGAACATACCGTAAACACATTTGGCATTAAGAAGTTTTTTAGAGTTCCCAAGCACTATACCAAATTTGATCAAAATCAGTTGACTATATCATATAGCTCCCATAGGGCCAATCGGTCAAAAAAACGCTTTTTGTACAAAATTTTTTGTGTTTCGTTTGTTTGTGAAGATATTGTAACCAAATTTGGCATTCAGAAGTTTTTTAGAGATTTGCAATACTGTACCAAATTTTATCAAAATCGGTTGACTATATCATATAGCTCCCATAGGGCCAATCGGTCAAAAAAACGTTTTTTGCACAAAATTCGTTGTGTTTCGTTTGTTTGTGAAGATGTTGTAACCAAATTTGGCATTCAGAAGTTTTTTAGAGAATTTCAACACTGTACCAAATTTGATCAAAATCGGTTGATTAGATCATATAGCTCCCATAGGGCCAATCGGTCAAAAAAACGCTTTTTGTACAAAATTTGTTGTGTTTCGTTTGTTTGTGAAGATATTGTAACCAAGTTTTTTAGAGATCTTCAACACTGTACCAAATTTTATCAAAATCGGTTGACTATGTCATATAGCTCCCATAGGGCCGATCGGTCGAAAAAAAGATTTTGATTAAAAATTCGTCTGTTTTTGGTTGTTTATGAAGGTATCATAATCTAATTTGGCAATCAAATGTCTTTTGGGTTTCTTAAGCAATTTACCGGATTTTATTGCAAGCAGTGGTACAGGGTATCCCAAAGTCGTCCGCGCCCGACTTTAACGTACGCCATCTTTACATATATCTTTTGAAGTTTTCATCCGATTTGAAAAATTGTCATAATTTGTGCTGTACTAACACGAACTTTGTTCAAACAAATATAAACACTTATGAAAAACAAACCAATAAAACGAGCCTTTTTTATATGTTCTGCCAAACACCGCACAACCCACACAAACATTAACAAAAATTGTAAACATAATATTAATATCAAAACAATATGTAATAAATATTTCCATAATAAAGTTGCGACTTAGGACACTCGATGCTTAAATGAGTCGCGAATTTTATGCGTCAAAGAGTAAAATTTTCATATTTTGCTTGTACAGGAAGTAACTTTAAACTAATGGAGATATTCAAGCACTTATACTAGTATTTACTTATATCTTTTGAAGTCTTCATCCGATTTGAAAAATTGTCACAATTTGTGCTGTACTAACCCGAACTTTGTTCAAACATATATAAACACTTATGAAAAACAAACAAAAAAATTAACTTTGTAATAAAAACGAATAAAACGAGCCTTTTTTTATTTGTTCTGTCAAACACCGCACAACCCACACAAACATTAACAAAAATTGTAAACATAATATTAATATCAAAACAATATGTATTAAAATTTCCATAATAAAGTTGCGACTTAGGACACTCGATGCTTAAATGAGTCGCGAATTTTATGCGTCAAAGAGTTAAATTTTCATTTTTTGCTTGTACAGGAAGCAACCTTAAATTAATGGAGATATTCAAGCACTTATACTAGTATTTACTTATATCTTTTGAAGTCTTCATCCGATTTGAAAAATTGTCACAATTTGTGCTGTACTAACCCGAACTTTGTTCAAACAAATATAAACACTTATGAAAAACAAACAAAAAAATTAACTTAAAAAAATTACAAATTTACAAAAAAAAAAAATATATTGTGAAAATTATATTAATAACAAAATAAAATTTATTAAAATTTGCATAAAAAAGTTGCGACTCAATACACTTGATGCTCAAATTAGTCGTCAATTTTATTGTTTAATTTTTGCTTGGAGCGGAAGCCACCTTAAACTAATTGAGAAACTCAAACACTTATACACGTTTTAACATATACATATCTTTTGAAGTTTTCATCCAATTTGAAAAACTGTCACAATTTGTGCTGTACTAACACGGACTGTTGAGTTTATTTTCGTGACACTGACATAAGTCATTCCAAATAGCTCACCGCACTTTGTACATACACCATCACAAGCTTCGCAAGACAATCTAACGATTGCCCTATTGATACAGACTATATTAGTGAAAACTGATTTGCAAAGATAGAAGTAGTGAAAAATTATTAACACGAAACTCCAAATTAACTTTCAAAGATACTTTGGAGTAGGTATCACATCTTTTTGTTGCGGCGCATTTTTAAGATACGAGATCTTTTTGTTGCAGTAAACACCAAAATTTACATTTTTGATGTTTTTTTTGGTGGGACAAACACTTATGAAAAACAAACAAAAAAAATTAACTTTGTAATAAAAACCAATAAAACGAGCCTTTTTTATATGTTCTGCCAAACACCGCACAACTCATACAAATTTACAAAAAAAAAAAATATATTGAGAAAATTATATTAATAACAAAATAAAATTTATTAAAATTTGCATCAAAAAGTTGCGACTCGATACTGAAATTAGTCGTCAATTTTATTGTCTAATATTTTGCTTGTAGCGGAAGCTACCTTAAACTAATTAAGAAATTCAAGCACTCATACCAGTATTTGCTTATATCTTTTGGAGTTTTCATCCGATTTGAAAAATTGTCTCAATTTGTGCTGTACTAACACGAACTTTGTTCAAACAAATATAAACACTTATGAAAAACAAACAAATAAAATTAACTTTCTAATAAAAACCAATAAAACGAGACTTTTTTATATGTTCTGCCAAACACCGCACAACTCATACAAATTTACAAAAAAAAAAAATATATTGTGAAAATTATATTAATAACAAAATAAAATTTATTAAAATTTGCATAAAAAAGTTTTATTGTTTAATTTTTTGCTTGAAGCGGAAGCCACCTTAAACTAATTGAGAAATTCAAACACTTATAAACGTTTTAACATATACATATCTTTTGAAGTTTTCATCCAATTTGAAAAATTGTCTCAATTTGCTGTACTATGACGAACTTTGCTCAAACAAATATAAATATTTATGAAAAACAAACAAATAAAATAAACTTTCTAATAAAAACCAATAAAACGAGCCTTTTTTATATGTTCTGCCAAACACCGCACAACTCACACAAATTTCCAAAACAAAAAAATATTGTGAAAATTATATTAATAACAAAATAAAACTTATTAAAATTTGCATCAAAAAGTTGCGACTCAATACACTTGATGCCAAATTAGTCGTCAATTTTATTGTTTAATTTTTTGCTTGTGGCGGAAGCCACCTTAAACTTATTGAGAAATTCAAACACTTATAAACGTTTTAACATATACATATCTTTTGAAGTTTTCATCCAATTTGAAAAATTGTCTCAATTTGCTGTACTATGACGAACTTTGCTCAAACAAATATAAATATTTATGAAAAACAAACAAATAAAATAAACTTTCTAATAAAAACCAATAAAACGAGCCTTTTTTATATGTTCTGCCAAACACCGCACAACTCATACAAATTTCCAAAAAAAAAAAATATTGTGAAAATTATATTAATAACAAAATAAAACTTATTAAAATTTGCATCAAAAAGTTGCGACTCAATACACTTGATGCCAAATTAGTCGTCAATTTTATTGTTTAATTTTTTGCTTGAAGCGGAAGCCACCTTAAACTAATTGAGAAATTCAAACACTTATAAACGTTTTAACATATACATATCTTTTGAAGTTTTCATCCAATTTGAAAAATTGTCTCAATTTGCTGTACTATGACGAACTTTGCTCAAACAAATATAAATATTTATGAAAAACAAACAAATAAAATAAACTTTCTAATAAAAACCAATAAAACGAGCCTTTTTTATATGTTCTGCCAAACACCGCACAACTCATACAAATTTCCAAAAAAAAAAAATATTGTGAAAATTTTATTGATAACAAAATAAAACATATTAAAATTTGCATCAAAAAGTTGCGACTCAATACACTTGATGCCAAATTAGTCGTCAATTTTATTGTTTAATTTTTTGCTTGAAGCGGAAGCCACCTTAAACTAATTGAGAAATTCAAACACTTATAAACGTTTTAACATATACATATCTTTTGAAGTTTTCATCCAATTTGAAAAATTGTCTCAATTTGCTGTACTATGACGAACTTTGCTCAAACAAATATAAATATTTATGAAAAACAAACAAATAAAATAAACTTTCTAATAAAAACCAATAAAACGAGCCTTTTTTATATGTTCTGCCAAACACCGCACAACTCATACAAATTTCCAAAAAAAAAAAATATTGTGAAAATTATATTAATAACAAAATAAAACTTATTAAAATTTGCATCAAAAAGTTGCGACTCAATACACTTGATGCCAAATTAGTCGTCAATTTTATTGTTTAATTTTTTGCTTGTGGCGGAAGCCACCTTAAACTTATTGAGAAATTCAAACACTTATAAACGTTTTAACATATATCTTTTGAAGTTTTCATCCGATTTGAAAAATTGTCACAATTTGTGCTGTACTAACACGAACTTTGTTCAAACAAATATAAACACTTATGAAAAACAAAAAAAAAAAATTAACTTTGTAATAAAAACCAATAAAACGAGCCTTTTTTATATGTTCTGCCAAACACCGCACAACTCATACAAATTTACAAAAAAAAAAAATATATTGTGAAAATTATATTAATAACAAAATAAAATTTATTAAAATTTGCATAAAAAAGTTTTATTGTTTTATTTTTTGCTTGAAGCGGAAGCCACCTTAAACTAATTGAGAAATTCAAACACTTACAAACGTTTTAACATATACATATCTTTTGAAGTTTTCATCCAATTTGAAAAATTGTCTCAATTTGCTGTACTACTATGACGAACTTTGCTCAAACAAATATAAATATTTATGAAAAACAAACAAATAAAATAAACTTTCTAATAAAAACCAATAAAACGAGCCTTTTTTATATGTTCTGCCAAACACCGCACAACTCATACAAATTTCCAAAAAAAAAAAATATTGTGAAAATTTTATTGATAACAAAATAAAACATATTAAAATTTGCATCAAAAAGTTGCGACTCAATACACTTGATGCCAAATTAGTCGTCAATTTTATTGTTTAATTTTTTGCTTGAAGCGGAAGCCACCTTAAACTAATTGAGAAATTCAAACACTTATAAACGTTTTAACATATACATATCTTTTGAAGTTTTCATCCAATTTGAAAAATTGTCTCAATTTGCTGTACTATGACGAACTTTGCTCAAACAAATATAAATATTTATGAAAAACAAACAAATAAAATAAACTTTCTAATAAAAACCAATAAAACGAGCCTTTTTTATATGTTCTGCCAAACACCGCACAACTCATACAAATTTCCAAAAAAAAAAAATATTGTGAAAATTATATTAATAACAAAATAAAACTTATTAAAATTTGTATCAAAAAGTTGCGACTCAATACACTTGATGCCAAATTAGTCGTCAATTTTATTGTTTAATTTTTTGCTTGTGGCGGAAGCCACCTTAAACTTATTGAGAAATTCAAACACTTATAAACGTTTTAACATATATCTTTTGAAGTTTTCATCCGATTTGAAAAATTGTCACAATTTGTGCTGTACTAACACGAACTTTGTTCAAACAAATATAAACACTTATGAAAAACAAAAAAAAAAAATTAACTTTGTAATAAAAACCAATAAAACGAGCCTTTTTTATATGTTCTGCCAAACACCGCACAACTCATACAAATTTACAAAAAAAAAAAATATATTGTGAAAATTATATTAATAACAAAATAAAATTTATTAAAATTTGCATAAAAAAGTTTTATTGTTTTATTTTTTGCTTGAAGCGGAAGCCACCTTAAACTAATTGAGAAATTCAAACACTTATAAACGTTTTAACATATACATATCTTTTGAAGTTTTCATCCAATTTGAAAAATTGTCTCAATTTGCTGTACTACTATGACGAACTTTGCTCAAACAAATATAAATATTTATGAAAAACAAACAAATAAAATAAACTTTCTAATAAAAACCAATAAAACGAGCCTTTTTTATATGTTCTGCCAAACACCGCACAACTCATACAAATTTCAAAAAAAAAAAAATATTGTGAAAATTTTATTGATAACAAAATAAAACTTATTAAAATTTGCATCAAAAAGTTGCGACTCAATACACTTGATGCCAAATTAGTCGTCAATTTTATTGTTTAATTTTTTGCTTGTGGCGGAAGCCACCTTAAACTTATTGAGAAATTCAAACACTTATAAACGTTTTAACATATATCTTTTGAAGTTTTCATCCGATTTGAAAAATTGTCACAATTTGTGCTGTACTAACACGAACTTTGTTCAAACAAATATAAACACTTATGAAAAACAAAAAAAAAAATTAACTTTGTAATAAAAACCAATAAAACGAGCCTTTTTTATATGTTCTGCCAAACACCGCACAACTCATACAAATTTACAAAAAAAAAAAATATATTGTGAAAATTATATTAATAACAAAATAAAATTTATTAAAATTTGCATAAAAAAGTTTTATTGTTTAATTTTTTGCTTGAAGCGGAAGCCACCTTAAACTAATTGAGAAATTCAAACACTTATAAACGTTTTAACATATACATATCTTTTGAAGTTTTCATCCAATTTGAAAAATTGTCTCAATTTGCTGTACTATGACGAACTTTGCTCAAACAAATATAAATATTTATGAAAAACAAACAAATAAAATAAACTTTCTAATAAAAACCAATAAAACGAGCCTTTTTTATATGTTCTGCCAAACACCGCACAACTCACACAAATTTCCAAAACAAAAAAATATTGTGAAAATTATATTAATAACACAACAAAATCTATTAAAATTTGCATCAAAATGTTGCGACTCAATACACTCGATGCTGAAATTAGTCGTCAATTTTATTGTTTAATTTTTATACACTGTACCGTATGGTACAAAGGGTATATTGTGTTTGTGCAAGTCGAAAATGTATGTAACGTACAGAAGGAGAATTCGGAGACCCCCCAAAGTTACCTAAAGTATGATCAGAGTGACTAGAGAAGTCGATATACCCATAAGAAGTTTTTTAGAGTTCCCAAGCACTATACCAAATTTGATCAAAATCGGTTGACTATTTCATATAGCTCCCATAGGATCGATCAGTCGAAAATTTGTTTTTTGTACAAAATTCGTTGTGTTTCGTTTATTTGTGAACATACCGTAAACACATTTGGCATTAAGAAGTTTTTTAGAGTTCCCAAGCACTATACCAAATTTGATCAAAATCAGTTGACTATATCATATAGCTCCCATAGGGCCAATCGGTCAAAAAAACGCTTTTTGTACAAAATTTTTTGTGTTTCGTTTGTTTGTGAAGATATTGTAACCAAATTTGGCATTCAGTTTTTTAGAGATTTGCAACACTGTACCAAATTTTATCAAAATCGGTTGACTATATCATATAGCTCCCATAGGGCCAATCGGTCAAAAAAACGTTTTTTGCACAAAATTCGTTGTGTTTCGTTTGTTTGTGAAGATGTTGTAACCAAATTTGGCATTCAGAAGTTTTTTAGAGAATTTCAACACTGTACCAAATTTGATCAAAATCGGTTGATTAGATCATATAGCTCCCATAGGGCCACTCGGTCAAAAAAACGCTTTTTGTACAAAATTTGTTGTGTTTCGTTTGTTTGTGAAGATATTGTAACCAAGTTTTTTAGAGATCTTCAACACTGTACCAAATTTTATCAAAATCGGTTGACTATGTCATATAGCTCCCATAGGGCCGATCGGTCGAAAAAAAGTTTTTGATTAAAAATTCGTCTGTTTTTGGTTGTTTATGAAGGTATCATAATCTAATTTGGCAATCAAATGTCTTTTGGGTTTCTTAAGCAATTTACCGGATTTTATTGCAAGCAGTGGTACAGGGTATCCCAAAGTCGTCCGCGCCCGACTTTAACGTACGCCATCTTTACATATATCTTTTGAAGTTTTCATCCGATTTGAAAAATTGTCACAATTTGTGCTGTACTAACACGAACTTTGTTCAAACAAATATAAACACCTATGAAAAACAAACCAATAAAACGAGCCTTTTTTATATGTTCTGCTAAACACCGCACAACCCACACAAACATTAACAAAAATTGTAAACATAATATTAATATCAAAACAATATGTAATAAATATTTCCATAATAAAGTTGCGACTTAGGACACTCGATGCTTAAATGAGTCGCGAATTTTATGCGTCAAAGAGTTAAATTTTCATTTTTTGCTTGTACAGGAAGCAACCTTAAACTAATGGAGATATTCAAGTACTTATACTAGTATTTACTTATATCTTTTGAAGTCTTCATCCGATTTGAAAAATTGTCACAATTTGTGCTGTACTAACACGAACTTTGTTCAAACATATATAAACACTTATGAAAAACAAACAAAAAAATTAACTTAAAAAAATTACAAATTTACAAAAAAAAAAAATATATTGTGAAAATTATATTAATAACAAAATAAAATTTATTAAAATTTGCATAAAAAAGTTGCGACTCAATACACTTGATGCTCAAATTAGTCGTCAATTTTATTGTTTAATTTTTGCTTGGAGCGGAAGCCACCTTAAACTAATTGAGAAACTCAAACACTTATACACGTTTTAACATATACATATCTTTTGAAGTTTTCATCCAATTTGAAAAACTGTCACAATTTGTGCTGTACTAACACGGACTGTTGAGTTTATTTTCGTGACACTGACATAAGTCATTCCAAATAGCTCACCGCACTTTGTACATACACCATCACAAGCTTCGCAAGACAATCTAACGATTGCCCTATTGATACAGACTATATTAGTGAAAACTGATTTGCAAAGATAGAAGTAGTGAAAAATTATTAACACGAAACTCCAAATTAACTTTCAAAGATACTTTGGAGTAGGTATCACATCTTTTTGTTGCGGCGCATTTTTAAGATACGAGATCTTTTTGTTGCAGTAAACACCAAAATTTACATTTTTGATGTTTTTTTTGGTGGGATAAACACTTATGAAAAACAAACAAAAAAAATTAACTTTGTAATAAAAACCAATAAAACGAGCCTTTTTTATATGTTCTGCCAAACACCGCACAACTCATACAAATTTACAAAAAAAAAAAATATATTGAGAAAATTATATTAATAACAAAATAAAATTTATTAAAATTTGCATCAAAAAGTTGCGACTCGATACTGAAATTAGTCGTCAATTTTATTGTCTAATATTTTGCTTGTAGCGGAAGCTACCTTAAACTAATTAAGAAATTCAAGCACTCATAACAGTATTTGCTTATATCTTTTGGAGTTTTCATCCGATTTGAAAAATTGTCTCAATTTGTGCTGTACTAACACGAACTTTGTTCAAACAAATATAAACACTTATGAAAAACAAACAAATAAAATTAACTTTCTAATAAAAACCAATAAAACGAGACTTTTTTATATGTTCTGCCAAACACCGCACAACTCATACAAATTTACAAAAAAAAAAAATATTGTGAAAATTTTATTAATAACAAAATAAAACTTATTAAAATTTGCATCAAAAAGTTGCGACTCAATACACTCTATGCTGAAATTAGTCGTCAATTTTATTGTTTAATTTTTGCTTGGAGCGGAAGCCACCTTAAACTAATTAAGAAATTCAAACACTTATACACGTTTTTACATATATCTTTTGAAGTTTTCATCCGATTTGAAAAATTGACACAATTTGTGCTGTACTAACACGAACTTTGTTCAAACAAATATAAACACTTATGAAAAACAAACAAAAAAAATTAACTTTGTAATAAAAACCAATAAAACGAGCCTTATTTATATGTTCTGCCAAACACCGCACAACTCATACAAATTTACAAAAAAAAAATATATATTGTGAAAATTATATTAATAACAAAATAAAATTTATTAAAATTTGCATAAAAAAGTTTTATTGTTTAATTTCTATACCCTGTACCGTATGGTACAAAGGGTATATTGTGTTTGTGCAAGTCGAAAATGTATGTAACGTACAGAAGGAGAATTCGGAGACCCCCCAAAGTTTCCTAAAGTATGATCAGAGTGACTAGAGAAGTCGATATACCCATAAGAAGTTTTTTAGAGTTCCCAAGCACCATACCAAATTTGATCAAAATCGGTTGACTATTTCATATAGCTCCCATAGGATCGATCAGTCGAAAATTTGTTTTTTGTACAAAATTCGTTGTGTTTCGTTTATTTGTGAACATACCGTAAACACATTTGGCATTAAGAAGTTTTTTAGAGTTCCCAAGCACTATACCAAATTTGATCAAAATCAGTTGACTATATCATATAGCTCCCATAGGGCCAATCGGTCAAAAAAACGCTTTTTGTACAAAATTTTTTGTGTTTCGTTTGTTTGTGAAGTTATTGTAACCAAATTTGGCATTCAGAAGTTTTTTAGAGAATTTCAACACTGTACCAAATTTTATCAAAATCGGTTGACTATATCATATAGCTCCCATAGGGCCAATCGGTCAAAAAAACGTTTTTTGCACAAAATTCGTTGTGTTTCGTTTGTTTGTGAAGATGTTGTAACCAAATTTGGCATTCAGAAGTTTTTTAGAGAATTTCAACACTGTACCAAATTTGATCAAAATCGGTTGATTAGATCATATAGCTCCCATAGGGCCAATCGGTCAAAAAAACGCTTTTTGTACAAAATTTGTTGTGTTTCGTTTGTTTGTGAAGATATTGTAACCAAGTTTTTTAGAGATCTTCAACACTGTACCAAATTTTATCAAAATCGGTTGACTATGTCATATAGCTCCCATAGGGCCGATCGGTCGAAAAAAAGTTTTTGATTAAAAATTCGTCTGTTTTTGGTTGTTTATGAAGGTATCATAATCTAATTTGGCAATCAAATGTCTTTTGGGTTTCTTAAGCAATTTACCGGATTTTATTGCAAGCAGTGGTACAGGGTATCCCAAAGTCGTCCGCGCCCGACTTTAACGTACGCCATCTTTACATATATCTTTTGAAGTTTTCATCCGATTTGAAAAATTGTCACAATTTGTGCTGTACTAACACGAACTTTGTTCAAACAAATATAAACACTTATGAAAAACAAACCAATAAAACAAGCCTTTTTTATATGTTCTGCCAAACACCGCACAACCCACACAAACATTAACAAAAATTGTAAACATAATATTAATATCAAAACAATATGTAATAAATATTTCCATAATAAAGTTGCGACTTAGGACACTCGATGCTTAAATGAGTCGCGAATTTTATGCGTCAAAGAGTAAAATTTTCATATTTTGCTTGTACAGGAAGCAACTTTAAACTAATGGAGATATTCAAGCACTTATACTAGTATTTACTTATATCTTTTGAAGTCTTCATCCGATTTGAAAAATTGTCACAATTTGTGCTGTACTAACCCGAACTTTGTTCAAACATATATAAACACTTATGAAAAACAAACAAAAAAATTAACTTTGTAATAAAAACGAATAAAACGAGCCTTTTTTTATTTGTTCTGCCAAACACCGCACAACCCACACAAACATTAACAAAAATTGTAAACATAATATTAATATCAAAACAATATGTATTAAAATTTCCATAATAAAGTTGCGACTTAGGACACTCGATGCTTAAATGAGTCGCGAATTTTATGCGTCAAAGAGTTAAATTTTCATTTTTTGCTTGTACAGGAAGCAACCTTAAACTAATGGAGATATTCAAGCACTTATACTAGTATTTACTTATATCTTTTGAAGTCTTCATCCGATTTGAAAAATTGTCACAATTTGTGCTGTACTAACCCGAACTTTGTTCAAACAAATATAAACACTTATGAAAAACAAACAAAAAAATTAACTTAAAAAAATTACAAATTTACAAAAAAAAAAAATATATTGTGAAAATTATATTAATAACAAAATAAAATTTATTAAAATTTGCATAAAAAAGTTGCGACTCAATACACTTGATGCTCAAATTAGTCGTCAATTTTATTGTTTAATTTTTGCTTGGAGCGGAAGCCACCTTAAACTAATTGAGAAACTCAAACACTTATACACGTTTTAACATATACATATCTTTTGAAGTTTTCATCCAATTTGAAAAACTGTCACAATTTGTGCTGTACTAACACGGACTGTTGAGTTTATTTTCGTGACACTGACATAAGTCATTCCAAATAGCTCACCGCACTTTGTACATACACCATCACAAGCTTCGCAAGACAATCTAACGATTGCCCTATTGATACAGACTATATTAGTGAAAACTGATTTGCAAAGATAGAAGTAGTGAAAAATTATTAACACGAAACTCCAAATTAACTTTCAAAGATACTTTGGAGTAGGTATCACATCTTTTTGTTGCAGCGCATTTTTAAGATACGAGATCTTTTTGTTGCAGTAAACACCAAAATTTACATTTTTGATGTTTTTTTTGGTGGGATAAACACTTATGAAAAACAAACAAAAAAATTAACTTTGTAATAAAAACCAATAAAACGAGCCTTTTTTATATGTTCTGCCAAACACCGCACAACTCATACAAATTTACAAAAAAAAAAAATATATTGAGAAAATTATATTAATAACAAAATAAAATTTATTAAAATTTGCATCAAAAAGTTGCGACTCGATACTGAAATTAGTCGTCAATTTTATTGTCTAATATTTTGCTTGTAGCGGAAGCTACCTTAAACTTATTAAGAAATTCAAGCACTCATACCAGTATTTGCTTATATCTTTTGGAGTTTTCATCCGATTTGAAAAATTGTCTCAATTTGTGCTGTACTAACACGAACTTTGTTCAAACAAATATAAACACTTATGAAAAACAAACAAATAAAATTAACTTTCTAATAAAAACCAATAAAACGAGACTTTTTTATATGTTCTGCCAAACACCGCACAACTCATACAAATTTACAAAAAAAAAAAATATATTGAGAAAATTATATTAATAACAAAATAAAATTTATTAAAATTTGCATCAAAAAGTTGCGACTCGATACTGAAATTAGTCGTCAATTTTATTGTCTAATATTTTGCTTGTAGCGGAAGCTACCTTAAACTTATTAAGAAATTCAAGCACTCATACCAGTATTTGCTTATATCTTTTGGAGTTTTCATCCGATTTGAAAAATTGTCTCAATTTGTGCTGTACTAACACGAACTTTGTTCAAACAAATATAAACACTTATGAAAAACAAACAAATAAAATTAACTTTCTAATAAAAACCAATAAAACGAGACTTTTTTATATGTTCTGCCAAACACCGCACAACCCACACAAACATTAACAAAAATTGTAAACATAATATTAATATCAAAACAATATGTATTAAAATTTCCATAATAAAGTTGCGACTTAGGACACTCGATGCTTAAATGAGTCGCGAATTTTATGCGTCAAAGAGTAAAATTTTCATTTTTTGCTTGTACATGAAGCAACCTTAAACTAATGGAGATATTCAAGCACTTATACTAGTATTTACTTATATCTTTTGAAGTCTTTATCCGATTTGAAAAATTGTCACAATTTGTGCTGTACTAACACGAACTTTGTTCAAACAAATATAAACATTTATGAAAAACAAACAAAAAAAATTAACTTTGTAATAAAAACCAATAAAACGAGCCTTTTTTATATGTTCTGCCAAACACCGCACAACTCATACAAATTTACAAAAAAAAAAAATATATTGAGAAAATTATATTAATAACAAAATAAAATTTATTAAAATTTGCATCAAAAAGTTGCGACTCGATTCTGAAATAAGTCGTCAATTTTATTGTCTAATATTTTGCTTGTAGCGGAAGCTACCTTAAACTTATTAAGATATTCAAGCACTTATACTAGTATTTACTTATATCTTTTGAAGTCTTTATCCGATTTGAAAAATTGTCACAATTTGTGCTGTACTAACACGAACTTTGTTCAAACAAATATAAACACTTATGAAAAACAAACAAATAAAATTAACTTTCTAATAAAAACCAATAAAACGATCCTTTTTTATATGTTCTGCCAAACACCGCACAACCCACACAAACATTAACAAAAATTGTAAACATAATATTAATATCAAAACAATATGTATTAAAATTTCCATAATAAAGTTGCGACTTAGGACACTCGATGCTTAAATGAGTCGCGAATTTTATGCGTCAAAGAGTAAAATTTTCATTTTTTGCTTGTACATGAAGCAACCTTAAACTAATGGAGATATTCAAGCACTTATACTAGTATTTACTTATATCTTTTGAAGTCTTTATCCGATTTGAAAAATTGTCACAATTTGTGCTGTACTAACACGAACTTTGTTCAAACAAATATAAACATTTATGAAAAACAAACAAAAAAAATTAACTTTGTAATAAAAACCAATAAAACGAGCCTTTTTTATATGTTCTGCCAAACACCGCACAACTCATACAAATTTACAAAAAAAAAAAATATATTGAGAAAATTATATTAATAACAAAATAAAATTTATTAAAATTTGCATCAAAAAGTTGCGACTCGATTCTGAAATAAGTCGTCAATTTTATTGTCTAATATTTTGCTTGTAGCGGAAGCTACCTTAAACTTATTAAGATATTCAAGCACTTATACTAGTATTTACTTATATCTTTTGAAGTCTTTATCCGATTTGAAAAATTGTCACAATTTGTGCTGTACTAACACGAACTTTGTTCAAACAAATATAAACACTTATGAAAAACAAACAAATAAAATTAACTTTCTAATAAAAACCAATAAAACGATCCTTTTTTATATGTTCTGCCAAACACCGCACAACCCACACAAACATTAACAAAAATTGTAAACATAATATTAATATCAAAACAATATGCATTAAAATTTCCATAATAAAGTTGCGACTTAGGACACTCGATGCTTAAATGAGTCGCGAATTTTATGCGTCAAAGAGTAAAATTTTCATATTTTGCTTGTACAGGAAGCAACTTTAAACTAATGGAGATATTCAAGTACTTATACTAGTATTTACTTATATCTTTTGAAGTCTTCATCCGATTTGAAAAATTGTCACAATTTGTGCTGTACTAACACGAACTTTGTTTAAACATATATAAACACTTATGAAAAACAAACAAATAAAATTAACTTTCTAATAAAAACCCATAAAACGAGACTTTTTTATATGTTCTGCCAAACACCGCACAACCCACACAAATTTCCAAAAAAAAAAAATATTGTGAAAATTATATTAATAACAAAATAAAACTTATTAAAATTTGCATCAAAAAGTTGCGACTCAATACACTCTATGCTGAAATTAGTCGTCAATTTTATTGTTTAATTTTTTGCTTGTAGCGGAAGCCACCTTAAACTTAATACATATTTAAAATTTCCATAATAAAGTTGCGATTTAGGACACTCGATGCTTAAATGAGCCGCGAATTTTATGCGTCAAAGAGTAAAATTTTCATTTTATGCTTGCACAGGAAGCAACCTTAAACTAATGGAGATATTCAAGCACTTATACTAGTATTTACTTATATCTTTTGAAGTCTTTATCCGATTTGAAAAATTGTCACAATTTGTGCTGTACTAACACGAACTTTGTTCAAACAAATATAAACATTTATGAAAAACAAACAAAAAAAATTAACTTTGTAATAAAAACCAATAAAACGAGCCTTTTTTATATGTTCTGCCAAACACCGCACAACTCATACAAATTTACAAAAAAAAAAAATATATTGAGAAAATTATATTAATAACAAAATAAAATTTATTAAAATTTGCATCAAAAAGTTGCGACTCGATACTGAAATAAGTCGTCAATTTTACTGTCTTATATTTTGCTTGTAGCGGAAGCCACCTTAAACTAATTAAGAAATTCAAGCACTCATACCAGTATTTACTTATATCTTTTGGAGTTTTCATCCGATTTGAAAAATTGTCTCAATTTGTGCTGTACTAACACGAACTTTGTTCAAACAAATATAAACACTTATGAAAAACAAACAAATAAAATTAACTTTCTAATAAAAACCAATAAAACGAGACTTTTTTATATATTCTGCCAAACACCGCACAACCCACACAAATTTCCAAAAAAAAAAAATATTGTGAAAATTATATTAATAACAAAATAAAACTTATTAAAATTTGCATCAAAAAGTTGCGACTCAATACACTCTATGCTGAAATTAGTCGTCAATTTTATTGTTTAATTTTTTGCTTGTAGCGGAAGCCACCTTAAACTTAATACATATTTAAAATTTCCATAATAAAGTTGCGACTTAGGACACTCGATGCTTAAATGAGCCGCGAATTTTATGCGTCAAAGAGTAAAATTTTCATTTTATGCTTGCACAGGAAGCAACCTTAAACTAATGGAGATATTCAAGCACTTATACTAGTATTTACTTATATCTTCTGAAGTCTTTATCCGATTTGAAAAATTGTCACAATTTGTGCTGTACTAACACGAACTTTGTTCAAACAAATATAAACATTTATGAAAAACATACAAAAAAAATTAACTTTGTAATAAAAACCAATAAAACGAGCCTTTTTTATATGTTCTGCCAAACACCGCACAACTCATACAAATTTACAAAAAAAAAAAATATATTGAGAAAATTATATTAATAACAAAATAAAATTTATTAAAATTTGCATCAAAAAGTTGCGACTCGATACTGAAATAAGTCATCAATTTTATTGTCTAATATTTTGCTTGTAGCGGAAGCCACCTTAAACTAATTAAGAAATTCAAGCACTCATACCAGTATTTACTTATATCTTTTGGAGTTTTCATCCGATTTGAAAAATTGTCTCAATTTGTGCTGTACTAACACGAACTTTGTTCAAACAAATATAAACACTTATGAAAAACAAACAAATAAAATTAACTTTGTAATAAAAACCAATAAAACGAGCCTTTTTTATATGTTCTGCCAAACACCGCACAACTCATACAAATTTACAAAAAAAAAAAATATATTGTGAAAATTATATTAATAACAAAATAAAATTTATTAAAATTTGCATCAAAAAGTTGCGACTCAATACACTTGATGCTAAATTAGTCGTCAATTTTATTGTTTAATTTTTTGCTTGTGGCGGAAGCCACCTTAAACTAATTGAGAAATTCAAACACTTATAAACGTTTTAACATATATCTTTTGAAGTTTTCATCCGATTTGAAAAATTGTCACAATTTGTGCTGTACTAACACGAACTTTGTTCAAACAAATATAAACACTTATGAAAAACAAAAAAAAAAAAATTAACTTTGTAATAAAAACCAATAAAACGAGCCTTTTTTATATGTTCTGCCAAACACCGCACAACTCATACAAATTTACAAAAAAAAAAAATATATTGTGAAAATTATATTAATAACAAAATAAAATTTATTAAAATTTGCATAAAAAAGTTTGATTGTTTAATTTTTTGCTTCGAGCGGAAGCCACCTTAAACTAATTGAGAAATTCAAACACTTATAAACGTTTTAACATATACATATCTTTTGAAGTTTTCGTCCAATTTGAAAAATTGTCTCAATTTGCTGTACTATGACGAACTTTGCTCAAACAAATATAAATATTTATGAAAAACAAACAAATAAAATAAACTTTCTAATAAAAACCAATAAAACGAGCCTTTTTTATATGTTCTGCCAAACACCGCACAACTCATACAAATTTACAAAAAAAAAAAATATTGTGAAAATTTTATTGATAACAAAATAAAACTTATTAAAATTTGCATCAAAAAGTTGCGACTCAATACACTCTATGCTGAAATTAGTCGTCAATTTTATTGTTTAATTTTTGCTTGGAGCGGAAGCCACCTTCAACTAATTAAGAAATTCAAACACTTATACACGTTTTTACATATATCTTTTGAAGTTTTCATCCGATTTGAAAAATTGACACAATTTGTGCTGTACTAACACGAACTTTGTTCAAACAAATATAAACACTTATGAAAAACAAACAAAAAAAATTAACTTTGTAATAAAAACCAATAAAACGAGCCTTTTTTATATGTTCTGCCAAACACCGCACAACTCATACAAATTTACAAAAAAAAAAAATATATTGTGAAAATTATATTAATAACAAAATAAAATTTATTAAAATTTGCATAAAAAAGTTTTATTGTTTAATTTTTTGCTTGGAGCGGAAGCCACCTTAAACTAATTGAGAAATTCAAACACTTATACACGTTTTAACATATACATATCTTTGAAGTTTTCATCCGATTTGAAAAATTGTCTCAATTTGCTGTACTATGACGAACTTTGCTCAAACAAATATAAATATTTATGAAAAACAAACAAATAAAATAAACTTTCTAATAAAAACCAATAAAACGAGCCTTTTTTATATGTTCTGCCAAACACCGCACAACTCACACAAATTTCCAAAACAATAAAATATTGTGAAAATTATATTAATAACACAACAAAATCTATTAAAATTTGCATCAAAATGTTGCGACTCAATACACTCGATGCTGAAATTAGTCGTCAATTTTATTGTTTAATTTTTTGCTTGTAGCGGAAGCCACCTTAAACTTAATACATATTTAAAATTTCCATAATAAAGTTGCGACTTAGGACACTCGATGCTGAAATTAGTCGTCAATTTTATTGTTTAATTTTTATACCCTGTACCGTATGGTACAAAGGGTATATTGTGTTTGTGCAAGTCGAAAATGTATGTAACGTACAGAAGGAGAATTCGGAGACCCCCCAAAGTTACCTAAAGTATGATCAGAGTGACTAGAGAAGTCGATATACCCATAAGAAGTTTTTTAGAGTTCCCAAGCACTATACCAAATTTGATCAAAATCAGTTGACTATATCATATAGCTCCCATAGGGCCAATCGGTCAAAAAAACGCTTTTTGTACAAAATTTTTTGTGTTTCGTTTGTTTGTGAAGATATTGTAACCAAAATTGGCATTCAGAAGTTTTTTAGAGATTTGCAACACTGTACCAAATTTTATCAAAATCGGTTGACTATATCATATAGCTCCCATAGGGCCAATCGGTCAAAAAAACGTTTTTTGCACAAAATTCGTTGTGTTTCGTTTGTTTTTGAAGATGTTGTAACCAAATTTGGCATTCAGAAGTTTTTTAGAGAATTTCAACACTGTACCAAATTTGATCAAAATCGGTTGATTAGATCATATAGCTCCCATAGGGCCAATCGGTCAAAAAAACGCTTTTTGTACAAAATTTGTTGTGTTTCGTTTGTTTGTGAAGATATTGTAACCAAGTTTTTTAGAGATCTTCAACACTGTACCAAATTTTATCAAAATCGGTTGACTATGTCATATAGCTCCCATAGGGCCGATCGGTCGAAAAAAAGTTTTTGATTAAAAATTCGTCTGTTTTTGGTTGTTTATGAAGGTATCATAATCTAATTTGGCAATCAAATGTCTTTTGGGTTTCTTAAGCAATTTACCGGATTTTATTGCAAGCAGTGGTACAGGGTATCCCAAAGTCGTCCGCGCCCGACTTTAACGTACGCCATCTTTACATATATCTTTTGAAGTTTTCATCCGATTTGAAAAATTGTCACAATTTGTGCTGTACTAACACGAACTTTGTTCAAACAAATATAAACACTTATGAAAAACAAACCAATAAAACGAGCCTTTTTTATATGTTCTGCCAAACACCGCACAACCCACACAAACATTAACAAAAATTGTAAACATAATATTAATATCAAAACAATATGTAATAAATATTTCCATAATAAAGTTGCGACTTAGGACACTCGATGCTTAAATGAGTCGCGAATTTTATGCGTCAAAGAGTAAAATTTTCATATTTTGCTTGTACAGGAAGCAACTTTAAACTAATGGAGATATTCAAGTACTTATACTAGTATTTACTTATATCTTTTGAAGTCTTCATCCGATTTGAAAAATTGTCACAATTTATGCTGTACTAACACGAACTTTGTTCAAACAAATATAAACACTTATGAAAAACAAACAAAAAAATTAACTTTGTAATAAAAACGAATAAAACGAGCCTTTTTTTGTTTGTTCTGCCAAACACCGCACAACCCACACAAACATTAACAAAAATTGTAAACATAATATTAATATCAAAACAATATGTATTAAAATTTCCATAATAAAGTTGCGACTTAGGACACTCGATGCTTAAATGAGTCGCGAATTTTATGCGTCAAAGAGTTAAATTTTCATTTTTTGCTTGTACAGGAAGCAACCTTAAACTAATGGAGATATTCAAGCACTTATACTAGTATTTACTTATATCTTTTGAAGTCTTCATCCGATTTGAAAAATTGTCACAATTTGTGCTGTACTAACCCGAACTTTGTTCAAACAAATATAAACACTTATGAAAAACAAACAAAAAAATTAACTTAAAAAAATTACAAATTTACAAAAAAAAAAAATATATAGTGAAAATTATATTAATAACAAAATAAAATTTATTAAAATTTGCATAAAAAAGTTGCGACTCAATACACTTGATGCTCAAATTAGTCGTCAATTTTATTGTTTAATTTTTGCTTGGAGCGGAAGCCACCTTAAACTAATTGAGAAACTCAAACACTTATACACGTTTTAACATATACATATCTTTTGAAGTTTTCATCCAATTTGAAAAACTGTCACAATTTGTGCTGTACTAACACGGACTGTTGAGTTTATTTTCGTGACACTGACATAAGTCATTCCAAATAGCTCACCGCACTTTGTACATACACCATCACAAGCTTCGCAAGACAATCTAACGATTGCCCTATTGATACAGACTATATTAGTGAAAACTGATTTGCAAAGATAGAAGTAGTGAAAAATTATTAACACGAAACTCCAAATTAACTTTCAAAGATACTTTGGAGTAGGTATCACATCTTTTTGTTGCGGCGCATTTTTAAGATACGAGATCTTTTTGTTGCAGTAAACACCAAAATTTACATTTTTGATGTTTTTTTTGGTGGGATAAACACTTATGAAAAACAAACAAAAAAAATCAACTTTGTAATAAAAACCAATAAAACGAGCCTCTTTTATATGTTCTGCCAAACACCGCACAACTCATACAAATTTACAAAAAAAAAAAATATATTGAGAAAATTATATTAATAACAAAATAAAATTTATTAAAATTTGCATCAAAAAGTTGCGACTCGATACTGAAATTAGTCGTCAATTTTATTGTCTAATATTTTGCTTGTAGCGGAAGCTACCTTAAACTAATTAAGAAATTCAAGCACTCATACCAGTATTTGCTTATATCTTTTGGAGTTTTCATCCGATTTGAAAAATTGTCTCAATTTGTGCTGTACTAACACGAACTTTGTTCAAACAAATATAAACACTTATGAAAAACAAACAAATAAAATTAACTTTCTAATAAAAACCAATAAAACGAGACTTTTTTATATGTTCTGCCAAACACCGCACAACCCACACAAACATTAACAAAAATTGTAAACATAATATTAATATCAAAACAATATGTATTAAAATTTCCATAATAAAGTTGCGACTTAGGACACTCGATGCTTAAATGAGTCGCGAATTTTATGCGTCAAAGAGTAAAATTTTCATTTTTTGCTTGTACATGAAGCAACCTTAAACTAATGGAGATATTCAAGCACTTATACTAGTATTTACTTATATCTTTTGAAGTCTTTATCCGATTTGAAAAATTGTCACAATTTGTGCTGTACTAACACGAACTTTGTTCAAACAAATATAAACATTTATGAAAAACAAACAAAAAAAATTAACTTTGTAATAAAAACCAATAAAACGAGCCTTTTTTATATGTTCTGCCAAACACCGCACAACTCATACAAATTTACAAAAAAAAAAAATATATTGAGAAAATTATATTAATAACAAAATAAAATTTATTAAAATTTGCATCAAAAAGTTGCGACTCGATTCTGAAATAAGTCGTCAATTTTATTGTCTAATATTTTGCTTGTAGCGGAAGCCACCTTAAACTAATTAAGAAATTCAAGCACTCATACCAGTATTTACTTATATCTTTTGGAGTTTTCATCCGATTTGAAAAATGTTCTCAATTTGTGCTGTACTAACACGAACTTTGTTCAAACAAATATAAACACTTATGAAAAACAAACAAATAAAATTAACTTTCTAATAAAAACCAATAAAACGAGACTTTTTTATATGTTCTGCCAAACACCGCACAACCCACACAAATTTCAAAAAAAAAAAAATATTGTGAAAATTATATTAATAACAAAATAAAACTTATTAAAATTTGCATCAAAAAGTTGCGACTCAATACACTCTATGCTGAAATTAGTCGTCAATTTTATTGTTTAATTTTTTGCTTGTAGCGGAAGCCACCTTAAACTTAATACATATTTAAAATTTCCATAATAAAGTTGCGACTTAGGACACTCGATGCTTAAATGAGCCGCGAATTTTATGCGTCAAAGAGTAAAATTTTCATTTTATGCTTGCACAGGAAGCAACCTTAAACTAATGGAGATATTCAAGCACTTATACTAGTATTTACTTATATCTTTTGAAGTCTTTATCCGATTTGAAAAATTGTCACAATTTGTGCTGTACTAACACGAACTTTGTTCAAACAAATATAAACACTTATGAAAAACAAACAAATAAAATTAACTTTCTAATAAAAACCAATAAAACGAGACTTTTTTATATGTTCTGCCAAACACCGCACAACCCACACAAACATTAACAAAAATTGTAAACATAATATTAATATCAAAACAATATGTATTAAAATTTCCATAATAAAGTTGCGACTTAGGACACTCGATGCTTAAATGAGTCGCGAATTTTATGCGTCAAAGAGTAAAATTTTCATTTATTGCTTGTACAGGAAGCAACCTTAAACTAATGGAGATATTCAAGCACTTATACTAGTATTTTCTTATATCTTTTGAAGTCTTTATCCGATTTGAAAAATTGTCACAATTTGTGCTGTACTAACACGAACTTTGTTCAAACAAATATAAACATTTATGAAAAACAAACAAAAAAAATTAACTTTGTAATAAAAACCAATAAAACGAGCCTTTTTTATATGTTCTGACAAACACCGCACAACTCATACAAATTTACAAAAAAAAAAATATATTGAGAAAATTATATTAATAACAAAATAAAATTTATTAAAATTTGCATCAAAAAGTTGCGACTCGATACTGAAATAAGTCGTCAATTTTATTGTCTAATATTTTGCTTGTAGCGGAAGCCACCTTAAACTAATTAAGAAATTCAAGCACTCATACCAGTATGTACTTATATCTTTTGGAGTTTTCATCCGATTTGAAAAATTGTCTCAATTTGTGCTGTACTAACACGAACTTTGTTCAAACAAATATAAACACTTATGAAAAACAAACAAATAAAATTAACTTTCTAATAAAAACCAATAAAACGAGACTTTTTTATATGTTCTGCCAAACACCGCACAACCCACACAAACATTAACAAAAATTGTAAACATAATATTAATATCAAAACAATATGTATTAAAATTTCCATAATAAAGTTGCGACTTAGGACACTCGATGCTTAAATGAGTCGCGAATTTTATGCGTCAAAGAGTAAAATTTTCATTTTTTGCTTGTACAGGAAGCAACCTTAAACTAATGGAGATATTCAAGCACTTATACTAGTATTTACTTATATCTTTTGAAGTCTTTATCCGATTTGAAAAATTGTCACAATTTGTGCTGTACTAACACGAACTTTGTTCAAACAAATATAAACATTTATGAAAAACAAACAAAAAAAATTAACTTTGTCATAAAAACCAAAAACACGAGCCTTTTTTATATGTTTTGCCAAACACCGCACAACTCATACAAATTTACAAAAAAAAAAAATATATTGAGAAAATTATATTAATAACAAAATAAAATTTATTAAAATTTGCATCAAAAAGTTGCGACTCAATACACTATATGCTGAAATTAGACGTCAATTTTATTGTTTAATTTTTTGCTTGTAGCGGAAGCCACCTTCAACTAATTAAGAAATTCAAACACTTATACACGTTTTTACATATATCTTTTGAAGTTTTCATCCGATTTGAAAATTGTCACAATTTGTGCTGTACTAACACGAACTTTGTTCAAACAAATATAAACACTTATGAAAAACAAACAAATAAAATTAACTTTGTAATAAAAACCAATAAAACGAGCCTTTTTTATATGTTCTGCCAAACACCGCACAACTCATACAAATTTACAAAAAAAAAAAAAATATATTGAGAAAATTATATTAATAACAAAATAAAATTTATTAAAATTTGCATCAAAAAGTTGCGACTCGATACTGAAATTAGTCGTCAATTTTATTGTTTAATTTTTTGCTTGTAGCGGAAGCCACCTTCAACTAATTAAGAAATTCAAACACTTATACACGTTTTTACATATATCTTTTGAAGTTTTCATCCGATTTGAAAATTGTCACAATTTGTGCTGTACTAACACGAACTTTGTTCAAACAAATATAAACACTTATGAAAAACAAACAAATAAAATTAACTTTCTAATAAAAACCAATAAAACGATCCTTTTTTATATGTTCTGCCAAACACCGCACAACCCACACAAACATTAACAAAAATTGTAAACATAATATTAATATCAAAACAATATGTATTAAAATTTCCATAATAAAGTTGCGACTTAGGACACTCGATGCTTCAATGAGTCGCGAATTTTATGCGTCAAAGAGTAAAATTTTCATTTTTTGCTTGTACAGGAAGCAACCTTAAACTAATGGAGATATTCAAGCACTTATACTAGTATTTACTTATATCTTTTGAAGTCTTTATCCGATTTGAAAAATTGTCACAATTTGTGCTGTACTAACACGAACTTTGTTCAAACAAATATAAACATTTATGAAAAACAAACAAAAAAAATTAACTTTGTAATAAAAACAAATAAAACGAGCTTATATGTTCTGACAAACACCGCACAACTCATACAAATTTACAAAAAAAAAAAATATATTGAGAAAATTATATTAATTACAAAATAAAATTTATTAAAATTTGCATCATAAAGTTGCGACTCGATACTGAAATAAGTCGTCAATTTTATTGTCTAATATTTTGCTTGTAGCGGAAGCCACCTTAAACTAATTAAGAAATTCAAGCACTCATACCAGTATTTACTTATATCTTTTGGAGTTTTCATCCGATTTGAAAAATTGTCTCAATTTGTGCTGTACTAACACGAACTTTGTTCAAACAAATATAAACACTTATGAAAAACAAACAAATAAAATTAACTTTCTAATAAAAACCAATAAAACGAGACTTTTTTATATGTTCTGCCAAACACCGCACAACCCACACAAATTTACAAAAAAAAAAAATATTGTGAAAATTATATTAATAACAAAATAAAACTTATTAAAATTTGCATCAAAAATCAATACACTCTATGCTGAAATTAGTCGTCAATTTTATTGTTTAATTTTTTGCTTGTGGCGGAAGCCACCTTAAACTAATTGAGAAATTCAAACACTTATAAACGTTTTAACATATATCTTTTGAAGTTTTCATCCGATTTGAAAAATTGTCACAATTTGTGCTGTACTAACAAGAACTTTGTTCAAACAAATATAAACACTTATGAAAAACAAACAAAAAAAATTAACTTTGTAATAAAAACCAATAAAACGAGCCTTTTTTATATGTTCTGCCAAACACCGCACAACCCACACAAATTTACAAAAAAACAAAATATTGTGAAAATTATATTAATAACAAAATAAAATTTATTAAAATTTGCATAAAAATGTTTTATTGTTTAATTTTTTGCTTGAAGCGGAAGCCACCTTAAACTAATTGAGAAATTCAAACACTTATAAACGTTTTAACATATACATATCTTTTGAAGTTTTCATCCAATTTGAAAAATTGTCTCAATTTGCTGTACTATGACGAACTTTGCTCAAACAAATATAAATATTTATGAAAAACAAACAAATAAAATAAACTTTCTAATAAAAACCAATAAAACGAGCCTTTTTTATATGTTCTGCCAAACACCGCAGAACTCATACAAATTTCCAAAACAAAAAAATATTGTGAAAATTATATTAATAACAAAACAAAATCTATTAAAATTTGCATCAAAATGTTGCGACTCAATACACTCGATGCTGAAATTAGTCGTCAATTTTATTGTTTAATTTTTTGCTTGTGGCGGAAGCCATCTTAAACTAATTAAGAAATGCAAACACTTATACACGTTTTTACATATATCTTTTGAAGTTTTCATCCGATTTGAAAAATTGTCACAATTTGTGCTGTACTAACAAGAACTTTGTTCAAACAAATATAAACACTTATGAAAAACAAACAAAAAAAATTAACTTTGTAATAAAAACCAATAAAACGAGCCTTTTTTATATGTTCTGCCAAACACCGCACAACTCATACAAATTTACAAAAAAAAAAAAAATATATTGAGAAAATTATATTAATAACAAAATAAAATTTATTAAAATTTGCATCAAAAAGTTGCGACTCGATACTGAAATTAGTCGTCAATTTTATTGTCTAATATTTTGCTTGTAGCGGAAGCCACCTTAAACTAATTAAGAAATTCAAGCACTCATACCAGTATTTACTTATATCTTTTGGAGTTTTTATCCGATTTGAAAAATTGTCTCAATTTGTGCTGTACTAACACGAACTTTGTTCAAACAAATATAAACACTTATGAAAAACAAACAAATAAAATTAGCTTTCTAATAAAAACCAATAAAACGAGACTTTTTTATATGTTCTGCCAAACACCGCACAACTCATACAAATTTCCAAAATAAAAAAATATTGTGAAAATTATATTAATAACAAAACAAAATCTATTAAAATTTGCATCAAAAAGTTGCGACTCAATACACTATATGCTGAAATTAGACGTCAATTTTATTGTTTAATTTTTTGCTTGTAGCGGAAGCCACCTTCAACTAATTAAGAAATTCAAACACTTATACACGTTTTTACATATATCTTTTGAAGTTTTCATCCGATTTGAAAATTGTCACAATTTGTGCTGTACTAACACGAACTTTGTTCAAACAAATATAAACACTTATGAAAAACAAACAAAAAAAATTAACTTTGTAATAAAAACCAATAAAACGAGCCTTTTTTATATGTTCTGCCAAACACCGCACAACTCATACAAATTTACAAAAAAAAAAAAAATATATTGAGAAAATTATATTAATAACAAAATAAAATTTATTAAAATTTGCATCAAAAAGTTGCGACTCGATACTGAAATTAGTCGTCAATTTTATTGTCTAATATTTTGCTTGTAGCGGATGCCACCTTAAACTAATTAAGAAATTCAAACACTTATACACGTTTTTACATATATCTTTTGAAGTTTTCATCCGATTTGAAAAATTCTCGCAATTTGTGCTGTACTAACACGAACTTTGTTCAAACAAATATAAACACTTATGAAAAACAAACAAATAAAATTAACTTTCTAATAAAAACCAATAAAACGATCCTTTTTTATATGTTCTGCCAAACACCGCACAACTCATACAAATTTGCAAAAAAAAAAAATATATTGAGAAAATTATATTAATAACAAAATAAAATTTATTGAAATTTGCATCAAAAAGTTGCGACTCGATACTGAAATTAGTAGTCAATTTTATTGTCTAATATTTTGCTTGTAGCGGAAGCCACCTTAAACTAATTAAGAAATTCAAGCACTCATACCAGTATTTACTTATATCTTTTGGAGTTTTCATCCGATTTGAAAAATTGTCTCAATTTGTGCTGTACTAACACGAACTTTGTTAAAACAAATATAAACACTTATGAAAAACAAACAAATAAAATTAACTTTCTAATAAAAACCAATAAAACGAGACTTTTTTATATGTTCTGCCAAACACCGCACAACCCACACAAATTTCCACAAAAAAAAAATATTGTGAAAATTATATTAATAACAAAATAAAACTTATTAAAATTTGCATCAAAAAGTTGCGACTCAATACACTATATGCTGAAATTAGTCGTCAATTTTATTGTTTAATTTTTTGCTTGTTGCGGATGCCACCTTAAACTAATTAAGAAATTCAAGCACTCATACCAGTATTTACTTATATCTTTTGGAGTTTTCATCCGATTTGAAAAATTGTCTCAATTTGTGCTGTACTAACACGAACTTTGTTCAAACAAATATAAACACTTATGAAAAACAAACAAATAAAATTAACTTTGTAATAAAAACCAATAAAACGAGCCTTTTTTATATGTTCTGCCAAACACCGCACAACTCATACAAATTTACAAAAAAAAAAAAATGTATTGTGAAAATTATATTAATAACAAAATAAAATTTATTAAAATTTGCATAAAAAAGTTTTATTGTTTAATTTTTTGCTTGGAGCGGAAGCCACCTTAAACTAATTGAGAAATTCAAACACTTATACACGTTTTTACATATATCTTTTGAAGTTTTCATCCGATTTGAAAAATTGTCATAATTTGTGCTGTACTAACACGAACTTTGTTCAAACAAATATAAACACTTATGAAAAACAAACAAATAAAATTAACTTTGTAATAAAAACCAATAAAACGAGCCTTTTTTATATGTTCTGCCAAACACCGCACAACTCATACAAATTTACAAAAAAAAAAAATATATTGAGAAAATTATATTAATAACAAAATAAAATTTATTAAAATTTGCATCAAAAAGTTGCGACTCGATACTGAAATTAGTCTTCAATTTTATTGTCTAATATTTTGCTTGTAGCGGAAGCCACCTTAAACAAATTAAGAAATTCAAGCACTCATACCAGTATTTACTTATATCTTTTGGAGTTTTCATCCGATTTGAAAAATTGTCTCAATTTGTGCTGTACTAACACGAACTTTGTTCAAACAAATATAAACACTTATGAAAAACAAACAAATAAATTTAACTTTCTAATAAAAACCAATAAAACGAGACTTTTTTGTATGTTCTGCCAAACACCGCACAACCCACACAAATTTAAAAAAAAAAAAATTTGTGAAAATTATATTAATAACAAAATAAAACTTATTAAAATTTGCATCAAAAAGTTGCGACTCAATACACTCTATGCTGAAATTAGTCGTCAATTTTATTGTTTAATTTTTTGCTTGTAGCGGAAGCCACCTTAAACTAATTAAGAAATTCAAACACTTATACACGTTTTTACATATATCTTTTGAAGTTTTCATCCGATTTGAAAAATTGTCACAATTTGTGCTGTACTAACACGAACTTTGTTCAAACAAATATAAACACTTATGAAAAACAAACAAATAAAATTAACTTTCTAATAAAAACCAATAAAACGATCCTTTTTTATATGTTTTGCCAAACACCGCACAACACATACAAATTTACAAAAAAAAAAATATATTGAGAAAATTATATTAATAACAAAATAAAATTTATTAAAATTTGCATCAAAAAGTTGCGACTCGATACTGAAATTAGTAGTCAATTTTATTGTCTAATATTTTGCTTGTAGCGGAAGCCACCTTAAACTAATTAAGAAATTCAAGCACTCATACCAGTATTTACTTATATCTTTTGGAGTTTTCATCCGATTTGAAAAATTGTCTCAATTTGTGCTGTACTAACACGAACTTTGTTCAAACAAATATAAACACTTATGAAAAACAAACAAATAAAATTAACTTTCTAATAAAAACCAATAAAACGAGACTTTTTTATATGTTCTGCCAAACACCGCACAACCCACACAAATTTCCAAAAAAAAAAATATTGTGAAAATTATATTAATAACAAAATAAAACTTATTAAATTTTGCATCAAAAAGTTGCGACTCAATACACTATATGCTGAAATTAGTCGTCAATTTTATTGTTTAATTTTTTACTTGTAGCGGATGCCACCTTAAACTAATTAAGAAATTCAAGCACTCATACCAGTATTTACTTATATCTTTTGGAGTTTTCATCCGATTTGAAAAATTGTCTCAATTTGTGATGTACTAACACGAACTTTGTTCAAACAAATATAAACACTTATGAAAAACAAACAAATAAAATTAACTTTCTAATAAAAACCAATAAAACGAGACTTTTTTATATGTTCTGCCAAACACCGCACAACCCACACAAATTTCCAAAAAAAAAAATATTGTGAAAATTATATTAATAACAAAATAAAACTTATTAAAATTTGCATCAAAAAGTTGCGACTCAATACACTCTATGCTGAAATTAGTCGTCAATTTTATTGTCTAATATTTTGCTTGTGGCGGAAGCCACCTTAAACTAATTAAGAAATTCAAGCACTCATACAAAAAGCTTTAAGCTCTTTTGTTCTGTTGGTCGTGTTTTTACCTCGCTCCGGTTACTTTTTATTTTTTTTACAATTAAACCTACAAATTTGATCAAATCTTTGTTCCCAAGCGAATAATAACTTAGTGGCCCAATTAAATGAAGTGACATACTTGATATAACTGCAACAGTGTTAATTTTATTGCTAAAACATTTTACCTAAATTCTATACAGTGCATTTTGCTGTTGCTGCTCAATATTTGTTTGCATTTTAAGCTCTGCCTTGCCGCTCAGCTTCGTTCTTGTTGTTGTTGCTTGCTTGTTACTCAGTGCGGGCTTATTTCGTGCGTCGCTTTGCATTTCTCCTTTGTGCTGCGCTTTGCTTTGAGCATACGTATTTGTTATTGCTAAATAACTGCTGTGTTTTATAAGCTTTGGGACGCTTATACACCGTCAGTCCAGCTGCTAATTCTTTGTTATTTTTGATCTACGCATTTGTATATAAAATCATGTGTGACACTAAGATTTGCTGCTATCCTGCATGCAAATGGAGTGGTATTCAGACGGAGACCTACGTTTCATGCTGGATGTGTGACAATATGGCACACCTTAAATGTGCAGGTCTTACCGGCCGTGTACATGATTTTATACGCGAAAGCAAAGGTCTTAATTGGACCTGCTTTTCCTGCCGCGCTGCAGAAATCGAAATGAAGGCTTTTATGCGGCAAACTAGGCTCGGATTCAATGATCTGTATAAGGATTTTCGATCATTGCAGGATAAGTTTTCTTCTATTGCAAGTATGTTTGCCAATCTACAGCTAATGAGAGTTTCTCCTAAGCGTAAAAAGGCAAACTTACTTGCCACTGAGCCTTGTCTAATTGTATCTTCCAACTCAGCAGGGTTGGATTCGCCCAAAACTCCCAATCCGACGCAATTGATATCGTTTGCAACTCCGGTTCCAGTTTCGCCCGCCGTTGCTGAGGATTCGACTGATGTCGTTGCTGTCGTTTCTGGCGAAATCTTACCCGTTTCTGCCCTGAAAGATGACAACACAGCTAGCCCTGCTGCGATTTCTATCGCAGTCCCTGTGGAGGCTATTATGACTGAAAGATCTAGCTCGGCCACTGTTCTAAGTGTTGTACCTGTTACTGTTGCTCCGTCTGTTGCGAGTAACTTTTCTACTTCGGAGCCTTCACTCCCACTTATGGGCGTTGCCCCTAGAAGATCGGTGTTCGTCTCCAGACTAATGCCCTCTACCTCTGAAGACGTTATCAAGCAGTTTATTTGCGAGAAGCTTAACATAACTTCTTCAAATGATATCGAAGTAATTAAATTTAATTTTAAGTATAAGCGTGATATTTCTTCTTTTAAAATTAGCGTTCCTGATTCTATCTTTTCTTCTTTACTTATTCCTTCTTTTTGGCCTACTCATACTATAGTGCATGAGTTTACTAAAAAACCTAAAAACTCTTTAGCCTCCAAAGTGTAGTGGTCAGCAGAAAAACGGTGAATTTTATAGGGTTAATTTGTTCTGCAGATGTCATTGTCTTTGGTGCGTACACTGTTTATGTCTCGCTTTACGTTCACCAATGTAAAGAACGCGCTCTCTTTCTCTCATAACAGCGACAAGCGACAGGCAAGAAGAGCATTTAAAAAGACAGCTTGTGGTGTACGGACGTGCTCGCGCTAAAGTTTTCTTATGTGCGTTTGAGTGTTTAACTTTATGTAAAATATTTAAAAAGTATATTTTGCCAATGATTTTGTGTGTATACGTGTACTTTTATTGTTATTGGCACAAAACAGGCTAAAATGTGAGTTAAAAGTGAATGGTTGGTTGTGACTTTACGGCTTTTTGATTTAAATTATTACATACAGAATCAAGCCCCCTCCCTGGCTAAGTGGGATCGGCCGCTGCGTTCGTATGGTTGCTTTACTGGGCACCGTTGGTTGTGATATTGTCCTCAAGTGTCTCAAGGCCAAAGTAGCGGAGTCGCAACCAAAGGCGCACACAATTTCACAACAGCGGAGTCGCATTTCGTCACACAGCTACAAACATTAACGTCGCGTCGAGAGAGAGCAGAAGCAAAGGTGCCTTCGTTGCCGCGCTCAGTAGATCTGCTCTCCCGCTCTCAGCGATTTGTGTGGCATTGCCAGTTTTGAAAACTGATAGAGCAACGAAAGGGAATACACAAAATTTCTTATATCTAACTGGACCTACATAAACACACACGGACTTTATACATATATAACTGCTTTATATATGTATAACTGCTAACATCTACATATTTTTGACCATAACTGAGTGTAACATATACACTGGAATTTTAAACATAATTTACTTTGAAAAATAATTGTTTGTTTTTATTAAATAATGTAATATTTAATTTGTATTAGACGATAAACGGAGAAAAAAGAAAACAAAAAAAAAAATCCTATATGAAATAAGTAATACGCTAAATGAATTAGTTACATTTATTTTTAAGTTCTTATATATAACAAAATTTAAAACAGAGTTACATCCAGCTACGTCATTGGGCCCAACGAACGCGCAGGATGAACGTGAGTTGAATCATTTTATTTTATTTAATCAATCTCTATTTAAAAAGAATATTAATAATGTAACTAAACCGTTTGAATTGGACAAGTTTTAATTGGATAATTTAAGTTTTTCTTCCTTCTTTTAAACACCTTATTTTGAAATCATATTTAAATCGTAAATTATGGAACAAAGCGAAATCATGAATTTTGAATTTCAATATTAATTTTGTCAAAAATCTTTTATATATTATTAATATGTTAGTTTAAATAAATAGTATCAAAATCATCATGACTCAGGCGTATCGAGTTTAACAGCTTTTAGCTGACGTGTTTAGGGGCAATTGCTAACATCGCTCCGCCAATTGCCAAGGTTGGGTGGGTACAGAGATGTGGATAAATACCATCTTAATCCACATCGATAAGTCGGAGTACAGCTAATTTTTTTATTTTAGCAATCTAACCGAATCGGCAATAACTGGCTTCATTGATTTTATCTTATCATTTTTAGTTTCTGATATCGTGCACTTTAATTATTATGTTAGGTGTCACGGAATAGGGTAAGGAAAAGAACCCCGCCGATCCGACGAGCTAGGCATAGAGCGATGCATAGTGCACGAGACTTCCGATCCCTATCCGATGCAATGGCCATTTTAGGCCTTGGTAGCCGCACGTTACAAAAGTTGCATCGTCCGTTTCCGTAGTTAACTCTATTCCAAAAAACTAATTACTAACCTTATCATTCATTATCAGAATGTACGTGGGCTTCTTTCTAAACTTAGTAGACTTTTTGCCAATAGCGTAGACTTTGATTCGCATGTTATTGCCTTTTCTGAAACCTGGCTTAATTCGTCTGTCTCTGATTTTGAAATTTTCGTAAATTCCTTCATAACTTATTGACTTGACCGGCCGTCCGGTCGTGGTGGTGGTGTTCTTATTGCTGTAAAATCCGACCTAGAATCGCATTTACTATCTCTTAATTTTCCCTCAGGAATAGAGTTTATTGCAGTAAAAGTGTTTACCAAAAATTGTTTTACTTATTTTACTTGCTCCTATATTCCCCCATGCTCCGACATAAGCATATATATGAACCATCTTTCTGCTATTCGTATGGTGGCTGATTCTATTGGTATTAGAGATCAACTAGTTGTTTTAGGTGACTTCAATCTTCCTACCTTGTCCTGGACTCGCTCGGTTGATTCTAATTCTCTTTTTTCTTCTGATCAGCATGACTTTATAACTGGATTAATTGATATCTCTTTGAGCCAAATTAATTTCATTCATAATTGCTCTAATAGAATGCTTGATCTTGTATTCGTGAGTGACTCTTCAGAATTCGAAATTTCAAGAGTCTGTCCGATATCCTTACCTGAGGATCCGTATCATCCGACCTTGCAAATCACACTAACACTTAATGTTTGCAATAGTGGTTTGCCCCATGCTCGTGCTCCTCGGTATCGGTGCTTTCGCAAGGCTAATTTTTTCGGTCTAAACCAATTTTTGGCTGATGTTAACTGGTCCTCTCTGTTGTCTGCTGAGAACTTTGAGCTATCCATTAATAATTTCTATCGGATATTGTACGCCGCTTTTGATCTCTTTGTTCCCTACTCTGTTCTGAGTCCTTCTTCTAAACCGCCTTGGTTTACGCCAAGTCTATCTAATTTAAAAAATCGTAAGTCTTCGTCTTATAAAAGATTTAAGAAAAGTGGTTCTACAGTCGACTTCTATAAGTTTTCTATCTTACGCAGCAAGTTTGTTCTTCTTAATAGAACTTGCTACAATAATTATCTAGCCCGTTGTAGGCTCAATTTCCGTAGTGATCCTAAGAAATTTTTCTCATTTGTTAATTCTAAACGGAAGTCTTCCCTTTTTCCTGCATCGCTACACTATAATAATGCATGTTCTTCTAATAACTCTGAAATCGCGGACTTGTTCGCGAACTTCTTTCAAACTACCTACTCTGTCAATCCTAATAGCATTAGCCTCCACTATCCTTTTAATCTTCCTAGCTCAAACCTTATTGCTATTCCACAAATCTTAGAATCCGACGTTTTACAATCTCTTATGTCCATAAAATTATCCTTTTCTCCTGGCCCTGATGCTATTCCTAGTTGTGTTCTAAAGCATTGTGCCGGCTCCCTTTCCACGCCGTTATCCGTTCTTTTCCGCACATCCTTAAAATTGTCATATCTTCCAGCCATCTGGAATGAATCGTTCATTATCCCTTTTCATAAAAAAGGTTCCAAGTCAAATATTGAGAACTACCGTGGTATTGCCAAGCTTTCATCAATTCCAAAAGTTTTTGAAAGGATTGTCACTGCACAATTGCAACACCACTGTCGTTCTTTAATATCTGACTCCCAACACGGGTTTGTAAAACGTCGGTCCACCACTACAAACCTTTTAGAACTTTCTTCTCTTATTAACAATGGTTTTATTAGCAAAATGCAAACTGATGTCATTTATACTGACTTCAGTAAGGCATTTGACTCAGTAAACCATAGCCTTCTTCTAGTTAAACTGTCTCGCTTAGGATTTCCGCCTTGTCTTTTAAAGTGGATCTCATCCTATTTAACTAATCGTGTGCAGAAGGTAGTTTTTAAAGGCTGCGAATCTAAAGTAATTAATGTCACGTCAGGGGTACCCCAAGGCAGTCATCTAGGTCCCCTACTTTTTATCTTATTCATTAATGATCTTCCACAAGTTATCCGGTCTTCTCGCATTCTTATGTATGCGGATGATGTAAAACTTTGTTTGTCCTACTCCCACAATGATAATAATATGTATTCACTTCTTCAGCACGATTTCGATACCATGCAATATTGGTGTTATGTCAACCAACTTTTTCTAAACAAGACGAAATGTAAAATTATGACATTTTACCGTTCTGTTCCTCATTTGGCTGCTTACTCTATTGACTCCTCTACCTTGGATCGTATCCGGAGTGTTTTAGACCTTGGCATACTGTTTGACCATAAACTCAAATTTAACGATCATATTTGCAATATTGTAAATAAAGCTAGAGGTGTTCTTGCTTTTATTAAGCGTTGGTCTAAAGAGTTTAACGATCCTTACACAACCAAACTTCTTTACATTTCTCTCGTCCGTCCAATTTTGGAATATTGTTCCTGCATTTGGAGCCCTCAATACCACCTTTATCAGGACAGGATTGAGTCTGTTCAAAAGCAATTCCTCCTTTTCGCACTTCGCGGCTTAAATTGGGATCCACTTATCCGGCTGCCTCCATATTCCGACAGACTTCGCCTTATAAAGCTGCCCTCCTTAAAAAACCGTAGAACATGCCACGGTGTACTCTTCTTGCATAAGTTATTACTCGGCCTTATTGACTCTACTGAACTTCTTAATAAAGTTAATTTTGTTGTACCTGCTAGAGTAACTCGTAATTTTCGTCCCTTAGACTTGCAACTTTGTAGATCAAATTTTACTCTGCATGATCCTTTCCGAGTTCTATGCTCTAATTACAATAGCCTTTTTAATTTCCTCTCTTTTGAACGGTCTATTCCTTCTATCACGTGTTCTATCCTAAGTCATCTTGACTTGCCTCTTCGAGCATCCATGACCAATCCTGTATTATGAGGCACTTGTTTCGTCATTGATGCTCTTTTGGCTTTTTTTTATATATTTAATGTTTAAATTTTATTTGAACTTCCTTTTTCCACTTGGTTATTGTAAATCCAAGTCTCTGGCCAGTTTCTGATGTGAGTCGGTGCATATCGCTAAAAAGTTCACCCACCGGGCTGGCGACGCGGATTAGTTTATATCTATCCATTTTCCTCGTTTAATTTTAAATATTTCTTTTAAACTTTTCTTATAATTTAAGGCCAACTGCACTTTGTTGTACCCCATTTAAATCAATAAATCAACTAAATACCAGTATTTACTTATATCTTTTGGAGTTTTCATCCGATTTGAAAAATTGTCTCAACTTGTGATGTACTAACACGAACTTTGTTCAAACAAATATAAACACTTATGAAAAACAAACAAATAAAATTAACTTTCTAATAAAAACCAATAAAACGAGACTTTTTTATATGTTCTGCCAAACACCGCACAACCCACACAAATTTCCAAAAAAAAAAAATATTGTGAAAATTATATTAATAACAAAATAAAACTTATTAAAATTTGCATCGAAAAGTTAGTCGTCAATTTTATTGTTTAATTTTTTGCTTGTAGCGGAAGCCACCTTCAACTAATTAAGAAATTCAAACACTTATACACGTTTTTACATATATCTTTTGAAGTTTTCATCCGATTTGAAAAATTGTCACAATTTGTGCTGTACTAACACGAACTTTGTTCAAACAAATATAAACACTTATGAAAAACAAACAAATAAAATTAACTTTGTAATAAAAACCAATAAAACGAGCCTTTTTTATATGTTCTGCCAAACACCGCACAACTCATACAAATTTACAAAAAAAAAAAATATATTGTGCAAATTATATTAATAACAAAATAAAATTTATTAAAATTTGCATAAAAAAGTTTTATTGTTTAATTTTTTGCTTGGAGCGGAAGCCACCTTAAACTAATTGAGAAATTCAAACACTTATACACGTTTTAACATATACATATCTTTTGAAGTTTTCATCCAATTTGAAAAATTGTCTCAATTTGCTGTACTACGACGAACTTTGCGCAAACAAATATAAATATTTATGAAAAACAAACAAATAAAATAAACTTTTTAATAAAAACCAATAAAACGAGCCTTTTTTATATGTTCTGCCAAACACCGCACAACTCACACAAATTTCCAAAACAAAAAAATATTGTGAAAATTATATTAATAACAAAACAAAATCTATTAAAATTTGCATCAAAAAGTTGCGACTCAATACACTCTATGCTGAAATTAGTCGTCAATTTTATTGTTTAATTTTTTGCTTGTAGCGGATGCCACCTTAAACTAATTAAGAAATTCAAACACTTATACACGTTTTTACATATATCTTTTGAAGTTTTCATCCGATTTGAAAAAATTGTCACAATTTGTGCTGTACTAACACGAACTTTGTTCAAACAAATATAAACACTTATGAAAAACAAACAAATAAAGTTAACTTTCTAATAAAAACCAATAAAACGATCCTTTTTATATGTTCTGCCAAACACCGCACAACTCATACAAATTTACAAAAAAAAAAAATATATTGAGAAAATTATATTAATAACAAAATAAAATTTATTAAAATTTGCATCAAAAAGTTGCGACTCGATACTGAAATTAGTCTTCAATTTTATTGTCTAATATTTTGCTTGTAGCGGAAGCCACCTTAAACTAATTAAGAAATTCAAGCACTCATACCAGTATTTACTTATATCTTTTGGAGTTTTCATCCGATTTGAAAAATTGTCTCAATTTGTGCTGTACTAACACAAACTTTGTTAAAACAAATATAAACACTTATGAAAAACAAACAAATAAAATTAACTTTCTAATAAAAACCAATAAAAGGAGACTTTTTTATATGTTCTGCCAAACACCGCACAACCCACACAAATTTAAAAAAAAAAAAAATTGTGAAAATTATATTAATAACAAAATAAAACTTATTAAAATTTGCATCAAAATGTTGCGACTCAATACACTCTATGCTGAAATTAGTCGTCAATTTTATTGGTTAATTTTTTGCTTGTAGCGGAAGCCACCTTAAACTAATTAAGAAATTCAAACACTTATACACGTTTTTACATATATCTTTTGAAGTTTTCATCCGATTTGAAAAATTGTCACAATTTGTGCTGTACTAACACGAACTTTGTTCAAACAAATATAAACACTTATGAAAAACAAACAAATAAAATTAACTTTGTAATAAAAACCAATAAAACGAGCCTTTTTTATATGTTCTGCCAAACACCGCACAACTCATACAAATTTACAAAAAAAAAAAATATATTGTGCAAATTATATTAATAACAAAATAAAATTTATTAAAATTTGCATCAAAAAGTTGCGACTCGATACTGAAATTAGTCTTCAATTTTATTGTCTAATATTTTGCTTGTAGCGGAAGCCACCTTAAACTAATTAAGAAATTCAAGCACTCATACCAGTATTTACTTATATCTTTTGGAGTTTTCATCCGATTTGAAAAATTGTCTCAATTTGTGCTGTACTAACACGAACTTTGTTCAAACAAATATAAACACTTATGAAAAACAAACAAATAAAATTAACTTTCTAATAAAAACCAATAAAACGATCCCTTTTTATATGTTCTGCCAAACACCGCACAACCCACACAAATTTAAAAAAAAAAAAATTGTGAAAATTATATTAATAACAAAATAAAACTTATTAAAATTTGCATCAAAATGTTGCGACTCAATACACTCTATGCTGAAATTAGTCGTCAATTTTATTGTTTAATTTTTTGCTTGTAGCGGAAGCCACCTTAAACTAATTAAGAAATTCAAACACTTATACACGTTTTTACATATATCTTTTGAAGTTTTCATCCGATTTGAAAAATTGTCACAATTTGTGCTGTACTAACACGAACTTTGTTCAAACAAATATAAACACTTATGAAAAACAAACAAATAAAATTAACTTTGTAATAAAAACCAATAAAACGAGCCTTTTTTATATGTTCTGCCAAACACCGCACAACTCATACAAATTTACAAAAAAAAAAAATATATTGTGCAAATTATATTAATAACAAAATAAAATTTATTAAAATTTGCATAAAAAAGTTTTATTGTTTAATTTTTTGCTTGGAGCGGAAGCCACCTTAAACTAATTAAGAAATTCAAGCACTCATACCAGTATTTACTTATATCTTTTGGAGTTTTCATCCGATTTGAAAAATTGTCTCAATTTGTGCTGTACTAACACGAACTTTGTTCAAACAAATATAAACACTTATGAAAAACAAACAAATAAAATTAACTTTCTAATAAAAACCAATAAAACGAGACTTTTTTATATGTTCTGCCAAACACCGCACAACCCACACAAATTTAAAAGATGGCGTACGTTAAAGTCGGGCGCGGACGACTTTGGGATACCCTGTACCACTGCTTGCAATAAAATCCGGTAAATTGCTTACGAACACCAAAAGACATTTGATTGCCAAATTAGATTATGATACCTTCATAAACAACCAAAAACAGAAGAATTTTTAATCAAAAACTTTTTTTCGACCGATCGGCCCTATGGGAGCTATATGATATAGTCAACCGATTTTGATCCAATTTGGTACAGTGTTGAAGATCTCTAAAAAACTTCTGAATGCCAAATTTGGTTACAATATCTTCACAAACACAACGAATTTTGTACAAAAAACGATTTTTTGACCGATTGGTCCTATGGGAGCTATATGATATAGTCAACCGATTTTGATCAAATTTGGTACATTTCTTGGGAACTCTAAAAAACTTCTCAATGTCAAATTTGGTTACAATATCTTTACAAACAAACGAAACACAACGAATTTTGTACAAAAAACAAATTTTCGACCGATCGATCCTATGGGACCTATATGATATAGTCAACCGATTTTGATAAAATTTGGTACAGTGCTGTGGATTTCTAAAAAACTTCCGATTATCAAATTTGGTTATGATATTTTCATAAACAAACGAATTATCCATCTAAAACTTTTGCTTTTTTTCGAGGTCCTCTGAAACACCCCTATGGGAGCTATATAATGTAGTCCCGATATCATAAAAATAAAATAAACTTGTCTCCTATGGATTAATAAGGGATCTTATCTGAAAGTTTGGTTGCTCTAGCTCTTACCATCTCTGAGATCTAGGCGTTCATACGGACAGACGGTCAGACGGACAGACGGACAGACGGTCAGACGGACAGACGGACATGGGTATATCGACTTCTCTAGTCACTCTGATCATACTTTAGGTAACTTTGGGGGGTCTCCGACTTCTCCTTCTGTACGTTACATACATTTTCGGCTTGCACAAACACAATATACCCTTTGTACCATACGGTACAGGGTATAAAAAAAAAAAAATTGTGAAAATTATATTAATAACAAAATAAAACTTATTAAAATTTGCATCAAAATGTTGCGACTCAATACACTCTATGCTGAAATTAGTCGTCAATTTTATTGTTTAATTTTTTGCTTGTAGCGGAAGCCACCTTAAACTAATTAAGAAATTCAAACACTTATACACGTTTTTACATATATCTTTTGAAGTTTTCATCCGATTTGAAAAATTGTCACAATTTGTGCTGTACTAACACGAACTTTGTTCAAACAAATATAAACACTTATGAAAAACAAACAAATAAAATTAACTTTCTAATAAAAACCAATAAAACGATCCCTTTTTATATGTTCTGCCAAACACCGCACAACCCACACAAATTTAAAAAAAAAAAAATTGTGAAAATTATATTAATAACAAAATAAAACTTATTAAAATTTGCATCAAAATGTTGCGACTCAATACACTCTATGCTGAAATTAGTCGTCAATTTTATTGTTTAATTTTTTGCTTGTAGCGGAAGCCACCTTAAACTAATTAAGAAATTCAAACACTTATACACGTTTTTACATATATCTTTTGAAGTTTTCATCCGATTTGAAAAATTGTCACAATTTGTGCTGTACTAACACGAACTTTGTTCAAACAAATATAAACACTTATGAAAAACAAACAAATAAAATTAACTTTGTAATAAAAACCAATAAAACGAGCCTTTTTTATATGTTCTGCCAAACACCGCACAACTCATACAAATTTACAAAAAAAAAAAATATATTGTGCAAATTATATTAATAACAAAATAAAATTTATTAAAATTTGCATAAAAAAGTTTTATTGTTTAATTTTTTGCTTGGAGCGGAAGCCACCTTAAACTAATTAAGAAATTCAAGCACTCATACCAGTATTTACTTATATCTTTTGGAGTTTTCATCCGATTTGAAAAATTGTCTCAATTTGTGCTGTACTAACACGAACTTTGTTCAAACAAATATAAACACTTATGAAAAACAAACAAATAAAATTAACTTTCTAATAAAAACCAATAAAACGAGACTTTTTTATATGTTCTGCCAAACACCGCACAACCCACACAAATTTAAAAGATGGCGTACGTTAAAGTCGGGCGCGGACGACTTTGGGATACCCTGTACCACTGCTTGCAATAAAATCCGGTAAATTGCTTACGAACACCAAAAGACATTTGATTGCCAAATTAGATTATGATACCTTCATAAACAACCAAAAACAGAAGAATTTTTAATCAAAAACTTTTTTTCGACCGATCGGCCCTATGGGAGCTATATGATATAGTCAACCGATTTTGATCCAATTTGGTACAGTGTTGAAGATCTCTAAAAAACTTCTGAATGCCAAATTTGGTTACAATATCTTCACAAACAAACGAATAACAACAAATTTTGTACAAAAAGCGTTTTTTTTGACGGATTGGCCCTATGGGAGCTATATAATATAGTCAACCGATTTTGATCAAATTTGGTACAGTGATGAAAATCTCCAAAAAACTTCTGAATGCCAAATTTGGTTACAATATCTTTACAAATAAACGAAACACAACGAATTTTGTACAAAAAACGATTTTTTGACCGATTGGTCCTATGGGAGCTATATGACATAGTCAACCGATTTTGATCAAATTTGGTACAGTTCTTGGGAACTCTAAAAAACTTCTCAATGTCAAATTTGGTTACAATATCTTTACAAACAAACGAAACACAACGAATTTTGTACAAAAAACAAATTTTCGACCGATCGATCCTATGGGACCTATATGATATAGTCAACCGATTTTGATAAAATTTGGTACAGTGCTGTGGGTTTCTAAAAAACTTCCGATTATCAAATTTGGTTATGATATTTTCATAAACAAACGAATTATCCATCTAAAACTTTTGCTTTTTTTCGAGGTCCTCTGAAACACCCCTATGGGAGCTATATAATGTAGTCCCGATATCATAAAAATAAAATAAACTTGTCTCCTATGGATTAATAAGGGATCTTATCTGAAAGTTTGGTTGCTCTAGCTCTTACCATCTCTGAGATCTAGGCGTTCATACGGACAGACGGTCAGACGGACAGACGGACAGACGGTCAGACGGACAGACGGACATGGGTATATCGACTTCTCTAGTCACTCTGATCATACTTTAGGTAACTTTGGGGGGTCTCCGACTTCTCCTTCTGTACGTTACATACATTTTCGGCTTGCACAAACACAATATACCCTTTGTACCATACGGTACAGGGTATAAAAAAAAAAAAATTGTGAAAATTATATTAATAACAAAATAAAACTTATTAAAATTTGCATCAAAATGTTGCGACTCAATACACTCTATGCTGAAATTAGTCGTCAATTTTATTGTTTAATTTTTTGCTTGTAGCGGAAGCCACCTTAAACTAATTAAGAAATTCAAACACTTATACACGTTTTTACATATATCTTTTGAAGTTTTCATCCGATTTGAAAAATTGTCACAATTTGTGCTGTACTAACACGAACTTTGTTCAAACAAATATAAACACTTATGAAAAACAAACAAATAAAATTAACTTTGTAATAAAAACCAATAAAACGAGCCTTTTTTATATGTTCTGCCAAACACCGCACAACTCATACAAATTTAAAAAAAAAAAAATTGTGAAAATTATATTAATAACAAAATAAAACTTATTAAAATTTGCATCAAAATGTTGCGACTCAATACACTCTATGCTGAAATTAGTCGTCAATTTTATTGTTTAATTTTTTGCTTGTAGCGGAAGCCACCTTAAACTAATTAAGAAATTCAAACACTTATACACGTTTTTACATATATCTTTTGAAGTTTTCATCCGATTTGAAAAATTGTCACAATTTGTGCTGTACTAACACGAACTTTGTTCAAACAAATATAAACACTTATGAAAAACAAACAAATAAAATTAACTTTGTAATAAAAACCAATAAAACGAGCCTTTTTTATATGTTCTGCCAAACACCGCACAACCCACACAAATTTAAAAGATGGCGTACGTTAAAGTCGGGCGCGGACGACTTTGGGATACCCTGTACCACTGCTTGCAATAAAATCCGGTAAATTGCTTACGAACACCAAAAGACATTTGATTGCCAAATTAGATTATGATACCTTCATAAACAACCAAAAACAGACGAATTTTTAATCAAAAACTTTTTTTCGACCGATCGGCCCTATGGGAGCTATATGATATAGTCAACCGATTTTGATCCAATTTGGTACAGTGTTGAAGATCTCTAAAAAACTTCTGAATGCCAAATTTGGTTACAATATCTTCACAAACAAACGAAACACAACAAATTTTGTACAAAAAGCGTTTTTTTTGACGGATTGGGAGCTATGGGAGCTATATAATATAGTCAACCGATTTTGATCAAATTTGGTACAGTGATGAAAATCTCCAAAAAACTTCTGAATGCCAAATTTGGTTACAATATCTTTACAAATAAACGAAACACAACGAATTTTGTACAAAAAACGATTTTTTGACCGATTGGTCCTATGGGAGCTATATGATATAGTCAACCGATTTTGATCAAATTTGGTACAGTTCTTGGGAACTCTAAAAAACTTCTCAATGTCAAATTTGGTTACAATATCTTTACAAACAAACGAAACACAACGAATTTTGTACAAAAAACAAATTTTCGACCGATCGATCCTATGGGACCTATATGATATAGTCAACCGATTTTGATAAAATTTGGTACAGTGCTGTGGGTTTCTAAAAAACTTCCGATTATCAAATTTGGTTATGATATTTTCATAAACAAACGAATTATCCATCTAAAACTTTTGCTTTTTTTCGAGGTCCTCTGAAACACCCCTATGGGAGCTATATAATGTAGTCCCGATATCATAAAAATAAAATAAACTTGTCTCCTATGGATTAATAAGGGATCTTATCTGAAAGTTTGGTTGCTCTAGCTCTTACCATCTCTGAGATCTAGGCGTTCATACGGACAGACGGTCAGACGGACAGACGGACAGACGGTCAGACGGACAGACGGACAGACGGACATGGGTATATCGACTTCTCTAGTCACTCTGATCATACTTTAGGTAACTTTGGGGGGTCTCCGACTTCTCCTTCTGTACGTTACATACATTTTCGGCTTGCACAAACACAATATACCCTTTGTACCATACGGTACAGGGTATAAAAAAAAAAAAATTGTGAAAATTATATTAATAACAAAATAAAACTTATTAAAATTTGCATCAAAATGTTGCGACTCAATACACTCTATGCTGAAATTAGTCGTCAATTTTATTGTTTAATTTTTTGCTTGTAGCGGAAGCCACCTTAAACTAATTAAGAAATTCAAACACTTATACACGTTTTTACATATATCTTTTGAAGTTTTCATCCGATTTGAAAAATTGTCACAATTTGTGCTGTACTAACACGAACTTTGTTCAAACAAATATAAACACTTATGAAAAACAAACAAATAAAATTAACTTTCTAATAAAAACCAATAAAACGATCCTTTTTATATGTTCTGCCAAACACCGCACAACTCATACAAATTTACAAAAAAAAAAAATATATTGTGCAAATTATATTAATAACAAAATAAAATTTATTAAAATTTGCATCAAAAAGTTGCGATTTGAAAAATTGTCTCAATTTGTGCTGTACTAACACGAACTTTGTTAAAACAAATATAAACACTTATGAAAAACAAACAAATAAAATTAACTTTCTAATAAAAACCAATAAAAGGAGACTTTTTTATATGTTCTGCCAAACACCGCACAACCCACACAAATTTAAAAAAAAAAAAAATTGTGAAAATTATATTAATAACAAAATAAAACTTATTAAAATTTGCATCAAAAAGTTGCGACTCAATACACTCTATGCTGAAATTAGTCGTCAATTTTATTGTTTAATTTTTTGCTTGTAGCGGAAGCCACCTTAAACTAATTAAGAAATTCAAACACTTATACACGTTTTTACATATATCTTTTGAAGTTTTCATCCGATTTGAAAAATTGTCACAATTTGTGCTGTACTAACACGAACTTTGTTCAAACAAATATAAACACTTATGAAAAACAAACAAATAAAATTAACTTTGTAATAAAAACCAATAAAACGAGCCTTTTTTATATGTTCTGCCAAACACCGCACAACTCATACAAATTTAAAAAAAAAAAAATTGTGAAAATTATATTAATAACAAAATAAAACTTATTAAAATTTGCATCAAAATGTTGCGACTCAATACACTCTATGCTGAAATTAGTCGTCAATTTTATTGTTTAATTTTTTGCTTGTAGCGGAAGCCACCTTAAACTAATTAAGAAATTCAAACACTTATACACGTTTTTACATATATCTTTTGAAGTTTTCATCCGATTTGAAAAATTGTCACAATTTGTGCTGTACTAACACGAACTTTGTTCAAACAAATATAAACACTTATGAAAAACAAACAAATAAAATTAACTTTGTAATAAAAACCAATAAAACGAGCCTTTTTTATATGTTCTGCCAAACACCGCACAACTCATACAAATTTACAAAAAAAAAAAATATATTGTGCAAATTATATTAATAACAAAATAAAATTTATTAAAATTTGCATAAAAAAGTTTTATTGTTTAATTTTTTGCTTGGAGCGGAAGCCACCTTAAACTAATTAAGAAATTCAAGCACTCATACCAGTATTTACTTATATCTTTTGGAGTTTTCATCCGATTTGAAAAATTGTCTCAATTTGTGCTGTACTAACACGAACTTTGTTCAAACAAATATAAACACTTATGAAAAACAAACAAATAAAATTAACTTTCTAATAAAAACCAATAAAACGAGACTTTTTTATATGTTCTGCCAAACACCGCACAACCCACACAAATTTAAAAGATGGCGTACGTTAAAGTCGGGCGCGGACGACTTTGGGATACCCTGTACCACTGCTTGCAATAAAATCCGGTAAATTGCTTACGAACACTAAAAGACATTTGATTGCCAAATTAGATTATGATACCTTCATAAACAACCAAAAACAGACGAATTTTTAATCAAAAACTTTTTTTCGACCGATCGGCCCTATGGGAGCTATATGATATAGTCAACCGATTTTGATCCAATTTGGTACAGTGTTGAAGATCTCTAAAAAACTTCTGAATGCCAAATTTGGTTACAATATCTTCACAAACAAACGAAACACAACAAATTTTGTACAAAAAGCGTTTTTTTTGACGGATTGGGAGCTATGGGAGCTATATAATATAGTCAACCGATTTTGATCAAATTTGGTACAGTGATGAAAATCTCCAAAAAACTTCTGAATGCCAAATTTGGTTACAATATCTTTACAAATAAACGAAACACAACGAATTTTGTACAAAAAACGATTTTTTGACCGATTGGTCCTATGGGAGCTATATGATATAGTCAACCGATTTTGATCAAATTTGGTACAGTTCTTGGGAACTCTAAAAAACTTCTCAATGTCAAATTTGGTTACAATATCTTTACAAACAAACGAAACACAACGAATTTTGTACAAAAAACAAATTTTCGACCGATCGATCCTATGGGACCTATATGATATAGTCAACCGATTTTGATAAAATTTGGTACAGTGCTGTGGGTTTCTAAAAAACTTCCGATTATCAAATTTGGTTATGATATTTTCATAAACAAACGAATTATCCATCTAAAACTTTTGCTTTTTTTCGAGGTCCTCTGAAACACCCCTATGGGAGCTATATAATGTAGTCCCGATATCATAAAAATAAAATAAACTTGTCTCCTATGGATTAATAAGGGATCTTATCTGAAAGTTTGGTTGCTCTAGCTCTTACCATCTCTGAGATCTAGGCGTTCATACGGACAGACGGTCAGACGGACAGACGGACAGACGGTCAGACGGACAGACGGACAGACGGACATGGGTATATCGACTTCTCTAGTCACTCTGATCATACTTTAGGTAACTTTGGGGGGTCTCCGACTTCTCCTTCTGTACGTTACATACATTTTCGGCTTGCACAAACACAATATACCCTTTGTACCATACGGTACAGGGTATAAAAAAAAAAAAATTGTGAAAATTATATTAATAACAAAATAAAACTTATTAAAATTTGCATCAAAATGTTGCGACTCAATACACTCTATGCTGAAATTAGTCGTCAATTTTATTGTTTAATTTTTTGCTTGTAGCGGAAGCCACCTTAAACTAATTAAGAAATTCAAACACTTATACACGTTTTTACATATATCTTTTGAAGTTTTCATCCGATTTGAAAAATTGTCACAATTTGTGCTGTACTAACACGAACTTTGTTCAAACAAATATAAACACTTATGAAAAACAAACAAATAAAATTAACTTTCTAATAAAAACCAATAAAAGGAGACTTTTTTATATGTTCTGCCAAACACCGCACAACCCACACAAATTTAAAAAAAAAAAAAATTGTGAAAATTATATTAATAACAAAATAAAACTTATTAAAATTTGCATCAAAATGTTGCGACTCAATACACTCTATGCTGAAATTAGTCGTCAATTTTATTGTTTAATTTTTTGCTTGTAGCGGAAGCCACCTTAAACTAATTAAGAAATTCAAGCACTCATACCAGTATTTACTTATATCTTTTGGAGTTTTCATCCGATTTGAAAAATTGTCTCAATTTGTGCTGTACTAACACGAACTTTGTTCAAACAAATATAAACACTTATGAAAAACAAACAAATAAAATTAACTTTCTAATAAAAACCAATAAAACGAGACTTTTTTATATGTTCTGCCAAACACCGCACAACCCACACAAATTTAAAAGATGGCGTACGTTAAAGTCGGGCGCGGACGACTTTGGGATACCCTGTACCACTGCTTGCAATAAAATCCGGTAAATTGCTTACGAACACCAAAAGACATTTGATTGCCAAATTAGATTATGATACCTTCATAAACAACCAAAAACAGACGAATTTTTAATCAAAAACTTTTTTTCGACCGATCGGCCCTATGGGAGCTATATGATATAGTCAACCGATTTTGATCCAATTTGGTACAGTGTTGAAGATCTCTAAAAAACTTCTGAATGCCAAATTTGGTTACAATATCTTCACAAACAAACGAATAACAACAAATTTTGTACAAAAAGCGTTTTTTTTGACGGATTGGCCCTATGGGAGCTATATAATATAGTCAACCGATTTTGATCAAATTTGGTACAGTGATGAAAATCTCCAAAAAACTTCTGAATGCCAAATTTGGTTACAATATCTTTACAAATAAACGAAACACAACGAATTTTGTACAAAAAACGATTTTTTGACCGATTGGTCCTATGGGAGCTATATGATATAGTCAACCGATTTTGATCAAATTTGGTACAGTTCTTGGGAACTCTAAAAAACTTCTCAATGTCAAATTTGGTTACAATATCTTTACAAACAAACGAAACACAACGAATTTTGTACAAAAAACAAATTTTCGACCGATCGATCCTATGGGACCTATATGATATAGTCACCCGATTTTGATAAAATTTGGTACAGTGCTGTGGGTTTCTAAAAAACTTCCGATTATCAAATTTGGTTATGATATTTTCATAAACAAACGAATTATCCATCTAAAACTTTTGCTTTTTTTCGAGGTCCTCTGAAACACCCCTATAGGAGCTATATAATGTAGTCCCGATATCATAAAAATAAAATAAACTTGTCTCCTATGGATTAATAAGGGATCTTATCTGAAAGTTTGGTTGCTCTAGCTCTTACCATCTCTGAGATCTAGGCGTTCATACGGACAGACGGTCAGACGGACAGACGGACAGACGGTCAGACGGTCAGACGGTCAGACGGACAGACGGACATGGGTATATCGACTTCTCTAGTCACTCTGATCATACTTTAGGTAACTTTGGGGGGTCTCCGACTTCTCCTTCTGTACGTTACATACATTTTCGGCTTGCACAAACACAATATACCCTTTGTACCATACGGTACAGGGTATAAAAAAAAAAAAATTGTGAAAATTATATTAATAACAAAATAAAACTTATTAAAATTTGCATCAAAATGTTGCGACTCAATACACTCTATGCTGAAATTAGTCGTCAATTTTATTGTTTAATTTTTTGCTTGTAGCGGAAGCCACCTTAAACTAATTAAGAAATTCAAACACTTATACACGTTTTTACATATATCTTTTGAAGTTTTCATCCGATTTGAAAAATTGTCACAATTTGTGCTGTACTAACACGAACTTTGTTCAAACAAATATAAACACTTATGAAAAACAAACAAATAAAATTAACTTTCTAATAAAAACCAATAAAACGAGCCTTTTTTATATGTTCTGCCAAACACCGCACAACCCACACAAATTTCCAAAAAAAAAAAATATTGTGAAAATTATATTAATAACAAAATAAAACTTATTAAAATTTGCATCAAAAAGTTGCGACTCGATACTGAAATTAGTAGTCAATTTTATTGTCTAATATTTTGCTTGTGGCGGAAGCCACCTTAAACTAATTAAGAAATTCAAGCACTCATACAAGTATTTACTTATATCTTTTGGAGTTTTCATCCGATTTGAAAAATTGTCTCAACTTGTGATGTACTAACACGAACTTTGTTCAAACAAATATAAACACTTATGAAAAACAAACAATAAAACGAGACTTTTTTATATGTTCTGCCAAACACAGCACAACCCACACAAATTTCCAAAAAAAAAAAATATTGTGAAAATTATATTAATAACAAAATAAAACTTATTAAAATTTGCATCGAAAAGTTGCGACTCAATACACTCTATGCTGAAATTAGTCGTCAATTTTATTGTTTAATTTTTTGCTTGTAGCGGAAGCCACCTTCAACTAATTAAGAAATTCAAACACTTATACACGTTTTTACATATATCTTTTGAAGTTTTCATCCGATTTGAAAAATTGTCACAATTTGTGCTGTACTAACACGAACTTTGTTCAAACAAATATAAACACTTATGAAAAACAAACAAATAAAATTAACTTTGTAATAAAAACCAATAAAACGAGCCTTTTTTATATGTTCTGCCAAACACCGCACAACTCATACAAATTTACAAAAAAAAAAAATATATTGTGCAAATTATATTAATAACAAAATAAAATTTATTAAAATTTGCATAAAAAAGTTTTATTGTTTAATTTTTTGCTTGGAGCGGAAGCCACCTTAAACTAATTGAGAAATTCAAACACTTATACACGTTTTAACATATACATATCTTTTGAAGTTTTCATCCAATTTGAAAAATTGTCTCAATTTGCTGTACTACGACGAACTTTGCGCAAACAAATATAAATATTTATGAAAAACAAACAAATAAAATAAACTTTTTAATAAAAACCAATAAAACGAGCCTTTTTTATATGTTCTGCCAAACACCGCACAACTCACACAAATTTCCAAAACAAAAAAATATTGTGAAAATTATATTAATAACAAAACAAAATCTATTAAAATTTGCATCAAAAAGTTGCGACTCAATACACTCTATGCTGAAATTAGTCGTCAATTTTATTGTTTAATTTTTTGCTTGTAGCGGATGCCACCTTAAACTAATTAAGAAATTCAAACACTTATACACGTTTTTACATATATCTTTTGAAGTTTTCATCCGATTTGAAAAAATTGTCACAATTTGTGCTGTACTAACACGAACTTTGTTCAAACAAATATAAACACTTATGAAAAACAAACAAATAAAATTAACTTTCTAATAAAAACCAATAAAACGATCCTTTTTATATGTTCTGCCAAACACCGCACAACTCATACAAATTTACAAAAAAAAAAAATATATTGAGAAAATTATATTAATAACAAAATAAAATTTATTGAAATTTGCATCAAAAAGTTGCGACTCGATACTGAAATTAGTAGTCAATTTTATTGTCTAATATTTTGCTTGTAGCGGAAGCCACCTTAAACTAATTAAGAAATTCAAGCACTCATACCAGTATTTACTTATATCTTTTGGAGTTTTCATCCGATTTGAAAAATTGTCTCAATTTGTGCTGTACTAACACGAACTTTGTTAAAACAAATATAAACACTTATGAAAAACAAACAAATAAAATTAACTTTCTAATAAAAACCAATAAAACGAGACTTTTTTATATGTTCTGCCAAACACCGCACAACCCACACAAATTTCCAAAAAAAAAAAATATTGTGAAAATTATATTAATAACAAAATAAAACTTATTAAAATTTGCATCGAAAAGTTGCGACTCAATACACTCTATGCTGAAATTAGTCGTCAATTTTATTGTTTAATTTTTTGCTTGTAGCGGAAGCCACCTTAAACTAATTAAGAAATTCAAACACTTATACACGTTTTTACATATATCTTTTGAAGTTTTCATCAGATTTGAAAAATTGTCACAATTTGTCCTGTACTAACACGAACTTTGTTCAAACAAATATAAACACTTATGAAAAACAGACAAATAAAATTAACTTTCCAATAAAAACCAATAAAACGAGACTTTTTTATATGTTCTGCCAAACACCGCACAACCCACACAAATTTCCAAAACAAAAAAATATTGTGAAAATTATATTAATAACAAAACAAAATCTATTAAAATTTGCATCAAAATGTTTCGACTCAATACACTCGATGCTGAAATTAGTCGTCAATTTTATTGTTTAATTTTTTGCTTGTAGCGGATGCCACCTTAAACTAATTAAGAAATTCAAACACTTATACACGTTTTTACATATATCTTTTGAAGTTTTCATCCGATTTGAAAAATTGTCACAATTTGTGCTGTACTAACACGAATTTTGTTCAAACAAATATAAACACTTATGAAAAACAAACAAATAAAATTAACTTTCTAATAAAAACCAATAAAACGAGCCTTTTTTATATGTTCTGCCAAACACCGCACAACCCACACAAATTTCCAAAAAAAAAAAATATTGTGAAAATTATATTAATAACAAAATAAAACTTATTAAAATTTGCATCAAAAAGTTGCGACTCGATACTGAAATTAGTAGTCAATTTTATTGTCTAATATTTTGCTTGTGGCGGAAGCCACCTTAAACTAATTAAGAAATTCAAACACTTATACACGTTTTTACATATATCTTTTGGAGTTTTCATCCGATTTGAAAAATTGTCTCAATTTGTGATGTACTAACACGAACTTTGTTCAAACAAATATAAACACTTATGAAAAACAAACAAATAAAATTAACTTTCTAATAAAAACCAATAAAACGAGACTTTTTTATATGTTCTGCCAAACACCGCACAACCCACACAAATTTCCAAAAAAAAAGAAATATTGTGAAAATTATATTAATAACAAAATAAAACTTATTAAAATTTGCATCGAAAAGTTGCGACTCAATACACTCTATGCTGAAATTAGTCGTCAATTTTATTGTTTAATTTTTTGCTTGTAGCGGAAGCCACCTTCAACTAATTAAGAAATTCAAACACTTATACACGTTTTTACATATATCTTTTGAAGTTTTCATCCGATTTGAAAAATTTTCACAATTTGTGCTGTACTAACACGAACTTTGTTCAAACAAATATAAACACTTATGAAAAACAAACAAATAAAATTAACTTTGTAATAAAAACCAATAAAACGAGCCTTTTTTATATGTTCTGCCAAACACCGCACAACTCATACAAATTTACAAAAAAAAAAAAAATATATTGTGCAAATTATATTAATAACAAAATAAAATTTATTAAAATTTGCATCAAAAAGTTTTATTGTTTAATTTTTTGCTTGGAGCGGAAGCCACCTTAAACTAATTGAGAAATTCAAACACTTATACACGTTTTAACATATACATATCTTTTGAAGTTTTCATCCAATTTGAAAAATTGTCTCAATTCGCTGTACTATGACCAACTTTGCTCAAACAAATATAAATATTTATGAAAAACAAACACATAAAATAAACTTTCTAATAAAAACCAATAAAACGAGCCTTTTTTATATGTTCTGCCAAACACCGCACAACTCACACAAATTTCCAAAACCAAAAAATATTGTGAAAATTATATTAATAACAAAACAAAATCTATTAAAATTTGCATCAAAATGTTGCGACTCAATACACTCTATGCTGAAATTAGTCGTCAATTTTATTGTTTAATTTTTTGCTTGTAGCGGAAGCCACTTTCAACTAATTAAGAAATTCAAACACTTATACACGTTTTTACATATATCTTTTGAAGTTTTCATCCGATTTGAAAAATTGTCACAATTTGTGCTGTACTAACACGAACTTTGTTCAAACAAATATAAACACTTATGAAAAACAAACAAAAAAAATTAACTTTGTAATAAAAACCACTAAAACGAGCCTTTTTTATATGTTCTGCCAAACACCGCACAACTCATACAAATTTACAAAAAAAAAAAAATATATTGAGAAAATTATATTAATAACAAAATAAAATGTATTAAAATTTGCATAAAAAAGTTTTATTGTTTAATTTTTTGCTTGGAGCGGAAGCCACCTTAAACTAATTGAGAAATTCAAACACTTATACACGTTTTAACATATACAAATTAATAGGTCTTATTAATTCCAATGCCAGGTTAAGAAGGCCGGTTCAGCACGTGCCCTTCATTGGTGTGCCCAAACCTTCTTTATTACAAAATATTCTTAAAAATACTAGTTACAACTTATCCTAATACTAAATGTAGCCCTATCGCCTAAGGCGTTGCCGGACAGCTCGCCTTATTATGTTTTTAACACTTATTGCTATTTAATTTTAATCGAGGCTGGCTGTGCTGGCTGGATCGGTTAACTCCTCCCTTGCTAAGATGAAGGCCGTCCACGGACTTACTCAGGCTGGTTGGAGTTTTCCCTGGCTCCGCTACGCTTAGGCTTTGTAGTGAACGGTTTTCAATGCCGCCGATGTATTCTTTATCTTCGACCTCCGCATTTTTTGGTGACCAGGTTACATTCATCAAGATGCCAAGGATAGTTATCTTTGTGCTGCTGCTCACAGTCATCGTGGCGTCATTCTCATTGAATATGATAACAGAGTCGCCCACAACTTTGGTGGTTCAAAGTGACTGTGGCGAGCGTTGTAATGTGTTATGACACCAGAACGCAATTGTTATTTGTTTGACGCAAATTGGAGTTGTCTGCAGAATGTTGATGTACGGGTAGCTCTTTGCCAGAATGTGGTACTTGCAGTCTTCAACGTTGTTGCCTCCAGAGAAATTAATTATCGTAGCATTGTTGTACATGAAAATTTGATTATAAAGTGTGAATACTATCATATAACAAAGTTTTAATATAAACTATTTTAAATTAAATTAATCGGTAATTATAATTCTTGTAGAGTGCTCATTTCATAACTTTTCTTAAATGTTTAGAATCAAGAGAGACGAGGTTTCCAATATCAATCCCTGCATGAGTAACTGGTAACATTAATGTTTCAAGCTCCAAATTAAAACTGTGTCCCTTGCGAGTAACTTTTGATAGAGGTGACCAGTATCTACTTGCTGAGTTTTATTTATTTATTAGCGGTATCTATTTAGTTTATTAATATGCTCTTGCACTCGAGTATTTATGACTCCCTGATAATCTACTGATTCAATTAGATTCTACTGCAACATATGCCCTATTTTATCCTGTATAGAAATAAAGGATGCAAATAGAATCCTATCGTAAATTGTCCTTATGGACGACCCTCCCTTTTATGAGAACTGTTGTTCCCAGGTCAGCTTCTACTTTTTCCTCTTCATACAAGGGTGTAAGCTTGTTGCCTAGCCTCCTATTTGATTTTACCAGAACTTTTTCGCCTACTTGGAAGATTCTATTTCTTCTTGTCTCATTGAGCCTATGCATTTGTATTTCTTGGGCTTTATTTACTTTATTCTTTATTTCTGCTTCGAATTCAGGCGTGGACGAATGAATTATATCGATTGGCCGTTTGTTGGTTACAGAGTGTATTGTTTTGTTATATTCTATGGTTGACTGAAGAATCAGTTCAACCGTGTCATTCAGGTGTCTTTCCAGTTTCAAGCACCTAGCAATTTCTGCAAGAGTGCTATGAAATCTTTCAACTTGTCCATTTGACGAACTATGGAGAGGCGGCGCATTTACTATTTGGACATCAAAGCGATTATTTAGCAATGACTTAATTGTCCCCGAGTTGAGGGATGGTTCGTTGTCGCAGTATACTGTTTTTGTGTTTGGATAAAAGTTCATAAGCTGTAAAATTGACGGTTCTATGTCTACTATAGTCCTGGAGACTATGGGCTGAACGATCGCAAATTTTGAAAATTTATCTATGCAAGTTAGAAAGTGCTTTTTGTCTGTTGAAAATATATCAATATGAAGGATTTCTCCTGCCTGAGAAGGAATGGGTGTTTCTCCAATGAGTTGCTTTTGCGGATGCCGATCATACTTGGCTCTGTTACAAACTCTGCAGTTTGCTACTGTTTCATTCGCCAATCGGGTCATTTTTGGAAAAAAATACTCTTGCAGTATTTGTTTTACATTTTCTTGCACCGCTCTATGCGCTCTGTTGTGCTCTGCTATTATTATTTCTTTCTGTTCATTTTTATCAAGGATGTCAATGACCATTCGTTTGGAATGCCAAAACTTTGTAGTCGGGAATTTTTCTACCAGTTGATTTTGGATATGGGCCAATATTGGTAGGTCACACACAATTGCGTTCACCACATTTGGCTTTACCGTTTCATATACGCTTTCAATAAGGCTTTCCCTATCAGAAAAGTAAATGAAGTGTCTTGTCTTCTGCCCAAACATAATAATAGTGTGTTTTGATGGAACCGCTTTTTCTTCTATAATAATTTGGTTTCTAAAACAATTTACCGGTTGGTCAGTAGTCTCGATAGTGTATGTTAGGGATGGCTCGCTATGTATGGTGGCTAAATTAGATGACGTGTCTTCCTCGAGGGTATGAACATTCTGTCGCGATAAAGCGTCAGCAACAAAATTTTCTTTTCCTGGCTTGTACAAAATTTTAGCATTGTGTTCATCTATAAAGGCTTTCCATCTCTTAATCTTTGCATTTGGATTTCTGTCCGAGACAGCGAACGTAAGCGGTTGATGGTCGGTGTAAATATTTAAGTTGCTTACACCGTAGAGATAGTTACGCAGGGTTTTTAAGGCCCATACTATCGCCAGTAATTCGCGTTCGTTGGTTGCAAAATTTAGCTCATTTTCCTTAAGGGTCCTAGAAATCATGGTTATCGGTTTACCATCTTGGGATAGAACTGCTCCCAAGCCATAGGATGATGCATCTGTCGTCAAATCAAATGGTTTCTGGTAGTCAGGATAACGTAACATAACGTCTTCGGAAATGAGAACGTTTTTTAATTTCTCAAATGTCAAAAGCTGCTTGTCATTAAGGTTCACAGGTATTCTTTTTGATCGACTTGCGCTAACTTTGCCGTTGTCACCCTTTAGAATTTCTGTGAGCGGTCTAGCTATAGATGCAAAATCTTTTATAAAGCATCTATAGTAGCTTGCTAGACCCAAAAATGATCTAATGTGAAACAGTGTGGTGGGCTGTTGAAACTTGTTAATTGCTTCAATTTTACTAGGGCTCGTAGTGACACCGCCACGAGAGACTACAAATCCAAGATACTCTACTTTTTCTTTGAAAAAGTATGACTTTTCTCGTGAAACTCTCATATTAGCGTCGAACAAGTTATCCAATACCCAGGCGATGTGCTTCACATGGTCTTCCATGGTTTCCGAAAAAATGATCACGTCATCCACGTAAACGTAGCATGATTTTCCAATTTGTTCTCGAAGCACATCATCTATAGCTCTTTGGAATATACTAGGGGCATTCTTCAAACCAAACGGAAGTCTGCAAAATTCGTATTTTCCATTTCCTACGGAAAAAGCTGTTTTTTCTCTATCCTTCTCTGCCATAAGAATTTGGTGAAATCCTGGTATTGGGTATTTATCTGCAATAGTTTTTGAATTCAATTTCCTAAAATCTATTACCAGTCTTTTTTTGGAATTTCCCTGATCGTCAGTTCCTTTCTTATCTACTACCCATACCGGATTATTATAAGGTGACCGCGATGGTCTAATTATGCCATCGTTTAATAGATTTCGGGTTTCAGTGTTCACAAAATCTGACACCCCCATTGGGTAGGGATACAGTTTAGAATAGACTGGGTCCTCGTTTTCTGTACGTATAGTAGCGACAATGTTTGTATTAAATGGTAGGGCTTCATTAGCGTCAGCAAAGACGCCTGTTCTTTCCTTTAACATTTGTCGAAACTCTTTTTCGATTTGTTGTGGGATTTCAATATCATCAACTCCTGTAAAGTTAACATTTGCGCACTTCAAAAACTGAATTATCTCAGTTCCGGAATCAGTACATAGCTGTTTATTTTTAAAGTCTAGTGTTGCATTGACTTTATTGAGTAGGTCAAGCCCTATTATGGCGTCAAATGCTGACAGGTTCGGAAGAATGAAAAATGTTGTTGTGGTATTAAATAGGTGCATGTTACACTTTTTTTTAACTGGATTAAAGCCATGAATTGACTTTACTAAAAAAGGTTTGTTCACTGAAGTGACATGTCTTAATTCGCTGAGAGGTTTTATATAATTTTTGGAAGCCCCTGTGTCAACGAGTAATTTTATAGTTTTCCCCGCTATGGTTCTCTCTACGAACGGTAGCAGTGAGCTGTGCCCTAAAAAATTGATCGGTTCGGATTGGGCGTTTTCATTGTCGATGTAGCAGGGAGCTGTGCCTAAAAGATTGATCGATTCGAATTGGGGGTTTTCGTTGTCGATGTCAGCTACTTCAGATTCCGCAATGGCCTCATAATCCTGACCGTTTTGCTCATTTGATATTTCATTTTGCAAGATATTATTTATCCTTTGCTGTTTAGCACCAGTAAACCTAACTGTGCCGCTGTTCGGCCTTTTCTGGGTCTGGTTTAAAAACTGTGAATAAGTCGGAACGCCTTGATAAGTTTGATTTTGGTTTGGTTGTCTGAACTTAGACGAACTATCAATATCCATCGGCTGTGGCATTTCTTGTTTTTGTGGTGGACCATTATTGAATGTCCTTTGCTTATTGAAATATGGATTTTTTCCATGGTGTTCTGTGGTCTGATTTTTATGTGGACGCTGCTCACCTCGCTGAGCTTTGTCTTCCAGGCTTTTTGCATAGTGGTTTGCAAACTGAAAGCGCTCATGGTTCGCCTCAACTTCTTGAGCCAATGCTAACGCTGATGGTAAGTCTTTGGGACGTGCCGAAAAAAGTATGTCGCTTAATGACTTTTTTGTGCCAGAGATAAATACTCTTAAGGCATCAGCTCTATATTTTTCATTAAGAGAAACGGCCACAGTGTTGTCATATGTCATAATAGTTTTGTTGACGAGTAGCGTAAGTTTTCGTTCAACTGCATCATAATATTCTATTAATGTCAAGTTTCCTTGACGAAGAGTCGATAGTTCCTGTTCTATCAGGTAAACTGGTCGCTTATCAGCGTACGTGAAATCCAGCCGGTTAATTATTGCCCTAAAATTTAGTGGTGTGTCGTACGAAGACAACACCATGTCAGCAGGGCCTTTTATTTTGTTTCTAATTATGCCCAAAGCTTGGTAATGCTTTGAACTACCCTGATAATTTTCGAAAATTTTATAGGCTGTGTGTGCGGCTTTACGCCACGAAACATACGTCTCATGTTTCCCTTCATAGTCGGGAACTGATTTTATGATATCAAGTGTTTCGTAACACTCCGTGCCTGCAATTATTTCAGCATCTCTGAAAATTTCGACCTCTGGCGTAGTCACTGTAAATTTCTCTAACTTATTTTCTACCTCTTTAAGCTTTCTTTCAAAAAGCTGTGCCTGGCTTTCAAGTGCAGCGCTGACCGTGGACTCAATTAAAAATTTAAGATTTTCGGTGTTCATTGTGGGTTTTTCTGTTCTATCGGACCACCAATTTTTTTCACTGCCACTAATTTTTCTCTCCGCCTTCAGCTGGTGTAAGTCCGACACTAATTCCTCTAACTCAGTATCACTCATAAGGGTATTTTATTAGTAAGAAATTTCCAGTGTTTTCTCACAAAGATTGATTTTTGGTTTGTCGAATTTAGATATAAGTTTTAAATTTTGATATTATAAATAGGCACTCTACTTACATAATTTTCATACAGTTATTGAATGAAATTATTAAATTTACAGCCGCTGCTTCTGTCTTCGTCTGCTTTGTGTTTTTGTTCCTTTTCTTTCAACACAACTGGTGCTGTCGTTGTTTCTTCTTTTTTGTTACAATTTAATTACAACAAGCTGCTGGTCTCGCGGTTTGTTCTTTATATTGCGTTGATTTGAAATATTTTTTTCATAAAGGTAATTAATGAAATTATTTAATTTACAGCCTCTGCTTCTGCATTCGTCTGCTTTGTGTTCTTGTTCCCTTTCGTCCCACGCAGCTAGTGCTGTCGTCGCTTCTTTTTTTGTTACAATATTATTACAATAAGCCGCTGGTCTTGCGGTTTGTTTTTTATATCGCATTTGTTGTTAAATCTATCAATAATTTTTAGATTTAATAAATATGATTGCGTTATTTTTTACGTTGGGCGCCAATTAATAGGTCTTATTAATTCCAATGCCAGGTTAAGAAGGCCGGTTCAGCACGTGCCCTTCATTAGTGTGCCCAAACCTTCTTTATTACAAAATATTCTTAAAAATACTAGTTACAACTTATCCTAATACTAAATGTAGCCCTATCGCCTAAGGCGTTGCCGGACAGCTCGCCTTATTATGTTTTTAACACTTATTGCTATTTAATTTTAATCGAGGCTGGCTGTGCTGGCTGGATCGGTTAACTTACATATCTTTTGAAGTTTTCATCCAATTTGAAAAATTGTCTCAATTTGCTGTACTACGACGAACTTTGCGCAAACAAATATAAATATTTATGAAAAACAAACAAATAAAATAAACTTTTTAATAAAAACCAATAAAACGAGCCTTTTTTATATGTTCTGCCATACACCGCACAACTCACACAAATTTCCAAAACAAAAAAATATTGTGAAAATTATATTAATAACAAAACAAAATCTATTAAAATTTGCATCAAAAAGTTGCGACTCAATACACTCTATGCTGAAATTAGTCGTCAATTTTATTGTTTAATTTTTTGCTTGTAGCGGATGCCACCTTAAACTAATTAAGAAATTCAAACACTTATACACGTTTTTACATATATCTTTTGAAGTTTTCATCCGATTTGAAAAAATTGTCACAATTTGTGCTGTACTAACACGAACTTTGTTCAAACAAATATAAACACTTATGAAAAACAAACAAATAAAATTAACTTTCTAATAAAAACCAATAAAACGATCTTTTTTATATGTTCTGCCAAACACCGCACAACTCATACAAATTTACAAAAAAAAAAATATATTGAGAAAATTATATTAATAACAAAATAAAATTTATTGAAATTTGCATCAAAAAGTTGCGACTCGATACTGAAATTAGTAGTCAATTTTATTGTCTAATATTTTGCTTGTAGCGGAAGCCACCTTAAACTAATTAAGAAACTCAAGCACTCATACCAGTATTTACTTATATCTTTTGGAGTTTTCATCCGATTTGAAAAATTGTCTCAATTTGTGCTGTACTAACACGAACTTTGTTAAAACAAATATAAACACTTATGAAAAACAAACAAATAAAATTAACTTTCTAATAAAAACCAATAAAACGAGACTTTTTTATATGTTCTGCCAAACACCGCACAACCCACACAAATTTAAAAAAAAAAAAAATTGTGAAAATTATATTAATAACAAAATAAAACTTATTAAAATTTGCATCAAAATGTTGCGACTCAATACACTCTATGCTGAAATTAGTCGTCAATTTTATTGTTTAATTTTTTGCTTGTAGCGGAAGCCACCTTAAACTAATTAAGAAATTCAAACACTTATACACGTTTTTACATATATCTTTTGAAGTTTTCATCCGATTTGAAAAATTGTCACAATTTGTGCTGTACTAACACGAACTTTGTTCAAACAAATATAAACACTTATGAAAAACAAACAAATAAAATTAACTTTGTAATAAAAACCAATAAAACGAGCCTTTTTTATATGTTCTGCCAAACACCGCACAACTCATACAAATTTACAAAAAAAAAAAATATATTGTGCAAATTATATTAATAACAAAATAAAATTTATTAAAATTTGCATAAAAAAGTTTTATTGTTTAATTTTTTGCTTGGAGCGGAAGCCACCTTAAACTAATTAAGAAATTCAAGCACTCATAGCAGTATTTACTTATATCTTTTGGAGTTTTCATCCGATTTGAAAAATTGTCTCTATTTGTGCTGTACTAACACGAACTTTGTTCAAACAAATATAAACACTTATGAAAAACAAACAAATAAAATTAACTTTCTAATAAAAACCAATAAACGAGACTTTTTTATATGTTCTGCCAAACACCGCACAACCCACACAAATTTAAAAGATGGCGTACGTTAAAGTCGGGCGCGGACGACTTTGGGATACCCGGTACCACTGCTTGCAATAAAATCCGGTAAATTGCTTACGAACACCAAAAGACATTTGATTGCCAAATTAGATTATGATACCTTCATAAACAACCAAAAACAGACGAATTTTTAATCAAAAACTTTTTTTCGACCGATCGGCCCTATGGGAGCTATATGATATAGTCAACCGATTTTGATCCAATTTGGTACAGTGTTGAAGATCTCTAAAAAACTTCTGAATGCCAAATTTGGTTACAATATCTTCACAAACAAACGAAACACAACAAATTTTGTACAAAAAGCGTTTTTTTTGACGGATTGGGAGCTATGGGAGCTATATAATATAGTCAACCGATTTTGATCAAATTTGGTACAGTGATGAAAATCTCCAAAAAACTTCTGAATGCCAAATTTGGTTACAATATCTTTACAAATAAACGAAACACAACGAATTTTGTACAAAAAACGATTTTTTGACCGATTGGTCCTATGGGAGCTATATGATATAGTCAACCGATTTTGATCAAATTTGGTACAGTTCTTGGGAACTCTAAAAAACTTCTCAATGTCAAATTTGGTTACAATATCTTTACAAACAAACGAAACACAACGAATTTTGTACAAAAAACAAATTTTCGACCGATCGATCCTATGGGACCTATATGATATAGTCAACCGATTTTGATAAAATTTGGTACAGTGCTGTGGGTTTCTAAAAAACTTCCGATTATCAAATTTGGTTATGATATTTTCATAAACAAACGAATTATCCATCTAAAACTTTTGCTTTTTTTCGAGGTCCTCTGAAACACCCCTATGGGAGCTATATAATGTAGTCCCGATATCATAAAAATAAAATAAACTTGTCTCCTATGGATTAATAAGGGATCTTATCTGAAAGTTTGGTTGCTCTAGCTCTTACCATCTCTGAGATCTAGGCGTTCATACGGACAGACGGTCAGACGGACAGACGGTCAGACGGACAGACGGACAGACGGACAGACGGACAGACGGACAGGTATATCGACTTCTCTAGTCACTCTGATCATACTTTAGGTAACTTTGGGGGGTCTCCGACTTCTCCTTCTGTACGTTACATACATTTTCGGCTTGCACAAACACAATATACCCTTTGTACCATACGGTACAGGGTATAAAAAAAAAAAAATTGTGAAAATTATATTAATAACAAAATAAAACTTATTAAAATTTGCATCAAAATGTTGCGACTCAATACACTCTATGCTGAAATTAGTCGTCAATTTTATTGTTTAATTTTTTGCTTGTAGCGGAAGCCACCTTAAACTAATTAAGAAATTCAAACACTTATACACGTTTTTACATATATCTTTTGAAGTTTTCATCCGATTTGAAAAATTGTCACAATTTGTGCTGTACTAACACGAACTTTGTTCAAACAAATATAAACACTTATGAAAAACAAACAAATAAAATTAACTTTCTAATAAAAACCAATAAAACGAGCCTTTTTTATATGTTCTGCCAAACACCGCACAACCCACACAAATTTCCAAAAAAAAAAAATATTGTGAAAATTATATTAATAACAAAATAAAATCTATTAAAATTTGCATCAAAAAGTTGCGACTCAATACACTCTATGCTGAAATTAGTCGTCAATTTTATTGTTTAATTTTTTGCTTGTAGCGGAAGCCACCTTCAACTAATTAAGAAATTCAAACACTTATACACGTTTTCACATATATCTTTTGAAGTTTTCATCCGATTTGAAAAATTGTCACAATTTGTGCTGTACTAACACGAACTTTGTTCAAACAAATATAAACACTTATGAAAAACAAACAAATAAAATTAACTTTGTAATAAAAACCAATAAAACGAGCCTTTTTTATATGTTCTGCCAAACACCGCACAACTCACACAAATTTCCAAAACAAAAAAATATTGTGAAAATTATATTAATAACAAAACAAAATCTATTAAAATTTGCATCAAAAAGTTGCGACTCAATACACTCTATGCTGAAATTAGTCGTCAATTTTATTGTTTAATTTTTTGCTTGTAGCGTATGCCACCTTAAACTAATTAAGAAATTCAAACACTTATACACGTTTTTACATATATCTTTTGAAGTTTTCATCCGATTTGAAAAAATTGTCACAATTTGTGCTGTACTAACACGAACTTTGTTCAAACAAATATAAACACTTATGAAAAACAAACAATAAAACGAGACTTTTTTATATGTTCTGCCAAACACCGCACAACTCACACAAATTTACAAAAAAAAAAAATATATTGAGAAAATTATATTAATAACAAAATAAAATTTATTGAAATTTGCATCAAAAAGTTGCGACTCGATACTGAAATTAGTAGTCAATTTTATTGTCTAATATTTTGCTTGTAGCGGAAGCCACCTTAAACTAATTAAGAAATTCAAGCACTCATACCAGTATTTACTTATATCTTTTGGAGTTTTCATCCGATTTGAAAAATTGTCACAATTTGTGCTGTACTAACACGAACTTTGTTCAAACAAATATAAACACTTATGAAAAACAAACAATAAAACGAGACTTTTTTATATGTTCTGCCAAACACCGCACAACCCACACAAATTTCCAAAAAAAAAAAATATTGTGAAAATTATATTAATAACAAAATAAAACTTATTAAAATTTGCATCGAAAAGTTGCGACTCAATACACTCTATGCTGAAATTAGTCGTCAATTTTATTGTTTAATTTTTTGCTTGTAGCGGAAGCCACCTTCAACTAATTAAGAAATTCAAACACTTATACACGTTTTTACATATATCTTTTGAAGTTTTCATCCGATTTGAAAAATTGTCACAATTTGTGCTGTACTAACACGAACTTTGTTCAAACAAATATAAACACTTATGAAAAACAAACAAATAAAATTAGCTTTGTAATAAAAACCAATAAAACGAGCCTTTTTTATATGTTCTGCCAAACACCGCACAACTCACACAAATTTCCAAAACAAAAAAATATTGTGAAAATTATATTAATAACAAAACAAAATCTATTAAAATTTGCATCAAAAAGTTGCGACTCAATACACTCTATGCTGAAATTAGTCGTCAATTTTATTGTTTAATTTTTTGCTTGTAGCGTATGCCACCTTAAACTAATTAAGAAATTCAAACACTTATACACGTTTTTACATATATCTTTTGAAGTTTTCATCCGATTTGAAAAATTGTCACAATTTGTGCTGTACTAACACGAACTTTGTTCAAACAAATATAAACACTTATGAAAAACAAACAAATAAAATTAACTTTCTAATAAAAACCAATAAAACGATCCTTTTTATATGTTCTGCCAAACACCGCACAACTCATACAAATTTACAAAAAAAAAAAATATATTGAGAAAATTATATTAATAACAAAATAAAATTTATTGAAATTTGCATCAAAAAGTTGCGACTCGATACTGAAATTAGTAGTCAATTTTATTGTCTAATATTTTGCTTGTAGCGGAAGCCACCTTAAACTAATTAAGAAATTCAAGCACTCATACCAGTATTTACTTATATCTTTTGGAGTTTTCATCCGATTTGAAAAATTGTCTCAATTTGTGCTGTACTAACACGAACTTTGTTAAAACAAATATAAATATTTATGAAAAACAAACAAATAAAATTAACTTTCTAATAAAAACCAATAAAACGAGACTTTTTTATATGTTCTGCCAAACACCGCACAACCCACACAAATTTCCACAAAAAAAAAATATTGTGAAAATTATATTAATAACAAAATAAAACTTATTAAAATTTGCATCAAAAAGTTGTGACTCAATACACTATATGCTGAAATTAGTCGTCAATTTTATTGTTTAATATTTTGCTTGTAGCGGAAGCCACCTTAAACTAATTAAGAAATTCAAGCACTCATACCAGTATTTACTTATATCTTTTGGAGTTTTCATCCGATTTGAAAAATTGTCTCAATTTGTGCTGTACTAACACGAACTTTGTTCAAACAAATATAAACACTTATGAAAAACAAACAAATAAAATTAACTTTCTAGTATAAACCAATAAAACGATCCTTTTTTATATGTTCTGCCAAACACCGCACAACTCATACAAATTTACAAAAAAAAAAAATATATTGAGAAAATTATATTAATAACAAAATAAAATTTATTGAAATTTGCATCAAAAAGTTGCGACTCGATACTGAAATTAGTAGTCAATTTTATTGTCTAATATTTTGCTTGTAGCGGAAGCCACCTTAAACTAATTAAGAAATTCAAGCACTCATACCAGTATTTACTTATATCTTTTGGAGTTTTCATCCGATTTGAAAAATTGTCTCGATTTGTGCTGTACTAACACGAACTTTGTTAAAACAAATATAAATATTTATGAAAAACAAACAAATAAAATTAACTTTCTAATAAAAACCAATAAAACGAGACTTTTTTATATGTTCTGCCAAACACCGCACAACCCACACAAATTTCCAAAAAAAAAAATATTGTGAAAATTATATTAATAACAAAATAAAACTTATTAAAATTTGCATCAAAATGTTGCGACTCAATACACTCTATGCTGAAATTAGTCGTCAATTTTATTGTTTAATTTTTTGCTTGTAGCGGATGCTACCTTAAACTAATTAAGAAATTCAAACACTTATACACGTTTTTACATATATCTTTTGAAGTTTTCATCCGATTTGAAAAATTGTCACAATTTGTGCTGTACTAACACGAACTTTGTTCAAAAAAATATAAACACTTATGAAAAACAAACAAATAAAATTAACTTTCTAATAAAACCAATAAAACGATCCTTTTTTATATGTTCTGCCAAACACCGCACAACTCATACAAATTTACAAAAAAAAAAAATATATTGAGAAAAATATATTAATAGCAAAATAAAATTTATTGAAATTTGCATCAAAAAGTTGCGACTCGATACTGAAATTAGTAGTCAATTTTATTGTTTAATTTTTTGCTTGTAGCGTATGCCACCTTAAACTAATTAAGAAATTCATACACTTATACACGTTTTTACATATATCTTTTGAAGTTTTCATCCGATTTGAAAAAATTGTCACAATTTGTGCTGTACTAACACGAACTTTGTTCAAACAAATATAAACACTTATGAAAAACAAACAAATAAAATTAACTTTCTAATAAAAACCAATAAAACGATCCTTTTTATATGTTCTGCCAAACACCGCACAACTCATACAAATTTACAAAAAAAAAAAATATATTGAGAAAATTATATTAATAACAAAATAAAATTTATTGAAATTTGCATCAAAAAGTTGCGACTCGATACTGAAATTAGTAGTCAATTTTATTGTCTAATATTTTGCTTGTAGCGGAAGCCACCTTAAACTAATTAAGAAATTCAAGCACTCATACCAGTATTTACTTATATCTTTTGGAGTTTTCATCCGATTTGAAAAATTGTCTCAATTTGTGCTGTACTAACACGAACTTTGTAAAAACAAATATAAATATTTATGAAAAACAAACAAATAAAATTAACTTTCTAATAAAAACCAATAAAACGAGACTTTTTTATATGTTCTGCCAAACACCGCACAACCCACACAAATTTCCACAAAAAAAAAATATTGTGAAAATTATATTAATAACAAAATAAAACTTATTCAAATTTGCATCAAAAAGTTGTGACTCAATACACTATATGCTGAAATTAGTCGTCAATTTTATTGTTTAATATTTTGCTTGTAGCGGAAGCCACCTTAAACTAATTAAGAAATTCAAGCACTCATACCAGTATTTACTTATATCTTTTGGAGTTTTCATCCGATTTGAAAAATTGTCTCAATTTGTGCTGTACTAACACGAACTTTGTTCAAACAAATATAAACACTTATGAAAAACAAACAAATAAAATTAACTTTCTAGTATAAACCAATAAAACGATCCTTTTTTATATGTTCTGCCAAACACCGCACAACTCATACAAATTTACAAAAAAAAAAAATATATTGAGAAAATTATATTAATAACAAAATAAAATTTATTGAAATTTGCATCAAAAAGTTGCGACTCGATACTGAAATTAGTAGTCAATTTTATTGTCTAATATTTTGCTTGTAGCGGAAGCCACCTTAAACTAATTAAGAAATTCAAGCACTCATACCAGTATTTACTTATATCTTTTGGAGTTTTCATCCGATTTGAAAAATTGTCTCGATTTGTGCTGTACTAACACGAACTTTGTTAAAACAAATATAAATATTTATGAAAAACAAACAAAGAAAATTAACTTTCTAATAAAAACCAATAAAACGAGACTTTTTTATATGTTCTGCCAAACACCGCACAACCCACACAAATTTCCAAAAAAAAAAATATTGTGAAAATTATATTAATAACAAAATAAAACTTATTAAAATTTGCATCAAAATGTTGCGACTCAATACACTCTATGCTGAAATTAGTCGTCAATTTTATTGTTTAATGTTTTGCTTGTAGCGGATGCTACCTTAAACTAATTAAGAAATTCAAACACTTATACACGTTTTTACATATATCTTTTGAAGTTTTCATCCGATTTGAAAAATTGTCACAATTTGTGCTGTACTAACACGAACTTTGTTCAAAAAAATATAAACACTTATGAAAAACAAACAAATAAAATTAACTTTCTAATAAAACCAATAAAACGATCCTTTTTTATATGTTCTGCCAAACACCGCACAACTCATACAAATTTACAAAAAAAAAAAATATATTGAGAAAAATATATTAATAACAAAATAAAATTTATTGAAATTTGCATCAAAAAGTTGCGACTCGATACTGAAATTAGTAGTCAATTTTATTGTCTAATATTTTGCTTGTAGCGGAAGCCACCTTAAACTAATTAAGAAATTCAAGCACTCATACCAGTATTTACTTATATCTTTTGGAGTTTTCATCCGATTTGAAAAATTGTCTCAATTTGTGCTGTACTAACACGAACTTTGTTAAAACAAATATAAACACTTATGAAAAACAAACAAATAAAATTAACTTTCTAATAAAAACCAATAAAACGAGACTTTTTATATGTTCTGCCAAACACCGCACAACCCACACAAATTTCCAAACCAAAAAAATATTGTGAAAATTATATTAATAACAAAATAAAACTTATTAAAATTTGCATCAAAAAGTTGCGACTCAATACACTATATGCTGAAATTAGTCGTCAATTTTATTGTTTAAGTTTTTGCTTGTAGCGGAAGCCACCCTAAACTAATTAAGAAATTCAAACACTTATACACGTTTTAACATATACATATCTTTTGAAGTTTTCATCCAATTTGAAAAATTTTCTCAATTTGCTGTACTATGACGAACTTTGCTCAAACAAATATAAATATTTATGAAAAACACACAAATAATATTAACTTTCTAATAAAAACCAATAAAACGATCCTTTTTTATATGTTCTGCCAAACACCGCACAACCCACACAAATGTACAAAAAAAAAAATATTGTGAAAATTATATTAATAACAAAATAAAACTTATTAAAATTTGCATCAAAATGTTTCGACTCAATACACTCGATGCTGAAATTTGTCGTCAATTTTATTGTTTAATTTTTTGCTTGTGGCGGAAGCCACCTTAAACTAATTAAGAAATTCAAACACTTATACACGTTTTAACATATACATATCTTTTGAAGTTTTCATCCAATTTGAAAAATTTTCTCAATTTGCTGTACTATGACGAACTTTGCTCAAACAAATATAAATATTTATGAAAAACACACAAATAATATTAACTTTCTAATAAAAACCAATAAAACGATCCTTTTTTATATGTTCTGCCAAACACCGCACAACTCATACAAATTTACAAAAAAAAAAAAATATATTGAGAAAATTATATTAATAACAAAATAAAATGTATTAAAATTTGCATCAAAAAGTTGCGACTCGATACTGAAATTAGTCGTCAATTTTATTGTCTAATATTTTGCTTGTAGCGGAAGCCACCTTAAACTAATTAAGAAATTCAAGCACTCATACCAGTATTTACTTATATCTTTTGGAGTTTTCATCCGATTTGAAAAATTGTCTCAATTTGTGCTGTACTAACACGAACTTTGTTAAAACAAATATAAATATTTATGAAAAACAAACAAATAAAATTAACTTTCTAGTATAAACCAATAAAACGATCCTTTTTTATATGTTCTGCCAAACACCGCACAACCCACACAAATTTCCAAAAAAAAAAATATTGTGAAAATTATATTAATAACAAAATAAAACTTATTAAAATTTGCATCAAAATGTTGCGACTCAATACACTCTATGCTGAAATTAGTCGTCAATTTTATTGTTTAATTTTTTGCTTGTAGCGGATGCTACCTTAAACTAATTAAGAAATTCAAACACTTATACACGTTTTTACATATATCTTTTGAAGTTTTCATCCGATTTGAAAAATTGTCACAATTTGTGCTGTACTAACACGAACTTTGTTCAAAAAAATATAAACACTTATGAAAAACAAACAAATAAAATTAACTTTCTAATAAAACCAATAAAACGATCCTTTTTTATATGTTCTGCCAAACACCGCACAACTCATACAAATTTACAACAAAAAAAAATATATTGAGAAAAATATATTAATAACAAAATAAAATTTATTGAAATTTGCATCAAAAAGTTGCGACTCGATACTGAAATTAGTAGTCAATTTTATTGTTTAATTTTTTGCTTGTAGCGTATGCCACCTTAAACTAATTAAGAAATTCATACACTTATACACGTTTTTACATATATCTTTTGAAGTTTTCATCCGATTTGAAAAAATTGTCACAATTTGTGCTGTACTAACACGAACTTTGTTCAAACAAATATAAACACTTATGAAAAACAAACAAATAAAATTAACTTTCTAATAAAAACCAATAAAACGATCCTTTTTATATGTTCTGCCAAACACCGCACAACTCATACAAATTTACAAAAAAAAAAAATATATTGAGAAAATTATATTAATAACAAAATAAAATTTATTGAAATTTGCATCAAAAAGTTGCGACTCGATACTGAAATTAGTAGTCAATTTTATTGTCTAATATTTTGCTTGTAGCGGAAGCCACCTTAAACTAATTAAGAAATTCAAGCACTCATACCAGTATTTACTTATATCTTTTGGAGTTTTCATCCGATTTGAAAAATTGTCTCAATTTGTGCTGTACTAACACGAACTTTGTTAAAACAAATATAAATATTTATGAAAAACAAACAAATAAAATTAACTTTCTAATAAAAACCAATAAAACGAGACTTTTTTATATGTTCTGCCAAACACCGCACAACCCACACAAATTTCCACAAAAAAAAAATATTGTGAAAATTATATTAATAACAAAATAAAACTTATTCAAATTTGCATCAAAAAGTTGTGACTCAATACACTATATGCTGAAATTAGTCGTCAATTTTATTGTTTAATATTTTGCTTGTAGCGGAAGCCACCTTAAACTAATTAAGAAATTCAAGCACTCATACCAGTATTTACTTATATCTTTTGGAGTTTTCATCCGATTTGAAAAATTGTCTCAATTTGTGCTGTACTAACACGAACTTTGTTCAAACAAATATAAACACTTATGAAAAACAAACAAATAAAATTAACTTTCTAGTATAAACCAATAAAACGATCCTTTTTTATATGTTCTGCCAAACACCGCACAACTCATACAAATTTACAAAAAAAAAAAATATATTGAGAAAATTATATTAATAACAAAATAAAATTTATTGAAATTTGCATCAAAAAGTTGCGACTCGATACTGAAATTAGTAGTCAATTTTATTGTCTAATATTTTGCTTGTAGCGGAAGCCACCTTAAACTAATTAAGAAATTCAAGCACTCATACCAGTATTTACTTATATCTTTTGGAGTTTTCATCCGATTTGAAAAATTGTCTCGATTTGTGCTGTACTAACACGAACTTTGTTAAAACAAATATAAATATTTATGAAAAACAAACAAAGAAAATTAACTTTCTAATAAAAACCAATAAAACGAGCCTTTTTTATATGTTCTGCCAAACACCGCACAACCCACACAAATTTCCAAAAAAAAAAATATTGTGAAAATTATATTAATAACAAAATAAAACTTATTAAAATTTGCATCAAAATGTTGCGACTCAATACACTCTATGCTGAAATTAGTCGTCAATTTTATTGTTTAATGTTTTGCTTGTAGCGGATGCTACCTTAAACTAATTAAGAAATTCAAACACTTATACACGTTTTTACATATATCTTTTGAAGTTTTCATCCGATTTGAAAAATTGTCACAATTTGTGCTGTACTAACACGAACTTTGTTCAAAAAAATATAAACACTTATGAAAAACAAACAAATAAAATTAACTTTCTAATAAAACCAATAAAACGATCCTTTTTTATATGTTCTGCCAAACACCGCACAACTCATACAAATTTACAAAAAAAAAAAATATATTGAGAAAAATATATTAATAACAAAATAAAATTTATTGAAATTTGCATCAAAAAGTTGCGACTCGATACTGAAATTAGTAGTCAATTTTATTGTCTAATATTTTGCTTGTAGCGGAAGCCACCTTAAACTAATTAAGAAATTCAAGCACTCATACCAGTATTTACTTATATCTTTTGGAGTTTTCATCCGATTTGAAAAATTGTCTCAATTTGTGCTGTACTAACACGAACTTTGTTAAAACAAATATAAACACTTATGAAAAACAAACAAATAAAATTAACTTTCTAATAAAAACCAATAAAACGAGACTTTTTATATGTTCTGCCAAACACCGCACAACCCACACAAATTTCCAAACCAAAAAAATATTGTGAAAATTATATTAATAACAAAATAAAACTTATTAAAATTTGCATCAAAAAGTTGCGACTCAATACACTATATGCTGAAATTAGTCGTCAATTTTATTGTTTAAGTTTTTGCTTGTAGCGGAAGCCACCCTAAACTAATTAAGAAATTCAAACACTTATACACGTTTTAACATATACATATCTTTTGAAGTTTTCATCCAATTTGAAAAATTTTCTCAATTTGCTGTACTATGACGAACTTTGCTCAAACAAATATAAATATTTATGAAAAACACACAAATAATATTAACTTTCTAATAAAAACCAATAAAACGATCCTTTTTTATATGTTCTGCCAAACACCGCACAACCCACACAAATGTACAAAAAAAAAAATATTGTGAAAATTATATTAATAACAAAATAAAACTTATTAAAATTTGCATCAAAAAGTTGTGACTCAATACACTATATGCTGAAATTAGTCGTCAATTTTATTGTTTAATATTTTGCTTGTAGCGGAAGCCACCTTAAACTAATTAAGAAATTCAAGCACTCATACCAGTATTTACTTATATCTTTTGGAGTTTTCATCCGATTTGAAAAATTGTCTCAATTTGTGCTGTACTAACACGAACTTTGTTCAAACAAATATAAACACTTATGAAAAACAAACAAATAAAATTAACTTTCTAGTATAAACCAATAAAACGATCCTTTTTTATATGTTCTGCCAAACACCGCACAACTCATACAAATTTACAAAAAAAAAAAATATATTGAGAAAATTATATTAATATTAATACATTCAAGCACTCATACCAGTATTTACTTATATCTTTTGGAGTTTTCATCCGATTTGAAAAATTGTCACAATTTGTGCTGTACTAATACGAACTTTGTTCAAACAAATATAAACACATGAAAAACAAACAAAAAAAATTAACTTTGTAATAAAAACCAATAAAACGAGCATTTTTTATATGTTCAGCCAAACACCACAAAACTCATACAAATTTACAAAAAAAAAAAATATATATTTAGAAAATTATATTAATAACAAAATAAAATTTATTAAAATTTGCATCAAAAAGTTGCGACTCGATACTGAAATAAGTCGTAAATTTTATTGTCTAATATTTTGCTTGTAGCGGAAGCCACCTTAAACTAATTAAGAAATTCAAGCACTCATACCAGTATTTACTTATATCTTTTGGAGTTTTCATCCGATTTGAAAAATTGTCACAATTTGTGCTGTACTAACACGAACTTTGTTCAAACAAATATAAACACTTATGAAAAACAAACAAATAAAATTAACTTTCTAATAAAAACCAATAAAACGATCCTTTTTTATATGTTCTGCCAAACACCGCACAACTCATACAAATTTACAAAAAAAAAAAATTGTGAAAATTATATTAATAACAAAATAAAATTTATTAAAATTTGCATAAAAAAGTTTTATTGTTTAATTTTTTGCTTGGAGCGGAAGCCACCTTAAACTAATTGAGAAATTCAAACACTTATACACGTTTTAACATATACATATCTTTTGAAGTTTTCATCCAATTTGAAAAATTGTCTCAATTTGCTGTACTACGACGAACTTTGCGCAAACAAATATAAATATTTATGAAAAACAAACAAATAAAATAAACTTTCTAATAAAAACCAATAAAACGAGCCTTTTTTATATGTTCTGCCAAACACCGCACAACTCACACAAATTTCCAAAACAAAAAAATATTGTGAAAATTATATTAATAACAAAACAAAATCTATTAAAATTTGCATCAAAAAGTTGCGATTCAATACACTCTATGCTGAAATTAGTCGTCAATTTTATTGTTTAATTTTTTGCTTGTAGCGGATGCCACCTTAAACTAATTAAGAAATTCAAACACTTATACACGTTTTTACATATATCTTTTGAAGTTTTCATCCGAATTGAAAAATTGTCACAATTTGTGCTGTACTAACACGAACTTTGTTCAAACAAATATAAACACTTATGAAAAACAAACAAATAAAATTAACTTTCTAATAAAAACCAATAAAACGATCCTTTTTATATGTTCTGCCAAACACCGCACAACTCATACAAATTTACAAAAAAAAAAAATATATTGAGAAAATTATATTAATAACAAAATAAAATTTATTGAAATTTGCATCAAAAAGTTGCGACTCGATACTGAAATTAGTAGTCAATTTTTTTGTCTAATATTTTGCTTGTAGCGGAAGCCACCTTAAACTAATTAAGAAATTCAAGCACTCATACCAGTATTTACTTATATCTTTTGGAGTTTTCATCCGATTTGAAAAATTGTCTCAATTTGTGCTGTACTAACACGAACTTTGTTAAAACAAATATAAATATTTATGAAAAACAAACAAATAAAATTAACTTTCTAATAAAAACCAATAAAACGATTCTTTTTTATATGTTCTGCCAAACACCGCACAACCCACACAAATGTACAAAAAAAAAAATATTGTGAAAATTATATTAATAACAAAATAAAACTTATTAAAATTTGCATCAAAATGTTTCGACTCAATACACTCGATGCTGAAATTAGTCGTCAATTTTATTGTTTAATTTTTTGCTTGTGGCGGAAGCCACCTTAAACTAATTAAGAAATTCAAACACTTATACACGTTTTAACATATACATATCTTTTGAAGTTTTCATCCAATTTGAAAAATTTTCTCAATTTGCTGTACTATGACGAACTTTGCTCAAACAAATATAAATATTTATGAAAAACACACAAATAATATTAACTTTCTAATAAAAACCAATAAAACGATCCTTTTTTATATGTTCTGCCAAACACCGCACAACTCATACAAATTTACAAAAAAAAAAAAATATATTGAGAAAATTATATTAATAACAAAATAAAATGTATTAAAATTTGCATCAAAAAGTTGCGACTCGATACTGAAATTAGTCGTCAATTTTATTGTCTAATATTTTGCTTGTAGCGGAAGCCACCTTAAACTAATTAAGAAATTCAAGCACTCATACCAGTATTTACTTATATCTTTTGGAGTTTTCATCCGATTTGAAAAATTGTCACAATTTGTGCTGTACTAATACGAACTTTGTTCAAACAAATATAAACACATGAAAAACAAACAAAAAAAATTAACTTTGTAATAAAAACCAATAAAACGAGCATTTTTTATATGTTCAGCCAAACACCACAAAACTCATACAAATTTACAAAAAAAAAAAATATATATTTAGAAAATTATATTAATAACAAAATAAAATTTATTAAAATTTGCATCAAAAAGTTGCGACTCGATACTGAAATAAGTCGTAAATTTTATTGTCTAATATTTTGCTTGTAGCGGAAGCCACCTTAAACTAATTAAGAAATTCAAGCACTCATACCAGTATTTACTTATATCTTTTGGAGTTTTCATCCGATTTGAAAAATTGTCACAATTTGTGCTGTACTAACACGAACTTTGTTCAAACAAATATAAACACTTATGAAAAACAAACAAATAAAATTAACTTTCTAATAAAAACCAATAAAACGATCCTTTTTTATATGTTCTGCCAAACACCGCACAACTCATACAAATTTACAAAAAAAAAAAAATTGTGAAAATTATATTAATAACAAAATAAAATTTATTAAAATTTGCATAAAAAAGTTTTATTGTTTAATTTTTTGCTTGGAGCGGAAGCCACCTTAAACTAATTGAGAAATTCAAACACTTATACACGTTTTAACATATACATATCTTTTGAAGTTTTCATCCAATTTGAAAAATTGTCTCAATTTGCTGTACTACGACGAACTTTGCGCAAACAAATATAAATATTTATGAAAAACAAACAAATAAAATAAACTTTCTAATAAAAACCAATAAAACGAGCCTTTTTTATATGTTCTGCCAAACACCGCACAACTCACACAAATTTCCAAAACAAAAAAATATTGTGAAAATTATATTAATAACAAAACAAAATCTATTAAAATTTGCATCAAAAAGTTGCGATTCAATACACTCTATGCTGAAATTAGTCGTCAATTTTATTGTTTAATTTTTTGCTTGTAGCGGATGCCACCTTAAACTAATTAAGAAATTCAAACACTTATACACGTTTTTACATATATCTTTTGAAGTTTTCATCCGAATTGAAAAATTGTCACAATTTGTGCTGTACTAACACGAACTTTGTTCAAACAAATATAAACACTTATGAAAAACAAACAAATAAAATTAACTTTCTAATAAAAACCAATAAAACGATCCTTTTTATATGTTCTGCCAAACACCGCACAACTCATACAAATTTACAAAAAAAAAAAATATATTGAGAAAATTATATTAATAACAAAATAAAATTTATTGAAATTTGCATCAAAAAGTTGCGACTCGATACTGAAATTAGTAGTCAATTTTATTGTCTAATATTTTGCTTGTAGCGGAAGCCACCTTAAACTAATTAAGAAATTCAAGCACTCATACCAGTATTTACTTATATCTTTTGGAGTTTTCATCCGATTTGAAAAATTGTCTCAATTTGTGCTGTACTAACACGAACTTTGTTAAAACAAATATAAATATTTATGAAAAACAAACAAATAAAATTAACTTTCTAATAAAAACCAATAAAACGAGACTTTTTTATATGTTCTGCCAAACACCGCACAACCCACACAAATTTCCACAAAAAAAAAATATTGTGAAAATTATATTAATAACAAAATAAAACTTATTAAAATTTGCATCAAAAAGTTGTGACTCAATACACTATATGCTGAAATTAGTCGTCAATTTTATTGTTTAATATTTTGCTTGTAGCGGAAGCCACCTTAAACTAATTAAGAAATTCAAGCACTCATACCAGTATTTACTTATATCTTTTGGAGTTTTCATCCGATTTGAAAAATTGTCTCAATTTGTGCTGTACTAACACGAACTTTGTTCAAACAAATATAAACACTTATGAAAAACAAACAAATAAAATTAACTTTCTAGTATAAACCAATAAAACGATCCTTTTTTATATGTTCTGCCAAACACCGCACAACTCATACAAATTTACAAAAAAAAAAAATATATTGAGAAAATTATATTAATAACAAAATAAAATTTATTGAAATTTGCATCAAAAAGTTGCGACTCGATACTGAAATTAGTAGTCAATTTTATTGTCTAATATTTTGCTTGTAGCGGAATCCACCTTAAACTAATTAAGAAATTCAAGCACTCATACCAGTATTTACTTATATCTTTTGGAGTTTTCATCCGATTTGAAAAATTGTCTCGATTTGTGCTGTACTAACACGAACTTTGTTAAAACAAATATAAATATTTATGAAAAACAAACAAATAAAATTAACTTTCTAATAAAAACCAATAAAACGAGACTTTTTTATATGTTCTGCCAAACACCGCACAACCCACACAAATTTCCAAAAAAAAAAATATTGTGAAAATTATATTAATTACAAAATAAAACTTATTAAAATTTGCATCAAAATGTTGCGACTCAATACACTCTATGCTGAAATTAGTCGTCAATTTTATTGTTTAATTTTTTGCTTGTAGCGGATGCTACCTTAAACTAATTAAGAAATTCAAACACTTATACACGTTTTTACATATATCTTTTGAAGTTTTCATCCGATTTGAAAAATTGTCACAATTTGTGCTGTACTAACACGAACTTTGTTCAAAAAAATATAAACACTTATGAAAAACAAACAAATAAAATTAACTTTCTAATAAAACCAATAAAACGATCCTTTTTTATATGTTCTGCCAAACACCGCACAACTCATACAAATTTACAAAAAAAAAAAATATATTGAGAAAAATATATTAATAACAAAATAAAATTTATTGAAATTTGCATCAAAAAGTTGCGACTCGATACTGAAATTAGTAGTCAATTTTATTGTTTAATTTTTTGCTTGTAGCGTATGCCACCTTAAACTAATTAAGAAATTCAAACACTTATACACGTTTTTACATATATCTTTTGAAGTTTTCATCCGATTTGAAAAAATTGTCACAATTTGTGCTGTACTAACACGAACTTTGTTCAAACAAATATAAACACTTATGAAAAACAAACAAATAAAATTAACTTTCTAATAAAAACCAATAAAACGATCCTTTTTATATGTTCTGCCAAACACCGCACAACTCATACAAATTTACAAAAAAAAAAAATATATTGAGAAAATTATATTAATAACAAAATAAAATTTATTGAAATTTGCATCAAAAAGTTGCGACTCGATACTGAAATTAGTAGTCAATTTTATTGTCTAATATTTTGCTTGTAGCGGAAGCCACCTTAAACTAATTAAGAAATTCAAGCACTCATACCAGTATTTACTTATATCTTTTGGAGTTTTCATCCGATTTGAAAAATTGTCTCAATTTGTGCTGTACTAACACGAACTTTGTTAAAACAAATATAAATATTTATGAAAAACAAACAAATAAAATTAACTTTCTAATAAAAACCAATAAAACGAGACTTTTTTATATGTTCTGCCAAACACCGCACAACCCACACAAATTTCCACAAAAAAAAAATATTGTGAAAATTATATTAATAACAAAATAAAACTTATTAAAATTTGCATCAAAAAGTTGTGACTCAATACACTATATGCTGAAATTAGTCGTCAATTTTATTGTTTAATATTTTGCTTGTAGCGGAAGCCACCTTAAACTAATTAAGAAATTCAAGCACTCATACCAGTATTTACTTATATCTTTTGGAGTTTTCATCCGATTTGAAAAATTGTCTCAATTTGTGCTGTACTAACACGAACTTTGTTCAAACAAATATAAACACTTATGAAAAACAAACAAATAAAATTAACTTTCTAGTATAAACCAATAAAACGATCCTTTTTTATATGTTCTGCCAAACACCGCACAACTCATACAAATTTACAAAAAAAAAAAATATATTGAGAAAATTATATTAATAACAAAATAAAATTTATTGAAATTTGCATCAAAAAGTTGCGACTCGATACTGAAATTAGTAGTCAATTTTATTGTCTAATATTTTGCTTGTAGCGGAAGCCACCTTAAACTAATTAAGAAATTCAAGCACTCATACCAGTATTTACTTATATCTTTTGGAGTTTTCATCCGATTTGAAAAATTGTCTCGATTTGTGCTGTACTAACACGAACTTTGTTAAAACAAATATAAATATTTATGAAAAACAAACAAATAAAATTAACTTTCTAATAAAAACCAATAAAACGAGACTTTTTTATATGTTCTGCCAAACACCGCACAACCCACACAAATTTCCAAAAAAAAAAATATTGTGAAAATTATATTAATAACAAAATAAAACTTATTAAAATTTGCATCAAAATGTTGCGACTCAATACACTCTATGCTGAAATTAGTCGTCAATTTTATTGTTTAATTTTTTGCTTGTAGCGGATGCTACCTTAAACTAATTAAGAAATTCAAACACTTATACACGTTTTTACATATATCTTTTGAAGTTTTCATCCGATTTGAAAAATTGTCACAATTTGTGCTGTACTAACACGAACTTTGTTCAAAAAAATATAAACACTTATGAAAAACAAACAAATAAAATTAACTTTCTAATAAAACCAATAAAACGATCCTTTTTTATATGTTCTGCCAAACACCGCACAACTCATACAAATTTACAAAAAAAAAAAATATATTGAGAAAAATATATTAATAACAAAATAAAATTTATTGAAATTTGCATCAAAAAGTTGCGACTCGATACTGAAATTAGTAGTCAATTTTATTGTCTAATATTTTGCTTGTAGCGGAAGCCACCTTAAACTAATTAAGAAATTCAAGCACTCATACCAGTATTTACTTATATCTTTTGGAGTTTTCATCCGATTTGAAAAATTGTCACAATTTGTGCTGTACTAACACGAACTTTGTTAAAACAAATATAAACACTTATGAAAAACAAACAAATAAAATTAACTTTCTAATAAAAACCAATAAAACTAGACTTTTTATATGTTCTGCCAAACACCGCACAACCCACACAAATTTCCACAAAAAAAAAATATTGTGAAAATTATATTAATAACAAAATAAAACTTATTAAAATTTGCATCAAAAAGTTGCGACTCAATACACTATATGCTGAAATTAGTCGTCAATTTTATTGTTTAAGTTTTTGCTTGTAGCGGAAGCCACCCTAAACTAATTAAGAAATTCAAACACTTATACACGTTTTAACATATACATATCTTTTGAAGTTTTCATCCAATTTGAAAAATTTTCTCAATTTGCTGTACTATGACGAACTTTGCTCAAACAAATATAAATATTTATGAAAAACACACAAATAATATTAACTTTCTAATAAAAACCAATAAAACGATCCTTTTTTATATGTTCTGCCAAACACCGCACAACCCACACAAATGTACAAAAAAAAAAATATTGTGAAAATTATATTAATAACAAAATAAAACTTATTAAAATTTGCATCAAAATGTTTCGACTCAATACACTCGATGCTGAAATTAGTCGTCAATTTTATTGTTTAATTTTTTGCTTGTGGCGGAAGCCACCTTAAACTAATTAAGAAATTCAAACACTTATACACGTTTTAACATATACATATCTTTTGAAGTTTTCATCCAATTTGAAAAATTTTCTCAATTTGCTGTACTATGACGAACTTTGCTCAAACAAATATAAATATTTATGAAAAACACACAAATAATATTAACTTTCTAATAAAAACCAATAAAACGATCCTTTTTTATATGTTCTGCCAAACACCGCACAACTCATACAAATTTACAAAAAAAAAAAAATATATTGAGAAAATTATATTAATAACAAAATAAAATGTATTAAAATTTGCATCAAAAAGTTGCGACTCGATACTGAAATTAGTCGTCAATTTTATTGTCTAATATTTTGCTTGTAGCGGAAGCCACCTTAAACTAATTAAGAAATTCAAGCACTCATACCAGTATTTACTTATATCTTTTGGAGTTTTCATCCGATTTGAAAAATTGTCACAATTTTTGCTGTACTAATACGAACTTTGTTCAAACAAATATAAACACATGAAAAACAAACAAAAAAAATTAACTTTGTAATAAAAACCAATAAAACGAGCATTTTTTATATGTTCAGCCAAACACCACAAAACTCATACAAATTTACAAAAAAAAAAAATATATATTGAGAAAATTATATTAATAACAAAATAAAATTTATTAAAATTTGCATCAAAAAGTTGCGACTCGATACTGAAATAAGTCGTAAATTTTATTGTCTAATATTTTGCTTGTAGCGGAAGCCACCTTAAACTAATTAAGAAATTCAAGCACTCATACCAGTATTTACTTATATCTTTTGGAGTTTTCATCCGATTTGAAAAATTGTCACAATTTGTGCTGTACTAACACGAACTTTGTTCAAACAAATATAAACACTTATGAAAAACAAACAAATAAAATTAACTTTCTAATAAAAACCAATAAAACGATCCTTTTTTATATGTTCTGCCAAACACCGCACAACTCATACAAATTTACAAAAAAAAAAAAATTGTGAAAATTATATTAATAACAAAATAAAATTTATTAAAATTTGCATAAAAAAGTTTTATTGTTTAATTTTTTGCTTGGAGCGGAAGCCACCTTAAACTAATTGAGAAATTCAAACACTTATACACGTTTTAACATATACATATCTTTTGAAGTTTTCATCCAATTTGAAAAATTGTCTCAATTTGCTGTACTACGACGAACTTTGCGCAAACAAATATAAATATTTATGAAAAACAAACAAATAAAATAAACTTTTTAATAAAAACCAATAAAACGAGCCTTTTTTATATGTTCTGCCAAACACCGCACAACACATACAAGTTTACAAAAAAAAAAAATATATTGTGAAAATTATATTAATAACAAAATAAAATTTATTAAAATTTGCATAAAAAAGTTTTATTGTTTAATTTTTTGCTTGGAGCGGAAGCCACCTTAAACTAATTGACATATACATATCTTTTGAAGTTTTCATCCAATTTGAAAAATTGTCTCAATTTGCTGTACTATGACGAACTTTGCTAAAACAAATATAAATATTTATGAAAAACAAACAAATAAAATAAACTTTCTAATAAAAACCAATAAAACGAGCCTTTTTTATATGTTCTGCCAAACACCGCACAACTCACACAAATTTCCAAAACAAAAAAATATTGTGAAAATTATATTAATAACAAAACAAAATCTATTAAAATTTGCATCAAAAAGTTGCGATTCAATACACTCTATGCTGAAATTAGTCGTCAATTTTATTGTTTAATTTTTTGCTTGTAGCGGATGCCACCTTAAACTAATTAAGAAATTCAAACACTTATACACGTTTTTACATATATCTTTTGAAGTTTTCATCCGATTTGAAAAATTGTCACAATTTGTGCTGTACTAACACGAACTTTGTTCAAACAAATATAAACACTTATGAAAAACAAACAAATAAAATTAACTTTCTAATAAAAACCAATAAAACGATCCTTTTTATATGTTCTGCCAAACACCGCACAACTCATACAAATTTACAAAAAAAAAAAATATATTGAGAAAATTATATTAATAACACAAAAACATCAAAAAGTTGCGACTCGATACTGAAATTAGTAGTCAATTTTATTGTCTAATATTTTGCTTGTAGCGGAAGCCACCTTAAACTAATTAAGAAATTCAAGCACTCATACCAGTATTTACTTATATCTTTTGGAGTTTTCATCCGATTTGAAAAATTGTCTCAATTTGCTGTACTATGACGAACTTTGCTCAAACAAATATAAATATTTATGAAAAACAAACAAATAAAATAAACTTTCTAATAAAAACCAATAAAACGAGCCTTTTTTATATGTTCTGCCAAACACCGCACAACTCACACAAATTTCCAAAACAAAAAAATATTGTGAAAATTATATTAATAACAAAACAAAATCTATTAAAATTTGCATCAAAAAGTTGCGATTCAATACACTCTATGCTGAAATTAGTCGTCAATTTTATTGTTTAATTTTTTGCTTGTAGCGGATGCCACCTTAAACTAATTAAGAAATTCAAACACTTATACACGTTTTTACATATATCTTTTGAAGTTTTCATCCGAATTGAAAAATTGTCACAATTTGTGCTGTACTAACACGAACTTTGTTCAAACAAATATAAACACTTATGAAAAACAAACAAATAAAATTAACTTTCTAATAAAAACCAATAAAACGATCCTTTTTATATGTTCTGCCAAACACCGCACAACTCATACAAATTTACAAAAAAAAAAAATATATTGAGAAAATTATATTAATAACACAAAAACATCAAAAAGTTGCGACTCGATACTGAAATTAGTAGTCAATTTTATTGTCTAATATTTTGCTTGTAGCGGAAGCCACCTTAAACTAATTAAGAAATTCAAGCACTCATACCAGTATTTACTTATATCTTTTGGAGTTTTCATCCGATTTGAAAAATTGTCTCAATTTGCTGTACTATGACGAACTTTGCTCAAACAAATATAAATATTTATGAAAAACAAACAAAAAAAATTAATTTTGTAATAAAAACCAATAAAACGAGACTTTTTTATATGTTCTGCCAAACACCGCACAACCCACACAAATTTCCACAAAAAAAAAATATAGTGAAAATTATATTAATAACAAAATAAAACTTATTAAAATTTGCATCAAAAAGTTGCGACTCAATACACTATATGCTGAAATTAGTCGTCAATTTTATTGTTTAATTTTTTGCTTGTAGCGGAAGCCACCTTAAACTAATTAAGAAATTCAAACACTTATACACGTTTTTACATATATCTTTTGAAGTTTTCATCCGATTTGAAAAATTGTCTCAATTTGTGCTGTACTAACACGAACTTTGTTCAAACAAATATAAACACTTATGAAAAACAAACAAATAAAATTAACTTTCTAATAAAAACCAATAAAACGAGCCTTTTTTATATGTTCTGCCAAACACCGCACAACACATACAAGTTTACAAAAAAAAAAAATATATTGTGAAAATTATATTAATAACAAAATAAAATTTATTAAAATTTGCATAAAAAAGTTTTATTGTTTAATTTTTTGCTTGGAGCGGAAGCCACCTTAAACTAATTGACATATACATATCTTTTGAAGTTTTCATCCAATTTGAAAAATTGTCTCAATTTGCTGTACTATGACGAACTTTGCTAAAACAAATATAAATATTTATGAAAAACAAACAAATAAAATAAACTTTCTAATAAAAACCAATAAAACGAGCCTTTTTTATATGTTCTGCCAAACACCGCACAACTCACACAAATTTCCAAAACAAAAAAATATTGTGAAAATTATATTAATAACAAAACAAAATCTATTAAAATTTGCATCAAAAAGTTGCGACTCAATACACTCTATGCTGAAATTAGTCGTCAATTTTATTGTTTAATTTTTTGCTTGTAGCGGATGCCACCTTAAACTAATTAAGAAATTCAAACACTTATACACGTTTTTACATATATCTTTTGAAGTTTTCATCCGATTTGAAAAATTGTCACAATTTGTGCTGTACTAACACGAACTTTGTTCAAACAAATATAAACACTTATGAAAAACAAACAAAAAAAATTAATTTTGTAATAAAAACCAATAAAACGAGCCTTTTTTATATGTTCTGCCAAACACCGCACAACTCATACAAATTTACAAAAAAAAAATATATATTGAGAAAATTATATTAATAACAAAATAAAATTTATTAAAATTTGCATCAAAAAGTTGCGACTCGATACTGAAATTAGTCTTCAATTTTATTGTCTAATATTTTGCTTGTAGCGGAAGCCACCTTAAACTAATTAAGAAATTCAAGCACTCATACCAGTATTTACTTATATCTTTTGGAGTTTTCATCCGATTTGAAAAATTGTCACAATTTGTGCTGTACTAACACGAACTTTGTTCAAACAAATATAAACACTTATGAAAAACAAACAAATAAAATAAACTTTCTAATAAAAACCAATAAAACGAGCCTTTTTTATATGTTCTGCCAAACACCGCACAACTTACACAAATTTCCAAACCAAAAAAATATTGTGAAAATTATATTAATAACAAAACAAAATCTATTAAAATTTGCATCAAAAAGTTGCGACTCAATACACTCTATGCTGAAATTAGTCGTCAATTTTATTGTTTAATTTTTTGCTTGTAGCGGATGCCACCTTAAACTAATTAAGAAATTCAAACACTTATACACGTTTTTACATATATCTTTTGAAGTTTTCATCCGAATTGAAAAATTGTCACAATTTGTGCTGTACTAACACGAACTTTGTTCAAACAAATATAAACACTTATGAAAAACAAACAAATAAAATAAACTTTCTAATAAAAACCAATAAAACGAGCCTTTTTTATATGTTCTGCCAAACACCGCACAACTCACACAAATTTCCAAACCAAAAAAATATTGTGAAAATTATATTAATAACAAAACAAAATCTATTAAAATTTGCATCAAAAAGTTGCGACTCAATACACTCTATGCTGAAATTAGTCGTCAATTTTATTGTTTAATTTTTTGCTTGTAGCGGATGCCACCTTAAACTAATTAAGAAATTCAAACACTTATACACGTTTTTACATATATCTTTTGAAGTTTTCATCCGAATTGAAAAATTGTCTCAATTTGCTGTACTACGACGAACTTTGCGCAAACAAATATAAATATTTATGAAAAACAAACAAATAAAATAAACTTTTTAATAAAAACCAATAAAACGAGCCTTTTTTATATGTTCTGCCAAACACCGCACAACTCACACAAATTTCCAAACCAAAAAAATATTGTGAAAATTATATTAATAACAAAACAAAATCTATTAAAATTTGCATCAAAAAGTTGCGACTCAATACACTCTATACTGAAATTAGTCGTCAATTTTATTGTTTAATTTTTTGCTTGTAGCGGATGCCACCTTAAACTAATTAAGAAATTCAAACACTTATACACGTTTTTACATATATCTTTTGAAGTTTTCATCCGAATTGAAAAATTGTCACAATTTGTGCTGTACTAACACGAACTTTGTTCAAACAAATATAAACACTTATGAAAAACAAACAAATAAAATTAACTTTCTAATAAAAACCAATAAAACGAGCCTTTTTTATATGTTCTGCCAAACACCGCACAACACATACAAGTTTACAAAAAAAAAAAATATATTGTGAAAATTATATTAATAACAAAATAAAATTTATTAAAATTTGCATAAAAAAGTTTTATTGTTTAATTTTTTGCTTGGAGCGGAAGCCACCTTAAACTAATTGACATATACATATCTTTTGAAGTTTTCATCCAATTTGAAAAATTGTCTCAATTTGCTGTACTATGACGAACTTTGCTAAAACAAATATAAATATTTATGAAAAACAAACAAATAAAATAAACTTTCTAATAAAAACCAATAAAACGAGCCTTTTTTATATGTTCTGCCAAACACCGCACAACTCACACAAATTTCCAAAACAAAAAAATATTGTGAAAATTATATTAATAACAAAACAAAATCTATTAAAATTTGCATCAAAAAGTTGCGACTCAATACACTCTATGCTGAAATTAGTCGTCAATTTTATTGTTTAATTTTTTGCTTGTAGCGGATGCCACCTTAAACTAATTAAGAAATTCAAACACTTATACACGTTTTTACATATATCTTTTGAAGTTTTCATCCGATTTGAAAAATTGTCACAATTTGTGCTGTACTAACACGAACTTTGTTCAAACAAATATAAACACTTATGAAAAACAAACAAAAAAAATTAATTTTGTAATAAAAACCAATAAAACGAGCCTTTTTTATATGTTCTGCCAAACACCGCACAACTCATACAAATTTACAAAAAAAAAATATATATTGAGAAAATTATATTAATAACAAAATAAAATTTATTAAAATTTGCATCAAAAAGTTGCGACTCGATACTGAAATTAGTCTTCAATTTTATTGTCTAATATTTTGCTTGTAGCGGAAGCCACCTTAAACTAATTAAGAAATTCAAGCACTCATACCAGTATTTACTTATATCTTTTGGAGTTTTCATCCGATTTGAAAAATTGTCACAATTTGTGCTGTACTAACACGAACTTTGTTCAAACAAATATAAACACTTATGAAAAACAAACAAATAAAATAAACTTTCTAATAAAAACCAATAAAACGAGCCTTTTTTATATGTTCTGCCAAACACCGCACAACTCACACAAATTTCCAAAACAAAAAAATATTGTGAAAATTATATTAATAACAAAACAAAATCTATTAAAATTTGCATCAAAAAGTTGCGACTCAATACACTCTATGCTGAAATTAGTCGTCAATTTTATTGTTTAATTTTTTGCTTGTAGCGGATGCCACCTTAATCTAATTGAGAAATTCAAACACTTATACACGTTTTAACATATACATATCTTTTGAAGTTTTCATCCAATTTGAAAAATTGTCTAAATTTGCTGTACTATGACGAACTTTGCTCAAACAAATATAAATATTTATGAAAAACAAACAAATAAAATAAACTTTCTAATAAAAACCAATAAAACGAGCCTTTTTTATATGTTCTGCCAAACACCGCACAAGTTACACAAATTTCCAAACCAAAAAAATATTGTGAAAATTATATTAATAACAAAACAAAATCTATTAAAATTTGCATCAAAAAGTTGCGACTCAATACACTCTATGCTGAAATTAGTCGTCAATTTTATTGTTTAATTTTTTGCTTGTAGCGGATGCCACCTTAAACTAATTAAGAAATTCAAACACTTATACACGTTTTTACATATATCTTTTGAAGTTTTCATCCGAATTGAAAAATTGTCACAATTTGTGCTGTACTAACACGAACTTTGTTCAAACAAATATAAACACTTATGAAAAACAAACAAATAAAATAAACTTTCTAATAAAAACCAATAAAACGAGCCTTTTTTATATGTTCTGCCAAACACCGCACAACTCACACAAATTTCCAAACCAAAAAAATATTGTGAAAATTATATTAATAACAAAACAAAATCTATTAAAATTTGCATCAAAAAGTTGCGACTCAATACACTCTATGCTGAAATTAGTCGTCAATTTTATTGTTTAATTTTTTGCTTGTAGCGGATGCCACCTTAAACTAATTAAGAAATTCAAACACTTATACACGTTTTTACATATATCTTTTGAAGTTTTCATCCGAATTGAAAAATTGTCTCAATTTGCTGTACTACGACGAACTTTGCGCAAACAAATATAAATATTTATGAAAAACAAACAAATAAAATAAACTTTTTAATAAAAACCAATAAAACGAGCCTTTTTTATATGTTCTGCCAAACACCGCACAACTCACACAAATTTCCAAACCAAAAAAATATTGTGAAAATTATATTAATAACAAAACAAAATCTATTAAAATTTGCATCAAAAAGTTGCGACTCAATACACTCTATGCTGAAATTAGTCGTCAATTTTATTGTTTAATTTTTTGCTTGTAGCGGATGCCACCTTAAACTAATTAAGAAATTCAAACACTTATACACGTTTTTACATATATCTTTTGAAGTTTTCATCCGAATTGAAAAATTGTCACAATTTGTGCTGTACTAACACGAACTTTGTTCAAACAAATATAAACACTTATGAAAAACAAACAAATAAAATTAACTTTCTAATAAACACCAATAAAACGAGCCTTTTTTATATGTTCTGCCAAACACCGCACAACACATACAAGTTTACAAAAAAAAAAAATATATTGTGAAAATTATATTAATAACAAAATAAAATTTATTAAAATTTGCATAAAAAAGTTTTATTGTTTAATTTTTTGCTTGGAGCGGAAGCCACCTTAAACTAATTGACATATACATATCTTTTGAAGTTTTCATCCAATTTGAAAAATTGTCTCAATTTGCTGTACTATGACGAACTTTGCTAAAACAAATATAAATATTTATGAAAAACAAACAAATAAAATAAACTTTCTAATAAAAACCAATAAAACGAGCCTTTTTTATATGTTCTGCCAAACACCGCACAACTCACACAAATTTCCAAAACAAAAAAATATTGTGAAAATTATATTAATAACAAAACAAAATCTATTAAAATTTGCATCAAAAAGTTGCGACTCAATACACTCTATGCTGAAATTAGTCGTCAATTTTATTGTTTAATTTTTTGCTTGTAGCGGATGCCACCTTAATCTAATTGAGAAATTCAAACACTTATACACGTTTTAACATATACATATCTTTTGAAGTTTTCATCCAATTTGAAAAATTGTCTAAATTTGCTGTACTATGACGAACTTTGCTCAAACAAATATAAATATTTATGAAAAACAAACAAATAAAATAAACTTTCTAATAAAAACCAATAAAACGAGCCTTTTTTATATGTTCTGCCAAACACCGCACAACTCATACAAATTTACAAAAAAAAAAAAATATATTGAGAAAATTATATTAATAACAAAATAAAATGTATTAAAATTTGCATCAAAAAGTTGCGACTCGATACTGAAATTAGTCGTCAATTTTATTGTCTAATATTTTGCTTGTAGCGGAAGCCACCTTAAACTAATTAAGAAATTCAAGCACTCATACCAGTATTTACTTATATCTTTTGGAGTTTTCATCCGATTTGAAAAATTGTCACAATTTGTGCTGTACTAATACGAACTTTGTTCAAACAAATATAAACACATGAAAAACAAACAAAAAAAATTAACTTTGTAATAAAAACCAATAAAACGAGCATTTTTTATATGTTCAGCCAAACACCACAAAACTCATACAAATTTACAAAAAAAAAAAATATATATTGAGAAAATTATATTAATAACAAAATAAAATTTATTAAAATTTGCATCAAAAAGTTGCGACTCGATACTGAAATAAGTCGTAAATTTTATTGTCTAATATTTTGCTTGTAGCGGAAGCCACCTTAAACTAATTAAGAAATTCAAGCACTCATACCAGTATTTACTTATATCTTTTGGAGTTTTCATCCGATTTGAAAAATTGTCACAATTTGTGCTGTACTAACACGAACTTTGTTCAAACAAATATAAACACTTATGAAAAACAAACAAATAAAATTAACTTTCTAATAAAAACCAATAAAACGATCCTTTTTTATATGTTCTGCCAAACACCGCACAACTCATACAAATTTACAAAAAAAAAAAAATTGTGAAAATTATATTAATAACAAAATAAAATTTATTAAAATTTGCATAAAAAAGTTTTATTGTTTAATTTTTTGCTTGGAGCGGAAGCCACCTTAAACTAATTGAGAAATTCAAACACTTATACACGTTTTAAAATATATCTTTTGAAGTTTTCATCCGATTTGAAAAATTGTCACAATTTGTGCTGTACTAACACGAACTTTGTTCAAACAAATATAAACACTTATGAAAAACAAACAAATAAAATTAACTTTCTAATAAAAACCAATAAAACGATCCTTTTTATATGTTCTGCCAAACACCGCACAACTCATACAAATTTACAAAAAAAAAAAATATATTGAGAAAATTATATTAATAACACAAAAACATCAAAAAGTTGCGACTCGATACTGAAATTAGTAGTCAATTTTATTGTCTAATATTTTGCTTGTAGCGGAAGCCACCTTAAACTAATTAAGAAATTCAAGCACTCATACCAGTATTTACTTATATCTTTTGGAGTTTTCATCCGATTTGAAAAATTGTCTCAATTTGCTGTACTATGACGAACTTTGCTCAAACAAATATAAATATTTATGAAAAACAAACAAAAAAAATTAATTTTGTAATAAAAACCAATAAAACGAGACTTTTTTATATGTTCTGCCAAACACCGCACAACCCACACAAATTTCCACAAAAAAAAAATATAGTGAAAATTATATTAATAACAAAATAAAACTTATTAAAATTTGCATCAAAAAGTTGCGACTCAATACACTATATGCTGAAATTAGTCGTCAATTTTATTGTTTAATTTTTTGCTTGTAGCGGAAGCCACCTTAAACTAATTAAGAAATTCAAACACTTATACACGTTTTTACATATATCTTTTGAAGTTTTCATCCGATTTGAAAAATTGTCTCAATTTGTGCTGTACTAACACGAACTTTGTTCAAACAAATATAAACACTTATGAAAAACAAACAAATAAAATTAACTTTCTAATAAAAACCAATAAAACGAGCCTTTTTTATATGTTCTGCCAAACACCGCACAACACATACAAGTTTACAAAAAAAAAAAATATATTGTGAAAATTATATTAATAACAAAATAAAATTTATTAAAATTTGCATAAAAAAGTTTTATTGTTTAATTTTTTGCTTGGAGCGGAAGCCACCTTAAACTAATTGACATATACATATCTTTTGAAGTTTTCATCCAATTTGAAAAATTGTCTCAATTTGCTGTACTATGACGAACTTTGCTAAAACAAATATAAATATTTATGAAAAACAAACAAATAAAATAAACTTTCTAATAAAAACCAATAAAACGAGCCTTTTTTATATGTTCTGCCAAACACCGCACAACTCACACAAATTTCCAAAACATAAAAATATTGTGAAAATTATATTAATAACAAAACAAAATCTATTAAAATTTGCATCAAAAAGTTGCGACTCAATACACTCTATGCTGAAATTAGTCGTCAATTTTATTGTTTAATTTTTTGCTTGTAGCGGATGCCACCTTAAACTAATTAAGAAATTCAAACACTTATACACGTTTTTACATATATCTTTTGAAGTTTTCATCCGATTTGAAAAATTGTCACAATTTGTGCTGTACTAACACGAACTTTGTTCAAACAAATATAAACACTTATGAAAAACAAACAAAAAAAATTAATTTTGTAATAAAAACCAATAAAACGAGCCTTTTTTATATGTTCTGCCAAACACCGCACAACTCACACAAATTTCCAAAACAAAAAAATATTGTGAAAATTATATTAATAACAAAACAAAATCTATTAAAATTTGCATCAAAAAGTTGCGACTCAATACACTCGATGCTGAAATTAGTCGTCAATTTTATTGTTTAATTTTTTGCTTGTGGCGGAAGCCACCTTAAACTAATTAAGAAATTCAAACACTTATACACGTTTTTACATATATCTTTTGAAGTTTTCATCCGATTTGAAAAATTGTCACAATTTGTGCTGTACTAACACGAACTTTGTTCAAACAAATATAAACACTTATGAAAAACAAACAAAAAAAATTAATTTTGTAATAAAAACCAATAAAACGAGCCTTTTTTTTATGTTCTGCCAAACACCGCACAACTCATACAAATTTACAAAAAAAAAAAATATATTGAGAAAATTATATTAATAACAAAATAAAATTTATTAAAATTTGCATCAAAAAGTTGCGACTCGATACTGAAATTAGTCTTCAATTTTATTGTCTAATATTTTGCTTGTAGCGGAAGCCACCTTAAACTAATTAAGAAATTCAAGCACTCATACCAGTATTTACTTATATCTTTTGGAGTTTTCATCCGATTTGAAAAATTGTCACAATTTGTGCTGTACTAACACGAACTTTGTTCAAACAAATATAAACACTTATGAAAAACAAACAAATAAAATAAACTTTCTAATAAAAACCAATAAAACGAGCCTTTTTTATATGTTCTGCCAAACACCGCACAACTCACACAAATTTCCAAAACAAAAAAATATTGTGAAAATTATATTAATAACAAAACAAAATCTATTAAAATTTGCATCAAAAAGTTGCGACTCAATACACTCTATGCTGAAATTAGTCGTCAATTTTATTGTTTAATTTTTTGCTTGTAGCGGATGCCACCTTAATCTAATTGAGAAATTCAAACACTTATACACGTTTTAACATATACATATCTTTTGAAGTTTTCATCCAATTTGAAAAATTGTCTCAATTTGCTGTACTATGACGAACTTTGCTCAAACAAATATAAATATTTATGAAAAACAAACAAATAAAATAAACTTTCTAATAAAAACCAATAAAACGAGCCTTTTTTATATGTTCTGCCAAACACCGCACAACTCACACAAATTTCCAAACCAAAAAAATATTGTGAAAATTATATTAATAACAAAACAAAATCTATTAAAATTTGCATCAAAAAGTTGCGACTCAATACACTCTATGCTGAAATTAGTCGTCAATTTTATTGTTTAATTTTTTGCTTGTAGCGGATGCCACCTTAAACTAATTAAGAAATTCAAACACTTATACACGTTTTTACATATATCTTTTGAAGTTTTCATCCGAATTGAAAAATTGTCACAATTTGTGCTGTACTAACACGAACTTTGTTCAAACAAATATAAACACTTATGAAAAACAAACAAATAAAATAAACTTTCTAATAAAAACCAATAAAACGAGCCTTTTTTATATGTTCTGCCAAACACCGCACAACTCACACAAATTTCCAAAACAAAAAAATATTGTGAAAATTATATTAATAACAAAACAAAATCTATTAAAATTTGCATCAAAAAGTTGCGACTCAATACACTCGATGCTGAAATTAGTCGTCAATTTTATTGTTTAATTTTTTGCTTGTGGCGGAAGCCACCTTAAACTAATTAAGAAATTCAAACACTTATACACGTTTTTACATATATCTTTTGAAGTTTTCATCCGATTTGAAAAATTGTCACAATTTGTGCTGTACTAACACGAACTTTGTTCAAACAAATATAAACACTTATGAAAAACAAACAAAAAAAATTAATTTTGTAATAAAAACCAATAAAACGAGCCTTTTTTTTATGTTCTGCCAAACACCGCACAACTCATACAAATTTACAAAAAAAAAAAATATATTGAGAAAATTATATTAATAACAAAATAAAATTTATTAAAATTTGCATCAAAAAGTTGCGACTCGATACTGAAATTAGTAGTCAATTTTATTGTCTAATATTTTGCTTGTAGCGGAAGCCACCTTAAACTAATTAAGAAATTCAAGCACTCATACCAGTATTTACTTATATCTTTTGGAGTTTTCATCCGATTTGAAAAATTGTCTCAATTTGTGCTGTACTAACACGAACTTTGTTCAAACAAATATAAACACTTATGAAAAACAAACAAATAAAATTAACTTTCTAATAAAAACCAATAAAACGAGACTTTTTTATATGTTCTGCCAAACACCGCACAACCCACACAAATTTCCACAAAAAAAAAATATTGTGAAAATTATATTAATAACAAAATAAAACTTATTAAAATTTGCATAAAAAAGTTTTATTGTTTAATTTTTTGCTTGGAGCGGAAGCCACCTTAAACTAATTGAGAAATTCAAACACTTATACACGTTTTAACATATACATATCTTTTGAAGTTTTCATCCAATTTGAAAAATTGTCTCAATTTGCTGTACTATGACGAACTTTGCTCAAACAAATATAAATATTTATGAAAAACAAACAAATAAAATAAACTTTCTAATAAAAACCAATAAAACGAGCCTTTTTTATATGTTCTGCCAAACACCGCACAACTCACACAAATTTCCAAAACAAAAAAATATTGTGAAAATTATATTAATAACAAAACAAAATCTATTAAAATTTGCATCAAAAAGTTGCGACTCAATACACTCGATGCTGAAATTAGTCGTCAATTTTATTGTTTAATTTTTTGCTTGTGGCGGAAGCCACCTTAAACTAATTAAGAAATTCAAACACTTATACACGTTTTTACATATATCTTTTGAAGTTTTCATCCGATTTGAAAAATTGTCACAATTTGTGCTGTACTAACACGAACTTTGTTCAAACAAATATAAACACTTATGAAAAACAAACAAAAAAAATTAAATTTGTAATAAAAACCAATAAAACGAGCCTTTTTTTTATGTTCTGCCAAACACCGCACAACTCATACAAATTTACAAAAAAAAAAAATATATTGAGAAAATTATATTAATAACAAAATAAAATTTATTAAAATTTGCATCAAAAAGTTGCGACTCGATACTGAAATTAGTAGTCAATTTTATTGTCTAATATTTTGCTTGTAGCGGAAGCCACCTTAAACTAATTAAGAAATTCAAGCACTCATACCAGTATTTACTTATATCTTTTGGAGTTTTCATCCGATTTGAAAAATTGTCTCAATTTGTGCTGTACTAACACGAACTTTGTTCAAACAAATATAAACACTTATGAAAAACAAACAAATAAAATTAACTTTCTAATAAAAACCAATAAAACGAGACTTTTTTATATGTTCTGCCAAACACCGCACAACCCACACAAATTTAAAAAAAAAAAAAATTTTGAAAATTATATTAATAACAAAATAAAACTTATTAAAATTTGCATCAAAATGTTGCGACTCAATACGCTCTATGCTGAAATTAGTCTTCAATTTTATTGTTTAATTTTTTGCTTGTAGCGGATGCCACCTTAAACTAATTAAGAAATTCAAACACTTATACACGTTCTTACATATATCTTTTGAAGTTTTCATCCGATTTGAAAAATTGTCACAACTTGTGCTGTACTAACACGAACTTTGTTCAAACAAATATAAACACTTATGAAAAACAAACAAAAAAAATTAATTTTGTAATAAAAACCAATAAAACGGGCCTTTTTTATATGTTCTGCCAAACACCGCACAACTCATACAAATTTACAAAAAAAAAAAATATATTGAGAAAATTATATTAATAACAAAATAAAATTTATTAAAATTTGCATCAAAAAGTTGCGACTCGATACTGAAATTAGTCTTGAATTTTATTGTCTAATATTTTGCTTGTAGCGGAAGCCACCTTAAACTAATTAAGAAATTCAAGCACTCATACCAGTATTTACTTATATCTTTTGGAGTTTTCATCCGATTTGAAAAATTGTCTCAATTTGTGCTGTACTAACACGAACTTTGTTCAAACAAATATAAATACTTATGAAAAACAAACAAATAAAATTAACTTTCTAATAAAAACCAATAAAACGAGCCTTTTTTATATGTTCTGCCAAAAACCGCACAACTCACACAAATTTCCAAAACAAGAAAATATTGTGAAAATTATATTAATAACAAAACAAAATCTATTAAAATTTGCATCAAAATGTTGCGACTCAATACACCATATGCTGAAATTAGTCGTCAATTTTATTGTTTAATTTTTTGCTTGTGGCGGAAGCCACCTTAAACTAATTAAGAAATGCAAACACTTATACACGTTTTAACATATATCTTTTGAAGTTTTCATCCGATTTGAAAAATTGTCACAATTTGTGCTGTACTAACACGAACTTTGTTCAAACAAATATAAACACTTATGAAAAACAACCAAAAATAATTTTTTGCTTGTGGCGGAAGCCACCTTAAACTAATTAAGAAATGCAAACACTTATACACGTTTTAACATATATCTTTTGAAGTTTTCATCCGATTTGAAAAATTGTCACAATTTGTGCTGTACTAACACGAACTTTGTTCAAACAAATATAAACACTTATGAAAAACAAACAAAAAAAATTAACTTTCTAATAAAAACCAATAAAACGAACCTTTTTTATACGTTCTGCCAAACACCGCACAACCCACACAAATTTCCAAAAAAAAAAAATATTGTGAAAATTATATTAATAACAAAATAAAACTTATTAAAATTTGCATCAAAAAGTTGCGACTCAATACACTCTGTGCTGAAATTAGTCGTCAATTTTATTGTTTAATTTTTTGCTTGTGGCGGATGCCACCTTAAACTAATTAAGAAATTCAAACACTTATACACGTTTTTACATATATCTTTTGAAGTTTTCATCCGATTTGAAAAATTGTTACAATTTGTGCTGTACTAACACGAACTTTGTTCAAACAAATATAAACACTTATGAAAAACAAACAAATAAAATTAACTTTCTAATAAAAACCAATAAAACGAGCCTTTTTTATATGTTCTGCCAAACACCGCACAACCCACACAAATTTAAAAAAAAAAAAAAATTGTGAAAATTATATTAATAACAAAATAAAACTTATTAAAATTTGCATCAAAAAGTTGCGACTCAATACACTCTGTGCTGAAATTCGTCTTCAATTTTATTGTCTAATATTTTGCTTGTAGCGGAAGCCACCTTAAACTAATTAAGAAATTCAAGCACTCATACCAGTATTTACTTATATCTTTTGGAGTTTTCATCCGATTTGAAAAATTGTCTCAATTTGTGCTGTACTAACACGAACTTTGTTAAAACAAATATAAATATTTATGAAAAACAAACAAACTTTCTAATAAAAACCAATAAAACGAGACTTTTTTATATGTTCTGCCAAACACCGCACAACCCACACAAATTTCCAAAAAAAAAAATATTGTGAAAATTATATTAATAACAAAATAAAACTTATTAAAATTTGCATCAAAAAGTTGCGACTCAATACACTCTATGCTGAAATTAGTCGTCAATTTTATTGTTTAATTTTTTGCTTGTAGCGGATGCCACCTTAAACTAATTAAGAAATTCAAACACTTGTAGTAGGAAATACAGATGATCTGTTAACATCAGCGTTTACTGATGTTAACTCGCTCTCATTATGTTAAGTAATGCTAAGCTAGGCTAAATGTGTATATACTTTAAGTGGGAGAGACATTCGAGGTTAAGTGTTGATTCAGTTAAGACATGTACGGCTTTAAGGAATAAATAAATTGTTACGTTAACGACGCAGTTGTTGTTTTGGTTTTAAGATCGGTCACCTACCACAATTTCAGAAGTGGGCCTAACCCAAGAACAAAATTAAAATGAACAATCTATTAAATTTTGCCAATTTTACGGAAGAGCAAGTGGAAAGGTGGCTAAATGCAATAAAACTATCGTCTGAATGCTCAAAAGAGGAACAAGTGATTCGTTTAAGCAATTATGTTAAGCAAACACCAAGTGATTTGCTGGTTGTAAACAAAAATTCAAATGAAAATATGTGCGAAAATGACAAAATGCCCGCAGAAGTCTCAGAAATTCAAAACGACGTAGTTTTGTATGAGCATCATGCAGAAAAAATTGAAGTCCCCGTTATAAAGACGCCGTCGTGTGGTGAAATTCAATTGAACAAAGAGACGCTGCAACAATTGAACGTGCAAGCAGCTAACGTCGTTGGAGTGAAGCAACAACAAGAGTTTAAGAACATCACCATGCAGGAGTCAGCGTCTGTCTCGCTTACTCTCGCTAAAGAAGCTTTGATGGACTTTGATGGTAAAACGTGTGCGCGCGGCTGGGTTATGCAGCTAAAAAACATCGCAAGTGTGTACAACATCAACGACAGCTTGATGCGTATGTTGTTTATAAGTAAATTAAAAGGCGATGCGCAACGTTGGCTGCATATAAACTCAACTCGCATTATGGAACCAATTAATCAATTGTTAGACCAACTAATTATGGCGTTTGGTGTAAAATTATCCAAAATGGAAATAAGACGGAAATTTGCAGGCCGCAAATGGAAAGCTTTTGAAAAATTTTCCGCTTACTTTGATGACAAAATAAAGCTTTCTGGCGATCTTGATATCGACGTGGATGAATTAATCGACGAAATCATAGAAGGCATACCGCAAGAGAGTTTGCAGACACAAGCGCGTATGCAGTGCTTTACTGACCCAAGGCAGATGCTTCGTGCATTTGCAAATGTACGTGTTTCGTCGGAGTCCACTCCAAGCAGCTGCAAAAAGATGCAGAAAAAGTATGATGACAATTTACGCTGCCGCAACTGCAATTCAAGAGGTCACTTTGTTAAAGAGTGCAGGAAGCCAAAGAGGGACCCCGGATCCTGCTATGCGTGCGGCAAGTTTGGGCATCTTATTGCTCAATGTTCCGGAAAAAAAGGTGCAAACGAAGAAAAATATGTAAGATATTTTAAGATTTATTTTGAAAAAAATACTAAAACACCATTAACAACAGCGTGCCTAATAGACTCGGGAAGCCCAATTTCATTTGTCAAAATTTCATGTGTTTCAAATCAAATCAATTTAAATCCAGTTTCAAAACCTTACTTTGGACTTAATAAAAGTCGCCTTAATACATTTGGAAAATGTTTATGTTTTGTATTTAAAGAATCCTTAAAAGTACATTTTAATTTAATTGCTGTTTCCAATGAGTCTATGGGCTACGATGTAGTGCTGGGCAGAGATTTTTTAAAAGCATGTGGTTTGCAGTTTGACCCAGACATTTTGAGACTGATTACGGTAGATCCAATTAATGTAAACAATGAACCATGTGTTGGTTCAGAAATGTTATGTACCGAAGATTTTAATTATTTAGTCAAGACAGAAACCAATGATCGTTCACGTGCTAGTGAAGCCATGTTAAATAGTACAGCAGATCCATGTGTTCGTGAAAGCTTGCTGGATTCTGCACAATCATGTGTTAATGCAAAACTATTAGGCAAAGAAAATGTCAACTTGGTCGCACAACAGTCAAGTGTTATACAGAAAATGTTAGAAAACGATGGCATGTCAGACCAACAACTGTTAGGATTGAAAGCTGTTACTTCAACCATTAGTGAAAAAGAAAAACTGTTAGATTCAAAAATATTAGCAACTGATACTGCTAAACATCAGCTGTTAGACAATGCAATTACCGAAATACTTAACATAGATTATGCTGATAAAGAAATTGAACTTAATATTGGTAAAAATATTAGCCATAGTATACAGTGTCAATTGAAAAAATTATTCGAAAATGCGTATTTAAATGCAGAAAGACCAAGCTCTCCAGTAACAAAGTGCGAAATAAAATTGAATCTGGAAAGCCCAAAACCGTTTAGTTGCAGACCAAGACGTCTTTCTTATGCGGAAAAAGAAAAATTACAAGTTTTATTAGATGAATACAAAAAAGACAAGGCCATACGATCGAGTACGTCAGAATATACATCGCCGATCGTTTTAGTTAAAAAGAAAAAGGACAGAATGTGTGTAGATTATCGTATGTTAAACAAGATTACAAAAAAAGATAATTATCCTCTTCCTCTTATCGATGATTTGTTAGACAAATTAGAAAATAAAACTGTTTTTACGAAACTTGACTTAAAAAATGGATTCTTTCATGTAGCTGTACATGAAGACTCTATTAAGTATACTTCATTTGTCACTCCACTTGGACAGTTTGAGTTTTTAAAAATGCCCTTTGGATTAAAAAATGGTCCAGCTGTTTTTCAAAGATTTGTCAACAAAATTTTCGAGGATATGATTAGAGACAATAGGGTCATTATATATATGGACGACATTATGGTAGCGACTAAAGATATAGAAGAACACATGAAAACATTAAAAGAGGTCTTTGATAAGCTTGTGCAAAATAAATTAGAGCTACGTCTCGATAAGTGCGAATTTTTGCAACCTAGCGTAAAATATTTGGGATTTTTAATAGACAAAGACGGCATTAAAGCTGATGATAAGGGATTAGAAGCAATCAAAAATTTCCATATTCCTGACAAAGCACACAAAGTACAAAGTTTTCTCGGGTTATGTTCGTACTTCAGACGATTCATTAAAGATTTTTCAACAGAAGCAAAACCCTTGTATGATTTGCTCAAGAAGGACAAACAATTTGAATTCAAAGAACAAGAGTTAGACTGTTTTAGAAAACTTAAAGAAAAATTAGTTCAAGCACCCGTATTGTCAATATACAGCTATAAAGACGAAACCGAGCTGCACTGCGATGCAAGTTCACTTGGTTTTGGTGCAGTTCTCATGCAGAAAAAGGAGGATAAAAAGATGCATCCGATATTTTATTTTTCAAAAAGAACCACAGAATTGGAAAGCAAGTATCACAGTTTTGAGCTTGAGACTTTGGCAATAATTTATGCGTTGCGACGATTCCGTATTTATTTGCAAGGAAAACATTTCAAAATAGTTACAGATTGCAATTCTTTAATTCTTACACTAAATAAAGTTGAGTTAAATCCTAGAATTGCTCGTTGGGCTTTAGAATTGCAGAATTATGATTATGAATTACTACATAGAGCAGGTACCAAAATGCAACATGTCGATGCACTTAGTCGAAATAATAATATTATGATAATAGAAACTAATAAGTTTGAAGACAATCTAGTTATATGTCAGGCAAAGGACGAAAAGTTACGAAAAATAAAAACACTATTAGAAAAGTCAGAGCATAAACTTTATGAAATGAGAAACGGCATAGTATACAAAAAGTTAAATGACGATAGACTGCTTTTTTATGTTCCACATGACATGGAAGATCATGTACTTTATAAATATCATGATGAAATAGGCCACATAGGTAGAGACAAAATGATGGATGCTATTTCAAAGACTTATTGGTTCCCGAATTTAAAAGAAAAATGTATTGGTCATATTGAAAACTGCCTAAAATGCATCGCGTATTCACCAAAAAGTGGGAAGGAAGAGGGATTTTTAAATTGCATTCCGAAAGGTAATAGACCGTTTGAAATAATACATATAGATCATTATGGTCCAGTTGATGCAGGAAGGTCAAAAAAACATATCTTAGTAGTTGTTGACGCATTCACAAAATTTGTTCGGTTATATACAACGAAAACAACAAAAACAAAGGAAGTTTTACATGGATTAAAAGATTATTTCCGAGCATATAGCAAACCAACTTGTTTAATTTCTGATCGCGGAAGTTGTTTTACGTCGGGTGAATTTGATAATTTTATAGCCGAAAATAACATTAAACACGTAAAAATCGCAACAGGGTCTCCTCAAGCTAATGGTCAGGTGGAACGCATAAACAGAAGTCTAGGCCCAATGATAGCAAAGTTGACAGAACCTGAGAAAGGATTACACTGGGACATAGTTGTTGAAACAGTTGAGTATTCGTTAAACAATACTCAACATAGGAGTATTAAACAGTACCCAAGTAAGATGTTATTTGGCATACAACAAAAAGGCCATGTTACAGATGAACTTAAAGGAAAACTAGAAGAGGTAAATGGTTTGATTGAAACACAATCTTTAGCAAATATTAGGAAAAAGGCAGAACAGATTCAAATAAAATCACAAGCTTACAATAAATTACAGGTCGACAAAAAAAGAAGAAGCCCAAAGCAATACAAAATAGGCGATTATGTAGTGGTGAAAAATTTTGACTCTACGGTAGGAACGTCAAGAAAACTTATTCCAAAAAGCAAGGGACCTTACATGATAACTAAAGTTTTAAAAAATGACAGATTCGTTCTTAAAGACGTAGATGGTTTTCAGGTATCCCGTAATCCGTATCAAGGTGTCTGGAGCATTCAAAATATTAGGCATTGGGTAAGGGGTAAACGAAAAAATAAAACATAAAAGCTTAGTTGTTTAAGTAAAACTTAAGAAAAACAATGTAAAAGATGTAAATAATTTTTTTTTCTAATTTTAAGAATCATTATGTAATAAATTATTTTAAGTATAGATCAGGGGATCTAACCGTCAGGACGGCCGAGTTGTAGTAGGAAATACAGATGATCTGTTAACATCAGCGTTTACTGATGTTAACTCGCTCTCATTATGTTAAGTAATGCTAAGCTAGGCTAAATGTGTATATACTTTAAGTGGGAGAGACATTCGAGGTTAAGTGTTGATTCAGTTAAGACATGTACGGCTTTAAGGAATAAATAAATTGTTACGTTAACGACGCAGTTGTTGTTTTGGTTTTAAGATCGGTCACCTACCACACACTTATACACGTTTTTACATATATCTTTTGAAGTTTTCATCCGATTTGAAAAATTGTCACAATTTGTGCTGTACTAACACGAACTTTGTTCAAACAAATATAAACACTTATGAAAAACAAACAAAAAAAATTAAATTTGTAATAAAAACCAATAAAACGATCCTTTTTTATATGTTCTTCCAAACACCGCACAACTCATACAAATTTACAAAAAAAAAAAATATATTGAGAAAAATATATTAATAACAAAATAAAATTTATTGAAATTTGCATCAAAAAGTTGCGACTCGATACTGAAATTAGTAGTCAATTTTATTGTCTAATATTTTGCTTGTAGCGGAAGCCACCTTAAACTTATTAAGAAATTCAAGCACTCATACCAGTATTTACTTATATCTTTTGGAGTTTTCATCCGATTTGAAAAATTGTCTCAATTTGTGCTGTACTAACACGAACTTTGTTAAAACAAATATAAACACTTATGAAAAACAAACAAATAAAATTAACTTTCTAATAAAAACCAATAAAACGAGACTTTTTATATGTTCTGCCAAACACCGCACAACCCACACAAATCTCCACAAAAAAAAAATATTGTGAAAATTATATTAATAACAAAATAAAACTTATTAAAATTTGCATCAAAAAGTTGCGACTCAATACACTATATGCTGAAATAAGTCGTCAATTTTATTGTTTAAGTTTTTGCTTGTAGCGGATGCCACCTTATACTAATTAAGAAATTCAAGCACTCATACCAGTATATACTTATATCTTTTGGAGTTTTCATCCGATTTGAAAAATTGTCTCAATTTGTGCTGTACTAACACGAACTTTGTTCAAACAAATATAAACACTTATGAAAAACAAACAAATAAAATAAACTTTCTAATAAAAACCAATAAAACGATCCTTTTTTATATGTTCTGCCAAACACCGCACAACTCATACAAATTTACAAAAAAAAAAAATATATTGAGAAAATTATATTAATAACAAAATAAAATGTATTAAAATTTGCATCAAAAAGTTGCGACTCGATACTGAAATTAGTCGTCAATTTTATTGTCTAATATTTTGCTTGTAGCGGAAGCCACCTTAAACTAATTAAGAAATTCAAGCACTCATACCAGTATTTACTTATATCTTTTGGAGTTATCATCCGATTTGAAAAATTGTCTCAATTTGTGCTGTACTAACACGAACTTTGTTCAAACATATATAAACACTTATGAAAAACAAACAAATAAAATTAACTTTCTAATAAAAACCAATAAAACGAGACTTTTTATATGTTCTGCCAAACACCGCACAACCCACACAAATTTCCACAAAAAAAAAATATTGTGAAAATTATATTAATAACAAAATAAAACTTATTAAAACTTGCATCAAAAAGTTGCGACTCAATACACTATATGCTGAAATTAGTCGTCAATTTTATTGTTTAAGTTTTTGCTTGTAGCGGATGCCACCTTATACTAATTAAGAAATTCAAGCACTCATACCAGTATTTACTTATATCTTTTGGAGTTTTCATCCGATTTGAAAAATTGTCTCAATTTGTGCTGTACTAACACGAACTTTGTTCAAACAAATATAAACACTTATGAAAAACAAACTAATAAAATTAACTTTCTAATAAAAACCAATAATACGAGACTTTTTTATATGTTCTGCCAAACACCGCACAACCCACACAAATTTCCAAAAAAAAAAATATTGTGAAAATTATATTAATAACAAAATAAAACTTATTAAAATTTGCATCAAAAAGTTGCGACTCAATACACTATATGCTGAAATTAGTCGTCAATTTTATTGTTTAATTTTTTGCTTGTAGCGGAAGCCACCTTAAACTAATTAAGAAATTCAAACACTTATACACGTTTTAACATATACATATCTTTTGAAGTTTTCATCCAATTTGAAAAATTTTCTCAATTTGCTGTACTATGACGATCTTTGCTCAAACAAATATAAATATTTATGAAAAACACACAAATAATATTAACTTTCTAATAAAAACCAATAAAACGATCCTTTTTTATATGTTCTGCCAAACACCGCACAACCCACACAAATTTAAAAAAAAAAAATATTGTGAAAATTATATTAATAACAAAACAAAATCTATTAAAATTTGCATCAAAATGTTTCGACTCAATACACTCGATGCTGAAATTAGTCGTCAATTTTATTGTTTAATTTTTTGCTTGTGGCGGAAGCCACCTTAAACTAATTAAGAAATTCAAACACTTATACACGTTTTAACATATACATATCTTTTGAAGTTTTCATCCAATTTGAAAAATTTTCTCAATTTGCTGTACTATGACGAACTTTGCTCAAACAAATATAAATATTTATGAAAAACACACAAATAATATTAACTTTCTAATAAAAACCAATAAAACGATCCTTTTTTATATGTTCTGCCAAACACCGCACAACTCATACAAATTTACAAAAAAAAAAAAATATATTGAGAAAATTATATTAATAACAAAATAAAATGTATTAAAATTTGCATCAAAAAGTTGCGACTCGATACTGAAATTAGTCGTCAATTTTATTGTCTAATATTTTGCTTGTAGCGGAAGCCACCTTAAACTAATTAAGAAATTCAAGCACTCATACCAGTATTTACTTATATCTTTTGGAGTTTTCATCCGATTTGAAAAATTGTCACAATTTGTGCTGTACTAATACGAACTTTGTTCAAACAAATATAAACACATGAAAAACAAACAAAAAAAATTAACTTTGTAATAAAAACCAATAAAACGAGCATTTTTTATATGTTCAGCCAAACACCACACAACTCATACAAATTTACAAAAAAAAAAATATATATTGAGAAAATTATATTAATAACAAAATAAAATTTATTAAAATTTGCATCAAAAAGTTGCGACTCGATACTGAAATAAGTCGTAAATTTTATTGTCTAATATTTTGCTTGTAGCGGAAGCCACCTTAAACTAATTAAGAAATTCAAGCACTCATACCAGTATTTACTTATATCTTTTGGAGTTTTCATCCGATTTGAAAAATTGTCACAATTTGTGCTGTACTAACACGAACTTTGTTCAAACAAATATAAACACTTATGAAAAACAAACAAATAAAATTAACTTTCTAATAAAAACCAATAAAACGATCATTTTTTATATGTTCTGCCAAACACCGCACAACCCACACAAATTTCCAAAAAAAAAAATATTGTGAAAATTATATTAATAACAAAATAAAACTTATTAAAATTTGCATCAAAAAGTTGCGACTCAATACACTCTATGCTGAAATTAGTCGTCAATTTTATTGTTTAATTTTTTGCTTGTAGCGGAAGCCACCTTAAACTAATTAAGAAATTCAAACACTTATACACGTTTTTACATATATCTTTTGAAGTTTTCATCCGATTTGAAAAATTGTCACAATTTGTGCTGGACTATGACGAACTTTGTTCAAACAAATATAAACACTTATGAAAAACAAACAAATAAAATTAACTTTCTAATAAAAACCAATAAAACGAGCCTTTTTTATATGTTCTGCCAAACACCGCACAACCCACACAAACATTAACAAAAATTGTAAACATAATATTAAAGTTAAGATCATCGACCAGCTACCACGATCCAAGAGGTCGGTGATCTCGTCGAATCGGCATCGGATACCCGATACGCCACTTCCGATTCGCTTGTGTAGCACTTCTGCAACAATGGAATCGATCTACGCTGACGACTGCAACAATGCCCGCTTTTGCAGAACTGCTGATTATGCTAGATACTTAGTTTTATTAAACTTTCCATTATAATAATTTAAGATTGAATGAGTGAGTAATAAACGGAACCCCAACCGGTTTGAGCTGCGTTGGCTCGTGTTAATAAAAACAAAGACTAAATCTTTAACTGGCGCCCGAGCAGGGACCGTCGGATTTATTTTCCCAAAATCGATTAATGTCGCGAAAAAGTTTTATAACCTTTTTCCTCTGTTAAAAGTGATAAAAAAAAAATCTTCCTCAATAACAGTGCTTAATAAAAAAGAGAAGAGAGGCAAAATTAACATTACTCCAATCTCTAAAACTACAATAAAAAAGATTGAACTGGAGGAACACCCACACCGACAATATCGAGACAGAAGGAAGGAAGGGTCTAACAAAAAACCAGCACACAATTAAAAGGGAACCGACGGTTAAGGAAGTTGACTGAATGTACATCCAGTCCTTGTGAGTACCATTTACTATTCCTACTAAAAACATATTATAAAAATGGAGGTCATGCAAAAACAAATTACTGAACTCACGGGGGCAATGAATATGCTCCTCGACAAATCGAGAGCGGTTGAAAATCGTCTGGCTGCAATGGAAGCCGAAAATAAAATCTCCTCAATCGCAGCCGGTGCTGCCGAAACAAGGCGCCCCCGTGATGAAAGTGACCTCATGGCGATAAGTCGGTTGCCCGACTGCGTGAAAGAGTTACAAATCTTCGAGGGCTCCATGACACAATATGTGTCGTGGATAAATTCGGTAGAACAAGTCCTGGGGGATTATGCTATTGTGCAAGAAAAACCCATTTATCGAGCCATCCTGCAGCACATAAGGGGCAAGATTCGTGGTCCGGCTGACACCGCACTAAATTCCTACAACATCTTTGCGGAGAGCTGGGGGGATATCAAAAAGTGTTTGTCGCTACACTATGCAGATAAACGCGATATACCTACCCTCGAACACCAACTTAATCAGTTAACGCAGAAAGGGATGAGAATTGACGAGTTCTACGCTCGTGTAAACCACCAATTCTCACTCATCATAAACAAACTAAAAACCGACGTATACCCCGAGGGTGGAATGGCAGTTCTCACTGAGAATTACCGAAATCGTGCCCTTGATGTCTTCATCCGCGGGGTTAATGGGGAATTATCCAAATTTTTACTCCTGCAAAGGCCAACAACACTCCCGGAGGCCTACTCTATTTGTTTAGAGATGCAGAACTTTTCGTGTCGTAATTACACGCTGCATGACACTAGTCGCTCCAGACCAAACCGAGTAACGGTGCCCACCAACGCAATGTCACGGCAATTCCATGAGCAAGAGCTTCCATGGCGCTCCCAAGGGCCACCTCTACCACCTAGAAAACAAGGTTGGAAAAAAGGTGCTTCCAATTTCTCCCAGAGAAACCATTATCCACCTCGAGGGGCAAATCAAATTAAATCAGCCAACTCAGAAGTGGAGCGGATGGAGGTTGACCCCTCCGTCCAAACGAGACAGGTCAACTATATGAATCGCCCCCCTTTTCAACCTTCGCTGCAAAGAAGGTCAGATTTAGTGGGGAACAACAGCAATCAGCGGCGTTTGTACACAATGTTCAACGAGGTCGAACCGCTCGAGTACATCGACACGGACGCGGTACAGGGAGGATCGAATTTTATGAACGATGCCTCTCCAGCGTCCCTTACTTAGAATACTGTTGTAGGGCAGGCCGTGTCTTGCGGTTCCTGATCGACACAGGGGCCAATAATAACTATATTGGACCAGGGGTCGAGGGAGACACAAAGGCCTTGCGTAAACCGTTCCCAGTGCGCACCGCGGGTGGGAACATTTACATCAAACAATATGTCTCAGGACATTTTTTTTTCGAAATACGGCAATAATTGCCAACAATCCACAGTGCCGACAACGACAGCACAGACTTAATTTATCATGTGGAATCACCCATCAATGTCTTTCGGCTACAAATAATTTTCGAATTGGGTGACTCCTCACAGGAGATCCAGCATCCTCATCTAAACTTTAAGAGGATTTACGTGAAACAACCACAACTCGGCCATGCCGAGATAGCAATATCTCTAAAAACCTTTTTGAGACCCAATATAGTTAACGGCATAAAAATGCCCGAGGGCTCGTTGCAGGCTCTGCAAGAGGTGTACCTCGCCCACTTCACTCTATATAAAATTACAATTGCGCAAAGAATAATACAGGACGTCACCGACGAAAACCAGATATGCGAAATAGAAGAAAATGAGCATAAAAGAGCACACCGTGGTCCGATCGAAAACACACAGCAAATCTTGGAAAAATTCTATTTTCCCAGAATGCTCAGCTCAGTTAGAAAATATACTTCAGTATGTGAAACTTGCAAAATTAACAAGTATGACAGACATCCTGCCAAGCCTAAACTTCAGGCCACACCTGTCCCAAATTGTCCGTGTGAAATTCTCCATATCGATATTTTCGAAATTCAGAAAGAGAAATTTCTGAGCTGCTTAGACAAATTTTCAAAATTTGCAAAACTATTCCATGTCAAAAACAAGTCTGCTTTAGAGTTAAGATACGAGCTAAGCAAAGTTATCCACTACTTTTCTGCTCCGAGGCTAATAGTGTGCGATAACGAAAGAGGACTATTAACACCTCTCGTTACGAACTACTTGCGCAACCTTCAAATAGAGATTTACTTAACGCCCACTCAGAGAAGTGAGGTAAACGGTCAAGTGGATTGGTTTCACTCTACACTGATCGAAATTTGTCGCTGCCTAAAAAATGAACTAGACTACATAAACGCCAAAGAACTCGTCTATACGGCAGTCGACCGCTATAACAACTCCATCCATTCGGTGACGAAGCATAAACCAACCGACATCTTTTTTAACAGATCTGAGAGAGTTAACTATACTCAGGCAGTAAATCCTAGGGATAAACTGAACAACGATGTCAGAGGTTTGCTTATTCAGAACCAATGCCAAATAAATTGTATAGCGAACAAAAAAAGGCAACAGCCTATAACATATAAGCCTGGCGATACAGTTTATATCGCAAATAAACAAATAAAGAGCAAATTAAAGCCAAGATATAAAAAAGAAATGGTGGTCGAAAATAAAAACGTTACAATAACCACTCAAACGGGCAAAAAGCTACATAAAGCCCATGTTAAAACAGACTTACAAGAAAAGTTATAAATACCATATTAGATCATGTTAAAACTGTCGGTCTGTAAGTGGGACAAGTCGTACCCTAGTAGGTACCTAACCAGGATCCAAAACGGAAACTGCGACCCCCCATGATGTGATGAGTTTGTGTTAAATTATTGAATCACAACATGATCCAACAAAAATTAACAAAAAAATAAAAATTTTTTATATGTCGTAATGCAAAAAATAAAACGCAAACGAAACAAATGAAAAGTCTGTCACAAAGCAAAAATGCAATGAAAAAATATATAAAATATAAAAATGCTGACTGCAGAATACTAAATTTAAAATATTGGTCAGCCGGTAAGTGGGAAACGACACCTCGTTTACGCTGCCAAAAGCAGAAACAACGAAACACGACCCACCATGGTTAAATGACGCAATACTGCAAGACATCAGCTTAAGCCCAAAATTGTTGGGGTAGGCCTCTGCTGAAGCAAGCCAATGCGCCTAAAGTCGCACAAAAAGATGGGACAGATTTCCCCACAAGCTACTAACAACTAACCCGCTAAGCAAACAGAACATAAGTAAACTTAATATAAGTAAAATAAAAAAGCACTTGCTTGCAATGGAACTTTATTTTTTTTTTTATGTTCTCCATTGACACAAAAAATACAATAAATAGAAATAAATTACAATTTATTAAAAAATAATTTTGAATTTGCTTTCCTTGACTACACAAAGACAATACACCTACAAATTTAAATTCACAAAAAATATATAGCAAATTCTTATACTTAAACCTAAATTACTGAAATTTAATTAAAGTAAAGTAAATCGTAAATCTTACAGCATTAAGCAATACATACAATTACATTACACGTAACAACAGTTTTATACTAACGTATTCACAAAAAAAATGGAAAAGATACTTTGTCAAAAAAAAAAAAAAAAAAAAAAAAAAAAAAAAAATGTGAAAAGATAATACTTCCACACAATCTAGAAATTTATATTACTTATTTCATATCTTTATTTCATATCTTTAATCTTAATTTTTGTCTTTAAAAATAAAAACATGTTCATATTGCTAAATTTTAGAATCTGTTACCTTGTCAATGTATTTTCTAAGATTACCATTCCTACTAGTAGGAGCTAGCATAGGCAACTATGTGTACGAGTATACGGCACCCATCGTAACGATCAGACTCGGCGTGGGAAGAATCACCAATGGCCACTTCAACTTAATACACGTCGTGGACCTTGCCGCCCTAGAAGACCTCACCGAGAGAATCTCATCGATTCGACCCAACATCTCGACACACCTTGATGCCATGGCTGAACACTACCACAGTCAAATAATGGAACGCCTTTCGCAGCTAAAAGGTCATAACAAACGGTCTGCCCGATCGATCAACTGGATCGGTTCAGCTTGGAAATGGCTTGCCGGCAACCCTGACTCTGCGGATTGGGATAATATTCTGAAAAAAACTTATGACATCGTTATCAATAATAATCAGCAGTACCACATCAACAAAAGACTTGTGGAGGTAACCGCGGAAATGGCCAACAGAACCAATGAGTTGCTATCCCGGTTCAACAACGCAATTCGCTCGTCGGATGACCTGGCCGCTGAACAACTGTTGGTTCACAAACTTTCTGTGATTAACGAGAAAGTCAACGACTTGATTTTGGCATGCCAGCTAGCAAAAAGCTTGGTCGTCAACACCAACCTCCTAGACAAACGGGAAATGAACGATATACTCGCGGAAGTTGACACAATACCATTCAACAACGACGTTGAGGCTATAGAATACGGACAACCGTCCGTATATACCAACGGCACAATCCTACTGTACGTGCTGGCAATCCCCAAAGTGCGCAATGAAGTCTTCGACGCACTAATCGTCCGGTCACCCATCTATCAGGGGAAGAAAATCGACCTTCCGTTTTCAACAATGCTGACCAGCCGACATGAGACGTTCGGCGTCATCGCACCTTGCGGCACTATATCGAATACGACAATATGCAACCAAGCCGCAGTACGCAAGCTAGATGAGAGCGACTGCATCCCGAGGCTCCTAAAAGGAGGCGACGCGAGATGTACGTACCGAAACACGGACGAAGAAGTCATCGAACTGCTAAAAGATGACGTTATCTTTGCGTCCAACTACCGTGGCAATATGACAAGCTCCGCTAGTGTGAAATTTCTCAGCGGGACTTACTTGATTCGCCTGGAAAATGAAACCATCGAACTAGCTGGTATGCGTTTCACCAACAAGCAGTCAACCGCTGTACAGATAATTCCTCCCGTTCTCTCAAAAATAACGGAGAGAAAAAGCACTCTTGACTTGGGCTACGTACACGCGATCGGCGTGGAAAACATTAACCGTATCGCCGAGTTAGGAGACCACTACCGCGCCACAATAACAGTCGACGTAGCCATCATGATTGCCGTCATTCTTGCCTTCGGTGTCTTATGGTGCAAAGTTGTCATAGGCCCATGCAGGCGTGTACCCAGCGTGAGCCTAGAGTTACCTCGAGCCGCCGTGCATAACAGAGAGACTTCATCGACATCTGGTCCCCGGGACGTGGACGTTTAAAGAGGGAAGAGTTAAGATCATCGACCAGCTACCACGATCCAAGAGGTCGGTGATCTCGTCGAATCGGCATCGGATACCCGATACGCCACTTCCGATTCGCTTGTGTAGCACTTCTGCAACAATGGAATCGATCTACGCTGACGACTGCAACAATGCCCGCTTTTGCAGAACTGCTGATTATGCTAGATACTTAGTTTTATTAAACTTTCCATTATAATAATTTAAGATTGAATGAGTGAGTAATAAACGGAACCCCAACCGGTTTGAGCTGCGTTGGCTCGTGTTAATAAAAACAAAGACTAAATCTTTAACTTTAATATCAAAATAATATGTATTAAAATTTCCATAATAAAGTTGCGACTTAGGACACTCGATGCTTAAATGAGTCGCGAATTTTATGCGTCAAAGAGTAAAATTTTCATTTTTTGCTTGTACAGGAAGCAACCTTAAACTAATGGAGACATTCATGCACTTAGACTAGTATTTACTTGTATCTTTTGAAGTCTTCATCCGATTTGAAAAATTGTCACAATTTGTGCTGTACTAACACGAACTTTGTTCAAACAAATATAAACACTTATGAAAATCAAACAAATAAAATTAACTTTCTAATAAAAACCAATAAAACGAGCTTTTTTGATATGTTCTGCCAAACACCGCACAACCCACACAAATTCCAAAAAAAAAAAATATTGTGTAAATTATATTAATAACAAAATAAAACTTATTAAAATTTGCATAAAAAAGTTGCGACTCAATACACTCGATGCTCAAATTAGTCGTCAATTTTATTGTTTAATTTTTTGCTTGTGGCGGAAGCCACCTTAAACTAATTAAGAAATTCAAACACTTATACACGTTTTTACATATATCTTTTGAAGTTTTCATCCGATTTGAAAAATTGTCACAATTTGTGCTGTACTAACACGAACTTTGTTCAAACAAATATAAACACTTATGAAAAACAAACAAATAAAATTAAATTTCTAATAAAAACCAATAAAACGAGACTTTTTTATATGTTCTGCCAAACACCGCACAACCCACACAAATTTCCAAAAAAAAAAATATTGTGAAAATTATATTAATAACAAAATAAAACTTATTAAAATTTGCATCAAAAAGTTGCGACTCAATACACTCTGTGCTGAAAATAGTCGTCAATTTTATTGTTTAATTTTTTGCTTGTGGCGGAAGCCACCTTAAACTTATTAAGAAATTCAAACACTTATACACGTTTTTACATATATCTTTTGAAGTTTTCATCCGATTTGAAAAATTGTCACAATTTGTGCTGTACTAACACGAACTTTGTTCAAACAAATATAAACACTTATGAAAATCAAACAAATAAAATTAACTTTCTAATAAAAACCAATAAAACGAGCTTTTTTTATATGTTCTGCCAAACACCGCACAACCCACACAACCCACACAAATTCCAAAAAAAAAAAATATTGTGAAAATTATATTAATAACAAAATAAAACTTATTAAAATTTGCATAAAAAAGTTGCGACTCAATACACTCGATGCTCAAATTAGTCTTCAATTTTATTGTCTAATATTTTGCTTGTAGCGGAAGCCACCTTAAACTAATTAAGAAATTCAAGCACTCATACCAGTATTTACTTATATCTTTTGGAGTTTTCATCCGATTTGAAAAATTGTCTCAATTTGTGCTGTACTAACGCGAACTTTGTTAAAACAAATATAAACACTTATGAAAAACAAACAAATAAAATTAACTTTCTAATAAAAACCAATAAAACGAGACTTTTTTATATGTTCTGCCAAACACCGCACAACCCACACAAATTTCCACAAAAAAAAAAAAAATTGTGAAAATTATATTAATAACAAAATAAAACTTATTAAAATTTGCATCAAAAAGTTGCGACTCAATACACTCTGTGCTGAAATTAGTCGTCAATTTTATTGTTTAATTTTTTGCTTGTGGCGGATGCCACCTTAAACTAATTAAGAAATTCAAACACTTATACACGTTTTTACATATATCTTTTGAAGTTTTCATCCGATTTGAAAAATTGTCTCAATTTGTGCTGTACTAACACGAACTTTGTTCAAACAAATATAAACACTTATGAAAAACAAACAAATAAAATTAACTTTCTAATAAAAACCAATAAAACGAGACTTTTTATATGTTCTGCCAAACACCGCACAACCCACACAAATTTCCACAAAAAAAAAATATTGTGAAAATTATATTAATAACAAAATAAAACTTATTAAAATTTGCATCAAAAAGTTGCGACTCAATACACTATATGCTGAAATTAGTCGTCAATTTAATTGTTTAATTTTTTGCTTGTGGCGGAAGCCACCTTAAACTAATTAAGAAATTCAAACACTTATACACGTTTTAACATATACATATCTTTTGAAGTTTTCATCCAATTTGAAAAATTTTCTCAATTTGCTGTACTATGACGAACTTTGCTCAAACAAATATAAATATTTATGAAAAACACACAAATAATATTAACTTTCTAATAAAAACCAATAAAACGATCCTTTTTTATATGTTCTGCCAAACACCGCACAACCCACACAAATTTAAAAAAAAAAAATATTGTGAGAATTATATTAATAACAAAACAAAATCTATTAAAATTTGCATCAAAATGTTTCGACTCAATACACTCGATGCTGAAATTAGTCGTCAATTTTATTGTTTAATTTTTTGCTTGTGGCGGAAGCCACTTTAAACTAATTAAGAAATTCAAACACTTATACACGTTTTAACATATACATATCTTTTGAAGTTTTCATCCAATTTGAAAAATTTTCTCAATTTGCTGTACTATGACGAACTTTGCTCAAACAAATATAAATATTTATGAAAAACACACAAATAATATTAACTTTCTAATAAAAACCAATAAAACGATCCTTTTTTATATGTTCTGCCAAACACCGCACAACTCATACAAATTTACAAAAAAAAAAATATATATTGAGAAAATTATATTAATAACGAAATAAAATTTATTAAAATTTGCATCAAAAAGTTGCGACTCGATACTGAAATAAGTCGTAAATTTTATTGTCTAATATTTTGCTTGTAGCGGAAGCCACCTTAAACTAATTAAGAAATTCAAGCACTCATACCAGTATTTACTTATATCTTTTGGAGTTTTCATCCGATTTGAAAAATTGTCACAATTTGTGCTGTACTAACACGAACTTTGTTCAAACAAATATAAACACTTATGAAAAACAAACAAATAAAATTAACTTTGTAATAAAAACCAATAAAACGAGCCTTTTTTATATGTTCTGCCAAACACCGCACAACTCATACAAATTTACAAAAAAAAAAAAATATTGTGAAAATTATATTAATAACAAAATAAAATTTATTAAAATTTGCATAAAAAAGTTGTATTGTTTAATTTTTTGCTTGGAGCGGAAGCCACCTTAAACTAATTAAGAAATTCAAACACTTATACACGATTTAACATATACATATCTTTTGAAGTTTTCATCCAATTTGAAAAATTGTCTCAATTTGCTGTACTATGACGAACTTTGCTCAAACAAATATTAATATTTATGAAAAACAAACAAATAAAATAAACTTTCTAATAAAAACCAATAAAACGAGCCTTTTTTATATGTTCTGCCAAACACCGCACAACTCATACAAATTTACAAAAAAAAAAAAATATTGTGAAAATTATATTAATAACAAAACAAAATCTATTAAAATTTGCATCAAAAAGTTGCGACTCAATACACTCTATGCTGAAATTAGTCGTCAATTTTATTGTTTAATTTTTTGCTTGTAGCGGATGCCACCTTAAACTAATTAAGAAATTCAAGCACTCATACAAGTATTTACTTATATCTTTTGGAGTTTTCATCCGATTTGAAAAATTGTCACAATTTGTGCTGTACTAACACGAACTTTGTTCAAACAAATATAAACACTTATGAAAAACAAACAAATAAAATTAACTTTCTAATAAAAACCAATAAAACGAGACTTTTTTATATGTTCTGCCAAACACCGCACAACTCATACAAATTTACAAAAAAAAAAAATATATTGTGAAAATTATATTAATAACAAAATAAAATTTATTGAAATTTGCATCAAAAAGTTGCGACTCGATACTGAAATTAGAAGTCAATTTTATTGTCTAATATTTTGCTTGTAGCGGAAGCCACCTTAAACTAATTAAGAAATTCAAGCACTCATACCAGTATTTACTTATATCTTTTGGAGTTTTCATCCGATTTGAAAAATTGTCTCAATTTGTGCTGTACTAACGCGAACTTTGTTAAAACAAATATAAACACTTATGAAAAACAAACAAATAAAATTAACTTTCTAATAAAAACCAATAAAACGAGACTTTTTTATATGTTCTGCCAAACACCGCACAACCCACACAAATTTCCACAAAAAAAAAAAAAATTGTGAAAATTATATTAATAACAAAATAAAACTTATTAAAATTTGCATCAAAAAGTTGCGACTCAATACACTCTATGCTGAAATTAGTCGTCAATTTTATTGTTTAATTTTTTGCTTGTAGCGGATGCCACCTTAAACTAATTAAGAAATTCAAACACTTATACACGTTTTTACTTATTTCTTTTGAAGTTTTCATCCGATTTGAAAAATTGTCACAATTTGTGCTGTACTAACACGAACTTTGTTCAAACAAATATAAACACTTATGAAAAACAAACAAAAAAAATTAATTTTGTAATAAAAACCAATAAAACGGGCCTTTTTTATATTTTCTGCCAAACACCGCACAACTCATACAAATTTACAAAAAAAAAAAATATATTGAGAAAATTATATTAATAACAAAATAAAATTTATTGAAATTTGCATCAAAAAGTTGCGACTCGATACTGAAATTAGTCTTCAATTTTATTGTCTAATATTTTGCTTGTAGCGGAAGCCACCTTAAACTAATTAAGAAATTCAAGCACTCATACCAGTATTTACTTATATCTTTTGGAGTTTTCATCCGATTTGAAAAATTGTCTCAATTTGTGCTGTACTAACACGAACTTTGTTCAAACAAATATAAACACTTATGAAAAACAAACAAATAAAATTAACTTTCTAATAAAAAACAATAAAACGAGCCTTTTTTATATGTTCTGCCAAAAACCGCACAACTCACACAAATTTCCAAAACAAGAAAATATTGTGAAAATTATATTAATAACAAAACAAAATCTATTAAAATTTGCATCAAAATGTTGCGACTCAATACACCATAAGCTGAAATTAGTCGTCAATTTTATTGTTTAATTTTTTGCTTGTGGCGGAAGCCACCTTAAACTAATTAAGAAATGCAAACACTTATACACGTTTTAACATATATCTTTTGAAGTTTTCATCCGATTTGAAAAATTGTCACAATTTGTGCTGTACTAACACGAACTTTGTTCAAACAAATATAAACACTTATGAAAAACAAACAAATAAAATTAACTTTCTAATAAAAACCAATAAAACGATCATTTTTTATATGTTCTGCCAAACACCGCACAACTCATACAAATTTACAAAAAAAAAAAATAACTTGAGAAAATTATATTAATAACAAAATAAAATTTATTAAAATTTGCATCAAAAAGTTGCGACTCAATACACTATATGCTGAAATTAGTCGTCAATTTTATTGTTTAATTTTTTGCTTGTGGCGGAAGCCACCTTAAACTAATTAAGAAATGCAAACACTTATACACGTTTTAACATATATCTTTTGAAGTTTTCATCCGATTTGAAAAATTGTCACAATTTGTGCTGTACTAACACGAACTTTGTTCAAACAAATATAAACACTTATGAAAAACAAACAAATAAAATTAACTTTCTAATAAAAACCAATAAAACGAGCCTTTTTTATATGTTCTGCCAAAAACCGCACAACTCACACAAATTTCCAAAACAAGAAAATATTGTGAAAATTATATTAATAACAAAACAAAATCTATTAAAATTTGCATCAAAATGTTGCGACTCAATACACCATATGCTGAAATTAGTCGTCAATTTTATTGTTTAATTTTTTGCTTGTGGCGGAAGCCACCTTAAACTAATTAAGAAATGCAAACACTTATACACGTTTTAACATATATCTTTTGAAGTTTTCATCCGATTTGAAAAATTGTCACAATTTGTGCTGTACTAACACGAACTTTGTTCAAACAAATATAAACACTTATGAAAAACAAACAAAAAAAATTAATTTTGTAATAAAAACCAATAAAACGAGCCTTTTTTATATGTTCTGCCAAACACCGCACAACTCATACAAATTTACAAAAAAAAAAAATATATTGAGAAAATTATATTAATAACAAAATAAAATTTATTAAAATTTGCATCAAAAAGTTTCGACTCGATACTGAAATTAGTCTTCAATTTTATTGTCAAATATTTTGCTTGTAGCGGAAGCCACCTTAAACTAATTAAGAAATTCAAGCACTCATACCAGCATTTACTTATATCTTTTGGAGTTTTCATCCGATTTCAAAAATTGTCTCAATTTGTGCTGTACTAACACGAACATTGTTAAAACAAATATAAATATGCTGAAATTAGTCGTCAATTTTATTGTTTAATTTTTTGCTTGTGGCGGATGCCACCTTAAACTAATTAAGAAATTCCAACACTTATACACGTTTTTACATATATCTTTTGAAGTTTTCATCCGATTTGAAAAATTGTCACAATTTGTGCTGTACTAACACGAACTTTGTTCAAACAAATATAAACACTTATGAAAAACAAACAAATAAAATTAACTTTCTAATAAAAACCAATAAAACGAGCCTTTTTTATATGTTCTGCCAAACACCGCACAACCCACACAAATTTAAAAAAAAAAAAAAATTGTGAAAATTATATTAATAACAAAATAAAACTTATTAAAATTTGCATCAAAAAGTTGCGACTCAATACACTCTATGCTGAAATTAGTCTTCAATTTTATTGTCTAATATTTTGCTTGTAGCGGAAGCCACCTTAAACTAATTAAGAAATTCAAGCACTCATACCAGTATTTACTTATATCTTTTGGAGTTTTCATCCGATTTGAAAAATTGTCTCAATTTGTGCTGTACTAACACGAACTTTGTTAAAACAAATATAAATATTTATGAAAAACAAACAAATAAAATTAACTTTCTAATAAAAACCAATAAAACGAGACTTTTTTATATGTTCTGCCAAACACCGCACAACCCACACAAATTTCCAAAAAAAAAAATATTGTGAAAATTATATTAATAACAAAATAAAACTTATTAAAATTTGCATCAAAAAGTTGCGACTCAATACACTCTATGCTTAAATTAGTCGTCAATTTTATTGTTTAATTTTTTGCTTGTAGCGGATGCCACCTTAAACTAATTAAGAAATTCAAACACTTATACACGTTTTTACATATATCTTTTGAAGTTTTCATCCGATTTGAAAAATTGTCACAATTTGTGCTGTACTAACACGAACTTTGTTCAAACAAATATAAACACTTATGAAAAACAAACAAATAAAATTAACTTTCTAATAAAAACCAATAAAACGATCCTTTTTTATATGTTCTGCCAAACACCGCACAACTCATACAAATTTACAAAAAAAAAAAATATATTGAGAAAAATATATTAATAACAAAATAAAATTTATTGAAATTTGCATCAAAAAGTTGCGACTCGATACTGAAATTAGTAGTCAATTTTATTGTCTAATATTTTGCTTGTAGCGGAAGCCACCTTAAACTAATTAAGAAATTCAAGCACTCATACCAGTATTTACTTATATCTTTTGGAGTTTTCATCCGATTTGAAAAATTGTCTCAATTTGTGCTGTACTAACACGAACTTTGTTAAAACAAATATAAACACTTATGAAAAACAAACAAATAAAATTAACTTTCTAATAAAAACCAATAAAACGAGACTTTTTTATATGTTCTGCCAAACACCGCACAACCCACACAAATTTCCACAAAAAAAAAAAAAATTGTGAAAATTATATTAATAACAAAATAAAACTTATTAAAATTTGCATCAAAAAGTTGCGACTCAATACACTCTATGCTGAAATTAGTCGTCAATTTTATTGTTTAATTTTTTGCTTGTAGCGGATGCCACCTTAAACTAATTAAGAAATTCAAACACTTATACACGTTTTTACTTATATCTTTTGAAGTTTTCATCCGATTTGAAAAATTGTCACAATTTGTGCTGTACTAACACGAACTTTGTTCAAACAAATATAAACACTTATGAAAAACAAACAAAAAAAATTAATTTTGTAATAAAAACCAATAAAACGGGCCTTTTTTATATGTTCTGCCAAACACCGCACAACTCATACAAATTTACAAAAAAAAAAAAATATTGTGAAAATTATATTAATAACAAAACAAAATCTATTAAAATTTGCATCAAAAAGTTGCGACTCAATACACTCTATGCTGAAATTAGTCGTCAATTTTATTGTTTAATTTTTTGCTTGTAGCGGATGCCACCTTAAACTAATTAAGAAATTCAAGCACTCATACAAGTATTTACTTATATCTTTTGGAGTTTATTGTTATTGTTGAAGTTTTCATCCAATTTGAAAAATTGTCTCAATTTGCTGTACTATGACGAACTTTGCTCAAACAAATATTAATATTTATGAAAAACAAACAAATAAAATAAACTTTCTAATAAAAACCAATAAAACGAGCCTTTTTTATATGTTCTGCCAAACACCGCACAACTCATACAAATTTACAAAAAAAAAAAAATATTGTGAAAATTATATTAATAACAAAACAAAATCTATTAAAATTTGCATCAAAAAGTTGCGACTCAATACACTCTATGCTGAAATTAGTCGTCAATTTTATTGTTTAATTTTTTGCTTGTAGCGGATGCCACCTTAAACTAATTAAGAAATTCAAGCACTCATACAAGTATTTACTTATATCTTTTGGAGTTTTCATCCGATTTGAAAAATTGTCACAATTTGTGCTGTACTAACACGAACTTTGTTCAAACAAATATAAACACTTATGAAAAACAAACAAATAAAATTAACTTTCTAATAAAAACCAATAAAACGAGACTTTTTTATATGTTCTGCCAAACACCGCACAACTCATACAAATTTACAAAAAAATAAAAATATATTGTGAAAATTATATTAATAACAAAATAAAATTTATTGAAATTTGCATCAAAAAGTTGCGACTCGATACTGAAATTAGAAGTCAATTTTATTGTCTAATATTTTGCTTGTAGCGGAAGCCACCTTAAACTAATTAAGAAATTCAAGCACTCATACCAGTATTTACTTATATCTTTTGGAGTTTTCATCCGATTTGAAAAATTGTCTCAATTTGTGCTGTACTAACGCGAACTTTGTTAAAACAAATATAAACACTTATGAAAAACAAACAAATAAAATTAACTTTCTAATAAAAACCAATAAAACGAGACTTTTTTATATGTTCTGCCAAACACCGCACAACCCACACAAATTTCCACAAAAAAAAAAAAAATTGTGAAAATTATATTAATAACAAAATAAAACTTATTAAAATTTGCATCAAAAAGTTGCGACTCAATACACTCTATGCTGAAATTAGTCGTCAATTTTATTGTTTAATTTTTTGCTTGTGGCGGAAGCCACCTTAAACTAATTAAGAAATTCAAGCACTCATACCAGTATTTACTTATATCTTTTGGAGTTTTCATCCGATTTGAAAAATTGTCTCAATTTGTGCTGTACTAACGCGAACTTTGTTAAAACAAATATAAACACTTATGAAAAACAAACAAATAAAATTAACTTTCTAATAAAAACCAATAAAACGAGCCTTTTTTATATGTTCTGCCAAAAACCGCACAACTCACACAAATTTCCAAAACAAGAAAATATTGTGAAAATTATATTAATAACAAAACAAAATCTATTAAAATTTGCATCAAAATGTTGCGACTCAATACACCATAAGCTGAAATTAGTCGTCAATTTTATTGTTTAATTTTTTGCTTGTGGCGGAAGCCACCTTAAACTAATTAAGAAATGCAAACACTTATACACGTTTTAACATATATCTTTTGAAGTTTTCATCCGATTTGAAAAATTGTCACAATTTGTGCTGTACTAACACGAACTTTGTTCAAACAAATATAAACACTTATGAAAAACAAACAAATAAAATTAACTTTCTAATAAAAACCAATAAAACGATCCTTTTTTATATGTTCTGCCAAACACCGCACAACTCATACAAATTTACAAAAAAAAAAAATAACTTGAGAAAATTATATTAATAACAAAATAAAATTTATTAAAATTTGCATCAAAAAGTTGCGACTCAATACACTATATGCTGAAATTAGTCGTCAATTTTATTGTTTAATTTTTTGCTTGTGGCGGAAGCCACCTTAAACTAATTAAGAAATGCAAACACTTATACACGTTTTAACATATATCTTTTGAAGTTTTCATCCGATTTGAAAAATTGTCACAATTTGTGCTGTACTAACACGAACTTTGTTCAAACAAATATAAACACTTATGAAAAACAAACAAATAAAATTAACTTTCTAATAAAAACCAATAAAACGAGCCTTTTTTATATGTTCTGCCAAAAACCGCACAACTCACACAAATTTCCAAAACAAGAAAATATTGTGAAAATTATATTAATAACAAAACAAAATCTATTAAAATTTGCATCAAAATGTTGCGACTCAATACACCATATGCTGAAATTAGTCGTCAATTTTATTGTTTAATTTTTTGCTTGTGGCGGAAGCCACCTTAAACTAATTAAGAAATGCAAACACTTATACACGTTTTAACATATATCTTTTGAAGTTTTCATCCGATTTGAAAAATTGTCACAATTTGTGCTGTACTAACACGAACTTTGTTCAAACAAATATAAACACTTATGAAAAACAAACAAAAAAAATTAATTTTGTAATAAAAACCAATAAAACGAGCCTTTTTTATATGTTCTGCCAAACACCGCACAACTCATACAAATTTACAAAAAAAAAAAATATATTGAGAAAATTATATTAATAACAAAATAAAATTTATTAAAATTTGCATCAAAAAGTTTCGACTCGATACTGAAATTAGTCTTCAATTTTATTGTCTAATATTTTGCTTGTAGCGGAAGCCACCTTAAACTAATTAAGAAATTCAAGCACTCATACCAGCATTTACTTATATCTTTTGGAGTTTTCATCCGATTTCAAAAATTGTCTCAATTTGTGCTGTACTAACACGAACATTGTTAAAACAAATATAAATATGCTGAAATTAGTCGTCAATTTTATTGTTTAATTTTTTGCTTGTGGCGGATGCCACCTTAAACTAATTAAGAAATTCCAACACTTATACACGTTTTTACATATATCTTTTGAAGTTTTCATCCGATTTGAAAAATTGTCACAATTTGTGCTGTACTAACACGAACTTTGTTCAAACAAATATAAACACTTATGAAAAACAAACAAATACAATTAACTTTCTAATAAAAACCAATAAAACGAGCCTTTTTTATATGTTCTGCCAAACACCGCACAACCCACACAAATTTAAAAAAAAAAAAAAATTGTGAAAATTATATTAATAACAAAATAAAACTTATTAAAATTTGCATCAAAAAGTTGCGACTCAATACACTCTATGCTGAAATTAGTCTTCAATTTTATTGTCTAATATTTTGCTTGTAGCGGAAGCCACCTTAAACTAATTAAGAAATTCAAGCACTCATACCAGTATTTACTTATATCTTTTGGAGTTTTCATCCGATTTGAAAAATTGTCTCAATTTGTGCTGTACTAACACGAACTTTGTTAAAACAAATATAAATATTTATGAAAAACAAACAAATAAAATTAACTTTCTAATAAAAACCAATAAAACGAGACTTTTTTATATGTTCTGCCAAACACCGCACAACCCACACAAATTTCCAAAAAAAAAAATATTGTGAAAATTATATTAATAACAAAATAAAACTTATTAAAATTTGCATCAAAAAGTTGCGACTCAATACACTCTATGCTTAAATTAGTCGTCAATTTTATTGTTTAATTTTTTGCTTGTAGCGGATGCCACCTTAAACTAATTAAGAAATTCAAACACTTATACACGTTTTTACATATATCTTTTGAAGTTTTCATCCGATTTGAAAAATTGTCACAATTTGTGCTGTACTAACACGAACTTTGTTCAAACAAATATAAACACTTATGAAAAACAAACAAATAAAATTAACTTTCTAATAAAAACCAATAAAACGATCCTTTTTTATATGTTCTGCCAAACACCGCACAACTCATACAAATTTACAAAAAAAAAAAATATATTGAGAAAAATATATTAATAACAAAATAAAATTTATTGAAATTTGCATCAAAAAGTTGCGACTCGATACTGAAATTAGTAGTCAATTTTATTGTCTAATATTTTGCTTGTAGCGGAAGCCACCTTAAACTAATTAAGAAATTCAAGCACTCATACCAGTATTTACTTATATCTTTTGGAGTTTTCATCCGATTTGAAAAATTGTCTCAATTTGTGCTGTACTAACACGAACTTTGTTAAAACAAATATAAACACTTATGAAAAACAAACAAATAAAATTAACTTTCTAATAAAAACCAATAAAACGAGACTTTTTATATGTTCTGCCAAACACCGCACAACCCACACAAATTTCCACAAAAAAAAAATATTGTGAAAATTATATTAATAACAAAATAAAACTTATTAAAATTTGCATCAAAAAGTTGCGACTCAATACACTATATGCTGAAATTAGTCGTCAATTTTATTGTTTAAGTTTTTGCTTGTAGCGGATGCCACCTTATACTAATTAAGAAATTCAAGCACTCATACCAGTATTTACTTATATCTTTTGGAGTTTTCATCCGATTTGAAAAATTGTCTCAATTTGTGCTGTACTAACACGAACTTTGTTCAAACAAATATAAACACTTATGAAAAACAAACAAATAAAATTAACTTTCTAATAAAAACCAATAAAACGATCCTTTTTTATATGTTCTGCCAAACACCGCACAACTCATACAAATTTACAAAAAAAAAAAATATATTCAGAAAATTATATTAATAACAAAATAAAATGTATTAAAATTTGCTTCAAAAAGTTGCGACTCGATACTGAAATTAGTCGTCAATTTTATTGTCTAATATTTTGCTTGTAGCGGAAGCCACCTTAAACTAATTAAGAAATTCAAACACTTATACACGTTTTAACATATACATATCTTTTGAAGTTTTCATCCAATTTGAAAAATTTTCTCAATTTGCTGTACTATGACGAACTTTGCTCAAACAAATATAAATATTTATGAAAAACACACAAATAATATTAACTTTCTAATAAAAACCAATAAAACGATCCTTTTTTATATGTTCTGCCAAACACCGCACAACCCACACAAATTTAAAAAAAAAAAATATTGTGAAAATTATATTAATAACAAAACAAAATCTATTAAAATTTGCATCAAAATGTTTCGACTCAATACACTCGATGCTGAAATTAGTCGTCAATTTTATTGTTTAATTTTTTGCTTGTGGCGGAAGCCACCTTAAACTGATTAAGAAATTCAAACACTTATACACGTTTTAACATATACATATCTTTTGAAGTTTTCATCCAATTTGAAAAATTTTCTCAATTTGCTGTACTATGACGAACTTTGCTCAAACAAATATAAATATTTATGAAAAACACACAAATAATATTAACTTTCTAATAAAAACCAATAAAACGATCCTTTTTTATATGTTCTGCCAAACACCGCACAACTCATACAAATTTACAAAAAAAAAAAATATATTGAGAAAATTATATTAATAACAAAATAAAATGTATTAAAATTTGCATCAAAAAGTTGCGACTCGATACTGAAATTAGTCGTCAATTTTATTGTCTAATATTTTGCTTGTAGCGGAAGCCACCTTAAACTAATTAAGAAATTCAAGCACTCATACCAGTATTTACTTATATCTTTTGGAGTTTTCATCCGATTTGAAAAATTGTCTCAATTTGTGCTGTACTAACACGAACTTTGTTCAAACAAATATAAACACTTATGAAAAACAAACAAATAAAATTAACTTTCTAATAAAAACCAATAAAACGAGACTTTTTATATGTTCTGCCAAACACCACACAACCCACACAAATTTCCAAAAAAAAAAAATATTGTGAAAAGTATATTAATAACAAAATAAAACTTATTAAAATTTGCATCAAAAAGTTGCGACTCAATACACTATATGCTGAAATTAGTCGTCAATTTTATTGTTTAAGTTTTTGCTTGTAGCGGATGCCACCTTATACTAATTAAGAAATTCAAGCACTCATACCAGTATTTACTTATATCTTTTGGAGTTTTCATCCGATTTGAAAAATTGTCTCAATTTGTGCTGTACTAACACGAACTTTGTTCAAACAAATATAAACACTTATGAAAAACAAACAAATAAAATTAACTTTCTAATAAAAACCAATAATACGAGACTTTTTTATATGTTCTGCCAAACACCGCACAACCCACACAAATTTAAAAAAAAAAAATATTGTGAAAATTATATTAATAACAAAATAAAACTTATTAAAATTTGCATCAAAAAGTTGCGACTCAATACACTATATGCTGAAATTAGTCGTCAATTTTATTGTTTAATTTTTTGCTTGTAGCGGAAGCCACCTTAAACTAATTAAGAAATTCAAACACTTATACACGTTTTAACATATACATATCTTTTGAAGTTTTCATCCAATTTGAAAAATTTTCTCAATTTGCTGTACTATGACGAACTTTGCTCAAACAAATATAAATATTTATGAAAAACACACAAATAATATTAACTTTCTAATAAAAACCAATAAAACGATCCTTTTTTATATGTTCTGCCAAACACCGCACAACCCACACAAATTTAAAAAAAAAAAATATTGTGAAAATTATATTAATAACAAAACAAAATCTATTAAAATTTGCATCAAAATGTTTCGACTCAATACACTCGATGCTGAAATTAGTCGTCAATTTTATTGTTTAATTTTTTGCTTGTGGCGGAAGCCACCTTAAACTGATTAAGAAATTCAAACACTTATACACGTTTTAACATATACATATCTTTTGAAGTTTTCATCCAATTTGAAAAATTTTCTCAATTTGCTGTACTATGACGAACTTTGCTCAAACAAATATAAATATTTATGAAAAACACACAAATAATATTAACTTTCTAATAAAAACCAATAAAACGATCCTTTTTTACATGTTCTGCCAAACACCGCACAACTCATACAAATTTACAAAAAAAAAAAATATATTGAGAAAATTATATTAATAACAAAATAAAATGTATTAAAATTTGCATCAAAAAGTTGCGACTCGATACTGAAATTAGTAGTCAATTTTATTGTCTAATATTTTGCTTGTAGCGGAAGCCACCTTAAACTAATTAAGAAATTCAAGCACTCATACCAGTATTTACTTATATCTTTTGGAGTTTTCATCCGATTTGAAAAATTGTCTCAATTTGTGCTGTACTAACACGAACTTTGTTCAAACAAATATAAACACTTATGAAAAACAAACAAATAAAATTAACTTTCTAATATAAACCAATAAAACGATCCTTTTTTATATGTTCTGCCAAACACCGCACAACTCATACAAATTTACAAAAAAAAAAAATATATTGAGAAAATTATATTAATAACAAAATAAAATGTATTAAAATTTGCATCAAAAAGTTGCGACTCGATACTGAAATTAGTCGTCAATTTTATTGTCTAATATTTTGCTTGTAGCGGAAGCCACCTTAACTAATTAAGAAATTCAAGCACTCATACCAGTATTTACTTATATCTTTTGGAGTTTTCATCCGATTTGAAAAATTGTCTCAATTTGTGCTGTACTAACACGAACTTTGTTCAAACAAATATAAACACTTATGAAAAACAAACAAATAAAATTAACTTTCTAATAAAAACCAATAAAACGAGACTTTTTATATGTTCTGCCAAACACCGCACAACCCACACAAATTTCCAAAAAAAAAAAATATTGTGAAAAGTATATTAATAACAAAATAAAACTTATTAAAATTTGCATCAAAAAGTTGCGACTCAATACACTATATGCTGAAATTAGTCGTCAATTTTATTGTTTAAGTTTTTGCTTGTAGCGGATGCCACCTTATACTAATTAAGAAATTCAAGCACTCATACCAGTATTTACTTATATCTTTTGGAGTTTTCATCCGATTTGAAAAATTGTCTCAATTTGTGCTGTACTAACACGAACTTTGTTCAAACAAATATAAACACTTATGAAAAACAAACAAATAAAATTAACTTTCTAATAAAAACCAATAATACGAGACTTTTTTATATGTTCTGCCAAACACCGCACAACCCACACAAATTTCCAAAAAAAAAAATATTGTGAAAATTATATTAATAACAAAATAAAACTTATTAAAATTTGCATCAAAAAGTTGCGACTCAATACACTATATGCTGAAATTAGTCGTCAATTTTATTGTTTAATTTTTTGCTTGTAGCGGAAGCCACCTTAAACTAATTAAGAAATTCAAACACTTATACACGTTTTAACATATACATATCTTTTGAAGTTTTCATCCAATTTGAAAAATTTTCTCAATTTGCTGTACTATGACGAACTTTGCTCAAACAAATATAAATATTTATGAAAAACACACAAATAATATTAACTTTCTAATAAAAACCAATAAAACGATCCTTTTTTATATGTTCTGCCAAACACCGCACAACCCACACAAATTTAAAAAAAAAAAATATTGTGAAAATTATATTAATAACAAAACAAAATCTATTAAAATTTGCATCAAAATGTTTCGACTCAATACACTCGATGCTGAAATTAGTCGTCAATTTTATTGTTTAATTTTTTGCTTGTGGCGGAAGCCACCTTAAACTAATTAAGAAATTCAAACACTTATACACGTTTTAACATATACATATCTTTTGAAGTTTTCATCCAATTTGAAAAATTTTCTCAATTTGCTGTACTATGACGAACTTTGCTCAAACAAATATAAATATTTATGAAAAACACACAAATAATATTAACTTTCTAATAAAAACCAATAAAACGATCCTTTTTTATATGTTCTGCCAAACACCGCACAACTCATACAAATTTACAAAAAAAAAAAATATATTGAGAAAATTATATTAATAACAAAATAAAATGTATTAAAATTTGCATCAAAATGTTGCGACTCGATACTGAAATTAGTCGTCAATTTTATTGTCTAATATTTTGCTTGTAGCGGAAGCCACCTTAAACTAATTAAGAAATTCAAGCACTCATACCAGTATTTACTTATATCTTTTGGAGTTTTCATCCGATTTGAAAAATTGTCACAATTTGTGCTGTACTAATACGAACTTTGTTCAAACAAATATAAACACTTATGAAAAACAAACAAAAAAAATTAACTTTGTAATAAAAACCAATAAAACGAGCATTTTTGATATGTTCAGCCAAACACCACACAACTCATACAAATTTACAAAAAAAAAAATATATATTGAGAAAATTATATTAATAACAAAATAAAATTTATTAAAATTTGCATCAAAAAGTTGCGACTCGATACTGAAATAATCGTAAATTTTATTGTCTAATATTTTGCTTGTAGCGGAAGCCACCTTAAACTAATTAAGAAATTCAAGCACTCATACCAGTATTTACTTATATCTTTTGGAGTTTTCATCCGATTTGAAAAATTGTCACAATTTGTGCTGTACTAACACGAACTTTGTTCAAACAAATATAAACACTTATGAAAAACAAACAAATAAAATTAACTTTCTAATAAAAACCAATAAAACGATCCTTTTTTATATGTTCTGCCAAACACCGCACAACTCATACAAATTTAAAAAAAAAAAAAATATATTGAGAAAATTATATTAATAACAAAATAAAATTTATTAAAATTTGCATAAAAAAGTTTTATTGTTTAATTTTTTGCTTGGAGCGGAAGCCACCTTAAACAAATTAAGAAATGCAAACACTTATACACGTTTTAACATATATCTTTTGAAGTTTTCATCCGATTTGAAAAATTGTCACAATTTGTGCTGTACTAACACGAACTTTGTTCGAACAAATGTAAACACTTATGAAAAACAAACAAAAAAAATTAATTTTGTAATAAAAACCAATAAAACGAGCCTTTTTTATATGTTCTGCCAAACACCGCACAACTCATACAAATTTACAAAAAAAAAAAATATATTGAGAAAATTATATTAATAACAAAATAAAATTTATTAAAATTTGCATCAAAAAGTTGCGAGTCGATACTGAAATTAGTCTTCAATTTTATTGTCTAATATTTTGCTTGTAGCGGAAGCCACCTTAAACTAATTAAGAAATTCAAGCACTCATACCAGTATTTACTTATATCTTTTGGAGTTTTCATCCGATTTGAAAAATTGTCTCAATTTGTGCTGTACTAACACGAACTTTGTTAAAACAAATATAAATATTTATGAAAAACAAACAAATAAAATTAACTTTCTAATAAAAACCAATAAAACGAGACTTTTTTATATGTTCTGCCAAACACCGCACAACCCACACAAATTTCCAAAAAAAAAAATATTGTGAAAATTATATTAATAACAAAATAAAACTTATTAAAATTTGCATCAAAAAGTTGCGACTCAATACACTCTGTGCTGAAATTAGTCGTCAATTTTATTGTTTAATTTTTTGCATGTGGCGGATGCCACCTTAAACTAATTAAGAAATTCAAACACTTATACACGTTTTTACATATATCTTTTGAAGTTTTCATCCGATTTGAAAAATTGTCTCAATTTGTGCTGTACTAACACGAACTTTGTTCAAACAAATATAAACACTTATGAAAAACAAACAAATAAAATTAACTTTCTAATAAAAACCAATAAAACGAGCCTTTTTTATATGTTCTGCCAAACACCGCACAACCCACACAAATTTCCAAAAAAAAAAAAAAAATGTGAAAATTATATTAATAACAAAATAAAACTTATTAAAATTTGCATCAAAAAGTTGCGACTCAATACACTATATGCTGAAATTAGTCGTCAATTTTATTGTTTAATTTTTTGCTTGTAGCGGAAGCCACCTTAAACTAATTAAGAAATTCAAACACTTATACACGTTTTAACATATACATATCTTTTGAAGTTTTCATCCAATTTGAAAAATTTTCTCAATTTGCTGTACTATGACGAACTTTGCTCAAACAAATATAAATATTTATGAAAAACACACAAATAATATTAACTTTCTAATAAAAACCAATAAAACGATCCTTTTTTATATGTTCTGCCAAATACCGCACAACTCATACAAATTTACAAAAAAAAAAAATATATTGAGAAAATTATATTAATAACAAAATAAAATGTATTAAAATTTGCATCAAAAAGTTGCGACTCAATACACTTGATGCTAAATTAGTCGTCAATTTTATTGTTTAATTTTTGCTTGGAGCGGAAGCCACCTTAAACTAATTAAGAAATTCAAACACTTATACACGTTTTTACTTATATCTTTTGGAGTTTTCATCCGATTTGAAAAATTGTCACAATTTGTGCTGTACTAACACGAACTTTGTTCAAACAAATATAAACACATGAAAAACAAACAAAAAAAATTAACTTTGTAATAAAAACCAATAAAACGAGCATTTTTTATATGTTCAGCCAAACACCACACAACTCATACAAATTTACAAAAAAAAAAATATATATTGAGAAAATTATATTAATAACAAAATAAAATTTATTAAAATTTGCATCAAAAAGTTGCGACTCGATACTGAAATAAGTCGTAAATTTTATTGTTTAATTTTTTGCTTGGAGCGGAAGCCACCTTAAACTAATTGAGAAATTCAAACACTTATACACGTTTTAACATATACATATCTTTTGAAGTTTTCATCCAATTTGAAAAATTGTCACAATTTGTGCTGTACTAACACGAACTTTGTTCAAACAAATATAAATATTTATGAAAAACAAACAAATAAAATAAACTTTCTAATAAAAACCAATAAAACGAGCCTTTTTTATATGTTCTGCCAAACACCGCACAACTCACACAAATTTCCAAAACAAAAAAATATTGTGAAAATTATATTAATAACAAAACAAAATCTATTAAAATTTGCATCAAAAAGTTGCGACTCAATACACTCTATGCTGAAATTAGTCGTCAATTTTATTGTTTAATTTTTTGCTTGTAGCGGATGCCACCTTAAACTAATTAAGAAATTCAAACACTTATACACGTTTTTACTTATATCTTTTGAAGTTTTCATCCGATTTGAAAAATTGTCACAATTTGTGCTGTACTAACACGAACTTTGTTCAAACAAATATAAACACTTATGAAAAACAAACAAATAAAATTAACTTTCTAATAAAAACCAATAAAACGATCCTTTTTTATATGTTCTGCCAAACACCGCACAACTCATACAAATTTACAAAAAAAAAAAATATATTGAGAAAATTATATTCATAACAAAATAAAATTTATTGAAATTTGCATCAAAAAGTTGCGACTCGATACTGAAATTAGAAGTCAATTTTATTGTCTAATATTTTGCTTGTAGCGGAAGCCACCTTAAACTAATTAAGAAATTCAAGCACTCATACCCGTATTTACTTATATCTTTTGGAGTTTTCATCCGATTTGAAAAATTGTCACAATTTGTGCTGTACTAACACGAACTTTGTTCAAACAAATATAAACACTTATGAAAAACAAACAAATAAAATTAACTTTGTAATAAAAACCAATAAAACGAGCCTTTTTTATATGTTCTGCCAAACACCGCACAAACTCATACAAATTACCAAAAAAAAAAAAATATTGTGAAAATTATATTAATAACAAAATAAAACTTATTAAAATTTGCATCAAAAAGTTGCGACTCAATACACTATATGCTGAAATTAGTCGTCAATTTTATTGTTTAATTTTTTGCTTGTAGCGTATGCCACCTTAAACTAATTAAGAAATTCAAGCACTCATACCAGTATTTACTTATATCTTTTGGAGTTTTCATCAGATTTGAAAAATTGTCACAATTTGTGCTGTACTAACACGAACTTTGTTCAAACAAATATAAACACTTATGAAAAACAAACAAATAAAATTAACTTTCTAATAAAAACCAAAAAAACGATCCTTTTTTATATGTTCTGCCAAACACCGCACAACTCATTCAAATTTACAAAAAAAACAAATATATTGTGAAAATTATATTAATAACAAAATAAAATTTATTAAAATTTGCATAAAAAAGTTTTATTGTTTAATTTTTTGCTTGGAGCGGAAGCCACCTTAAACAAATTGAGAAATTCAAACACTTATACACGTTTTAACATATACATATCTTTTGAAGTTTTCATCCAATTTGAAAAATTGTCTCAATTTGCTGGACTATGACGAACTTTGCTCAAACAAATATAAATATTTATGAAAAACAAACAAATAAAATTAACTTTCTAATAAAAACCAATAAAACGAGACTTTTTTATATGTTCTGCCAAACACCGCACAACCCACACAAATTTCCAAAAAAAAAAATATTGTGAAAATTATATTAATAACAAAATAAAACTTATTAAAATTTGCAACAAAAAGTTGCGACTCAATACACTCTGTGCTGAAATTAGTCGTCAATTTTATTGTTTAATTTTTTGCTTGTGGCGGATGCCACCTTAAACTAATTAAGAAATTCAAACACTTATACACGTTTGTACATATATCTTTTGAAGTTTTCATCCGATTTGAAAAATTGTCTCAATTTGTGCTGTACTAACACGAACTTTGTTCAAACAAATATAAACACTTATGAAAAACAAACAAATAAAATTAACTTTCTAATAAAAACCAATAAAACGAGCCTTTTTTATATGTTCTGCCAAACACCGCACAACCCACACAAATTTCCAAAAAAAAAAATATTGTGAAAATTATATTAATAACAAAATAAAACTTATTAAAATTTGCATCAAAAAGTTGCGACTCAATACACTATATGCTGAAATTAGTCGTCAATTTTATTGTTTAATTTTTTGCTTGTAGCGGAAGCCACCTTAAACTAATTAAGAAATTCAAACACTTATACACGTTTTAACATATACATATCTTTTGAAGTTTTCATCCAATTTGAAAAATTTTCTCAATTTGCTGTACTATGACGAACTTTGCTCAAACAAATATAAATATTTATGAAAAACACACAAATAATATTAACTTTCTAATAAAAACCAATAAAACGATCCTTTTTTATATGTTCTGCCAAACACCGCACAACCCACACAAATTTAAAAAAAAAAAATATTGTGAAAATTATATTAATAACAAAACAAAATCTATTAAAATTTGCATCAAAATGTTTCGACTCAATACACTCGATGCTGAAATTAGTCGTCAATTTTATTGTTTAATTTTTTGCTTGTGGCGGAAGCCACCTTAAACTAATTAAGAAATTCAAACACTTATACACGTTTTAACATACACATATCTTTTGAAGTTTTCATCCAATTTGAAAAATTTTCTCAATTTGCTGTACTATGACGAACTTTGCTCAAACAAATATAAATATTTATGAAAAACACACAAATAATATTAACTTTCTAATAAAAACCAATAAAACGATCCTTTTTTATATGTTCTGCCAAACACCGCACAACTCATACAAATTTACAAAAAAAAAAAATATATTGAGAAAATTATATTAATAACAAAATAAAATGTATTAAAATTTGCATCAAAAAGTTGCGACTCGATACTGAAATTAGTCGTCAATTTTATTGTCTAATATTTTGCTTGTAGCGGAAGCCACCTTAAACTAATTAAGAAATTCAAGCACTCATACCAGTATTTACTTATATCTTTTGGAGTTTTCATCCGATTTGAAAAATTGTCACAATTTGTGCTGTACTAATACGAACTTTGTTCAAACAAATATAAACACATGAAAAACAAACAAAAAAAATTAACTTTGTAATAAAAACCAATAAAACGAGCATTTTTTATATGTTCAGCCAAACACCACACAACTCATACAAATTTACAAAAAAAAAAATATATATTGAGAAAATTATATTAATAACAAAATAAAATTTATTAAAATTTGCATCAAAAAGTTGCGACTCGATACTGAAATAAGTCGTAAATTTTATTGTCTAATATTTTGCTTGTAGCGGAAGCCACCTTAAACTAATTAAGAAATTCAAGCACTCATACCAGTATTTACTTATATCTTTTGGAGTTTTCATCCGATTTGAAAAATTGTCACAATTTGTGCTGTACTAACACGAACTTTGTTCAAACAAATATAAACACTTATGAAAAACAAACAAATAAAATTAACTTTGTAATAAAAACCAATAAAACGAGCCTTTTTTATATGTTCTGCCAAACACCGCACAACTCATACAAATTTACAAAAAAAAAAAAATATTGTGAAAATTATATTAATAACAAAATAAAATTTATTAAAATTTGCATAAAAAAGTTGTATTGTTTAATTTTTTGCTTGGAGCGGAAGCCACCTTAAACTAATTGAGAAATTCAAACACTTATACACGTTTTAACATATACATATCTTTTGAAGTTTTCATCCAATTTGAAAAATTGTCACAATTTGTGCTGTACTAACACGAACTTTGTTCAAACAAATATAAATATTTATGAAAAACAAACAAATAAAATAAACTTTCTAATAAAAACCAATAAAACGAGCCTTTTTTATATGTTCTGCCAAACACCGCACAACTCACACAAATTTCCAAAACAAAAAAATATTGTGAAAATTATATTAATAACAAAACAAAATCTATTAAAATTTGCATCAAAAAGTTGCGACTCAATACACTCTATGCTGAAATTAGTCGTCAATTTTATTGTTTAATTTTTTGCTTGTAGCGGATGCCACCTTAAACTAATTAAGAAATTCAAACACTTATACACGTTTTTACTTATATCTTTTGAAGTTTTCATCCGATTTGAAAAATTGTCACAATTTGTGCTGTACTAACACGAACTTTGTTCAAACAAATATAAACACTTATGAAAAACAAACAAATAAAATTAACTTTCTAATAAAAACCAATAAAACGATCCTTTTTTATATGTTCTGCCAAACACCGCACAACTCATACAAATTTACAAAAAAAAAAATATTGTGAAAATTATATTAATAACAAAATAAAACTTATTAAAATTTGCATCAAAAAGTTGCGACTCAATACACTATATGCTGAAATTAGTCGTCAATTTTATTGTTTAATTTTTTGCTTGTAGCGTATGCCACCTTAAACTAATTAAGAAATTCAAACACTTATACACGTTTTTACATATATCTTTTGAAGTTTTCATCCGATTTGAAAAATTTTCTCAATTTGTGCTGTACTAACACGAACTTTGTTCACACAAATATAAACACTTATGAAAAACAAACAAATAAAATTAACTTTCTAATAAAAACCAATAAAACGAGCCTTTTTTATATGTTCTGCCAAACACCGCACAACCCACACAAATTTCCAAAAAAAAAAATATTGTGAAAATTATATTAATAACAAAATAAAATTTATTGAAATTTGCATCAAAAAGTAGCGACTCAATACACTATATGCTGAAATTAGTCGTCAATTTTATTGTTTAATTTTTTGCTTGTAGCGTATGCCACCTTAAACTAATTAAGAAATTCAAGCACTCATACCAGTATTTACTTATATCTTTTGGAGTTTTCATCCGATTTGAAAAATTGTCACAATTTGTGCTGTACTAATACGAACTTTGTTCAAACAAATATAAACACATGAAAAACAAACAAAAAAAATTAACTTTGTAATAAAAACCAATAAAACGAGCATTTTTTATATGTTCAGCCAAACACCACACAACTCATACAAATTTACAAAAAAAAAAATATATATTGAGAAAATTATATTAATAACAAAATAAAACTTATTAAAATTTGCATCAAAAAGTTGCGACTCCATACTGAAATAAGTCGTAAATTTTATTGTCTAATATTTTGCTTGTAGCGGAAGCCACCTTAAACTAATTAAGAAATTCAAGCACTCATACCAGTATTTACTTATATCTTTTGGAGTTTTCATCCGATTTGAAAAATTGTCACAATTTGTGCTGTACTAATACGAACTTTGTTCAAACAAATATAAACACATGAAAAACAAACAAAAAAAATTAACTTTCTAATAAAAACCAATAAAACGATCCTTTTTTATATGTTCTGCCAAACACCGCACAACTCATACAAATTTACAAAAAAAAAAAATATATTGAGAAAATTATATTCATAACAAAATAAAATTTATTGAAATTTGCATCAAAAAGTTGCGACTCGATACTGAAATTAGAAGTCAATTTTATTGTCTAATATTTTGCTTGTAGCGGAAGCCACCTTAAACTAATTAAGAAATTCAAGCACTCATACCAGTATTTACTTATATCTTTTGGAGTTTTCATCCGATTTGAAAAATTGTCACAATTTGTGCTGTACTAACACGAACTTTGTTCAAACAAATATAAACACTTATGAAAAACAAACAAATAAAATTAACTTTCTAATAAAAACCAATAAAACGATCCTTTTTTATATGTTCTGCCAAACACCGCACAACTCATTCAAATTTACAAAAAAAACAAATATATTGTGAAAATTATATTAATAACAAAATAAAATTTATTAAAATTTGCATAAAAAAGTTTTATTGTTTAATTTTTTGCTTGGAGCGGAAGCCACCTTAAACTAATTGAGAAATTCAAACACTTATACACGTTTTAACATATACATATCTTTTGAAGTTTTCATCCAATTTGAAAAATTGTCTCAATTTGCTGGACTATGACGAACTTTGCTCAAACAAATATAAATATTTATGAAAAACAAACAAATAAAATTAACTTTCTAATAAAAACCAATAAAACGAGACTTTTTTATATGTTCTGCCAAACACCGCACAACCCACACAAATTTCCAAAAAAAAAAATATTGTGAAAATTATATTAATAACAAAATAAAACTTATTAAAATTTGCATCAAAAAGTTGCGACTGAATACACTCTGTGCTGAAATTAGTCGTCAATTTTATTGTTTAATTTTTTGCTTGTGGCGGATGCCACCTTAAACTAATTAAGAAATTCAAACACTTATACACGTTTTTACATATATCTTTTGAAGTTTTCATCCGATTTGAAAAATTGTCTCAATTTGTGCTGTACTAACACGAACTTTGTTCAAACAAATATAAACACTTATGAAAAACAAACAAATAAAATTAACTTTCTAATAAAAACCAATAAAACGAGCCTTTTTTATATGTTCTGCCAAACACCGCACAACCCACACAAATTTCCAAAAAAAAAAATATTGTGAAAATTATATTAATAACAAAATAAAACTTATTAAAATTTGCATCAAAAAGTTGCGACTCAATACACTATATGCTGAAATTAGTCGTCAATTTTATTGTTTAATTTTTTGCTTGTAGCGGAAGCCACCTAAAACTAATTAAGAAATTCAAACACTTATACACGTTTTAACATATACATATCTTTTGAAGTTTTCATCCAATTTGAAAAATTTTCTCAATTTGCTGTACTATGACGAACTTTGCTCAAACAAATATAAATATTTATGAAAAACACACAAATAATATTAACTTTCTAATAAAAACCAATAAAACGATCCTTTTTTATATGTTCTGCCAAACACCGCACAACCCACACAAATTTAAAAAAAAAAAATATTGTGAAAATTATATTAATAACAAAACAAAATCTATTAAAATTTGCATCAAAATGTTTCGACTCAATACACTCGATGCTGAAATTAGTCGTCAATTTTATTGTTTAATTTTTTGCTTGTGGCGGAAGCCACCTTAAACTAATTAAGAAATTCAAACACTTATACACGTTTTAACATATACATATCTTTTGAAGTTTTCATCCAATTTGAAAAATTTTCTCAATTTGCTGTACTATGACGAACTTTGCTCAAACAAATATAAATATTTATGAAAAACACACAAATAATATTAACTTTCTAATAAAAACCAATAAAACGATCCTTTTTTATATGTTCTGCCAAACACCGCACAACTCATACAAATTTACAAAAAAAAAAAATATATTGAGAAAATTATATTAATAACAAAATAAAATGTATTAAAATTTGCATCAAAAAGTTGCGACTCGATACTGAAATTAGTCGTCAATTTTATTGTCTAATATTTTGCTTGTAGCGGAAGCCACCTTAAACTAATTAAGAAATTCAAGCACTCATACCAGTATTTACTTATATCTTTTGGAGTTTTCATCCGATTTGAAAAATTGTCACAATTTGTGCTGTACTAACACGAACTTTGTTCAAACAAATATAAACACTTATGAAAAACAAACAAATAAAATTAACTTTGTAATAAAAACCAATAAAACGAGCCTTTTTTATATGTTCTGCCAAACACCGCACAACTCATACAAATTTACAAAAAAAAAAAAATATTGTGCAAATTATATTAATAACAAAATAAAATTTATTAAAATTTGCATAAAAAAGTTGTATTGTTTAATTTTTTGCTTGGAGCGGAAGCCACCTTAAACTAATTGAGAAATTCAAACACTTATACACGTTTTAACATATACATATCTTTTGAAGTTTTCATCCAATTTGAAAAATTGTCACAATTTGTGCTGTACTAACACGAACTTTGTTCAAACAAATATAAATATTTATGAAAAACAAACAAATAAAATAAACTTTCTAATAAAAACCAATAAAACGAGCCTTTTTTATATGTTCTGCCAAACACCGCACAACTCACACAAATTTCCAAAACAAAAAAATATTGTGAAAATTATATTAATAACAAAACAAAATCTATTAAAATTTGCATCAAAAAGTTGCGACTCAATACACTCTATGCTGAAATTAGTCGTCAATTTTATTGTTTAATTTTTTGCTTGTAGCGGATGCCACCTTAAACTAATTAAGAAATTCAAACACTTATACACGTTTTTACTTATATCTTTTGAAGTTTTCATCCGATTTGAAAAATTGTCACAATTTGTGCTGTACTAACACGAACTTTGTTCAAACAAATATAAACACTTATGAAAAACAAACAAATAAAATTAACTTTCTAATAAAAACCAATAAAACGATCCTTTTTTATATGTTCTGCCAAACACCGCACAACTCATACAAATTTACAAAAAAAAAAATATTGTGAAAATTATATTAATAACAAAATAAAACTTATTAAAATTTGCATCAAAAAGTTGCGACTCAATACACTCTATGCTTAAATTAGTCGTCAATTTTATTGTTTAATTTTTTGCTTGTAGCGTATGCCACCTTAAACTAATTAAGAAATTCAAACACTTATACACGTTTTTACATATATCTTTTGAAGTTTTCATCCGATTTGAAAAATTTTCTCAATTTGTGCTGTACTAACACGAACTTTGTTCAAACAAATATAAACACTTATGAAAAACAAACAAATAAAATTAACTTTCTAATAAAAACCAATAAAACGATCCTTTTTTATATGTTCTGCCAAACACCGCACAACTCATACAAATTTACAAAAAAAAAAAATATATTGAGAAAAATATATTAATAACAAAATAAAATTTATTGAAATTTGCATCAAAAAGTAGCGACTCAATACACTATATGCTGAAATTAGTCGTCAATTTTATTGTTTAATTTTTTGCTTGTAGCGTATGCCACCTTAAACTAATTAAGAAATTCAAGCACTCATACCAGTATTTACTTATATCTTTTGGAGTTTTCATCCGATTTGAAAAATTGTCACAATTTGTGCTGTACTAATACGAACTTTGTTCAAACAAATATAAACACATGAAAAACAAACAAAAAAAATTAACTTTGTAATAAAAACCAATAAAACGATCCTTTTTTATATGTTCTGCCAAACACCGCACAATTCATTCAAATTTACAAAAAAAAAAATATATATTGAGAAAATTATATTAATAACAAAATAAAATTTATTAAAATTTGCATCAAAAAGTTGCGACTCCATACTGAAATAAGTCGTAAATTTTATTGTCTAATATTTTGCTTGTAGCGGAAGCCACCTTAAACTAATTAAGAAATTCAAGCACTCATACCAGTATTTACTTATATCTTTTGGAGTTTTCATCCGATTTGAAAAATTGTCACAATTTTTGCTGTACTAACACGAACTTTGTTCAAACAAATATAAACACTTATGAAAAACAAACAAATAAAATTAACTTTCTAATAAAAACCAATAAAAAGATCCTTTTTTATATGTTCTGCCAAACACCGCACAATTCATTCAAATTTACAAAAAAAAAAAATATATTGTGAAAATTATATTAATAACAAAATAAAATTTATTAAAATTTGCATAAAAAAGTTTTATTGTTTAATTTTTTGCTTGGAGCGGAAGCCACCTTAAACAAATTGAGAAATTCAAACACTTATACACGTTTTAACATATACATATCTTTTGAAGTTTTCATCCAATTTGAAAAATTGTCTCAATTTGCTGGACTATGACGAACTTTGCTCAAACAAATATAAATATTTATGAAAAACAAACAAATAAAATAAACTTTCTAATAAAAACCAATAAAACGAGCCTTTTTTATATGTTCTGCCAAACACCGCACAACTCACACAAATTTCCAAAACAAAAAAATATTGTGAAAATTATATTAATAACAAAACAAAATCTATTAAAATTTGCATCAAAATGTTGCGACTCAATACACTCGATGCTGAAATTAGTCGTCAATTTTATTGTTTAATTTTTTGCTTGTGGCGGAAGCCACCTTAAACTAATTAAGAAATGCAAACACTTATACACGTTTTAACATATATCTTTTGAAGTTTTCATCCGATTTGAAAAATTGTCACAATTTGTGCTGTACTAACACGAACTTTGTTCGAACAAATGTAAACACTTATGAAAACCAAACAAAAAAAACTAATTTTGTAATAAAAACCAATAAAACGAGTCTTTTTTATATGTTCTGCCAAACACTGCACAACCCACACAAATTTCCAAAAAAAAAAAATATTGTGAAAATTATATTAATAACAAAACAAAATCTATTAAAATTTGCATCAAAAAGTTGCGACTCAATACACTCTATGCTTAAATTAGTCGTCAATTTTATTGTTTAATTTTTTGCTTGTGGCGGATGCCACCTTAAACTAATTAAGAAATTCAAGCACTCATACCAGTATTTACTTATATCTTTTGGAGTTTTCATCCGATTTGAAAAATTGTCACAATTTGTGCTGTACTAATACGAACTTTGTTCAAACAAATATAAACACATGAAAAACAAACAAATAAAATAAACTTTCTAATAAAAACCAATAAAACGAGCCTTTTTTATATGTTCTGCCAAACACCGCACAACTCATACAAATTTAAAAAAAAAATATATATATTGAGAAAATTATATTAATAACAAAATAAAATTTATTAAAATTTGCATCAAAAAGTTGCGACTCGATACTGAAATAAGTCGTAAATTTTATTGTCTAATATTTTGCTTGTAGCGGAAGCCACCTTAAACTAATTAAGAAATTCAAGCACTCATACCAGTATTTACTTATATCTTTTGGAGTTTTCATCCGATTTGAAAAATTGTCACAATTTGTGCTGTACTAACACGAACTTTGTTCAAACAAATATAAACACTTATGAAAAACAAACAAATAAAATTAACTTTCTAATAAAAACCAATAAAACGAGCCTTTTTTATATGTTCTGCCAAACACTGCACAACCCACACAAATTTCCAAAAAAAAAAAATATTGTGAAAATTATATTAATAACAAAATAAAACTTATTAAAATTTGCATCAAAAAGTTGCGACTCAATACACTCTGTGCTGAAATTAGTCGTCAATTTTATTGTTTAATTTTTTGCTTGTGGCGGATGCCACCTTAAACTAATTAAGAAATTCAAACACTTATACACGTTTTAACATATACATATCTTTTGAAGTTTTCATCCAATTTGAAAAATTTTCTCAATTTGCTGTACTATGACGAACTTTGCTCAAACAAATATAAATATTTATGAAAAACACACAAATAATATTAACTTTCTAATAAAAACCAATAAAACGATCCTTTTTTATATGTTCTGCCAAACACCGCACAACCCACACAAATTTAAAAAAAAAAAATATTGTGAAAATTATATTAATAACAAAACAAAATCTATTAACATTTGTATCAAAATGTTTCGACTCAATACACTCGATGCTGAAATTAGTCGTCAATTTTATTGTTTAATTTTTTGCTTGTGGCGGAAGCCACCTTAAACTAATTAAGAAATTCAAACACTTATACACGTTTTTACATATATCTTTTGAAGTTTTCATCCGATTTGAAAAATTGTCTCAATTTGTGCTGTACTAACACGAACTTTGTTCAAACAAATATAAACACTTATGAAAAACAAACAAACAAAATTAACTTTCTAATAAAAACCAATAAAACGAGCCTTTTTTATATGTTCTGCCAAACACCGCACAACTCACACAAATTTCCAAAACAAAAAAATATTGTGAAAATTATATTAATAACAAAACAAAATCTATTAAAATTTGCATCAAAAAGTTGCGACTCAATACACTCTATGCTGAAATTAGTCGTCAATTTTATTGTTTAATTTTTTGCTTGTGGCGGATGCCACCTTAAACTAATTAAGAAATTCAAACACTTATACACGTTTTTACATATATCTTTTGAAGTTTTCATCCGATTTGAAAAATTGTCTCAATTTGTGCTGTACTAACACGAACTTTGTTCAAACAAATATAAACACTTATTAAAAACAAACAAATAAAATTAACTTTGTAATAAAAACCAATAAAACGAGCCTTTTTTATATGTTCTGCCAAACACCGCACAACTCATACAAATTTACAAAAAAAAAAAAATATTGTGAAAATTATATTAATAACAAAATAAAATTTATTAAAATTTGCATCAAAAAGTTGCGACTCCATACTGAAATAAGTCGTAAATTTTATTGTCTAATATTTTGCTTGTAGCGGAAGCCACCTTAAACTAATTAAGAAATTCAAGCACTCATACCAGTATTTACTTATATCTTTTGGAGTTTTCATCCGATTTGAAAAATTGTCACAATTTGTGCTGTACTAACACGAACTTTGTTCAAACAAATATAAACACTTATGAAAAACAAACAAATAAAATTAACTTTGTAATAAAAACCAATAAAACGAGCCTTTTTTATATGTTCTGCCAAACACCGCACAACTCATACAAATTTACAAAAAAAAAAAAATATTGTGAAAATTATATTAATAACAAAATAAAATTTATTAAAATTTGCATAAAAAAGTTGTATTGTTTAATTTTTTGCTTGGAGCGGAAGCCACCTTAAACTAATTGAGAAATTCAAACACTTATACACGTTTTAACATATACATATCTTTTGAAGTTTTCATCCAATTTGAAAAATTGTCACAATTTGTGCTGTACTAACACGAACTTTGTTCAAACAAATATAAATATTTATGAAAAACAAACAAATAAAATAAACTTTCTAATAAAAACCAATAAAACGAGCCTTTTTTATATGTTCTGCCAAACACCGCACAACTCACACAAATTTCCAAAACAAAAAAATATTGTGAAAATTATATTAATAACAAAACAAAATCTATTAAAATTTGCATCAAAAAGTTGCGACTCAATACACTCTATGCTGAAATTAGTCGTCAATTTTATTGTTTAATTTTTTGCTTGTAGCGGATGCCACCTTAAACTAATTAAGAAATTCAAACACTTATACACGTTTTTACTTATATCTTTTGAAGTTTTCATCCGATTTGAAAAATTGTCACAATTTGTGCTGTACTAACACGAACTTTGTTCAAACAAATATAAACACTTATGAAAAACAAACAAATAAAATTAACTTTCTAATAAAAACCAATAAAACGATCCTTTTTTATATGTTCTGCCAAACACCGCACAACTCATACAAATTTACAAAAAAAAAAATATTGTGAAAATTATATTAATAACAAAATAAAACTTATTAAAATTTGCATCAAAAAGTTGCGACTCAATACACTCTATGCTTAAATTAGTCGTCAATTTTATTGTTTAATTTTTTGCTTGTGGCGGATGCCACCTTAAACTAATTAAGAAATTCAAACACTTATACACGTTTTTACATATATCTTTTGAAGTTTTCATCCGATTTGAAAAATTGTCTCAATTTGTGCTGTACTAACACGAACTTTGTTCAAACAAATATAAACACTTATGAAAAACAAACAAATAAAATTAACTTTCTAATAAAAACCAATAAAACGAGCCTTTTTTATATGTTCTGCCAAACACCGCACAACCCACACAAATTTCCAAAAAAAAAAATATTGTGAAAATTATATTAATAACAAAATAAAACTTATTAAAATTTGCATCAAAAAGTTGCGACTCAATACACTATATGCTGAAATTAGTCGTCAATTTTATTGTTTAATTTTTTGCTTGTAGCGTATGCCACCTTAAACTAATTAAGAAATTCAAACACTTATACACGTTTTTACATATATCTTTTGAAGTTTTCATCCGATTTGAAAAATTTTCTCAATTTGTGCTGTACTAACACGAACTTTGTTCAAACAAATATAAACACTTATGAAAAACAAACAAATAAAATTAACTTTCTAATAAAAACCAATAAAACGATCCTTTTTTATATGTTCTGCCAAGCACCGCACAACTCATACAAATTTACAAAAAAAAAAAATATATTGAGAAAAATATATTAATAACAAAATAAAATTTATTGAAATTTGCATCAAAAAGTAGCGACTCAATACACTATATGCTGAAATTAGTCGTCAATTTTATTGTTTAATTTTTTGCTTGTAGCGTATGCCACCTTAAACTAATTAAGAAATTCAAGCACTCATACCAGTATTTACTTATATCTTTTGGAGTTTTCATCCGATTTGAAAAATTGTCACAATTTGTGCTGTACTAATACGAACTTTGTTCAAACAAATATAAACACATGAAAAACAAACAAAAAAAATTAACTTTGTAATAAAAACCAATAAAACGAGCATTTTTTATATGTTCAGCCAAACACCACACAACTCATACAAATTTACAAAAAAAAAAATATATATTGAGAAAATTATATTAATAACAAAATAAAATTTATTAAAATTTGCATCAAAAAGTTGCGACTGCATACTGAAATAAGTCGTAAATTTTATTGTCTAATATTTTGCTTGTAGCGGAAGCCACCTTAAACTAATTAAGAAATTCAAGCACTCATACCAGTATTTACTTATATCTTTTGGAGTTTTCATCCGATTTGAAAAATTGTCACAATTTGTGCTGTACTAATACGAACTTTGTTCAAACAAATATAAACACATGAAAAACAAACAAAAAAAATTAACTTTCTAATAAAAACCAATAAAACGATCCTTTTTTATATGTTCTGCCAAACACCGCACAACTCATACAAATTTACAAAAAAAAAAAATATATTGAGAAAATTATATTAATAACAAAATAAAATGTATTAAAATTTGCATCAAAAAGTTGCGACTCGATACTGAAATTAGTCGTCAATTTTATTGTCTAATATTTTGCTTGTAGCGGAAGCCACCTTAAACTAATTAAGAAATTCAAGCACTCATACCAGTATTTACTTATATCTTTTGGAGTTTTCATCCGATTTGAAAAATTGTCACAATTTGTGCTGTACTAACACGAACTTTGTTCAAACAAATATAAACACTTATGAAAAACAAACAAATAAAATTAACTTTGTAATAAAAACCAATAAAACGAGCCTTTTTTATATGTTCTGCCAAACACCGCACAACTCATACAAATTTACAAAAAAAAAAAAATATTGTGAAAATTATATTAATAACAAAATAAAATTTATTAAAATTTGCATAAAAAAGTTGTATTGTTTAATTTTTTGCTTGGAGCGGAAGCCACCTTAAACTAATTGAGAAATTCAAACACTTATACACGTTTTAACATATACATATCTTTTGAAGTTTTCATCCAATTTGAAAAATTGTCACAATTTGTGCTGTACTAACACGAACTTTGTTCAAACAAATATAAATATTTATGAAAAACAAACAAATAAAATAAACTTTCTAATAAAAACCAATAAAACGAGCCTTTTTTATATGTTCTGCCAAACACCGCACAACTCACACAAATTTCCAAAACAAAAAAATATTGTGAAAATTATATTAATAACAAAACAAAATCTATTAAAATTTGCATCAAAAAGTTGCGACTCAATACACTCTATGCTGAAATTAGTCGTCAATTTTATTGTTTAATTTTTTGCTTGTAGCGGATGCCACCTTAAACTAATTAAGAAATTCAAACACTTATACACGTTTTTACTTATATCTTTTGAAGTTTTCATCCGATTTGAAAAATTGTCACAATTTGTGCTGTACTAACACGAACTTTGTTCAAACAAATATAAACACTTATGAAAAACAAACAAATAAAATTAACTTTCTAATAAAAACCAATAAAACGATCCTTTTTTATATGTTCTGCCAAACACCGCACAACTCATACAAATTTACAAAAAAAAAAATATTGTGAAAATTATATTAATAACAAAATAAAACTTATTAAAATTTGCATCAAAAAGTTGCGACTCAATACACTCTATGCTTAAATTAGTCGTCAATTTTATTGTTTAATTTTTTGCTTGTAGCGTATGCCACCTTAAACTAATTAAGAAATTCAAACACTTATACACGTTTTTACATATATCTTTTGAAGTTTTCATCCGATTTGAAAAATTTTCTCAATTTGTGCTGTACTAACACGAACTTTGTTCAAACAAATATAAACACTTATGAAAAACAAACAAATAAAATTAACTTTCTAATAAAAACCAATAAAACGATCCTTTTTTATATGTTCTGCCAAACACCGCACAACTCATACAAATTTACAAAAAAAAAAAATATATTGTGAAAATTATATTAATAACAAAATAAAATTTATTAAAATTTGCATAAAAAAGTTTTATTGTTTAATTTTTTGCTTGGAGCGGAAGCCACCTTAAACAAATTGAGAAATTCAAACACTTATACACGTTTTAACATATACATATCTTTTGAAGTTTTCATCCAATTTGAAAAATTGTCTCAATTTGCTGGACTATGACGAACTTTGCTCAAACAAATATAAATATTTATGAAAAACAAACAAATAAAATAAACTTTCTAATAAAAACCAATAAAACGAGCCTTTTTTATATGTTCTGCCAAACACCGCACAACTCACACAAATTTCCAAAACAAGAAAATATTGTGAAAATTATATTAATAACAAAACAAAATCTATTAAAATTTGCATCAAAATGTTGCGACTCAATACACTCGATGCTGAAATTAGTCGTCAATTTTATTGTTTAATTTTTTGCTTGTGGCGGAAGCCACCTTAAACTAATTAAGAAATGCAAACACTTATACACGTTTTAACATATATCTTTTGAAGTTTTCATCCGATTTGAAAAATTGTCACAATTTGTGCTGTACTAACACGAACTTTGTTCGAACAAATGTAAACACTTATGAAAACCAAACAAAAAAAACTAATTTTGTAATAAAAACCAATAAAACGAGTCTTTTTTATATGTTCTGCCAAACACTGCACAACCCACACAAATTTCCAAAAAAAAAAAATATTGTGAAAATTATATTAATAACAAAACAAAATCTATTAAAATTTGCATCAAAAAGTTGCGACTCAATACACTCTATGCTTAAATTAGTCGTCAATTTTATTGTTTAATTTTTTGCTTGTGGCGGATGCCACCTTAAACTAATTAAGAAATTCAAGCACTCATACCAGTATTTACTTATATCTTTTGGAGTTTTCATCCGATTTGAAAAATTGTCACAATTTGTGCTGTACTAATACGAACTTTGTTCAAACAAATATAAACACATGAAAAACAAACAAATAAAATAAACTTTCTAATAAAAACCAATAAAACGAGCCTTTTTTATATGTTCTGCCAAACACCGCACAACTCATACAAATTTAAAAAAAAAAAATATATATTGAGAAAATTATATTAATAACAAAATAAAATTTATTAAAATTTGCATCAAAAAGTTGCGACTCGATACTGAAATGAGTCGTAAATTTTATTGTCTAATATTTTGCTTGTAGCGGAAGCCACCTTAAACTAATTAAGAAATTCAAGCACTCATACCAGTATTTACTTATATCTTTTGGAGTTTTCATCCGATTTGAAAAATTGTCACAATTTGTGCTGTACTAACACGAACTTTGTTCAAACAAATATAAACACTTATGAAAAACAAACAAATAAAATTAACTTTCTAATAAAAACCAATAAAACGAGCCTTTTTTATATGTTCTGCCAAACACTGCACAACCCACACAAATTTCCAAAAAAAAAAAATATTGTGAAAATTATATTAATAACAAAATAAAACTTATTAAAATTTGCATCAAAAAGTTGCGACTCAATACACTCTGTGCTGAAATTAGTCGTCAATTTTATTGTTTAATTTTTTGCTTGTGGCGGATGCCACCTTAAACTAATTAAGAAATTCAAACACTTATACACGTTTTAACATATACATATCTTTTGAAGTTTTCATCCAATTTGAAAAATTTTCTCAATTTGCTGTACTATGACGAACTTTGCTCAAACAAATATAAATATTTATGAAAAACACACAAATAATATTAACTTTCTAATAAAAACCAATAAAACGATCCTTTTTTATATGTTCTGCCAAACACCGCACAACCCACACAAATTTAAAAAAAAAAAATATTGTGAAAATTATATTAATAACAAAACAAAATCTATTAACATTTGTATCAAAATGTTTCGACTCAATACACTCGATGCTGAAATTAGTCGTCAATTTTATTGTTTAATTTTTTGCTTGTGGCGGAAGCCACCTTAAACTAATTAAGAAATTCAAACACTTATACACGTTTTTACATATATCTTTTGAAGTTTTCATCCGATTTGAAAAATTGTCTCAATTTGTGCTGTACTAACACGAACTTTGTTCAAACAAATATAAACACTTATGAAAAACAAACAAACAAAATTAACTTTCTAATAAAAACCAATAAAACGAGCCTTTTTTATATGTTCTGCCAAACACCGCACAACCCACACAAATTTCCAAAAAAAAAAATATTGTGAAAATTATATTAATAACAAAATAAAACTTATTAAAATTTGCATCAAAAAGTTGCGACTCAATACACTATATGCTGAAATTAGTCGTCAATTTTATTGTTTAATTTTTTGCTTGTAGCGGAAGCCACCTTAAACTAATTAAGAAATTCAAACACTTATACACGTTTTAACATATACATATCTTTTGAAGTTTTCATCCAATTTGAAAAATTTTCTCAATTTGCTGTACTATGACGAACTTTGCTCAAACAAATATAAATATTTATGAAAAACACACAAATAATATTAACTTTCTAATAAAAACCAATAAAACGATCCTTTTTTATATGTTCTGCCAAACACCGCACAACCCACACAAATTTAAAAAAAAAAAATATTGTGAAAATTATATTAATAACAAAACAAAATCTATTAACATTTGTATCAAAATGTTTCGACTCAATACACTCGATGCTGAAATTAGTCGTCAATTTTATTGTTTAATTTTTTGCTTGTGGCGGAAGCCACCTTAAACTAATTAAGAAATTCAAACACTTATACTCGTTTTTACATATATCTTTTGAAGTTTTCATCCGATTTGAAAAATTGTCACAATTTGTGCTGTACTAACACGAACTTTGTTCAAACAAATATAAACACTTATGAAAAACAAACAAAAAAAATTAATTTTGTAATAAAAACCAATAAAACGAGCCTTTTTTATATGTTCTGCCAAACACCGCACAACTCATACAAATTTCCAAAAAAAAAAAATATATTGAGAAAATTATATTAATAACAAAATAAAATGTATTAAAATTTGCATCAAAATGTTGCGACTCGATACTGAAATTAGTCGTCAATTTTATTGTCTAATATTTTGCTTGTAGCGGAAGCCACCTTAAACTAATTAAGAAATTCAAGCACTCATACCAGTATTTACTTATATCTTTTGGAGTTTTCATCCGATTTGAAAAATTGTCACAATTTGTGCTGTACTAATACGAACTTTGTTCAAACAAATATAAACACATGAAAAACAAACAAAAAAAATTGACTTTGTAATAAAAACCAATAAAACGAGCATTTTTTATATGTTCAGCCAAACACCACACAACTGATACAAATTTACAAAAAAAAAAATATATATTGAGAAAATTATATTAATAACAAAATAAAATTTATTAAAATTTGCATCAAAAAGTTGCGACTCCATACTGAAATAAGTCGTAAATTTTATTGTCTAATATTTTGCTTGTAGCGGAAGCCACCTTAAACTAATTAAGAAATTCAAGCACTCATACCAGTATTTACTTATATCTTTTGGAGTTTTCATCCGATTTGAAAAATTGTCACAATTTGTGCTGTACTAATACGAACTTTGTTCAAACAAATATAAACACTTATGAAAAACAAACAAATAAAATTAACTTTGTAATAAAAACCAATAAAACGAGCCTTTTTTATATGTTCTGCCAAACACCGCACAACTCATACAAATTTACAAAAAAAAAAAAATATTGTGAAAATTATATTAATAACAAAATAAAATTTATTAAAATTTGCATAAAAAAGTTGTATTGTTTAATTTTTTGCTTGGAGCGGAAGCCACCTTAAACTAATTGAGAAATTCAAACACTTATACACGTTTTAACATATACATATCTTTTGAAGTTTTCATCCAATTTGAAAAATTGTCACAATTTGTGCTGTACTAACACGAACTTTGTTCAAACAAATATAAATATTTATGAAAAACAAACAAATAAAATAAACTTTCTAATAAAAACCAATAAAACGAGCCTTTTTTATATGTTCTGCCAAACACCGCACAACTCACACAAATTTCCAAAACAAAAAAATATTGTGAAAATTATATTAATAACAAAACAAAATCTATTAAAATTTGCATCAAAAAGTTGCGACTCAATACACTCTATGCTGAAATTAGTCGTCAATTTTATTGTTTAATTTTTTGCTTGTAGCGGATGCCACCTTAAACTAATTAAGAAATTCAAACACTTATACACGTTTTTACTTATATCTTTTGAAGTTTTCATCCGATTTGAAAAATTGTCACAATTTGTGCTGTACTAACACGAACTTTGTTCAAACAGATATAAACACTTATGAAAAACAAACAAATAAAATTAACTTTCTAATAAAAACCAATAAAACGATCCTTTTTTATATGTTCTGCCAAACACCGCACAACTCATACAAATTTACAAAAAAAAAAAATATATTGAGAAAATTATATTAATAACAAAATAAAATTTATTGAAATTTGCATCAAAAAGTTGCGACTCGATACTGAAATTAGAAGTCAATTTTATTGTCTAATATTTTGCTTGTAGCGGAAGCCACCTTAAACTAATTAAGAAATTCAAGCACTCATACCAGTATTTACTTATATCTTTTGGAGTTTTCATCCGATTTGAAAAATTGTCTCAATTTGTGCTGTACTAACGCGAACTTTGTTAAAACAAATATAAACACATGAAAAACAAACAAAAAAAATTAACTTTGTAATAAAAACCAATAAAACGAGACTTTTTTATATGTTCTGCCAAACACCGCACAACCCACACAAATTTCCACAAAAAAAAAAAAAATTGTGAAAATTATATTAATAACAAAATAAAACTTATTAAAATTTGCATCAAAAAGTTGCGACTCAATACACTATATGCTGAAATTAATCGTCAATTTTATTGTTTAATTTTTTGCTTGTAGCGGATGCCACCTTAAACTAATTAAGAAATTCAAGCACTCATACCAGTATTTACTTATATCTTTTGGAGTTTTCATCCGATTTGAAAAATTGTCACAATTTGTGCTGTACTAATACGAACTTTGTTCAAACAAATATAAACACATGAAAAACAAACAAAAAAAATTAACTTTGTAATAAAAACCAATAAAACGAGACTTTTTTATATGTTCTGCCAAACACCGCACAACCCACACAAATTTCCACAAAAAAAAAAAAAATTGTGAAAATTATATTAATAACAAAATAAAACTTATTAAAATTTGCATCAAAAAGTTGCGACTCAATACACTATATGCTGAAATTAGTCGTCAATTTTATTGTTTAATTTTTTGCTTGTAGCGGATGCCACCTTAAACTAATTAAGAAATTCAAGCACTCATACCAGTATTTACTTATATCTTTTGGAGTTTTCATCCGATTTGAAAAATTGTCTCAATTTGTGCTGTACTAATACGAACTTTGTTCAAACAAATATAAACACATGAAAAACAAACAAAAAAAATTAACTTTGTAATAAAAACCAATAAAACGAGCATTTTTTATATGTTCTGCCAAAAACCGCACAACTCACACAAATTTCCAAAACAAAAAAATATTGTGAAAATTATATTAATAACAAAACAAAATCTATTAAAATTTGCATCAAAATGTTTCGACTCAATACACTCGATGCTGAAATTAGTCGTCAATTTTATTGTTTAATTTTTTGCTTGTAGCGGAAGCCACCTTAAACTAATTAAGAAATGCAAACACTTATACACGTTTTTACATATACCTTTTGAAGTTTTCATCCGATTTGAAAAATTGTCACAATTTGTGCTGTACTAACACAAACTTTGTTCAAACAAATATAAACACTTATGAAAAACAAACAAATAAAATTAACTTTCTAATAAAAACCAATAAAACGATCCTTTTTTATATGTTCTGCCAAACAACGCACAACTCATACAAATTTACAAAAAAAAAAAATATTGTGAAAATTATATTAATAACATAACAAAATCTATTAAAATTTGCATCAAAATGTTGCGACTCAATACACTCAATGCTGAAACTAGTCGTCAATTTTATTGTTTAATTTTTTGCTTGTAGCGGAAGCCACCTTAAACTAATTAAGAAATGCAAACACTTATACACGTTTTTACATATACCTTTTGAAGTTTTCATCCGATTTGAAAAATTGTCACAATTTGTGCTGTACTAACACGAACTTTGTTCAAACAAATATAAACACTTATGAAAAACAAACAAAAAAAATTAACTTTCTAATAAAAACCAATAAAACGAGCCTTTTTTATATGTTCTGCCAAACACCGCACAACTCATACAAATTTACAAAAAAAAAAAATATTGTGAAAATTATATTAATAACATAACAAAATCTATTAAAATTTGCATCAAAATGTTGCGACTCAATACACTCAATGCTGAAATTAGTCGTCAATTTTATTGTTTAATTTTTTGCTTGTAGCGGACGCCACCTTAAACTAATTAAGAAATGCAAACACTTATACACGTTTTTACATATACCTTTTGAAGTTTTCATCCAATTTGAAAAATTGTCACAATTTGTGCTGTACTAACACGAACTTTGTTCAAACAAATATAAATATTTATGAAAAACAAACAAATAAAATAAACTTTCTAATAAAAACCAATAAAACGAGCCTTTTTTATATGTTCTGCCAAACACCGCACAACTCACACAAATTTCCAAAACAAAAAAATATTGTGAAAATTATATTAATAACAAAACAAAATCTATTAAAATTTGCATCAAAAAGTTGCGACTCAATACACTCTATGCTGAAATTAGTCGTCAATTTTATTGTTTAATTTTTTGCTTGTAGCGGATGCCACCTTAAACTAATTGAGAAATTCAAACACTTATACACGTTTTAACATATACATATCTTTTGAAGTTTTCATCCTATTTGAAAAATTGTCTCAATTCGCTGTACTATGACGAACTTTGCTCAAGCAAATATAAATATTTATGAAAAACAAACACATAAAATAAACTTTGTAATAAAATCAAATAAAACGAGCCTTTTTTTTATGTTTTGCCAAACACCGCACAACTCATACAAATTTACAAAAAAAAAAAATATATTGAGAAAATTATATTAATAACAAAATAAAATTTATTAAAATTTGCATCAAAAAGTTGCGACTCGATACTGAAATTAGTCGTCAATTTTATTGTCTAATATTTTGCTTGTAGCGGAAGCCACCTTAAACTAATTAAGAAATTCAAGCACTCATACCAGTATTTACTTATATCTTTTGGAGTTTTCATCCTATTTGAAAAATTGTCTCAATTTGTGCTGTACTAACATGAACTTTGTTCAAACAAATATAAACACTTATGAAAAACAAACAAATAAAATTAACTTTCTAATAAAAACCAATAAAACGAGATTTTTTATATGTTCTGCCAAACACCGCACAACCACACATAAATTTCCGAAAAAAAAAATATATTGAGAAAATTGTATTAATAACAAAATAAAACTTATTAAAATTTGCATCAAAAAGTTGCGACTCGATACTGAAATTAGTAGTCAATTTTATTGTCTAATATTTTGCTTGTAGCGGAAGCCACCTTAAACTAATTAAGAAATTCAAGCACTCATACTAGTATTTACTTATATCTTTTGGAGTTTTCATCCGATTTGAAAAATTATCTCAATTTGTGCTGTACTAACATGAACTTTGTTCAAACAAATATAAACACTTATGAAAAACAAACAAATAAAATTAACTTTCTAATAAAAACCAATAAAACGAGACTTTTTTATATGTTCTGCCAAACACCGCACAACCCACACAAATTTCCACAAAAAAAAAAAAAATTGTGAAAATTATATTAATAACAAAATGAAACTTATTAACATTTGTATCAAAATGTTTCGACTCAATACACTCGATGCTGAAATTAGTCGTCAATTTTATTGTTTAATGTTTTGCTTGTGGCGGAAGCCACCTTAAACTAATTAAGAAATGCAAACACTTATACACGTTTTTACATATATCTTTTGAAGTTTTCATCCGATTTGAAAAATTATCTCAATTTGTGCTGTACTAACATGAACTTTGTTCAAACAAATATAAACACTTATGAAAAACAAACAAATAAAATTAACTTTCTAATAAAAACCAATAAAACGAGACTTTTTTATATGTTCTGCCAAACACCGCACAACCCACACAAATTTCCACAAAAAAAAAAAAAATTGTGAAAATTATATTAATAACAAAATGAAACTTATTAAAATTTGCATCAAAAAGTTGCGACTCAATACACTCGATGCTCAAATTAGTCGTCAATTTTATTGTTTAATTTTTTGCTTGGAGTGGAAGCCACCTTAAACTAATTGAGAAATTCAAACACTTATACACGTTTTAACATATACATATCTTTTGAAGTTTTCATCCTATTTGAAAAATTGTCTCAATTCGCTGTACTATGACGAACTTTGCTCAAGCAAATATAAATATTTATGAAAAACAAACACATAAAATAAACTTTGTAATAAAATCAAATAAAACGAGCCTTTTTTTTATGTTTTGCCAAACACCGCACAACTCATACAAATTTACAAAAAAAAAAAATATATTGAGAAAATTATATTAATAACAAAATAAAATTTATTAAAATTTGCATCAAAAAGTTGCGACTCAATACACTCGATGCTCAAATTAGTCGTCAATTTTATTGTTTAATTTTTTGCTTGGAGTGGAAGCCACCTTAAACTAATTGAGAAATTCAAACACTTATACACGTTTTAACATATACATATCTTTTGAAGTTTTCATCCTATTTGAAAAATTGTCTCAATTCGCTGTACTATGACGAACTTTGCTCAAGCAAATATAAATATTTATGAAAAACAAACACATAAAATAAACTTTGTAATAAAATCAAATAAAACGAGCCTTTTTTTTATGTTTTGCCAAACACCGCACAACTCATACAAATTTACAAAAAAAAAAAATATATTGAGAAAATTATATTAATAACAAAATAAAATTTATTAAAATTTGCATCAAAAAGTTGCGACTCGATACTGAAATTAGTCGTCAATTTTATTGTCTAATATTTTGCTTGTAGCGGAAGCCACCTTAAACTAATTAAGAAATTCAAGCACTCATACCAGTATTTACTTATATCTTTTGGAGTTTTCATCCTATTTGAAAAATTGTCTCAATTTGTGCTGTACTAACATGAACTTTGTTCAAACAAATATAAACACTTATGAAAAACAAACAAATAAAATTAACTTTCTAATAAAAACCAATAAAACGAGATTTTTTATATGTTCTGCCAAACACCGCACAACCACACATAAATTTCCGAAAAAAAAAATATATTGAGAAAATTGTATTAATAACAAAATAAAACTTATTAAAATTTGCATCAAAAAGTTGCGACTCGATACTGAAATTAGTAGTCAATTTTATTGTCTAATATTTTGCTTGTAGCGGAAGCCACCTTAAACTAATTAAGAAATTCAAGCACTCATACTAGTATTTACTTATATCTTTTGGAGTTTTCATCCGATTTGAAAAATTATCTCAATTTGTGCTGTACTAACATGAACTTTGTTCAAACAAATATAAACACTTATGAAAAACAAACAAATAAAATTAACTTTCTAATAAAAACCAATAAAACGAGACTTTTTTATATGTTCTGCCAAACACCGCACAACCCACACAAATTTCCACAAAAAAAAAAAAAATTGTGAAAATTATATTAATAACAAAATGAAACTTATTAAAATTTGCATCAAAAAGTTGCGACTCAATACACTCGATGCTGAAATTAGTCGTCAATTTTATTGTTTAATGTTTTGCTTGTGGCGGAAGCCACCTTAAACTAATTAAGAAATGCAAACACTTATACACGTTTTTACATATACCTTTTGAAGTTTTCATACGATTTGAAAAATTGCCACAATTTGTGCTGTACTAACACGAACTTTGTTCAAACAAATATAAACACTTATGAAAAACAAACAAAAAAAATTAACTTTGTAATAAAAACCAATAAAACGAGCCTTTTTTATATGTTCTGCCAAACACCGCACAACCCACACAAATTTGCAAAAAAAAAAAAAAATATTGTGAAAATTATATTAATAACAAAATAAAGTTTATTAAAATTTGCATCAAAAAGTTGCGACTCAATACACTCGATGCTCAAATTAGTCGTCAATTTTATTGTTTAATTTTTTGCTTGGAGCGGAAGCCACCTTAAACTAATTGAGAAATTCAAACACTTATACACGTTTTTACATATACCTTTTGAAGTTTTCATCCGATTTGAAAAATTGTCACAATTTGTGCTGTACTAACACAAACTTTGTTCAAACAAATATAAACACTTATGAAAAACAAACAAATAAAATTAACTTTCTAATAAAAACCAATAAAACGAGCCTTTTTTATATGTTCTGCCAAACACCGCACAACCACACATAAATTTCCGAAAAAAAAAATATATTGAGAAAATTGTATTAATAACAAAATAAAACTTATTAAAATTTGCATCAAAAAGTTGCGACTCGATACTGAAATTAGTAGTCAATTTTATTGTCTAATATTTTGCTTGTAGCGGAAGCCACCTTAAACTAATTAAGAAATTCAAACACTTATATTTATATAACTTATATAACAAAATAAAACTTATTAAAATTTGCATCAAAAAGTTGCGACTCAATACACTCTGTGCTGAAATTAGTCGTCAATTTTATTGTTTAATTTTTTGCTTGTGGCGGATGCCACCTTAAACTAATTAAGAAATTCAAACACTTATACACGTTTTTACATATATCTTTTGAAGTTTTCATGCGATTTGAAAAATTGTCTCAATTTGTGCTGTACTAACACGAACTTTGTTCAAACAAATATAAACACTTATGAAAAACAAACAAATAAAATTAACTTTCTAATAAAAACCAATAAAACGAGCATTTTTTATATGTTCTGCCAAACACCGCACAACCCACACAAATTTCCAAAAAAAAAAATATTGTGAAAATTATATTAATAACAAAATAAAACTTATTAAAATTTGCATCAAAAAGTTGCGACTCAATACACTATATGCTGAAATTAGTCGTCAATTTTATTGTTTAATTTTTTGCTTGTGGCGGAAGCCACCTTAAACTAATTAAGAAATTCAAACACTTATACACGTTTTTACATATATCTTTTGAAGTTTTCATCCGATTTGAAAAATTGTCACAATTTGTGCTGTACTAACACGAACTTTGTTCAAACAAATATAAACACTTATGAAAAACAAACAAAAAAAATTAATTTTGTAATAAAAACCAATAAAACGAGCCTTTTTTATATGTTCTGCCAAACACCGCACAACTCATACAAATTTACAAAAAAAAAAAATATATTGAGAAAATTATATTAATAACAAAATAAAATGTATTAAAATTTGCATCAAAATGTTGCGACTCGATACTGAAATTAGTCGTCAATTTTATTGTCTAATATTTTGCTTGTAGCGGAAGCCACCTTAAACTAATTAAGAAATTCAAGCACTCATACCAGTATTTACTTATATCTTTTGGAGTTTTCATCCGATTTGAAAAATTGTCACAATTTGTGCTGTACTAATACGAACTTTGTTCAAACAAATATAAACACATGAAAAACAAACAAAAAAAATTGACTTTGTAATAAAAACCAATAAAACGAGCATTTTTTATATGTTCAGCCAAACACCACACAACTGATACAAATTTACAAAAAAAAAAATATATATTGAGAAAATTATATTAATAACAAAATAAAATTTATTAAAATTTGCATCAAAAAGTTGCGACTCGATACTGAATTAAGTCGTAAATTTTATTGTCTAATATTTTGCTTGTAGCGGAAGCCACCTTAAACTAATTAAGAAATTCAAGCACTCATACCAGTATTTACTTATATCTTTTGGAGTTTTCATCCGATTTGAAAAATTGTCACAATTTGTGCTGTACTAATACGAACTTTGTTCAAACAAATATAAACACTTATGAAAAACAAACAAATAAAATTAACTTTGTAATAAAAACCAATAAAACGAGCCTTTTTTATATGTTCTGCCAAACACCGCACAACTCATACAAATTTACAAAAAAAAAAAAATATTGTGAAAATTATATTAATAACAAAATAAAATTTATTAAAATTTGCATAAAAAAGTTGTATTGTTTAATTTTTTGCTTGGAGCGGAAGCCACCTTAAACTAATTGAGAAATTCAAACACTTATACACGTTTTAACATATACATATCTTTTGAAGTTTTCATCCAATTTGAAAAATTGTCACAATTTGTGCTGTACTAACACGAACTTTGTTCAAACAAATATAAATATTTATGAAAAACAAACAAATAAAATAAACTTTCTAATAAAAACCAATAAAACGAGCCTTTTTTATATGTTCTGCCAAACACCGCACAACTCACACAAATTTCCAAAACAAAAAAATATTGTGAAAATTATATTAATAACAAAACAAAATCTATTAAAATTTGCATCAAAAAGTTGCGACTCAATACACTCTATGCTGAAATTAGTCGTCAATTTTATTGTTTAATTTTTTGCTTGTAGCGGATGCCACCTTAAACTAATTAAGAAATTCAAACACTTATACACGTTTTTACTTATATCTTTTGAAGTTTTCATCCGATTTGAAAAATTGTCACAATTTGTGCTGTACTAACACGAACTTTGTTCAAACAAATATAAACACTTATGAAAAACAAACAAATAAAATTAACTTTCTAATAAAAACCAATAAAACGATCCTTTTTTATATGTTCTGCCAAACACCGCACAACTCATACAAATTTACAAAAAAAAAAAATATATTGAGAAAATTATATTAATAACAAAATAAAATTTATTGAAATTTGCATCAAAAAGTTGCGACTCGATACTGAAATTAGAAGTCAATTTTATTGTCTAATATTTTGCTTGTAGCGGAAGCCACCTTAAACTAATTAAGAAATTCAAGCACTCATACCAGTATTTACTTATATCTTTTGGAGTTTTCATCCGATTTGAAAAATTGTCTCAATTTGTGCTGTACTAACGCGAACTTTGTTAAAACAAATATAAACACATGAAAAACAAACAAAAAAAATTAACTTTGTAATAAAAACCAATAAAACGAGACTTTTTTATATGTTCTGCCAAACACCGCACAACCCACACAAATTTCCACAAAAAAAAAAAAAATTGTGAAAATTATATTAATAACAAAATAAAACTTATTAAAATTTGCATCAAAAAGTTGCGACTCAATACACTATATGCTGAAATTAGTCGTCAATTTTATTGTTTAATTTTTTGCTTGTAGCGGATGCCACCTTAAACTAATTAAGAAATTCAAGCACTCATACCAGTATTTACTTATATCTTTTGGAGTTTTCATCCGATTTGAAAAATTGTCACAATTTGTGCTGTACTAATACGAACTTTGTTCAAACAAATATAAACACATGAAAAACAAACAAAAAAAATTAACTTTGTAATAAAAACCAATAAAACGAGACTTTTTTATATGTTCTGCCAAACACCGCACAACCCACACAAATTTCCACAAAAAAAAAAAAAATTGTGAAAATTATATTAATAACAAAATAAAACTTATTAAAATTTGCATCAAAAAGTTGCGACTCAATACACTATATGCTGAAATTAGTCGTCAATTTTATTGTTTAATTTTTTGCTTGTAGCGGATGCCACCTTAAACTAATTAAGAAATTCAAGCACTCATACCAGTATTTACTTATATCTTTTGGAGTTTTCATCCGATTTGAAAAATTGTCACAATTTGTGCTGTACTAATACGAACTTTGTTCAAACAAATATAAACACTTATGAAAAACAAACAAATAAAATTGACTTTCTAACAAAAACCAATAAAACGAGACTTTTTTATATGTTCTGCCAAACACCGCACAACCCACACAAATTTCCACAAAAAAAAAAAAAATTGTGAAAATTATATTAATAACAAAATAAAACTTATTAAAATTTGCATCAAAAAGTTGCGACTCAATACACTATATGCTGAAATTAGTCGTCAATTTTATTGTTTAATTTTTTGCTTGTAGCGGATGCCACCTTAAACTAATTAAGAAATTCAAGCACTCATACCAGTATTTACTTATATCTTTTGGAGTTTTCATCCGATTTGAAAAATTGTCTCAATTTGTGCTGTACTAATACGAACTTTGTTCAAACAAATATAAACACATGAAAAACAAACAAAAAAAATTAACTTTGTAATAAAAACCAATAAAACGAGCATTTTTTATATGTTCTGCCAAAAACCGCACAACTCACACAAATTTCCAAAACAAAAAAATATTGTGAAAATTATATTAATAACAAAACAAAATCTATTAAAATTTGCATCAAAATGTTTCGACTCAATACACTCGATGCTGAAATTAGTCGTCAATTTTATTGTTTAATTTTTTGCTTGTAGCGGAAGCCACCTTAAACTAATTAAGAAATGCAAACACTTATACACGTTTTTACATATACCTTTTGAAGTTTTCATCCGATTTGAAAAATTGTCACAATTTGTGCTGTACTAACACAAACTTTGTTCAAACAAATATAAACACTTATGAAAAACAAACAAATAAAATTAACTTTCTAATAAAAACCAATAAAACGATCCTTTTTTATATGTTCTGCCAAACACCGCACAACTCATACAAATTTACAAAAAAAAAAAATATTGTGAAAATTATATTAATAACATAACAAAATCTATTAAAATTTGCATCAAAATGTTGCGACTCAATACACTCAATGCTGAAACTAGTCGTCAATTTTATTGTTTAATTTTTTGCTTGTAGCGGAAGCCACCTTAAACTAATTAAGAAATGCAAACACTTATACACGTTTTTACATATACCTTTTGAAGTTTTCATCCGATTTGAAAAATTGTCACAATTTGTGCTGTACTAACACGAACTTTGTTCAAACAAATATAAACACTTATGAAAAACAAACAAAAAAAATTAACTTTCTAATAAAAACCAATAAAACGAGCCTTTTTTATATGTTCTGCCAAACACCGCACAACTCATACAAATTTACAAAAAAAAAAAATATTGTGAAAATTATATTAATAACATAACAAAATCTATTAAAATTTGCATCAAAATGTTGCGACTCAATACACTCAATGCTGAAATTAGTCGTCAATTTTATTGTTTAATTTTTTGCTTGTAGCGGACGCCACCTTAAACTAATTAAGAAATGCAAACACTTATACACGTTTTTACATATACCTTTTGAAGTTTTCATACGATTTGAAAAATTGCCACAATTTGTGCTGTACTAACACGAACTTTGTTCAAACAAATATAAACACTTATGAAAAACAAACAAAAAAAATTAGCTTTGTAATAAAAACCAATAAAACGAGCCTTTTTTATATGTTCTGCCAAACACCGCACAACCCACACAAATTTCCAAAAAAAAAATATTGTGAAAATTATATTAATAACAAAATAAAGTTTATTAAAATTTGCATCAAAAAGTTGCGACTCAATACACTCGATGCTCAAATTAGTCGTCAATTTTATTGTTTAATTTTTTGCTTGGAGTGGAAGCCACCTTAAACTAATTGAGAAATTCAAACACTTATACACGTTTTAACATATACATATCTTTTGAAGTTTTCATCCTATTTGAAAAATTGTCTCAATTCGCTGTACTATGACGAACTTTGCTCAAGCAAATATAAATATTTATGAAAAACAAACACATAAAATAAACTTTGTAATAAAATCAAATAAAACGAGCCTTTTTTTTATGTTTTGCCAAACACCGCACAACTCATACAAATTTACAAAAAAAAAAAATATATTGAGAAAATTATATTAATAACAAAATAAAATTTATTAAAATTTGCATCAAAAAGTTGCGACTCGATACTGAAATTAGTCGTCAATTTTATTGTCTAATATTTTGCTTGTAGCGGAAGCCACCTTAAACTAATTAAGAAATTCAAGCACTCATACCAGTATTTACTTATATCTTTTGGAGTTTTCATCCTATTTGAAAAATTGTCACAATTTGTGCTGTACTAATACGAACTTTGTTCAAACAAATATAAACACTTATGAAAAACAAACAAATAAAATTGACTTTCTAACAAAAACCAATAAAACGAGACTTTTTTATATGTTCTGCCAAACACCGCACAACCCACACAAATTTCCACAAAAAAAAAAAAAATTGTGAAAATTATATTAATAACAAAATAAAACTTATTAAAATTTGCATCAAAAAGTTGCGACTCAATACACTATATGCTGAAATTAGTCGTCAATTTTATTGTTTAATTTTTTGCTTGTAGCGGATGCCACCTTAAACTAATTAAGAAATTCAAGCACTCATACCAGTATTTACTTATATCTTTTGGAGTTTTCATCCGATTTGAAAAATTGTCACAATTTGTGCTGTACTAATACGAACTTTGTTCAAACAAATATAAACACTTATGAAAAACAAACAAATAAAATTGACTTTCTAACAAAAACCAATAAAACGAGACTTTTTTATATGTTCTGCCAAACACCGCACAACCCACACAAATTTCCACAAAAAAAAAAAAAATTGTGAAAATTATATTAATAACAAAATAAAACTTATTAAAATTTGCATCAAAAAGTTGCGACTCAATACACTATATGCTGAAATTAGTCGTCAATTTTATTGTTTAATTTTTTGCTTGTAGCGGATGCCACCTTAAACTAATTAAGAAATTCAAGCACTCATACCAGTATTTACTTATATCTTTTGGAGTTTTCATCCGATTTGAAAAATTGTCTCAATTTGTGCTGTACTAATACGAACTTTGTTCAAACAAATATAAACACATGAAAAACAAACAAAAAAAATTAACTTTGTAATAAAAACCAATAAAACGAGCATTTTTTATATGTTCTGCCAAAAACCGCACAACTCACACAAATTTCCAAAACAAAAAAATATTGTGAAAATTATATTAATAACAAAACAAAATCTATTAAAATTTGCATCAAAATGTTTCGACTCAATACACTCGATGCTGAAATTAGTCGTCAATTTTATTGTTTAATTTTTTGCTTGTAGCGGAAGCCACCTTAAACTAATTAAGAAATGCAAACACTTATACACGTTTTTACATATACCTTTTGAAGTTTTCATCCGATTTGAAAAATTGTCACAATTTGTGCTGTACTAACACAAACTTTGTTCAAACAAATATAAACACTTATGAAAAACAAACAAATAAAATTAACTTTCTAATAAAAACCAATAAAACGATCCTTTTTTATATGTTCTGCCAAACACCGCACAACTCATACAAATTTACAAAAAAAAAAAATATTGTGAAAATTATATTAATAACATAACAAAATCTATTAAAATTTGCATCAAAATGTTGCGACTCAATACACTCAATGCTGAAACTAGTCGTCAATTTTATTGTTTAATTTTTTGCTTGTAGCGGAAGCCACCTTAAACTAATTAAGAAATGCAAACACTTATACACGTTTTTACATATACCTTTTGAAGTTTTCATCCGATTTGAAAAATTGTCACAATTTGTGCTGTACTAACACGAACTTTGTTCAAACAAATATAAACACTTATGAAAAACAAACAAAAAAAATTAACTTTCTAATAAAAACCAATAAAACGAGCCTTTTTTATATGTTCTGCCAAACACCGCACAACTCATACAAATTTACAAAAAAAAAAAATATTGTGAAAATTATATTAATAACATAACAAAATCTATTAAAATTTGCATCAAAATGTTGCGACTCAATACACTCAATGCTGAAATTAGTCGTCAATTTTATTGTTTAATTTTTTGCTTGTAGCGGACGCCACCTTAAACTAATTAAGAAATGCAAACACTTATACACGTTTTTACATATACCTTTTGAAGTTTTCATACGATTTGAAAAATTGCCACAATTTGTGCTGTACTAACACGAACTTTGTTCAAACAAATATAAACACTTATGAAAAACAAACAAAAAAAATTAGCTTTGTAATAAAAACCAATAAAACGAGCCTTTTTTATATGTTCTGCCAAACACCGCACAACCCACACAAATTTCCAAAAAAAAAATATTGTGAAAATTATATTAATAACAAAATAAAGTTTATTAAAATTTGCATCAAAAAGTTGCGACTCAATACACTCGATGCTCAAATTAGTCGTCAATTTTATTGTTTAATTTTTTGCTTGGAGTGGAAGCCACCTTAAACTAATTGAGAAATTCAAACACTTATACACGTTTTAACATATACATATCTTTTGAAGTTTTCATCCTATTTGAAAAATTGTCTCAATTCGCTGTACTATGACGAACTTTGCTCAAGCAAATATAAATATTTATGAAAAACAAACACATAAAATAAACTTTGTAATAAAATCAAATAAAACGAGCCTTTTTTTTATGTTTTGCCAAACACCGCACAACTCATACAAATTTACAAAAAAAAAAAATATATTGAGAAAATTATATTAATAACAAAATAAAATTTATTAAAATTTGCATCAAAAAGTTGCGACTCGATACTGAAATTAGTCGTCAATTTTATTGTCTAATATTTTGCTTGTAGCGGAAGCCACCTTAAACTAATTAAGAAATTCAAGCACTCATACCAGTATTTACTTATATCTTTTGGAGTTTTCATCCTATTTGAAAAATTGTCTCAATTTGTGCTGTACTAACATGAACTTTGTTCAAACAAATATAAACACTTATGAAAAACAAACAAATAAAATTAACTTTCTAATAAAAACCAATAAAACGAGATTTTTTATATGTTCTGCCAAACACCGCACAACCACACATAAATTTCCGAAAAAAATATATATTGAGAAAATTGTATTAATAACAAAATAAAACTTATTAAAATTTGCATCAAAAAGTTGCGACTCGATACTGAAATTAGTAGTCAATTTTATTGTCTAATATTTTGCTTGTAGCGGAAGCCACCTTAAACTAATTAAGAAATTCAAGCACTCATACTAGTATTTACTTATATCTTTTGGAGTTTTCATCCGATTTGAAAAATTATCTCAATTTGTGCTGTACTAACATGAACTTTGTTCAAACAAATATAAACACTTATGAAAAACAAACAAATAAAATTAACTTTCTAACAAAAACCAATAAAACGAGACTTTTTTATATGTTCTGCCAAACACCGCACAACCCACACAAATTTCCACAAAAAAAAAAAAAATTGTGAAAATTATATTAATAACAAAATGAAACTTATTAAAATTTGCATCAAAAAGTTGCGACTCAATACACTCGATGCTGAAATTAGTCGTCAATTTTATTGTTTAATGTTTTGCTTGTGGCGGAAGCCACCTTAAACTAATTAAGAAATGCAAACACTTATACACGTTTTTACATATACCTTTTGAAGTTTTCATACGATTTGAAAAATTGCCACAATTTGTGCTGTACTAACACGAACTTTGTTCAAACAAATATAAACACTTATGAAAAACAAACAAAAAAAATTAACTTTGTAATAAAAACCAATAAAACGAGCCTTTTTTATATGTTCTGCCAAACACCGCACAACCCACACAAATTTGCAAAAAAAAAAAAAAATATTGTGAAAATTATATTAATAACAAAATAAAGTTTATTAAAATTTGCATCAAAAAGTTGCGACTCAATACACTCGATGCTCAAATTAGTCGTCAATTTTATTGTTTAATTTTTTGCTTGGAGCGGAAGCCACCTTAAACTAATTGAGAAATTCAAACACTTATACACGTTTTTACATATACCTTTTGAAGTTTTCATCCGATTTGAAAAATTGTCACAATTTGTGCTGTACTAACACAAACTTTGTTCAAACAAATATAAACACTTATGAAAAACAAACAAATAAAATTAACTTTCTAATAAAAACCAATAAAACGAGCCTTTTTTATATGTTCTGCCAAACACCGCACAACCACACATAAATTTCCGAAAAAAAAAATATATTGAGAAAATTGTATTAATAACAAAATAAAACTTATTAAAATTTGCATCAAAAAGTTGCGACTCGATACTGAAATTAGTAGTCAATTTTATTGTCTAATATTTTGCTTGTAGCGGAAGCCACCTTAAACTAATTAAGAAATTCAAACACTTATATTTATATAACTTATATAACAAAATAAAACTTATTAAAATTTGCATCAAAAAGTTGCGACTCAATACACTCTGTGCTGAAATTAGTCGTCAATTTTATTGTTTAATTTTTTGCTTGTGGCGGATGCCACCTTAAACTAATTAAGAAATTCAAACACTTATACACGTTTTTACATATATCTTTTGAAGTTTTCATGCGATTTGAAAAATTGTCTCAATTTGTGCTGTACTAACACGAACTTTGTTCAAACAAATATAAACACTTATGAAAAACAAACAAATAAAATTAACTTTCTAATAAAAACCAATAAAACGAGCATTTTTTATATGTTCTGCCAAACACCGCACAACCCACACAAATTTCCAAAAAAAAAAATATTGTGAAAATTATATTAATAACAAAATAAAACTTATTAAAATTTGCATCAAAAAGTTGCGACTCAATACACTATATGCTGAAATTAGTCGTCAATTTTATTGTTTAATTTTTTGCTTGTAGCGGAAGCCACCTTAAACTAATTAAGAAATTCAAACACTTATACACGTTTTAACATATACATATCTTTTGAAGTTTTCATCCAATTTGAAAAATTTTCTCAATTTGCTGTACTATGACGAACTTTGCTCAAACAAATATAAATATTTATGAAAAACACACAAATAATATTAACTTTCTAATAAAAACCAATAAAACGATCCTTTTTTATATGTTCTGCCAAACACCGCACAACCCACACAAATTTAAAAAAAAAAAATATTGTGAAAATTATATTAATAACAAAACAAAATCTATTAAAATTTGTATCAAAATGTTTCGACTCAATACACTCGATGCTGAAATTAGTCGTCAATTTTATTGTTTAATTTTTTGCTTGTGGCGGAAGCCACCTTAAACTAATTAAGAAATTCAAACACTTATACACGTTTTTACATATATCTTTTGAAGTTTTCATCCGATTTGAAAAATTGTCACAATTTGTGCTGTACTAACACGAACTTTGTTCAAACAAATATAAACACTTATGAAAAACAAACAAAAAAAATTAATTTTGTAATAAAAACCAATAAAACGAGCCTTTTTTATATGTTCTGCCAAACACCGCACAACTCATACAAATTTACAAAAAAAAAAAATATATTGAGAAAATTATATTAATAACAAAATAAAATGTATTAAAATTTGCATCAAAATGTTGCGACTCGATACTGAAATTAGTCGTCAATTTTATTGTCTAATATTTTGCTTGTAGCGGAAGCCACCTTAAACTAATTAAGAAATTCAAGCACTCATACCAGTATTTACTTATATCTTTTGGAGTTTTCATCCGATTTGAAAAATTGTCACAATTTGTGCTGTACTAATACGAACTTTGTTCAAACAAATATAAACACATGAAAAACAAACAAAAAAAATTGACTTTGTAATAAAAACCAATAAAACGAGCATTTTTTATATGTTCAGCCAAACACCACACAACTGATACAAATTTACAAAAAAAAAAATATATATTGAGAAAATTATATTAATAACAAAATAAAATTTATTAAAATTTGCATCAAAAAGTTGCGACTCGATACTGAATTAAGTCGTAAATTTTATTGTCTAATATTTTGCTTGTAGCGGAAGCCACCTTAAACTAATTAAGAAATTCAAGCACTCATACCAGTATTTACTTATATCTTTTGGAGTTTTCATCCGATTTGAAAAATTGTCACAATTTGTGCTGTACTAATACGAACTTTGTTCAAACAAATATAAACACTTATGAAAAACAAACAAATAAAATTAACTTTGTAATAAAAACCAATAAAACGAGCCTTTTTTATATGTTCTGCCAAACACCGCACAACTCATACAAATTTACAAAAAAAAAAAAATATTGTGAAAATTATATTAATAACAAAATAAAATTTATTAAAATTTGCATAAAAAAGTTGTATTGTTTAATTTTTTGCTTGGAGCGGAAGCCACCTTAAACTAATTGAGAAATTCAAACACTTATACACGTTTTAACATATACATATCTTTTGAAGTTTTCATCCAATTTGAAAAATTGTCACAATTTGTGCTGTACTAACACGAACTTTGTTCAAACAAATATAAATATTTATGAAAAACAAACAAATAAAATAAACTTTCTAATAAAAACCAATAAAACGAGCCTTTTTTATATGTTCTGCCAAACACCGCACAACTCACACAAATTTCCAAAACAAAAAAATATTGTGAAAATTATATTAATAACAAAACAAAATCTATTAAAATTTGCATCAAAAAGTTGCGACTCAATACACTCTATGCTGAAATTAGTCGTCAATTTTATTGTTTAATTTTTTGCTTGTAGCGGATGCCACCTTAAACTAATTAAGAAATTCAAACACTTATACACGTTTTTACTTATATCTTTTGAAGTTTTCATCCGATTTGAAAAATTGTCACAATTTGTGCTGTACTAACACGAACTTTGTTCAAACAAATATAAACACTTATGAAAAACAAACAAATAAAATTAACTTTCTAATAAAAACCAATAAAACGATCCTTTTTTATATGTTCTGCCAAACACCGCACAACTAATACAAATTTACAAAAAAAAAAAATATATTGAGAAAATTATATTAATAACAAAATAAAATTTATTGAAATTTGCATCAAAAAGTTGCGACTCGATACTGAAATTAGAAGTCAATTTTATTGTCTAATATTTTGCTTGTAGCGGAAGCCACCTTAAACTAATTAAGAAATTCAAGCACTCATACCAGTATTTACTTATATCTTTTGGAGTTTTCATCCGATTTGAAAAATTGTCTCAATTTGTGCTGTACTAACGCGAACTTTGTTAAAACAAATATAAACACATGAAAAACAAACAAAAAAAATTAACTTTGTAATAAAAACCAATAAAACGAGACTTTTTTATATGTTCTGCCAAACACCGCACAACCCACACAAATTTCCACAAAAAAAAAAAAAATTGTGAAAATTATATTAATAACAAAATAAAACTTATTAAAATTTGCATCAAAAAGTTGCGACTCAATACACTATATGCTGAAATTAGTCGTCAATTTTATTGTTTAATTTTTTGCTTGTAGCGGATGCCACCTTAAACTAATTAAGAAATTCAAGCACTCATACCAGTATTTACTTATATCTTTTGGAGTTTTCATCCGATTTGAAAAATTGTCACAATTTGTGCTGTACTAATACGAACTTTGTTCAAACAAATATAAACACATGAAAAACAAACAAAAAAAATTAACTTTGTAATAAAAACCAATAAAACGAGACTTTTTTATATGTTCTGCCAAACACCGCACAACCCACACAAATTTCCACAAAAAAAAAAAAAATTGTGAAAATTATATTAATAACAAAATAAAACTTATTAAAATTTGCATCAAAAAGTTGCGACTCAATACACTATATGCTGAAATTAGTCGTCAATTTTATTGTTTAATTTTTTGCTTGTAGCGGATGCCACCTTAAACTAATTAAGAAATTCAAGCACTCATACCAGTATTTACTTATATCTTTTGGAGTTTTCATCCGATTTGAAAAATTGTCACAATTTGTGCTGTACTAATACGAACTTTGTTCAAACAAATATAAACACTTATGAAAAACAAACAAATAAAATTGACTTTCTAACAAAAACCAATAAAACGAGACTTTTTTATATGTTCTGCCAAACACCGCACAACCCACACAAATTTCCACAAAAAAAAAAAAAATTGTGAAAATTATATTAATAACAAAATAAAACTTATTAAAATTTGCATCAAAAAGTTGCGACTCAATACACTATATGCTGAAATTAGTCGTCAATTTTATTGTTTAATTTTTTGCTTGTAGCGGGTGCCACCTTAAACTAATTAAGAAATTCAAGCACTCATACCAGTATTTACTTATATCTTTTGGAGTTTTCATCCGATTTGAAAAATTGTCTCAATTTGTGCTGTACTAATACGAACTTTGTTCAAACAAATATAAACACATGAAAAACAAACAAAAAAAATTAACTTTGTAATAAAAACCAATAAAACGAGCATTTTTTATATGTTCTGCCAAAAACCGCACAACTCACACAAATTTCCAAAACAAAAAAATATTGTGAAAATTATATTAATAACAAAACAAAATCTATTAAAATTTGCATCAAAATGTTTCGACTCAATACACTCGATGCTGAAATTAGTCGTCAATTTTATTGTTTAATTTTTTGCTTGTAGCGGAAGCCACCTTAAACTAATTAAGAAATGCAAACACTTATACACGTTTTTATATATACCTTTTGAAGTTTTCATCCGATTTGAAAAATTGTCACAATTTGTGCTGTACTAACACAAACTTTGTTCAAACAAATATAAACACTTATGAAAAACAAACAAATAAAATTAACTTTCTAATAAAAACCAATAAAACGATCCTTTTTTATATGTTCTGCCAAACACCGCACAACTCATACAAATTTACAAAAAAAAAAAATATTGTGAAAATTATATTAATAACATAACAAAATCTATTAAAATTTGCATCAAAATGTTGCGACTCAATACACTCAATGCTGAAACTAGTCGTCAATTTTATTGTTTAATTTTTTGCTTGTAGCGGAAGCCACCTTAAACTAATTAAGAAATGCAAACACTTATACACGTTTTTACATATACCTTTTGAAGTTTTCATACGATTTGAAAAATTGCCACAATTTGTGCTGTACTAACACGAACTTTGTTCAAACAAATATAAACACTTATGAAAAACAAACAAAAAAAATTAACTTTGTAATAAAAACCAATAAAACGAGCCTTTTTTATATGTTCTGCCAAACACCGCACAACCCACACAAATTTCCAAAAAAAAAATATTGTGAAAATTATATTAATAACAAAATAAAGATTATTAAAATTTGCATCAAAAAGTTGCGACTCAATACACTCGATGCTCAAATTAGTCGTCAATTTTATTGTTTAATTTTTTGCTTGGAGCGGAAGCCACCTTAAACTAATTGAGAAATTCAAACACTTATACACGTTTTAACATATACATATCTTTTGAAGTTTTCATCCTATTTGAAAAATTGTCTCAATTCGCTGTACTATGACGAACTTTGCTCAAGCAAATATAAATATTTATGAAAAACAAACACATAAAACAAACTTTGTAATAAAATCAAATAAAACGAGCCTTTTTTTTATGTTCTGCCAAACACCGCACAACTCATACAAATTTACAAAAAAAAAAAATATATTGAGAAAATTATATTAATAACAAAATAAAATTTATTAAAATTTGCATCAAAAAGTTGCGACTCGATACTGAAATTAGTCGTCAATTTTATTGTTTAATTTTTTGCTTGTAGCGGAAGCCACCTTAAACTAATTAAGAAATGCAAACACTTATACACGTTTTTACATATACCTTTTGAAGTTTTCATACGATTTGAAAAATTGCCACAATTTGTGCTGTACTAACACGAACTTTGTTCAAACAAATATAAACACTTATGAAAAACAAACAAAAAAAATTAACTTTGTAATAAAAACCAATAAAACGAGCCTTTTTTATATGTTCTGCCAAACACCGCACAACCCACACAAATTTCCAAAAAAAAAATATTGTGAAAATTATATTAATAACAAAATAAAGTTTATTAAAATTTGCATCAAAAAGTTGCGACTCAATACACTCGATGCTCAAATTAGTCGTCAATTTTATTGTTTAATTTTTTGCTTGGAGCGGAAGCCACCTTAAACTAATTGAGAAATTCAAACACTTATACACGTTTTAACATATACATATCTTTTGAAGTTTTCATCCTATTTGAAAAATTGTCTCAATTCGCTGTACTATGACGAACTTTGCTCAAGCAAATATAAATATTTATGAAAAACAAACACATAAAACAAACTTTGTAATAAAATCAAATAAAACGAGCCTTTTTTTTATGTTCTGCCAAACACCGCACAACTCATACAAATTTACAAAAAAAAAAAATATATTGAGAAAATTATATTAATAACAAAATAAAATTTATTAAAATTTGCATCAAAAAGTTGCGACTCGATACTGAAATTAGTCGTCAATTTTATTGTCTAATATTTTGCTTGTAGCGGAAGCCACCTTAAACTAATTAAGAAATTCAAGCACTCATACCAGTATTTACTTATATCTTTTGGAGTTTTCATCCTATTTGAAAAATTGTCTCAATTTGTGCTGTACTAACATGAACTTTGTTCAAACAAATATAAACACTTATGAAAAACAAACAAATAAAATTAACTTTCTAATAAAAACCAATAAAACGAGATTTTTTATATGTTCTGCCAAACACCGCACAACCACACATAAATTTCCGAAAAAAAAAATATATTGAGAAAATTGTATTAATAACAAAATAAAACTTATTAAAATTTGCATCAAAAAGTTGCGACTCGATACTGAAATTAGTAGTCAATTTTATTGTCTAATATTTTGCTTGTAGCGGAAGCCACCTTAAACTAATTAAGAAATTCAAGCACTCATACTAGTATTTACTTATATCTTTTGGAGTTTTCATCCGATTTGAAAAATTGTCTCAATTTGTGCTGTACTAACATGAACTTTGTTCAAACAAATATAAACACTTATGAAAAACAAACAAATAAAATTAACTTTCTAACAAAAACCAATAAAACGAGACTTTTTTATATGTTCTGCCAAACACCGCACAACCCACACAAATTTCCACAAAAAAAAAAAAAATTGTGAAAATTATATTAATAACAAAATAAAACTTATTAAAATTTGCATCAAAAAGTTGCGACTCAATACACTCTATGCTGAAATTAGTCGTCAATTTTATTGTTTAATTTTTTGCTTGTAGCGGAAGCCACCTTAAACTAATTAAGAAATTCAAACACTTATACACGTTTTTACATATATCTTTTGAAGTTTTCATCCGATTTGAAAAATTGTCACAATTTGCTGGACTATGACGAACTTTGCTCAAACAAATATAAATATTTATGAAAAACAAACAAATAAAAGAAACTTTCTAATAAAAACCAATAAAACGGCACTTTTTTATATGTTCTGCCAAACACCGCACAACTCACACAAATTTCCAAAACAAGAAAATATTGTGAAACTTATATTAATAACAAAACAAAATCTATTAAAATTTGCATCAAAATGTTGCGACTCAATACACTCGATGCTGAAATTAGTCGTCAATTTTATTGTTTAATGTTTTGCTTGTGGCGGAAGCCACCTTAAACTAATTAAGAAATGCAAACACTTATACACGTTTTTACATATACCTTTTGAAGTTTTCATACGATTTGAAAAATTGCCACAATTTGTGCTGTACTAACACGAACTTTGTTCAAACAAATATAAACACTTATGAAAAACAAACAAAAAAAATTAACTTTGTAATAAAAACCAATAAAACGAGCCTTTTTTATATGTTCTGCCAAACACCGCACAACCCACACAAATTTCCAAAAAAAAAATATTGTGAAAATTATATTAATAACAAAATAAAGTTTATTAAAATTTGCATCAAAAAGTTGCGACTCAATACACTCGATGCTCAAATTAGTCGTCAATTTTATTGTTTAATTTTTTGCTTGGAGCGGAAGCCACCTTAAACTAATTGAGAAATTCAAACACTTATACACGTTTTAACATATACATATCTTTTGAAGTTTTCATCCTATTTGAAAAATTGTCTCAATTCGCTGTACTATGACGAACTTTGCTCAAGCAAATATAAATATTTATGAAAAACAAACACATAAAATAAACTTTGTAATAAAATCAAATAAAACGAGCCTTTTTTTTATGTTCTGCCAAACACCGCACAACTCATACAAATTTACAAAAAAAAAAAAATATATTGAGAAAATTATATTAATAACAAAATAAAATGTATTAAAATTTGCATCAAAAAGTTGCGACTCGATACTGAAATTAGTCGTCAATTTTATTGTCTAATATTTTGCTTGTAGCGGAAGCCACCTTAAACTAATTAAGAAATTCAAGCACTCATACCAGTATTTACTTATATCTTTTGGAGTTTTCATCCTATTTGAAAAATTGTCTCAATTTGTGCTGTACTAACATGAACTTTGTTCAAACAAATATAAACACTTATGAAAAACAAACAAATAAAATTAACTTTCTAATAAAAACCAATAAAACGAGACTTTTTTATATGTTCTGCCAAACACCGCACAACCACACATAAATTTCCGAAAAAAATATATATTGAGAAAATTGTATTAATAACAAAATAAAACTTATTAAAATTTGCATCAAAAAGTTGCGACTCGATACTGAAATTAGTAGTCAATTTTATTGTCTAATATTTTGCTTGTAGCGGAAGCCACCTTAAACTAATTAAGAAATTCAAGCACTCATACTAGTATTTACTTATATCTTTTGGAGTTTTCATCCGATTTGAAAAATTGTCTCAATTTGTGCTGTACTAACATGAACTTTGTTCAAACAAATATAAACACTTATGAAAAACAAACAAATAAAATTAACTTTCTAATAAAAACCAATAAAACGAGACTTTTTTATATGTTCTGCCAAACACCGCACAACCCACACAAATTTCCAAAAAAAAATAATATTGTGAAAATTATATTAATAACAAAATAAAACTTATTAAAATTTGCATCAAAAAGTTGCGACTCAATACACTCTATGCTGAAATTAGTCGTCAATTTTATTGTTTAATTTTTTGCTTGTAGCGGAAGCCACCTTAAACTAATTAAGAAATTCAAACACTTATACACGTTTTTACATATATCTTTTGAAGTTTTCATCCGAATTGAAAAATTGTCACAATTTGCTGGACTATGACGAACTTTGCTCAAACAAATATAAATATTTATGAAAAACAAACAAATAAAAGAAACTTTCTAATAAAAACCAATAAAACGGCACTTTTTTATATGTTCTGCCAAACACCGCACAACTCACACAAATTTCCAAAACAAGAAAATATTGTGAAAATTATATTAATAACAAAACAAAATCTATTAAAATTTGCATCAAAATGTTGCGACTCAATACACTCGATGCTGAAATTAGTCGTCAATTTTATTGTTTAATGTTTTGCTTGTGGCGGAAGCCACCTTAAACTAATTAAGAAATGCAAACACTTATACACGTTTTAACATATATCTTTTGAAGTTTTCATCCGATTTGAAATATTGTCACAATTTGTGCTGTACTAACACGAACTTTGTTCAAACAAATATAAACACTTATGAAAAACAAACAAAAAAAATTAACTTTCTAATAAAAACCAATAAAACGAGCCTTCTTTATATGTTCTGCCAAACACCGCACAACTCATACAAATTTACAAAAAAAAAAAATATATTGACAAAATTATATTAATAACAAAATAAAATTTATTAAAATTTGCATCAAAAAGTTGCGACTCGATACTGAAATTAGTAGTCAATTTTATTGTCTAATATTTTGCTTGTAGCGGAAGCCACCTTAAACTAATTAAGAAATTCAAGCACTCATACCAGTATTTACTTATATCTTTTGGAGTTTTCATCCGATTTGAAAAATTGTCTCAATTTGTGCTGTACTAACACGAACTTTGTTCAAACAAATATAAACACTTATGAAAAACAAACAAATAAAATTAACTTTCTAATAAAAACCAATAAAACGAGACTTTTTTATATGTTCTGCCAAACACCGCACAACCCACACAAATTTCCAAAAAAAAAAAATATTTTGAAAATTATATTAATAACAAAATAAAACTTATTAAAATTTGCATCGAAAAGTTGCGACTCAATACACTCTATGCTGAAATTAGTCGTCAATTTTATTGTTTAATTTTTTGCTTGTAGCGGAAGCCACCTTAAACTAATTAAGAAATTCAAGCACTTGTAACGGACATGGCCTAGTGTGCAGCTACTGGACGCGTACTCTGCCTACAGGGTCGGCCTAGCTCAGGGAAAATGGGGTGGGTCTTTGCGTCCCTGTCACACAACTAAAAAAAAGGTAAACAGAGTTGCAAGAAGATAGAAGTAGAAAGCTACATAGGACATATCCAAAAGAAGAGAGGTCCGTCCATATACCTCGAAGAACAATGATGTTAGGGTTCTTTGTCTATACCCGCCCTACCTGTAAATGCAAGTACTAAACAGTATCATTGCATCTACCCTTGTAAACGGTGCTAAATCTTTATCATTGGAGCCCTCTCAATAAATTAGTACAAATTCATGTTAATATTCATTATAATTCAGGTAAATATATTTAAGAAAATAGCAAACGACTTCATGTTTTTGTTGGTTTAACTAATAAAGGATTTAAACTAACCAATAACCTTAGAAAGCGATATAAAAATATGGAAACTACAAATGTATGGTTTTACTTAATTTTATCAAACGACTTATGGTCGGTTCCTCCCTTACAACATTATAAATTTTCTACAAAACTCGGCAATTAATGCATAAGAACTTGGTTTTCAAGTTTAAACTGGCAATGGCCATGTATGTGCACACATGTATCAAAACTTATCAACACTTTATATAAACTCACTCTTTTTATGGGAAACGTTGCGGCTGTGCCGTACTCACAAGTGTACAAAATGGTCCATCGATGTCAGCAGGCCTGGTGACTGATGTCCTGTTCTAGGGGTTTCAAATGGAGTTAGAAATATATAAAATGCTGATTTGACACGTGTATATACATACCAGAGGCGTTACCTACTTAACTTTACAATTTAATAACTTAAACAAGGTATTGTTGCTTAACAATAAGGTGATGCGACGAAAAACGGAGTCTTAATACTCAAAAATAATGAAGGGTGTGGTGATAAACGTATGTGGTCCAGGCCCAACTACCATCCCGAACTGCTACTACGTTGACGCAGGCTGCATGGCCCAACCCGATCTTTCATCGTGGTTGCTGTACGAAATTCATCCGCTTGCAGCAAGTGCCAATGGGCTGTGGTTTTACTTCTTTCCCCAAATGTCGATTTAGTGCAGCATTGTGTCCAACGCAATAATACCTGCTAATTGGTGAGAATTAGGCAAAATTCCCTACATGAAATATTTTCGTACCTGCTGAAACAATTTGATTCAAATTGCATAAAATTCCAATGAAAGCAAAAACGTTACCCGCCAGCGGCTTGCTTGGGGGTTAAATATAACTTTGCTCCTTGTGTTAAGCCTGGATGGCTTGTATGCGTATAATAAAAAACTTGATTAATATTCTTTCTCTGACTTGCAACTTATGTACTGCACTTGTCGGCGTCGGCAAAAGAAAAGAATGGCCGCCGTGGCGTTCAGCCTTACCAGAGTGGGTGGCGATACAAATACGATCGGCACACATCGATAACTACGATGAGGAGTTTGGCAACACTCTAATCGAAATATCGCACAGTCATCGGCATTATAGGCGCAATTAAATTCATTTTATAGACAATTAGAAAATTGTCAACTATATATGCTTCCGCATATAAAAAGTGCAATAAATAAAATAATTAGAAGATGCTAGGGACACGCGCTGAGAAAGTCAATAAAGTGAAGTAATTTGGACAGCAGCAGCTGTAATATGATGCGCGTTGCCACTATGGTTTGTTTACCTTTTGTGCTGGTTGCAACAACAACAAAGTGTTTTGCATAAATATAAATGTGAAATAAGACAAACCCCCACAGGACAGGTTTGATTTTGCCAACCTGGCAAATATAAAAGCTGAAAAAGGGTTTTCATTTGCACTCCCAAATGTCTTTAACATGAAAAGATCCTAACTCTTTGCCATTTAAATATTCAAGCAAGTACAAGGAATTACCTATCTTTTGTTTGACTCGGGCTTTAATACCCACAGGTGCCAATTTGGAATTGAAATTCTTGGCCATATTACTAAGTACAAAATTTCGTTTAATGACTTCTTGTCCTACATTAAAGGATCTTGGACTGGAACGTAAATCATAGGTGCGCTTATTCTTTTCGTAAGCTTTATTCAAATACTTATTGATGTTGGCTCGGATTAATGAGAATTCGTCTGCTCGTGCCACTTTCGCCGTGCCCTCGCCAAGTAATTTCAAATTCCTCAAAATTCGATAGTCATGACCATGTGTTATCATATTTTGACCGAAGAGTGCTAGGTATGGAGATATTCCTATTGACTGGTGAATTGAATTCCTCAATGAGCAATTTATGCTACTAAGAAACACATACCAACTGCGCTGGTCTTTACGAATGTATGTTCTCAAGGCGGCGTTAATTGAACGATTTACCCTTTCTGCGGCGTTTGCCTGCGGCGCATAAGCTCCTGCAAATGTATGTTTGATACCATGCTTGGTTAGAAATGAAGCAAAGTCATGGCTTTTAAATTGAGTGCCATTATCGCTAAATAATACCTCTGGAACACCAAAACATGTAAAAATTTCGTCTCTCAAACAATCTATTGCAACAGCCGTTGTAAACTTTTTGATTGCCTTCAGAAATGTAAATTTCGAGAAATGATCGAGAACAATAAAGATACCGACGTTTCCTTTTCTCGAGCGTGGAAAAGGACCAATAAAATCAACGTATAACCTTTGGAAAGGCCTTTCAGTTGTCACTTGACTTCCCATTGGAGTTTTTAGTACCCACGTTGGGTATTTTGACGTTTGACATAGCTCACATTTGCTAACGTAGTTTCGTACATCAATAACCATATTTGGCCAATAAAAGGTTCGCCGAATCCGTTCTAAGCATTTAGCCATGCCACAATGAGCGGAAGATGGTTGATCATGAGAAGCTCTAATCACGCTCTCACGCAAAGCATATGGAACTAACAGTTTCCAACAATCCTTTCCTTGACTGCTGTCTAGGAAATCTATACGATGGTATATGTAGTTATCAACTACCTGAAAATCTGGTAAATTTGACTTAATAAATTTATCCCTCAGGATGCAATACTCTTCTGATTGGAATGCATCGGATTTTAAATCAATTTCGGGAGTAAGTTCGAGTTCTAACGCGGCTACCTCATCCACATCCTCAAATGAACGAGACAAAGCATCCGCAACGACGTTTTCGCTACCTTTGCGATGTTCTATTTCAAAGCAGAATCCCTGTAGCTTAAGTGCCCATCGCGCTAATCTACCGTTGAGGTCAGACTGATTCATTAACCAACGAAGACTTGCGTGGTCCGTCACAACTTTAAAAGAGTGTCCCTCGATGTACATGCGAAACTTTTTAATCGCTAATACTACCGCTAAGCATTCGAGCTCCGTAACTGTATAATTGCGCTGAGCTTTATTCAGCTTTTTCGACATGTACGCAATCGGACGTTCACAGCCTGATTCATTGCATTGAGCTAGAACAGCACCTACACCATGCAATGAGGCATCACATTGAACAACAAAAGGTTTTTCGTAATTAGGATGTATTAAAAATGGAGCTGAGCATAGCTTCCTTTTGATATCATGAAATGCAGTTTGAGCTTGATCATTCCATTCGAAAAATTTACCACGCAATAACTCTGTAAGAGGGAAAATAACTGAAGAATAATTACATATGAAGCGCTGGTACCATCCTGTCATACCCAAGAATCTCCTGAGCTGTTTTCGAGTTTTCGGAACTGGGAATTCATCAACAGCAGAAATCTTGTCAGGATTTATCTGAAGTGTGCCTTCACCTACAATGTAACCTAAATAATCGACCTTATTTAAACAAAAGTGACTCTTCTGAACATTTATTGTGAGTCCAGCCTTTCGCAATTGAGTTGCTACTTCCGATAGATGAAGAAGGTGATCTTCGGAAGATTGGGACAGCACAAGTAGGTCATCTAGATACACTAAGACATGGGATTTTAGCTGGTAAGGAATAACTATATCCATCAAACGACTCATAGTTTGTGGAGCGTTCGTCAATCCGAAAGGCATTCTTTTGAATTGGTAAAGCGGTCTATTTGGAACAGTGAATGCTGTTTTTGCGCGAGACTCCTGATCCAAACAAATTTGCCAAAAAGCATCCTTAAGATCTATTTTGGAAATGCAATACACTGGTGGTAATCGACTTATAAGACCATCCATAATTGGAATTGGATACGCATCCTTTACGGTAACTGCATTTAGATTACGAGCATCAAGACAAAATCGAACTTTACTGGGTTTCACATCTAAGGTAACTGGAGAAGACCAAGCTGACACTGGAGCTTCTTCAATAACATCATAATTGAGCATGCGATCAATTTCTTTGCATAAAAGTTTTTCTTTTGCTGGGGATAAAGGGTAAAATCTTTGTTTTATGGGCTTGGCATCGGCTGTATCAATGTTATGCTCGATTAGCTTCGTTAGGCCAAGACCATCCTTCTCAAAAGAGGGAAAAGAATTAATTACAGTTTGAAGCTTAGATTTTTGTAAGACGGACAATTTTAACTTATTAGGTTCTTCTTTACGTTCATAATGGATCTCGGCTAGTGAGCAAGACTCCGCAATGTAAAGGTTAAACTTATTCCAAAAATCCATGCCACAAATAACGTTCTGTCTTATAGAAGGTGTTATTAAAAATTCAAAGTCTGCGTTCACAGAATTGTAAGTCAGGGGAATTACGATTGTGCCAGAAACTGGCTGTTTTTGACCATCAGCTGTTTCGACATTGCCTTTAATTTTATTAAATTTCAAGCTCTTAGAAATAATACGCTGAGCGAGATTTCCGCCAATTACACTCTTGTTGGCTCCGCTATCTAAAAGTGTAAGATAGTCCTCACCAAAGATGTTTAGGTAAGTGAAAGGACGAATGTCAATACCGGTTTGAAAAATAGCAGACACAACAAAGTTCTTAAGGCTACGCTTGTTCTTCCAGAACTTTTGCATTCTCAAAGCTGAACGAGGCTTCACAAAAGCAATTGCATTAGCTTGAAATAATTCTGATCTGCGCTTTTCATACTCTTGTAATCGTAAGTGGTATGGCTTATAATGCCAAGAAGTAGTTACGTCAGGTAAAGAAGTTGGAACGTCTGGAGTTTGGGGTTTCGCATCCGAAGCTACTTGTGGACATCCACTTGCGGAATTGGGTGGATATCCTGGATCGAGTTTTTCGAACATTTTGAACAATTGGGTTTGTACATATCTGCGGCACCGCAGCCATAACAAAAGATGCGGCGGGGCTTTAAGCAATCATGGTATCTGTGACCCAATTCATCACAGTTCCAACATTTCAATCTATCACTAGATCGGACTGCACAAATCTCATCTGTCACCTCGCTTATCTTAGCAGACTGAACCTCCGATTCTCCCTCGTGAATAATGGTGTTAATGAAACGCTTCGTCCCATCTTGACGAGAAAATGGTTTGATTTGAAAATTACGAAAGAATTCTTCATGACGGTGACATTCCCTACGTAATGTTGCCAAGTTTGGAATGTCAACATGTAAAAGCTCATGTTTTAAATCCGGTTTTAAGTTATGCTTGACTTCTATCATTAGTTCGCTATCTAACAGTGGTTCACGCAACGTATCGTTAATAGCTAGCATCGCATCCAGAAACTCATCAAAACTTTCATTTTTACCCTGTTTTCTGCGCTGCATAATGTTCTTAATTTCTCTATCAGTGCGCTGATCTTGGTATCTCTCTTTTAAACGGATACCTAATTGATACCAATCCATGTAATCAGACGTCCTATGGACACGCCAAAAGAAATCTAACGCTGAACCTGAGAATAGTAAGTGGGCATTCTGATACAAAAGTTCAAAGTTTCCATTCAGACATTGCGAAGTAAGGATATTTACGCGGTATAAGAAATCATCAATGGTTACGTCATTTGTCGTACCACTAAATTTGATGTGCCAGTAAGAAACTATATTTGCAACTCTATCAAGACGATCGCTAGATTCGTTACCCAAATGCTCACGAACTGCGTCGCGCTGACGGTTCGGGCGAAAAGAAACTCGTGGAATTTCGTTCTCCCATTCGAGTTGAGGTTCTTCACGAGCTTCTCGTGAAGGTGCAGATAAATTCAAATCTCGAAGAGACGCAGTTATTTGTTCAGACACTGCCGCTGTCAAATTAGCTCTATAACCTTCTAAAGATTACGAAATTAGTTGTTGTATGCGATCCTCGGCAATCACATTTGAATCTGAGGCGACTGTTAATCGGGGATTTTCACGCCTATTTTGCAAATTTTGGTTTTGACGTGGGTTTGACAAAGTTGGTGTATTACGAGTATTCGACCTAGTATTTGGTCTAGTTTTGGGGATAGTTCCTGTCTGAGGATTGTTGCCTGCGCTACGTGTTGTTACTGATATCGGCCTAGATTCAACAGACGACGAATCCTTCTCTTGGATCTGAGAACGGTTGCAAGGCTGCCTGCAAATCGGGCAAGATTCGTTGGTTCTCAACCAACTTAACAGACAAGCGCTGTGAAACTTGTGGTTGCATGGAGTCTCTACAAGATTCGTGACATTGTTATTTTCGTTACAAATCACACATATAGTCGGTTCGTTAATCGGTAAGCCTACCAAATCTTCAACACTACGTCTTACTGCCATATTTCTAAAATCTAGTTAACTATTGGCGAGCTATGAAATAGAAACTTATATGGTAATAAAATACAAAAATGTTATTCAATCTTATAACGTTTAGGAATTTCTAAAAAAACTAAAATATACGATTTTAATTTGCGGTAAACGATAAGCGAAAATTGCGGTAAGCGATAAGCGATAGTTGCGGTAAACGATAAAAATAAAAAACTTTGGGACTTATCCAATGAAACGGTTAGCACCTCAAGAAATAGGTATATGGTCTTCCTCACTATCTTTAAGAGAGATTCTGAAACTAAGCAAAAGCTAGAGTGTGTGTTTCTCTACGTGAAAGAGGGACTTGCCGAAAATATCCAGCAAGAACAAATCTCGATTTCACAAAGGCAAAACCTATCCTTCAGTAAATAAGAAAATTTATCACCTGGTATAAAACCGATAATAACCAGCAGTATAATTCCAAGGCTATCAAAAATCAAACATACCAAAAGGAAATGGAATTGAATTAGCATTTCAAATCATGAACTACTGATTCCTTAAAAATCATCGTCTGATTGACTGGTCTGGCTCCGCGAATCCTAACAGAAATACCAGCATTTCCTAATCAAAACAAACGATAACAAGAACTGAATCTAAAACAATAAATATATGTAGGGGAACCAAAAAGGAGAAAAGGCAAAAGGGTTAGTTAAAGTGTGGGGTAACCCAAAATCTACTCGAGTCCACTTTGATCTGGTCCAATTATGCAATACCTAACCTAACCAAGTACACGTGGTCTCGAACAATTTCGGTTACGGTCGATTTATTTTTTTCTTCGATTTCGACCGCTTCGGCCATGCTCCACTTAAGAGAGGCTGGAGAGGATTTTCGGGGCCCCACGTTGGGCGCCATTTAATTATGTAACGGACATGGCCTAGTGTGCAGCTACTGGACGCGTACTCTGCCTACAGGGTCGGCCTAGCTCAGGGAAAATGGGGTGGGTCTTTGCGTCCATGTTCGCTGCCCTGTCACACAACTAAAAAAAAGGTAGACAGAGTTGCATGAAGATAGAAGTAGAAAGCTACATAGGACATATCCAAAAGAAGAGAGGTCCGTCCATATACCTCGAAGAACAATGATGTTAGGGTTCTTCGTCTATACCCGCCCTACCTGTAAATGCAAGTACTAAACAATATCATTGCATCTACCCTTGTAATGGGTGCTAAATCTTTATCATTGGAGCCCTCTCAATAAATTAGTACAAATTCATGTTAATATTCATTATAATTCAGGTAAATACATTTAAGAAAATAGCAAACGACTTCATGTTTTTGTTGGTTTAACTAATAAAGGATTTAAACTAACCAATAACCTTAGAAAGCGATATAAAAATATGGAAACTACAAATGTATGGTTTTACTTAATTTTATCAAACGACTTATGGTCGGTTCCTCCCTTACAACATTATAAATTTTCTACAAAACTCGGCAATTAATGCATAAGAACTTGGTTTTCAAGTTTAAACTGGCAATGGCCATGTATGTGCACACATGTATCAAAACTTATCAACACTTTATATAAACTCACTCTTTTTATGGGAAACGTTGCGGCTGTGCCGTACTCACAAGTGTACAAAATGGTCCATCGATGTCAGCAGGCCTGGTGACTGATGTCCTGTTCTAGGGGTTTCAAATGGAGTTAGAAATATATAAAATGCTGATTTGACACGTGTATATACATACCAGAGGCGTTACCTACTTAACTTTACAATTTAATAACTTAAACAAGGTATTGTTGCTTAACAATAAGGTGATGCGACGAAAAACGGAGTCTTAATACTCAAAAATAATGAAAGGTGTGGTGATAAACGTATGTGGTCCAGGCCCAACTACCATCCCGAACTGCTACTACGTTGACGCAGGCTGCATGGCCCAACCCGATCTTTCATCGTGGTTGCTGCACGAAATTCATCCGCTTGCAGCAAGTGCCAATGGGCTGTGGTTTTACTTCTTTCCCCAAATGTCGATTTAGTGCAGCATTGTGTCCAACGCTGCCTTAAGGCGCGTGGCACAAACGCACTTGGTGTCTTAAGCCGGTACCTGCAGTGGTGTTTTTATTTCAAATCTGAGCCTCAAAAATTCTCTACCCGGCTATGGGTGGTTTTATGCGGGGCTTGGCTGGCCGAAGCACGGCCTTCTTAACGCAATAATACCTGCTAATTGGTGAGAATTAGGCAAAATTCCCCACATGAAATATTTTCGTACCTGCTGAAACAATTTGATTCAAATTGCATAAAATTCCAATGAAAGCAAAAACGTTACCCGCCAGCGGCTTGCTTGGGGGTTAAATATAACTTTGCTCCTTGTGTTAAGCCTGGATGGCTTGTATGCGTATAATAAAAAACTTGATTAATATTCTTTCTCTGACTTGCAACTTATGTACTGCACTTGTCGGCGACGGCAAAAGAAAAGAATGGCCGCCGTGGCGTTCAGCCTTACCAGAGTGGGTGGCGATACAAATACGATCGGCACACATCGATAACTACGATGAGGAGTTTGGCAACACTCTAATCGAAATATCGCACAGTCATCGGCATTATAGGCGCAATTAAATTCATTTTATAGACAATTAGAAAATTGTCAACTATATATGCTTCCGCATATAAAAAGTGCAATAAATAAAATAATTAGAAGATGCTAGGGACACGCGCTGAGAAAGTCAATAAAGTGAAGTAATTTGGACAGCAGCAGCTGTAATATGATGCGCGTTGCCACTATGGTTTGTTTACCTTTTGTGCTGGTTGCAACAACAACAAAGTGTTTTGCATAAATATAAATGTGAAATAAGACAAACCCCCACACACTCATACCAGTATTTACTTATATCTTTTGGAGTTTTCATCCGATTTGAAAAATTGTCTCAATTTGTGCTGTACTAACACGAACTTTGTTCAAACAAATATAAACACTTATGAAAAACAAACAAATAAAATTAACTTTTTTAATAAAAACCAATAAAACGAGACTTTTTTATATGTTCTGCCAAACACCCCACAACCCACACAAATTTCCACAAAAAAAAATATTGTGAAAATTATATTAATAACAAAATAAAATTTATTAAAACTTTCATCAAAAAGTTGCGACTCGATACTGAAATTAGTCTTCAATTTTATTGTCTAATATTTTGCTTGTAGCGGAAGCCACCTCAAACTAATAAAGAAATTCAAGCACTCATACCAGTATTTACTTATATCTTTTGGAGTTTTCATCCGATTTGAAAAATTGTCTCAATTTGTGCTGTACTAACACGAACTTTGTTCAAACAAATATAAACACTTATGAAAAACAAACAAATAAAATAAACTTTCTAATAAAAACCAATAAAACGAGACTTTTTTATATGTTCTGCCAAACACCCCACAACCCACACAAATTTCCAAAAAAAAAAATATTGTGAAAATTATATTAATAACAAAATAAAACTTATTAAAATTTGCATCAAAAAGTTGCGACTCAATACACTCTATGCTGTTTAATTTTTTGCTTGTAGCGGAAGCCACCTTAAACTAATTAAGAAATTCAAACACTTATACACGTTTTTACATATATCTTTTGAAGTTTTCATCCGATTTGAAAAATTGTCACAATTTGTGCTGTACTAACACGAACTTTGTTCAAACAAATATAAACACTTATGAAAAACAAACAAATAAAATTAACTTTCTAATAAAAACCAATAAAACGATCCTTTTTTATATGTTCTGCCAAACACCGCACAACCCACACAAACATTAGCAAAAATTGTAAACATAATATTAATTTTTTTTTTTTTTTTTTGTTGTATTTATTTTGCAAAATTATCAAAAATACATATATTTTTATGAATTGCAGGTTTCTTATTTTATGATCGCCAATCCAGCTTGTTTAGTTAGAGATGTCTTAGCAGTGTTAAGGAGTCCTGTCAATCAGGAGGCCATCATTTGGTCCGCTTTTCTGTCGGTCTTCTTTTCGTTTTCTTTCAGTTCGGCGCTTGTTGGAGCAGATTTTTAAAACTTCTTTTTTTAAGCCTTTTTATAGGATTTTCATTTGGGAGCCCTTTTGCCAGCCTATTACGATGTCTTTTTAGCCTTTCGTTGTAGCGGCTTGTGTGCTTATTTATCTGGAGTTCGACGGTCTCCAGTCTGAGGTCGTGGTGCAAGGTCGAATTCCTTACATACCATTCACACCCAGTAATAAGGCGTAACGCCCATAATATTAATATCAAAACAATATGTATTAAAATTTCCATAATAAAGTTGCGACTTAGGACACTCGATGCTTAAATGAGTCGCGAATTTTATGCGTCAAAGAGTAAAATTTTCATTTTTTGCTTGTACAGGAAGCAACCTTAAACTAATGGAGATATTCAAGTACTTATACTAGTATTTACATATATCTTTTGAGGTCTTCATCCGATTTGAAAAATTGTCACAATTTGTGCTGTACTAACACAAACTTTGTTCAAACAAATATAAACACTTATGAAAAACAAACAAATAAAATTAACTTTCTAATAAAAACCAATAAAACGAGACTTTTTTATATGTTCTGCCAAACACCGCACAACCACACATAAATTTCCGAAAAAAAAAAATATATTGAGAAAATTATATTAATAACAAAATAAAACTTATTAAAATTTGCATCAAAAAGTTGCGACTCGATACTGAAATTAGAAGTCAATTTTATTGTCTAATATTTTGCTTGTAGCGGAAGCCACCTTAAACTAATTAAGAAATTCAAGCACTCATACCAGTATTTACTTATATCTTTTGCAGTTTTCATCTGATTTGAAAAATTGTCTCAATTTGTGCTGTACTAACACGAACTTTGTTAAAACAAATATAAACACTTATGAAAAACAAACAAATAAAATTAACTTTCTAATAAAAACCAATAAAACGAGACTTTTTTATATGTTCTGCCAAACACCGCACAACCCACACAAATTTCCAAAAAAAAAAAATATTGTGAAAATTATATTAATAACAAAATAAAACTTATTAAAATTTGCATCAAAAAGTTGCGACTCAATACACTATATGCTGAAATTAGTCGTCAATTTTATTGTTTAATTTTTTGCTTGTAGCGGATGCCACCTTAAACTAATTAAGAAATTCAAACACTTATACACGTTTTTACATATATCTTTTGAAGTTTTCATCCGATTTGAAAAATTGTCACAATTTGCTGGACTATGACGAACTTTGCTCAAACAAATATAAATATTTATGAAAAACAAACAAATAAAATAAACTTTCTAATAAAAACCAATAAAACGAGACTTTTTTATATGTTCTGCCAAACACCGCACAACTCACACAAATTTCCAAAAACAAGAAAATATTGTGAAAATTATATTAATAACAAAACAAAATCTATTAAAATTTGCATCAAAATGTTGCAACTCAATACACTCGATGCTGAAATTAGTCGTCAATTTTATTGTTTAATTTTTTGCTTGTGGCGGAAGCCACCTTAAACTAATTAAGAAATGCAAACACTTATACACGTTTTATCATATATCTTTTGAAGTTTTCATCCGATTTGAAAAATTGTCACAATTTGTTCTGTACTAACACGAACTTTGTTCAAACAAATATAAACACTTATGAAAAACAAACAAAAAAAATTAACTTTCTAATAAAAACCAATAAAACGAGCCTTCTTTATATGTTCTGCCAAACACCGCACAACTCATACAAATTTACAAAAAAAAAAAATATATTGACAAAATTATATTAATAACAAAATAAAATTTATTAAAATTTGCATCAAAAAGTTGCGACTCGATACTGAAATTAGTCTTCAATTTTATTGTCTAATATTTTGCTTGTAGCGGAAGCCACCTTAAACTAATTAAGAAATTCAAGCACTCATACCAGTATTTACTTATATCTCTTGGAGTTTTCATCCGATTTGAAAAATTGTCTCAATTTGTGCTGTACTAACACGAACTTTGTAAAAACAAATATAAACACTTATGAAAAACAAACAAATAAAATTAACTTTCTAATAAAAACCAATAAAACGAGACTTTTTTATATTTTCTGCCAAACACCGCACAAGCCACACAAATTTCCAAAAAAAAAAAAATATTGTGAAAATTATATTAATAACAAAATAAAATTTATTAAAATTTGCATCAAAAAGTTGCGACTCAATACACTCTATGCTGAAATTAGTCGTCAATTTTATTATTTAATTTTTTGCTTGTGGCGGATGCCACCTTAAACTAATTAAGAAATTCAAACACTTATACACGTTTTTACATATATCTTTTGAAGTTTTCATCCGATTTGAAAAATTGTCACAATTTGTGCTGTACTAACACGAACTTTGTTCAAACAAATATAAACACTTATGAAAAACAAACAAATAAAATTAACTTTCTAATAAAAACCAATAAAACGAGACTTTTTTATATTTTCTGCCAAACACCGCACAACCCACACAAATTTCCAAAAAAAAAAAAATATTGTGAAAATTATATTAATAACAAAATAAAACTTATTAAAATTTGCATCAAAAAGTTGCGACTCAATACACTCTATGCTGAAATTAGTCGTCAATTTTATTATTTAATTTTTTGCTTGTGGCGGATGCCTCCTTAAACTAATTAAGAAATTCAAACACTTATACACGTTTTTACATATATCTTTTGAAGTTTTCATCCGATTTGAAAAATTGTCACAATTTGTGCTGTACTAACACGAACTTTGTTCAAACAAATATAAACACTTATGAAAAACAAACAAATAAAATTAACTTTCTAATAAAAATTAATAAAACGAGACTTTTTTATATGTTCTGCCAAACACCGCACAACTCATACAAATTTACAAAAAAAAAAAAATATATTGAGAAAATTATATTAATAACAAAATAAAATTTATTAAAATTTGCATCAAAAAGTTGCGACTCGATACTGAAATTAGTAGTCAATTTTATTGTCTAATATTTTGCTTGTAGCGGAAGCCACCTTAAACTAATTAAGAAATTCAAGCACTCATACCAGTATTTACTTATATCTTTTGGAGTTTTCATCCGATTTGAAAAATTGTCTCAATTTGTGCTGTACTAACACGAACTTTGTTCAAACAAATATAAACACTTATGAAAAACAAACAAATAAAATTAACTTTCTAATAAAAACCAATAAAACGAGACTTTTTTATATGTTCTGCCAAACACCGCACAACCCACACAAATTTACAAAAAAAAAAAATATTGTGAAAATTATATTAATAACAAAATAAAACTTATTAAAATTTGCATCGAAAAGTTGCGACTCAATACACTCTATGCTGAAATTAGTCGTCAATTTTATTGTTTAATTTTTTGCTTGTAGCGGAAGCCACCTTAAACTAATTAAGAAATTCAAGCACTCATACCAGTATTTACTTATATCTTTTGGAGTTTTCATCCGATTTGAAAAATTGTCTCAATTTGTGCTGTACTAACACGAACTTTGTTCAAACAAATATAAACACTTATGAAAAACAAACAAATAAAATTAACTTTCTAATAAAAACCAATAAAACGAGACTTTTTTATATGTTCTGCCAAACACCGCACAACCCACACAAATTTCCAAAAAAAAAAAAATATTGTGAAAATTATATTAATAACAAAATAAAACTTATTAAAATTTGCATCGAAAAGTTGCGACTCAATACACTCTATGCTGAAATTAGTCGTCAATTTTATTGTTTAATTTTTTGCTTGTAGCGGAAGCCACCTTAAACTAATTAAGAAATTCAAGCACTCATACCAGTATTTACTTATATCTTTTGGAGTTTTCATCCGATTTGAAAAATTGTCTCAATTTGTGCTGTACTAACACGAACTTTGTTCAAACAATTATAAACACTTATGAAAAACAAACAAATAAAATTAACTTTCTAATAAAAACCAATAAAACGAGACTTTTTTATATGTTCTGCCAAACACCCCACAACCCACACAAATTTCCAAAAAAAAAAAAATATTGTGAAAATTATATTAATAACAAAATAAAACTTATTAAAATTTGCATCAAAATGTTGCGACTCAATACACTCTATGCTGAAATTAGTCGTCAATTTTATTGTTTAATTTTTTGCTTGTAGCGGAAGCCACCTTAAACTAATTAAGAAATTCAAACACTTATACACGTTTTTACATATATCTTTTGAAGTTTTCATCCGATTTGAAAAATTGTCACAATTTGCTGGACTATGACGAACTTTGCTCAAACAAATATAAATATTTATGAAAAACAAACAAATAAAATAAACTTTCTAATAAAAACCAATAAAACGAGACTTTTTTATATGTTCTGCCAAACACGGCACAACTCACACAAATTTCCAAAAACAAGAAAATATTGTGAAAATTACATTACTAACAAAACAAAATCTATTAAAATTTGCATCAAAATGTTGCGACTCAATACACTCGATGCTCAAATTAGTCGTCAATTTTATTGTTTAATTTTTTGCTTGGAGCGGAAGCCAACTAATTGAGAAATTCAAACACTTATACACGTTTTTACATATATCTTTTGAAGTTTTCATCCTATTTGAAAAATTGTCTCAATTCGCTATACTATGACGAACTTTGCTCAAACAAATATAAATATTTATGAAAAACAAACACATAAAATAAACTTTGTAATAAAATCAAATAAAACGAGCCTTTTTTTTATGTTCTGCCAAACACCGCACAACTCATACAAATTTACAAAAAAAAAAAATATATTGTGAAAATTATATTAATAACAAAATAAAACTTATTAAAATTTGCATCAAAATGTTGCGACTCAATACACTCTATGCTGAAATTAGTCGTCAATTTTATTGTTTAATTTTTTGCTTGTAGCGGAAGCCACCTTAAACTAATTAAGAAATGCAAACACTTATACCCGTTTTTACATATATCTTTTGAAGTTTTCATCCGATTTGAAAAATTGTCACAATTTGTGCTGTACTAACATGAACTTTGTTCAAACAAATATACACACTTATGAAAAACAAACAAATAAAATTAACTTTCTAATAAAAACCAATAAAACGAGACTTTTTTATATGTTCTGCCAAACACCGCAAAACCACACATAAATTTCCGAAAAAAAAAATATAATGAGAAAATTATATTAATAACAAAATAAAATTTATTAAAATTTGCATCAAAAAGTTGCGACTCAATACACTCGATGCTCAAATTAGTCGTCAATTTTATTGTTTAATTTTTTGCTTGGAGCGGAAGCCACCTTAAACTAATTGAGAAATTCAAACACTTATACACGTTTTAACATATACATATCTTTTGAAGTTTTCATCCTATTTGAAAAATTGTCTCAATTCGCTGTACTATGACGAACTTTGCTCAAGCAAATATAAATATTTATGAAAAACAAACACATAAAATAAACTTTGTAATAAAATCAAATAAAACGAGCCTTTTTTTTATGTTCTGCCAAACACCGCACAACTCATACAAATTTACAAAAAAAAAAAATATATTGAGAAAATTATATTAATAACAAAATAAAATTTATTAAAATTTGCATCAAAAAGTTGCGACTCGATACTGAAATTAGTCGTCAATTTTATTGTCTAATATTTTGCTTGTAGCGGAAGCCACCTTAAACTAATTAAGAAATTCAAGCACTCATACCAGTATTTACTTATATCTTTTGGAGTTTTCATCCTATTTGAAAAATTGTCTCAATTTGTGCTGTACTAACATGAACTTTGTTCAAACAAATATAAACACTTATGAAAAACAAACAAATAAAATTAACTTTCTAATAAAAACCAATAAAACGAGACTTTTTTATATGTTCTGCCAAACACCGCACAACCCACACAAATTTCCAAAAAAAAAAATATTGTGAAAATTATATTAATAACAAAATAAAACTTATTAAAATTTGCATCAAAAAGTTGCGACTCAATACGCTCTATGCTGAAATTAGTCGTCAATTTTATTGTTTAATTTTTTGCTTGTAGCGGAAGCCACCTTAAACTTATTAAGAAATTCAAACACTTATACACGTTTTTACATATATCTTTTGAAGTTTTCATCCGATTTGAAAAATTGTCACAATTTGCTGGACTATGACGAACTTTGCTCAAACAAATATAAACACTTATGAAAAACAAACAAATAAAATTAACTTTCTAATAAAAACCAATAAAACGAGACTTTTTTATATGTTCTGCCAAACACCGCACAACCCACACAAATTTCCAAAAAAAACAAAAAATATTGTGAAAATTATATTAATAACAAAATAAAACTTATTAAAATTTGCATCAAAAAGTTGCGACTCAATACACTCGATGCTGAAATTAGTCGTCAATTTTATTATTTAATTTTTTGCTTGTGGCGGATGCCACCTTAAACTAATTAAGAAATTCAAACACTTATACACGTTTTTACATATATCTTTTGAAGTTTTCATCCGATTTGAAAAATTGTCACAATTTGTGCTGTACTAACACGAACTTTGTTCAAACAAATATAAACACTTATGAAAAACAAACAAATAAAATAAACTTTCTAATAAAAACCAATAAAACGAGACTTTTTTATATGTTCTGCCAAACACCGCACAACTCACACAAATTTCCAAAACAAGAAAATATTGTAAAAATTATATTAATAACAACACAAAATCTATTAAAATTTGCATCAAAAAGTTGCGACTCAATACACTATATGCTGAAATTAGTCGTCAATTTTATTGTTTAATTTTTTGCTTGTAGCGGATGCCACCTTAAACTAATTAAGAAATTCAAACACTTATACACGTTTTTACATATATCTTTTGAAGTTTTCATCCGATTTGAAAAATTGTCACAATTTGTGCTGTACTAACATGAACTTTGTTCAAACAAATATACACACTTATGAAAAACAAACAAATAAAATTAACTTTCTAATAAAAACCAATAAAACGAGACTTTTTTATATGTTCTGCCAAACACCGCACAACCCACACAAATTTCCAAAAAAAAAAAATATTGTGAAAATTATATTAACAAAAAAATAAAACTTATTAAAATTTGCATCAAAAAGTTGCGACTCAATGCACTCTATGCTGAAATTAGTCGTCAATTTTATTGTTTAATTTTTTGCTTGTGGCGGAAGCCACCTTAAACTAATTAAGAAATGCAAACACTTATACACGTTTTAACATATATCTTTTGAAGTTTTCATTCGATTTGAAAAATTGTCACAATTTGTGCTGTACTAACACGAACTTTGTTCAAACAAATATAAACACTTATGAAAAACAAACAAATAAAATTAACTTTCTAATAAAAACCAATAAAACGAGACTTTTTTATATGTTCTGCCAAACACCGCACAACCCACACAAATTTCCAAAAAAAAAAAAATATTGTGAAAATTATATTAATAACAAAATAAAACTTATTAAAATTTGCATCAAAAAGTTGCGACTCAATACACTCTATGCTGAAATTAGTCGTCAATTTTATTGTTTAATTTTTTGCTTGTAGCGGAAGCCACCTTAAACTTATTAAGAAATTCAAACACTTATACACGTTTTTACATATATCTTTTGAAGTTTTCATCCGATGTGAAAAATTGTCACAATTTGCTGGACTATGACGAACTTTGCTCAAACAAATATAAATATTTATGAAAAACAAACAAATAAAATAAACTTTCTAATAAAAACCAATAAAACGAGACTTTTTTATATGTTCTGCCAAACACCGCACAACTCACACAAATTTCCAAAACAAGAAAATATTGTGAAAATTATATTAATAACAAAACAAAATCTATTAAAATTTGCATCAAAATGTTGGGACTCAATACACTCGATGCTGAAATTAGTTGTCAATTTTATTGTTTAATTTTTTGCTTGTGGCGGAAGCCACCTTAAACTAATTAAGAAATGCAAACACTTATACCCGTTTTTCATATATCTTTTGAAGTTTTCATCCGATTTGAAAAATTGTCTCAATTTGTGCTGTACTAACACGAACTTTGTTCAAACAAATATAAACACTTATGAAAAACAAACAAAAAAAATTAACTTTCTAATAAAAACCAATAAAACGAGCCTTCTTTATATGTTCTGCCAAACACCTCACAACTCATACAAATTTACAAAAAAAAAAAATATATTGACAAAATTATATTAATAACAAAATAAAATTTATTAAAATTTGCATCAAAAAGTTGCGACTCGATACTGAAAATAGTCTTCAATTTTATTGTCTAATATTTTGCTTGTAGCGGAAGCCACCTTAAACTAATTAAGAAATTCAAGCACTCATACCAGTATTTACTTATATCTCTTGGAGTTTTCATCCGATTTGAAAAATTGTCTCAATTTGTGCTGTACTAACACGAACTTTGTTAAAACAAATATAAACACTTATGAAAAACAAACAAATAAAATTAACTTTCTAATAAAAACCAATAAAACGAGACTTTTTTATATGTTCTGCCAAACACCGCACAACCCACACAAATTTCCAAAAAAAACAAAAAATATTGTGAAAATTATATTAATAACAAAATAAAACTTATTAAAATTTGCATCAAAAAGTTGCGACTCAATACACTCTATGCTGAAATTAGTCGTCAATTTTATTATTTAATTTTTTGCTTGTGGCGGATGCCACCTTAAACTAATTAAGAAATTCAAACACTTATACACGTTTTTACATATATCTTTTGAAGTTTTCATCCGATTTGAAAAATTGTCACAATTTGTGCTGTACTAACACGAACTTTGTTCAAACAAATATAAACACTTATGAAAAACAAAAAAAAAAAATTAACTTTGTAATAAAAACCAATAAAACGAGCCTTTTTTATATGTTCTGCCAAACACCGCACAACTCATACAAATTAACAAAAAAAAAAAATATATTGAGAAAATTAGATTAATAACAAAATAAAATTTATTAAAATTTGCATCAAAAAGTTGCGACTCGATACTGAAATTAGTAGTCAATTTTATTGTCTAATATTTTGCTTGTAGCGGAAGCCACCTTAAAATAATTAAGAAATTCAAGCACTCATACCAGTATTTACTTATATCTTTTGGAGTTTTCATCCGATTTGAAAAATTGTCTCAATTTGTGCTGTACTAACACGAACTTTGTTCAAACAAATATAAACACTTATGAAAAACAAGCAAATAAAATTAACTTTCTAATAAAAACCAATAAAACGAGACTTTTTTATATGTTCTGCCAAACACCGCACAACCCACACAAATTTCCAAAAAAAACAAAAAATATTGTGAAAATTATATTAATAACAAAATAAAACTTATTAAAATTTGCATCAAAAAGTTGCGACTCAATACACTCTATGCTGAAATTAGTCGTCAATTTTATTATTTAATTTTTTGCTTGTGGCGGATGCCACCTTAAACTAATTAAGAAATTCAAACACTTATACACGTTTTTACATATATCTTTTGAAGTTTTCATCCGATTTGAAAAATTGTCACAATTTGTGCTGTACTAACACGAACTTTGTTCAAACAAATATACACACTTATGAAAAACAAACAAATAAAATTAACTTTCTAATAAAAACCAATAAAACGATCCTTTTTTATATGTTCTGCCAAACACCGCACAACTCATACAAATTAACAAAAAAAAAAAATATATTGAGAAAATTAGATTAATAACAAAATAAAATTTATTAAAATTTGCATCAAAAAGTTGCGACTCGATACTGAAATTAGTAGTCAATTTTATTGTCTAATATTTTGCTTGTAGCGGAAGCCACCTTAAAATAATTAAGAAATTCAAGCACTCATACCAGTATTTACTTATATCTTTTGGAGTTTTCATCCGATTTGAAAAATTGTCTCAATTTGTGCTGTACTAACACGAACTTTGTTCAAACAAATATAAACACTTATGAAAAACAAGCAAATAAAATTAACTTTCTAATAAAAACCAATAAAACGAGACTTTTTTATATGTTCTGCCAAACACCGCACAACCCACAAAAATTTCCAAAACAAGAAAATATTGTGAAAATTATATTAATAACAAAACAAAATCTATTAAAATTTGCATCAAAATGTTGCGACTCAATACACTTGATGCTGAAATTAGTCGTCAATTTTATTGTTTAATTTTTTGCTTGTGGCGGAAGCCACCTTAAACTAATTAAGAAATGCAAACACTTATACACGTTTTAACATATATCTTTTGAAGTTTTCATTCGATTTGAAAAATTGTCACAATTTGTGCTGTACTAACACGAACTTTGTTCAAACAAATATAAACACTTATGAAAAACAAACAAAAAAAATTAACTTTCTAATAAAAACCAATAAAACGAGACTTTTTTATATGTTCTGCCAAACACCGCACAACCCACACAAATTTCCAAAAAAAACAAAAAATATTGTGAAAATTATATTAATAACAAAATAAAACTTATTAAAATTTGCATCAAAATGTTGCGACTCAATACACTCTATGCTGAAATTAGTCGTCAATTTTATTGTTTAATTTTTTGCTTGTAGCGGAAGCCACCTTAAACTAATTAAGAAATTCAAACACTTATACACGTTTTTACATATATCTTTTGGAGTTTTCATCCGATTTGAAAAATTGTCTCAATTTGTGCTGTACTAACACGAACTTTGTTAAAACAAATATAAACACTTATGAAAAACAAACAAATAAAATTAACTTTCTAATAAAAACCAATAAAACGAGACTTTTTTATATGTTCTGCCAAACACCGCACAACCCACACAAATTTCAAAAAAAAAAAAATATTTTGAAAATTATATTAATAACAAAATAAAACTTATTAAAATTTGCATCGAAAAGTTGCGACTCAATACACTCTATGCTGAAATTAGTCGTCAATTTTATTGTTTAATTTTTTGCTTGTAGCGGAAGCCACCTTAAACTAATTAAGAAATTCAAGCACTCATACCAGTATTTACTTATATCTTTTGGAGTTTTCATCCGATTTGAAAAATTGTCTCAATTTGTGCTGTACTAACACGAACTTTGTTCAAACAAATATAAACACTTATGAAAAACAAACAAATAAAATTAACTTTCTAATAAAAACCAATAAAACGAGACTTTTTTATATGTTCTGCCAAACACCGCACAACCCACACAAATTTCCAAAAAAAAAAAAATATTGTGAAAATTATATTAATAACAAAATAAAACTTATTAAAATTTGCATCGAAAAGTTGCGACTCAATACACTCTATGCTGAAATTAGTCGTCAATTTTATTGTTTAATTTTTTGCTTGTAGCGGAAGCCACCTTAAACTAATTAAGAAATTCAAGCACTCATACCAGTATTTACTTATATCTTTTGGAGTTTTCATCCGATTTGAAAAATTGTCACAATTTGTGCTGTACTAACACGAACTTTGTTCAAACAAATATAAACACTTATGAAAAACAAACAAATAAAATTAACTTTCTAATAAAAACCAATAAAACGAGACTTTTTTATATGTTCTGCCAAACACCGCACAACCCACACAAATTTCCAAAAAAAAAAAAATATTGTGAAAATTATATTAATAACAAAATAAAACTTATTAAAATTTGCATCAAAATGTTGCGACTCAATACACTCTATGCTGAAATTAGTCGTCAATTTTATTGTTTAATTTTTTGCTTGTAGCGGAAGCCACCTTAAACTAATTAAGAAATTCAAACACTTATACACGTTTTTACATATATCTTTTGAAGTTTCCATCCGATTTGAAAAATTGTCACAATTTGCTGGACTATGACGAACTTTGCTCAAACAAATATAAATATTTATGAAAAACAAACAAATAAAATAAACTTTCTAATAAAAACCAATAAAACGAGACTTTTTTATATGTTCTGCCAAACACCGCACAACTCACACAAATTTCCAAAAACAAGAAAATATTGTGAAAATTATATTACTAACAAAACAAAATATATTAAAATTTGCATCAAAATGTTGCGACTCAATACACTCGATGCTCAAATTAGTCGTCAATTTTATTGTTTAATTTTTTGCTTGGAGCGGAAGCCAACTAATTGAGAAATTCAAACACTTATACACGTTTTAACATATACATATCTTTTGAAGTTTTCATCCTATTTGAAAAATTGTCTCAATTCGCTGTACTATGACGAACTTTGCTCAAACAAATATAAATATTTATGAAAAACAAACACATAAAATAAACTTTGTAATAAAATCAAATAAAACGAGCCTTTTTTTATGTTCTGCCAAACACCGCACAACTCATACAAATTTACAAAAAAAAAAAATATATTGTGAAAATTATATTAATAACAAAATAAAACTTATTAAAATTTGCATCAAAATGTTGCGACTCAATACACTCTATGCTGAAATTAGTCGTCAATTTTATTGTTTAATTTTTTGCTTGTAGCGGAAGCCACCTTAAACTAATTAAGAAATGCAAACACTTATACCCGTTTTTACATATATCTTTTGAAGTTTTCATCCGATTTGAAAAATTGTCACAATTTGTGCTGTACTAACATGAACTTTGTTCAAACAAATATACACACTTATGAAAAACAAACAAATAAAATTAACTTTCTAATAAAAACCAATAAAACGAGACTTTTTTATATGTTCTGCCAAACACCGCAAAACCACACATAAATTTCCGAAAAAAAAAAATATATTGAGAAAATTATATTAATAACAAAATAAAATTTATTAAAATTTGCATCAAAAAGTTGCGACTCGATACTGAAATTAGTCGTCAATTTTATTGTCTAATATTTTGCTTGTAGCGGAAGCCACCTTAAACTAATTTAGAAATTCAAGCACTCATACCAGTATTTACTTATATCTCTTGGAGTTTTCATCCGATTTGAAAAATTGTCTCAATTTGTGCTGTACTAACACGAACTTTGTTAAAACAAATATAAACACTTATGAAAAACAAACAAAAAAAATTAACTTTGTAATAAAAACCAATAAAACGAGCCTTTTTTATATGTTCTGCCAAACACCGCACAACCCACACAAATTTCCAAAAAAAAAATATTGTGAAAATTATATTAATAACAAAATAAAGTTTATTAAAATTTGCATCAAAAAGTTGCGACTCAATACACTCTATGCTGAAATTAGTCGTCAATTTTATTGTTTAATTTTTTGCTTGTAGCGGAAGCCACCTTAAACTTATTAAGAAATTCAAGCACTCATACCAGTATTTACTTATATCTTTTGGAGTTTTCATCCGATTTGAAAAATTGTCTCAATTTGTGCTGTACTAACACGAACTTTGTTAAAACAAATATAAACACTTATGAAAAACAAACAAAAAAAATTAACTTTGTAATAAAAACCAATAAAACGAGCCTTTTTTATATGTTCTGCCAAACACCGCACAACCCACACAAATTTCCAAAAAAAAAATATTGTGAAAATTATATTAATAACAAAATAAAGTTTATTAAAATTTGCATCAAAAAGTTGCGACTCAATACACTCGATGCTCAAATTAGTCGTCAATTTTATTGTTTAATTTTTTGCTTGGAGCGGAAGCCACCTTAAACTAATTGAGAAATTCAAACACTTATACACGTTTTAAAATATACATATCTTTTGAAGTTTTCATCCTATTTGAAAAATTGTCTCAATTCGCTGTACTATGACGAACTTTGCTCAAGCAAATATAAATATTTATGAAAAACAAACACATAAAATAAACTTTGTAATAAAATCAAATAAAACGAGCCTTTTTTTTATGTTCTGCCAAACACCGCACATTTCATACAAATTTACAAAAAAAAAAAATATATTGAGAAAATTATATTAATAACAAAATAAAATTTATTAAAATTTGCATCAAAAAGTTGCGACTCGATACTGAAATTAGTCGTCAATTTTATTGTCTAATATTTTGCTTGTAGCGGAAGCCACCTTAAACTAATTAAGAAATTCAAGCACTCATACCAGTATTTACTTATATCTTTTGGAGTTTTCATCCTATTTGAAAAATTGTCTCAATTTGTGCTGTACTAACATGAACTTTGTTCAAACAAATATAAACACTTATGAAAAACAAACAAATAAAATTAACTTTCTAATAAAAACCAATAAAACGAGACTTTTTTATATGTTCTGCCAAACACCGCACAACCCACACAAATTTCCAAAAAAAAAATATTGTGAAAATTATATTAATAACAAAACAAAATCTATTAAAATTTCCATCAAAATGTTGCGACTCAATACACTCGATGCTGAAATTAGTCGTCAATTTTATTGTTTAATTTTTTGCTTGGAGCGGAAGCCACCTTAAACTAATTGAGAAATTCAAACACTTATACACGTTTTAACATATACATATCTTTTGAAGTTTTCATCCAATTCGAAAAATTGTCTCAATTTGCTGTACTATGACGAACTTTGCTCAAATAAATATAAATATTTATGAAAAACAAACACATAAAATAAACTGTCTAATAAAAACCAATAAAACGAGCCTTTTTTATATGTTCTGCCAAACACCGCACAACTCACACAAATTTCCAAAACAAAAAAATATTGTGAAAATTATATTAATAACAAAACAAAATCTATTAAAATTTGCATCAAAATGTTGCGACTCAATACACTCGATGCTGAAATTAGTCGTCAATTTTATTGTTTAATTTTATGCTTGTGGCGGAAGCCACCTTAAACTAATTAAGAAATTCAAACACTTATACACGTTTTTACATATATCTTTTGAAGTTTTCATCCGATTTGAAAAATTGTCACAATTTGTGCTGTACTAACACAAACTTTGTTGAAACAAATATAAACATTTAAGAAAAACAAACAAATAAAATTAACTTTCTAATAAAAACCAATAAAACGATCCTTTTTTTATATGTTCTGCCAAACACCGCACAACCCACACAAATTTCCAAAAAAAAAAATATTGTGAAAATTATATTAATAACAAAATAAAACTTATTAAAATTTGCATCAAAAAGTTGCGACTCAATACACTCGATGCTCAAATTAGTCGTCAATTTTATTGTTTAATTTTTTGCTTGTAGCGGAAGCCACCTTAAACTAATTAAGAAATTCAAGCACTCATACCAGTATTTACTTATATCTTTTGGAGTTTTCATCCTATTTGAAAAATTGTCTCAATTTGTGCTGTACTAACATGAACTTTGTTCAAACAAATATAAACACTTATGAAAAACAAACAAATAAAATTAACTTTCTAATAAAAACCAATAAAACGAGACTTTTTTATATGTTCTGCCAAACACCGCACAACCCACACAAATTTCCAAAAAAAAAATATTGTGAAAATTATATTAATAACAAAACAAAATCTATTAAAATTTGCATCAAAATGTTGCGACTCAATACACTCGATGCTGAAATTAGTCGTCAATTTTATTGTTTAATTTTTTGCTTGGAGCGGAAGCCACCTTAAACTAATTGAGAAATTCAAACACTTATACACGTTTTAACATATACATATCTTTTGAAGTTTTCATCCAATTCGAAAAATTGTCTCAATTTGCTGTACTATGACGAACTTTGCTCAAATAAATATAAATATTTATGAAAAACAAACACATAAAATAAACTGTCTAATAAAAACCAATAAAACGAGCCTTTTTTATATGTTCTGCCAAACACCGCACAACTCACACAAATTTCCAAAACAAAAAAATATTGTGAAAATTATATTAATAACAAAACAAAATCTATTAAAATTTGCATCAAAATGTTGCGACTCAATACACTCGATGCTGAAATTAGTCGTCAATTTTATTGTTTAATTTTATGCTTGTGGCGGAAGCCACCTTAAACTAATTAAGAAATTCAAACACTTATACACGTTTTTACATATATCTTTTGAAGTTTTCATCCGATTTGAAAAATTGTCACAATTTGTGCTGTACTAACACAAACTTTGTTGAAACAAATATAAACATTTAAGAAAAACAAACAAATAAAATTAACTTTCTAATAAAAACCAATAAAACGATCCTTTTTTTATATGTTCTGCCAAACACCGCACAACCCACACAAATTTCCAAAAAAAAAAATATTGTGAAAATTATATTAATAACAAAATAAAACTTATTAAAATTTGCATCAAAAAGTTGCGACTCAATACACTCGATGCTCAAATTAGTCGTCAATTTTATTGTTTAATTTTTTGCTTGTAGCGGAAGCCACCTTAAACTAATTAAGAAATTCAAGCACTCATACCAGTATTTACTTATATCTTTTGGAGTTTTCATCCTATTTGAAAAATTGTCTCAATTTGTGCTGTACTAACATGAACTTTGTTCAAACAAATATAAACACTTATGAAAAACAAACAAATAAAATTAACTTTCTAATAAAAACCAATAAAACGAGACTTTTTTATATGTTCTGCCAAACACCGCACAACCCACACAAATTTCCAAAAAAAAAATATTGTGAAAATTATATTAATAACAAAACAAAATCTATTAAAATTTGCATCAAAATGTTGCGACTCAATACACTCGATGCTGAAATTAGTCGTCAATTTTATTGTTTAATTTTTTGCTTGGAGCGGAAGCCACCTTAAACTAATTGAGAAATTCAAACACTTATACACGTTTTAACATATACATATCTTTTGAAGTTTTCATCCAATTCGAAAAATTGTCTCAATTTGCTGTACTATGACGAACTTTGCTCAAATAAATATAAATATTTATGAAAAACAAACACATAAAATAAACTGTCTAATAAAAACCAATAAAACGAGCCTTTTTTATATGTTCTGCCAAACACCGCACAACTCACACAAATTTCCAAAACAAAAAAATATTGTGAAAATTATATTAATAACAAAACAAAATCTATTAAAATTTGCATCAAAATGTTGCGACTCAATACACTCGATGCTGAAATTAGTCGTCAATTTTATTGTTTAATTTTATGCTTGTGGCGGAAGCCACCTTAAACTAATTAAGAAATTCAAACACTTATACACGTTTTTACATATATCTTTTGAAGTTTTCATCCGATTTGAAAAATTGTCACAATTTGTGCTGTACTAACACAAACTTTGTTGAAACAAATATAAACATTTAAGAAAAACAAACAAATAAAATTAACTTTCTAATAAAAACCAATAAAACGATCCTTTTTTTATATGTTCTGCCAAACACCGCACAACCCACACAAATTTCCAAAAAAAAAAATATTGTGAAAATTATATTAATAACAAAATAAAACTTATTAAAATTTGCATCAAAAAGTTGCGACTCAATACACTCGATGCTCAAATTAGTCGTCAATTTTATTGTTTAATTTTTTGCTTGTAGCGGAAGCCACCTTAAACTAATTAAGAAATTCAAGCACTCATACCAGTATTTACTTATATCTTTTGGAGTTTTCATCCTATTTGAAAAATTGTCTCAATTTGTGCTGTACTAACATGAACTTTGTTCAAACAAATATAAACACTTATGAAAAACAAACAAATAAAATTAACTTTCTAATAAAAACCAATAAAACGAGTCTTTTTTATATGTTCTGCCAAACACCGCACAACCCACACAAATTTCCAAAAAAAAAATATTGTGAAAATTATATTAATAACAAAACAAAATCTATTAAAATTTGCATCAAAATGTTGCGACTCAATACACTCGATGCTGAAATTAGTCGTCAATTTTATTGTTTAATTTTTTGCTTGGAGCGGAAGCCACCTTAAACTAATTGAGAAATTCAAACACTTATACACGTTTTAACATATACATATCTTTTGAAGTTTTCATCCAATTCGAAAAATTGTCTCAATTTGCTGTACTATGACGAACTTTGCTCAAATAAATATAAATATTTATGAAAAACAAACACATAAAATAAACTGTCTAATAAAAACCAATAAAACGAGCCTTTTTTATATGTTCTGCCAAACACCGCACAACTCACACAAATTTCCAAAACAAAAAAATATTGTGAAAATTATATTAATAACAAAACAAAATCTATTAAAATTTGCATCAAAATGTTGCGACTCAATACACTCGATGCTGAAATTAGTCGTCAATTTTATTGTTTAATTTTTTGCTTGTGGCGGAAGCCACCTTAAACTAATTAAGAAATTCAAACACTTATACACGTTTTTACATATATCTTTTGAAGTTTTCATCCGATTTGAAAAATTGTCACAATTTGTGCTGTACTAACACAAACTTTGTTGAAACAAATATAAACATTTAAGAAAAACAAACAAATAAAATTAACTTTCTAATAAAAACCAATAAAACGATCCTTTTTTTATATGTTCTGCCAAACACCGCACAACCCACACAAATTTCCAAAAAAAAAAATATTGTGAAAATTATATTAATAACAAAATAAAACTTATTAAAATTTGCATCAAAAAGTTGCGACTCAATACACTCGATGCTCAAATTAGTCGTCAATTTTATTGTTTAATTTTTTGCTTGTAGCGGAAGCCACCTTAAACTAATTAAGAAATTCAAGCACTCATACCAGTATTTACTTATATCTTTTGGAGTTTTCATCCTATTTGAAAAATTGTCTCAATTTGTGCTGTACTAACATGAACTTTGTTCAAACAAATATAAACACTTATGAAAAACAAACAAATAAAATTAACTTTCTAATAAAAACCAATAAAACGAGACTTTTTTATATGTTCTGCCAAACACCGCACAACCCACACAAATTTCCAAAAAAAAAATATTGTGAAAATTATATTAATAACAAAACAAAATCTATTAAAATTTGCATCAAAATGTTGCGACTCAATACACTCGATGCTGAAATTAGTCGTCAATTTTATTGTTTAATTTTTTGCTTGGAGCGGAAGCCACCTTAAACTAATTGAGAAATTCAAACACTTATACACGTTTTAACATATACATATCTTTTGAAGTTTTCATCCAATTCGAAAAATTGTCTCAATTTGCTGTACTATGACGAACTTTGCTCAAATAAATATAAATATTTATGAAAAACAAACACATAAAATAAACTGTCTAATAAAAACCAATAAAACGAGCCTTTTTTATATGTTCTGCCAAACACCGCACAACTCACACAAATTTCCAAAACAAAAAAATATTGTGAAAATTATATTAATAACAAAACAAAATCTATTAAAATTTGCATCAAAATGTTGCGACTCAATACACTCGATGCTGAAATTAGTCGTCAATTTTATTGTTTAATTTTTTGCTTGTGGCGGAAGCCACCTTAAACTAATTAAGAAATTCAAACACTTATACACGTTTTTACATATATCTTTTGAAGTTTTCATCCGATTTGAAAAATTGTCACAATTTGTGCTGTACTAACACAAACTTTGTTGAAACAAATATAAACATTTAAGAAAAACAAACAAATAAAATTAACTTTCTAATAAAAACCAATAAAACGATCCTTTTTTTATATGTTCTGCCAAACACCGCACAACCCACACAAATTTCCAAAAAAAAAAATATTGTGAAAATTATATTAATAACAAAATAAAGTTTATTAAAATTTGCATCAAAAAGTTGCGACTCAATACACTCGATGCTCAAATTAGTCGTCAATTTTATTGTTTAATTTTTTGCTTGTAGCGGAAGCCACCTTAAACTAATTAAGAAATTCAAGCACTCATACCAGTATTTACTTATATCTTTTGGAGTTTTCATCCTATTTGAAAAATTGTCTCAATTTGTGCTGTACTAACATGAACTTTGTTCAAACAAATATAAACACTTATGAAAAACAAACAAATAAAATTAACTTTCTAATAAAAACCAATAAAACGAGACTTTTTTATATGTTCTGCCAAACACCGCACAACCCACACAAATTTCCAAAACAAGAAAATATTGTGAAAATTATATTAATAACAAAACAAAATCTATTAAAATTTGCATCAAAATGTTGCGACTCAATACACTTGATGCTGAAATTAGTCGTCAATTTTATTGTTTAATTTTTTGCTTGTGGCGGAAGCCACCTTAAACTAATTAAGAAATGCAAACACTTATACACGTTTTAACATATATCTTTTGAAGTTTTCATTCGATTTGAAAAATTGTCACAATTTGTGCTGTACTAACACGAACTTTGTTCAAACAAATATAAACACTTATGAAAAACAAACAAAAAAAATTAACTTTCTAATAAAAACCAATAAAACGAGCCTTCTTTATATGTTCTGCCAAACACCTCACAACTCATACAAATTTACAAAAAAAAAAAATATATTGACAAAATTATATTAATAACAAAATAAAATTTATTAAAATTTGCATCAAAAAGTTGCGACTCGATACTGAAAATAGTCTTCAATTTTATTGTCTAATATTTTGCTTGTAGCGGAAGCCACCTTAAACTAATTAAGAAATTCAAGCACTCATACCAGTATTTACTTATATCTCTTGGAGTTTTCATCCGATTTGAAAAATTGTCTCAATTTGTGCTGTACTAACACGAACTTTGTTAAAACAAATATAAACACTTATGAAAAACAAACAAAAAAAATTAACTTTGTAATAAAAACCAATAAAACGAGCCTTTTTTATATGTTCTGCCAAACACCGCACAACCCACACAAATTTCCAAAAAAAAAATATTGTGAAAATTATATTAATAACAAAATAAAGTTTATTAAAATTTGCATCAAAAAGTTGCGACTCAATACACTCTATGCTGAAATTAGTCGTCAATTTTATTGTTTAATTTTTTGCTTGTAGCGGAAGCCACCTTAAACTAATTAAGAAATGCAAACACTTATACACGTTTTTACATATATCTTTTGGAGTTTTCATCCGATTTGAAAAATTGTCTCAATTTGTGCTGTACTAACACGAACTTTGTTAAAACAAATATAAACACTTATGAAAAACAAACAAAAAAAATTAACTTTGTAATAAAAACCAATAAAACGAGCCTTTTTTATATGTTCTGCCAAACACCGCACAACCCACACAAATTTCCAAAAAAAAAATATTGTGAAAATTATATTAATAACAAAATAAAGTTTATTAAAATTTGCATCAAAAAGTTGCGACTCAATACACTCTATGCTGAAATTAGTCGTCAATTTTATTGTTTAATTTTTTGCTTGTAGCGGAAGCCACCTTAAACTAATTAAGAAATGCAAACACTTATACACGTTTTTACATATATCTTTTGGAGTTTTCATCCGATTTGAAAAATTGTCTCAATTTGTGCTGTACTAACACGAACTTTGTTAAAACAAATATAAACACTTATGAAAAACAAACAAATAAAATTAACTTTCTAATAAAAACCAATAAAACGAGACTTTTTTATATGTTCTGCCAAACACCGCACAACCCACACAAATTTCAAAAAAAAAAAAATATTTTGAAAATTATATTAATAACAAAATAAAACTTATTAAAATTTGCATCGAAAAGTTGCGACTCAATACACTCTATGCTGAAATTAGTCGTCAATTTTATTGTTTAATTTTTTGCTTGTAGCGGAAGCCACCTTAAACTAATTAAGAAATGCAAACACTTATACCCGTTTTTACATATATCTTTTGAAGTTTTCATCCGATTTGAAAAATTGTCACAATTTGTGCTGTACTAACATGAACTTTGTTCAAACAAATATACACACTTATGAAAAACAAACAAATAAAATTAACTTTCTAATAAAAACCAATAAAACGAGACTTTTTTATATGTTCTGCCAAACACCGCAAAACCACACATAAATTTCCGAAAAAAAAAAATATATTGAGAAAATTATATTAATAACAAAATAAAATTTATTAAAATTTGCATCAAAAAGTTGCGACTCGATACTGAAATTAGTCGTCAATTTTATTGTCTAATATTTTGCTTGTAGCGGAAGCCACCTTAAACTAATTTAGAAATTCAAGCACTCATACCAGTATTTACTTATATCTCTTGGAGTTTTCATCCGATTTGAAAAATTGTCTCAATTTGTGCTGTACTAACACGAACTTTGTTAAAACAAATATAAACACTTATGAAAAACAAACAAAAAAAATTAACTTTGTAATAAAAACCAATAAAACGAGCCTTTTTTATATGTTCTGCCAAACACCGCACAACCCACACAAATTTCCAAAAAAAAAATATTGTGAAAATTATATTAATAACAAAATAAAGTTTATTAAAATTTGCATCAAAAAGTTGCGACTCAATACACTCTATGCTGAAATTAGTCGTCAATTTTATTGTTTAATTTTTTGCTTGTAGCGGAAGCCACCTTAAACTTATTAAGAAATTCAAGCACTCATACCAGTATTTACTTATATCTTTTGGAGTTTTCATCCGATTTGAAAAATTGTCTCAATTTGTGCTGTACTAACACGAACTTTGTTAAAACAAATATAAACACTTATGAAAAACAAACAAAAAAAATTAACTTTGTAATAAAAACCAATAAAACGAGCCTTTTTTATATGTTCTGCCAAACACCGCACAACCCACACAAATTTCCAAAAAAAAAATATTGTGAAAATTATATTAATAACAAAATAAAGTTTATTAAAATTTGCATCAAAAAGTTGCGACTCAATACACTCTATGCTGAAATTAGTCGTCAATTTTATTGTTTAATTTTTTGCTTGTAGCGGAAGCCACCTTAAACTAATTAAGAAATGCAAACACTTATACACGTTTTTACATATATCTTTTGGAGTTTTCATCCGATTTGAAAAATTGTCTCAATTTGTGCTGTACTAACACGAACTTTGTTAAAACAAATATAAACACTTATGAAAAACAAACAAATAAAATTAACTTTCTAATAAAAACCAATAAAACGAGACTTTTTTATATGTTCTGCCAAACACCGCACAACCCACACAAATTTCAAAAAAAAAAAAATATTTTGAAAATTATATTAATAACAAAATAAAACTTATTAAAATTTGCATCGAAAAGTTGCGACTCAATACACTCTATGCTGAAATTAGTCGTCAATTTTATTGTTTAATTTTTTGCTTGTAGCGGAAGCCACCTTAAACTAATTAAGAAATTCAAGCACTCATACCAGTATTTACTTATATCTTTTGGAGTTTTCATCCGATTTGAAAAATTGTCTCAATTTGTGCTGTACTAACACGAACTTTGTTCAAACAAATATAAACACTTATGAAAAACAAACAAATAAAATTAACTTTCTAATAAAAACCAATAAAACGAGACTTTTTTATATGTTCTGCCAAACACCGCACAACCCACACAAATTTCCAAAAAAAAAAAAATATTGTGAAAATTATATTAATAACAAAATAAAACTTATTAAAATTTGCATCGAAAAGTTGCGACTCAATACACTCTATGCTGAAATTAGTCGTCAATTTTATTGTTTAATTTTTTGCTTGTAGCGGAAGCCACCTTAAACTAATTAAGAAATTCAAGCACTCATACCAGTATTTACTTATATCTTTTGGAGTTTTCATCCGATTTGAAAAATTGTCACAATTTGTGCTGTACTAACACGAACTTTGTTCAAACAAATATAAACACTTATGAAAAACAAACAAATAAAATTAACTTTCTAATAAAAACCAATAAAACGAGACTTTTTTATATGTTCTGCCAAACACCGCACAACCCACACAAATTTCCAAAAAAAAAAAAATATTGTGAAAATTATATTAATAACAAAATAAAACTTATTAAAATTTGCATCAAAATGTTGCGACTCAATACACTCTATGCTGAAATTAGTCGTCAATTTTATTGTTTAATTTTTTACTTGTAGCGGAAGCCACCTTAAACTAATTAAGAAATTCAAACACTTATACACGTTTTTACATATATCTTTTGAAGTTTCCATCCGATTTGAAAAATTGTCACAATTTGCTGGACTATGACGAACTTTGCTCAAACAAATATAAATATTTATGAAAAACAAACAAATAAAATAAACTTTCTAATAAAAACCAATAAAACGAGACTTTTTTATATGTTCTGCCAAACACCGCACAACTCACACAAATTTCCAAAAACAAGAAAATATTGTGAAAATTATATTACTAACAAAACAAAATATATTAAAAGTTGCATCAAAATGTTGCGACTCAATACACTCGATGCTCAAATTAGTCGTCAATTTTATTGTTTAATTTTTTGCTTGGAGCGGAAGCCAACTAATTGAGAAATTCAAACACTTATACACGTTTTAACATATACATATCTTTTGAAGTTTTCATCCTATTTGAAAAATTGTCTCAATTCGCTGTACTATGACGAACTTTGCTCAAACAAATATAAATATTTATGAAAAACAAACACATAAAATAAACTTTGTAATAAAATCAAATAAAACGAGCCTTTTTTTATGTTCTGCCAAACACCGCACAACTCATACAAATTTACAAAAAAAAAAAATATATTGTGAAAATTATATTAATAACAAAATAAAACTTATTAAAATTTGCATCAAAATGTTGCGACTCAATACACTCTATGCTGAAATTAGTCGTCAATTTTATTGTTTAATTTTTTGCTTGTAGCGGAAGCCACCTTAAACTAATTAAGAAATGCAAACACTTATACCCGTTTTTACATATATCTTTTGAAGTTTTCATCCGATTTGAAAAATTGTCACAATTTGTGCTGTACTAACATGAACTTTGTTCAAACAAATATACACACTTATGAAAAACAAACAAATAAAATTAACTTTCTAATAAAAACCAATAAAACGAGACTTTTTTATATGTTCTGCCAAACACCGCAAAACCACACATAAATTTCCGAAAAAAAAAAATATATTGAGAAAATTATATTAATAACAAAATAAAATTTATTAAAATTTGCATCAAAAAGTTGCGACTCGATACTGAAATTAGTCGTCAATTTTATTGTCTAATATTTTGCTTGTAGCGGAAGCCACCTTAAACTAATTTAGAAATTCAAGCACTCATACCAGTATTTACTTATATCTCTTGGAGTTTTCATCCGATTTGAAAAATTGTCTCAATTTGTGCTGTACTAACACGAACTTTGTTAAAACAAATATAAACACTTATGAAAAACAAACAAAAAAAATTAACTTTGTAATAAAAACCAATAAAACGAGCCTTTTTTATATGTTCTGCCAAACACCGCACAACCCACACAAATTTCCAAAAAAAAAATATTGTGAAAATTATATTAATAACAAAATAAAGTTTATTAAAATTTGCATCAAAAAGTTGCGACTCAATACACTCTATGCTGAAATTAGTCGTCAATTTTATTGTTTAATTTTTTGCTTGTAGCGGAAGCCACCTTAAACTTATTAAGAAATTCAAGCACTCATACCAGTATTTACTTATATCTTTTGGAGTTTTCATCCGATTTGAAAAATTGTCTCAATTTGTGCTGTACTAACACGAACTTTGTTAAAACAAATATAAACACTTATGAAAAACAAACAAAAAAAATTAACTTTGTAATAAAAACCAATAAAACGAGCCTTTTTTATATGTTCTGCCAAACACCGCACAACCCACACAAATTTCCAAAAAAAAAATATTGTGAAAATTATATTAATAACAAAATAAAGTTTATTAAAATTTGCATCAAAAAGTTGCGACTCAATACACTCGATGCTCAAATTAGTCGTCAATTTTATTGTTTAATTTTTTGCTTGGAGCGGAAGCCACCTTAAACTAATTGAGAAATTCAAACACTTATACACGTTTTAAAATATACATATCTTTTGAAGTTTTCATCCTATTTGAAAAATTGTCTCAATTCGCTGTACTATGACGAACTTTGCTCAAGCAAATATAAATATTTATGAAAAACAAACACATAAAATAAACTTTGTAATAAAATCAAATAAAACGAGCCTTTTTTTTATGTTCTGCCAAACACCGCACAACTCATACAAATTTACAAAAAAAAAAAATATATTGAGAAAATTATATTAATAACAAAATAAAATTTATTAAAATTTGCATCAAAAAGTTGCGACTCGATACTGAAATTAGTCGTCAATTTTATTGTCTAATATTTTGCTTGTAGCGGAAGCCACCTTAAACTAATTAAGAAATTCAAGCACTCATACCAGTATTTACTTATATCTTTTGGAGTTTTCATCCTATTTGAAAAATTGTCTCAATTTGTGCTGTACTAACATGAACTTTGTTCAAACAAATATAAACACTTATGAAAAACAAACAAATAAAATTAACTTTCTAATAAAAACCAATAAAACGAGACTTTTTTATATGTTCTGCCAAACACCGCACAACCCACACAAATTTCCAAAAAAAAAATATTGTGAAAATTATATTAATAACAAAACAAAATCTATTAAAATTTGCATCAAAATGTTGCGACTCAATACACTCGATGCTGAAATTAGTCGTCAATTTTATTGTTTAATTTTTTGCTTGGAGCGGAAGCCACCTTAAACTAATTGAGAAATTCAAACACTTATACACGTTTTAACATATACATATCTTTTGAAGTTTTCATCCAATTCGAAAAATTGTCTCAATTTGCTGTACTATGACGAACTTTGCTCAAATAAATATAAATATTTATGAAAAACAAACACATAAAATAAACTGTCTAATAAAAACCAATAAAACGAGCCTTTTTTATATGTTCTGCCAAACACCGCACAACTCACACAAATTTCCAAAACAAAAAAATATTGTGAAAATTATATTAATAACAAAACAAAATCTATTAAAATTTGCATCAAAATGTTGCGACTCAATACACTCGATGCTGAAATTAGTCGTCAATTTTATTGTTTAATTTTATGCTTGTGGCGGAAGCCACCTTAAACTAATTAAGAAATTCAAACACTTATACACGTTTTTACATATATCTTTTGAAGTTTTCATCCGATTTGAAAAATTGTCACAATTTGTGCTGTACTAACACAAACTTTGTTGAAACAAATATAAACATTTAAGAAAAACAAACAAATAAAATTAACTTTCTAATAAAAACCAATAAAACGATCCTTTTTTTATATGTTCTGCCAAACACCGCACAACCCACACAAATTTCCAAAAAAAAAAATATTGTGAAAATTATATTAATAACAAAATAAAACTTATTAAAATTTGCATCAAAAAGTTGCGACTCAATACACTCGATGCTCAAATTAGTCGTCAATTTTATTGTTTAATTTTTTGCTTGTAGCGGAAGCCACCTTAAACTAATTAAGAAATTCAAGCACTCATACCAGTATTTACTTATATCTTTTGGAGTTTTCATCCTATTTGAAAAATTGTCTCAATTTGTGCTGTACTAACATGAACTTTGTTCAAACAAATATAAACACTTATGAAAAACAAACAAATAAAATTAACTTTCTAATAAAAACCAATAAAACGAGACTTTTTTATATGTTCTGCCAAACACCGCACAACCCACACAAATTTCCAAAAAAAAAATATTGTGAAAATTATATTAATAACAAAACAAAATCTATTAAAATTTGCATCAAAATGTTGCGACTCAATACACTCGATGCTGAAATTAGTCGTCAATTTTATTGTTTAATTTTTTGCTTGGAGCGGAAGCCACCTTAAACTAATTGAGAAATTCAAACACTTATACACGTTTTAACATATACATATCTTTTGAAGTTTTCATCCAATTCGAAAAATTGTCTCAATTTGCTGTACTATGACGAACTTTGCTCAAATAAATATAAATATTTATGAAAAACAAACACATAAAATAAACTGTCTAATAAAAACCAATAAAACGAGCCTTTTTTATATGTTCTGCCAAACACCGCACAACTCACACAAATTTCCAAAACAAAAAAATATTGTGAAAATTATATTAATAACAAAACAAAATCTATTAAAATTTGCATCAAAATGTTGCGACTCAATACACTCGATGCTGAAATTAGTCGTCAATTTTATTGTTTAATTTTTTGCTTGTGGCGGAAGCCACCTTAAACTAATTAAGAAATTCAAACACTTATACACGTTTTTACATATATCTTTTGAAGTTTTCATCCGATTTGAAAAATTGTCACAATTTGTGCTGTACTAACACAAACTTTGTTGAAACAAATATAAACATTTAAGAAAAACAAACAAATAAAATTAACTTTCTAATAAAAACCAATAAAACGATCCTTTTTTTATATGTTCTGCCAAACACCGCACAACCCACACAAATTTCCAAAAAAAAAAATATTGTGAAAATTATATTAATAACAAAATAAAACTTATTAAAATTTGCATCAAAAAGTTGCGACTCAATAAACTCGATGCTCAAATTAGTCGTCAATTTTATTGTTTAATTTTTTGCTTGTAGCGGAAGCCACCTTAAACTAATTAAGAAATTCAAGCACTCATACCAGTATTTACTTATATCTTTTGGAGTTTTCATCCTATTTGAAAAATTGTCTCAATTTGTGCTGTACTAACATGAACTTTGTTCAAACAAATATAAACACTTATGAAAAACAAACAAATAAAATTAACTTTCTAATAAAAACCAATAAAACGAGACTTTTTTATATGTTCTGCCAAACACCGCACAACCCACACAAATTTCCAAAAAAAAAATATTGTGAAAATTATATTAATAACAAAACAAAATCTATTAAAATTTGCATCAAAATGTTGCGACTCAATACACTCGATGCTGAAATTAGTCGTCAATTTTATTGTTTAATTTTTTGCTTGGAGCGGAAGCCACCTTAAACTAATTGAGAAATTCAAACACTTATACACGTTTTAACATATACATATCTTTTGAAGTTTTCATCCAATTCGAAAAATTGTCTCAATTTGCTGTACTATGACGAACTTTGCTCAAATAAATATAAATATTTATGAAAAACAAACACATAAAATAAACTGTCTAATAAAAACCAATAAAACGAGCCTTTTTTATATGTTCTGCCAAACACCGCACAACTCACACAAATTTCCAAAACAAAAAAATATTGTGAAAATTATATTAATAACAAAACAAAATCTATTAAAATTTGCATCAAAATGTTGCGACTCAATACACTCGATGCTGAAATTAGTCGTCAATTTTATTGTTTAATTTTTTGCTTGTGGCGGAAGCCACCTTAAACTAATTAAGAAATTCAAACACTTATACACGTTTTTACATATATCTTTTGAAGTTTTCATCCGATTTGAAAAATTGTCACAATTTGTGCTGTACTAACACAAACTTTGTTGAAACAAATATAAACATTTAAGAAAAACAAACAAATAAAATTAACTTTCTAATAAAAACCAATAAAACGATCCTTTTTTTATATGTTCTGCCAAACACCGCACAACCCACACAAATTTCCAAAAAAAAAAATATTGTGAAAATTATATTAATAACAAAATAAAGTTTATTAAAATTTGCATCAAAAAGTTGCGACTCAATACACTCGATGCTCAAATTAGTCGTCAATTTTATTGTTTAATTTTTTGCTTGTAGCGGAAGCCACCTTAAACTAATTAAGAAATTCAAGCACTCATACCAGTATTTACTTATATCTTTTGGAGTTTTCATCCTATTTGAAAAATTGTCTCAATTTGTGCTGTACTAACATGAACTTTGTTCAAACAAATATAAACACTTATGAAAAACAAACAAATAAAATTAACTTTCTAATAAAAACCAATAAAACGAGACTTTTTTATATGTTCTGCCAAACACCGCACAACCCACACAAATTTCCAAAAAAAAAATATTGTGAAAATTATATTAATAACAAAACAAAATCTATTAAAATTTGCATCAAAATGTTGCGACTCAATACACTCGATGCTGAAATTAGTCGTCAATTTTATTGTTTAATTTTTTGCTTGGAGCGGAAGCCACCTTAAACTAATTGAGAAATTCAAACACTTATACACGTTTTAACATATACATATCTTTTGAAGTTTTCATCCAATTCGAAAAATTGTCTCAATTTGCAGTACTATGACGAACTTTGCTCAAATAAATATAAATATTTATGAAAAACAAACACATAAAATAAACTGTCTAATAAAAACCAATAAAACGAGCCTTTTTTATATGTTCTGCCAAACACCGCACAACTCACACAAATTTCCAAAACAAAAAAATATTGTGAAAATTATATTAATAACAAAACAAAATCTATTAAAATTTGCATCAAAATGTTGCGACTCAATACACTCGATGCTGAAATTAGTCGTCAATTTTATTGTTTAATTTTTTGCTTGTGGCGGAAGCCACCTTAAACTAATTAAGAAATTCAAACACTTATACACGTTTTTACATATATCTTTTGAAGTTTTCATCCGATTTGAAAAATTGTCACAATTTGTGCTGTACTAACACAAACTTTGTTGAAACAAATATAAACATTTAAGAAAAACAAACAAATAAAATTAACTTTCTAATAAAAACCAATAAAACGATCCTTTTTTTATATGTTCTGCCAAACACCGCACAACCCACACAAACATTAAGAAAAATTGTAAATATAATATTAATATCAAAACAATATGTATTAAAATTTCCAGAATAAAGTTGCGACTTGGGACACTCGATGCTTAAATGTGTTATGTCCACAGTATTAGAGACTTACGTTTTAGTCAATCCTCCTGTGGTCTACTATCATAGAGCCAAACTTGCTCACCCATCTACAAATCCCATTACCTACCAGATGGACCAAAGGCTGATGTCTACCTAGGGGTGAGTAAATCCTCTACGCTAGCAGATATGAGCTTATGTTGTTGGGGGATGCAGTCGGGACCTTGCACTACAGCTAGCAAAAACAGTGGTTGGGGGGGCTTCGTTGACCCATCCGACCACCAACACCCATAAAACATAAAAACATAAAGTCCCGCATAATAAAAAAAAATATACAAAATACAGCAACTAACGAATAGATAGGAAAAATTTGAAAAGAAAGTCAACAGAATTAATTGAAAAAAAAAAAAAAACTGGCTAAGATTTTATAGCCGCTACGCTCTTACCCACCCTACCATGATTTTTCGTTGCGTACCATTTAGTGAAAAATCCCTAAAAGAGGCTGCTTTACCTAACTTACCCTTTTAGCGACATATGCATTTCATTTTGGCATGTTTCTATAATTACCTTTTTCTTATCTGTTTGATGTCATTGAACTCCATCCAAAAAATAGAAAAAATAGCAAATTTTCCCAAAAATTTGTATATGCGCGGATGCGCGAAGGTTTTATATAGTGTCGCTGGGACTTCAAATAAAATTTATTTACTGGATGTGTAGGATTAACAAGAAAAAACTAAAACGTGCATGTGTTTAAACATAAAAAGTTAGATAAACTATTACCAAGTGGCAGCATCCAACTGCTCTCTAGGAAGGTTCGAATAGAAAAGATCGGACAAACGGAAAACTACGAGGCCATGACCTCGGCTAAGCTACTTAACAGCCCGAAACTTATTAACATTGGCTTATGTCAAGTGAGTGTCAAAGTGACAGTTCACTTTCGTCGTAAAAGTGCTTTCTTTCATTAGTGGTGGTTGTCTCGGCTAAATTAAAGCTGTTAAAATTTACAATTAAGTACTAAATAATATATCTTATTTTACTTAAGTTTAATTATCTCTTATTTCTTTTTAGGTTAATTAACAAAAATACAATATTTATATTGCTTAAATTTTTGTTTCATATTGTTAATCTAAAAATAATCTTAAAAAACAAAAAATATATATCATAGGAGAATTCTATTAGGCCTTTCCAAAATTTTATTTTAACATTTTGGCTCAGTAACTGTACTCTACATACTGGATAATTCTTAAATTCTTAATGCAAAGAATTAGACTGAAAAAAGGAAGTTACTGACGAATATCTTTTGCATGATATGTACCTATTAATTTACCTTGCAAATTCTCAAGCACATAAAACGAATTCCCTAGCTTTTCCCGCACTCTAGATTTAATCCAAGCTGGACTAAGCTTTGCATTAAAATTTTTCACAAAACTACTTTGCGAAAAATTACGCCTGAAAACTTCTTGACCTACTTTAAACTGAATCTCTCTCGTCCTCAAATTGTATTGACGAGCCGTTTGCTCATAGGCTTTAGTAATATTTTCACGTAATTCTTTTCGTAATAATTTCAGCTGGTCATCTCTATTAAGGTTACACACGGACTCATCCAACAAATTTAGCCGCTGTAGAAGATTGTAATGCGAACCATGGGTCGCCATATCAAAGCCAAATAAAGCATGATAAGGTGAAACATGTGTACTTTGATGAACAGAATTTCTCAATGCACAACTAATAGCATCTATATGTTGGTCCCATTCCCGATGATCCTCTTGCAAATACGCACGAATTGCAGCAATTAATGATCTATTTACTCTTTCTGACGCATTGCTTTGCGGTGAATATAGAGCAGTATAAACATGTTTAATGCCTAAAGATGTTATCCAAGCATTAAAACTGCTAGCCTTAAATTGTGCACCATTATCGCTAACGATAATTTCTGGCACTCCATAAGTAAAGAAAATTTCTTTTTGCAAAAATTCTTGTATATGATTGGACGTAAACTTTCTTAAAGGGCATAGCCAATGGATTTTTTGCTTGTAGCGGAAGCCACCTTAAACTAATTAAGAAATTCAAGCACTCATACCAGTATTTACTTATATCTTTTGGAGTTTTCATCCTATTTGAAAAATTGTCTCAATTTGTGCTGTACTAACATGAACTTTGTTCAAACAAATATAAACACTTATGAAAAACAAACAAATAAAATTAACTTTCTAATAAAAACCAATAAAACGAGACTTTTTTATATGTTCTGCCAAACACCGCACAACCCACACAAATTTCCAAAAAAAAAATATTGTGAAAATTATATTAATAACAAAACAAAATCTATTAAAATTTGCATCAAAATGTTGCGACTCAATACACTCGATGCTGAAATTAGTCGTCAATTTTATTGTTTAATTTTTTGCTTGGAGCGGAAGCCACCTTAAACTAATTGAGAAATTCAAACACTTATACACGTTTTAACATATACATATCTTTTGAAGTTTTCATCCAATTCGAAAAATTGTCTCAATTTGCTGTACTATGACGAACTTTGCTCAAATAAATATAAATATTTATGAAAAACAAACACATAAAATAAACTGTCTAATAAAAACCAATAAAACGAGCCTTTTTTATATGTTCTGCCAAACACCGCACAACTCACACAAATTTCCAAAACAAAAAAATATTGTGAAAATTATATTAATAACAAAACAAAATCTATTAAAATTTGCATCAAAATGTTGCGACTCAATACACTCGATGCTGAAATTAGTCGTCAATTTTATTGTTTAATTTTTTGCTTGTGGCGGAAGCCACCTTAAACTAATTAAGAAATTCAAACACTTATACACGTTTTTACATATATCTTTTGAAGTTTTCATCCGATTTGAAAAATTGTCACAATTTGTGCTGTACTAACACAAACTTTGTTGAAACAAATATAAACATTTAAGAAAAACAAACAAATAAAATTAACTTTCTAATAAAAACCAATAAAACGATCCTTTTTTTATATGTTCTGCCAAACACCGCACAACCCACACAAATTTCCAAAAAAAAAAATATTGTGAAAATTATATTAATAACAAAATAAAGTTTATTAAAATTTGCATCAAAAAGTTGCGACTCAATACACTCGATGCTCAAATTAGTCGTCAATTTTATTGTTTAATTTTTTGCTTGTAGCGGAAGCCACCTTAAACTAATTAAGAAATTCAAGCACTCATACCAGTATTTACTTATATCTTTTGGAGTTTTCATCCTATTTGAAAAATTGTCTCAATTTGTGCTGTACTAACATGAACTTTGTTCAAACAAATATAAACACTTATGAAAAACAAACAAATAAAATTAACTTTCTAATAAAAACCAATAAAACGAGACTTTTTTATATGTTCTGCCAAACACCGCACAACCCACACAAATTTCCAAAAAAAAAATATTGTGAAAATTATATTAATAACAAAACAAAATCTATTAAAATTTGCATCAAAATGTTGCGACTCAATACACTCGATGCTGAAATTAGTCGTCAATTTTATTGTTTAATTTTTTGCTTGGAGCGGAAGCCACCTTAAACTAATTGAGAAATTCAAACACTTATACACGTTTTAACATATACATATCTTTTGAAGTTTTCATCCAATTCGAAAAATTGTCTCAATTTGCAGTACTATGACGAACTTTGCTCAAATAAATATAAATATTTATGAAAAACAAACACATAAAATAAACTGTCTAATAAAAACCAATAAAACGAGCCTTTTTTATATGTTCTGCCAAACACCGCACAACTCACACAAATTTCCAAAACAAAAAAATATTGTGAAAATTATATTAATAACAAAACAAAATCTATTAAAATTTGCATCAAAATGTTGCGACTCAATACACTCGATGCTGAAATTAGTCGTCAATTTTATTGTTTAATTTTTTGCTTGTGGCGGAAGCCACCTTAAACTAATTAAGAAATTCAAACACTTATACACGTTTTTACATATATCTTTTGAAGTTTTCATCCGATTTGAAAAATTGTCACAATTTGTGCTGTACTAACACAAACTTTGTTGAAACAAATATAAACATTTAAGAAAAACAAACAAATAAAATTAACTTTCTAATAAAAACCAATAAAACGATCCTTTTTTTATATGTTCTGCCAAACACCGCACAACCCACACAAACATTAAGAAAAATTGTAAATATAATATTAATATCAAAACAATATGTATTAAAATTTCCAGAATAAAGTTGCGACTTGGGACACTCGATGCTTAAATGTGTTATGTCCACAGTATTAGAGACTTACGTTTTAGTCAATCCTCCTGTGGTCTACTATCATAGAGCCAAACTTGCTCACCCATCTACAAATCCCATTACCTACCAGATGGACCAAAGGCTGATGTCTACCTAGGGGTGAGTAAATCCTCTACGCTAGCAGATATGAGCTTATGTTGTTGGGGGATGCAGTCGGGACCTTGCACTACAGCTAGCAAAAACAGTGGTTGGGGGGGCTTCGTTGACCCATCCGACCACCAACACCCATAAAACATAAAAACATAAAGTCCCGCATAATAAAAAAAAATATACAAAATACAGCAACTAACGAATAGATAGGAAAAATTTGAAAAGAAAGTCAACAGAATTAATTGAAAAAAAAAAAAAAACTGGCTAAGATTTTATAGCCGCTACGCTCTTACCCACCCTACCATGATTTTTCGTTGCGTACCATTTAGTGAAAAATCCCTAAAAGAGGCTGCTTTACCTAACTTACCCTTTTAGCGACATATGCATTTCATTTTGGCATGTTTCTATAATTACCTTTTTCTTATCTGTTTGATGTCATTGAACTCCATCCAAAAAATAGAAAAAATAGCAAATTTTCCCAAAAATTTGTATATGCGCGGATGCGCGAAGGTTTTATATAGTGTCGCTGGGACTTCAAATAAAATTTATTTACTGGATGTGTAGGATTAACAAGAAAAAACTAAAACGTGCATGTGTTTAAACATAAAAAGTTAGATAAACTATTACCAAGTGGCAGCATCCAACTGCTCTCTAGGAAGGTTCGAATAGAAAAGATCGGACAAACGGAAAACTACGAGGCCATGACCTCGGCTAAGCTACTTAACAGCCCGAAACTTATTAACATTGGCTTATGTCAAGTGAGTGTCAAAGTGACAGTTCACTTTCGTCGTAAAAGTGCTTTCTTTCATTAGTGGTGGTTGTCTCGGCTAAATTAAAGCTGTTAAAATTTACAATTAAGTACTAAATAATATATCTTATTTTACTTAAGTTTAATTATCTCTTATTTCTTTTTAGGTTAATTAACAAAAATACAATATTTATATTGCTTAAATTTTTGTTTCATATTGTTAATCTAAAAATAATCTTAAAAAACAAAAAATATATATCATAGGAGAATTCTATTAGGCCTTTCCAAAATTTTATTTTAACATTTTGGCTCAGTAACTGTACTCTACATACTGGATAATTCTTAAATTCTTAATGCAAAGAATTAGACTGAAAAAAGGAAGTTACTGACGAATATCTTTTGCATGATATGTACCTATTAATTTACCTTGCAAATTCTCAAGCACATAAAACGAATTCCCTAGCTTTTCCCGCACTCTAGATTTAATCCAAGCTGGACTAAGCTTTGCATTAAAATTTTTCACAAAACTACTTTGCGAAAAATTACGCCTGAAAACTTCTTGACCTACTTTAAACTGAATCTCTCTCGTCCTCAAATTGTATTGACGAGCCGTTTGCTCATAGGCTTTAGTAATATTTTCACGTAATTCTTTTCGTAATAATTTCAGCTGGTCATCTCTATTAAGGTTACACACGGACTCATCCAACAAATTTAGCCGCTGTAGAAGATTGTAATGCGAACCATGGGTCGCCATATCAAAGCCAAATAAAGCATGATAAGGTGAAACATGTGTACTTTGATGAACAGAATTTCTCAATGCACAACTAATAGCATCTATATGTTGGTCCCATTCCCGATGATCCTCTTGCAAATACGCACGAATTGCAGCAATTAATGATCTATTTACTCTTTCTGACGCATTGCTTTGCGGTGAATATAGAGCAGTATAAACATGTTTAATGCCTAAAGATGTTATCCAAGCATTAAAACTGCTAGCCTTAAATTGTGCACCATTATCGCTAACGATAATTTCTGGCACTCCATAAGTAAAGAAAATTTCTTTTTGCAAAAATTCTTGTATATGATTGGACGTAAACTTTCTTAAAGGGCATAGCCAATGGAATTTAGAACAATGATCCAATACAATTAAAAGACCTATATGACCTCGCTTACTTCGTGGATACGGTCCAAGCAGATCTACATATAACCTTTGAAAAGGTCTCATAGACACAGCTTGTTTTCCCATAGGGGGTTTTAAAGATATATTCGGAGCTTTTGTGGTCTTGCAGACTTCACAGGCCCGAACATAATTACGAACATCCGTAACCATTCCTGGCCAATAAAATTTGCGACGAAGAAGCTCTAACGTTTTCGCCATTCCTCCGTGTGCTGAAACAACAGAGTCATGCGCTCGTTTTATTAAATCTATCGTCAAATTCTGTGGAATCCATAACTTCCACATAAATTGTTTAGCAATTTCCGTTCCATCATCATGTTTTGTCCTAATATACACAAAACTATCAACGATACGTATGTCTGGATATTTTGCCTCATTTTCCGCAATCTTTGTTCTCAGTATCTGATAATCTTCATCATTAAAACATGGCGAAGCTAAATCCACCTCTGGACCAACTACTTCCAATGCACAAATCTCATCAGGATACATTCTAGACAACGCATCTGGAACTATATTTTCTTTTCCCTTGCGATGACTTACGGTTAACTTGTAACCTTGTAATCTCATCGCCCATCTAGCAAGTCTACCTTTTAAATTTGCTTGTTTCATTAGCCAAACTAGACTAGAATGGTCCGTAATAACTTCAAACTCTTGGAGCTCTATGTAACAACGAAAACGTTCAATCGCCTCTAGCGCTGCTAAGCATTCACGTTCCGTAACAGAATAATTACGCTGAGCCGAATTGAGTTTTTTAGACATAAATGCCACTGGACGTTCTATACCATCCTCGGATATCTGAGCTAGAACAGCACCAATGCCATAATCACTTGCATCGCAGTGAACATAAAATTTCTTTTTAAAATCTGGATTTTATAAAACTGGAGCAGAAGTTAATTTCTGTTTTAAGCTATCCATAGCTTGTTGTGCTGATTCGGTCCAAACGAATTTCTTTTTCGTGGACAAAAGATCAGTAAAAGGCGCTGTAATCTCGGAATAATTTTCAATGAACCGACGATACCAACCTGCCAAGCCTAAGAATCCTCTAGCTTGTCTTAACATTTTTGGCGCTGGCCAAGCTAAAATAGCCTCTACTTTGCGAGGATCAGTGGCAATACCTCCCATGCCTATGACATAACCTAAGTAACGAACTTCAGTTACGCAAAATTTACTTTTTTCTAAGTTTAAAGTCAAATTAGCTTTACGGAATTGTTCTGACAGTCTTATCAAAACTGTTAAATGAGAATCAAAATCCTCTGAAACTACACACAAGTCATCTAAATAACCAAATACACAATACTTTAAGTCTGGGGGAATAATTTGATCCATGAGACGACACATGGTCTGTGGAGCATTACATAGACCAAAAGGCATTGTAACGAATTGATAAAGAGGTCGACCTGGTACTGTAAAAGCAGTTATTGCCTTTGACTTCTCTGACAGTCCAATCTGCCAATACGCATCCTTCAAATCAATTTTCGATATAAAATTTGCCTTAGGTAGCCTAGCGAAAATTCCCTCAATATTTGGAAGCGGATATGCATCCTTTTTAGTTACTTCGTTTATCTTTCGAGCATCTAGACACATCCTTTATTTTATGGGCTTAATAACCATATGGACTGGTGAACTCCATGAGCTGTTTGATTCCTCAATTACCTCTAATAATAACATCCGATCAATTTCCTGATACATCAGTTTCTCTACCGCTTGTGATACTGGATAATGACGTTGTTTAATCGGTTTCGCATCTCCAATGTCTATCTCATGTGTGATCAAAGTAGTTCGACCTAGTCCTTGCTTCTCAAAGCTTGGAAACAGTGAAATCACAGCATCGAGGCGTTTCCGCTGCTCATCAGTTAATGCACAAGCTTTCTCATCTGTTTCTAAAGAATTAGACACTGCCTTTGAAACTTCAAGTGACGAAATTTCACCAGGAGCTAAGTCAAATGCTTTCCAAAAGTCAGTTCCTAAAATAACATTTTTGCTTAAAGAAGGAACAACAAAAAATTGTATTTGCTTTGTTTTACCTTTATAAAATACATCGGCTAATATAGAACCTATCACCTTCTGCCTTTTTCCATCTGCAGTCGTTACTGACGTTGAAAAACTTCTAAACTTTGAGAGCTTTGGCACCTCAATTTGAGCCAACGATCCACCAATACAGCTACAATTCGCACCTGAATCTAATAAGCCTTGCTCTTCAAAATCTAAGAACTTAATAGCTGCATAAAAACGACCATCATCGTTATCGCTTATTATTGCAGAAACTAATAATTGTTTGGTTTGTTTAACGTGTTTCCAAAAATCACGTATGCGTCGCGTAGAACGTTTAGAACTAGAACACTTTGAACCTTGGTCTCTGAAAATTCTTGCTCTGACTTTCTTATAATTTCTTAAACGTTCTTTATAAGGGATAATAATTGACTGTTTCGGTACTTCATCTTTATTTTCATTCTGTTTAATTTGTTTACTATCAGCTACCTTTACAGAAACAGTAGTTGGTGTTGGTACCACTTCAGGCAACTTTGGAGTATTTACTACAGCATTTAATTCCGGGCCATCCGATTGCTGTCGGCGGATGAACCCTTCCGTAGGTTTTCCGGCCTCTTTGCTAAGCAAATGCTACACTGTGGCTTGTATATATTTTTGGCACCACAGCCATAACAAAATATGCGACGTTCCTGTAAACACATATCCCAAGTGTGTCCTACCTCGTTACAGTTCCAGCATCGGAGTTTATTATTAACATAATTTAGAGCATTGACTGAAGCAATTGACTCTTCTGATTCTGATCTTTTCAATCCTTCATTGCTGCTGAGTTCCGCGACAACACGCCGAAATGGAGGTTTAGGTTTGCTACCTTTAAAGTCTGCTTCACTCATCAGATTCTCTCTCATCTGTACTAACTGACGCAAATGAGCCACAGAATGAACTGAAACATAAAGGAGCTCGTGACGAATTTCTGGCCTAAGATTACTTTTTAGTCGTTTGATAAAACGATGTTCTTCAAACGGAACTGATAAGCGAGAAACCATATCAATCATATCCTCATAAAATGAATCAAAACTTTCATGTTCTTTTTGTTTACGTGATCGAATTTCATCACGCAGAATATCTTCATCCTTACTATCTTTGTACTGGTACGTAATAGCTTCACAAAAAGGTTGCCATTCGATATGAACAACTTCCTTGCGATATCGCCAGTACCACTCTCTTGCTTTGCCTAACAACAGAATATGAAGGTTTTTGCAAAGAAGAGAAAAATTATTGCTTAAATAATCTTCAGTTAGTGCTCGAATTCTATATAAAAATTCTTGCACTGTTGGACCCTTAGGTGAAGCATCAAACCTAACTGACCAACTCTGCACAATCTGTGTCACCTTTTCAGGACTAAGAGACTGTCCAGAAAAAGCATAAGCCTCAGGCCGCGATGCTGGGCTGGAGACACCAGACGAAAAACGTGGCTGAGCTTGAATAGCTGGAATAGCTTGAGCCTGAGAAGCTACTGAATTTGAAGACAAATGTAAATTGGACAAACGCCTATCAATCAGAGTCTCGAGCTTTTCAAAAATCTTGTCATAATCAATTTCGAGATTTGGGGAAGGCTGAACTTTATGTCTATCACATTCTACACGGGAAAAACCTTGCTGACGGGATGGACGACCTCTTCTATTGGATCTTTGCCCTTGATTTCCCGAATCCATACGAGGATTGGCATTTCTATATCTATTCCCTGCGACTGGTTGTGAATTCTCAGTACCTGTTTGCACCGATTCTTCTTCTTGTGGATATTCTTTTGATTTGGACCTAGTATTATGCACCTTAGGTGTGGCCCCAGTATTTGATCTACCTGTTCTATCACTTTCTGAATTAATGAACCAAGACTTCAAATCTTTAGTATGGCATAGAGCCTTGCAAACATTGCACTCTTTTGCCGTATCAATGCATTCGGTAATACATGAGCGGTGAAAAACATGATTACATTTGGTAACAACTACGTCTTGTGATTCTTTTAAATGCTCATTACAAATAGAACATTTACCTTCGGGCACTGCTGAGCTTTTACTCTGCCCTGCTGAATTATCACGACTCCGTGTTACTGGCATTTCTATACAAATTATTATAAATTGTAGAAATGAAAACTAATTTATCAATAAACAACTGAACAATAAGATGTTTTATTTAAATCAATTTAAATAACTTTCTAAAATTTAATTTCTATATTTTTTTTTTTTTTTTCTATATATAAGAAGGGTAAGAAAGGAAAGAGTATTTAAAATCTGTTGCTTTGGTCTATTGTGCATAAAGACTTATTTTATTATTGAACCTTGTTGACAAGACTAAATAATAAATAAGACTTAGATGGTACATAATCACTTAATAAACTCTTATGTACAAAAGCAAAGAGTTATTTTTTTCAAAGTGGTATACTATTTGGTCAGAAGCCATAAAGTAAAATTCCAAACTCTGAATTTCAAAAATAAAACCTCACTCTGCTCATAGGAGCCTTTACAGTTAATCATGCTAAGTTATATAAAAGTAAATAATTTGAATAAAAAAACAAAAACTCGTTCACTGAATCCATACTATCGGCTGGTTCTTGGCGTAAACTGCCACAGAATTTCAGATTCCGTGTAGGTCTACTAGTTGACAAATAACTTATCAAAAAAAATAGTGAACGAAAACCATCAATTAGCCAAATGAAGAAACAGGCAATCGGTCGCAATTTCAGTCCTCGCTAAAATTCGAATTCCGCACCTATCATTTAACTTCTCAAATGATTATACGATAATTGATAAATAGGCGAAAATTTGATTGATGCTTTGAAATAAAAGAAAGTGTAGTAGGTATTTCGGTGCATTCCCAAAATTCCTAATTCAGCATCTTCAAATATCTCTAACAATCAAACAATGCAAAATTAAATAAATTAAAAGAAAAAAAAAATGAATTGAAATAAAGATATAGAGATGCAATTTCAAATTTGAGCTTATTGTCATATAGCTACCTATGCGCTTCTTTCTGATAGCAATCCTAAATAAAATTTCGGTCTACCTGATCGACAACGCAAAAGAAAACCAAAATAAACATTAAGGCTCAAACTGTTAAATGAAAAAAAAAGATAGAAAAAGAGAGGACTTTGAAGAAATATAGAGCTGGCTAGGCCTGCGAAAACACCTCGCAATTTTAAAATAGTGTTTTAATCCTATCTTATTAAAGTGATGTCTAATCACAAGCTTTATGCCAGGCCCCACACGTTGGGCGCCATTTTATGTTATGTCCACAGTAGTAGAGACTTACGTTTTAGTCAATCCTCCTGTGGTCTACTAGCATAGAGCCAAACTTGCTCACCCATCTACAAATCCCATTACCTACCAGATGGACCAAAGGCTGATGTCTACTTAGGGGTGAGTAAATCCTCTACGCTAGCAGATATGAGCTTATGTTGTTGGGGGATGCAGTCGGGACCTTGCACTACAGCTAGCAAAAACAGTGGTTGGGGGGGCTTCGTTGACCCATCCGACCACCAACACCCATAAAACATAAAAACATAAAGTCCCGCATAATAAAAAAAAATATACAAAATACAGCAACTAACGAATAGATAGGAAAAATTTGAAAAGAAAGTCAACAGAATTAATTGAAAAAAAAAAAAAACTGGCTAAGATTTTATAGCCGCTACGCTCTTACCCACCCTACCATGATTTTTCGTTGCGTACCATTTAGTGAAAAATCCCTAAAAGAGGCTGCTTTACCTAACTTACCCTTTTAGCGACATATGCATTTCATTTTGGCATGTTTCTATAATTACCTTTTTCTTATCTGTTTGATGTCATTGAACTCCATCCAAAAAATAGAAAAAATAGCAAATTTTCCCAAAAATTTGTATATGCGCGGATGCGCGAAGGTTTTATATAGTGTCGCTGGGACTTCAAATAAAATTTATTTACTGGATGTGTAGGATTAATCTGGATTAACAAGAAAAAACTAAAACGTGCATGTGTTTAAACATAAAAAGTTAGATAAACTATTACCAAGTGGCAGCATCCAACTGCTCTCTAGGAAGGTTCGAATAGAAAAGATCGGACAAACGGAAAACTACGAGGCCATGACCTCGGCTAAGCTACTTAACAGCCCGAAACTTATTAACATTGGCTTATGTCAAGTGAGTGTCAAAGTGATAGTTTACTTTCGCCGTAAAAGTGCTTTCTTTCATTAGTGGTGGTTGTCTCGGCTAAATTAAAGCTGTTAAAATTTACAATTAAGTACTAAATAATATATCTTATTTTACTTAAGTTTAATTATCTCTTATTTCTTTTTAGGTTAATTAACAAAAAAAAAATATTTATATTGCTTAAATTTTTGTTTCATATTGTTATTAAAATCTAAAAATAATCTTAAAAAACAAAAAATATATATCATAGGAGAATTCTATTAGGCCTTTCCAAAATTTTATTTTAACATTTTGGCTCAGTAACTGTACTCTACAAATGAGTCGCGAATTTTATGCGTCAAAGAGTAAAATTTTCATTTTTTGCTAGTACAGGAAGCAACCTTAAACTAATGGAGATATTCAAACACTTATACTAGTATTTACTTATAACTTTTGAAGTCTTCATCCGATTTGAAAAATTGTCACAATTTGTGCTGTACTAACACGAACTTTGTTCAAACAAATATAAACACTTATGAATAACAAACAAAAAAAAATTAACTTTGTAATAAAAACCAATAAAACGAGCCTTTTTTTTTGCGACTCAATACACTCGATGCTCAAATTAGTCGTCAATTTTATTGTTTAATTTTTTGCTTGGAGCGGAAGCCACCTTAAACTAATTAAGAAATTCAAACACATATACACGTTTTTACATATATCTTTTGAAGTTTTCATCCGATTTGAAAAATTGTCACAATTTGTGCTGTACTAACACGAACTTTGTTCAAACAAATATAAACACTTATGAAAAACAAACAAATAAAATTAACTTTGTAATAAAAACCATTAAAACGAGCCTTTTTTATATGTTCTGCCAAACATCGCACAACTCATACAAATTTACAAAAAAAAAAAATGTATTGTGAAAATTATATTAATAACAAAATAAAATTTATTAAAATTTGCATAAAAAAGTTGCGACTCAATACACTCGATGCTCAAATTAGTCGTCAATTTTATTGTTTAATTTTTTGCTTGGAGCGGAAGCCACCTTAAACTATTTGAGAAATTCAAACACTTATACACGTTTTAACATATACATATCTTTTGAAGTTTTCATCCAATTTGAAAAATTGTCTCAATTTGTGCTGTACTAACACGAACTTTGTTCAAACAAATATAAACACTTATGAAAAACAAACAAATAAAATTAACTTTCTAATAAAAACCAATAAAACGAGACTTTTTTATATGTTCTGCCAAACACCGCACAACCCACACAAATTTCCAAAAAAAAATATATTGTGAAAATTATATTAATAACAAAATAAAATTTATTAAAATTTGCATAAAAAAGTTGCGACTCAATACACTCGATGCTCAAATTAGTCGTCAATTTTATTGTTTAATTTTTTGCTTGGAGCGGAAGCCACCTTAAACTAATTAAGAAATTCAAACACTTATACACGTTTTAACATATACATATCTTTTGAAATTTTCATCCAATTTGAAAAATTGTCTCAATTTGCTGTACTATGACGAACTTTGCTCAAACAAATATAAATATTTATGAAAAACAAACACATAAAATAAACTTTGTAATAAAAACCAATAAAACGAGCCTTTTTTATATGTTCTGCCAAACACCGCACAACTCATACAAATTTACAAAAAAAAAAAATATATTGAGAAAATTATATTAATAACAATATAAAATTTATTAAAATTTGCATCAAAAAGTTGCGACTCGATACTGAAATTAGTCGTCAATTTTATTGTCTAATATTTTGCTTGTAGCGGAAGCCACCTTAAACTAATTGAGAAATTCAAACACTTGTACACGTTTTTACATATACATGTCTTTTGAAGTTTTCATCCAATTTGAAAAATTGTCTCAATTTGCTGTACTATGACGAACTTTGTTCAAATAAATATAAATATTTATGAAAAACAAACAAATAAAATTAACTTTCTAATAAAAACCAATAAAACGAGCCTTTTTTATATGTTCTGCCAAACACCGCACAACTCATACAAATTTACAAAAAAAAAAAAATATATTGTGAAAATTATATTAATAACAAAACAAAATCTATTAAAATTTGCATCAAAAAGTTGCGACTCAATACACTCGGTGCTCAAATTAGTCGTCAATTTTATTGTTTAATTTTTTGCTTGTGGCGGAAGCCACCTTAAACTAATTAAGAAATTCAAGCACTCATACCAGTATTTACTTATATCTTTTGGAGTTTTCATCCGATTTGAAAAATTTTCTCAATTTGTGCTGTACTAACACGAACTTTGTTCAAACAAATATAAACACTTATGAAAAACAAGCAAATAAAATTAACTTTCTAATAAAACCAATAAAACGATTCTTTTTTATATGTTCTGCCAAACACCCTGATCAACCCACACAAATTTCCAAAAAAAAAAAATATATTGAGAAAATTATATTAATAACAATATAAAATTTATTAAAATTTGCATCAAAAAGTTGCGACTCGATACTGAAATTAGTCGTCAATTTTATTGTCTAATATTTTGCTTGTAGCGGAAGCCACCTTAAACTAATTAAGAAATTCAAGCACTCATACCAGTATTTACTTATATCTTTTGGAGTTTTCATCCGATTTGAAAAATTTTCTCAATTTGTGCTGTACTAACACGAACTTTGTTCAAACAAATATAAACACTTATGAAAAACAAGCAAATAAAATTAACTTTCTAATAAAACCAATAAAACGATTCTTTTTTATATGTTCTGCCAAACACCGCACAACCCACACAAATTTCCAAAAAAAAAAATATTGTGAAAATTATATTAATAACAAAATAAAACTTATTAAAATTTACAAAAAATGTTGCGACTCAATACACTCTCTGCTGAAATAAGTCGTCAATTTTATTGTTTAATTTTTTGCTTGGAGCGGAAGCCACCTTAAACTATTTGAGAAATTCAAACACTTATACACGTTTTAACATATACATATCTTTTGAAGTTTTCATCCAATTTGAAAAATTGTCTCAATTTGTGCTGTACTAACACGAACTTTGTTCAAACAAATATAAACACTTATGAAAAACAAACAAATAAAATTAACTTTCTAATAAAAACCAATAAAACGAGACTTTTTTATATGTTCTGCCAAACACCGCACAACCCACACAAATTTCCAAAAAAAAATATATTGTGAAAATTATATTAATAACAATATAAAATGTATTAAAATTTGCATCAAAAAGTTGCGACTCGATACTGAAATTAGTCGTCAATTTTATTGTCTAATATTTTGCTTGTAGCGGAAGCCACCTTAAACTAATTAAGAAATTCAAGCACTCATACCAGTATTTACTTATATCTTTTGGAGTTTTCATCCGATTTGAAAAATTTTCTCAATTTGTGCTGTACTAACACGAACTTTGTTCAAACAAATATAAACACTTATGAAAAACAAGCAAATAAAATTAACTTTCTAATAAAACCAATAATACGATTCTTTTTTATATGTTCTGCCAAACACCGCACAACCCACACAAGTTTCCAAAAAAAAAAATATTGTGAAAATTATATTAATAACAAAACAAAATCTATTAAAATTTGCATCAAAATGTTGCGACTCAATACACTCGATGCTGAAATTAGTCGTCAATTTTATTGTTTAATTGTTTGCTTGTGGCGGATGCCACCTTAAACTAATTAAGAAATTCAAACACTTATACACGTTTTGACATATATCTTTTGAAGTTTTCATCCGATTTGAAAAATTGTCACAATTTGTGCTGTACTAACACGAACTTTGTTCAAACAAATATAAACACTTATGAAAAACAAACAAATAAAATTAACTTTCTAATAAAAACCAATAAAACGATTCTTTTTTATATGTTCTGCCAAACACCGCACAACCCACACAAATTTCCAAAAAAAAAAATATTGTGAAAATTATATTAATAACAAAATAAAATTTATTAAAATTTGCATAAAAAAGTTGCGACTCAATACACTCGATGCTCAAATTAGTCGTCAATTTTATTGTTTAATTTTTTGCTTGGAGCGGAAGCCACCTTAAACTATTTGAGAAATTCAAACACTTATACACGTTTTAACATATACATATCTTTTGAAGTTTTCATCCAATTTGAAAAATTGTCTCAATTTGTGCTGTACTAACACGAACTTTGTTCAAACAAATATAAACACTTATGAAAAACAAACAAATAAAATTAACTTTCTAATAAAAACCAATAAAACGATTCTTTTTTATATGTTCTGCCAAACACCGCACAACCCACACAAATTTCCAAAAAAAAAAATATTGTGAAAATTATATTAATAACAAAATAAAATTTATTAAAATTTGCATAAAAAAGTTGCGACTCAATACACTCGATGCTCAAATTAGTCGTCAATTTTATTGTTTAATTTTTTGCTTGGAGCGGAAGCCACCTTAAACTATTTGAGAAATTCAAACACTTATACACGTTTTAACATATACATATCTTTTGAAGTTTTCATCCAATTTGAAAAATTGTCTCAATTTGCTGTACTATGACGAACTTTGCTCAAACAAATATAAATATTTATGAAAAACAAACACATAAAATAAACTTTCTAATAAAAACCAATAAAACGAGCCTTTTTTATATGTTCTGCCAAACACCGCACAACTCACACAAATTTCCAAAACAAAAAAATACTGTGAAAATTATATTAATAACAAAACAAAATCTATTAAAATTTGCATCAAAATGTTGCGACTCAATACACTCGATGCTGAAATTAGTCGTCAATTTTATTATTTAATTTTTTGCTTGTGGCGGAAGCCACCTTAAACTAATTAAGAAATTTAAACACTTATACACGTTTTTACATATATCTTTTGCAGTTTTCATCCGATTTGAAAAATTGTCACAATTTGTGCTGTACTAACACAAACTTTGTTGAAACAAATATAAACATTTAAGAAAAACAAACAAATAAAATTAACTTTCTAATAAAAACCAATAAAACGAGCCTTTTTTATATGTTCTGCCAAACACCGCACAGCTCATACAAATTTACAAAAAAAAAATATATATTGTGAAAATTATATTAATAACAAAATAAAATTTATTAAAATTTGCATCAAAAAGTTGCGACTCAATACACTCGATGCTCAAATTAGTCGTCAATTTTATTGTTTAATTTTTTGCTTGGAGCGGAAGCCACCTTAAACTAATTGAGAAATTCAAACACTTATACACTTTTTACATATACATATCTTGTGAGGTTTTCATCCAATTCGAAAAATTGTCTCAATTTGCTGTACTATGATGAACTTTGCTCAAACAAATATAAATATTTATGAAAAACAAACACATAAAATAAACTTTCTAATAAAAACCAATAAAACGAGCCTTTTTTATATGTTCTGCCAAACACCGCACAACCCACACAAATTTCCAAAAAAAAAAATATTGTGAAAATTATATTAATAACAAAATAAAATTTATTAAAATTTGCATCAAAACGTTGCGACTCGATACTGAAATTAGTCGTCAATTTTATTGTCTAATATTTTGCTTGTAGCTGATGCCACCTTACACTAATTAAGAAATTCAAACACTTATACACGTTTTTCATATATCTTTTGAAGTTTTCATCCGATTTGAAAAATTGTCACAATTTGTGCTGTACTAACACGAACTTTGTTCAAACAAATATAAACACTTATGAAAAACGAACAATTAAAATTAACTTTCTAATAAAAACCAATAAAACGAGACTTTTTTATATGTTCTGCCAAACACCGCACAACCCACACAAATTTCCAAAAAAAAAAATATTGTGAAAATTATATTAATAACAAAATAAAACTTATTAAAATTTGCATCAAAAAGTTGCGACTCGATACTGAAATTAGTCGTCAATTTTATTGTCTAATTTTTTGGTTGTAGCTGAAGCCACCTTAAACTAATTAAGAAATTCAAACACTTATACACGTTTTAACATATATCTTTTGAAGTTTTCATCCGATTTGAAAAATTGTCACAACTTGTGCTGTACTAACACGAACTTTGTTCAAACAAATATAAACACTTATAAAAAACAAACAAATAAAATTAACTTTCTAATAAAAACCAATAAATCGAGCCTTTGTTATATGTATGAAATTAGTCGTCAATTTTATTGTCTAATATTTTGCTTGTAGCTGAAGCCACCTTAAACTAATTAAGAAATTCAAACACTTATACACGTTTTAACATATATCTTTTGAAGTTTTCATCCGATTTGAAAAATTGTCACAACTTGTGCTGTACTAACACGAACTTTGTTCAAACAAATATAAACACTTATGAAAAACAAACAAATAAAATTAACTTTCTAATAAAAACCAATAAAACGATCCTTTTTTATATGTTCTGCCAAACACCGCACAACTCATACAAATTTACAAAAAAAAAAAAAATATATTGAGAAAATTATATTAATAACAAAATAAAATTTATTAAAATTTGCATCAAAAAGTTGCGACTCGATACTGAAATTAGTCGTCAATTTTATTGTAATATTTTGCTTGTAGCGGAAGCCACCTTAAACTAATTAAGAAATTCAAGCACTTATACTAGTATTTACTTATATCTTTTGGAGTTTTCATCCGATTTGAAAAATTTTCTCAATTTGTGCTGTACTAACACGAACTTTGTTCAAACAAATATAAACACTTATGAAAAACAAGCAAATAAAATTAACTTTCTAATAAAACCAATAAAACGATTCTTTTTTATATGTTCTGCCAAACACCGCACAACCCACACAAATTTCCAAAAAAAAAAAAAAAATTGTGAAAATTATATTAATAACAAAATAAATCTTATTAAAATTTGCATCAAAAAGTTGCGACTTAATACACTCTATGCTGAAATTAGTCGTCAATTTTATTGTTTAATTTTTTGCTTGTAGCGGAAGCCACCTTAAACTAATTAAGAAATTCAAACACTTATACACGTTTTTACATATATCTTTTGAAGTTTTCATCCGATTTGAAAAATTGTCACAATTTGTGCTGTACTAACACGAACTTTGTTCAAACAAATATAAACACTTATGAAAAACAAGCAAATAAAATTAACTTTCTAATAAAAACCAATAAAACGAGACTTTTTTATATGTTCTGCCAAACACCGCACAACCCACACAAATTTCCAAAAAAAAAAATATTGTGAAAATTATATTAATAACAAAATAAAACTTATTAAAATTTGCAAAAAAATGTTGCGACTCAATACACTCTATGCTGAAATTAGTCGTCAATTTTATTGTTTAATTTTTTGCTTGTGGCGGAAGCCACCTTAAGCTAATTAAGAAATTCAAACACTTATACACGTTTTTACATATGTATATCTTTTGAAGTTTTCATCCGATTTGAAAAATTGTCACAATTTGTGCTGTACTAACACGAACTTTGTTCAAACAAATATAAACACTTATGAAAAACAAACAAATAAAATTAACTTTCTAATAAAAACCAATAAAACGAGCCTTTTTTATGTGTTCTGCCAAACACCGCACAACCCACACAAATTTCCAAAAAAAAAAATATTGTGAAAATTATATTAATAACAAAATAAAACTTACTAAAATTTGCAAAAAAATGTTGCGACTCAATACACTCTATGCTGAAATTAGTCGTCAATTTTATTGTTTAATTTTTTGCTTGTGGCGGAAGCCACCTTAAGCTAATTAAGAAATTCAAACACTTATACACGTTTTTACATATGTATATCTTTTGAAGTTTTCATCCGATTTGAAAAATTGTCACAATTTGTGCTGTACTAACACGAACTTTGTTCAAACAAATATAAACACTTATGAAAAACAAACAAATAAAATTAACTTTCTAATAAAAACCAATAAAACGAGCCTTTTTTATATGTTCTGCCAAACACCGCACAACCCACACAAATTTCCAAAAAAAAAAATATTGTGAAAATTATATTAATAACAAAATAAAACTTACTAAAATTTGCAAAAATATGTTGCGACTCAATACACTCTATGCTGAAATTAGTCGTCAATTTTATTGTTTAATTTTTTGCTTGTGGCGGAAGCCACCTTAAGCTAATTAAGAAATTCAAACAATTATACACGTTTTTACATATGTATATTTTTTGAAGTTTTCATCCGATTTGAAAAATTGTCACAATTTGTGCTGTACTAACACGAACTTTGTTCAAACAAATATAAACACTTATGAAAAACAAACAAATAAAATTAACTTTCTAATAAAAACCAATAAAACGAGCCTTTTTTATATGTTCTGCCAAACACCGCACAACCCACACAAATTTCCAAAAAAAAAAATATTGTGAAAATTATATTAATAACAAAATAAAACTTACTAAAATTTGCAAAAAAATGTTGCGACTCAATACACTCTATGCTGAAATTAGTCGTCAATTTTATTGTTTAATTTTTTGCTTGTGGCGGAAGCCACCTTAAGCTAATTAAGAAATTCAAACACTTATACACGTTTTTACATATGTATATCTTTTGAAGTTTTCATCCGATTTGAAAAATTGTCACAATTTGTGCTGTACTAACACGAACTTTGTTCAAACAAATATAAACACTTATGAAAAACAAACAAATAAAATTAACTTTCTAATAAAAACCAATAAAACGAGCCTTTTTTATATGTTCTGCCAAACACCGCACAACCCACACAAATTTCCAAAAAAAAAAATATTGTGAAAATTATATTAATAACAAAATAAAACTTACTAAAATTTGCAAAAAAATGTTGCGACTCAATACACTCTATGCTGAAATTAGTCGTCAATTTTATTGTTTAATTTTTTGCTTGTGGCGGAAGCCACCTTAAGCTAATTAAGAAATTCAAACACTTATACACGTTTTTACATATGTATATCTTTTGAAGCTTTCATCCGATTTGAAAAATTGTCACAATTTGTGCTGTACTAACACGAACTTTGTTCAAACAAATATAAACACTTATGAAAAACAAACAAATAAAATTAACTTTCTAATAAAAACCAATAAAACGAGCCTTTTTTATATGTTCTGCCAAACACCGCACAACCCACACAAATTTCCAAAAAAAAAAATATTGTGAAAATTATATTAATAACAAAATAAAACTTACTAAAATTTGCAAAAAAATGTTGCGACTCAATACACTCTATGCTGAAATTAGTCGTCAATTTTATTGTTTAATTTTTTGCTTGTGGCGGAAGCCACCTTAAGCTAATTAAGAAATTCAAACACTTATACACGTTTTTACATATGTATATCTTTTGAAGTTTTCATCCGATTTGAAAAATTGTCACAATTTGTGCTGTACTAACACGAACTTTGTTCAAACAAATATAAACACTTATGAAAAACAAACAAATAAAATTAACTTTCTAATAAAAACCAATAAAACGAGCCTTTTTTATATGTTCTGCCAAACACCGCACAACCCACACAAATTTCCAAAAAAAAAAATATTGTGAAAATTATATTAATAACAAAATAAAACTTATTAAAATTTGCAAAAAACTGTTGCGACTCAATACACTCTATGCTGAAATTAGTCGTCAGTTTTATTGTTTAATTTTTTGCATGTGGCGGAAGCCACCTTAAACTAATTAAGAAATTCAAACACTTATACACGTTTTTACATATGTATATCTTTTGAAGTTTTCATCCGATTTGAAAAATTGTCACAATTTGTGCTGTACTAACACGAACTTTGTTCAAACAAATATAAACACTTATGAAAAACAAACAAATAAAATTAACTTTCTAATAAAAACCAATAAAACGAGCCTTTTTTATATGTTCTGCCAAACACCGCACAACCCACACAAATTTCCAAAAAAAAAAATATTGTGAAAATTATATTAATAACAAAATAAAACTTATTAAAATTTGCAAAAAAATGTTGCGACTCAATACACTCTATGCTGAAATTAGTCGTCAAATTTGTTGTTTAATTTTTTGCTTGGAGCGGAAGCCACCTTAAACTATTTGAGAAATTCAAACACTTATACACGTTTTAACATATACATATCTTTTGAAGTTTTCATCCAATTTGAAAAATTGTCTCAATTTGTGCTGTACTAACACGAACTTTGTTCAAACAAATATAAACACATGAAAAACAAACAAATAAAATTAACTTTCTAATAAAAACCAATAAAACGAGACTTTTTTATATGTTCTGCCAAACACCGCACAACCCACACAAATTTCCAAAAAAAAAAATATTGTGAAAATTATATTAATAACAAAATAAAACTTATTAAAATTTGCAAAAAAATGTTGCGACTCAATACACTCTATGCTGAAATTAGTCGTCAATTTTATTGTTTAATTTTTTGCTTGTGGCGGAAGCCACCTTATACTAATTAAGAAATTCAAGCACTTATACACGTTTTTACATATATCTTTTGAAGTTTTCATCCGATTTGAAAAATTGTCACAATTTGTGCTGTACTAACACGAACTTTGTTCAAACAAATATAAACACTTATGAAAAACAAACAAAAAAAATAAACTTTCTAATAAAAACCAATAAAACGAGCCTTTTTTATATGTTCTGCCAAACACCGCACAACCCACACAAATTTCCAAAAAAAAAAATATTGTGAAAATTATATTAATAACAAAATAAAACTTATTAAAATTTGCAAAAAAATGTTGCGACTCAATACACTCTATGCTGAAATTAGTCGTCAATTTTATTGTTTAATTTTTTGCTTGTGGCGGAAGCCACCTTATACTAATTAAGAAATTCAAGCACTTATACACGTTTTTACATATATCTTTTGAAGTTTTCATCCGATTTGAAAAATTGTCACAATTTGTGCTGTACTAACACGAACTTTGTTCAAACAAATATAAACACTTATGAAAAACAAACAAATAAAATTAACTTTCTAATAAAAACCAATAAAACGAGCCTTTTTTATATGTTCTGCCAAACACCGCACAACCCACACAAGTTTCCAAAAAAAAAAATATTGTGAAAATTATATTAATAACAAAATAAAACTTATTAAAATTTGCATTAAAAAGTTGCGACTTAATACACTCTATGCTGAAATTAGTCGTCAATTTTATTGTTTAATTTTTTGCTTGTGGCGGAAGCCACCTTAAACTATTTGAGAAATTCAAACACTTATACACGTTTTAACATATACATATCTTTTGAAGTTTTCATCCAATTTGAAAAATTGTCTCAATTTGTGCTGTACTAACACGAACTTTGTTCAAACAAATATAAACACATGAAAAACAAACAAATAAAATTAACTTTCTAATAAAAACCAATAAAACGAGACTTTTTTATATGTTCTGCCAAACACCGCACAACCCACACAAATTTCCAAAAAAAAAAATATTGTGAAAATTATATTAATAACAAAATAAAACTTATTAAAATTTGCAAAAAAATGTTGCGACTCAATACACTCTATGCTGAAATTAGTCGTCAATTTTATTGTTTAATTTTTTGCTTGTGGCGGAAGCCACCTTATACTAATTAAGAAATTCAAGCACTTATACACGTTTTTACATATATCTTTTGAAGTTTTCATCCGATTTGAAAAATTTTCTCAATTTGTGCTGTACTAACACGAACTTTGTTCAAACAAATATAAACACTTATGAAAAACAAACAAATAAAATTAACTTTCTAATAAAAGCCAATAAAACGAGTCTTTTTTATATGTTCTGCCAAACACCGCACAACCCACACAAATTTCCAAAAAAAAAAAAATACTGTGAAAATTATATTAATAACAAAATAAAACTTATTATAATTTGCATCAAAAAGTTGCGACTCAATACACTATATGCTCAAATTAGTCGTCAATTTTATTGTTTAATTTTTTGCTTGTAGCGGAAGCCACCTTAAACTAATTAAGAAATTCAAACACTTATACACGTTTTTACATATATCTTTTGAAGTTTTCATCCGATTTGAAAAATTGTCACAATTTGTGCTGTACTAACACGAACTTTGTTCAAACAAATATAAACACTTATGAAAAACAAACAAATAAAATTAACTTTCTAATAATACCAATAAAACGATTCTTTTTTATATGTTCTGCCAAACACCGCACAAACCACACAAATTTCCAAAAAAAAAAAAAAATTGTGAAAATTATATTAATAACAAAATAAAATTTATTAAAATTTGCATAAAAAAGTTGCGACTCAATACACTCGATGCTCAAATTAGTCGTCAATTTTATTGTTTAATTTTTTGCTTGTAGCGGAAGCCACCTTAAACTAATTAAGAAATTCAAACACTTATACACGCTTTTACATATATCTTTTGAAGTTTTCATTCGATTTGAAAAATTGTCACAATTTGTGCTGTACTAACACGAACTTTGTTCAAACAAATATAAACACTTATGAAAAACAAACAAATAAAATTAATTTTCTAATAAAAACCAATAAAACGAGACTTTTTTATATGTTCTGCCAAACACCGCACAACCCACACAAATTTCCAAAAAAAAAAATATTGTGAAAATTATATTAATAACAAAATAAAACTTATTAAAATTTGCAAAAAAATGTTGCGACTCAATACACTCTATGCTGAAATTAGTCGTCAATTTTATTGTTTAATTTTTTGCTTGTGGCGGAAGCCACCTTAAACTAATTAAGAAATTCAAACACTTATACACGTTTTTTCATATATCTTTTGAAGTTTTCATCCGATTTGAAAAATTGTCACAATTTGTGCTGTACTAACACGAACTTTGTTCAAACAAATATAAACACTTATGAAAAACAAACAAAAAAATTTAACTTTGTAATAGAAACCAATAAGACGAGCCTTTTTTATATGTTCTGCCAAACACCGCACAACTCATACAAATTTACCAAAAAAAAAAATATATTGTGAAAATTATATTAATAACAAAATAAAATTTATTAAAATTTGCAAAAAAATGTTGCGACTCAATACACTCTATGCTGAAATTAGTCGTCAATTTTATTGTTTAATTTTTTGCTTGTGGCGGAAGCCACCTTAAACTAATTAAGAAATTCAAACACTTATACACGTTTTTACATATATCTTTTGAAGTTTTCATCCGATTTGAAAAAATGTCTCAATTTGTGCTGTACTAACACGAACTTTGTTCAAACAAATATAAACACTTATGAAAAACAAACAAAAAAAATTAACTTTGTAATAAAAACCAATAAATCGAGCCTTTTTTATATATTCTGCCAAACACCGCACAACCCACACAAATTTCCAAAAAAAAAAATATTGTTTAAATTATATTAATAACAAAATAAAACTTATTAAAATTTGCAAAAAAATGTTGTGACTCAATACACTCTATGCTGAAATTAGTCGTCAATTTTATTGTTTAATTTTTTGCTTGTGGCGGAAGCCACCTTAAACTAATTAAGAAATTCAAACACTTATACACGTTTTTACATATATCTTTTGAAGTTTTCATCCGATTTGAAAAATTGTCACAATTTGTGCTGTACTAACACGAACTTTGTTCAAACAAATATAAACACTTATGAAAAACAAACAAATAAAATTAACTTTCTAATAAAAACCAATAAAACGAGACTTTTTATATGTTCTGCCAAACACCGCATATTTCATACAAATTTACAAAAAAAAAAAATATATTGAGAAAATTATATTAATAACAAAATAAAATTTATTAAAATTTGCATCAAAAAGTTGCGAGTCAATACACTCGGTGCTCAAATTAGTCGTCAATTTTATTGTTTAATTTTTTGCTTGTGGCGGAAGCCACCTTAAACTAATTAAGAAATTCAAACACTTATACACGTTTTTACATATATCTTTTGAAGTTTACATCCGATTTGAAAAATTGTCACAATTTGTGCTGTACTAACACGAACTTTGTTCAAACAAATATAAACACTTATGAAAAACAAACAAATAAAATTAACTTTCTAATAAAAACCAATAAAACGAGACTTTTTTATATGTTCTGCCAAACACCGCATATTTAATACAAATTTACAAAAAAAAAAAATATATTGAGAAAATTATATTAATAACAAAATAAAATTTATTGAAATTTGCATCAAAAAGTTGCGACTCGATACTGAAATTAGTCGTCAATTTTATTGTTTAATTTTTTGCTTGTGGCGGAAGCCACCTTAAACTAATTAAGAAATTCAAACACTTATACACGTTTTTACATATATCTTTTGAAGTTTTCATCCGATTTGAAAAATTGACACAATTTGTGTTGTACTAACACGAACTTTGTTCAAAAAAATATAAACACTTATGAAAAACAAACAAATAAAATTAACTTTATAATAAAAACCAATAAAACGAGACTTTTTTATATGTTCTGCCAAACACCGCACAACTCATACAAATTTACAAAAAAAAAAAATATATTGAGAAAATTATATTAATAACAAAATAAAATTTATTAAAATTTGCATCAAAAAGTTGCGAGTCAATACACTCTATGCTGAAATTAGTCGTCAATTTTATTGTTTAATTTTTTGCTTGTGGCGGAAGCCACCTTAAACTAATTAACAAATTCAAACACTTATATACGTTTTTACATATATGTACATATCTTTTGAAGTTTTCATCCAATTTGAAAAATTGTCTCAATTTGCTGTACTATGACGAACTTTGCTCAAACAAATATAAATATTTATGAAAAACAAACAAATAAAATTAACTTTCTAATAAAAACCAATAAAACTATCCTTTTTTATATGTTCTGCCAAACACCGCACAACCCACACAAACATTAACAAAAATTGTAAACATAATATTAATATCAAAACAATATGTATTCAAATTTCCATAATAAAGTTGCGACTTAGGACACTCGATGCTTAAATGAGTCGCGAATTTTATGCGTCAAAGAGTAAAATTTTCATTTTTTGCTTGTAGCGGAAGCAACCTTAAACTAATTAAGAAATACAAACACTTATACACGTTTTTACATATATCTTTTGAAGTTTTCATCCGATTTGAAAAATTGTCACAATTTGTGCTGTACTAACACGAACCTTTTTTATATGTTCTGCCAAACACCGCACAACTCACACAAATTTCAAAAAAAAAAAACAATATTGTGTAAATTATATTAATAACAAAATAAAACTTATTAAAATTTGCATAAAAAAGTTGCGACTCAATACACTCGGTGCTCAAATTAGTCGTCAATTTTATTGTTTAATTCATTGCTTGGAGCGGAAGCCACCTTAAACTAATTGAAACACTTATACACGTTTTTACATATATCTTTTGAAGTTTTCATCCAATTTGAAAAATTGTCTCAATTTGCTGTATTATGACGAACTTTGCTCAAATAAATGTAAACAATTATGAAAAACAAACAAATAAAATTGACTTTCTAATAAAAACCAATAAAACGAAACTTTTTTATATGTTCTGCCAAACACCGCACAACTCATACAAATTTCCAAAACAAAAAAATATTGTGAAAATTATATTAATAACAAAATAAAATTTATTAAAATTTGCATCAAAAAGTTGCGAGTCAATACACTCGGTGCTCAAATTAGTCGTCAATTTTATTGTTTAATTTTTTGCTTGTGGCGGAAGCCACCTTAAACTAATTAAGAAATTCAAACACTTATACACGTTTTTACATATATCTTTTGAAGTTTACATCCGATTTGAAAAATTGTCACAATTTGTGCTGTACTAACACGAACTTTGTTCAAACAAATATAAACACTTATGAAAAACAAACAAATAAAATTAACTTTCTAATAAAAACCAATAAAACGAGACTTTTTTATATGTTCTGCCAAACACCGCACAACCCACACAAACATTAACAAAAATTGTAAACATAATATTAATATCAAAACAATATGTATTAAAATTTCCATAATAAAGTTGCGACTTTGGACATTCGATGCTTAAATGATTCGCGTATTTTATGCGTCAAAGAGTAAAATTTTCATTTTTTGCTTGTAGCGGAAGCCACATTGAATTTTCATCAAAAAGTTGCGACTCGATACTGAAATTAGTCGTCAATTTTATTGTTTAATTTTTTGCTTGTGGCGGAAGCCACCTTAAACTAATTAAGAAATTCAAACACTTATACACTTTTTACATATATCTTTTGAAGTTTTCATCCGATTTGAAAAATTGTCACAATTTGTGTTGTACTAACACGAACTTTGTTCAAACAAATATAAACACTTATGAAAAACAAACAAATAAAATTAACTTTCTAATAAAAACCAATAAAACGAGACTTTTTTATATGTTCTGCCAAACACCGCACAACTCATACAAATTTACAAAAAAAAAAAATATATTGAGAAAATTATATTAATAACAAAATAAAATTTATTAAAATTTGCATCAAAAAGTTGCGACTCGATACTGAAATTAGTCGTCAATTTTATTGTATAATATTTTGCTTGTAGCGGAAGCCACCTTAAACTAATTAAGAAATTCAAACACTTATACACGTTTTTACATATATCTTTTGAAGTTTTCATCCGATTTGAAAAATTGTCACAATTTGTGTTGTACTAACACGAACTTTGTTCAAACAAATATAAAAACTTATGAAAAACAAACAAATAAAATTAACTTTCTAATAAAAACCAATAAAACGAGCCTTTTTTATATGTTCTGCCAAACACCGCACAACCCACACAAACATTAACAAAAATTGTAAACATAATATTAATATCAAAACAATATGTATTAAAATTTCCATAATAAAGTTGCGACTTTGGACATTCGATGCTTAAATGATTCGCGTATTTTATGCGTCAAAGAGTAAAATTTTCATTTTTTGCTTGTAGCGGAAGCCACATTGAATTTTCATCAAAAAGTTGCGACTCGATACTGAAATTAGTCGTCAATTTTATTGTCTAATATTTTGCTTGTAGCGGAAGCCACCTTAAACTAATTAAGAAATTCAAACACTTATACATGTTTTTACATATATCTTTTGAAGTTTTCATCCGATTTGAAAAATTGTCACAATTTGTGCTGTACTAACACGAACTTTGTTCAAACAAATATAAACACTTATGAAAAACAAACAAATAAAATTAACTTTCTAATAAAAACCAATAAAACGAGACTTTTTATATGTTCTGCCAAACACCGCATATTTCATACAAATTTACAAAAAAAAAAAATATATTGAGAAAATTATATTAATAACAAAATAAAATTTATTAAAATTTGCATCAAAAAGTTGCGAGTCAATACACTCTATGCTGAAATTAGTCGTCAATTTTATTGTTTAATTTTTTGCTTGTGGCGGAAGCCACCTTAAACTAATTAACAAATTCAAACACTTATATACGTTTTTACATATATGTACATATCTTTTGAAGTTTTCATCCAATTTGAAAAATTGTCTCAATTTGCTGTATTATGACGAACTTTGGTCAAATAAATGTAAACAATTATGAAAAACAAACAAATAAAATTGACTTTCTAATAAAAACCAATAAAACGAAACTTTTTTATATGTTCTGCCAAACACCGCACAACTCATACAAATTTCCAAAACAAAAAAATATTGTGAAAATTATATTAATAACAAAATAAAATTTATTAAAATTTGCATAAAAAAGTTGCGACTCAATACACTCGATGCTGAAATTAGTCGTCAATTTTATTGTTATTTTTTTGCTTGTAGCGGAAGCCACCTTAAACTAATTAAGAAAGTCAAACACTTATACACGTTTTTACATATATCTTTTGAAGTTTTCATCCGATTTGAAAAATTGTCACAATTTGTGCTGTACTAACACGAACTTTGTTCAAACAAATATAAACACTTATGAAAAACAAACAAAAAAAATTAACTTTCTAATAAAAACCAATAAAACGAGCCTTTTTTATATGTTCTGCCAAACACCGCACAACTAATACAAATTTACAAAAAAAAAAAAATATATTGGGAAAATTATATTAAAAACAAAATTTTATTTATTAGAATTTTCATCAAAAAGTTGCGACTCGATACTGAAATTAGTCGTCAATTTTATTGTCTAATATTTTGCTTGTAGCGGAAGCCACCTTAAACTAATTAAGAAATTCAAACACTTATACACGTTTTTACATATATCTTTTGAAGTTTTCATCCGATTTGAAAAATTGTCACAATTTGTGCTGTACTAACACGAACTTTGTTCAAACAAATATAAACACTTATGAAAAACAAACAAATAAAATTAACTTTCTAATAAAAACCAATAAAACAAGACTTTTTATATGTTCTGCCAAACACCGCATATTTCATACAAATTTACAAAAAAAAAAAATATATTGAGAAAATTATATTAATAACAAAATAAAATTTATTAAAATTTGCATCAAAAAGTTGCGAGTCAATACACTCGGTGCTCAAATTAGTCGTCAATTTTATTGTTTAATTTTTTGCTTGTGGCGGAAGCCACCTTAAACTAATTAAGAAATTCAAACACTTATACACGTTTTTACATATATCTTTTGAAGTTTTCATCCGATTTGAAAAATTGTCACAATTTGTGCTGTACTAACACGAACTTTGTTCAAACAAATATAAACACTTATGAAAAACAAACAAATAAAATTAACTTTCTAATAAAAACCAATAAAACGAGACTTTTTTATATGTTCTGCCAAACACCGCATAACTCATACAAATTTACAAAAAAAAAAAATATATTGAGAAAATTATATTAATAACAAAATAAAATTTATTGAAATTTGCATCAAAAAGTTGCGACTCGATACTGAAATTAGTCGTCAATTTTATTGTTTAATTTTTTGCTTGTGGCGGAAGCCACCTTAAACTAATTAAGAAATTCAAACACTTATACACGTTTTTACATATATCTTTTGAAGTTTTCATCCGATTTGAAAAATTGACACAATTTGTGTTGTACTAACACGAACTTTGTTCAAAAAATATAAACACTTATGAAAAACAAACAAATAAAATTAACTTTCTAATAAAAACCAATAAAACGAGACTTTTTTATATGTTCTGCCAAACACCGCACAACTCATACAAATTTACAAAAAAAAAATATATATGGAGAAAATTATATTAATAACAAAATAAAATTTATTAAAATTTGCATCAAAAAGTTGCGAGTCAATACACTCTATGCTGAAATTAGTCGTCAATTTTATTGTTTAATTTTTTGCTTGTGGCGGAAGCCACCTTAAACTAATTAACAAATTCAAACACTTATATACGTTTTTACATATATGTACATATCTTTTGAAGTTTTCATCCAATTTGAAAAATTGTCTCAATTTCCTGTACTATGACGAACTTTGCTCAAACAAATATAAATATTTATGAAAAACAAACAAATAAAATTAACTTTCTAATAAAAACCAATAAAACTATCCTTTTTTATATGTTCTGCCAAACACCGCACAACCCACACAAACATTAACAAAAATTGTAAACATAATATTAATATCAAAACAATATTTATTAAAATTTCCATAATAAAGTTGCGACTTAGGACACTCGATGCTTAAATGAGTCGCGAATTTTATGAGTCAAAGAGTAAAATTTTCATTTTTTGCTTGTAGCGGAAGCAACCTTAAACTAATTAAGAAATACAAACACTTATACACGTTTTTACATATATCTTTTGAAGTTTTCATCCGATTTGAAAAATTGTCACAATTTGTGCTGTACTAACACGAACCTTTTTTATATGTTCTGCCAAACACCGCACAACTCACACAAATTTAAAAAAAAAAAAACAATATTGTGTAAATTATATTAATAACAAAATAAAACTTATTAAAATTTGCATAAAAAAGTTGCGACTCAATACACTCGGTGCTCAAATTAGTCGGCAATTTTATTGTTATTTTTTTGCTTGTAGCGGAAGCCACCTTAAACTAATTAAGAAAGTCAAACACTTATACACGTTTTTACATATATCTTTTGAAGTTTTCATCCGATTTGAAAAATTGTCACAATTTGTGCTGTACTAACACGAACTTTGTTCAAACAAATATAAACACTTATGAAAAGCAAACAAATAAAATTAACTTTCTAATAAAACCCAATAAAACGATCCTTTTTTATATGTTCTGCCAAACACCGCACAACCCACACAATCATTAACAAAAATTGTAAACATAATATTAATATCAAAACAAATAAAATTGACTTTCTAATAAAAACCAATAAAACGAAACTTTTTTATATGTTCTGCCAAACACCGCACAACTCATACAAATTTCCAAAACAAAAAAATATTGTGAAAATTATATTAATAACAAAATAAAATTTATTAAAATTTGCATAAAAAAGTTGCGACTCAATACACTCGATACTGAAATTAGTCGTCAATTTTATTGTTATTTTTTTGCTTGTAGCGGAAGCCACCTTAAACTAATTAAGAAAGTCAAACACTTATACACGTTTTTACATATATCTTTTGAAGTTTTCATCCGATTTAAAAAATTGTCACAATTTGCTGTATTATGAAGAACTTTGCTCAAACAAATATAAACACTTATGAAAAACAAACAAGGAAAATTAACTTTGTAATAAAAACCAATAAAAAGAGCCTTTTTTATATGTTCTGCCAAACACCGCACAACTCATACAAATTTCCAAAACAAAAAAATATTGTGAAAATTATATTAATAACAAAATAAAATTTATTAAAATTTGCATAAAAAAGTTGCGACTCAATACACTCGATGCTGAAATTAGTCGTCAATTTTATTGTTATTTTTTTGCTTGTAGCGGAAGCCACCTTAAACTAATTAAGAAAGTCAAACACTTATACACGTTTTTACATATATCTTTTGAAGTTTTCATCCGATTTGAAAAATTGTCACAATTTGTGCTGTACTAACACGAACTTTGTTCAAACAAATATAAACACTTATGAAAAGCAAACAAATAAAATTAACTTTCTAATAAAACCCAATAAAACGATCCTTTTTTATATGTTCTGCCAAACACCGCACAACCCACACAATCATTAACAAAAATTGTAAACATAATATTAATATCAAAACAATATGTATTAAAATTTCCATAATAAAGTTGCGACTTAGGACACTCGATGCTTAAATGAGTCGCGAATTTTATGCGTCAAAGAGTAAAATTTTCATTTTTTGCTTGTACAGGAAGCAACCTTAAACTAATGGAGATATTCAAGCACTTATACTAGTATTTACTTATATCTTTTGAAGTTTTCATCCGATTTGAAAACTTGTCTCAATTTGTGCTGTACTAACACGAACTTTGTTCAAACAAATATAAACACTTATGAAAAACAAACAAATAAAATTAACTTTCTAATAAAAACCAATAAAACGAGCCTTTTTTATATGTTCTGCCAAACACCGAAAGTCACACACAAACATTTACAAAAATTGTAAGCATAATATTAATATCAAAACAATATGTATTAAAATTTCCGTAATAAAGTTGCGACTTAGGACACTCGATGCTTAAATGAGTCGCGAATTTTATGCGTCAAAGAGTAAAATTTTCATTTTTTGCTTGTACAGGAAGCAACCTTAAACTAATGGAGATATTCAAGCACTTATACTAGTATTTACTTATATCTTTTGAAGTTTTCATCCGATTTGAAAAATTGTCACAATTTGTGCTGTACTAACACGAACTTTGTTCAAACAAATATAAACACTTATGAAAAACAAACAAATAAAATTAACTTTCTAATAAAAACCAATAAAACGAGACTTTTTATATGTTCTGCCAAACACCGCATATTTCATACAAATTTACAAAAAAAAAAAATATATTGAGAAAATTATATTAATAACAAAATAAAATTTATTAAAATTTGCATCAAAAAGTTGCGAGTCAATACACTCGGTGCTCAAATTAGTCGTCAATTTTATTGTTTAATTTTTTGCTTGTGGCGGAAGCCACCTTAAACTAATTAAGAAATTCAAACACTTATACACGTTTTTACATATATCTTTTGAAGTTTTCATCCGATTTGAAAAATTGTCACAATTTGTGCTGTACTAACACGAACTTTGTTCAAACAAATATAAACACTTATGAAAAACAAACAAAAAAAATTAACTTTCTAATAAAAACCAATAAAACGAGACTTTTTTATATGTTCTGCCAAACACCGCACAACTAATACAAATTTACAAAAAAAAAAAAATATATTGAGAAAATTATATTAAAAACAAAATTTTATTTATTAGAATTTTCATCAAAAAGTTGCGACTCGATACTGAAATTAGTCGTCAATTTTATTGTCTAATATTTTGCTTGTAGCGGAAGCCACCTTAAACTAATTAAGAAATTCAAACACTTATACACGTTTTTACATATATCTTTTGAAGTTTTCATCCGATTTGAAAAATTGTCACAATTTGTGCTGTACTAACACGAACTTTGTTCAAACAAATATAAACACTTATGAAAAACAAACAAATAAAATTAACTTTCTAATAAAAACCAATAAAACGAGCCTTTTTTATATGTTCTGCCAAACACCGCAAGTCACACACAAACATTTACAAAAATTGTAAGCATAATATTAATATCAAAACAATATGTATTAAAATTTCCGTAATAAAGTTGCGACTTAGGACACTCGATGCTTAAATGAGTCGCGAATTTTATGCGTCAAAGAGTAAAATTTTCATTTTTTGCTTGTACAGGAAGCAACCTTAAACTAATGGAGATATTCAAGCAGTTATACTAGTATTTACTTATATCTTTTGAAGTTTTCATCCGATTTGAAAAATTGTCACAATTTGTGCTGTACTAACACGAACTTTGTTCAAACAAATATAAACACTTATGAAAAACAAACAAATAAAATTAACTTTCTAATAAAAACCAATAAAACGAGACTTTTTATATGTTCTGCCAAACACCGCATATTTCATACAAATTTACAAAAAAAAAAAATATATTGAGAAAATTATATTAATAACAAAATAAAATTTATTAAAATTTGCATCAAAAAGTTGCGAGTCAATACACTCGGTGCTCAAATTAGTCGTCAATTTTATTGTTTAATTTTTTGCTTGTGGCGGAAGCCACCTTAAACTAATTAAGAAATTCAAACACTTATACACGTTTTTACATATATCTTTTGAAGTTTTCATCCGATTTGAAAAATTGTCACAATTTGTGCTGTACTAACACGAACTTGGTTCAAACAAATATAAACACTTATGAAAAACAAACAAATAAAATTAACTTTCTAATAAAAACCAATAAAACGAGACTTTTTATATGTTCTGCCAAACACCGCATATTTCATACAAATTTACAAAAAAAAAAAATATATTGAGAAAATTATATTAATAACAAAATAAAATTTATTAAAATTTGCATCAAAAAGTTGCGAGTCAATACACTCGGTGCTCAAATTAGTCGTCAATTTTATTGTTTAATTTTTTGCTTGTGGCGGAAGCCACCTTAAACTAATTAAGAAATTCAAACACTTATACACGTTTTTACATATATCTTTTGAAGTATTCATCCGATTTGAAAAATTGTCACAATTTGTGCTGTACTAACACGAACTTTGTTCAAAAAAATATAAACACTTATGAAAAACAAACAAATAAAATTAACTTTCTAATAAAAACAATAAATCGATTCTTTTTTATATGTTCTGCCAAACACCGCACAACCCACACAAATTTCCAAAAAAAAAAAAAAATTGTGAAAATTATATTAATAACAAAATAAAATTTATTAAAATTTGCATCAAAAAGTTGCGACTCAATACACTCGATGCTCAAATTAGTCGTCAATTTTATTGTTTAATTTTTTGCTTGTAGCGGAAGCCACCTTAAACTAATTAAGAAATTCAAGCACTCATACCAGTATTTACTTATATCTTTTGGAGTTTTCATCCGATTTGAAAAATTTTCTCAATTTGTGCTGTACTAACACGAACTTTGTTCAAACAAATATAAACACTTATGAAAAACAAACAAATAAAATTAACTTTCTAATAAAACCAATAAAACGATTCTTTTTTATATGTTCTGCCAAACACCGCACAACCCACACAAATTTACAAAAAAAAAAATACTGTGAAAATTATATTAATAACAAAATAAAACTTATTAAAATTTGCATTAAAAAGTTGCGACTCAATACACTATATGCTGAAATTAGTCGTCAATTTTATTGTTTAATTTTTTGCTTGTAGCGGATGCCAACTTAAACTAATTAAGAAATTCAAGCACTCATACCAGTATTTACTTATATCTTTTGAAGTTTTCATCCGATTTGAAAAATTGTCACAATTTGTGCTGTACTAACACGAACTTTGTTCAAACAAATATAAACACTTATGAAAAACAAACAAAAAAAATTAACTTTGTAATAAAAACCAATAAAACGAGCCTTTTTTATATGTTCTGCCAAACACCGCACAACTCATACAAATTTACAAAAAAAAAAAATATATTGAGAAAATTATATTAATAACAATATAAAATTTATTAAAATTTGCATCAAAAAGTTGCGAATCGATACTGAAATTAGTCGTCAATTTTATTGTCTAATATTTTGCTTGTAGCGGAAGCCACCTTAAACTAATTAAGAAATTCAAGCACTCATACCAGTATTAACTTATATCTTTTGGAGTTTTCATCCGATTTGAAAAATTTTCTCAATTTGTGCTGTACTAACACGAACTTTGTTCAAACAAATATAAACACTTATGAAAAACAAACAAATAAAATTAACTTTCTAATAAAAACCAATAAAACGAGACTTTTTTATATGTTCTGCCAAACACCGCACAACCCACACAAATTTCCAAAAAAAAAAATACTGTGAAAATTATATTAATAACAAAATAAAACTTATTAAAATTTGCATCAAAAAGTTGCGACTCAATACACTATATGCTGAAATTAGTCGTCAATTTTATTGTTTAATTTTTTGCTTGTAGCGGAAGCCACCTTAAACTAGTTAAGAAATTCAAACACTTATACACGTTTTTACATATATCTTTTGAAGTTTTCATCCGGTTTGAAAAATTGTCACAATTTTTGCTGTACTAACACGAACTTTGTTCAAACAAATATAAACACTTATGAAAACCAAACAAATAAAATTAACTTTCTAATAAAACCAATAAAACGATTCTTTTTTATATGTTCTGCCAAACACCGCACAACCCACACAAATTTCCAAAAAAAAAAAAAAATTGTGAAAATTATATTAATAACAAAATAAAATTTATTAAAATTTGCATAAAAAAGTTACGACTCAATACACTCGATGCTCAAATTAGTCGTCAATTTTATTGTTTAATTTTTTGCTTGTAGCGGAAGCCACCTTAAACTAATTAAGAAATTCAAACACTTATACACGTTTTTACATATATCTTTTGAAGTTTTCATCCGATTTGAAAAATTGTCACAATTTGTACTGTACTAACACGAACTTTGTTCAAACAAATATAAACAGGTATGAAAAACAAACAAATAAAATTAACTTTCTAATAAAACCAATAAATCGATTCTTTTTTATATGTTCTGCCAAACACCGCACAACCCACACAAATTTCCAAAAAAAAAAAAAAATTGTGAAAATTATATTAATAACAAAATAAATCTTATTAAAATTTGCATCAAAAAGTTGCGACTTAATACACTCGATGCTCAAATTAGTCGTCAATTTTATTGTTTAATTTTTTGCTTGGAGCGGAAGCCACCTTAAACTAATTAAGAAATTCAAACACTTATACACGTTTTTACATATATCTTTTGAAGTTTTCATCCGATTTGAAAAATTGTCACAATTTGTACTGTACTAACACGAACTTTGTTCAAACAAATATAAACAGGTATGAAAAACAAACAAATAAAATTAACTTTCTAATAAAACCAATAAATCGATTCTTTTTTATATGTTCTGCCAAACACCGCACAACCCACACAAATTTCCAAAAAAAAAAAAAATTGTGAAAATTATATTAATAACAAAATAAATCTTATTAAAATTTGCATCAAAAAGTTGCGACTCAATACACTCGATGCTCAAATTAGTCGTCAATTTTATTGTTTAATTTTTTGCTTGTAGCGGAAGCCACCTTAAACTAATTAAGAAATTCAAACACTTATACACGTTTTTACATATATCTTTTGAAGTTTTCATCCGGTTTGAAAAATTGTCACAATTTGTGCTGTACTAACACGAACTTTGTTCAAACAAATATAAACACTTATGAAAAACAAACAAAAAAAAATAACTTTGTAATAAAAACCAATAAAACGAGCCTTTTTTATATGTTCTGCCAAACACCGCACAACCCACACAAATTTCCAAAAAAAAAAAAAAATTGTGAAAATTATATTAATAACAAAATAAATCTTATTAAAATTTGCATCAAAAAGTTGCGACTTAATACACTCGATGCTCAAATTAGTCGTCAATTTTATTGTTTAATTTTTTGCTTGGAGCGGAAGCCACCTTAAACTAATTAAGAAATTCAAACACTTATACACGTTTTTACATATATCTTTTGAAGTTTTCATCCGATTTGAAAAATTGTCACAATTTGTACTGTACTAACACGAACTTTGTTCAAACAAATATAAACAGGTATGAAAAACAAACAAATAAAATTAACTTTCTAATAAAACCAATAAATCGATTCTTTTTTATATGTTCTGCCAAACACCGCACAACCCACACAAATTTCCAAAAAAAAAAAAAAATTGTGAAAATTATATTAATAACAAAATAAATCTTATTAAAATTTGCATCAAAAAGTTGCGACTCAATACACTATATGCTGAAATTAGTCGTCAATTTTATTGTTTAATTTTTTGCTTGTAGCGGAAGCCACCTTAAACTAATTAAGAAATTCAAACACTTATACACGTTTTTACATATATCTTTTGAAGTTTTCATCCGGTTTGAAAAATTGTCACAATTTGTGCTGTACTAACACGAACTTTGTTCAAACAAATATAAACACTTATGAAAAACAAACAAAAAAAAATAACTTTGTAATAAAAACCAATAAAACGAGCCTTTTTTATATGTTCTGCCAAACACCGCACAACCCACACAAATTTCCAAAAAAAAAAAAAATTGTGAAAATTATATTAATAACAAAATAAATCTTATTAAAATTTGCATCAAAAAGTTGCGACTTAATACACTCGATGCTCAAATTAGTCGTCAATTTTATTGTTTAATTTTTTGCTTGGAGCGGAAGCCACCTTAAACTATTTGAGAAATTCAAACACTTATACACGTTTTTACATATATCTTTTGAAGTTTTCATCCGGTTTGAAAAATTGTCACAATTTGTGCTGTACTAACACGAACTTTGTTCAAACAAATATAAACACTTATGAAAAACAAACAAAAAAAAATAACTTTGTAATAAAAACCAATAAAACGAGCCTTTTTTATATGTTCTGCCAAACACCGCACAACTCATACAAATTTACCAAAAAAAAAAAATATATTGTGAAAATTATATTAATAACAAAATAAAATTTATTAAAATTTGCATAAAAAAGTTGCGACTCAATACACTCGATGCTCAAATTAGTCGTCAATTTTATTGTCTAATATTTTGCTTGTAGCGGAAGCCACCTTAAACTAATTAAGAAATTCAAGCACTCATACCAGTATTTACTTATATCTTTTGGAGTTTTCATCCGATTTGAAAAATTGTCTCAATTTGTGCTGTACTAACACGAACTTTGTTCAAACAAATATAAACACTTATGAAAAACAAACAAATAAAATTAACTTTCTAATAAAACCAATAAAACGATTCTTTTTTATATGTTCTGCCAAACACCGCACAACCCACACAAATTTACAAAAAAAAAAATACTGTGAAAATTATATTAATAACAAAATAAAACTTATTAAAATTTGCATTAAAAAGTTGCGACTTAATACACTCTATGCTGAAATTAGTCGTCAATTTTATTGTTTAATTTTTTGCTTGTAGTGGAAGCCACCTTAAACTTATTAAGAAATTCAAGCACTCATACCAGTATTTACTTATATCTTTTGGAGTTTTCATCCGATTTGAAAAATTTTCTCAATTTGTGCTGTACTAACACGAACTTTGTTCAAACAAATATAAACACTTATGAAAAACAAACAAATAAAATTTACTTTCTAATAAAAACCAATAAAACGAGACTTTTTTATATGTTCTGCCAAACACCGCACAACCCACACAAATTTACAAAAAAAAAAATACTGTGAAAATTATATTAATAACAAAACAAAATCTATTGAAATTTGCATCAAAATGTTGCGACTCAATACACTCGATGCTGAAATTAGTCGTCAATTTTATTGTTTAATTTTTTGCTTGTGGCGGAAGCCACCTTAAACTAATTAAGCAATTCAAACACTTATAGGTTAGGTTAGGTAGTGCCGGTTGACCCCTGGGGGGAGTCACACATAGACTAGGTAGTCCTTAGTGATACCGGAAGGTGCGGCTGGTGTACAAAGCACGCTAGACGTCAATTATATGCGTGTGCTTGGCAAACGCCAGAAGCCTTTGAGGTGCCCTATCGGCTGCCTCTTCCAGTGAGGTAAGCCATGGTTTTCCTAGGTATTTGAGTCTCGATGTACAGAGGGCAGGGCAGCTGCATATGAGGTGCTCCAGAGTCTCTTTGACGTCTGTCTCCCTACATTTCCTGCATTCATCGTTGTTGGTAATGCCTAGCTTCTTAGCGTGGGTTGCTGTCAGGCAATGACCGGTGAGTATGCCCACTATAAGCCTGCAATCTCTTCTTGGGAGTTGCAGAGTATACTGGGCTAATTTGCTGTTTATTCTCTTGCACATTGTGCGAGCCGTTCTGCAGTTCGTTGTGGTGTACCACCTTCTATCAGATCTTACTACAGCGTCCTCTTCTGATTTGTGGTTGATTGTCCTTAGAGGAATCTTTAGATCCTCAAGTGACGGTTGACTCAATGCGGCTCCTTCCTTTGCAAAAAACACTTATACACGTTTTTACATATATCTTTTGAAGTTTTCATCCGATTTGAAAAATTGTCTCAATTTGTGCTGTACTAACACGAACTTTGTTCAAACAAATATAAACACTTATGAAAAACAAACAAATAAAATTTACTTTCTAATAAAAACCAATAAAACGAGACTTTATTATATGTTCTGCCAAACACCGCACAACCCACACAAATTTACAAAAAAAAAAAATACTGTGAAAATTATATTAATAACAAAACGAAATCTATTAAAATTTGCATCAAAATGTTGCGACTCAATACACTCGATGCTCAAATTAGTCGTCAATTTTATTGTGTAATATTTTGCTTGTAGCGGAAGCCACCTTAAACTAATTAAGAAATTCAAGCACTCATACCAGTATTTACTTATATCTTTTGGAGTTTTCATCCGATTTGAAAAATTTTCTCAATTTGTGCTGTACTAACACGAACTTTGTTCAAACAAATATAAACACTTATGAAAAACAAACAAATAAAATTTACTTTCTAATAAAAACCAATAAAACGAGACTTTTTTATATGTTCTGCCAAACACCGCACAACCCACACAAATTAACAAAAAAAAAAAATACTGTGAAAATTATATTAATAACAAAACGAAATCTATTAAAATTTGCATCAAAATGTTGCGACTCAATACACTCGATGCTGAAATTAGTCGTCAATTTTATTGTTTAATTTTTTGCTTGTGGCGGAAGCCACCTTAAACTAATTAAGAAATTCAAACACTTATACACTTTTTTACATATATCTTTTGAAGTTTTCATCCGATTTGAAAAATTGTCACAATTTGTGCTGTACTAACACGAACTTTGTTCAAACAAATATAAACACTTATGAAAAACAAACAAATAAAATTACCTTTCTAATAAAACCAATAAAACGATTCTTTTTTATATGTTCTGCCAAACACCGCACAACCCACACAAATTTCCAAAAACAAAAAAAATTGTGAAAATTATATTAATAACAAAATAAAATTTATTAAAATTTGCATAAAAAAGTTGCGACTCAATACACTCGATGCTCAAATTAGTCGTCAATTTTATTGTTTAATTTTTTGCTTGTAGTGGAAGCCACCTTAAACTTATTAAGAAATTCAAACACTTATACACGTTTTTACATATATCTTTTGAAGTTTTCATCCGATTTGAAAAACTGTCACAATTTGTGCTTTACTAACACGAACTTTGTTCAAACAAATATAAACACTTATGAAAAACAAACAAAAAAAATAAACTTTCTAATAAAAACCAATAAAACGAGACTTTTTTATATGTTCTGCCAAACACCGCACAACTCATACAAACTTACAAAAAAAAATATATATTGAGAAAATTATATTAATAACAAAATAAAATTTACTAAAATTTGCATCAAAAAGTTGTGACTCGATACTGAAATTAGTCGTCAATTTTATTGTCTAATATTTTGCTTGTAGCGGAAGCCACCTTAAACTAATTAAGAAATTCAAACACTTATACACGTTTTTACATATATCTTTTGAAGTTTTCATCCGATTTGAAAAATTGTCTCAATTTGTACTGTACTAACACGAACTTTGTTTGTATAAACACTTATGAAAAACAAACAAAAAAAATTAACTTTCTAATAAAAACCAATAAAACGAGACTTTTTTATATGTTCTGCCAAACACCGCACAACCCACACAAGTTTCCAAAAAAAAAAATATTGTGAAAATTATATTAATAACAAAATAAAACTTATTAAAATTTGCATTAAAAAGTTGCGACTTAATACACTCTATGCTGAAATTAGTCGTCAATTTTATTGTTTAATTTTTTGCTTGTAGTGGAAGCCACCTTAAACTTATTAAGAAATTCAAACACTTATACACGTTTTTACATATATCTTTTGAAGTTTTCATCCTATTTGAAAAATTGTCACAATTTATGCTGTACTAACACGAACTTTGTTCAAACAAATATAAACACTTATGAAAAATAAACAAATAAAATTAACTTTCTAATAAAAACCAATAAAACGAGCCTTTTTTATATGTTCTGCCAAACACCGCGCAACTCATACAAATTTACAAAAAAAAAAAATATATTGTGAAAATTATATTAATAACAAAATAAAATATATTAAAATTTGCATAAAAAAGTTGCGACTCAATACACTCGATGATCAAATTAGTCGTCAATTTTATTGTATAATATTTTGCTTGTAGCGGAAGCCACCTTAAACTAATTGAGAAATTCAAACACTTATACACGTTTTAACAACTACATATCTTTTGAAGTTTTCATCCAATTTGAAAAATTGTCTCAATTTGTACTGTACTAACACGAACTTTGTTTGTATAAACACTTATGAAAAACAAACAAAAAAAATTAACTTTCTAATAAAAACCAATAAAACGAGACTTTTTTATATGTTCTGCCAAACACCGCACAACCCACACAAGTTTCCAAAAAAAAAAATATTGTGAAAATTATATTAATAACAAAATAAAACTTATTAAAATTTGCATTAAAAAGTTGCGACTTAATACACTCTATGCTGAAATTAGTCGTCAATTTTATTGTTTAATTTTTTGCTTGTAGTGGAAGCCACCTTAAACTTATTAAGAAATTCAAACACTTATACACGTTTTTACATATATTTTTTGAAGTTTTCATCCGATTTGAAAAATTGTCACAATTTGTGCTGTACTAACACGAACTTTGTTCAAACAAATATAAACACTTATGAAAAACAAACAAAAAAAATAAACTTTCTAATAAAAACCAATAAAACGAGACTTTTTTATATGTTCTGCCAAACACCGCACAACCCACACAAATTTCCAAAAACAAAAAAAATTGTGAAAATTATATTAATAACAAAATAAAATTTATTAAAATTTGCATAAAAAAGTTGCGACTCAATACACTCGATGCTCAAATTAGTCGTCAATTTTATTGTTTAATTTTTTGCTTGTAGTGGAAGCCACCTTAAACTTATTAAGAAATTCAAACACTTATACACGTTTTTACATATATCTTTTGAAGTTTTCATCCGATTTGAAAAACTGTCACAATTTGTGCTTTACTAACACGAACTTTGCTCAAACAAATATAAATATTTATGAAAAACAAACACATAAAATAAACTTTCTAATAAAAACCAATAAAACGAGCCTTTTTTATATGTTCTGCCAAACACCGCACAACCCACACAAATTTCCAAAAAAAAAAATATTGTGAAAATTATATTAATAACAAAATAAAACTTATTAAAATTTGCAAAAAAATGTTGCGACTCAATACACTCTATGCTGAAATTAGTCGTCAATTTTATTATTTAATTTTTTGCTTGTGGCGGAAGCCACCTTAAACTAATTAAGAAATTCAAACACTTATACACGTTTTTACATATATTTTTTGAAGTTTTCATCCGATTTGAAAAATTGTCACAATTTGTGCTGTACTAACACGAACTTTGTTCAAACAAATATAAACACTTATGAAAAACAAACAAAAAAAATAAACTTTCTAATAAAAACCAATAAAACGAGACTTTTTTATATGTTCTGCCAAACACCGCACAACTCATACAAACTTACAAAAAAAAATATATATTGAGAAAATTATATTAATAACAAAATAAAATTTACTAAAATTTGCATCAAAAAGTTGCGACTCGATACTGAAATTAGTCGTCAATTTTATTGTCTAATATTTTGCTTGTAGCGGAAGCCACCTTAAACTAAATAAGAAATTCAAACACTTATACACGTTTTTACATATATCTTTTGAAGTTTTCATCCGATTTGAAAAATTGTCTCAATTTGTACTGTACTAACACGAACTTTGTTTGTATAAACACTTATGAAAAACAAACAAAAAAAATTAACTTTCTAATAAAAACCAATAAAACGAGACTTTTTTATATGTTCTGCCAAACACCGCACAACCCACACAAGTTTCCAAAAAAAAAAATATTGTGAAAATTATATTAATAACAAAATAAAACTTATTAAAATTTGCATTAAAAAGTTGCGACTTAATACACTCTATGCTGAAATTAGTCGTCAATTTTATTGTTTAATTTTTTGCTTGTAGTGGAAGCCACCTTAAACTTATTAAGAAATTCAAACACTTATACACGTTTTTACATATATCTTTTGAAGTTTTCATCCTATTTGAAAAATTGTCACAATTTATGCTGTACTAACACGAACTTTGTTCAAACAAATATAAACACTTATGAAAAATAAACAAATAAAATTAACTTTCTAATAAAAACCAATAAAACGAGCCTTTTTTATATGTTCTGCCAAACACCGCGCAACTCATACAAATTTACAAAAAAAAAAATATATTGTGAAAATTATATTAATAACAAAATAAAATATATTAAAATTTGCATAAAAAAGTTGCGACTCAATACACTCGATGCTCAAATTAGTCGTCAATTTTATTGTTTAATTTTTTGCTTGGAGCGGAAGCCACCTTAAACTATTTAAGAAATTCAAACACTTATACACGTTTTAACATATACATATCTTTTGAAGTTTTCATCCAATTTGAAAAATTGTGTCAATTTGCTGTACTATGACGAATTTTGCTCAAACAAATATAAATATATATGAAAAACAAACACATAAAATAAACTTTCTAATAAAAACCAATAAAACGAGACTTTTTTATATGTTCTGCCAAACACCGCACAACCCACACAAATTTCCAAAAAAAAAAATATTGTGAAAATTATATTAATAACAAAATAAAACTTATTAAGATTTGCAAAAAAATGTTGCGACTCAATACACTCTATGCTGAAATTAGTCGTCAATTTTATTATTTAATTTTTTGCTTGTGGCGGAAGCCACCTTCAACTAATTAAGAAATTCAAATACTTATACACGTTTTTACATATATCTTTTGAAGTTTTCATCCGATTTGAAAAATTGTCACAATTTGTGCTGTACTAACACGAACTTTGTTCAAACAAATATAAACACTTATGAAAAACAAACAAAAAAAATAAACTTTCTAATAAAAACCAATAAAACGAGACTTTTTTATATGTTCTGCCAAACACCGCACAACTCATACAAACTTACAAAAAAAAATATATATTGAGAAAATTATATTAATAACAAAATAAAATTTACTAAAATTTGCATCAAAAAGTTGCGACTCGATACTGAAATTAGTCGTCAATTTTATTGTCTAATATTTTGCTTGTAGCGGAAGCCACCTTAAACTAATTAAGAAATTCAAACACTTATACACGTTTTTACATATATCTTTTGAAGTTTTCATCCGATTTGAAAAATTGTCTCAATTTGTACTGTACTAACACGAACTTTGTTTGTATAAACACTTATGAAAAACAAACAAAAAAAATTAACTTTCTAATAAAAACCAATAAAACGAGACTTTTTTATATGTTCTGCCAAACACCGCACAACCCACACAAGTTTCCAAAAAAAAAAATATTGTGAAAATTATATTAATAACAAAATAAAACTTATTAAAATTTGCATTAAAAAGTTGCGACTCGATACTGAAATTAGTCGTCAATTTTATTGTCTAATATTTTGCTTGTAGCGGAAGCCACCTTAAACTAATTAAGAAATTCAAACACTTATACACGTTTTTACATATATCTTTTGAAGTTTTCATCCGATTTTTTGCTTGGAGCTGAAGCCACCTTAAACTAATTGAGAATTTCAAACACATATACACGATTTAACATATACATATCTTTTGAAATTTTCATCCAATTTGAAAAATTGTCACAATTTGTGCTGTACTAACACGAACTTTGTTCAAACAAATATAAACACTTATGAAAAATAAACAAATAAAATTAACTTTCTAATAAAAACCAATAGAACGAGCCTTTTTTATATGTTCTGCCAAACACCGCACAACCCACACAAATTTCCAAAAAAAAAAAATTTATTGTGAAAATTATATTAATAACAAAATAAAATATATTAAAATTTGCATAAAAAAGTTGCGACTCAATACACTCGATGCTCAAATTAGTCGTCAATTTTATTGTTTAATTTTTTGCTTGGAGCTGAAGCCACCTTAAACTAATTGAGAATTTCAAACACATATACACGTTTTAACATATACATATCTTTTGAAATTTTCATCCAATTTGAAAAATTTTCACAATTTGTGCTGTACTAACACGAACTTTGTTCAAACAAATATAAACACTTATGAAAAACAAACAAATAAAATTTACTTTCTAATAAAAACCAATAAAACGAGACTTCTTTATATGTTCTGCCAAACACCGCACAACTCATACAAACTTACAAAAAAAAAAAATATATTAAGAAAATTATATTAATAACAATATAAAATTTATTAAAATTTGCATCAAAAAGTTGCGACTCGATACTGAAATTAGTCGTCAATTTTATTGTCTAATATTTTGCTTGTAGCGGAAGCCACCTTAAACTAATTAAGAAATTCAAGCACTCATACCAGTATTAACTTATATCTTTTGGAGTTTTCATCCGATTTGAAAAATTTTCTCAATTTGTGCTGTACCAACACGAACTTTGTTCAAACAAATATAAACACTTATGAAAAACAAACAAATAAAATTAACTTTCTAATAAAAACCAATAAAACGAGCCTTTTTTATATGTTCTGCCAAACACCGCGCAACTCATACAAATTTCCAAAAAAAAAATACTGTGAAAACTATATTAATAACAAAATAAAACTTATTAAAATTTGCATCAAAAAGTTGCGACTCGATACTGAAATTAGTCGTCAATTTTATTGTCTAATATTTTGCTTGTAGCGGAAGCCACCTTAAACTAATTAAGAAATTCAAGCACTCATACCAGTATTAACTTATATCTTTTGGAGTTTTCATCCGATTTGAAAAATTTTCTCAATTTGTGCTGTACCAACACGAACTTTGTTCAAACAAATATAAACACTTATGAAAAACAAACAAATAAAATTAACTTTCTAATAAAAACCAATAAAACGAGCCTTTTTTATATGTTCTGCCAAACACCGCGCAACTCATACAAATTTCCAAAAAAAAAAATACTGTGAAAATTATATTAATAACAAAATAAAACTTATTAAAATTTGCATCAAAAAGTTGCGACTCAATACACTCGATGCTCAAATTAGTCGTCAATTTTATTGTTTAATTTTTTGCTTGGAGCTGAAGCCACCTTAAACTAATTAAGAAATTCAAACACTTATACACGTTTTTACATATATCTTTTGAAATTTTCATCCAATTTGAAAAATTGTCACAATTTGTGCTGTACTAACACGAACTTTGTTCAAACAAATATAAACACTTATGAAAAACAAACAAAAAAAATTAACTTTGTAATAAAAACCAATAAAACGAGCCTTTTTTATATGTTCTGCCAAACACCGCACAACTCATACAAATTTACAAAAAAAAAAATATATTGAGAAAATTATATTAATAACAATATAAAATTTATTAAAATTTGCATCAAAAAGTTGCGAATCGATACTGAAATTAGTCGTCAATTTTATTGTCTAATATTTTGCTTGTAGCGGAAGCCACCTTAAACTAATTAAGAAATTCAAGCACTCATACCAGTATTAACTTATATCTTTTGGAGTTTTCATCCGATTTGAAAAATTTTCTCAATTTGTGCTGTACCAACACGAACTTTGTTCAAACAAATATAAACACTTATGAAAAACAAACAAAAAAAATTAACTTTGTAATAAAAACCAATAAATCGAGCCTTTTTTATATGTTCTGCCAAACACCGCACAACCCACACAAATTTCCCAAAAAAAAAATATGGTGAAAATTATATTAATAACAAAATAAGACTTATTAAAATTTGCAAAAAAATGTTGCGACTCAATACACTCTATGCTGAAATTAGTCGTCAATTTTATTGTTTAATTTTTTGCTTGTAGTGGAAGCCACCTTAAACTTATTAAGAAATTCAAACACTTATACACGTTTTTACATATATCTTTTAAAGTTTTCATCCTATTTGAAAAATTGTCACAATTTATGCTGTACTAACACGAACTTTGTTCAAACAAATATAAACACTTATGAAAAATAAACAAATAAAATTAACTTTCTAATAAAAACCAATAAAGTGAGCCTTTTTTATATGTTCTGCCAAACACCGCACAACCCACACAAGTTTCCAAAAAAAAAAATATTGTGAAAATTATATTAATAACAAAATAAAACTTATTAAAATTTGCATTAAAAAGTTGCGACTCGATACTGAAATTAGTCGTCAATTTTATTGTCTAATATTTTGCTTGTAGCGGAAGCCACCTTAAACTAATTAAGAAATTCAAACACTTATACACGTTTTTACATATATCTTTTGAAGTTTTCATCCGATTTTTTGCTTGGAGCTGAAGCCACCTTAAACTAATTGAGAATTTCAAACACATATACACGATTTAACATATACATATCTTTTGAAATTTTCATCCAATTTGAAAAATTGTCACAATTTGTGCTGTACTAACACGAACTTTGTTCAAACAAATATAAACACTTATGAAAAATAAACAAATAAAATTAACTTTCTAATAAAAACCAATAAAACGAGCCTTTTTTATATGTTCTGCCAAACACCGCACAACCCACACAAATTTCCAAAAAAAAAAAATATATTGTGAAAATTATATTAATAACAAAATAAAATATATTAAAATTTGCATTAAAAAGTTGCGACTCAATACACTCGATGCTCAAATTAGTCGTCAATTTTATTGTTCAATTTTTTGCTTGGAGCGGAAGCCACCTTAAACTATTTGAGAAATTCAAACACTTATACACGTTTTAACATATACATATCTTTTGAAGTTTTCAACCAATTTGAAAAATTGTCTCAATTTGTGCTGTACTAACACGAACTATGTTCAAACAAATATAAACACTTATGAAAAACAAACAAAAAAAATAAACTTTCTAATAAAAACCAATAAAACGAGACTTTTTTATATGTTCTGCCAAACACCGCACAACTCATACAAACTTACAAAAAAAAATATATATTGAGAAAATTATATTAATAACAAAATAAAATTTACTAAAATTTGCATCAAAAAGTTGTGACTCGATACTGAAATTAGTCGTCAATTTTATTGTCTAATATTTTGCTTGTAGCGGAAGCCACCTTAAACTAATTAAGAAATTCAAACACTTATACACGTTTTAACATATATCTTTTGAAGTTTTCATCCGATTTGAAAAATTGTCTCAATTTGTACGGTACTAACACGAACTTTGTTTGTATAAACACTTATGAAAAACAAACAAAAAAAATTAACTTTCTAATAAAAACCAATAAAACGAGACTTTTTTATATGTTCTGCCAAACACCGCACAACCCACACAAGTTTCCAAAAAAAAAAATATTGTGAAAATTATATTAATAACAAAATAAAACTTATTAAAATTTGCATTAAAAAGTTGCGACTTAATGCACTCTATGCTGAAATTAGTCGTCAATTTTATTGTTTAATTTTTTGCTTGTAGTGGAAGCCACCTTAAACTTATTAAGAAATTCAAACACTTATACACGTTTTTACATATATCTTTTGAAGTTTTCATCCGATTTGAAAAACTGTCACAATTCGTGCTGTACTAACACGAACTTTGTTCAAACAAATATAAACACTTATGAAAAACAAACAAAAAAAATAAACTTTCTAATAAAAACCAATAAAACGAGACTTTTTTATATGTTCTGCCAAACACCGCACAACTCATACAAATTTACAAAAAAAAAAATATATTGAGAAAATTATATTAATAACAATATAAAATTTATTAAAATTTGCATCAAAAAGTTGCGAATCGATACTGAAATTAGTCGTCAATTTTATTGTCTAATATTTTGCTTGTAGCGGAAGCCACCTTAAACTAATTAAGAAATTCAAACACTTATACACGTTTTAACATATATCTTTTGAAGTTTTCATCCGATTTGAAAAATTGTCTCAATTTGTACGGTACTAACACGAACTTTGTTTGTATAAACACTTATGAAAAACAAACAAAAAAAATTAACTTTCTAATAAAAACCAATAAAACGAGACTTTTTTATATGTTCTGCCAAACACCGCACAACCCACACAAGTTTCCAAAAAAAAAAATATTGTGAAAATTATATTAATAACAAAATAAAACTTATTAAAATTTGCATTAAAAAGTTGCGACTTAATACACTCTATGCTGAAATTAGTCGTCAATTTTATTGTTTAATTTTTTGCTTGTAGTGGAAGCCACCTTAAACTTATTAAGAAATTCAAACACTTATACACGTTTTTACATATATCTTTTGAAGTTTTCATCCGATTTGAAAAACTGTCACAATTCGTGCTGTACTAACACGAACTTTGTTCAAACAAATATAAACACTTATGAAAAACAAACAAAAAAAATAAACTTTCTAATAAAAACCAATAAAACGAGACTTTTTTATATGTTCTGCCAAACACCGCACAACTCATACAAACTTACAAAAAAAAATATATATTGAGAAAATTATATTAATAACAAAATAAAATTTACTAAAATTTGCATCAAAAAGTTGTGACTCGATACTGAAATTAGTCGTCAATTTTATTGTCTAATATTTTGCTTGTAGTGGAAGCCACCTTAAACTTATTAAGAAATTCAAACACTTATACACGTTTTTACATATATCTTTTGAAGTTTTCATCCGATTTGAAAAACTGTCACAATTCGTGCTGTACTAACACGAACTTTGTTCAAACAAATATAAACACTTATGAAAAACAAACAAAAAAAATAAACTTTCTAATAAAAACCAATAAAACGAGACTTTTTTATATGTTCTGCCAAACACCGCACAACTCATACAAACTTACAAAAAAAAATATATATTGAGAAAATTATATTAATAACAAAATAAAATTTACTAAAATTTGCATCAAAAAGTTGTGACTCGATACTGAAATTAGTCGTCAATTTTATTGTCTAATATTTTGCTTGTAGCGGAAGCCACCTTAAACTTATTAAGAAATTCAAACACTTATACACGTTTTTACATATATCTTTTGAAGTTTTCATCCGATTTGAAAAACTGTCACAATTCGTGCTGTACTAACACGAACTTTGTTCAAACAAATATAAACACTTATGAAAAACAAACAAAAAAAATAAACTTTCTAATAAAAACCAATAAAACGAGACTTTTTTATATGTTCTGCCAAACACCGCACAACCCACACAAATTTCCAAAAAAAAAAAATATATTGTGAAAATTATATTAATAACAAAATAAAATATATTAAAATTTGCATAAAAAAGTTGCGACTCAATAAACTCGATGCTCAAATTAGTCGTCAATTTTATTGTTCAATTTTATGCTTGGAGCTGAAGCCACCTTAAACTAATTGAGAATTTCAAACACATATACACGTTTTAACATATACATATCTTTTGAAATTTTCATCCAATTTGAAAAATTGTCACAACTTGTGCTGTACTAACACGAACTTTGTTCAAACAAATATAAACACTTATGAAAAACAAACAAATAAAATTTACTTTCTAATAAAAACCAATAAAACGAGACTTTTTTATATGTTCTGCCAAACACCGCACAACACATACAAACTTACAAAAAAAAAAAATATATTAAGAAAATTATATTAATAACAATATAAAATTTATTAAAATTTGCATCAAAAAGTTGCGACTCGATACTGAAATTAGTCGTCAATTTTATTGTCTAATATTTTGCTTGTAGCGGAAGCCACCTTAAACTAATTAAGAAATTCAAGCACTCATACCAGTATTAACTTATATCTTTTGGAGTTTTCATCCGATTTGAAAAATTTTCTCAATTTGTGCTGTACCAACACGAACTTTGTTCAAACAAATATAAACACTTATGAAAAACAAACAAAAAAAATAAACTTTCTAATAAAAACCAATAAAACGAGACTTTTTTATATGTTCTGCCAAACACCGCACAACCCACACAAATTTCCCAAAAAAAAAATATGGTGAAAATTATATTAATAACAAAATAAGACTTATTAAAATTTGCAAAAAAATGTTGCGACTCATTACACTCTATGCTGAAATTAGTCGTCAATTTTATTGTTTAATTTTTTGCTTGTGGCGGAAGCCACCTTAAACTAATTAAGAAATTCAAACACTTATACACGTTTTTACATATATCTTTTGAAGTTTTCATCCTATTTGAAAAATTGTCACAATTTATGCTGTACTAACACGAACTTTGTTCAAACAAATATAAACACTTATGAAAAATAAACAAATAAAATTAACTTTCTAATAAAAACCAATAAAACGAGCCTATTTTATATGTTCTGCCAAACACCGCGCAACTCATACAAATTTACAAAAAAAAAAAATATATTGTGAAAATTATATTAATAACAAAATAAAATATATTAAAATTTGCATAAAAAAGTTGCGACTCAATACACTCGATGCTCAAATTAGTCGTCAATTTTATTGTTTAATTTTTTGCTTGGAGCTGAAGCCACCTTAAACTAATTGAGAATTTCAAACACATATACACGTTTTAACATATATCTTTTGAAGTTTTCATCCGGTTTGAAAAATTGTCACAATTTATGCTGTACTAACACGAACTTTGTTCAAACAAATATAAACACTTATGAAAAACAAACAAAAAAAATTAACTTTGTAATAAAAACCAATAAAACGAGCCTTTTTTATATGTTCTGCCAAACACCGCACAACTCATACAAATTTACAAAAAAAAAAATATATTGAGAAAATTATATTAATAACAATATAAAATTTATTAAAATTTGCATCAAAAAGTTGCGAATCGATACTGAAATTAGTCGTCAATTTTATTGTCTAATATTTTGCTTGTAGCGGAAGCCACCTTAAACTAATTAAGAAATTCAAGCACTCATACCAGTATTAACTTATATCTTTTGGAGTTTTCATCCGATTTGAAAAATTTTCTCAATTTGTGCTGTACTAACACGAACTTTGTTCAAACAAATATAAACACTTATGAAAAACAAACAAATAAAATTAACTTTCTAATAAAAACCAATAAAACGAGACTTTTTTATATGTTCTGCCAAACACCGCACAACCCACACAAATTTCCAAAAAAAAAAATACTGTGAAAATTATATTAATAACAAAATAAAACTTATTAAAATTTGCATCAAAAAGTTGCGACTCAATACACTATATGCTGAAATTAGTCGTCAATTTTATTGTTTAATTTTTTGCTTGTAGCGGAAGCCACCTTAAACTATTTGAGAAATTCAAACACTTATACACGTTTTAACATATATCTTTTGAAGTTTTCATCCGGTTTGAAAAATTGTCACAATTTGTGCTGTACTAACACGAACTTTGTTCAAACAAATATAAACACTTATGAAAAATAAACAAAAAAAATTAACTTTGTAATAAAAACCAATAAAACGAGCCTTTTTTATATGTTCTGCCAAACACCGCGCAACTCATACAAATTTACAAAAAAAAAAAATATATTGTGAAAATTATATTAATAACAAAATAAAATATATTAAAATTTGCATAAAAAAGTTGCGAATCGATACTGAAATTAGTCGTCAATTTTATTGTCTAATATTTTGCTTGTAGCGGAAGCCACCTTAAACTAATTAAGAAATTCAAGCACTTATACACGTTTTTACATATATCTTTTGAAGTTTTCATCCGATTTTTTGCTTGGAGCTGAAGCCACCTTAAACTAATTGAGAATTTCAAACACATATACACGTTTTAACATATACATATCTTTTGAAATTTTCATCCAATTTGAAAAATTGTCACAATTTGTGCTGTACTAACACGAACTTTGTTCAAACAAATATAAACACTTATGAAAAACAAACAAAAAAAATTAACTTTGTAATAAAAACCAATAAAACGAGCCATTTTTATATGTTCTGCCAAACACCGCACAACTCATACAAATTTACAAAAAAAAAAATATATTGAGAAAATTATATTAATAACAATATAAAATTTATTAAAATTTGCATCAAAAAGTTGCGAATCGATACTGAAATTAGTCGTCAATTTTATTGTCTAATATTTTGCTTGTTGCGGAAGCCACCTTAAACTAATTAAGAAATTCAAGCACTCATACCAGTATTAACTTATATCTTTTGGAGTTTTCATCCGATTTGAAAAATTTTCTCAATTTGTGCTGTACCAACACGAACTTTGTTCAAACAAATATAAACACTTATGAAAAACAAACAAATAAAATTAACTTTCTAATAAAAACCAATAAAACGAGACTTTTTTATATGTTCTGCCAAACACCGCACAACCCACACAAATTTCCAAAAAAAAAAATACTGTGAAAATTATATTAATAACAAAATAAAACTTATTAAAATTTGCATCAAAAAGTTGCGACTTAATACACTCTATGCTGAAATTAGTCGTCAATTTTATTGTTTAATTTTTTGCTTGTAGCTGAAGCCACCTTAAACTAATTAAGAAATTCAAACACTTATACACGAAACACTTATGAAAAATAAACAAAAAAAATTAACTTTGTAATAAAAACCAATAAAACGAGCCTTTTTTATATGTTCTGCCAAACACCGCACAACTCATACAAATTTACAAAAAAAAAAATATATTGAGAAAATTATATTAATAACAATATAAAATTTATTAAAATTTGCATCAAAAAGTTGCGAATCGATACTGAAATTAGTCGTCAATTTTATTGTCTAATATTTTGCTTGTAGCGGAAGCCACCTTAAACTAATTAAGAAATTCAAGCACTCATACCAGTATTAACTTATATCTTTTGGAGTTTTCATCCGATTTGAAAAATTTTCTCAATTTGTGCTGTACCAACACGAACTTTGTTCAAACAAATATAAACACTTATGAAAAACAAACAAATAAAATTAACTTTCTAATAAAAACCAATAAAACGAGACTTTTTTATATGTTCTGCCAAACACCGCACAACCCACACAAATTTCCAAAAAAAAAAATACTGTGAAAATTATATTAATAACAAAATAAAACTTATTAAAATTTGCATCAAAAAGTTGCGACTCAATACACTATATGCTGAAATTAGTCGTCAATTTTATTGTTTAATTTTTTGCTTGGAGCGGAAGCCACCTTAAACTATTTGAGAAATTCAAACACTTATACACGTTTTAACATATACATATCTTTTGAAGTTTTCAACCAATTTGAAAAATTGTCTCAATTTGTGCTGTACTAACACGAACTATGTTCAAACAAATATAAACACTTATGAAAAACAAACAAAAAAAATTAACTTTGTAATAAAAACCAATAAATCGAGCCTTTATTATATGTTCTGCCAAACACCGCACAACCCACACAAATTTCCCAAAAAAAAAATATGGTGAAAATTATATTAATAACAAAATAAGACTTATTAAAATTTGCATTAAAAAGTTGCGACTCGATACTCAAATTAGTCGTCAATTTTATTGTTTAATTTTCTGCTTGGAGCGGAAGCCACCTTAAACTATTTGAGAAATTCAAACACTTATACACGTTTTAACATATACATATCTTTTGAAGTTTTCAACCAATTTGAAAAATTGTCTCAATTTGTGCTGTACTAACACGAACTATGTTCAAACAAATATAAACACTTATGAAAAACAAACAAAAAAAATTAACTTTGTAATAAAAACCAATAAATCGAGCCTTTTTTATATGTTCTGCCAAACACCGCACAACTCATACAAATTTACAAAAAAAAAAAATATATTGAGAAAATTATATTAATAACAATATAAAATTTATTAAAATTTGCATCAAAAAGTTGCGACTCGATACTCAAATTAGTCGTCAATTTTATTGTCTAATATTTTGCTTGTAGCGGAAGCCACCTTAAACTAATTAAGAAATTCAAGCACTCATACCAGTATTAACTTATATCTTTTGGAGTTTTCATCCGATTTGAAAAATTTTCTCAATTTGTGCTGTACTAACACGAACTTTGTTCAAACAAATGCGGGAATTGAAGGTCAGCGGTCGACACGCAGTGGCCACAGTTTTATGTTATGCCCAGAACATTTGCAGAACAGCTCAAATGTTGGTAAGCATAAATGTTAAGTGCAGAAGTAAAGGCTGCGCAGCAAATGCTCTCAGTGTGTGATCTCGCAAGCTGCGCATCGGACGTATTTTATTAAGTGATGTTTCATATTGTTTTGCGCTTATTATAATAAACTAAATTGAACGCTTTATTTTATCTTTAAATACATGAAAAGTGCTTATAATAATAAACAATCAGGAAAACATATACCATCAAGTAGTGTTTTTCCCACAAATGGGAGCTCAACCGAAATAAATTTGCCCAAGACTGTGAGAATTACTGATAAATTATTCAAAAGATACGTTAGCTATCGAGACTGGGAAGGACACTCGCAAAAAAGAATATAAATTGTTGCTGTGGTTGCGTTATTTAAAACTATTTGCATCAACGAAAGTACCAAGAATTTTGCGACACACGCAACAAAGAAGCGTGAGTGCGAGGGAGAAAGAAATAGTGCGTCACTTTGAATTTCGAGTAATTGTGAAATTCAGTGGAAACAAACGCACAGGGCGCTATCAACAAAAACGACACAAAGGAAGGAAAAGCACCGTTATTGAGAAGCTACTGAGGCTTGTGTAGTAACAGACGACTTAAGCAAAAGGCTGGTATATCGTGCTGTGGAGTGCTAACAAGGCGAGAGGTGAGCAGGAACGGAAGCAGAGCGATCTTTGGTGTGTTCGTAGGCGTAAAGCGGCGTGTTGAGGGCGGCGAGGGAAAAGCAACATTAGTTTGACTGGAAGCAGCGTGTGCGCAGTGGAAATAGGAAATCGAGGCTGGTACGTTTTGCTGTGGCTGTAAGGCGTTGGAATAGTCTTTATCGTGAGTTGGCAGCGCTAACACATGTACGGTTGTCAAATTTTTCTCGTGTACGAAAAAAAAAAAAATAAAAAAAAAAAAAAAACAGTGAAATATAATTTTAATAGACAAGACCACAACTGTGGCAATTAATATATTATTATTGTTATCCGTGTACATGTATATGATATATTTATGTAAAACTGTTTTCCGTTATTCAACAAGCAAAGTACAAACTTGCAAATAGAAAATTTCGTTCTTGCTTTGAGACTCCGCTGACATAAACTTTGAGCAAATCGTGTCCTCCGGGTGTACACACTGTTTCTGCTTTAAAAACTGATTAAAAAAATAAAAATTACAACAATTAAACGCCGTAACAACTTATCTGGCGGTGCCGTGGCACCAGCCAATACAAAAATGCCACGTGCTAACAATATTGTTCCAGAAAATTCTGGAAATAATTACGTAAACTACTATCGTCCGCTACAAACCCTGGACCACTCGGATGATATTGATGAGGAGCCGGAGCCGGTGCCTTTGGATGAGCCTGTTAAAATGCCACCAATTACTGTGATCAAACAGTCATCTAAATTTATTCACGATCTTTGTGAAAAAATGAAAATCAATGACTATTTCATAAATTCCATTTCTATTGGACATAAAATACATGCAAAAAGTGAAAACAGCTTCAAAATGATAGTCTTAAAACTAAAAGAGCTCAAATGTGAATTTTTCTCATATGAGACAAAAAATACTAAACCTTACAAGGCAGTGCTTTCTGGACTGGACAAGCTTCCTTGCTCTGATGTTAAAATCATGCTGAAAAATCTTGGCCTTAACTGTATTGACGTTAAAATTATCGAAAAAACCACTAGATACAGCCATAATCTGATTCTGTATATTGTGTATTTCGCTTCTAAGAGCATAACAGTGAAACAACTACGTGATGACTATTCGCATATTAACCATACTAAGGTTCGCTGGGAATATAAGACCAAAACTTACAACAAATTGACTCAATGCTATAACTGTCAGCTCTATGGTCATGGAGCTAATCATTGTGCCGTTAAAACATCTTGTGCCTACTGTGCTGGCCAGCACATGACTCCTGATTGCCCCGACAAAAACATTAAGAAGTGCGCAAACTGCAAAGGGAACCACTCCTCAACTGATATAAATTGCCCTTGCCGACTTTCATACCAGTCCCTGCTGACGAAGCGATCGACACGTGGCAAACTCTACACTGCTAATAAACCTACTGTTGTGCCGAATAATAACAACAGATCCGCTCCAGCAACATCTAGGGTCAACCCTACGCAAAATCCACCTTACAATGTGCTTCAGAGTCCGTTCCCCAGCTACAGTCAAGTCGTCATCAATGGCGGCCCAAATCATTCGAGCCGCGATGATTTATTCACCTATGAAGAGATAACTGCTCTTACCACTGAGCTTATTAGTAAGCTGAAAAACTGCACCACCAAGTCTGACCAATTCCATGTTATCACACAACTAACGCTTAAATATGTGTACCACAACAAATAGTTTACCAAACACCCTAAATATTATGGCATGGAATGCTCGTGCTGTTAACAAAAAACGATTAGAATTGATAAACTTTTTAAACCTAAACAAAATTCACATATGTCTTGTCAGCGAAACATGGCTGACGCAAAATGTTAAATTCTCTATTCCCAATTACATAGTCTACAGAAATGACCGTTCTGACAACAGGGGTGGCGGTGTTGCAATTATAGTAAATAAATCTGTTAAGCATACGCAGATTTATAACATTAAGACCCATTTAATTGAAAATATTGGAATTGAGGTTTGCATAGATTCCCAAAGATCATTTAAAATTTTTGCTTTGTATTTCCCCGGTCTATCAGCCAAATGTCTGTCAAATCGATGCAACTTGAAATCAACAAGACATATAAAAGACATGTTCAAGTCCGATCTTCTTAAAATCTCTCGTATTGATAGCGAATACATTGTTGGAGGCGACTTAAACTGCAGAAATAGACTATGGAACTGTGCCAGAGCCAACAGTTTTGGAAACACCTTGGCTGATCTCTCTTTTTTGGGTAAATTCAGAATAATTCACCCCAAAGATCCAACTTATGTTCCGGCGAGCTACAAAGGCAACCCATCTATACTCGACTTATTTTTGACAAATATACCTAGAAACTTTTCTGAACCTATGGTCCACACAGATCTATCATCTGACCATCTCCCAGTTATATGCAAGCTAGCCAATTATGCAAATCCCAAAAATGTTGAAACTTTCCTCCAGTATTCCAAAACTAACTGGAAAAAATTTAAACATGCTTTAGCTGATACAGTAAGTTTTGACTTAGAAACTTTTAATGCTCTTATCCCGAATCGTGCAATAATTGACATGATGGCCAAAAAACTTCGTCAAAATATTACTCAGTCTATTGAGCTCAGTACACCTAGAAATCACGTCAAGCTGCATACCCGTAAACTTCCAGCAAGAATAACAACTATCATTGCTAACAGAAATGCTACGCAGAGACAGTGGATCAGAACCAGACAACCCATTTTCAAAGCAAGAGTTAACTTTTTAAACAATTTAATCAGTCAGGAATTGTTTAATTATAATAACGTAATGTGGAATGAAAAATTGTCTAAGCTAGGCAAAAACGCAAAGCCCTTTTGGAAGCTCGCGAAAATAATTAAAAATAAGAAGCAATACATTCCCTGCTTTAACTATGAAAATAACCGATACTTCACAGCTTTAGAAAAGGCAAACATACTGGCCGAGATATTTGAGTCGAAGCACCGCATTACAGAAAATTTCTCTGATAATCTCACTTCTGAGCTAGTGTCAAACTCGTTAGGTGAACTTTCTGCCCAATACAATTCATCAGCTGACCTTTTTACTATTAATGAAATTGCAACAGTAATCAAGTCACTTAAAGTTAAAAAGTCGCCAGGGGTCGACCTAATACCAAACATTTGCCTTAAGAAACTTCCAGTTAACGCATTGCACTATTTAACGCTACTTTTTAACAATTGCATTAAGATCGGCTATTTTCCACTTGATTGGAAAGCTGCAAAAATTATTCCCATTGCGAAACCAGGTAAACCACCTGACTCTCCTCTGAGCTATCGCCCTATTAGCCTCTTGTGCGGCATATCCAAAGTTTTAGAACGCTTAATCAAGACCAGGCCTTGTACCTATTTAGAGGAGAAGCGTATTCTACCTCCAATGCAATACGGATTTAGAGCCGGCTTTAATTGCATGCATCCTCTCGACAAAGTCACAAGCTTTGTCAAAGCAAATTTTAATTTAAAAAAATCCGTCGGCATGGTTACGCTAGATGTGGAAGCCGCGTTCGACACTGTGTGGCACGATGGTTTAATTCACAAACTGATGAGTTGCAATACACCAACCTACCTGACTCAAATAATAAAAAGTTTTTTGACTGACAGACACTTTTATGTTTCTTTGGATGGTTCTATATCTAGCCAAAAGTTTATCTGCGCTGGTGTCCCACAAGGCTCTGTCCTCGGACCCATTCTCTATAACTTTTATACCTATGATATCCCCAGATTGGAAAGATGTAACTCAATAATTTTTGCAGATGACACTGCCCTCTACTGTTCGGGCACAACTTATTCTGATATTCACTATAATCTGCAACACTCGTTAAACTCTATATCTGTGTATTTCTATAAATGGAAAATTAAACTAAACGCAACTAACTAAATAAAACTAAAGCAATCTTCTTTAGCAAAAAGCGAAGGCCATGTTTCCTTCCTGACAATAATCTCGAGCTTCATAACTCCTACATTCCATGGGAGGATTCAGTGAAATATCTAGGAATCCACTTAGATAAAAAACTGCTATTTAGTGGTCACATCAGTAACACATTAGATAAAATTAATAAGACTGTACGTACTTTATATCCATTTATAAACCGTAAATCTAAACTATCTATAAAAAACAAACTTACTATATATAAGTCCATATTTATACCAATAACCATATACGGAGCTGAAATATGGATTACCTCAGCTAAATGTCATTTAAATAAACTACAAATTGCCCAAAATAAAATATTAAAAATGATCCTCAACCTACCATATTATTATAAAACTAGATCCTTGCATAAAATAGCAAATGTTAAGATGATTGATGAGCTTATCACTAGCGCATCAACCAAATTTTTCATTAAAAAATCTTATACTACACTAAGTATGTGTTGAAGGGTACATCACCTTCCTGTAGTTTGTAAGTTTTATTTTGTAAGCATTTTTAAATCAAGGTTTTTTTTCTCCTGTTTCCCTTGCTCACTTGAATATTATTGGTACTATTACTAAAATGTAAATAATTTAAAACAAAATATTAATGTTTCAGTTGCATAGGTTATATACCTCGACTCTGTCTATACTAAATTAAGCTAGCTTTAAGCATTATTATAATATAAAGGAAATAAAGCACAATTAAATAAAAATAAAATAAAAATAGTAAGGCGTTGGAAAGTTACTCATTGTTGGAGAGTCGTCGGTGGAAAGAGCGTAACTTGTAAGCGGCAAGAGCGACAAGTGGAAGCAAGAAAAGGCATTGAGTGACATTTGGCTGTTGAGCGTTGACAAGAGGCAGAAGCAGCAGAGAAAAGTAAAAACTCATTGTATGTATTCGAATGCAAGAACTAACATAGTGTTTAAAGATCATTAACAGTAGACTGTAAAGCTTGAGTAATTTTAAACTATTTTACATTTGATTGATTTGTTGCCAAAAATTGTAACCATGCAAGTTAATGACATCATGTCTTTGAGAGTCGTTGATTTGCGACAAAAATTATCAGAGCTGGCACTGCAAACGTCTGGGCGGAAGCGTGATTTACAAAATAGGTTGCTGACACATTATGGTTTTCAAGACGAAGACGAGAGTGATGATGAGTCAGTAGTAACAACTAAAAGCCAGGAAAGGGTTACACAAGGTGCAGAAATAGTAGCTGCAAGATCATGGTTTACTCTGAAAGATGTAGAAGGTAGTGTGTCTCAGTTTTCAGGTACGGATAGTCCAGATATAAACCAATGGATATCAGAGTTAGAGGAATGTGCACTAACAGTACAGTGGAGCGAATTGCAGGTATTTATATACGCAAAACAATTGCTGACAGGGGCGGCAAAATCATTTGATAGAAGTTTGCGTGATGTAAGAAATTGGGAATCACTAAAAGCAGAGTTGTTAGAGGAATTTAGTGTTACATTTTCGTCAGCAGAAATTCATAAAAGATTGCAAAACCGTAAACAGCAAAAGAATGAGACATTGCAAGAATTTTTGTATGCATTGATGGAAATTGCAAAACCCATTAATGTAGATGTGGCAAGTTTGATTGAATATTTTGTGGAAGGTGTTCCCGACAGTAGAGCAAACAAGGCAATGTTTTATCAAGCAAGAAATTTAAAAGAGCTCAAATTTCAAATTGAGGTATACAAAAAAGGTCATGGTACGGTAAAGGCAGTAAGCACGTATAAGTCACAGGTCGATAAGAACGTTCGTTTAACCAAGGAATCAGAGACAGAGCGTGTTAGGAAATGTTTTAAATGTGGAGATGAGTCGCATTTTAAGAGAGATTGTCCAAAAAAAGATGTTAATTGTTTTAAGTGCGGTCAAGCAGGTCATAGAGCAATTAATTGTCAAAGTGAGGAAAGGGCTAAGAAAGGAGCAGTTGTAAATGTTCTTCAAGATAGGAAAGTAGTGGAGAAGCCGTCAAGCAGTTTTACTTTTTCCGGTCTTGAAATGAAGTATATTGAACATAAAGGATTAGTATTCAGGGGTATTCTTGATACAGGAGCAGATGTAAGTTTGATTGGCAAGAGTATATTTCTGAAGCTTGAAAATACAGAGTTGACAGGTTGTGGTAAAATTGTGACAGGAATAGGCGGAGGTCAAGTTTTAAGTTTTGGTAGTCTTACTGTTCCAATTAAAATTGATGGATATGAAATGCAGTTAGAGTTTCATGTTATACCAAATGAGGACTTTGGATTTGACGCAATTTTGGGAAGAAATATTGTTGATCATATCGATATGCTTGTAGCTAAAAGTGGCACGCTGTTTTTGCCAATAGATGGTTATAGGATCGATTATGGTGAAAATGGAAAGCAAATGAATAATATTGTAAACGACTTCAGTGAAGGGCTTGATAAGGAATTTCAAAGTATGTGCATGTTAAGTGTAGAGAGTACCGAAAAAGAGTTAGGTTTCGATTTGTCTCACTTAAGCGAATATGTGTCTGTTGAGGTTAAGAATCTGGTCACAGGTTATAAGTCTAAGAGAAATGTGGATGCACCTGTAAAGATGAAGATTGTATTAACAGACGAAGTACCTGTTTTTCAGCATGCTAGACGTTTACCAGCTTGTGAGCATCGTTCTGGCTCAAAGATGAGGCACGTAGATGCACTAAGTCGTGTGTCTTGCTATTTGCTCACTGAAAGTGTTGTACATCGTTTGAAGGAGGCACAGTTGTTGGATGACTGGGTTAAGGTTGTCAGGAAACTGGTGGAAGGGAATGGTTATGAGGATTTTTACATTGAAAATCAGGTTTTGTTCAAGGATCCAAATAAAGAACTAATTGTAGTACCGATGTGTATGGAAAATGAAATCATAACTATCGCGCACAAGCAAGGGCATTTTTCTCAAAAAAGAACGCAAGATGTAGTAGAAAAATCGTATTATATACCGAAATTGACAGAAAAGGTTGCTAGAGTGGTAAATAGTTGCGTTGAGTGTATTGTGGTGAATTCAAAGGCTGGAAAGCGTGAAGGTTTTTTGCAGCCAATTGATAAAGGTGATAGGCCGTTAATTACTTATCACATTGACCATGTCGGGCCAATGGAATTAACGAAAAAGATGTACAACTACATATTGGTCGTTGTTGACGGTTTTTCGAAGTATGTTTGGTTGTATGCAACTCGCAGTACTGGAGTTGAGGAGGTAATAAAGTGTTTAGACGTGCAGGCGACAAATTATGGAAATCCTGAAAGAATTGTGTCAGATAGGGGCAGTGCATTTACTTCTAGTTTGTTCCGTGAATATTGCGAAAAGCAGGGTATACAGCATTTGATGATAACTACTGGGGTACCACGAGGAAATGGACAGGTAGAACGTATGCACAAGATTGTTGTCACAATGTTATCAAAGTTGAGTCAGGAAAACTCCGGCGTTTGGTATAAACATTTGCAAAAGGTCCAGCAGGTAATCAATAGCGTAGAGCCGCGTAGTACAAAAATAGCTCCGTTTAAGATTTTGACAGGTTTAGAGATGCGTATCCCCAATGATAGGAAATTGTATGAATTGGTTAAAAAGTCTCTTATCATTGAGCTAGACGATGAAAGGCAAAATTATAGGGATGAGGCACGTGAAAACATTAAAATGATACAGGAAGAAAATAAGAAAAGTTTTGATGAAAAGCGTAAGTCAGAAAGACAGTATCAGGTGGATGACTTGGTAGCTATTAAGCGTACTCAATATGGTACGGGATTGAAACTGAAAGGGAAGTATTTAGGGCCATATAAAGTGGTGAAAGTGAATAGACATGGTAGATATGATGTGGAAAAGGTTGGAGACTCTGAGGGTCCTTATAAAACATCAACAGTGTCGGAATATATGAAGCCGTGGTTGGACACATTCGGGGCGAATGATCCGTCAGGACGGCCGAATGCGGGAATTGAAGGTCAGCGGTCGACACGCAGTGGCCACAGTTTTATGTTATGCCCAGAACATTTGCAGAACAGCTCAAATGTTGGTAAGCATAAATGTTAAGTGCAGAAGTAAAGGCTGCGCAGCAAATGCTCTCAGTGTGTGATCTCGCAAGCTGCGCATCGGACGTATTTTATTAAGTGATGTTTCATATTGTTTTGCGCTTATTATAATAAACTAAATTGAACGCTTTATTTTATCTTTAAATACATGTAAAGTGCTTATAATAATAAACAATCAGGAAAACATATACCATCAAGTAGTGTTTTTCCCACACAAATATAAACACTTATGAAAAACAAACAAATAAAATTTACTTTCTAATAAAAACCAATAAAACGAGACTTTTTTATATGTTCTGCCAAACACCGCACAACCCACACAAATTTACAAAAAAAAAAAATACTGTGAAAATTATATTAATAACAAAACGAAATCTATTAAAATTTGCATCAAAATGTTGCGACTCAATACACTCGATGCTGAAATTAGTCGTCAATTTTATTGTTTAATTTTTTGCTTGTGGCGGAAGCCACCTTAAACTAATTAAGAAATTCAAACACTTATACACATTTTTACATATATCTTTTGAAGTTTTCATCCGATTTGAAAAATTTTCTCAATTTGTGCTGTACTAACACGAACTTTGTTCAAACAAATATAAACACTTATGAAAAACAATAAAACGAGCCTTTTTTATATGTTCTGCCAAACACCGCACAACTCATACAAATTTACCAAAAAAAAAAATATATTGTGAATATTATATTAATAACAAAATAAAATTTATTAAAATTTGCATAAAAAAGTTGCGACGCAATACACTCGATGCTCAAATTAGTCGTCAATTTTATTGTTTAATTTTTTGCTTGTGGCGGAAGCCACCTTAAACTAATTAAGAAATTCAAACACTCATACCAGTATTTACTTATATCTTTTGGAGTTTTCATCCGATTTGAAAAATTTTCTCAATTTGTGCTGTACTAACACGAACTTTGTTCAAACAAATATAAACACTTATGAAAAACAAACAAATAAAATTAACTTTCTAATAAAACCAATAAAACGATTCTTTTTTATATGTTCTGCCAAACACCGCACAACCCACACAAATTTCCAAAAAAAAAAATATTGTGAAAATTATATTAATAACAAAATAAAACTTATTAAAATTTGCAAAAAAATGTTGCGACTCAATACACTCTATGCTGAAATTAGTCGTCAATTTTATTGTTTAATTTTTTGCTTGTGGCGGAAGCCACCTTAAACTAATTAAGAAATTCAAACACTTATACACGTTTTTACATATATCTTTTGAAGTTTTCATCCGGTTTGAAAAATTGTCACAATTTGTGCTGTACTAACACGAACTTTGTTCAAACAAATATAAACACTTATGAAAAACAAACAAAAAAAATTAACTTTGTAATAAAAACCAATAAAACGAGCCTTTTTTATATGTTCTGCCAAACACCGCACAACTCATACAAATTTACCAAAAAAAAAAATATATTGTGAAAATTATATTAATAACAAAATAAAATTTATTAAAATTTGCATAAAAAAGTTGCGTTTCAATACACTCGATGCTCAAATTAGTCGTCAATTTTATTGTTTAATTTTTTGCTTGGAGCGGAAGCCACCTTAAACTAATTGAGAATTTGAAACACATATACACGTTTTTACATATATCTTTTGAAGTTTTCATCCGGTTTGAAAAATTGTCACAATTTGTGCTGTACTAACACGAACTTTGTTCAAACAAATATAAACACTTATGAAAAACAAACAAAAAAAATTAACTTTGTAATAAAAACCAATAAAACGAGCCTTTTTTATATGTTCTGCCAAACACCGCACAACTCATACAAATTTACCAAAAAAAAAAATATATTGTGAAAATTATATTAATAACAAAATAAAATTTATTAAAATTTGCATAAAAAAGTTGCGACTCAATACACTCGATGCTCAAATTAGTCGTCAATTTTATTGTTTAATTTTTTGCTTGGAGCGGAAGCCACCTTAAACTAATTGAGAATTTCAAACACATATACACTTTTTAACATATACATATCTTTTGAAATTTTCATCCAATTTGAAAAATTGTCTCAATTTGCTGTACTATGACGAACTTTGCTCAAACAAATATAAATATTTATGAAAAACAAACACATAAAATAAACTTTCTAATAAAAACCAATAAAACGAGCCTTTTTTATATGTTCTGCCAAACACAGCACAACTCACACAAATTTCGAAAACAAAAAAATACTGTGAAAATTATATTAATAACAAAACAAAATCTATTAAAATTTGCATCAAAATGTTGCGACTCAATACACTCGATGCTGAAATTAGTCGTCAATTTTATTGTTTACGTTTTTACATATATCTTTTGAAGTTTTCATCCGATTTGAAAAATTGTCACAATTTGTGCTGTACTAACACGAACTTTGTTCAAACAAATATAAACACTTATGAAAAACAAACAAAAAAAATTAACTTTGTAATAAAAACCAATAAAACGAGCCTTTTTTATATGTTCTGCCAAACACCGCACAACTCATACAAATTTACAAAAAAAAAAAATATATTGAGAAAATTATTTTAATAACAATATAAAATTTATTAAAATTTGCATCAAAAAGTTGCGACTCGATATTGAAAAAATTAGTCGTCAATTTTATTGTCTAATATTTTGCTTGTAGCGGAAGCCACCTTAAACTAATTAAGAAATTCAAGCACTCATACCAGTATTTACTTATATCTTTTGGAGTTTTCATCCGATTTGAAAAATTTTCTCAATTTGTGCTGTACTAACACGAACTTTGTTCAAACAAATATAAACAGTTATGAAAAACAAACAAATAAAATTTACTTTCTAATAAAAACCAATAAAACGAGACTTTTTTATATGTTCTGCCAAACACCGCACAACCCACACAAATTTACAAAAAAAAAAAATACTGTGAAAATTATATTAATAACAAAACAAAATCTATTAAAATTTGCATCAAAATGTTGCGACTCAATACACTCGATGCTGAAATTAGTCGTCAATTTTATTGTTTAATTTTTTGCTTGTGGCGGAAGCCACCTTAAACTAATTAAGAAATTCAAACACTTATACACGTTTTTACATATATCTTTTGAAGTTTTCATCCGATTTGAAAAATTGTCACAATTTGTGCTGTACTAACACGAACTTTGTTCAAACAAATATAAACACTTATGAAAAACAAACAAATAAAATTAACTTTCTAATAAAACCAATAAAACGATTCTTTTTTATATGTTCTGCCAAACACCGCACAACCCACACAAATTTCCAAAAAAAAAAAAAATTGTGAAAATTATATTAATAACAAAATAAAATTTATTAAAATTTGCATAAAAAAGTTGCGACTCAATACACTCGATGCTCAAATTAGTCGACAATTTTATTGTCTAATATTTTGCTTGTAGCGGAAGCCACCTTACACTAATTAAGAAATTCAAGCACTCATACCAGTATTTACTTATATCTTTTGGAGTTTTCATCCGATTTGAAAAATTTTCTCAATTTGTGCTGTACTAACACGAACTTTGTTCAAACAAATATAAACACTTATGAAAAACAAACAAATAAAATTTACTTTCTATTAAAAACCAATAAAACGAGACTTTTTTATATGTTCTGCCAAACACCGCACAACCCACACAAATTTACAAAAAAAAAAAATTCTGTGAAAATTATATTAATAACAAAACAAAATCTATTAAAATTTGCATCAAAATGTTGCGACTCAATACACTCGATGCTGAAATTAGTCGTCAATTTTATTGTTTAATTTTTTGCTTGTGGCGGAAGCCACCTTAAACTAATTAAGAAATTCAAACACTTAAACACATTTTTACATATATCTTTTGAAGTTTTCATCCGATTTGAAAATTTGTCACAATTTGTGCTGTACTAACACGAACTTTGTTCAAACAAATATAAACACTTATGAAAAACAAACAAATAAAATTAACTTTCTAATAAAAACCAATAAAACGAGACTTTTTTATATGTTCTGCCAAACACCGCACAACCCACACAAATTTCCAAAAAAAAAAAAAGATAGTGAAAATTATATGATTAAAAAAATAAAATTTATTAAAATTTGCATAAAAAAGTTGCGACTCAATACACTCGATGCTCAAATTAGTCGTCAATTTTATTGTTTAATTTTTTGCTTGTAGCGGAAGCCACCTTAAACTAATTAAGAAATTCAAGCACTCATACCAGTATTTACTTATATCTTTTGGAGTTTTCATCCGATTTGAAAAATTTTCTCAATTTGTGCTGTACTAACACGAACTTTGTTCAAACAAATATAAGCACTTATGAAAAACAAACAAATAAAATTTACTTTCTAATAAAAACCAATAAAACGAGACTTTTTTATATGTTCTGCCAAACACCGCACAACCCACACAAATTTCCAAAAAAAAAAAAAAATTGTGAAAATTATATTAATAACAAAATAAAATTTATTAAAATTTGCATAAAAAAGTTGCGACTCAATACACTCGATGCTCAAATTAGTCGTCAATTTTATTGTCTAATATTTAGATTGTAGCGGAAGCCACCTTAAACTAATTAAGAAACTCAAGCACTCATACCAGTATTTACTTATATCTTTTGGAGTTTTCATCCGATTTGAAAAATTTTCTCAATTTGTGCTGTACTAACACGAACTTTGTTCAAACAAATATAAACACTTATGAAAAACAAACAAATAAAATTAACTTTCTAATAAAAACCAATAAAACGAGACTTTTTCATATGTTCTGCCAAACACCGCACAACCCACACAAATTTACAAAAAAAAAAAATACTGTGAAAATTATATTAATATCAAAATAAAACTTATTAAAATTTGCATCAAAAAGTTGCGACTCAATACACTCTATGCTGAAATTAGTCGTCAATTTTATTGTTTAATTTTTTGCTTGTAGCGGAAGCCACCTTAAACTAATTAAGAAATTCAAACACTTATACACGTTTTTACATATATCTTTTGAAGTTTTCATCCGATTTGAAAAATTGTCACAATTTGTGCTGTACTAACACGAACTTTGTTCAAACAAATATAAACACTTATGAAAAACAAACAAATAAAATTAACTTTCTAATAAAACCAATAAAACGATTCTTTTTTATATGTTCTGCCAAACACCGCACAACCCACACAAATTTCCAAAAAAAAAAATATTATGAAAATTATATTAATAACAAAATAAAATTTATTAAAATTTACAAAAAAATGTTGCGACTCAATACACTCTATGCTGAAATTAGTCGTCAATTTTATTGTTTAATTTTTTGCTTGTAGCGGAAGCCACCTTAAACTAATTAAGAAATTCAAGCACTCATACCAGTATTTACTTATATCTTTTGAAGTTTTCATCCGGTTTGAAAAATTGTCACAATTTGTGCTGTACTAACACGAACTTTGTTCAAACAAATATAAACACTTATGAAAAACAAACAAATAAAATTAACTTTCTAATAAAAACCAATAAAACGAGACTTTTTTATATGTTCTGCCAAACACCGCACAACCCACACAAATTTCCAAAAAAAAAAATATTGTGAAAATTATATTAATAACAAAATAAAACTTATTAAAATTTGCATCAAAAAGTTGCGACTCAATACACTCTATGCTGAAATTAGTCGTCAATTTTATTGTTTAATTTTTTGCTTGTAGCGGAAGCCACCTTAAACTAATTAAGAAATTCAAACACTTATACATGTTTTTACATATATCTTTTGAAGTTTTCATCCGATTTGAAAAATATATATATATATTTGTTCAAACAAATATAAACACTTATGAAAAACAAACAAATAAAATTAACTTTCTAATAAAAACCAATAAAACGAGACTTTTTTATATGTTCTGCCAAACACCGCACAACCCACGAAAATTTCCAAAAAAAAAATATATATTGTGAAAATTATATTAATAACAAAATAAAACTTATTACAATTTGCATAAAAATTTTGCGACTCGATACTGAAATTAGTCGTCAATTTTATTGTCTAATATTTTGCTTGTAGCGGAAGCCACCTTAAACTAATTAAGAAATTCAAGCACTCATACCAGTATTTACTTATATCTTTTGGAGTTTTCATCCGATTTGAAAAATTGTCACAATTTGTGCTGTACTAACACGAACTTTGTTCAAACAAATATAAACACTTATGAAAAACAAACAAATAAAATTAACTTTCTAATAAAAACCAATAAAACGAGACTTTTTTATATGTTCTGCCAAACACCGCACAACCCACACAAATTTCCAAAAAAAAAAATATTGTGAAAATTATATTAATAACAAAATAAAACTTATTAAAATTTGCATAAAAATGTTGCGACTCAATACACTCTATGCTGAAATTAGTCGTCAATTTTATTGTTTAATTTTTTGCTTGTGGCGGAAGCCACCTTAAACTAATTAAGAAATTCAAACACTTATACACGTTTTTACATATATCTTTTGAAGTTTTCATCCGATTTGAAAAATTGTCACAATTTGTGATGTACTAATAGGGACTTTGTTCAAACAAATATAAACATTTAAGAAAAACAAACAAATAAAATTAACTTTCTAATAAAAACCAATAAAACGATCCTTTTTTATATGTTCTGCCAAACACCGCACAACCCACACAAACATTAACAAAAATTGTAAACATAATATTAATATCAAAACAATATGTATTAAAATTTCCATAATAAAGTTGCGACTTAGGACACTCGATGCTTAAATGAGTCGCGAATTTTATGCGTCAAAGAGTAAAATTTTCATTTTTTGCTTGTACAGGAAGCAACCTTAAACTAATGGAGATATTCATGCACTTATACTAGTATTTACTTGTATCTTTTGAAGTCTTCATCCGATTTGAAAAATTGTCACAATTTGTGCTGTACTAACACGAACTTTGTTCAAACAAATATAAACACTTATGAAAAACAAACAAAAAAAATTAACTTTGTAATAAAAACCAACAAAACGAGCCTTTTTTATATGTTCTGCCAAACAACGCACAACTCATACAAATTTACAAAAAAAAAAATATATTGTGAAAATTATATTAATAATAAAATAAAATTTATTAAAATTTGCATAAAAAAGTGGCGACTCAATACATTCGATGCTCAAATTTGTCGTCAATTTTATTGTTTAATTTTTTGCTTGTTGCGGAAGCCACCTTAAACTAATTGAGAAATTCAAACACTTATACACGTTTTAACATATACATATCTTTTGGAGTTTTCATCCGATTTGAAAAATTGTCTCAATTTGTACTGTACTAACACGAACTTTGTTCAAACAAATATAAACACTTATGAAAAACAAACAAATAAAATTAACTTTCTAATAAAAACCAATAAAACGAGCCTTTTTTATATGTTCTGTCAAACACCGCACAACCCATACAAATTTCCCAAAAAAAAAAATATTGTGAAAATTATATTATTAACAAAATAAAACTTATTAAAATTTGCATCAAAAAGTTGCGACTCAATACACTCTATGCTGAAATTAGTCGTCAATTTTATTGTTTAATTTTTTGCTTGTAGCGGAAGCCACCTTAAACTAATTAAGAAATTCAAACACTTATACACGTTTTTACATATATCTTTTGAAGTTTTCATCCGATTTGAAAAATTGTCACAATTTGTGCTGTACTAACACGAACTTTGTTCAAACAAATATAAACACTTATGAAAAACAAACAAATAAAATTAACTTTGTAATAAAAACCAATAAATCGAGCCTTTTTTATATGTTCTGCCAAACACCGCACAACCCACACAAATTTCCCAAAAAAAAAATATGGTGAAAATTATATTAATAACAAAATAAGACTTATTAAAATTTGCAAAAAAATGTTGCGACTCAATACACTCTATGCTGAAATTAGTCGTCAATTTTATTGTTTAATTTTTTGCTTGTGGCGGAAGCCACCTTAAACTAATTAAGAAATTCAAACACTTATACACGTTTTTACATATATCTTTTGAAGTTTTCATCCTATTTGAAAAATTGTCACAATTTATGCTGTACTAACACGAACTTTGTTCAAACAAATATAAACACTTATGAAAAATAAACAAATAAAATTAACTTTCTAATAAAAACCAATAAAACGAGCCTTTTTTATATGTTCTGCCAAACACCGCGCAACTCATAAAAATTTACAAAAAAAAAAAATATATTGTGAAAATTATATTAATAACAAAATAAAATATATTAAAATTTGCATAAAAAAGTTGCGACTCAATACACTCGATGCTCAAATTAGTCGTCAATTTTATTGTTTAATTTTTTGCTTGGAGCTGAAGCCACCTTAAACTAATTGAGAATTTCAAACACATATACACGTTTTAACATATACATATCTTTTGAAATTTTCATCCAATTTGAAAAATTGTCACAATTTGTGCTGTACTAACACGAACTTTGTTCAAACAAATATAAACACATATGAAAAACAAACAAAAAAAATTAACTTTGTAATAAAAACCAATAAAACGAGCCTTTTTATATGTTCTGCCAAACACCGCACAACTCATACAAATTTACAAAAAAAAAAATATATTGAGAAAATTATATTAATAACAATATAAAATTTATTAAAATTTGCATCAAAAAGTTGCGAATCGATACTGAAATTAGTCGTCAATTTTATTGTCTAATATTTTGCTTGTAGCGGAAGCCACCTTAAACTAATTAAGAAATTCAAGCACTCATACCAGTATTAACTTATATCTTTTGGAGTTTTCATCCGATTTGAAAAATTTTCTCAATTTGTGCTGTACCAACACGAACTTTGTTCAAACAAATATAAACACTTATGAAAAACAAACAAATAAAATTAACTTTCTAATAAAAACCAATAAAACGAGACTTTTTTATATGTTCTGCCAAACACCGCACAACCCACACAAATTTCCAAAAAAAAAAATACTGTGAAAATTATATTAATAACAAAATAAAACTTATTAAAATTTGCATCAAAAAGTTGCGACTCAATACACTATATGCTGAAATTAGTCGTCAATTTTATTGTTTAATTTTTTGCTTGGAGCGGAAGCCACCTTAAACTATTTGAGAAATTCAAACACTTATACACGTTTTAACATATACATATCTTTTGAAGTTTTCAACCAATTTGAAAAATTGTCTCAATTTGTTCTGTACTAACACGAACTATGTTCAAACAAATATAAACACTTATGAAAAACAAACAAAAAAAATTAACTTTGTAATAAAAACCAATAAATCGAGCCTTTTTTATATGTTCTGCCAAACACCGCACAACCCACACAAATTTCCCAAAAAAAAAATATGGTGAAAATTATATTAATAACAAAATAAGACTAATTAAAATTTGCAAAAAAATGTTGCGACTCAATACACTCTATGCTGAAATTAGTCGTCAATTTTATTGTTTAATTTTTTGCTTGTGGCGGAAGCCACCTTAAACTAATTAAGAAATTCAAACACTTTTACACGTTTTTACATATATCTTTTGAAGTTTTCATCCGATTTGAAAAATTGTCACAATTTGTGCTGTACTAACACGAACTTTGTTCAAACAAATATAAACACTTATGAAAAACAAACAAAAAAAAATAACTTTGTAATAAAAACCAATAAAACGAGCCTTTTTTATATGTTCTGCCAAACACCGCACAACTCATACAAATTTACCAAAAAAAAAAAATATATTGTGAAAATTATATTAATAACAAAATAAAATTTATTAAAATATGCATTAAAAAGTTGCGACTTAATACACTCTATGCTCAAATTAGTCGTCAATTTTATTGTTTAATTTTTTGCTTGGAGCGGAAGCCACCTTAAACTTATTGAGAATTTCAAACACATATACACGTTTTAACATATACATATCTTTTGAAATATTCATCCAATTTGAAAAATTGTCTCAATTTGCTGTACTATGACGAACTTTGCTCAAACAAATATAAATATTTATGAAAAACAAACACATAAAATAAACTTTCTAATAAAAACCAATAAAACGAGCCTTTATTATATGTTCTGCCAAACACCGCACAACTCACACAAATTTCCAAAACAAAAAAATACTGTGAAAATTATATTAATAACAAAATAAAATTTATTAAAATTTGCATTAAAAAGTTGCGACTTAATACACTCTATGCTCAAATTAGTCGTCAATTTTATTGTTTAATTTTTTGCTTGTAGCGGAAGCCACCTTAAACTAATTAAGAAATTCAAACACTTATACACGTTTTAACATATACATATCTTTTGAAGTTTTCATCCGATTTGAAAAATTGTCACAATTTGTGCTGTACTAACACGAACTTTGTTCAAACAAATATAAACACTTATGAAAAACAAACAAAAAAAAATAACTTTGTAATAAAAACCAATAAAACGAGCCTTTTTTATATGTTCTGCCAAACACCGCACAACTCATACAAATTTACCAAAAAAAAAAAATATATTGTGAAAATTATATTAATAACAAAATAAAATTTATTAAAATATGCATTAAAAAGTTGCGACTTAATACACTCTATGCTCAAATTAGTCGTCAATTTTATTGTTTAATTTTTTGCTTGGAGCGGAAGCCACCTTAAACTTATTGAGAATTTCAAACACATATACACGTTTTAACATATACATATCTTTTGAAATATTCATCCAATTTGAAAAATTGTCTCAATTTGCTGTACTATGACGAACTTTGCTCAAACAAATATAAATATTTATGAAAAACAAACACATAAAATAAACTTTCTAATAAAAACCAATAAAACGAGCCTTTATTATATGTTCTGCCAAACACCGCACAACTCACACAAATTTCCAAAACAAAAAAATACTGTGAAAATTATATTAATAACAAAATAAAATTTATTAAAATTTGCATTAAAAAGTTGCGACTTAATACACTCTATGCTCAAATTAGTCGTCAATTTTATTGTTTAATTTTATGCTTGGAGCGGAAGCCACCTTAAACTTATTGAGAATTTCAAACACATATACACGTTTTAACATATACATATCTTTTGAAGTTTTCATCCGATTTGAAAAATTGTCACAATTTGTGCTGTACTAACACGAACTTTGTTCAAACAAATATAAACACTTATGAAAAACAAACAAAAAAAATTAACTTTGTAATAAAACCCAATAAAACGAGACTTTTTTATATGTTCTGCCAAACACCGCACAACTCACACAAATTTACAAAAAAAAAAAATACTGTGAAAATTATATTAATAACAAAACAAAATCTATTGAAATTTGCATCAAAATGTTGCGACTCAATAGACTCGATGCCGCACAACTCATACAAATTTACAAAAAAAAAAAATATATTAAGAAAATTATATTAATAACAATATAAAATTTATTAAAATTTGCATCAAAAAGTTGCGACTCGATACTGAAATTAGTCGTCAATTTTATTGTCTAATATTTTGCTTGTAGCGGAAGCCACCTTAAACTAATTAAGAAATTCAAGCACTCATACCAGTATTTACTTATATCTTTTGGAGTTTTCATCCGATGTGAAAAATTTTCTCAATTTGTGCTGTACTAACACGAACTTTGTTCAAACAAATGCGGGAATTGAAGGTCAGCGGTCGACACGCAGTGGCCACAGTTTTATGTTATGCCCAGAACATTTGCAGAACAGCTCAAATGTTGGTAAGCATAAATGTTAAGTGCAGAAGTAAAGGCTGCGCAGCAAATGCTCTCAGTGTGTGATCTCGCAAGCTGCGCATCGGACGTATTTTATTAAGTGATGTTTCATATTGTTTTGCGCTTATTATAATAAACTAAATTGAACGCTTTATTTTATCTTTAAATACATGTAAAGTGCTTATAATAATAAACAATCAGGAAAACATATACCATCAAGTAGTGTTTTTCCCACACAAATATAAACACTTATGAAAAACAAACAAATAAAATTTACTTTCTAATAAAAACCAATAAAACGAGACTTTTTTATATGTTCTGCCAAACACCGCACAACCCACACAAATTTACAAAAAAAAAAAATACTGTGAAAATTATATTAATAACAAAACGAAATCTATTAAAATTTGCATCAAAATGTTGCGACTCAATACACTCGATGCTGAAATTAGTCGTCAATTTTATTGTTTAATTTTTTGCTTGTGGCGGAAGCCACCTTAAACTAATTAAGAAATTCAAACACTTATACACATTTTTACATATATCTTTTGAAGTTTTCATCCGATTTGAAAAATTGTCACAATTTATACTGTACTAACACGAACTTTGTTCAAACAAATATAAACACTTATGAAAAACAAACAAATAAAATTAACTTTCTAATAAAAACCAATAAAACGAGACTCTTTATATGTTCTGCCAACACCGCACAACCCACACAAATTTCCAAAAAAAAAAATATTGTGAAAATTATATTAATAACAAAATAAAATTTATTAAAATTTGCATAAAAAAGTTGCGACTCAATACACTCGATGCTCAAATTACTCGTCAATTTTATTGTTTAATTTTTTGCTTGGAGCGGAAGCCACCTTAAACTAATTAAGAAATTCAAACACTTATACACGTTTTTACATATATCTTTTGAAGTTTTCATCCGATTTGAAAAATTTTCTCAATTTGTGCTGTACTAACACGAACTTTGTTCAAACAAATATAAACACTTATGAAAAACAATAAAACGAGCCTTTTTTATATGTTCTGCCAAACACCGCACAACTCATACAAATTTACCAAAAAAAAAAATATATTGTGAAAATTATATTAATAACAAAATAAAATTTATTAAAATTTGCATAAAAAAGTTGCGACGCAATACACTCGATGCTCAAATTAGTCGTTAATTTTATTGTTTAATTTTTTGCTTGTGGCGGAAGCCACCTTAAACTAATTAAGAAATTCAAACACTTATACTCGTTTTTACATATATCTTTTGAAGTTTTCATCCGGTTTGAAAAATTGTCACAATTTGTGCTGTACTAACACGAACTTTGTTCAAACAAATATAAACACTTATGAAAAACAAACAAAAAAAATTAACTTTGTAATAAAAACCAATAAAACGAGCCTTTTTTATATGTTCTGCCAAACACCGCACAACTCATACAAATTTACAAAAAAAAAAAATATATTGTGAAAATTATATTAATAACAAAATAAAATTTATTAAAATTTGCATAAAAAAGTTGCGACTCAATACACTCGATGCTCAAATTACTCGTCAATTTTATTGTTTAATTTTTTGCTTGGAGCGGAAGCCACCTTAAACTAATTGAGAAATTCAAGCACTCATACCAGTATTTACTTATATCTTTTGGAGTTTTCATCCGATTTGAAAAATTTTCTCAATTTGTGCTGTACTAACACGAACTTTGTTCAAACAAATATAAACACTTATGAAAAACAATAAAACGAGCCTTTTTTGTATGTTCTGCCAAACACCGCACAACTCATACAAATTTACCAAAAAAAAAAATATATTGTGAAAATTATATTAATAACAAAATAAAATTTATTAAAATTTGCATAAAAAAGTTGCGACGCAATACACTCGATGCTCAAATTAGTCGTCAATTTTATTGTTTAATTTTTTGCTTGTGGCGGAAGCCACCTTAAACTAATTAAGAAATTCAAACACTTATACACGTTTTTACATATATCTTTTGAAGTTTTCATCCGGTTTGAAAAATTGTCACAATTTGTGCTGTACTAACACGAACTTTGTTCAAACAAATATAAACACTTATGAAAAACAAACAAAAAAAATTAACTTTGTAATAAAACCCAATAAAACGAGACTTTTTTATATGTTCTGCCAAACACCGCACAACTCACACAAATTTACAAAAAAAAAAAATACTGTGAAAATTATATTAATAACAAAACAAAATCTATTGAAATTTGCATCAAAATGTTGCGACTCAATAGACTCGATGCCGCACAACTCATACAAATTTACAAAAAAAAAAAATATATTAAGAAAATTATATTAATAACAATATAAAATTTATTAAAATTTGCATCAAAAAGTTGCGACTCGATACTGAAATTAGTCGTCAATTTTATTGTCTAATATTTTGCTTGTAGCGGAAGCCACCTTAAACTAATTAAGAAATTCAAGCACTCATACCAGTATTTACTTATATCTTTTGGAGTTTTCATCCGATGTGAAAAATTTTCTCAATTTGTGCTGTACTAACACGAACTTTGTTCAAACAAATGCGGGAATTGAAGGTCAGCGGTCGACACGCAGTGGCCACAGTTTTATGTTATGCCCAGAACATTTGCAGAACAGCTCAAATGTTGGTAAGCATAAATGTTAAGTGCAGAAGTAAAGGCTGCGCAGCAAATGCTCTCAGTGTGTGATCTCGCAAGCTGCGCATCGGACGTATTTTATTAAGTGATGTTTCATATTGTTTTGCGCTTATTATAATAAACTAAATTGAACGCTTTATTTTATCTTTAAATACATGTAAAGTGCTTATAATAATAAACAATCAGGAAAACATATACCATCAAGTAGTGTTTTTCCCACAAATGGGAGCTCAACCGAAATAAATTTGCCCAAGACTGTGAGAATTACTGATAAATTATTCAAAAGATACGTTAGCTATCGAGACTGGGAAGGACACTCGCAAAAAAGAATATAAATTGTTGCTGTGGTTGCGTTATTTAAAACTATTTGCATCAACGAAAGTACCAAGAATTTTGCGACACACGCAACAAAGAAGCGTGAGTGCGAGGGAGAAAGAAATAGTGCGTCACTTTGAATTTCGAGTAATTGTGAAATTCAGTGGAAACAAACGCACAGGGCGCTATCAACAAAAACGACAGAAAGGAAGGAAAAGCACCGTTATTGAGAAGCTACTGAGGCTTGTGTAGTAACAGACGACTTAAGCAAAAGGCTGGTATATCGTGCTGTGGAGTGCTAACAAGGCGAGAGGTGAGCAGGAACGGAAGCAGAGCGATCTTTGGTGTGTTCGTAGGCGTAAAGCGGCGTGTTGAGGGCGGCGAGGGAAAAGCAACATTAGTTTGACTGGAAGCAGCGTGTGCGCAGTGGAAATAGGAAATCGAGGCTGGTACGTTTTGCTGTGGCTGTAAGGCGTTGGAATAGTCTTTATCGTGAGTTGGCAGCGCTAACACATGTACGGTTGTCAAATTTTTCTCGTGTACGAAAAAAAAAAAAATAAAAAAAAAAAAAAAAACAGTGAAATATAATTTTAATAGACAAGACCACAACTGTGGCAATTAATATTATTATTATTGTTATCCGTGTACATGTATATGATATATTTATGTAAAACTGTTTTCCGTTATTCAACAAGCAAAGTACAAACTTGCAAATAGAAAATTTCGTTCTTGCTTTGAGACTCCGCTGACATAAACTTTGAGCAAATCGTGTCCTCCGGGTGTACACACTGTTTCTGCTTTAAAAACTGATTAAAAAAATAAAAATTACAACAATTAAACGCCGTAACAACTTATCTGGCGGTGCCGTGGCACCAGCCAATACAAAAATGCCACGTGCTAACAATATTGTTCCAGAAAATTCTGGAAATAATTACGTAAACTACTATCGTCCGCTACAAACCCTGGACCACTCGGATGATATTGATGAGGAGCCGGAGCCGGTGCCTTTGGATGAGCCTGTTAAAATGCCACCAATTACTGTGATCAAACAGTCATCTAAATTTATTCACGATCTTTGTGAAAAAATGAAAATCAATGACTATTTCATAAATTCCATTTCTATTGGACATAAAATACATGCAAAAAGTGAAAGAGCTCAAATGTGAATTTTTCTCATATGAGACAAAAAATACTAAACCTTACAAGGCAGTGCTTTCTGGACTGGACAAGCTTCCTTGCTCTGATGTTAAAATCATGCTGAAAAATCTTGGCCTTAACTGTATTGACGTTAAAATTATCGAAAAAACCACTAGATACAGCCATAATCTGATTCTGTATATTGTGTATTTCGCTTCTAAGAGCATAACAGTGAAACAACTACGTGATGACTATTCGCATATTAACCATACTAAGGTTCGCTGGGAATATAAGACCAAAACTTACAACAAATTGACTCAATGCTATAACTGTCAGCTCTATGGTCATGGAGCTAATCATTGTGCCGTTAAAACATCTTGTGCCTACTGTGCTGGCCAGCACATGACTCCTGATTGCCCCGACAAAAACATTAAGAAGTGCGCAAACTGCAAAGGGAACCACTCCTCAACTGATATAAATTGCCCTTGCCGACTTTCATACCAGTCCCTGCTGACGAAGCGATCGACACGTGGCAAACTCTACACTGCTAATAAACCTACTGTTGTGCCGAATAATAACAACAGATCCGCTCCAGCAACATCTAGGGTCAACCCTACGCAAAATCCACCTTACAATGTGCTTCAGAGTCCGTTCCCCAGCTACAGTCAAGTCGTCATCAATGGCGGCCCAAATCATTCGAGCCGCGATGATTTATTCACCTATGAAGAGATAACTGCTCTTACCACTGAGCTTATTAGTAAGCTGAAAAACTGCACCACCAAGTCTGACCAATTCCATGTTATCACACAACTAACGCTTAAATATGTGTACCACAACAAATAGTTTACCAAACACCCTAAATATTATGGCATGGAATGCTCGTGCTGTTAACAAAAAACGATTAGAATTGATAAACTTTTTAAACCTAAACAAAATTCACATATGTCTTGTCAGCGAAACATGGCTGACGCAAAATGTTAAATTCTCTATTCCCAATTACATAGTCTACAGAAATGACCGTTCTGACAACAGGGGTGGCGGTGTTGCAATTATAGTAAATAAATCTGTTAAGCATACGCAGATTTATAACATTAAGACCCATTTAATTGAAAATATTGGAATTGAGGTTTGCATAGATTCCCAAAGATCATTTAAAATTTTTGCTTTGTATTTCCCCGGTCTATCAGCCAAATGTCTGTCAAATCGATGCAACTTGAAATCAACAAGACATATAAAAGACATGTTCAAGTCCGATCTTCTTAAAATCTCTCGTATTGATAGCGAATACATTGTTGGAGGCGACTTAAACTGCAGAAATAGACTATGGAACTGTGCCAGAGCCAACAGTTTTGGAAACACCTTGGCTGATCTCTCTTTTTTGGGTAAATTCAGTATAATTCACCCCAAAGATCCAACTTATGTTCCGGCGAGCTACAAAGGCAACCCATCTATACTCGACTTATTTTTGACAAATATACCTAGAAACTTTTCTGAACCTATGGTCCACACAGATCTATCATCTGACCATCTCCCAGTTATATGCAAGCTAGCCAATTATGCAAATCCCAAAAATGTTGAAACTTTCCTCCAGTATTCCAAAACTAACTGGAAAAAATTTAAACATGCTTTAGCTGATACAGTAAGTTTTGACTTAGAAACTTTTAATGCTCTTATCCCGAATCGTGCAATAATTGACATGATGGCCAAAAAACTTCGTCAAAATATTACTCAGTCTATTGAGCTCAGTACACCTAGAAATCACGTCAAGCTGCATACCCGTAAACTTCCAGCAAGAATAACAACTATCATTGCTAACAGAAATGCTACGCAGAGACAGTGGATCAGAACCAGACAACCCATTTTCAAAGCAAGAGTTAACTTTTTAAACAATTTAATCAGTCAGGAATTGTTTAATTATAATAACGTAATGTGGAATGAAAAATTGTCTAAGCTAGGCAAAAACGCAAAGCCCTTTTGGAAGCTCGCGAAAATAATTAAAAATAAGAAGCAATACATTCCCTGCTTTAACTATGAAAATAACCGATACTTCACAGCTTTAGAAAAGGCAAACATACTGGCCGAGATATTTGAGTCGAAGCACCGCATTACAGAAAATTTCTCTGATAATCTCACTTCTGAGCTAGTGTCAAACTCGTTAGGTGAACTTTCTGCCCAATACAATTCATCAGCTGACCTTTTTACTATTAATGAAATTGCAACAGTAATCAAGTCACTTAAAGTTAAAAAGTCGCCAGGGGTCGACCTAATACCAAACATTTGCCTTAAGAAACTTCCAGTTAACGCATTGCACTATTTAACGCTACTTTTTAACAATTGCATTAAGATCGGCTATTTTCCACTTGATTGGAAAGCTGCAAAAATTATTCCCATTGCGAAACCAGGTAAACCACCTGACTCTCCTCTGAGCTATCGCCCTATTAGCCTCTTGTGCGGCATATCCAAAGTTTTAGAACGCTTAATCAAGACCAGGCTTTGTACCTATTTAGAGGAGAAGCGTATTCTACCTCCAATGCAATACGGATTTAGAGCCGGCTTTAATTGCATGCATCCTCTCGACAAAGTCACAAGCTTTGTCAAAGCAAATTTTAATTTAAAAAAATCCGTCGGCATGGTTACGCTAGATGTGGAAGCCGCGTTCGACACTGTGTGGCACGATGGTTTAATTCACAAACTGATGAGTTGCAATACACCAACCTACCTGACTCAAATAATAAAAAGTTTTTTGACTGACAGACACTTTTATGTTTCTTTGGATGGTTCTATATCTAGCCAAAAGTTTATCTGCGCTGGTGTCCCACAAGGCTCTGTCCTCGGCCCCATTCTCTATAACTTTTATACCTATGATATCCCCAGATTGGAAAGATGTAACTCAATAATTTTTGCAGATGACACTGCCCTCTACTGTTCGGGCACAACTTATTCTGATATTCACTATAATCTGCAACACTCGTTAAACTCTATATCTGTGTATTTCTATAAATGGAAAATTAAACTAAACGCAACTAAAACTAAAGCAATCTTCTTTAGCAAAAAGCGAAGGCCACGTTTCCTTCCTGACAATAATCTCGAGCTTCATAACTCCTACATTCCATGGGAGGATTCAGTGAAATATCTAGGAATCCACTTAGATAAAAAACTGCTATTTAGTGGTCACATCAGTAACACATTAGATAAAATTAATAAGACTGTACGTACTTTATATCCATTTATAAACCGTAAATCTAAACTATCTATAAAAAACAAACTTACTATATATAAGTCCATATTTATACCAATAACCATATACGGAGCTGAAATATGGATTACCTCAGCTAAATGTCATTTAAATAAACTACAAATTGCCCAAAATAAAATATTAAAAATGATCCTCAACCTACCATATTATTATAAAACTAGATCCTTGCATAAAATAGCAAATGTTAAGATGATTGATGAGCTTATCACTAGCGCATCAACCAAATTTTTCATTAAAAAATCTTATACTACACTAAGTATGTGTTGAAGGGTACATCACCTTCCTGTAGTTTGTAAGTTTTATTTTGTAAGCATTTTTAAATCAAGGTTTTTTTTCTCCTGTTTCCCTTGCTCACTTGAATATTATTGGTACTATTACTAAAATGTAAATAATTTAAAACAAAATATTAATGTTTCAGTTGCATAGGTTATATACCTCGACTCTGTCTATACTAAATTAAGCTAGCTTTAAGCATTATTATAATATAAAGGAAATAAAGCACAATTAAATAAAAATAAAATAAAAATAGTAAGGCGTTGGAAAGTTACTCATTGTTGGAGAGTCGTCGGTGGAAAGAGCGTAACTTGTAAGCGGCAAGAGCGACAAGTGGAAGCAAGAAAAGGCATTGAGTGACATTTGGCTGTTGAGCGTTGACAAGAGGCAGAAGCAGCAGAGAAAAGTAAAAACTCATTGTATGTATTCGAATGCAAGAACTAACATAGTGTTTAAAGATCATTAACAGTAGACTGTAAAGCTTGAGTAATTTTAAACTATTTTACATTTGATTGATTTGTTGCCAAAAATTGTAACCATGCAAGTTAATGAGATCATGTCTTTGAGAGTCGTTGATTTGTGACAAAAATTATCAGAGCTGGCACTGCAAACGTCTGGGCGGAAGCGTGATTTACAAAATAGGTTGCTGACACATTATGGTTTTCAAGACGAAGACGAGAGTGATGATGAGTCAGTAGTAACAACTAAAAGCCAGGAAAGGGTTACACAAGGTGCAGAAATAGTAGCTGCAAGATCATGGTTTACTCTGAAAGATGTAGAAGGTAGTGTGTCTCAGTTTTCAGGTACGGATAGTCCAGATATAAACCAATGGATATCAGAGTTAGAGGAATGTGCACTAACAGTACAGTGGAGCGAATTGCAGGTATTTATATACGCAAAACAATTGCTGACAGGGGCGGCAAAATCATTTGATAGAAGTTTGCGTGATGTAAGAAATTGGGAATCACTAAAAGCAGAGTTGTTAGAGGAATTTAGTGTTACATTTTCGTCAGCAGAAATTCATAAAAGATTGCAAAACCGTAAACAGCAAAAGAATGAGACATTGCAAGAATTTTTGTATGCATTGATGGAAATTGCAAAACCCATTAATGTAGATGTGGCAAGTTTGATTGAATATTTTGTGGAAGGTGTTCCCGACAGTAGAGCAAACAAGGCAATGTTTTATCAAGCAAGAAATTTAAAAGAGCTCAAATTTCAAATTGAGGTATACAAAAAAGGTCATGGTACGGTAAAGGCAGTAAGCACGTATAAGTCACAGGGCGATAAGAACGTTCGTTTAACCAAGGAATCAGAGACAGAGCGTGTTAGGAAATGTTTTAAATGTGGAGATGAGTCGCATTTTAAGAGAGATTGTCCAAAAAAAGATGTTAATTGTTTTAAGTGCGGTCAAGCAGGTCATAGAGCAATTAATTGTCAAAGTGAGGAAAGGGCTAAGAAAGGAGCAGTTGTAAATGTTCTTCAAGATAGGAAAGTAGTGGAGAAGCCGTCAAGCAGTTTTACTTTTTCCGGTCTTGAAATGAAGTATATTGAACATAAAGGATTAGTATTCAGGGGTATTCTTGATACAGGAGCAGATGTAAGTTTGATTGGCAAGAGTATATTTCTGAAGCTTGAAAATACAGAGTTGACAGGTTGTGGTAAAATTGTGACAGGAATAGGCGGAGGTCAAGTTTTAAGTTTTGGTAGTCTTACTGTTCCAATTAAAATTGATGGATATGACATGCAGTTAGAGTTTCATGTTATACCAAATGAGGACTTTGGATTTGACGCAATTTTGGGAAGAAATATTGTTGATCATATCGATATGCTTGTAGCTAAAAGTGGCACGCTGTTTTTGCCAATAGATGGTTATAGGATCGATTATGGTGAAAATGGAAAGCAAATGAATAATATTGTAAACGACTTCAGTGAAGGGCTTGATAAGGAATTTCAAAGTATGTGCATGTTAAGTGTAGAGAGTACCGAAAAAGAGTTAGGTTTCGATTTGTCTCACTTAAGCGAATATGTGTCTGTTGAGGTTAAGAATCTGGTCACAGGTTATAAGTCTAAGAGAAATGTGGATGCACCTGTAAAGATGAAGATTGTATTAACAGACGAAGTACCTGTTTTTCAGCATGCTAGACGTTTACCAGCTTGTGAGCATCGTTCTGGCTCAAAGATGAGGCACGTAGATGCACTAAGTCGTGTGTCTTGCTATTTGCTCACTGAAAGTGTTGTACATCGTTTGAAGGAGGCACAGTTGTTGGATGACTGGGTTAAGGTTGTCAGGAAACTGGTGGAAGGGAATGGTTATGAGGATTTTTACATTGAAAATCAGGTTTTGTTCAAGGATCCAAATAAAGAACTAATTGTAGTACCGATGTGTATGGAAAATGAAATCATAACTATCGCGCACAAGCAAGGGCATTTTTCTCAAAAAAGAACGCAAGATGTAGTAGAAAAATCGTATTATATACCGAAATTGACAGAAAAGGTTGCTAGAGTGGTAAATAGTTGCGTTGAGTGTATTGTGGTGAATTCAAAGGCTGGAAAGCGTGAAGGTTTTTTGCAGCCAATTGATAAAGGTGATAGGCCGTTAATTACTTATCACATTGACCATGTCGGGCCAATGGAATTAACGAAAAAGATGTACAACTACATATTGGTCGTTGTTGACGGTTTTTCGAAGTATGTTTGGTTGTATGCAACTCGCAGTACTGGAGTTGAGGAGGTAATAAAGTGTTTAGACGTGCAGGCGACAAATTATGGAAATCCTGAAAGAATTGTGTCAGATAGGGGCAGTGCATTTACTTCTAGTTTGTTCCGTGAATATTGCGAAAAGCAGGGTATACAGCATTTGATGATAACTACTGGGGTACCACGAGGAAATGGACAGGTAGAACGTATGCACAAGATTGTTGTCACAATGTTATCAAAGTTGAGTCAGGAAAACTCCGGCGTTTGGTATAAACATTTGCAAAAGGTCCAGCAGGTAATCAATAGCGTAGAGCCGCGTAGTACAAAAATAGCTCCGTTTAAGATTTTGACAGGTTTAGAGATGCGTATCCCCAATGATAGGAAATTGTATGAATTGGTTAAAAAGTCTCTTATCATTGAGCTAGACGATGAAAGGCAAAAATATAGGGATGAGGCACGTGAAAACATTAAAATGATACAGGAAGAAAATAAGAAAAGTTTTGATGAAAAGCGTAAGTCAGAAAGACAGTATCAGGTGGATGACTTGGTAGCTATTAAGCGTACTCAATATGGTACGGGATTGAAACTGAAAGGGAAGTATTTAGGGCCATATAAAGTGGTGAAAGTGAATAGACATGGTAGATATGATGTGGAAAAGGTTGGAGACTCTGAGGGTCCTTATAAAACATCAACAGTGTCGGAATATATGAAGCCGTGGTTGGACACATTCGGGGCGAATGATCCGTCAGGACGGCCGAATGCGGGAATTGAAGGTCAGCGGTCGTCACGCAGTGGCCACAGTTTTATGTTATGCCCAGAACATTTGCAGAACAGCTCAAATGTTGGTAAGCATAAATGTTAAGTGCAGAAGTAAAGGCTGCGCAGCAAATGCTCTCAGTGTGTGATCTCGCAAGCTGCGCATCGGACGTATTTTATTAAGTGATGTTTCATATTGTTTTGCGCTTATTATAATAAACTAAATTGAACGCTTTATTTTATCTTTAAATACATGTAAAATGCTTATAATAATAAACAATCAGGAAAACATATACCATCAAGTAGTGTTTTTCCCACACAAATATAAACACTTATGAAAAACAAACAAATAAAATTTACTTTCTAATAAAAACCAATAAAACGAGACTTTTTTATATGTTCTGCCAAACACCGCACAACCCACACAAATTTACAAAAAAAAAAAATACTGTGAAAATTATATTAATAACAAAACGAAATCTATTAAAATTTGCATCAAAATGTTGCGACTCAATACACTCGATGCTGAAATTAGTCGTCAATTTTATTGTTTAATTTTTTGCTTGTGGCGGAAGCCACCTTAAACTAATTAAGAAATTCAAACACTTATACACATTTTTACATATATCTTTTGAAGTTTTCATCCGATTTGAAAAATTGTCACAATTTATACTGTACTAACACGAACTTTGTTCAAACAAATATAAACACTTATGAAAAACAAACAAATAAAATTAACTTTCTAATAAAAACCAATAAAACGAGACTCTTTATATGTTCTGCCAACACCGCACAACCCACACAAATTTCCAAAAAAAAAAATATTGTGAAAATTATATTAATAACAAAATAAAATTTATTAAAATTTGCATAAAAAAGTTGCGACTCAATACACTCGATGCTCAAATTACTCGTCAATTTTATTGTTTAATTTTTTGCTTGGAGCGGAAGCCACCTTAAACTAATTAAGAAATTCAAACACTTATACACGTTTTTACATATATCTTTTGAAGTTTTCATCCGATTTGAAAAATTTTCTCAATTTGTGCTGTACTAACACGAACTTTGTTCAAACAAATATAAACACTTATGAAAAACAATAAAACGAGCCTTTTTTATATGTTCTGCCAAACACCGCACAACTCATACAAATTTACCAAAAAAAAAAATATATTGTGAAAATTATATTAATAACAAAATAAAATTTATTAAAATTTGCATAAAAAAGTTGCGACGCAATACACTCGATGCTCAAATTAGTCGTTAATTTTATTGTTTAATTTTTTGCTTGTGGCGGAAGCCACCTTAAACTAATTAAGAAATTCAAACACTTATACTCGTTTTTACATATATCTTTTGAAGTTTTCATCCGGTTTGAAAAATTGTCACAATTTGTGCTGTACTAACACGAACTTTGTTCAAACAAATATAAACACTTATGAAAAACAAACAAAAAAAATTAACTTTGTAATAAAAACCAATAAAACGAGCCTTTTTTATATGTTCTGCCAAACACCGCACAACTCATACAAATTTACCAAAAAAAAAAATATATTGTGAAAATTATATTAATAACAAAATAAAATTTATTAAAATTTGCATAAAAAAGTTGCGACTCAATACACTCGATGCTCAAATTACTCGTCAATTTTATTGTTTAATTTTTTGCTTGGAGCGGAAGCCACCTTAAACTAATTGAGAAATTCAAGCACTCATACCAGTATTTACTTATATCTTTTGGAGTTTTCATCCGATTTGAAAAATTTTCTCAATTTGTGCTGTACTAACACGAACTTTGTTCAAACAAATATAAACACTTATGAAAAACAATAAAACTAGCCTTTTTGTATGTTCTGCCAAACACCGCACAACTCATACAAATTTACCAAAAAAAAAAATATATTGTGAAAATTATATTAATAACAAAATAAAATTTATTAAAATTTGCATAAAAAAGTTGCGACGCAATACACTCGATGCTCAAATTAGTCGTCAATTTTATTGTTTAATTTTTTGCTTGTGGCGGAAGCCACCTTAAACTAATTAAGAAATTCAAACACTTATACACGTTTTTACATATATCTTTTGAAGTTTTCATCCGGTTTGAAAAATTGTCACAATTTGTGCTGTACTAACACGAACTTTGTTCAAACAAATATAAACACTTATGAAAAACAAACAAAAAAAATTAACTTTGTAATAAAAACCAATAAAACGAGCCTTTTTTATATGTTCTGCCAAACACCGCACAACTCATACAAATTTACCAAAAAAAAAAATATATTGTGAAAATTATATTAATAACAAAATAAAATTTATTAAAATTTGCATAAAAAAGTTGCGACGCAATACACTCGATGCTCAAATTAGTCGTCAATTTTATTGTTTAATTTTTTGCTTGTGGCGGAAGCCACCTTAAACTAATTAAGAAATTCAAACACTTATACACGTTTTTACATATATCTTTTGAAGTTTTCATCCGGTTTGAAAAATTGTCACAATTTGTGCTGTACTAACACGAACTTTGTTCAAACAAATATAAACACTTATGAAAAACAAACAAAAAAAATTAACTTTGTAATAAAAACCAATAAAACGAGCCTTTTTTATATGTTCTGCCAAACACCGCACAACTCATACAAATTTACCAAAAAAAAAAATATATTGTGAAAATTATATTAATAACAAAATAAAATTTATTAAAATTTGCATAAAAAAGTTGCGACTCAATACACTCGATGCTCAAATTAGTCGTCAATTTTATTGTTTAATTTTTTGCTTGGAGCGGAAGCCACCTTAAACTAATTGAGAATTTCAAACACTTATACACGTTTTTACATATATCTTTTGAAGTTTTCATCCGATTTGAAAAATTGTCACAATTTGTGCTGTACTAACACGAACTTTGTTCAAACAAATATAAACACTTATGAAAAACAAACAAAAAAAATTAACTTTCTAATAAAAACCAATAAAACGAGACTTTTTTATATGTTCTGCCAAACACCTCACAACTCATACAAATTTACAAAAAAAAAAAATATATTGACAAAATTATATTAATAACAAAATAAAATTTATTAAAATTTGCATAAAAAAGTTGCGACGCAATACACTCGATGCTCAAATTAGTCGTCAATTTTATTGTTTAATTTTTTGCTTGTGGCGGAAGCCACCTTAAACTAATTAAGAAATTCAAACACTTATACACGTTTTTACATATATCTTTTGAAGTTTTCATCCGATTTGAAAAATTTTCTCAATTTGTGCTGTACTAACACGAACTTTGTTCAAACAAATATAAACACTTATGAAAAACAATAAAACGAGCCTTTTTTATATGTTCTGCCAAACACCGCACAACTCATACAAATTTACCAAAAAAAAAAATATATTGTGAAAATTATATTAATAACAAAATAAAATTTATTAAAATTTGCATAAAAAAGTTGCGACGCAATACACTCGATGCTCAAATTACTCGTCAATTTTATTGTTTAATTTTTTGCTTGGAGCGGAAGCCACCTTAAACTAATTGAGAAATTCAAGCACTCATACCAGTATTTACTTATATCTTTTGGAGTTTTCATCCGATTTGAAAAATTTTCTCAATTTGTGCTGTACTAACACGAACTTTGTTCAAACAAATATAAACACTTATGAAAAACAAACAAAAAAATTAACTTTGTAATAAAAACCAATAAAACGAGCCTTTTTTATATGTTCTGCCAAACACCGCACAACTCATACAAATTTACCACAAAAAAAATATATTGTGAAAATTATATTAATAACAAAATAAAATTTATTAAAATTTGCATAAAAAAGTTGCGACTCAATACACTCGATGCTCAAATTACTCGTCAATTTTATTGTTTAATTTTTTGCTTGGAGCGGAAGCCACCTTAAACTAATTGAGAAATTCAAGCACTCATACCAGTATTTACTTATATCTTTTGGAGTTTTCATCCGATTTGAAAAATTTTCTCAATTTGTGCTGTACTAACACGAACTTTGTTCAAACAAATATAAACACTTATGAAAAACAAACAAATAAAATTAACTTTCTTATAAAACCAATAAAACGATTCTTTTTTATATGTTCTGCCAAACACCGCACAACCCACACAAATTTCCAAAAAAAAAAATATTGTGAAAATTATATTAATAACAAAATAAAACTTATTAAAATTTGCAAAAAAATGTTGCGACTCAATACACTCTATGCTGAAATTAGTCGTCAATTTTATTGTTTAATTTTTTGCTTGTGGCGGAAGCCACCTTAAACTAATTAAGAAATTCAAACACTTATACACGTTTTTACATATATCTTTTGAAGTTTTCATCCGATTTGGAAAATTGTCACAATTTGTGCTGTACTAACACGAACTTTGTTCAAACAAATATAAACACTTATGAAAAACAAACAAAAAAATTAACTTTGTAATAAAAACCAATAAAACGAGCCTTTTTTATATGTTCTGCCAAACACCGCACAACTCATACAAATTTACCACAAAAAAAATATATTGTGAAAATTATATTAATAACAAAATAAAATTTATTAAAATTTGCATAAAAAAGTTGCGACTCAATACACTCGATGCTCAAATTACTCGTCAATTTTATTGTTTAATTTTTTGCTTGGAGCGGAAGCCACCTTAAACTAATTGAGAAATTCAAGCACTCATACCAGTATTTACTTATATCTTTTGGAGTTTTCATCCGATTTGAAAAATTTTCTCAATTTGTGCTGTACTAACACGAACTTTGTTCAAACAAATATAAACACTTATGAAAAACAATAAAACGAGCCTTTTTTATATGTTCTGCCAAACACCGCACAACTCATACAAATTTACCAAAAAAAAAAATATATTGTGAAAATTATATTAATAACAAAATAAAATTTATTAAAATTTGCATAAAAAAGTTGCGACGCAATACACTCGATGCTCAAATTAGTCGTCAATTTTATTGTTTAATTTTTTGCTTGTGGCGGAAGCCACCTTAAACTAATTAAGAAATTCAAACACTTATACACGTTTTTACATATATCTTTTGAAGTTTTCATCCGGTTTGAAAAATTGTCACAATTTGTGCTGTACTAACACGAACTTTGTTCAAACAAATATAAACACTTATGAAAAACAAACAAAAAAAATTAACTTTGTAATAAAAACCAATAAAACGAGCCTTTTTTATATGTTCTGCCAAAAACCGCACAACTCATACAAATTTACCAAAAAAAAAAATATATTGTGAAAATTATATTAATAACAAAATAAAATTTATTAAAATTTGCATAAAAAAGTTGCGACGCAATACACTCGATGCTCAAATTAGTCGTCAATTTTATTGTTTAATTTTTTGCTTGTGGCGGAAGCCACCTTAAACTAATTAAGAAATTCAAACACTTATACACGTTTTTACATATATCTTTTGAAGTTTTCATCCGGTTTGAAAAATTGTCACAATTTGTGCTGTACTAACACGAACTTTGTTCAAACAAATATAAACACTTATGAAAAACAAACAAAAAAAATTAACTTTGTAATAAAAACCAATAAAACGAGCCTTTTTTATATGTTCTGCCAAACACCGCACAACTCATACAAATTTACCAAAAAAAAAAATATATTGTGAAAATTATATTAATAACAAAATAAAATTTATTAAAATTTGCATAAAAAAGTTGCGACTCAATACACTCGATGCTCAAATTAGTCGTCAATTTTATTGTTTAATTTTTTGCTTGGAGCGGAAGCCACCTTAAACTAATTGAGAATTTCAAACACTTATACACGTTTTTACATATATCTTTTGAAGTTTTCATCCGATTTGAAAAATTGTCACAATTTGTGCTGTACTAACACGAACTTTGTTCAAACAAATATAAACACTTATGAAAAACAAACAAAAAAAATTAACTTTCTAATAAAAACCAATAAAACGAGACTTTTTTATATGTTCTGCCAAACACCTCACAACTCATACAAATTTACAAAAAAAAAAAATATATTGACAAAATTATATTAATAACAAAATAAAATTTATTAAAATTTGCATCAAAAAGTTGCGACTCGATACTGAAAATAGTCTTCAATTTTATTGTCTAATATTTTGCTTGTAGCGGAAGCCACCTTAAACTAATTAAGAAATTCAAGCACTCATACCAGTATTTACTTATATCTCTTGGAGTTTTCATCCGATTTGAAAAATTTTCTCAATTTGTGCTGTACTAACACGAACTTTGTTCAAACAAATATAAACACTTATGAAAAACAAACAAATAAAATTAACTTTCTAATAAAAACCAATAAAACGAGACTTTTTTATATGTTCTGCCAAACACCGCACAACCCACACAAATTTCCAAAAAAAAAAAATACTGTGAAAATTATATTAATAACAAAATAAAACTTATTAAAATTTGCATCAAAAAGTTGCGACTCAATACACTATATGCTGAAATTAGTCGTCAATTTTATTGTTTAATTTTTTGCTTGTAGCGGAAGCCACCTTAAACTAATTAAGAAATTCAAACACTTGTACACGTTTTTACATATATCTTTTGAAGTTTTCATCCGATTTGAAAAATTGTAACAATTTGTGCTGTACTAACACGAACTTTGTTCAAACAAATATAAACACTTATGAAAAACAAACAAATAAAATTAACTTTCTAATAAAAATTAATAAAACGAGACTTTTTTATATGTTCTGCCAAACACCGCACAACTCATACAAATTTACAAAAAAAAAAAATATATTGACAAAATTATATTAATAACAAAATAAAATTTATTAAAATTTGCATCAAAAAGTTGCGACTCGATACTGAAAATAGTCTTCAATTTTATTGTCTAATATTTTGCTTGTAGCGGAAGCCACCTTAAACTAATTAAGAAATTCAAGCACTCATACCAGTATTTACTTATATCTCTTGGAGTTTTCATCCGATTTGAAAAATTGTCTCAATTTGTGCTGTACTAACACGAACTTTGTTAAAACAAATATAAACACTTATGAAAAACAAACAAATAAAATTAACTTTCTAATAAAAACCAATAAAACGAGACTTTTTTATATGTTCTGCCAAACACCGCACAACTCACACAAATTTCCAAAACAAGAAAATATTGTGAAAATTATATTAATAACAACACAAAATCTATTAAAATTTGCATCAAAAAGTTGCGACTTAATACACTATATGCTGAAATTAGTCGTCAATTTTATTGTTTAATTTTTTGCTTGTAGCGGATGCCACCTTAAACTAATTAAGAAATTCAAACACTTATACACGTTTTTACATATATCTTTTGAAGTTTTCATCCGATTTGAAAAATTGTCACAATTTGTGCTGTACTAACACGAACTTTGTTCAAACAAATATAAACACTTATGAAAAACAAACAAATAAAATTAACTTTCTAATAAAAACCAATAAAACGAGACTTTTTTATATGTTCTGCCAAACACCGCACAACCCACACAAATTTCCAAAAAAAAAAAAATATTGTGAAAATTATATTAATAACAAAATAAAACTTATTAAAATTTGCATCAAAATGTTGCGACTCAATACACTCTATGCTGAAATTAGTCGTCAATTTTATTGTTTAATTTTTTGCTTGTGGCGGAAGCCACCTTAAACTAATTAAGAAATTCAAACACTTATACACGTTTTTACATATATCTTTTGAAGTTTTCATCCGATTTGAAAAATTGTCACAATTTGTGCTGTACTAACACGAACTTTGTTCAAACAAATATAAAAACTTATGAAAAAAAAACAAAAAAAATTAACTTTGTAATAAAAACCAATAAAACGAGCCTTTTTTATATGTTCTGCCAAACACCGCACAACTAATACAAATTTACAAAAAATAAAAAATATATTGAGAAAATTATATTAATAACAAAATAAAATTTATTAAAATTTGCATAAAAAAGTTGCGACTCAATACACTCGGTGCTCAAATTAGTCGTCAATTTTATTGTTTAATTTTTTGCTTGGAGCGGAAGCCACCTTAAACTAATTGAGAAATTCAAACACTTGTACACGTTTTTACATATACATATCTTTTGAAGTTTTCATCCAATTTGAAAAATTGTCTCAATTTGCTGTACTATGACGAACTTTGTTCAAATAAATATAAACAATTATGAAAAACAAACAAATAAAATTAACTTTCTAATAAAAACCAATAAAACGAGCCTTTTTTATATGTTCGTCAAACACCGCACAACTCATACAAATTTACAAAAAAAAAAAAAATATATTGAGAAAATTATATTAATAACAAAATAAAATTTATTAAAATTTGCATCAAAAAGTTGCGAGTCAATACACTCTATGCTGAAATTAGTCGTCAATTTTATTGTTTAATTTTTTGCTTGTGGCGGAAGCCACCTTAAACTAATTAAGAAATTCAAACACTTATACACCTTTTTACATATATCTTTTGAAGTTTTCTTCCGATTTGAAAAATTGTCACAATTTGTGCTGTACTAACACGAACTTTGTTCAAACAAATATAAAAACTTATGAAAAAAAAACAAAAAAAATTAACTTTGTAATAAAAACCAATAAAACGAGCCTTTTTTATATGTTCTGCCAAACACCGCACAACTAATACAAATTTACAAAAAATAAAAAATATATTGAGAAAATTATATTAATAACAAAATAAAATTTATTAAAATTTGCATAAAAAAGTTGCGACTCAATACACTCGGTGCTCAAATTAGTCGTCAATTTTATTGTTTAATTTTTTGCTTGGAGCGGAAGCCACCTTAAACTAATTGAGAAATTCAAACACTTGTACACGTTTTTACATATACATATCTTTTGAAGTTTTCATCCAATTTGAAAAATTGTCTCAATTTGCTGTACTATGACGAACTTTGTTCAAATAAATATAAACAATTATGAAAAACAAACAAATAAAATTAACTTTCTAATAAAAACCAATAAAACGATCCTTTTTTATATGTTCTGCCAAACACCGCACAACCCACACAAACATTAACAAAAATTGTAAACATAATATTAATATCAAAACAATATGTTTTAAAATTTCCATAATAAAGTTGCGACTTAGGACACTTGATGCTTAAATGAGTCGCGAATTTTATGCGTCAAAGAGTAAAATTTTCATTTTTTGCTTGTACAGGAAGCAACCTTAAACTAATGGAGATATTCAAGCACTTATACTAGTATTTACTTATATCTTTTGAAGTTTTCATCCGATTTGAAAAATTGTCACAATTTGTGCTGTACTAACACGAACTTTGTTCAAACAAATATAAACACTTATGAAAAACAAACAAAAAAAATTAACTTTGTTATAAAAACCAATAAAACGAGCCTTTTTTATATATTCTGCCAAACACCGCACAACTGATACAAATTTACAAAAAAAAAAAATATATTGTGAAAATTATATTAATAACAAAATAAAATTTATTAAAATTTGCATAAAAAAGTTGCGACTCAATACACTCGATGCTCAAATTAGTCGTCAATTTTATTGTTTAATTTTTGCTTGGAGCGGAAGCCACCTTAAACTAATTGAGAAATTCAAACACTTATACACGTTTTAACATATACATATCTTTTGAAGTTTTCATCCAATTTGAAAAATTGTCTCAATTTGCTGTACTATGACGAACTTTGCTCAAACAAATATAAATATTTATTAAAAACAAACACATAAAATAAACTTTCTAATAAAAACCAATAAAACGAGCCTTTTTTATATATTCTGCCAAACACCGCACAACTCATACAAATTTACAAAAAAAAAAAATATATTGTGAAAATTATATTAATAACAAAACAAAATATTTTAAAATTTGCATCAAAATGTTGCGACTCAATACACTCGATGCTGAAATTAGTCGTCAATTTTATTGTTTAATTTTTTGCTTGTGGCGGAAGCCACCTTAAACTAATTGAGAAATTCAAACACTTATACACGTTTTTACATATATCTTTTGAAGTTTTCATTTGAAAAATTGTCACATTTTGTGCTGTACTAACACGAACTTTGTTCAAACAAATATAAACACTTATGAAAAACAAACAAATAAAATTAACTTTCTAATAAAAACCAATAAAACGAGACTTTTTTATATGTTCTGCCAAACACCGCATATTTCATACAAATTTACAAAAAAAAAAAATATATTGAGAAAATTATATTAATAACAAAATAAAATTTATTAAAATTTGCATCAAAAAGTTGCGAGTCAATACACTCTATGCTGAAATTAGTCGTCAATTGTATTGTTTAATTTTTTGCTTGTGGCGGAAGCCACCTTAAACTAATTAAGAAATTCAAACACTTATACACGTTTTTACATATATCTTTTGAAGTTTTCTTCCGATTAGAAAAATTGTCACAATTTGTGATGTACTAACACGAACTTTGTTCATACAAATATAAACACTTATGAAAAACAAACAAATAAAATTAACTTTCTAATAAAAACCAATAAAACGAGACTTTTTTATATGTTCTGCCAAACACCGCATATTTCATACAAATTTACAAAAAAAAAAATATATTGAGAAAATTATTTTAATAACAAAATAAAATTTATTAAAATTTGCATCAAAAAGTTGCGAGTCAATACACTCTATGCTGAAATTAGTCGTCAATTTTATTGTTTAATTTTTTGCTTGTGGCGGAAGCCACCTTAAACTAATTAAGAAATTCAAACACTTATACACCTTTTTACATATATCTTTTGAAGTTTTCTTCCGATTTGAAAAATTGTCACAATTTGTGCTGTACTAACACGAACTTTGTTCAAACAAATATAAACACTTATGAAAAAAAAAACAAAAAAAATTAACTTTGTAATAAAAACCAATAAAACGAGCCTTTTTTATATGTTCTGCCAAACACCGCACAACTAATACAAATTTACAAAAAAAAAAAAATATATTGAGAAAATTATATTAATAACAAAATAAAATTTATTAAAATTTGCATAAAAAAGTTGCGACTCAATACACTCGGTGCTCAAATTAGTCGTCAATTTTATTGTTTAATTTTTTGCTTGGAGCGGAAGCCACCTTAAACTTATTGAGAAATTCAAACACTTGTACACGTTTTTACATATACATATCTTTTGAAGTTTTCATCCAATTTGAAAAATTGTCTCAATTTGCTGTACTATGACGAACTTTGTTCAAATAAATATAAACAATTATGAAAAACAAACAAATAAAATTAACTTTCTAATAAAAACCAATAAAACGAGCCTTTTTTATATGTTCGTCAAACACCGCACAACTCATACAAATTTACAAAAAAAAAAAAATATATTGAGAAAATTATATTAATAACAAAATAAAATTTATTAAAATTTGCATCAAAAAGTTGCGAGTCAATACACTCTATGCTGAAATTAGTCGTCAATTTTATTGTTTAATTTTTTGCTTGTGGCGGAAGCCACCTTAAACTAATTAAGAAATTCAAACACTTATACACGTTTTTACATATATCTTTTGAAGTTTTCTTCCGATTTGAAAAATTGTCACAATTTGTGCTGTACTAACACGAACTTTGTTCAAACAAATATAAACACTTATGAAAAACAAACAAATAAAATTAACTTTCTAATAAAAACCAATAAAACGAGACTTTTTTATATGTTCTGCCAAACACCGCATATTTCATACAAATTTACAAAAAAAAAAATATATTGAGAAAATTATTTTAATAACAAAATAAAATTTATTAAAATTTGCATCAAAAAGTTGCGAGTCAATACACTCTATGCTGAAATTAGTCGTCAATTTTATTGTTTAATTTTTTGCTTGTGGCGGAAGCCACCTTAAACTAATTAAGAAATTCAAACACTTATACACCTTTTTACATATATCTTTTGAAGTTTTCTTCCGATTTGAAAAATTGTCACAATTTGTGCTGTACTAACACGAACTTTGTTCAAACAAATATAAACACTTATGAAAAAAAAACAAAAAAAATTAACTTTGTAATAAAAACCAATAAAACGAGCCTTTTTTATATGTTCTGCCAAACACCGCACAACTAATACAAATTTACAAAAAAAAAAAAATATATTGAGAAAATTATATTAATAACAAAATAAAATTTATTAAAATTTGCATAAAAAAGTTGCGACTCAATACACTCGGTGCTCAAATTAGTCGTCAATTTTATTGTTTAATTTTTTGCTTGGAGCGGAAGCCACCTTAAACTAATTGAGAAATTCAAACACTTGTACACGTTTTTACATATACATATCTTTTGAAGTTTTCATCCAATTTGAAAAATTGTCTCAATTTGCTGTACTATGACGAACTTTGTTCAAATAAATATAAACAATTATGAAAAACAAACAAATAAAATTAACTTTCTAATAAAAACCAATAAAACGAGCCTTTTTTATATGTTCGTCAAACACCGCACAACTCATACAAATTTACAAAAAAAAAAAAATATATTGAGAAAATTATATTAATAACAAAATAAAATTTATTAAAATTTGCATCAAAAAGTTGCGAGTCAATACACTCTATGCTGAAATTAGTCGTCAATTTTATTGTTTAATTTTTTGCTTGTGGCGGAAGCCACCTTAAACTAATTAAGAAATTCAAACACTTATACACGTTTTTACATATATCTTTTGAAGTTTTCTTCCGATTTGAAAAATTGTCACAATTTGTGCTGTACTAACACGAACTTTGTTCAAACAAATATAAAAACTTATGAAAAACAAACAAAAAAAATTAACTTTGTAATAAAAACCAATAAAACGAGCCTTTTTTATATGTTCAGCCAAACACCGCACAACTAATACAAATTTACAAAAAAAAAAAAATATATTGAGAAAATTATATTAATAACAAAATAAAATTTATTAAAATTTGCATCAAAAAGTTGCGACTCGATACTGAAATTAGTCGTCAATTTTATTGTCTAATATTTTGCTTGTAGCGGAAGCCACCTAAAACTAATTAAGAAATACAAACACTTATACACGTTTTTACATATATCTTTTGAAGTTTTCATCCGATTTGAAAAATTGTCACAATTTGTGCTGTACTAACACGAACTTTGTTCAAACAAATATAAAAACTTATGAAAAACAAACAAATAAAATTAACTTTCTAATAAAAACCAATAAAACGAGCCTTTTTTATATGTTCTGCCAAACACCGCACAACTCATACAAATTTACAAAAAAACAAAAATATATTGAGAAAATTATATTAATAACAAAATAAAATTTATTAAAATTTGCATCAAAAAGTTGCGACTCAATACACTCGGTGCTCAAATTAGTCGTCAATTTTATTGTTTAATTTTTTGCTTGGAGCGGAAGCCACCTTAAACAAATTAAGAAATACAAACACTTATACACGTTTTTACATATATCTTTTGAAGTTTTCATCCGATTTGAAAAATTGTCACAATTTGTGCTGTACTAACACGAACTTTGTTCAAACAAATATAAACACTTATGAAAACCAAACAAATAAAATTAACTTTCTAATAAAAACCAATAAAACGAGCCTTTTTTATATGTTCTGCCAAACACCGCACAACTCATACAAATTTACAAAAAAAAAAAAATATATTGAGAAAATTATATTAATAACAAAATAAAATTTATTAAAATTTGCATCAAAAAGTTGCGACTCAATACACTCGGTGCTCAAATTAGTCGTCAATTTTATTGTTTAATTTTTTGCTTGGAGCGGAAGCCACGTTAAACTAATTGAGAAATTCAAACACTTGTACACGTTTTTACATATACATATCTTTTGAAGTTTTCATCCAATTTGAAAAATTGTCTCAATTTGCTGTACTATGACGAACTTTGTTCAAATAAATATAAATATTTATGAAAAACAAACAAATAAAATTAACTTTCTAATAAAAACCAATAAAACGAGCCTTTTTTATATGTTCTGCCAAACACCGCACAACCCACACAAACATTAACAAAAATTGTAAACATAATATTAATATCAAAACAATATGTATTAAAATTTCCATAATAAAGTTGCGACTTTGGACATTCGATGCTTAAATGATTCGCGAATTTTATGCGTCAAAGAGTAAAATTTTCATTTTTTGCTTGTAGCGGAAGCCACATTAAACTAATTAAGAAATACAAACACTTATACACGTTCTTACATATATCTTTTGAAGTTTTCATCCGATTTGAAAAATTGTCACAATTTGTGCTGTACTAACACGAACCTTGTTCAAACAAATATAAACACTTATGAAAAACAAACAAAAAAAATTAACTTTGTAATAAAAACCAATAAAACGAGCCTTTTTTATATGTTCAGCCAAACACCGCACAACTAATACAAATTTACAAAAAAAAAAAAATATATTGAGAAAATTATATTAATAACAAAATAAAATTTATTAAAATTTGCATCAAAAAGTTGCGACTCGATACTGAAATTAGTCGTCAATTTTATTGTCTAATATTTTGCTTGTAGCGGAAGCCACCTTAAACTAATTAAGAAATACAAACACTTATACACGTTTTTACATATATCTTTTGAAGTTTTCATCCGATTTGAAAAATTGTCACAATTTGTGCTGTACTAACACGAACTTTGTTCAAACAAATATAAAAACTTATGAAAAACAAACAAATAAAATTAACTTTGTAATAAAAACCAATAAAACGAGCCTTTTTTATATGTTCAGCCAAACACCGCACAACTAATACAAATTTACAAAAAAAAAAAAATATATTGAGAAAATTATATTAATAACAAAATAAAATTTATTAAAATTTGCATCAAAAAGTTGCGACTCGATACTGAAATTAGTCGTCAATTTTATTGTCTAATATTTTGCTTGTAGCGGAAGCCACCTTAAACTAATTAAGAAATACAAACACTTATACACGTTTTTACATATATCTTTTGAAGTTTTCATCCGATTTGAAAAATTGTCACAATTTGTGCTGTACTAACACGAACTTTGTTCAAACAAATATAAAAACTTATGAAAAACAAACAAATAAAATTAACTTTCTAATAAAAACCAATAAAACGAGCCTTTTTTATATGTTCTGCCAAACACCGCACAACTCATACAAATTTACAAAAAAACAAAAATATATTGAGAAAATTATATTAATAACAAAATAAAATTTATTAAAATTTGCATCAAAAAGTTGCGACTCAATACACTCGGTGCTCAAATTAGTCGTCAATTTTATTGTCTAATATTTTGCTTGTAGCGGAAGCCACCTTAAACTAATTAAGAAATACAAACACTTATACACGTTTTTACATATATCTTTTGAAGTTTTCATCCGATTTGAAAAATTGTCACAATTTGTGCTGTACTAACACGAACTTTGTTCAAACAAATATAAAAACTTATGAAAAACAAACAAATAAAATTAACTTTGTAATAAAAACCAATAAAACGAGCCTTTTTTATATGTTCAGCCAAACACCGCACAACTAATACAAATTTACAAAAAAAAAAAATATATTGAGAAAATTATATTAATAACAAAATAAAATTTATTAAAATTTGCATCAAAAAGTTGCGACTCGATACTGAAATTAGTCGTCAATTTTATTGTCTAATATTTTGCTTGTAGCGGAAGCCACCTTAAACTAATTAAGAAATACAAACACTTATACACGTTTTTACATATATCTTTTGAAGTTTTCATCCGATTTGAAAAATTGTCACAATTTGTGCTGTACTAACACGAACTTTGTTCAAACAAATATAAACACTTATGAAAACCAAACAAATAAAATTAACTTTCTAATAAAAACCAATAAAACGAGACTTTTTTATATGTTCTGCCAAACACCGCACAACTAATACAAATTTACAAAAAAAAAAAATATATTGAGAAAATTATATTAATAACAAAATAAAATGTATTAAAATTTGCATCAAAAAGTTGCGACTCGATACTGAAATTAGTCGTCAATTTTATTGTCTAATATTTTGCTTGGAGCGGAAGCCACGTTAAACTAATTGAGAAATTCAAACACTTGTACACGTTTTTACATATACATATCTTTTGAAGTTTTCATCCAATTTGAAAAATTGTCTCAATTTGCTGTACTTTGACGAACTTTGTTCAAATAAATATAAATATTTATGAAAAACAAACAAATAAAATTAACTTTCTAATAAAAACCAATAAAACGAGCCTTTTTTATATGTTCTGCCAAACACCGCACAACCCACACAAACATTAACAAAAATTGTAAACATAATATTAATATCAAAACAATATGTATTAAAATTTCCATAATAAAGTTGCGACTTTGGACATTCGATGCTTAAATGATTCGCGAATTTTATGCGTCAAAGAGTAAAATTTTCATTTTTTGCTTGTAGCGGAAGCCACATTAAACTAATTAAGAAATACAAACACTTATACACGTTCTTACATATATCTTTTGAAGTTTTCATCCGATTTGAAAAATTGTCACAATTTGTGCTGTACTAACACGAACCTTGTTCAAACAAATATAAACACTTATGAAAAACAAACAAAAAAAATTAACTTTGTAATAAAAACCAATAAAACGGTGCCAAACACCGCACAACTAATACAAATTTACAAATTTACAAAAAAAAAAAAAATATATTGTGAAAATTATAATAACAAAATAAAATTTATTAAAATTTGCATAAAAAAGTTGCGACTCAATACACTCGGTGCTCAAATTAGTCGTCAATTTTATTGTTTAATTTTTTGCTTGTGGCGGAAGCCACCTTAAACTAATTAAGAAATTCAAACACTTATACACTTTTTACATATATCTTTTGAAGTTTTCTTCCGATTTGAAAAATTGTCACAATTTGTGCTGTACTAACACGAACCTTGTTCAAACAAACATAAACATTTAAGAAAAACAAACAAATAAAATTAACTTTCTATTAAAACCAATAAAACGAGCATTTTTTATATGTTCTGCCAAACACCGCACAGCACATACAAATTTACAAAAAAAAAAAAATATATTGTGAAAATTATATTAATAACGAAATAAAATTTATTAAAATTTGCATCAAAAAGTTGCGACTCGATACTGAAATTAGTCGTCAATTTTATTGTCTAATATTTTGCTTGTATCGGAAGCAACCTTAAACTAATGGAGATATTCAAGCACTTATACTAGTATTTACTTGTATCTTTTGAAGTCTTTATCCGATTTGAAAAATTGTCACAATTTGTGCTGTACTAACACGAACTTTGTTCAAACAAATATAAACAATTATGAAAAACAAACAAATAAAATTAACTTTCTAATAAAAACCAATAAAAAGAGCCTTTTTTATATGTTCTGCCAAACACCGCACAACCCACACAAATTTCCAAAAAAAAAATATTGTGAAAATTATATTAATAACAAAATAAAACTTATTAAAATTTGCATAAAAATGTTGCGACTCAATACACTCTATGCAGAAATTAGTCGTCAATTTTATTGTTTAATTTTTTGCTTGTGGCGGAAGCCACCTTAAACTTATTAAGAAATTCAAACACTTATACACGTTTTTACATATATCTTTTGAAGTTTTCATCCGATTTGAAAAATTGTCACAATTTGTGCTGTACTAACACAAACTTTGTTCAAACAAACATAAACATTTAAGAAAAACAAACAAATAAAATTAACTTTCTATTAAAACCAATAAAACGAGCATTTTTTATATGTTCTGCCAAACACCGCACAGCACATACAAATTTACAAAAAAAAAAAAATATATTGTGAAAATTATATTAATAACGAAATAAAATTTATTAAAATTTGCATCAAAAAGTTGCGACTCGATACTGAAATTAGTCGTCAATTTTATTGTCTAATATTTTGCTTGTATCGGAAGCAACCTTAAACTAATGGAGATATTCAAGCACTTATACTAGTATTTACTTGTATCTTTTGAAGTCTTTATCCGATTTGAAAAATTGTCACAATTTGTGCTGTACTAACACGAACTTTGTTCAAACTAATATAAACACTTATGAAAAACAAACAAAACAAATTAACTTTGTAATAAAAACCAATAAAACGAGCCTTTTTTATATGTTCTGCCAAACACCGCACAACCCACACAAACATTAACAAAAATTGTAAACATAATATTAATATCAAAACAATATGTATTAAAATTTCCATAATAAAGTTGCGACTTAGGACACTCGATGCTTAAATGAGTCGCGAATTTTATGCGTCAAAGAGTAAAATTTTCATTTTTTGCTTGTACAGGAAGCAACCTTAAACTAATGGAGATATTCAAGCACTTATACTAGTATTTACTTGTATCTTTTGAAGTCTTTATCCGATTTGAAAAATTGTCACAATTTGTGCTGTACTAACACGAACTTTGTTCAAACAAATATAAACACTTATGAAAAACAAACAAAAAAAATTAACTTTGTAATAAAAACCAATAAAACGAGACTTTTTTATATGTTCTGCCAAACACCGCACAACTCATACAAATTTACCAAAAAAAAAAATATATTGTGAAAATTATATTAATAACAAAATAAAATTTATTAAAATTTGCATAAAAAAGTTGCGACTCAATACACTCGATGCTCAAATTAGTCGTCAATTTTATTGTTTACTTGTTTGCTTGTGGCGGAAGCCACCTTAAACTAATTAAGAAATTCAAACACTTATACACGTTTTGACATATATCTTTTGAAGTTTTCATCCGATTTGAAAAATTGTCACAATTTGTGCTGTACTAACACGAACTTTGTTCAAACAAATATAAACACTTATGAAAAACAAACAAAAAAAATTAACTTTCTAATAAAAACCAATAAAACGATCCTTTTTTATATGTTCTGCTAAACACCGCACAACCCACACAAACATTAAGAAAAATTGTAAACATAATATTAATATCAAAACAATATGTATTAAAATTTCCATAATAAAGTTGCGACTTAGGACACTCGATGCTTAAATGAGTCGCGAATTTTATGCGTCAAAGAGTAAAATTTTAATTTTTTGCTTGTACAGGAAGCAACCTTAAACTAATGGAGATATTCAAGCACTTATACTAGTATTTACTTATATCTTTTGAAGTCTTCATCCGATTTGAAAAATTGTCACAATTTGTGCTGTACTAACACGAACTTTGTTCAAACAAATATAAACACTTATGAAAAAAAAAAAAAAAATTAACTTTGTAATAAAAACCAATAAAACGAGCCTTTTTTATATGTTCTGCCAAACACCGCACAACTCATACAAATTTACCAAAAAAAAAAAATATTGTGAAAATTATATTAATAACAAAATAAAATTTATTAAAATTTGCATCAAAAAGTTGCGACTCAATACACTCGATGCTCAAATTAGTCGTCAATTTTATTGTTTAATTTTTTGCTTGGAGCGGAAGCCACCTTAAACTAATTGAGAATTTCAAACACTTATACACGTTTTAACATATACATATCTTTTGAAATTTTCATCAAATTTGAAAAATTGTGTCAATTTGCTGTACTATGACGAACTTTGCTCAAACAAATATAAATATTTATGAAAAACAAACACATAAAATAAACTTTCTAATAAAAACCAATAAAACGAGCCTTTTTTATATGTTCTGCCAAACACCGCACAACTCACACAAATTTCCAAAACAAAAAAATACTGTGAAAATTATATTAATAACAAAACAAAATCTATTAAAATTTGCATCAAAATGTTGCGACTCAATACACTCGATGCTGAAATTAGTCGTCAATTTTATTGTTTAATTTTTTGCTTGTGGCGGAAGCCACCTTAAACTAATTAAGAAATTTAAACCCTTATACACGTTTTGACATATATCTTTTGAAGTTTTCATCCGATTTGAAAAATTGTCACAATTTGTGCTGTACTAACACGAACTTTGTTCAAACAAATATAAACACTTATGAAAAACAAACAAATAAAATTAACTTTCTAATAAAAACCAATAAAACGAGACTTTTTTATATGTTCTGCCAAACACCGCACAACCCACACAAACATTAATAAAAATTGTAAACATAATATTAATATCAAAACAATATGTATTAAAATTTCCATAATAAAGTTGCGACTTAGGACACTCGATGCTTAAATGAGTCGCGAATTTTATGCGTCAAAGAGTAAAATTTTCATTTTTTGTTTGTACAGGAAGCAACCTTAAGCTAATGGAGATATTCAAGCACTTATACTAGTATTTACTTATATCTTTTGACGTCTTCATCCGATTTGAAAAATTGTCACAATTTGTGCTGTACTAACACGAACTTTGTTCAAACAAATATAAACACTTATGAAAAACAAACAAATAAAATTAACTTTCTAATAAAAACCAAGAAAACGAGACTTTTTTATATGTTCTGCCAAACACCGCACAACTCATACAAATTTACCAAAAAAAAAAAATATTGTGAAAATTATATTAATAACAAAATAAAATTTATTAAAATTTGCATCAAAAAGTTGCGACTCAATACACTCGATGCTCAAATTAGTCGTCAATTTTATTGTTTAATTTTTTGCTTGGAGCGGAAGCCACCTTAAACTAATTGAGAATTTCAAACACTTATACACGTTTTAACATATACATATCTTTTGAAATTTTCATCTAATTTGAAAAATTGTGTCAATTTGCTGTACTATGACGAACTTTGCTCAAACAAATATAAATATTTATGAAAAACAAACACATAAAATAAACTTTCTAATAAAAACCAATAAAACGAGCCTTTTTTATATGTTCTGCCAAACACCGCACAACCCACACAAATTTCCAAAAAAAAAAAATATTGTGAAAATTATATTATTAACAAAATAAAACTTATTTAAATTTGCATCAAAAAGTTGCGACTCAATACACTCTATGCTGAAATTAGTCGTCAATTTTATTGTTTAATATTTTGCTTGTAGCGGAAGCCACCTTAAACTAATTAAGAAATTCAAACACTTATACACGTTTTTACATATATCTTTTGAAGTTTTCATCCGATTTGAAAAATTTTCTCAATTTGTGCTGTACTAACACGAACTTTGTTCAAACAAATATAAACACTTATGAAAAACAAACAAATAAAATTAACTTTCTAATAAAAACCAATAAAACGAGACTTTTTTATATGTTCTGCCAAACACCGCACAACCCACACAAATTTCCAAAAAAAAAATATTGTGAAAATTATATTAATAACAAAATAAAACTTATTAAAATTTGCATAAAAATGTTGCGACTCAATACACTCTATGCAGAAATTAGTCGTCAATTTTATTGTTTAATTTTTTGCTTGTGGCGGAAGCCACCTTAAACTTATTAAGAAATTCAAACACTTATACACGTTTTTACATATATCTTTTGAAGTTTTCATCCGATTTGAAAAATTGTCACAATTTGTGCTGTACTAACACGAACTTTGTTCAAACAAACATAAACATTTAAGAAAAACAAACAAATAAAATTAACTTTCTATTAAAAACCAATAAAACTAGCATTTTTTATATGTTCTGCCAAACACCGCACAGCACATACAAATTTACAAAAAAAAAAAATATATTGTGAAAATTATATTAATAACGAAATAAAATTTATTAAAATTTGCATCAAAAAGTTGCGACTCGATACTGAAATTAGTCGTCAATTTTATTGTCTAATATTTTGCTTGTATCGGAAGCAACCTTAAACTAATGGAGATATTCAAGCACTTATACTAGTATTTACTTGTATCTTTTGAAGTCTTTATCCGATTTGAAAAATTGTCACAATTTGTGCTGTACTAACACGAACTTTGTTCAAACTAATATAAACACTTATGAAAAACAAACAAAACAAATTAACTTTGTAATAAAAACCAATAAAACGAGCCTTTTTTATATGTTCTGCCAAACACCGCACAACCCACACAAACATTAACAAAAATTGTAAACATAATATTAATATCAAAACAATATGTATTAAAATTTCCATAATAAAGTTGCGACTTAGGACACTCGATGCTTAAATGAGTCGCGAATTTTATGCGTCAAAGAGTAAAATTTTCATTTTTTGCTTGTACAGGAAGCAACCTTAAACTAATGGAGATATTCAAGCACTTATACTAGTATTTACTTGTATCTTTTGAAGTCTTCATCCGATTTGAAAAATTGTCACAATTTGTGCTGTACTAACACGAACTTTGTTCAAACAAATATAAACACTTATGAAAAACAAACAAAAAAAATTAACTTTGTAATAAAAACCAATAAAACGAGACTTTTTTATATGTTCTGCCAAACACCGCACAACTCATACAAATTTACCAAAAAAAAAAATATATTGTGAAAATTATATTAATAACAAAATAAAATTTATTAAAATTTCCATCAAAAAGTTGCGACTCAATACACTCGATGCTCAAATTAGTCGTCAATTTTATTGTTTAATTTTTTGCTTGGAGCGGAAGCCACCTTAAACTAATTGAGAATTTCAAACACTTATACACGTTTTAACATATACATATCTTTTGAAATTTTCATCAAATTTGAAAAATTGTGTCAATTTGCTGTACTATGACGAACTTTGCTCAAACAAATATAAATATTTATGAAAAACAAACACATAAAATAAACTTTCTAATAAAAACCAATAAAACGAGCCTTTTTTATATGTTCTGCCAAACACCGCACAACTCACACAAATTTCCAAAACAAAAAAATACTGTGAAAATTATATTAATAACAAAACAAAATCTATTAAAATTTGCATCAAAATGTTGCGACTCAATACACTCGATGCTGAAATTAGTCGTCAATTTTATTGTTTAATTTTTTGCTTGTGGCGGAAGCCACCTTAAACTAATTAAGAAATTTAAACCCTTATACACGTTTTGACATATATCTTTTGAAGTTTTCATCCGATTTGAAAAATTGTCACAATTTGTGCTGTACTAACACGAACTTTGCTCAATCAAATATAAATATTTATGAAAAACAAACACATAAAATAAACTTTCTAATAAAAACCAATAAAACGAGACTTTTTTATATGTTCTGCCAAACACCGCACAACCCACACAAATTTCCAAAAAAAAAATATTGTGAAAATTATATTAATAACAAAATAAAACTTATTAAAATTTGCATAAAAATGTTGCGACTCAATACACTCTATGCAGAAATTAGTCGTCAATTTTATTGTTTAATTTTTTGCTTGTGGCGGAAGCCACCTTAAACTTATTAAGAAATTCAAACACTTATACACGTTTTTACATATATCTTTTGAAGTTTTCATCCGATTTGAAAAATTGTCACAATTTGTGCTGTACTAACACAAACTTTGTTCAAACAAACATAAACATTTAAGAAAAACAAACAAATAAAATTAACTTTCTATTAAAACCAATAAAACGAGCATTTTTTATATGTTCTGCCAAACACCGCACAGCACATACAAATTTACAAAAAAAAAAAAATATATTGTGAAAATTATATTAATAACGAAATAAAATTTATTAAAATTTGCATCAAAAAGTTGCGACTCGATACTGAAATTAGTCGTCAATTTTATTGTCTAATATTTTGCTTGTATCGGAAGCAACCTTAAACTAATGGAGATATTCAAGCACTTATACTAGTATTTACTTGTATCTTTTGAAGTCTTTATCCGATTTGAAAAATTGGCACAATTTGTGCTGTACTAACACGAACTTTGTTCAAACTAATATAAACACTTATGAAAAACAAACAAAACAAATTAACTTTGTAATAAAAACCAATAAAACGAGCCTTTTTTATATGTTCTGCCAAACACCGCACAACCCACACAAACATTAACAAAAATTGTAAACATAATATTAATATCAAAACAATATGTATTAAAATTTCCATAATAAAGTTGCGACTTAGGACACTCGATGCTTAAATGAGTCGCGAATTTTATGCGTCAAAGAGTAAAATTTTCATTTTTTGCTTGTACAGGAAGCAACCTTAAACTAATGGAGATATTCAAGCACTTATACTAGTATTTACTTGTATCTTTTGAAGTCTTCATCCGATTTGAAAAATTGTCACAATTTGTGCTGTACTAACACGAACTTTGTTCAAACAAATATAAACACTTATGAAAAACAAACAAAAAAAATTAACTTTGTAATAAAAACCAATAAAACGAGACTTTTTTATATGTTCTGCCAAACACCGCACAACTCATACAAATTTACCAAAAAAAAAAATATATTGTGAAAATTATATTAATAACAAAATAAAATTTATTAAAATTTGCATAAAAAAGTTGCGACTCAATACACTCGATGCTCAAATTAGTCGTCAATTTTATTGTTTACTTGTTTGCTTGTGGCGGAAGCCACCTTAAACTAATTAAGAAATTCAAACACTTATACACGTTTTGACATATATCTTTTGAAGTTTTCATCCGATTTGAAAAATTGTCACAATTTGTGCTGTACTAACACGAACTTTGTTCAAACAAATATAAACACTTATGAAAAACAAACAAAAAAAATTAACTTTCTAATAAAAACCAATAAAACGATCCTTTTTTATATGTTCTGCTAAACACCGCACAACCCACACAAACATTAAGAAAAATTGTAAACATAATATTAATATCAAAACAATATGTATTAAAATTTCCATAATAAAGTTGCGACTTAGGACACTCGATGCTTAAATGAGTCGCGAATTTTATGCGTCAAAGAGTAAAATTTTAATTTTTTGCTTGTACAGGAAGCAACCTTAAACTAATGGAGATATTCAAGCACTTATACTAGTATTTACTTATATCTTTTGAAGTCTTCATCCGATTTGAAAAATTGTCACAATTTGTGCTGTACTAACACGAACTTTGTTCAAACAAATATAAACACTTATGAAAAACAAACAAATAAAATTAACTTTCTAATAAAAACCAATAAAACGAGCCTTTTTTATATGTTCTGCCAAACACCGCACAACTCATACAAATTTACCAAAAAAAAAAAATATTGTGAAAATTATATTAATAACAAAATAAAATTTATTAAAATTTGCATCAAAAAGTTGCGACTCAATACACTCGATGCTCAAATTAGTCGTCAATTTTATTGTTTAATTTTTTGCTTGGAGCGGAAGCCACCTTAAACTAATTGAGAATTTCAAACACTTATACACGTTTTAACATATACATATCTTTTGAAATTTTCATCTAATTTGAAAAATTGTGTCAATTTGCTGTACTATGACGAACTTTGCTCAAACAAATATAAATATTTATGAAAAACAAACACATAAAATAAACTTTCTAATAAAAACCAATAAAACGAGCCTTTTTTATATGTTCTGCCAAACACCGCACAACCCACACAAATTTCCAAAAAAAAAAAATATTGTGAAAATTATATTATTAACAAAATAAAACTTATTTAAATTTGCATCAAAAAGTTGCGACTCAATACACTCTATGCTGAAATTAGTCGTCAATTTTATTGTTTAATATTTTGCTTGTAGCGGAAGCCACCTTAAACTAATTAAGAAATTCAAACACTTATACACGTTTTTACATATATCTTTTGAAGTTTTCATCCGATTTGAAAAATTTTCTCAATTTGTGCTGTACTAACACGAACTTTGTTCAAACAAATATAAACACTTATGAAAAACAAACAAATAAAATTAACTTTCTAATAAAAACCAATAAAACGAGACTTTTTTATATGTTCTGCCAAACACCGCACAACCCACACAAATTTCCAAAAAAAAAATATTGTGAAAATTATATTAATAACAAAATAAAACTTATTAAAATTTGCATAAAAATGTTGCGACTCAATACACTCTATGCAGAAATTAGTCGTCAATTTTATTGTTTAATTTTTTGCTTGTGGCGGAAGCCACCTTAAACTTATTAAGAAATTCAAACACTTATACACGTTTTTACATATATCTTTTGAAGTTTTCATCCGATTTGAAAAATTGTCACAATTTGTGCTGTACTAACACAAACTTTGTTCAAACAAACATAAACATTTAAGAAAAACAAACAAATAAAATTAACTTTCTATTAAAAACCAATAAAACTAGCATTTTTTATATGTTCTGCCAAACACCGCACAGCACATACAAATTTACAAAAAAAAAAAATATATTGTGAAAATTATATTAATAACGAAATAAAATTTATTAAAATTTGCATCAAAAAGTTGCGACTCGATACTGAAATTAGTCGTCAATTTTATTGTCTAATATTTTGCTTGTATCGGAAGCAACCTTAAACTAATGGAGATATTCAAGCACTTATACTAGTATTTACTTGTATCTTTTGAAGTCTTTATCCGATTTGAAAAATTGTCACAATTTGTGCTGTACTAACACGAACTTTGTTCAAACTAATATAAACACTTATGAAAAACAAACAAAACAAATTAACTTTGTAATAAAAACCAATAAAACGAGCCTTTTTTATATGTTCTGCCAAACACCGCACAACCCACACAAACATTAACAAAAATTGTAAACATAATATTAATATCAAAACAATATGTATTAAAATTTCCATAATAAAGTTGCGACTTAGGACACTCGATGCTTAAATGAGTCGCGAATTTTATGCGTCAAAGAGTAAAATTTTCATTTTTTGCTTGTACAGGAAGCAACCTTAAACTAATGGAGATATTCAAGCACTTATACTAGTATTTACTTGTATCTTTTGAAGTCTTCATCCGATTTGAAAAATTGTCACAATTTGTGCTGTACTAACACGAACTTTGTTCAAACAAATATAAACACTTATGAAAAACAAACAAAAAAAATTAACTTTGTAATAAAAACCAATAAAACGAGACTTTTTTATATGTTCTGCCAAACACCGCACAACTCATACAAATTTACCAAAAAAAAAAATATATTGTGAAAATTATATTAATAACAAAATAAAATTTATTAAAATTTGCATAAAAAAGTTGCGACTCAATACACTCGATGCTCAAATTAGTCGTCAATTTTATTGTTTACTTGTTTGCTTGTGGCGGAAGCCACCTTAAACTAATTAAGAAATTCAAACACTTATACACGTTTTGACATATATCTTTTGAAGTTTTCATCCGATTTGAAAAATTGTCACAATTTGTGCTGTACTAACACGAACTTTGTTCAAACAAATATAAACACTTATGAAAAACAAACAAAAAAAATTAACTTTCTAATAAAAACCAATAAAACGATCCTTTTTTATATGTTCTGCTAAACACCGCACAACCCACACAAACATTAAGAAAAATTGTAAACATAATATTAATATCAAAACAATATGTATTAAAATTTCCATAATTAAGTTGCGACTTAGGACACTCGATGCTTAAATGAGTCGCGAATTTTATGCGTCAAAGAGTAAAATTTTAATTTTTTGCTTGTACAGGAAGCAACCTTAAACTAATGGAGATATTCAAGCACTTATACTAGTATTTACTTATATCTTTTGAAGTCTTCATCCGATTTGAAAAATTGTCACAATTTGTGCTGTACTAACACGAACTTTGTTCAAACAAATATAAACACTTATGAAAAAAAAAAAAAAAATTAACTTTGTAATAAAAACCAATAAAACGAGCCTTTTTTATATGTTCTGCCAAACACCGCACAACTCATACAAATTTACCAAAAAAAAAAAATATTGTGAAAATTATATTAATAACAAAATAAAATTTATTAAAATTTGCATCAAAAAGTTGCGACTCAATACACTCGATGCTCAAATTAGTCGTCAATTTTATTGTTTAATTTTTTGCTTGGAGCGGAAGCCACCTTAAACTAATTGAGAATTTCAAACACTTATACACGTTTTAACATATACATATCTTTTGAAATTTTCATCAAATTTGAAAAATTGTGTCAATTTGCTGTACTATGACGAACTTTGCTCAAACAAATATAAATATTTATGAAAAACAAACACATAAAATAAACTTTCTAATAAAAACCAATAAAACGAGCCTTTTTTATATGTTCTGCCAAACACCGCACAACTCACACAAATTTCCAAAACAAAAAAATACTGTGAAAATTATATTAATAACAAAACAAAATCTATTAAAATTTGCATCAAAATGTTGCGACTCAATACACTCGATGCTGAAATTAGTCGTCAATTTTATTGTTTAATTTTTTGCTTGTGGCGGAAGCCACCTTAAACTAATTAAGAAATTTAAACCCTTATACACGTTTTGACATATATCTTTTGAAGTTTTCATCCGATTTGAAAAATTGTCACAATTTGTGCTGTACTAACACGAACTTTGTTCAAACAAATATAAACACTTATGAAAAACAAACAAATAAAATTAACTTTCTAATAAAAACCAATAAAACGAGACTTTTTTATATGTTCTGCCAAACACCGCACAACCCACACAAACATTAATAAAAATTGTAAACATAATATTAATATCAAAACAATATGTATTAAAATTTCCATAATAAAGTTGCGACTTAGGACACTCGATGCTTAAATGAGTCGCGAATTTTATGCGTCAAAGAGTAAAATTTTCATTTTTTGTTTGTACAGGAAGCAACCTTAAGCTAATGGAGATATTCAAGCACTTATACTAGTATTTACTTATATCTTTTGACGTCTTCATCCGATTTGAAAAATTGTCACAATTTGTGCTGTACTAACACGAACTTTGTTCAAACAAATATAAACACTTATGAAAAACAAACAAATAAAATTAACTTTCTAATAAAAACCAATAAAACGAGACTTTTTTATATGTTCTGCCAAACACCGCACAACCCACACAAATTTCCAAAAAAAAAATATTGTGAAAATTATATTAATAACAAAATAAAACTTATTAAAATTTGCATAAAAATGTTGCGACTCAATACACTCTATGCAGAAATTAGTCGTCAATTTTATTGTTTAATTTTTTGCTTGTGGCGGAAGCCACCTTAAACTAATTAAGAAATTCAAACACTTATACACGTTTTGACATATATCTTTTGAAGTTTTCATCCGATATGAAAAATTGTCACAATTTGTGCTGTACTAACACGAACTTTGTTCAAACAAATATAAACACTTATGAAAAACAATCAAATAAAATTAACTTTCTAATAAAAACCAATAAAACGATCCTTTTTTATATGTTCTGCCAAACACCGCACAACCCACAGAAACATTAACAAAAATTGTAAACATAATATTAATATCAAAACAATATGTATTAAAATTTCCATAATAAAGTTGCGACTTAGGACACTCGATGCTTAAATGAGTCGCGAATTTTATGCGTCAAAGAGTAAAATTTTCATTTTTTGCTTGTACAGGAAGCAACCTTAAACTAATGGAGATATTCAAGCACTTATACTAGTATTTACTTATATCTTTTGACGTCTTCATCCGATTTGAAAAATTGTCAAAATTTGTGCTTTACTAACACGAACTTTGTTCATACAAATATAAACACTTATGAAAAACAAACAAATAAAATTAACTTTCTAATAAAAACCAATAAAACGAGACTTTTTTATATGTTCTGCCAAACACCGCACAACCCACACAAATTTCCAAAAAAAAAATATTGTGAAAATTATATTAATAACAAAATAAAACTTATTAAAATTTGCATCAAAAAGTTGCGACTCAATACACTCTATGCAGAAATTAGTCGTCAATTTTATTGTTTAATTTTTTGCTTGTGGCGGAAGCCACCTTAAACTTATTAAGAAAATCAAACACTTATACACGTTTTTACATATATCTTTTGAAGTTTTCATCCGATTTGAAAAATTGTCACAATTTGTGCTGTACTAACACAAACTTTGTTCAAACAAATATAAACATTTAAGAAAAACAAACAAATAAAATTAACTTTCTAATAAAAACCAATAAAACGAGCCTTTTTTATATGTTCTGCCAAACACCGTACAGCTCATACAAATTTACAAAAAAAAAATATATATTGTGAAAATTATATTAATAACAAAATAAAATTTATTAAAATTTGCATCAAAAAGTTGCGACTCGATACTGAAATTAGTCGTCAATTTTATTGTCTAATATTTTGCTTGTAGCGGAAGCAACCTTAACCTAAGGGAGATATTCAAGCACTTATACTAGTATTTACTTGTATCTTTTGAAGTCTTCATCCGATTTGAAAAATTGTCACAATTTGTGCTGTACTAACACGAACTTTGTTCAAACTAATATAAACACTTATGAAAAACAAACAAAAAAAAATTAACTTTGTAATAAAAACCAATAAAACGAACCTTTTTATATGTTCTGCCAAACACCGCACAACTCATACAAATTTACCAAAAAAAAAAATGTATTGTGAAAATTATATTAATAACAAAATAAAATTTATTAAAATTTGCATAAAAAAGTTGCGACTCAATACACTCGATGCTCAAATTAGTCGTCAATTTTATTGTTTAATTTTTTGCATGGAGCGGAAGCCGCCTTAAACTAATTGAGAAATTCAAACACTTATACACGTTTTAACATATACATATCTTTTGAAGTTTTCATCCAATTCGAAAAATTGTCTCAATTTGCTGTACTATGACGAACTTTGCTCAAACAAATATAAATATTTATGAAAAACAAACACATAAAATAAACTTTCTAATAAAAACCAATAAAACGAGCCTTTTTTAAATGTTCTGCCAAACACCGCACAACTCACACAAACATTAAGAAAAATTGTAAACATAATATTAATATCAAAACAATATGTATTAAAATTTCCATAATAAAGTTTCGAGTTAGGACACTCGATGCTTAAATGAGTCGCGAATTTTATGCGTCAAAGAGTAAAATTTTCATTTTTTGCTTGTACAGGAAGCAACCTTAAACTAATGGAGATATTCAAGCACTTATACTAGTATTTACTTATATCTTTTGAAGTCTTCATCCGATTTGAAAAATTGTCACAATTTGTGCTGTACTAACACGAACTTTGTTCAAACAAATATAAACATTTAAGAAAAACAAACAAATAAAATTAACTTTCTAATAAAAACCAATAAAACGAGCCTTTTTTATATGTTCTGCCAAACACCGTACAGCTCATACAAATTTACAAAAAAAAAATATATATTGTGAAAATTATATTAATAACAAAATAAAATTTATTAAAATTTGCATCAAAAAGTTGCGACTCGATACTGAAATTAGTCGTCAATTTTATTGTCTAATATTTTGCTTGTAGCGGAAGCAACCTTAACCTAAGGGAGATATTCAAGCACTTATACTAGTATTTACTTGTATCTTTTGAAGTCTTCATCCGATTTGAAAAATTGTCACAATTTGTGCTGTACTAACACAAACTTTGTTCAAACAAATATAAACATTTAAGAAAAACAAACAAATAAAATTAACTTTCTAATAAAAACCAATAAAACGAGCCTTTTTTATATGTTCTGCCAAACACCGTACAGCTCATACAAATTTACAAAAAAAAAATATATATTGTGAAAATTATATTAATAACAAAATAAAATTTATTAAAATTTGCATCAAAAAGTTGCGACTCGATACTGAAATTAGTCGTCAATTTTATTGTCTAATATTTTGCTTGTAGCGGAAGCAACCTTAACCTAAGGGAGATATTCAAGCACTTATACTAGTATTTACTTGTATCTTTTGAAGTCTTCATCCGATTTGAAAAATTGTCACAATTTGTGCTGTACTAACACGAACTTTGTTCAAACAAATATAAACACTTATGAAAAACAAACAAAAAAAATTAACTTTGTAATAAAAACCAATAAAACGAGCCTTTTTTATATGTTCTGCCAAACACCGCACAACTCATACAAATTTACCAAAAAAAAAAATGTATTGTGAAAATTATATTAATAACAAAATAAAATTTATTAAAATTTGCATCAAAAAGTTGCGACTCAATACACTCGATGCTCAAATTAGTCGTCAACTTTATTGTTTAATTTTTTGCTTGGAGCGGAAGCCACCTTAAACTAATTGAGAATTTCAAACACTTATACACGTTTTAACATATACATATCTTTTGAAATTTTCATCTAATTTGAAAAATTGTGTCAATTTGCTGTACTATGACGAACTTTGCTCAAACAAATATAAATATTTATGAAAAACAAACACATAAAATAAACTTTCTAATAAAAACCAATAAAACGAGTCTTTTTTATATGTTCTGCCAAACACCGCACAACTCACACAAATTTCCAAAACAAAAAAATACTGTGAAAATTATATTAATAACAAAACAAAATCTATTAAAATTTGCATCAAAATGTTGCGACTCAATACACTCGATGCTGAAATTAGTCGTCAATTTTATTGTTTAATTTTTTGCTTGTGGCGGAAGCCACCTTAAACTAATTAAGAAATTTAAACACTTATACACGTTTTGACATATATCTTTTGAAGTTTTCATCCGATTTGAAAAATTGTCACAATTTGTGCTGTACTAACACGAACTTTGTTCAAACAAATATAAACACTTATGAAAAACAAACAAATAAAATTAACTTTCTAATAAAAACCAATAAAACGATCCTTTTTAATATGTTCTGCCAAACACCGCACAACCCACACAAATATTAAGAAAAATTGTAAACATAATATTAATATCAAAACAATATGTATTAAAATTTCCATAATAAAGTTGCGACTTAGGACACTCGATGCTTAAATGAGTCGCGAATTTTATGCGTCAAAGAGTAAAATATTCATTTTTTGCTTGTACAGGAAGCAACCTTAAACTAATGGAGATATTCAAGCACTTATACTAGTATTTACTTATATCTTTTGACGTCTTCATCCGATTTGAAAAATTGTCACAATTTGTGCTGTACTAACACGAACTTTGTTCAAACAAATATAAACACTTATGAAAAACAAACAAATAAAAATAACTTTCTAATAAAAACCAATAAAACGAAACTTTTTTATATGTTCTGCCAAACACCGCACAACCCACACAAATTTCCAAAAAAAAAATATTGTCAAAATTATATTAATAACAAAATAAAACTTATTAAAATTTGCATAAAAATGTTGCGACTCAATACACTCTATGCAGAAATTAGTCGTCAATTTTAATGTTTAATTTTTTGCTTGTGGCGGAAGCCACCTTAAACTTATTAAGAAAAACAAGCACTTATACACGTTTTTACATATATCTTCTGAAGTTTTCATCCGATTTGAAAAATTGTCACAATTTGTGCTGTACTAACACAAACTTTGTTCAAACAAATATAAACATTTAATAAAAACAAACAAATAAAATTAACTTTCTAATAAAAACCAATAAAACGAGCCTTTTTTATATGTTCTGCCAAACACCGCACAGCTCATACAAATTTACAAAAAAAAAATATATATTGTGAAAATTATATTAATAACAAAATAAAATTTATTAAAATTTGCATCAAAAAGTTGCGACTCAATACACTCGATACTGAAATTAGTCGTCAATTTTATTGTCTAATATTTTGCTTGTAGCGGAAGCAACCTTAAACTAATGGAGGTTTTCAAGCACTTATACTAGTATTTACTTGTATCTTTTGAAGTCTTCATCCGATTTAAAAAATTGTCACAATTTGTGCTGTGCTAACACGAACTTTGTTCAAACTAATATAAACACTTATGAAAAACAAACAAAAAAAATTAACTTTGTAATAAAAACCAATATAACGAGCCTTTTTATATGTTCTGCCAAACACCGCACAACTCATACAAATTTACAAAAAAAAAAAAATATTGTGAAAATTATATTAATAACAAAATAAAATTTATTAAATTTTGCATAAAAAAGTTGCGACTCAATACACTCGATGCTCAAATTAGTCGTCAATTTTATTGTTTAATTTTTTGCATGGAGCGGAAGCCGCCTTAAACTAATTGAGAAATTCAAACACTTATTCACGTTTTAACATATACATATCTTTTGAAGTTTTCATCCAATTCGAAAAATTGTCTCAATTTGCTGTACTATGACGAACTTTGCTCAAACAAATATAAATATTTATGAAAAACAAACACATAAAATAAACTTTCTAATAAAAACCAATAAAACGAGCCTTTTTTAAATGTTCTGCCAAACACCGCACAACTCACACAAACATTAAGAAAAATTGTAAACATAATATTAATATCAAAACAATATGTATTAAAATTTCCATAATAAAGTTGCGAGTTAGGACACTCGATGCTTAAATGAGTCGCGAATTTTATGCGTCAAAGAGTAAAATTTTCATTTTTTGCTTGTACAGGAAGCAACCTTAAACTAATGGAGATATTCAAGCACTTATACTAGTATTTACTTATATCTTTTGAAGTCTTCATCCGATTTGAAAAATTGTCACAATTTGTGCTGTACTAACACGAACTTTGTTCAAACAAATATAAACACTTATGAAAAACAAACAAAAAAAATTAACTTTCTAATAAAAACCAATAAAACGATCCTTTTTTATATGTTCTGCCAAACACCGCACAACCCACACAAACATTAACAAAAATTGTAAACATAATATTAATATCAAAACAATATGTATTAAAATTTCCATAATAAAGTTGCGACCTAGGACACTCGATGCTTAAATGAGTCGCGAATTTTATGCGTCAAAGAGTAAAATTTTCATTTTTTGCTTGTACAGGAAGCAACCTTAAACTAATGGAGATATTCAAGCACTTATACTAGTATTTACTTATATCTTTTGATGTCTTCATCCGATTTGAAAAATTGTCACAATTTGTGCTGTACTAACACGAACTTTGATCAAACAAATATAAACACTTATGAAAAACAAACAAAAAAAATTAACTTTGTAATAAAAACCAATAAAACGAGCCTTTTTTATATGTTCTGCCAAACACCGCACAACTAATACAAATTTACAAAAAAAAAAAAAAATATATTGAGAAAATTATATTAATAACAAAACAAAATCTATTAAAATTTGCATCAAAATGTTGCGACTCAATACACTCGATGCTGAAATTAGTACTAACTGTACTACTGTGCTGTACTAACACGAACTTTGTTCAAACAAATATAAACACTTATGAAAAACAAACAAAAAAAATTAACTTTCTAATAAAAACCAATAAAACGATCCTTTTTTATATGTTCTGCCAAACACCGCACAACCCACACAAACATTAAGAAAAATTGTAAACATAATATTAATATCAAAACAATATGTATTAAAATTTCCATAATAAAGTTGCGACTTAGGACACTCGATGTTTAAATGAGTCGCGAATTTTATGCGTCAAAGAGTAAAATTTTCATTTTTTGCTTGTACAGGAAGCAACCTTAAACTAATGGAGATATTCAAGCACTTATACTAGTATTTACTTATATCTTTTGATGTCTTCATCCGATTTGAAAAATTGTCACAATTTGTGCTGTACTAACACGAACTTTGTTCAAACAAATATAAACACTTATGAAAAACAAACAAAAAAAATTAATTAATTAAAATTAAAAACCAATAAAACGAGCCTTTTTTATATGTTCTGCCAAACACCGCACAACTAATACAAATTTACAAAAAAAAAAAAAAAAATATTGAGAAAATTATATTAATAACAAAACAAAATCTATTAAAATTTGCATCAAAATGTTGCGACTCAATACACTCGATGCTGAAATTAGTCGTCAATTTTATTGTTTAATTTTTTGCTTGTGGCGGAAGCCACCTTAAATTTATTGAGAAATTCAAACACTTATACACGTTTTTACATATATCTTTTGAAGTTTTCATCCGATTTGAAAAATTGTCACAATTTGTGCTGTACTAACACGAACTTTGTTTAAACAAATATAAACACTTATGAAAAACAAACAAAAAAAGTTAACTTTGTAAAAAAACCAATAAAATGAACCTTTTTTATATGTTCGGCCAAACACCGCACAACTCACACATATTTCCAAAACAAAAAAATACTGTGAAAATTATATTAATGAAAATTTATTAAAATTTGCATAAAAAAGTTGCTCAAATTAGTCGTCAATTTTATTGTTTAATTTTTTGCTTGTGGCGGAAGCCACCTTAAACTAATTAAGAAATTCAAACACTTATACACGTTTTTACATATATCTTTCGAAGTTTTCATCCGATTTGAAAAATTGTCACAATTCGTGCTGTACTAACACGAACTTTGTTCAAACAAATATAAACACTTATGAAAAACAAACAAAAAAAATTAACCTTCTAATAAAAAACAATAAAACGATCCTTTTTTATATGTTCTGCCAAACACCGCACAACCCACACAAACATTAAGAAAATTGTAAACATAATATTAATATCAAAACAATATGTATTAAAATTTCCATAATAAAGTTGCGACTTAGGACACTCGATGCTTAAATGAGTCGCGAATTTTATGCGTCAAAGAGTAAAATTTTCATTTTTTGCTTGTACAGGAAGCAACCTTAAACTAATGGAGATATTCAAGAACTTATACTAGTATTTACTTATATCTTTTGATGTCTTCATCCGATTTGAAAAATTGTCACAATTTGTGCTGTATATACACGAACTTTGTTCAAACAAATATAAACACTTATGAAAAGCAAACAAAAAAAATTAACTTTGTAATAAAAACCAATAAAACGAGCCTTTTTTATATGTTCTGCCAAACTCCGCACAACTAATACAAATTTACAAAAAAAAAAAAAAATATATTGAGAAAATTATATTAATAACAAAACAAAATCTATTAAAATTTGCATCAAAATGTTGCGACTCAATACACTCGATGCTGAAATTAGTCGTCAATTTTGTTGTTTAATTTTTTGCTTGTGGCGGAAGCCACCTTAAATTTATTAAGAAATTCAAACACTTATACACGTTTTTACATATATCTTTTGAAGTTTTCATCCGATTTGAAAAATTGTCACAATTTGTGCTGTACTAACACAAACTTTGTTGAAACAAATATAAACATTTAGGAAAAACAAACAAATAAAATTAACTTTCTAATAAAAACCAATAAAACGAGCCTTTTTTATATGTTCTGCCAAACACCGCACAACTCACACAAATTTCCAAAACAAAAAAATACTGTGAAAATTATATTAATGAAAATTTATTAAAATTTGCATAAAAAAGTTGCTCAAATTAGTCGTCAATTTTATTGTTTAATTTTTTGCTTGTGGCGGAAGCCACCTTAAACTAATTAAGAAATTCAAACACTTATACACGTTTTTACATATATCTTTCGAAGTTTTCATCCGATTTGAAAAATTGTCACAATTTGTGCTGTACTAACACAAACTTTGTTGAAACAAATATAATCATTTAGGAAAAACAACCAAATAAAATTAACTTTGTAATAAAAACCAATAAAACGAGCCTTTTTTATATGTTCTGCCAAACACCGCACAACTCACACAAATTTCCAAAACAAAAAAATACTGTGAAAATTATATTAATAACAAAACAAAATCTATTAAAATTTGCATCAAAATGTTGCGACTCAATAAACACGATGCTGAAATTAGTCGTCAATTTTATTGTTTAATTTTTTGCTTGTGGCGGAAGCCACCTTAAACTAATTAAGAAATTCAAACACTTATACATACTTATACTTATACCGATTTGAAAAATTGTCACAATTTGTGCTGTACTAACACGAACTTTGTTCAAACAAATATAAACACTTATGAAAAACAAACAAAAAAAATTAACTTTGTAATAAAGACCAATAAAACGAGCCTTTTTTATATGTTCTGCCAAACACCGCACAACTCACACAAATTTAAAAAAAAAAAAAAATATATTGAGAAAATTATATTAATAACAAAATAAAATTTATTAAAATTTGCATCAAAAAGTTGCGACTCGATACTGAAATTAGTCGTCAATTTTATTGTCTAATATTTTGCTTGTAGCGGAAGCCACCTTAAACTAATTAAGAAATTCAAACACTTATACACGTTTTGACATATATCTTTTGAAGTTTTCATCCGATTTGAAAAATTGTCACAATTTGTGCTGTACTAACACGAACTTTGTTCAAACAAATATAAACACTTATGAAAAACAAACAAAAAAAATTAACTTTCTAATAAAAACCAATAAAACGATCCTTTTTTATATGTTCTGCCAAACACCGCACAACCCACACAAACATTAACAAAAATTGTAAACATAATATTAATATCAAAACAATATGTATTAAAATTTCCATAATAAAGTTGCGACCTAGGACACTCGATGCTTAAATGAGTCGCGAATTTTATGCGTCAAAGAGTAAAATTTTCATTTTTTGCTTGTACAGGAAGCAACCTTAAACTAATGGAGATATTCAAGCACTTATACTAGTATTTACTTATATCTTTTGATGTCTTCATCCGATTTGAAAAATTGTCACAATTTGTGCTGTACTAACACGAACTTTGATCAAACAAATATAAACACTTATGAAAAACAAACAAAAAAAATTAACTTTGTAATAAAAACCAATAAAACGAGCCTTTTTTATATGTTCTGCCAAACACCGCACAACTAATACAAATTTACAAAAAAAAAAAAAAATATATTGAGAAAATTATATTAATAACAAAACAAAATCTATTAAAATTTGCATCAAAATGTTGCGACTCAATACACTCGATGCTGAAATTAGTACTAACTGTACTACTGTGCTGTACTAACACGAACTTTGTTCAAACAAATATAAACACTTATGAAAAACAAACAAAAAAAATTAACTTTCTAATAAAAACCAATAAAACGATCCTTTTTTATATGTTCTGCCAAACACCGCACAACCCACACAAACATTAAGAAAAATTGTAAACATAATATTAATATCAAAACAATATGTATTAAAATTTCCATAATAAAGTTGCGACTTAGGACACTCGATGTTTAAATGAGTCGCGAATTTTATGCGTCAAAGAGTAAAATTTTCATTTTTTGCTTGTACAGGAAGCAACCTTAAACTAATGGAGATATTCAAGCACTTATACTAGTATTTACTTATATCTTTTGATGTCTTCATCCGATTTGAAAAATTGTCACAATTTGTGCTGTACTAACACGAACTTTGTTCAAACAAATATAAACACTTATGAAAAACAAACAAAAAAAATTAATTAATTAAAATTAAAAACCAATAAAACGAGCCTTTTTTATATGTTCTGCCAAACACCGCACAACTAATACAAATTTACAAAAAAAAAAAAAAAAATATTGAGAAAATTATATGTTTTTTATATGTTCTGCCAAACACCGCACAACCCACACAAACATTAAGAAAAATTGTAAACATAATATTAATATCAAAACAATATGTATTAAAATTTCCATAATAAAGTTGCGACTTAGGACACTCGATGCTTAAATGAGTCGCGAATTTTATGCGTCAAAGAGTAAAATTTTAATTTTTTGCTTGTACAGGAAGCAACCTTAAACTAATGGAGATATTCAAGCACTTATACTAGTATTTACTTATATCTTTTGAAGTCTTCATCCGATTTGAAAAATTGTCACAATTTGTGCTGTACTAACACGAACTTTGTTCAAACAAATATAAACACTTATGAAAAACAAACAAAAAAAATTAACTTTGTAATAAAGACCAATAAAACGAGCCTTTTTTATATGTTCTGCCAAACACCGCACAACTCATACAAATTTACAAAAAAAAAAAAATATTGTGAAAATTATATTAATAACAAAATAAAATTTATTAAAATTTGCAAAAAAAAGTTGCGACTCAATACACTCGATGCTCAAATTAGTCGTCAATTTTATTGTTTAATTTTTTGCTTGGAGCGGAAGCCACCTTAAACTAATTGAGAATTTCAAACACTTATACACGTTTTAACATATACATATCTTTTGAAATTTTCATCCAATTTGAAAAATTGTCTCAATTTGCTGTACTATGTCGAACTTTGCTCAAACAAATATAAATATTTATGAAAAACAAACAAATAAAATTAACTTTCTAATAAAAACCAATAAAACGAGACTTTTTTATATGTTCTGCCAAACACCGCACAACTCATACAAATTTACAAAAACAAAAAAATACTGTGAAAATTATATTAATAACAAAACAAAATCTATTAAAATTTGCAAAAAAATGTTGCGACTCAATACACTCGATGCTGAAATTAGTCGTCAATTTTATTGTTTAATTTTTTGCTTGTGGCGGAAGCCACCTTAAACTAATTAAGAAATTCAAACACTTATACACGTTTTGACATATATCTTTTGAAGTTTTCATCCGATTTGAAAAATTGTCACAATTTGTGCTGTACTAACACGAACTTTGTTCAAACAAATATAAACACTTATGAAAAACAAACAAATAAAATTAACTTTCTAATAAAAACCAATAAAACGATCCTTTTTAATATGTTCTGCCAAACACCGCACAACCCACACAAATATTAAGAAAAATTGTAAACATAATATTAATATCAAAACAATATGTATTAAAATTTCCATAATAAAGTTGCGACTTAGGACACTCGATGCTTAAATGAGTCGCGAATTTTATGCGTCAAAGAGTAAAATTTTCATTTTTTGCTTGTACAGGAAGCATCCTTAAACTAATGGAGATATTCAAGCACTTATACTAGTATTTACTTATATCTTTTGACGTCTTCATCCGATTTGAAAAATTGTCACAATTTGTGCTGTACTAACACGAACTTTGTTCAAACAAATATAAACACTTATGAAAAACAAACAAATAAAAATAACTTTCTAATAAAAACCAATAAAACGAAACTTTTTTATATGTTCTGCCAAACACCGCACAACCCACACAAATTTCCAAAAAAAAAATATTGTCAAAATTATATTAATAACAAAATAAAACTTATTAAAATTTGCATAAAAATGTTGCGACTCAATACACTCTATGCAGAAATTAGTCGTCAATTTTATTGTTTAATTTTTTGCTTGCGGCGGAAGCCACCTTAAACTTATTAAGAAAAACAAGCACTTATACACGTTTTTACATATATCTTCTGAAGTTTTCATCCGATTTGAAAAATTGTCACAATTTGTGCTGTACTAACACAAACTTTGTTCAAACAAATATAAACATTTAATAAAAACAAACAAATAAAATTAACTTTCTAATAAAAACCAATAAAACGAGCCTTTTTTATATGTTCTGCCAAACACAGCACAGCTCATACAAATTTACAAAAAAAAAAATATATATTGTGAAAATTATATTAATAACAAAATAAAATTTATTAAAATTTGCATCAAAAAGTTGCGACTCAATACACTCGATACTGAAATTAGTCGTCAATTTTATTGTCTAATATTTTGCTTGTAGCGAAAGCAACCTTAAACTAATGGAGGTTTTCAAGCACTTATACTAGTATTTACTTGTATCTTTTGAAGTCTTCATCCGATTTAAAAAATTGTCACAATTTGTGCTGTGCTAACACGAACTTTGTTCAAACTAATATAAACACTTATGAAAAACAAACAAAAAAAATTAACTTTGTAATAAAAACCAATATAACGAGCCTTTTTATATGTTCTGCCAAACACCGCACAACTCATACAAATTTACAAAAAAAAAAAAATATTGTGAAAATTATATTAATAACAAAATAAAATTTATTAAATTTTGCATAAAAAAGTTGCGACTCAATACACTCGATGCTCAAATTAGTCGTCAATTTTATTGTTTAATTTTTTGCATGGAGCGGAAGCCGCCTTAAACTAATTGAGAAATTCAAACACTTATACACGTTTTAACATATACATATCTTTTGAAGTTTTCATCCAATTCGAAAAATTGTCTCAATTTGCTGTACTATGACGAACTTTGCTCAAACAAATATAAATATTTATGAAAAACAAACACATAAAATAAACTTTCTAATAAAAACCAATAAAACGAGCCTTTTTTAAATGTTCTGCCAAACACCGCACAACTCACACAAACATTAAGAAAAATTGTAAACATAATATTAATATCAAAACAATATGTATTAAAATTTCCATAATAAAGTTGCGACTTAGGACACTCGATGCTTAAATGAGTCGCGAATTTTATGCGTCAAAGAGTAAAATTTTCATTTTTTGCTTGTACAGGAAGCAACCTTAAACTAATGGAGATATTCAAGCACTTATACTAGTATTTACTTATATCTTTTGAAGTCTTCATCCGATTTGAAAAATTGTCACAATTTGTGCTGTACTAACACGAACTTTGTTCAAACAAATATAAACACTTATGAAAAACAAACAAAAAAAATTAACTTTCTAATAAAAACCAATAAAACGATCCTTTTTTATATGTTCTGCCAAACACCGCACAACCCACACAAACATTAACAAAAATTGTAAACATAATATTAATATCAAAACAATATGTATTAAAATTTCCATAATAAAGTTGCGACTTAGGACACTCGATGCTTAAATGAGTCGCGAATTTTATGCGTCAAAGAGTAAAATTTTCATTTTTTGCTTGTACAGGAAGCAACCTTAAACTAATGGAGATATTCAAGCACTTATACTAGTATTTACTTATATCTTTTGATGTCTTCATCCGATTTGAAAAATTGTCACAGTTTGTGCTGTACTAACACGAACTTTGATCAAACAAATATTAACACTTATGAAAAACAAACAAAAAAAATTAACTTTGTAATAAAAACCAATAAAACGAGCCTTTTTTATATGTTCTGCCAAACACCGCACAACTAATACAAATTTACAAAAAAAAAAAAAAATATATTGAGAAAATTATATTAATAACAAAACAAAATCTATTAAAATTTGCATCAAAATGTTGCGACTCAATACACTCGATGCTGAAATTAGTACTAACTGTACTACTGTGCTGTACTAACACGAACTTTGTTCAAACAAATATAAACACTTATGAAAAACAAACAAAAAAAATTAACTTTCTAATAAAAACCAATAAAACGATCCTTTTTTATATGTTCTGCCAAACACCGCACAACCCACACAAACATTAAGAAAAATTGTAAACATAATATTAATATCAAAACAATATGTATTAAAATTTCCATAATAAAGTTGCGACTTAGGACACTCGATGTTTAAATGAGTCGCGAATTTTATGCGTCAAAGAGTAAAATTTTCATTTTTTGCTTGTACAGGAAGCAACCTTAAACTAATGGAGATATTCAAGCACTTATACTAGTATTTACTTATATCTTTTGATGTCTTCATCCGATTTGAAAAATTGTCACAATTTGTGCTGTACTAACACGAACTTTGTTCAAACAAATATAAACACTTATGAAAAACAAACAAAAAAAATTAATTAATTAAAATTAAAAACCAATAAAACGAGCCTTTTTTATATGTTCTGCCAAACACCGCACAACTAATACAAATTTACAAAAAAAAAAAAAAATATATTGAGAAAATTATATTAATAACAAAACAAAATCTATTAAAATTTGCATCAAAATGTTGCGACTCAATACACTCGATGCTGAAATTAGTCGTCAATTTTATTGTTTAATTTTTTGCTTGTGGCGGAAGCCACCTTAAATTTATTGAGAAATTCAAACACTTATACACGTTTTTACATATATCTTTTGAAGTTTTCATCCGATTTGAAAAATTGTCACAATTTGTGCTGTACTAACACGAACTTTGTTTAAACAAATATAAACACTTATGAAAAACAAACAAAAAAAGTTAACTTTGTAAAAAAACCAATAAAATGAACCTTTTTTATATGTTCGGCCAAACACCGCACAACTCACACATATTTCCAAAACAAAAAAATACTTGTTATAAGTTGCTCAAATTAGTCGTCAATTTTATTGTTTAATTTTTTGCTTGTGGCGGAAGCCACCTTAAACTAATTAAGAAATTCAAACACTTATACACGTTTTTACATATATCTTTCGAAGTTTTCATCCGATTTGAAAAATTGTCACAATTCGTGCTGTACTAACACGAACTTTGTTCAAACAAATATAAACACTTATGAAAAACAAACAAAAAAAATTAACCTTCTAATAAAAAACAATAAAACGATCCTTTTTTATATGTTCTGCCAAACACCGCACAACCCACACAAACATTAAGAAAATTGTAAACATAATATTAATATCAAAACAATATGTATTAAAATTTCCATAATAAAGTTGCGACTTAGGACACTCGATGCTTAAATGAGTCGCGAATTTTATGCGTCAAAGAGTAAAATTTTCATTTTTTGCTTGTACAGGAAGCAACCTTAAACTAATGGAGATATTCAAGAACTTATACTAGTATTTACTTATATCTTTTGATGTCTTCATCCGATTTGAAAAATTGTCACAATTTGTGCTGTATATACACGAACTTTGTTCAAACAAATATAAACACTTATGAAAAGCAAACAAAAAAAATTAACTTTGTAATAAAAACCAATAAAACGAGCCTTTTTTATATGTTCTGCCAAACTCCGCACAACTAATACAAATTTACAAAAAAAAAAAAAAATATATTGAGAAAATTATATTAATAACAAAACAAAATCTATTAAAATTTGCATCAAAATGTTGCGACTCAATACACTCGATGCTGAAATTAGTCGTCAATTTTGTTGTTTAATTTTTTGCTTGTGGCGGAAGCCACCTTAAATTTATTAAGAAATTCAAACACTTATACACGTTTTTACATATATCTTTTGAAGTTTTCATCCGATTTGAAAAATTGTCACAATTTGTGCTGTACTAACACAAACTAACAAACAAATAAAATTAACTTTCTAATAAAAACCAATAAAACGAGCCTTTTTTATATGTTCTGCCAAACACCGCACAACTCACACATATTTCCAAAACAAAAAAATACTTGTTATAAGTTGCTCAAATTAGTCGTCAATTTTATTGTTTAATTTTTTGCTTGTGGCGGAAGCCACCTTAAACTAATTAAGAAATTCAAACACTTATACACGTTTTTACATATATCTTTCGAAGTTTTCATCCGATTTGAAAAATTGTCACAATTCGTGCTGTACTAACACGAACTTTGTTCAAACAAATATAAACACTTATGAAAAACAAACAAAAAAAATTAACTTTGTAATAAAAACCAATAAAACGAGCCTTTTTTATATGTTCTGCCAAACACCGCACAAGTCACACAAATTTAAAAAAAAAAAAAAATATATTGAGAAAATTATATTAATAACAAAATAAAATTTATTAAAATTTGCATCAAAAAGTTGCGACTCGATACTGAAATTAGTCGTCAATTTTATTGTCTAATATTTTGCTTGTAGCGGAAGCCACCTTAAACTAATTAAGAAATTCAAGCACTTATACACGTTTTTACATATATCTTCTGAAGTTTTCATCCGATTTGAAAAATTGTCACAATTTGTGCTGTACTAACACAAACTTTGTTCAAACAAATATAAACATTTAAGAAAAACAAACAAATAAAATTAACTTTCTAATAAAAACCAATAAAACGAGCCTTTTTTATATGTTCTGCCAAACACCGCACAGCTCATACAAATTTACAAAAAAAAAATATATATTGTGAAAATTATATTAATAACAAAATAAAATTTATTAAAATTTGCATCAAAAAGTTGCGACTCAATACACTCGATGCTGAAATTAGTCGTCAATTTTATTGTTTAATTTTTTGCTTGTGGCGGAAGCCACCTTAAACTAATTAAGAAATTCAAACACTTATACATACTTATACTTATACCGATTTGAAAAATTGTCACAATTTGTGCTGTTCTAACACGAACTTTGTTCAAACAAATATAAACACTTATGAAAAACAAACAAAAAAAATTAACTTTGTAATAAAAACCAATAAAACGAGCCTTTTTTATATGTTCTGCCAAACACCGCATAACTCACACAAATTTACAAAAAAAAAAAAATATATTGAGAAAATTATATTAATAACAAAATAAAATTTATTAAAATTTGCATCAAAAAGTTGCGACTCGATACTGAAATTAGTCGTCAATTTTATTGTCTAATATTTTGCTTGTAGCGGAAGCCACCTTAAACTAATTAAGAAATTTAAACACTTATACACGTTTTGACATATATCTTTTGAAGTTTTCATCCGATTTGAAAAATTGTCACAATTTGTGCTGTACTAACACGAACTTTGTTCAAACAAATATAAACACTTATGAAAAACAAACAAAAAAAATTAACTTTGTAATAAAAACCAATAAAACGAGCCTTTTTTATATGTTCTGCCAAACACCGCACAACTCACACAAATTTAAAAAAAAAAAAAATATATTGAGAAAATTATATTAATAACAAAATAAAATTTATTAAAATTTGCATCAAAAAGTTGCGACTCGATACTGAAATTAGTCGTCAATTTTATTGTCTAATATTTTGCTTGTAGCGGAAGCCACCTTAAACTAATTAAGAAATTCAAACACTTATACACGTTTTGACATATATCTTTTGAAGTTTTCATCCGATTTGAAAAATTGTCACAATTCGTGCTGTTCTAACACGAACTTTGTTCAAACAAATATAAACACTTATGAAAAACAAACAAAAAAAATTAACCTTCTAATAAAAAACAATAAAACGATCCTTTTTTATATGTTCTGCCAAACATCGCACAACCCACACAAACATTAAGAAAATTGTAAACATAATATTAATATCAAAACAATATGTATTAAAATTTCCATAATAAAGTTGCGACTTAGGACACTCGATGCTTAAATGAGTCGCGAAATTTATGCGTCAAAGAGTAAAATTTTCATTTTTTGCTTGTACAGGAAGCAACCTTAAACTAATGGAGATATTCAAGAACTTATACTAGTATTTACTTATATCTTTTGATGTCTTCATCCGATTTGAAAAATTGTCACAATTTGTGCTGTACTAACACGAACTTTGTTCAAACAAATATAAACACTTATGAAAAGCAAACAAAAAAAATTAACTTTGTAATAAAAACCAATAAAACGAGCCTTTTTTATATGTTCTGCCAAACTCCGCACAACTAATACAAATTTACCAAAAAAAAAAAAAATATATTGAGAAAATTATATTAATAACAAAACAAAATCTATTAAAATTTGCATCAAAATGTTGCTACTCAATACACTCGATGCTGAAATTAGTCGTCAATTTTATTGTTTAATTTTTTGCTTGTGGCGGAAGCCACCTTAAATTTATTAAGAAATTCAAACACTTATACACGTTTTTACATATATCTTTTGAAGTTTTCATCCGATTTGAAAAATTGTCACAATTTGTGCTGTACTAACACAAACTTTGTTGAAACAAATATAAACATTTAGGAAAAACAAACAAATAAAATTAACTTTCTAATAAAAACCAATAAAACGAGCCTTTTTTATATGTTCTGCCAAACACCGCACAACTCACACAAATTTCCAAAACAAAAAAATACTGTGAAAATTATATTAATGAAAATTTATTAAAATTTGCATAAAAAAGTTGCTCAAATTAGTCGTCAATTTTATTGTTTAATTTTTTGCTTGTGGCGGAAGCCACCTTAAACTAATTAAGAAATTCAAACACTTATACATACTTATACTTATACTTATACCGATTTGAAAAATTGTCACAATTTGTGCTGTACTAACACGAACTTTGTTCAAACAAATATAAACACTTATGAAAAACAAACAAAAAAAATTAACTTTGTAATAAAAACCAATAAAACGAGCCTTTTTTATATGTTCTGCCAAACACCGCACAACTCACACAAATTTACAAAAAAAAAAAATATATTGAGAAAATTATATTAATAACAAAATAAAATTTATTAAAATTTGCATCAAAAAGTTGCGACTCGATACTGAAATTAGTCGTCAATTTTATTGTCTAATATTTTGCTTGTAGCGGAAGCCACCTTAAACTAATTAAGAAATTCAAACACTTATACACGTTTTGACATATATCTTTTGAAGTTTTCATCCGATTTGAAAAATTGTCACAATTTGTGCTGTACTAACACGAACTTTGTTCAAACAAATATAAACACTTATGAAAAACAAACAAAAAAAATTAACTTTGTAATAAAAACCAATAAAACGAGCCTTTTTTATATGTTCTGCCAAACACCGCACAACTCACACAAATTAAAAAAAAAAAAAAATATATTGAGAAAATTATATTAATAACAAAATAAAATTTATTAAAATTTGCATCAAAAAGTTGCGACTCGATACTGAAATTAGTCGTCAATTTTATTGTCTAATATTTTGCTTGTAGCGGAAGCCACCTTAAACTAATTAAGAAATTCAAACACTTATACACGTTTTGACATATATCTTTTGAAGTTTTCATCCGATTTGAAAAATTGTCACAATTTGTGCTGTACTAACACGAACTTTGTTCAAACAAATATAAACACTTATGAAAAACAAACAAAAAAAAATAACTTTCTAATAAAAAACAATAAAACGAGCCTTTTTATATGTTCTGCCAAACACCGCACAGCTCATACAAATTTACAAAAAAAAAAAATATATTGAGAAAATTATATTAATAACAAAATAAAATTTATTAAAATTTGCATCAAAAAGTTGCGACTCGATACTGAAATTAGTCGTCAATTTTATTGTCTAATATTTTGCTTGTAGCGGAAGCCACCTTAAACTAATTAAGAAATTCAAACACTTATACACGTTTTGACATATATCTTTTGAAGTTTTCATCCGATTTGAAAAATTGTCACAATTTGTGCTGTACTAACACGAACTTTGTTCAAACAAATATAAACACTTATGAAAAACAAACAAAAAAAATTAACTTTCTAATAAAAACCAATAAAACGAGCCTTTTTTATATGTTCTGCCAAACACCGCACAACTCACACAAATTAAAAAAAATAAAAAATATATTGTGAAAATTATATTAATAACAAAATAAAATTTATTAAAATTTGCATCAAAAAGTTGCGACTCGATACTGAAATTAGTCGTCAATTTTATTGTCTAATATTTTGCTTGTAGCGGAAGCCACCTTAAACTAATTAAGAAATTCAAGCACTTATACACGTTTTTACATATATCTTCTGAAGTTTTCATCCGATTTGAAAAATTGTCACAATTTGTGCTGTACTAACACAAACTTTGTTCAAACAAATATAAACATTTAAGAAAAACAAACAAATAAAATTAACTTTCTAATAAAAACCAATAAAACGAGCCTTTTTTATATGTTCTGCCAAACACCGCACAGCTCATACAAATTTACAAAAAAAAAATATATATTGTGAAAATTATATTAATAACAAAATAAAATTTATTAAAATTTGCATCAAAAAGTTGCGACTCAATACACTCGATGCTCAAATTAGTCGTCAATTTTATTGTTTAATTTTTTGCTTGGAGCGGAAGCCACCTTAAACTAATTGAGAATTTCAAACACTTATACACGTTTTAACATATACATATCTTTTGAAATTTTCATCCAATTTGAAAAATTGTCTCAATTTGCTGTACTATGACGAACTTTGCTCAAACAAATATAAATATTTATGAAAAACAAACACATAAAATTAACTTTCTAATAAAAACCAATGAGACGAGCCTTTTTTATATGTTCTGCCAAACACCGCACAACTCACACAAATTTCCAAAACAAAAAAATACTGTGAAAATTATATTAATAACAAAACAAAATCTATTAAAATTTGCATCAAAATGTTGCGACTCAATACACTCGATGCTGAAATTAGTCGTCAATTTTATTGTTTAATTTTTTGCTTGTGGCGGAAGCCACCTTAAACTAATTAAGAAATTCAAACACTTATACATACTTATACTTATACTTATACCGATTTGAAAAATTGTCACAATTTGTGCTGTACTAACACGAACTTTGTTTAAACAAATATAAACACTTATGAAAAACAAACAAAAAAAATTAACTTTGTAATAAAAACCAATAAAACGAGCCTTTTTTATATGTTCTGCCAAACACCGCACAACTCACACAAATTTACAAAAAAAAAAAAATATATTGAGAAAATTATATTAATAACAAAATAAAATTTATTAAAATTTGCATCAAAAAGTTGCGACTCGATACTGAAATTAGTCGTCAATTTTATTGTCTAATATTTTGCTTGTAGCGGAAGCCACCTTAAACTAATTAAGAAATTCAAACACTTATACACGTTTTGACATATATCTTTTGAAGTTTTCATCCGATTTGAAAAATTGTCACAATTTGTGCTGTACTAACACGAACTTTGTTCAAACAAATATAAACACTTATGAAAAACAAACAAAAAAAATTAACTTTGTAATAAAAACCAATAAAACGAGCCTTTTTTATATGTTCTGCCAAACACCGCACAACTCACACAAATTTAAAAAAAAAAAAAATATATTGTGAAAATTATATTTATAACAAAATAAAATTTATTAAAATTTGCATCAAAAAGTTGCGACTCGATACTGAAATTAGTCGTCAATTTTATTGTCTAATATTTTGCTTGTAGCGGAAGCCACCTTAAACTAATTAAGAAATTCAAACACTTATACACGTTTTGACATATATCTTTTGAAGTTTTCATCCGATTTGAAAAATTGTCACAATTCGTGCTGTTCTAACACGAACTTTGTTCAAACAAATATAAACACTTATGAAAAACAAACAAAAAAAATTAACCTTCTAATAAAAAACAATAAAACGATCCTTTTTTATATGTTCTGCCAAACATCGCACAACCCACACAAACATTAAGAAAATTGTAAACATAATATTAATATCAAAACAATATGTATTAAAATTTCCATAATAAAGTTGCGACTTAGGACACTCGATGCTTAAATGAGTCGCGAATTTTATGCGTCAAAGAGTAAAATTTTCATTTTTTGCTTGTACAGGAAGCAACCTTAAACTAATGGAGATATTCAAGAACTTATACTAGTATTTACTTATATCTTTTGATGTCTTCATCCGATTTGAAAAATTGTCACAATTTGTGCTGTACTAACACGAACTTTGTTCAAACAAATATAAACACTTATGAAAAGCAAACAAAAAAAATTAACTTTGTAATAAAAACCAATAAAACGAGCCTTTTTTATATGTTCTGCCAAACTCCGCACAACTAATACAAATTTACAAAAAAAAAAAAAAATATATTGAGAAAATTATATTAATAACAAAACAAAATCTATTAAAATTTGCATCAAAATGTTGCGACTCAATACACTCGATGCTGAAATTAGTCGTCAATTTTATTGTTTAATTTTTTGCTTGTGGCGGAAGCCACCTTAAATTTATTAAGAAATTCAAACACTTATACACGTTTTTACATATATCTTTTGAAGTTTTCATCCGATTTGAAAAATTGTCACAATTTGTGCTGTACTAACACAAACTTTGTTGAAACAAATATAAACATTTAGGAAAAACAAACAAATAAAATTAACTTTCTAATAAAAACCAATAAAACGAGCCTTTTTTATATGTTCTGCCAAACACCGCACAACTCACACAAATTTCCAAAACAAAAAAATACTGTGAAAATTATATTAATGAAAATTTATTAAAATTTGCATAAAAAAGTTGCTCAAATTAGTCGTCAATTTTATTGTTTAATTTTTTGCTTGTGGCGGAAGCCACCTTAAACTAATTAAGAAATTCAAACACTTATACACGTTTTTACATATATCTTTCGAAGTTTTCATCCGTTTTGAAAAATTGTCACAATTTGTGCTGTACTAACACAAACTTTGTTGAAACAAATATAAACATTTAGGAAAAACAAACAAATAAAATTAACTTTGTAATAAAAACCAATAAAACGAGCCTTTTTTATATGTTCTGCCAAACACCGCACAACTCACACAAATTTCCAAAACAAAAAAATACTGTGAAAATTATATTAATAACAAAACAAAATCTATTAAAATTTGCATCAAAATGTTGCGACTCAATACACTCGATGCTGAAATTAGTCGTCAATTTTATTGTTTAATTTTTTGCTTGGAGCGGAAGCCACCTTAAACTAATTGAGAATTTCAAACACTTATACACGTTTTAACATATAAATATCTTTTGAAATTTTCATCCAATTTGAAAAATTGTCTCAATTTGCTGTACTATGACGAACTTTGCTCAAACAAATATAAATATTTATGAAAAACAAACACATAAAATTAACTTTCTAATAAAATAATATTAATAACAAAATAAAATTTATTAAAATTTGCATCAAAAAGTTGCGACTCGATACTGAAATTAGTCGTCAATTTTATTGTCTAATATTTTGCTTGTAGCGGAAGCCACCTTAAACTAATTAAGAAATTCAAGCACTTATACACGTTTTTACATATATCTTCTGAAGTTTTCATCCGATTTGAAAAATTGTCACAATTTGTGCTGTACTAACACAAACTTTGTTCAAACAAATATAAACATTTAAGAAAAACAAACAAATAAAATTAACTTTCTAATAAAAACCAATAAAACGAGCCTTTTTTATATGTTCTGCCAAACACCACACAGCTCATACAAATTTACAAAAAAAAAATATATATTGTGAAAATTATATTAATAACAAAATAAAATTTATTAAAATTTGCATCAAAAAGTTGCGACTCAATACACTCGATGCTCAAATTAGTCGTCAATTTTATTGTTTAATTTTTTGCTTGGAGCGGAAGCCACCTTAAACTAATTGAGAATTTCAAACACTTATACACGTTTTAACATATACATATCTTTTGAAATTTTCATCCAATTTGAAAAATTGTCTCAATTTGCTGTACTATGACGAACTTTGCTCAAACAAATATAAATATTTATGAAAAACAAACACATAAAATTAACTTTCTAATAAAAACCAATGAAACGAGCCTTTTTTATATGTTCTGCCAAACACCGCACAACTCACACAAATTTCCAAAACAAAAAAATACTGTGAAAATTATATTAATAACAAAACAAAATCTATTAAAATTTGCATCAAAATGTTGCGACTCAATACACTCGATGCTGAAATTAGTCGTCAATTTTATTGTTTAATTTTTTGCTTGTGGCGGAAGCCACCTTAAACTAATTAAGAAATTCAAACACTTATACATACTTATACTTATACTTATACCGATTTGAAAAATTGTCACAATTTGTGCTGTACTAACACGAACTTTGTTCAAACAAATATAAACACTTATGAAAAACAAACAAAAAAAATTAACTTTGTAATAAAAACCAATAAAACGAGCCTTTTTTATATGTTCTGCCAAACACCGCACAACTCACACAAATTTACAAAAAAAAAAAATATATTGAGAAAATTATATTAATAACAAAATAAAATTTATTAAAATTTGCATCAAAAAGTTGCGACTCGATACTGAAATTAGTCGTCAATTTTATTGTCTAATATTTTGCTTGTAGCGGAAGCCACCTTAAACTAATTAAGAAATTCAAACACTTATACACGTTTTGACATATATCTTTTGAAGTTTTCATCCGATTTGAAAAATAGTCACAATTCGTGCTGTTCTAACACGAACTTTGTTCAAACAAATATAAACACTTATGAAAAACAAACAAAAAAAATTAACCTTCTAATAAAAAACAATAAAACGATCCTTTTTTATATGTTCTGCCAAACATCGCACAACCCACACAAACATTAAGAAAATTGTAAACATAATATTAATATCAAAACAATATGTATTAAAATTTCCATAATAAAGTTGCGACTTAGGACACTCGATGCTTAAATGAGTCGCGAATTTTATGCGTCAAAGAGTAAAATTTTCATTTTTTGCTTGTACAGGAAGCAACCTTAAACTAATGGAGATATTCAAGAACTTATACTAGTATTTACTTATATCTTTTGATGTCTTCATCCGATTTGAAAAATTGTCACAATTTGTGCTGTACTAACACGAACTTTGTTCAAACAAATATAAACACTTATGAAAAGCAAACAAAAAAAATTAACTTTGTAATAAAAACCAATAAAACGAGCCTTTTTTATATGTTCTGCCAAACTCCGCACAACTAATACAAATTTACAAAAAAAAAAAAAAATATATTGAGAAAATTATATTAATAACAAAACAAAATCTATTAAAATTTGCATCAAAATGTTGCGACTCAATACACTCGATGCTGAAATTAGTCGTCAATTTTATTGTTTAATTTTTTGCTTGTGGCGGAAGCCACCTTAAATTTATTAAGAAATTCAAACACTTATACACGTTTTTACATATATCTTTTGAAGTTTTCATCCGATTTGAAAAATTGTCACAATTTGTGCTGTACTAACACAAACTTTGTTGAAACAAATATAAACATTTAGGAAAAACAAACAAATAAAATTAACTTTCTAATAAAAACCAATAAAACGAGCCTTTTTTATATGTTCTGCCAAACACCGCACAACTCACACAAATTTCCAAAACAAAAAAATACTGTGAAAATTATATTAATGAAAATTTATTAAAATTTGCATAAAAAAGTTGCTCAAATTAGTCGTCAATTTTATTGTTTAATTTTTTGCTTGTGGCGGAAGCCACCTTAAACTAATTAAGAAATTCAAACACTTATACACGTTTTTACATATATCTTTCGAAGTTTTCATCCGTTTTGAAAAATTGTCACAATTTGTGCTGTACTAACACAAACTTTGTTGAAACAAATATAAACATTTAGGAAAAACAAACAAATAAAATTAACTTTGTAATAAAAACCAATAAAACGAGCCTTTTTTATATGTTCTGCCAAACACCGCACAACTCACACAAATTTCCAAAACAAAAAAATACTGTGAAAATTATATTAATAACAAAACAAAATCTATTAAAATTTGCATCAAAATGTTGCGACTCAATACACTCGATGCTGAAATTAGTCGTCAATTTTATTGTTTAATTTTTTGCTTGGAGCGGAAGCCACCTTAAACTAATTGAGAATTTCAAACACTTATACACGTTTTAACATATACATATCTTTTGAAATTTTCATCCAATTTGAAAAATTGTCTCAATTTGCTGTACTATGACGAACTTTGCTCAAACAAATATAAATATTTATGAAAAACAAACACATAAAATTAACTTTCTAATAAAAACCAATGAAACGAGCCTTTTTTATATGTTCTGCCAAACACCGCACAACTCACACAAATTTCCAAAACAAAAAAATACTGTGAAAATTATATTAATAACAAAACAAAATCTATTAAAATTTGCATCAAAATGTTGCGACTCAATACACTCGATGCTGAAATTAGTCGTCAATTTTATTGTTTAATTTTTTGCTTGTGGCGGAAGCCACCTTAAACTAATTAAGAAATTCAAACACTTATACATACTTATACTTATACTTATACCGATTTGAAAAATTGTCACAATTTGTGCTGTACTAACACGAACTTTGTTCAAACAAATATAAACACTTATGAAAAACAAACAAAAAAAATTAACTTTGTAATAAAAACCAATAAAACGAGCCTTTTTTATATGTTCTGCCAAACACCGCACAACTCACACAAATTTACAAAAAAAAAAAAATATATTGAGAAAATTATATTAATAACAAAATAAAATTTATTAAAATTTGCATCAAAAAGTTGCGACTCGATACTGAAATTAGTCGTCAATTTTATTGTCTAATATTTTGCTTGTAGCGGAAGCCACCTTAAACTAATTAAGAAATTCAAACACTTATACACGTTTTGACATATATCTTTTGAAGTTTTCATCCGATTTGAAAAATTGTCACAATTTGTGCTGTACTAACACGAACTTTGTTCAAACAAATATAAACACTTATGAAAAACAAACAAAAAAAATTAACTTTGTAATAAAAACCAATAAAACGAGCCTTTTTTATATGTTCTGCCAAACACCGCACAACTCACACAAATTTAAAAAAAAAAAAAATATATTGAGAAAATTATATTAATAACAAAATAAAATTTATTAAAATTTGCATCAAAAAGTTGCGACTCGATACTGAAATTAGTCGTCAATTTTATTGTCTAATATTTTGCTTGTAGCGGAAGCCACCTTAAACTAATTAAGAAATTCAAACACTTATACACGTTTTGATATATATCTTTTGAAGTTTTCATCCGATTTGAAAAATTGTCACAATTTGTGCTGTACTAACACGAACTTTGTTCAAACAAATATAAACACTTATGAAAAACAAACAAAAAAAATTAACTTTCTAATAAAAAACAATAAAACGAGCCTTTTTATATGTTCTGCCAAACACCGCACAGCTCATACAAATTTACAAAAAAAAAATATATATTGTGAAAATTATATTAATAACAAAATAAAATTTATTAAAATTTGCATCAAAAAGTTGCGACTCGATACTGAAATTAGTCGTCAATTTTATTGTCTAATATTTTGCTTGTAGCGGAAGCAACCTTAAACTAATTAAGAAATTCAAACACTTATACACGTTTTGACATATATCTTTTGTAGTTTTCATCCGATTTGAAAAATTGTCACAATTTGTGCTGTACTAACACGAACTTTGTTCAAACAAATATAAACACTTATGAAAAACAAACAAATAAAATTAACTTTCTAATAAAAACCAATAAAACGAGACTTTTTTATATGTTCTGCCAATCACCGCACAACCCACACAAATTTCCAACAAAAAAAATATTGTGAAATTATATTAATAACAAAACAAAATCTATTAAAATTTGCATCAAAATGTTGCGACTCAATACACTCGATGCTGAAATTAGTCGTCAATTTTATTGTTTAATTTTTTGCTTGGAGCGGAAGCCACCTTAAACTAATTGAGAAATTCAAACACTTATACACGTTTTAACATATACATATCTTTTGAAGTTTTCATCCAATTCGAAAAATTGTCTCAATTTGCTGTACTATGACGAACTTTGCTCAAACAAATATAAATATTTATGAAAAACAAACACATAAAATAAACTTTCTAATAAAAACCAATAAAACGAGACTTTTTTATATGTTCTGCCAAACACCGCACAACTCACACAAATTTCCAAAACAAAAATATTGTGAAAATTATATTAATAACAAAACAAAATCTATTAAAATTTGCATCAAAATGTTGCGACTCAATACACTCGATGCTGAAATTAGTCGTCAATTTTATTGTTTAATTTTTTGCTTGTGGCGGAAGCCACCTTAAACTAATTAAGAAATTCAAACACTTATACACGTTTTTACATATATCTTTTGAAGTTTTCATCCGATTTGAAAAATTGTCACAATTTGTGCTGTACTAACACAAACTTTGTTGAAACAAATATAAACATTTAAGAAAAACAAACAAATAAAATTAACTTTCTAATAAAAACCAATAAAACGATCCTTTTTTTATATGTTCTGCCAAACACCGCACAACCCACACAAACATTAAGAAAAATTGTAAATATAATATTAATATCAAAACAATATGTATTAAAAATTCCATAATAAAGTTGCGACTTGGGACACTCGATGCTTAAATGTGTTATGTCCACAGTATTAGAGACTTATGTTTTAGTCAATCCTCCTGTGGTCTACTAGCATAGAGCCAAACTTGCTCACCCATCTACAAATCCCATTACCTACCAGATGGACCAAAGGCTGATGTCTACCTAGGGGTGAGTAAATCCTCTACGCTAGCAGATATGAGCTTATGTTGTTGGGGGATGCAGTCGGGACCTTGCACTACAGCTAGCAAAAACAGTGGTTGGGGGGGCTTCGTTGACCCATCCGACCACCAACACCCATAAAACATAAAAACATAAAGTCCCGCATAATAAAAAAAAATATACAAAATACAGCAACTAACGAATAGATAGGAAAAATTTGAAAAGAAAGTCAACAGAATTAATTGAAAAAAAAAAAAAAACTGGCTAAGATTTTATAGCCGCTACGCTCTTACCCACCCTACCATGATTTTTCGTTGCGTACCATTTAGTGAAAAATCCCTAAAAGAGGCTGCTTTACCTAACTTACCCTTTTAGCGACATATGCATTTCATTTTGGCATGTTTCTATAATTACCTTTTTCTTATCTGTTTGATGTCATTGAACTCCATCCAAAAAATAGAAAAAATAGCAAATTTTCCCAAAAATTTGTATATGCGCGGATGCGCGAAGGTTTTATATAGTGTCGCTGGGACTTCAAATAAAATTTATTTACTGGATGTGTAGGATTAACAAGAAAAAACTAAAACGTGCATGTGTTTAAACATAAAAAGTTAGATAAACTATTACCAAGTGGCAGCATCCAACTGCTCTCTAGGAAGGTTCGAATAGAAAAGATCGGACAAACGGAAAACTACGAGGCCATGACCTCGGCTAAGCTACTTAACAGCCCTAAACTTATTAACATTGGCTTATGTCAAGTGAGTGTCAAAGTGACAGTTCACTTTCGTCGTAAAAGTGCTTTCTTTCATTAGTGGTGGTTGTCTCGGCTAAATTAAAGCTGTTAAAATTTACAATTAAGTACTAAATAATATATCTTATTTTACTTAAGTTAAATTATCTCTTATTTCTTTTTAGGTTAATTAACAAAAATACAATATTTATATTGCTTAAATTTTTGTTTCATATTGTTAATCTAAAAATAATCTTAAAAAACAAAAAATATATATCATAGGAGAATTCTATTAGGCCTTTCCAAAATTTTATTTTAACATTTTGGCTCAGTAACTGTACTCTACATACTGGATAATTCTTAAATTCTTAATGCAAAGAATTAGACTGAAAAAAGGAAGTTACAGACGAATATCTTTTGCATGATATGTACCTATTAATTTACCTTGCAAATTCTCAAGCACATAAAACGAATTCCCTAGCTTTTCCCGCACTCTAGATTTAATCCAAGCTGGACTAAGCTTTGCATTAAAATTTTTCACAAAACTACTTTGCGAAAAATTACGCCTGAAAACTTCTTGACCTACTTTAAACTGAATCTCTCTCGTCCTCAAATTGTATTGACGAGCCGTTTGCTCATAGGCTTTAGTAATATTTTCACGTAATTCTTTTCGTAATAATTTCAGCTGGTCATCTCTATTAAGGTTACACACGGACTCATCCAACAAATTTAGCCGCTGTAGAAGATTGTAATGCGAACCATGGGTCGCCATATCAAAGCCAAATAAAGCATGATAAGGTGAAACTTGTGTACTTTGATGAACAGAATTTCTCAATGCACAACTAATAGCATCTATATGTTGGTCCCATTCCCGATGATCCTCTTGCAAATACGCACGAATTGCAGCAATTAATGATCTATTTACTCTTTCTGACGCATTGCTTTGCGGTGAATATAGAGCAGTATAAACATGTTTAATGCCTAAAGATGTTATCCAAGCATTAAAACTGCTAGCCTTAAATTGTGCACCATTATCGCTAACGATAATTTCTGGCACTCCATAAGTAAAGAAAATTTCTTTTTGCAAAAATTCTTGTATATGATTGGACGTAAATTTTTTTAAAGGGCATAGCCAATGGAATTTAGAACAATGATCCAATACAATTAAAAGACCTATATGACCTCGCTTACTTCGTGGATACGGTCCAAGCAGATCTACATATAACCTTTGAAAAGGTCTCATAGACACAGCTTGTTTTCCCATAGGGGGTTTTAAAGATATATTCGGAGCTTTTGTGGTCTTGCAGACTTCACAGGCCCGAACATAATTACGAACATCCGTAACCATTCCTGGCCAATAAAATTTGCGACGAAGAAGCTCTAACGTTTTCGCCATTCCTCCGTGTGCTGAAACAACAGAGTCATGCGCTCGTTTTATTAAATCTATCGTCAAATTCTGTGGAATCCATAACTTCCACATAAATTGTTTAGCAATTTCCGTTCCATCATCATGTTTTGTCCTAATATACACAAAACTATCAACGATACGTATGTCTGGATATTTTGCCTCATTTTCCGCAATCTTTGTTCTCAGTATCTGATAATCTTCATCATTAAAACATGGCGAAGCTAAATCCACCTCTGGACCAACTACTTCCAATGCACAAATCTCATCAGGATACATTCTAGACAACGCATCTGGAACTATATTTTCTTTTCCCTTGCGATGACTTACGGTTAACTTGTAACCTTGTAATCTCGTCGCCCATCTAGCAAGTCTACCTTTTAAATTTGCTTGTTTCATTAGCCAAACTAGACTAGAATGGTCCGTAATAACTTCAAACTCTTGGAGCTCTATGTAACAACGAAAACGTTCTATCGCCTCTAGCGCTGCTAAGCATTCACGTTCCGTAACAGAATAATTACGCTGAGCCGAATTGAGTTTTTTAGACATAAATGCCACTGGACGTTCTATACCATCCTCGGATATCTGAGCTAGAACAGCACCAATGCCATAATCACTTGCATCGCAGTGAACATAAAATTTCTTTTTAAAATCTGGATTTTGTAAAACTGGAGCAGAAGTTAATTTCTGTTTTAAGCTATCCATAGCTTGTTGTGCTGATTCGGTCCAAACGAATTTCTTTTTCGTGGACAAAAGATAGGCGCTGTAATCTCAGAATAATTTTCAATGAACCGACGATACCAACCTGCCAAGCCTAAGAATCCTCTAGCTTGTCTTAACATTTTTGGCGCTGGCCAAGCTAAAATAGCCTCTACTTTGCGAGGATTAGTGGCAATACCTCCCATGCCTATGACATAACCTAAGTAACGAACTTCAGTTACGCAAAATTTACTTTTTTCTAAGTTTAAAGTCAAATTAGCTTTACGGAATTGTTCTGACAGTCTTATCAAAACTGTTAAATGAGAATCAAAATCCTCTGAAACTACACACAAGTCATCTAAATAACCAAATACACAATACTTTAAGTTTGGGGGAATAATTTGATCCATGAGACGACACATGGTCTGAGGAGCATTACATAGACCAAAAGGCATTGTAACGAATTGATAAAGAGGTCGACCTGGTACTGTAAAAGCAGTTATTGCCTTTGACTTCTCTGACAGTCCAATCTGCCAATACGCATCCTTCAAATCAATTTTCGATATAAAATTTGCCTTAGGTAGCCTAGCGAAAATTCCCTCAATATTTGGAAGCGGATATGCATCCTTTTTAGTTACTTCGTTTATCTTTCGAGCATCTAGACACATCCTTAATTTTATGGGCTTAATAACCATATGGACTGGTGAACTCCATGAGCTGTTTGATTCCTCAATTACCTCTAATAATAACATCCGATCAATTTCCTGATACATCAGTTTCTCTACCGCTGGTGATACTGGATAATGACGTTGTTTAATCGGTTTCGCATCTCCAATGTCTATCTCATGTGTGATCAAAGTAGTTCGACCTAGTCCTTGCTTCTCAAAGCTTGGAAACAGTGAAATCACAGCATCGAGGCGTTTCCGCTGCTCATCAGTTAATGCACAAGCTTTCTCATCTGTTTCTAAAGAATTAGACACTGCCTTTGAAACTTCAAGTGACGAAATTTCACCAGGAGCTAAGTCAAATGCTTTCCAAAAGTCAGTTCCTAAAATAACATTTTTGCTTAAAGAAGGAACAACAAAAAATTGTATTTGCTTTGTTTTACCTTTATAAAATACATCGGCTAATATAGAACCTATCACCTTCTGCCTTTTTCCATCTGCAGTCGTTACTGACGATGAAAAACTTCTAAACTTTGAGAGCTTTGGCACCTCAATTTGAGCCAACGATCCACCAATACAGCTACAATTCGCACCTGAATCTAATAAGCCTTGCTCTTCAAAATCTAAGAACTTAACAGCTGCATAAAAACGACCATCATCGTTATCGCTTATTATTGCAGAAACTAATAATTGTTTGGTTTGTTTAACGTGTTTCCAAAAATCACGTATGCGTCGCGTAGAACGTTTAGAACTAGTAGAACACTTTGAACCTTGGTCTCTGAAAATTCTTGCTCTGACTTTCTTATAATTTCTTAAACGTTCTTTATAAGGGATAATAATTGACCGTTTCGGTACTTCATCTTTATTTTCATTCTGTTTAATTTGTTTACTATCAGCTACCTTTGCAGAAACAGTAGTTGGTGTTGGTACCACTTCAGGCAACTTTGGAGTATTTACTACAGCATTTAATTCCGGGCCATCCGATTGCTGTCGGCGGATGAACCCTTCCGTAGGTTTTCCGGCCTCTTTGCTAAGCAAATGCTACACTGTGGCTTGTATATATTTTTGGCACCACAGCCATAACAAAATATGCGACGTTCCTGTAAACACATATCCCAAGTGTGTCCTACCTCGTTACAGTTCCAGCATCGGAGTTTATTATTAACATAATTTAGAGCATTGACTGAAGCAATTGACTCTTCTGATTCTGATCTTTTCAATCCTTCATTGCTGCTGAGTTCCGCGACAACACGCCGAAATGGAGGTTTAGGTTTGCTACCTTTAAAGTCTGCTTCACTCATCAGATTCTCTCTCATCTGTACTAACTGACGCAAATGAGCCACAGAATGAACTGAAACATAAAGGAGCTCGTGACGAATTTCTGGCCTAAGATTACTTTTTAGTCGTTTGATAAAACGATGTTCTTCAAACGGAACTGATAAGCGAGAAACCATATCAATCATATCCTCATAAAATGAATCAAAACTTTCATGTTCTTTTTGTTTACGTGATCGAATTTCATCACGCAGAATATCTTCATCCTTACTATCTTTGTACTGGTACGTAATAGCTTCACAAAAAGGTTGCCATTCGATATGAACAACTTCCTTGCGATATCGCCAGTACCACTCTCTTGCTTTGCCTAACAACAGAATATGAAGGTTTTTGCAAAGAAGAGAAAAATTATTGCTTAAATAATCTTCAGTTAGTGCTCGAATTCTATATAAAAATTCTTGCACTGTTGGACCCTTAGGTGAAGCATCAAACCTAACTGACCAACTCTGCACAATCTGTGTCACCTTTTCAGGACTAAGAGACTGTCCAGAAAAAGCATAAGCCTCAGGCCGCGATGCTGGGCTGGAGACACCAGACGAAAAACGTGGCTGAGCTTGAATAGCTGGAATAGCTTGAGCCTGAGAAGCTACTGAATTTGAAGACAAATGTAAATTGGACAAACGCCTATCAATCAGAGTCTCGAGCTTTTCAAAAATCTTGTCATAATCAATTTCGAGATTTGGGGAAGGCTGAACTTTATGTCTATCACATTCTACACGGGAAAAACCTTGCTGACGGGATGGACGACCTCTTCTATTGGATCTTTGCCCTTGATTTCCCGAATCCATACGAGGATTGGCATTTCTATATCTATTCCCTGCGACTGGTTGTGAATTCTCAGTACCTGTTTGCACCGATTCTTCTTCTTGTGGATATTCTTTTGATTTGGACCTAGTATTATGCACCTTAGGTGTGGCCCCAGTATTTGATCTACCTGTTCTATCACTTTCTGAATTAATGAACCAAGACTTCAAATCTTTTGTATGGCATAGAGCCTTGCAAACATTGCACTCTTTTGCCGTATCAATGCATTCGGTAATACATGAGCGGTGAAAAACATGATTACATTTGGTAACAACTACGTCTTGTGATTCTTTTAAATTCTCATTACAAATAGAACATTTACCTTCGGGCACTGCTGAGCTTTTACTCTGCCCTGCTGAATTATCACGACTCCGTGTTACTGGCATTTCTATACAAATTATTATAAATTGTAGAAATGAAAACTAATTTATCAATAAACAACTGAACAATAAGATGTTTTATTTAAATCAATTTAAATAACTTTCTAAAATTTAATTTCTATATATTTTTTTTTTTTTTCTATATATAAGAAGGGTAAGAAAGGAAAGAGTATTTAAAATCTGTTGCTTTGGTCTCTTGTGCATAAAGACTTATTTTATTATTGAACCTTGTTGACAAGACTAAATAATAAATAAGACTTAGATGGTACATAATCACTTAATAAACTCTTATGTACAAAAGCAAAGAGTTATTTTTTTCAAAGTGGTATACTATTTGGTCAGAAGCCATAAAGTAAAATTCCAAACTCTGAATTTCAAAAACAAAACCTCACTCTGCTCATAGGAGCCTTTACAGTTAATCATGCTAAGTTATATAAAAGTAAATAATTTGAATAAAAAAACAAAAACTCGTTCACTGAATCCATACTATCGGCTGGTTCTTGGCGTAAACTGCCACAGAAATTCAGATTCCGTGTAGGTCTACTAGTTGACAAATAACTTATCAAAAAAAATAGTGAACGAAAACCATCAATTAGCCAAATGAAGAAACAGGCAATCGGTCGCAATTTCAGTCCTCGCTAAAATTTTCGAATTCCGCACCTATCATTTAACTTCTCAAATAATTATACGATAATTGATAAATAGGCGAAAATTTGATTGATGCTTTGAAATAAAAGAAAGTGTAGTAGGTATTTCGGTGCATTCCCAAAATTCCTAATTCAGCATCTTCAAATATCTCTAACAATCAAACAATGCAAAATTAAATAAATTAAAAGAAAAAAAAAATGAATTGAAATAAAGATATAGAGATGCAATTTCAAATTTGAGCTTATTGTCATATAGCTACCTATGCGCTTCTTTCTGATAGCAATCCTAAATAAAATTTCGGTCTACCTGATCGACAACGCAAAAGAAAACCAAAATAAACATTAAGGCTCAAACTGTTAAATGAAAAAAAAAGATAGAAAAAGAGAGGACTTTGAAGAAATATAGAGCTGGCTAGGCCTGCGAAAACACCTCGCAATTTTAAAATAGTGTTTTAATCCTATCTTATTAAAGTGATGTCTAATCACAAGCTTTATGCCAGGCCCCACACGTTGGGCGCCATTTTATGTTATGTCCACAGTAGTAGAGACTTACGTTTTAGTCAATCCTCCTGTGGTCTACTAGCATAGAGCCAAACTTGCTCACCCATCTACAAATCCCATTACCTACCAGATGGACCAAAGGCTGATGTCTACTTAGGGGTGAGTAAATCCTCTACGCTAGCAGATATGAGCTTATGTTGTTGGGGGATGCAGTCGGGACCTTGCACTACAGCTAGCAAAAACAGTGGTTGGGGGGGCTTCGTTGACCCATCCGACCACCAACACCCATAAAACATAAAAACATAAAGTCCCGCATAATAAAAAAAAATATACAAAATACAGCAACTAACGAATAGATAGGAAAAATTTGAAAAGAAAGTCAACAGAATTAATTGAAAAAAAAAAAAAAAACTGGCTAAGATTTTATAGCCGCTACGCTCTTACCCACCCTACCATGATTTTTCGTTGCGTACCATTTAGTGAAAAATCCCTAAAAGAAGGCTGCTTTACCTAACTTACCCTTTTAGCGACATATGCATTTCATTTTGGCATGTTTCTATAATTACCTTTTTCTTATCTGTTTGATGTCATTGAACTCCATCCAAAAAATAGAAAAAATAGCAAATTTTCCCAAAAATTTGTATATGCGCGGATGCGCGAAGGTTTTATATAGTGTCGCTGGGACTTCAAATAAAATTTATTTACTGGATGTGTAGGATTAATCTGGATTAACAAGAAAAAACTAAAACGTGCATGTGTTTAAACATAAAAAGTTAGATAAACTATTACCAAGTGGCAGCATCCAACTGCTCTCTAGGAAGGTTCGAATAGAAAAGATCGGACAAACGGAAAACTACGAGGCCATGACCTCGGCTAAGCTACTTAACAGCCCGAAACTTATTAACATTGGCTTATGTCAAGTGAGTGTCAAAGTGACAGTTCACTTTCGCCGTAAAAGTGCTTTCTTTCATTAGTGGTGGTTGTCTCGGCTAAATTAAAGCTGTTAAAATTTACAATTAAGTACTAAATAATATATCTTATTTTACTTAAGTTTAATTATCTCTTATTTCTTTTTAGGTTAATTAACAAAAAAAAAATATTTATATTGCTTAAATTTTTGTTTCATATTGTTATTAAAATCTAAAAATAATCTTAAAAAACAAAAAATATATATCATAGGAGAATTCTATTAGGCCTTTCCAAAATTTTATTTTAACATTTTGGCTCAGTAACTGTACTCTACAAATGAGTCGCGAATTTTATGCGTCAAAGAGTAAAATTTTCATTTTTTGCTAGTACAGGAAGCAACCTTAAACTAATGGAGATATTCAAGCACTTATACTAGTATTTACTTATATCTTTTGAAGTCTTCATCCGATTTGAAAAATTGTCACAATTTGTGCTGTACTAACACGAACTTTGTTCAAACAAATATAAACACTTATGAAAAACAAACACATAAAATAAACTTTCAAATAAAAACCAATAAAACGAGCCTTTTTTATATGTTCTGCCAAACACCGCACAACTCACACAAATTTCCAAAACAAAAAAATATTGTGAAAATTATATTAATAACAAAACAAAATCTATTAAAATTTGCATCAAAATGTTGCGACTCAATACACTCGATGCTGAAATTAGTCGTCAATTTTATTGTTTAATTTTTTGCTTGTGGCTGAAGCCACCTTAAACTAATTAAGAAATTCAAACACTTATACACGTTTTTACATATATCTTTTGAAGTTTTCATCCGATTTGAAAAATTGTCACAATTTGTGCTGTACTAACACGAACTTTGTTCAAACAAATATAAACACTTATGAAAAACAAACAAAACAAATTAACTTTGTAATAAAAACCAATATAACGAGCCTTTTTTATATGTTCTGCCAAACACCGCACAACCCACACAAACATTAACAAAAATTGTAAACATAATATTAATATCAAAACAATATGTATTAAAATTTCCATAATAAAGTTGCGACTTAGGACACTCGATGCTTAAATGAGTCGCGAATTTTATGCTTCAAAGACTAAAATTTTCATTTTTTGCTTGTACAGGAAGCAACCTTAAACTAATGGAGATATTCAAGCACTTATACTAGTATTTACTTATATCTTTTGAAGTCTTCATCCGATTTGAAAAATTGTCACAATTTGTGCTGTACTAACACGAACTTTGTTCAAACAAATATAAACACTTATGAAAAACAAACAAAAAAAATTAACTTTGTAATAAAAACCAATAAAACGAGCCTTTTTCATATGTTCTGCCAAACACCGCACAACTCATACAAATTTACAAAAAAAAAAAATATATTGAGAAAATTATATTAATAACAAAATAAAATTTATTAAAATTTGCATCAAAAAGCTGCGACTCGATACTGAAATTAGTCGTCAATTTTATTGTCTAATATTTTGCTTGTAGCGGAAGCCACCTTAAACTAATAAAGAAATTCAAGCACTCATACCAGTATTTACTTATATCTTTTGGAGTTTTCATCCGATTTGAAAAATTGTCTCAATTTGTGCTGTACTAACACGAACTTTGTTTAAACAAATATAAACACTTATGAAAAACAAACAAATAAAATTAACTTTCTTATAAAACGAGACTTTTTTATATGTTCTGCCAAACACCGCACAACCCACACAAATTTCCAAAAAAAAAAAATATTGTGAAAATTATATTAATAACAAAATAAAACTTATTAAAATTTGCATCAAAAGTTGCGACTCAATACACTCTATGCTGAAATTAGTCGTCAATTTTATTGTCTAATATTTTGCTTGTAGCGGAAGCCACCTTAAACTACTTAAGAAATTCAAACACTTATACACGTTTTTACATATACCTTTTGAAGTTTTCATCCGATTTGAAAAATTGTCACAATTTGTGCTGTACTAACACGAACTTTGTTCAAACAAATATAAACACTTATGAAAAACAAACAAATAAAATTAACTTTCTAATAAAAACCAATAAAACGAGACTTTTTTATATGTTCTGCCAAACACCGCACAACCCACACAAACGTTAACAAAAATTGTAAACATAATATTAATATCAAAACAATATGTATTAAAATTTCCATAATAAAGTTGCGACTTAGGAAACTCGATGCTTAAATTAGTCGCGAATTTTATGCGTCAAAGAGTAAAATTTTAATTTTTTGCTTGTACAGGAAGCAACCTTAAACTAATGGAGATATGCAAGCACTTATACTAGTATTTACTTATATCTTTTGAAGTCTTCAGCCGATTTGAAAAATTGTCACAATTTGTGCTGTACTAACATGAACTTTGTTCAAACAAATATAAACACTCGATGCTTAAATAAGTCGCGAATTTTATGCGCCAAAGAGTAAAATTTTCATTTTTTGCTTGTACAGGAAGCAACCTTAAACTAATGGAGATATTCAAGCACTTATACTAGTATTTACTTATATCTTTTGAAGTTTTCATCCAATTCGAAAAATTGTCTCAATTTGGTGTACTATGACGAACTTTGCTCAAACAAATATAAATATTTATGAAAAACAAACACATAAAATAAACTTTCTAATAAAAACCAATAAAACGAGCCTTTTTTATATGTTCTGCCAAACACCGCACAACTCACACAAATTTCCAAAACAAAAAAATATTGTGAAAATTATATTAATAACAAAACAAAATCTATTAAAATTTGCATCAAAATGTTGCGACTCAATACACTCGATGCTGAAATTAGTCGTCAATTTTATTGTTTAATTTTTTGCTTGTGGCGGATGCCACCTTAAACTAATTAAGAAATTCAAACACTTATACACGTTTTGACATATATCTTTTGAAGTTTTCATCCGATTTGAAAAATTGTCACTATTTGTGCTGTACTAACACGAACTTTGTTCAAACAAATATAAACACTTATGAAAAACAAACAAATAAAATTAACTTTCTAATAAAAACCAGTAAAACGATCCTTTTTTTATATGTTCTGCCAAACACCGCACAACCCACACAAACATTAAGAAAAATTGTAAATATAATATTAATATCAAAACAATATGTATTAAAATTTCCATAATAAAGTTGCGGCTTAGGACACTCGATGCTTAAATGAGTCGCGAATTTTATGCGTCAAAGAGTAAAATTTTCATTTTTTGCTAGGACAGGAAGCAACCTTAAACTAATGGAGATATTCAAGCACTTATACTAGTATTTACTTATATCTTTTGAAGTCTTCAACCGATTTGAAAAATTGTCACAATTTGTGCTGTACTAACACGAGCTTTGTTCAAACAAATATAAACACTTATGAAAAACAAACAAAAAAAATTAACTTTGTAATAAAAATCAATAAAACGAGCCTTTTTTATATGTTCTGCCAAACACCGCACAACTCATACAAATTTACAAAAAAATAAAATATATTGTGAAAATTATATTAATAACAAAATAAAATTTATTAAATTTTGCATAAAAAAGTTGCGACTCAATACACTCGATGCTCAAATTAGTCGTCAATTTTATTGTTTAATTTTTTGCTTGGAGCGGAAGCCACCTTAAACTAATTGAGAATTTCAAACACTTATACACGTTTTAACATATACATATCTTTTGAAATTTTCATCCAATTTGAAAAATTGTCTCAATTTGCTGTACTATGACGAACTTTGCTCAAACAAATATAAATATTTATGAAAAACAAACACATAAAATAAACTTTCTAATAAAAACCAATGAAACGAGCCTTTTTTATATGTTCTGCCAAACACCGCACAACTCACACAAATTTCCAAAACAAAAAAATACTGTGAAAATTATATTAATAACAAAACAAAATCTATTAAAATTTGCATCAAAATGTTGCGACTCAATACACTCGATGCTGAAATTAGTCGTCAATTTTATTATTTAATTTTTTGCTTGTGGCGGAAGCCACCTTAAACTAATTAAGAAATTCAAACACTTATACACGTTTTTACATATATCTTTTGCAGTTTTCATCCGAATTGAAAAATTGTCACAATTTGTGCTGTACTAACACAAACTTTGTTGAAACAAATATAAACATTTAAGAAAAACAAACAAATAAAATTAACTTTCTAATAAAAACCAATAAAACGAGCCTTTTTTATATGTTCTGCCAAACACCGCACAGCTCATACAAATTTACAAAAAAAAAATATATATTGTGAAAATTATATTAATAACAAAATAAAATCTATTAAAATTTGCATCAAAAAGTTGCTACTCAATACACTCGATGCTCAAATTAGTCGTCAATTTTATTGTTTAATTTTTTGCTTGGAGCGGAAGGAAGCCACCTTAAACTAATTGAGAAATTCAAACACTTATACACGTTTTAACATATATCTTTTGCAGTTTTCATCCGATTTGAAAAATTGTCACAATTTGTGCTGTACTAACACAAACTTTGTTGAAACAAATATAAACATTTAAGAAAAACAAACAAATAAAATTAACTTTCTAATAAAAACCAATAAAACGAGCCTTTTTTATATGTTCTGCCAAACACCGCACAGCTCATACAAATTTACAAAAAAAAAATATATATTGTGAAAATTATATTAATAAAAAAATAAAATTTATTAAAATTTGCATCAAAAAGTTGCTACTCAATACACTCGATGCTGAAATTAGTCGTCAATTTTATTGTTTAATTTTTTGCTTGGAGCGGAAGGAAGCCACCTTAAACTAATTGAGAAATTCAAACACTTATACACGTTTTAACATATATCTTTTGCAGTTTTCATCCGATTTGAAAAATTGTCACAATTTGTGCTGTACTAACACAAACTTTGTTGAAACAAATATAAACATTTAAGAAAAACAAACAAATAAAATTAACTTTCTAATAAAAACCAATAAAACGAGCCTTTTTTATATGTTCTGCCAAACACCGCACAGCTCATACAAATTTACAAAAAAAAAATATATATTGTGAAAATTATATTAATAACAAAACAAAATCTATTAAAATTTGCATCAAAATGTTGCGACTCAATACACTCGATGCTGAAATTAGTCGTCAATTTTATTATTTAATTTTTTGCTTGTGGCGGAAGCCACCTTAAACTAATTGAGAATTTCAAACACTTATACACGTTTTTACATATATCTTTTGCAGTTTTCATCCGATTTGAAAAATTGTCACAATTTGTGCTGTACTAACACAAACTTTGTTGAAACAAATATAAACATTTAAGAAAAACAAACAAATAAAATTAACTTTCTAATAAAAACCAATAAAACGAGCCTTTTTTATATGTTCTGCCAAACACCGCACAACTCACACAAATTTCCAAAACAAAAAAATACTGTGAAAATTATATTAATAACAAAACAAAATCTATTAAAATTTGCATCAAAATGTTGCGACTCAATACACTCGATGCTGAAATTAGTCGTCAATTTTATTATTTAATTTTTTGCTTGTGGCGGAAGCCACCTTAAACTAATTAAGAAATTCAAACACTTATACACGTTTTTACATATATCTTCTGCAGTTTTCATCCGATTTGAAAAATTGTCACAATTTGTGCTGTACTAACACAAACTTTGTTGAAACAAATATAAACATTTAAGAAAAACAAACAAATAAAATTAACTTTCTAATAAAAACCAATAAAACGAGACTTTTTTATATGTTCTGCCAAACACCGCACAACCCACACAAATTTCCAAAAAAAAAAATATTGTGAAAATTATATTAATAACAAAATAAAACTTATTAAAATTTGCATCAAAAAGTTGCGACTCGATACTGAAATTAGTCGTCAATTTTATTGTCTAATTTTTTGGTTGTGGCGGAAGCCACCTTAAACTAATTAAGAAATTCAAACACTTATACACGTTTTTACATATATCTTTTGAAGTTTTCATCCGATTTGAAAAATTGTCTCAATTTGTGCTGTACTAACACGAACTTTGTTCAAACAAATATATATATATATTTATATAAAAATATAAAACAAACAAATAAAATTAACTTTCTAATAAAAACCAATAAATCGAGCCTTTGTTTTATGTATGAAATTAGTCGTCAATTTTATTGTCTAATATTTTGCTTGTAGCTGAAGCCACCTTAAACTAATTAAGAAATTCAAACACTTATACACGTTTTAACATATATCTTTTGAAGTTTTCATCCGATTTGAAAAATTGTCACAACTTGTGCTGTACTAACACGAACTTTGTTCAAACAAATATAAACACTTATGAAAAACAAACAAATAAAATTAACTTTCTAATAAAAACCAATAAAACGATCCTTTTTTATATGTTCTGCCAAACACCGCACAACTCATACAAATTTACAAAAAAAAAAAAAATATATTGAGAAAATTATATTAATAACAAAATAAAATTTATTAAAATTTGCATCAAAAAGTTGCGACTCGATACTGAAATTAGTCGTCAATTTTATTGTAATATTTTGCTTGTAGCGGAAGCCACCTTAAACTAATTAAGAAATTCAAGCACTTATACTAGTATTTACTTATATCTTTTGAAGTCTTCATCCGATTTGAAAAATTTTCACAATTTGTGCTGTACTAACACGAACTTTGTTCAAACAAATATAAACACTTATGAATAACAAACAAAAAAAAATTAACTTTGTAATAAAAACCAATAAAACGAGCCTTTTTTTTTGCGACTCAATACACTCGATGCTCAAATTAGTCGTCAATTTTATTGTTTAATTTTTTGCTTGGAGCGGAAGCCACCTTAAACTAATTAAGAAATTCAAACACATATACACGTTTTTACATATATCTTTTGAAGTTTTCATCCGATTTGAAAAATTGTCACAATTTGTGCTGTACTAACACGAACTTTGTTCAAACAAATATAAACACTTATGAAAAACAAACAAATAAAATTAACTTTGTAATAAAAACCATTAAAACGAGCCTTTTTTATATGTTCTGCCAAACATCGCACAACTCATACAAATTTACAAAAAAAAAAAATATATTGTGAAAATTATATTAATAACAAAATAAAATTTATGAAAATTTGCATAAAAAAGTTGCGACTCAATACACTCGATGCTCAAATTAGTCGTCAATTTTATTGTTTAATTTTTTGCTTGGAGCGGAAGCCACCTTAAACTATTTGAGAAATTCAAACACTTATACACGTTTTAACATATACATATCTTTTGAAGTTTTCATCCAATTTGAAAAATTGTCTCAATTTGTGCTGTACTAACACGAACTTTGTTCAAACAAATATAAACACTTATGAAAAACAAACAAATAAAATTAACTTTCTAATAAAAACCAATAAAACGAGACTTTTTTATATGTTCTGCCAAACACCGCACAACCCACACAAATTTCCAAAAAAAAATATATTGTGAAAATTATATTAATAACAAAATAAAATTTATTAAAATTTGCATAAAAAAGTTGCGACTCAATACACTCGATGCTCAAATTAGTCGTCAATTTTATTGTTTAATTTTTTGCTTGGAGCGGAAGCCACCTTAAACTAATTGAGAATTTCAAACACATATACACGTTTTAACATATACATATCTTTTGAAATTTTCATCCAATTTGAAAAATTGTCTCAATTTGCTGTACTATGACGAAATTTGCTCAAACAAATATAAATATTTATGAAAAACAAACACATAAAATAAACTTTGTAATAAAAACCAATAAAACGAGCCTTTTTTATATGTTCTGCCAAACACCGCACAACTCATACAAATTTACAAAAAAAAAAAATATATTGAGAAAATTATATTAATAACAATATAAAATTTATTAAAATTTGCATCAAAAAGTTGCGACTCGATACTGAAATTAGTCGTCAATTTTATTGTCTAATATTTTGCTTGTAGCGGAAGCCACCTTAAACTAATTAAGAAATTCAAGCACTCATACCAGTATTTACTTATATCTTTTGGAGTTTTCATCCGATTTAAAAAATTTTCTCAATTTGTGCTGTACTAACACGAACTTTGTTCAAACAAATATAAACACTTATGAAAAACAAGCAAATAAAATTAACTTTCTAATAAAACCAATAAAACGATTCTTTTTTATATGTTCTGCCAAACACCGCACAACCCACACAAATTTCCAAAAAAAAAAATATTGTGAAAATTATATTAATAACAAAATAAAACTTATTAAAATTTACAAAAAAATGTTGCGACTCAATACACTCTCTGCTGAAATAAGTCGTCAATTTTATTGTTTAATTTTTTGCTTGGAGCGGAAGCCACCTTAAACTATTTGAGAAATTCAAACACTTATACACGTTTTAACATATACATATCTTTTGAAGTTTTCATCCAATTTGAAAAATTGTCTCAATTTGTGCTGTACTAACACGAACTTTGTTCAAACAAATATAAACACTTATGAAAAACAAACAAATAAAATAAACTTTCTAATAAAAACCAATGAAACGAGCCTTTTTTATATGTTCTGCCAAACACCGCACAACTCACACAAATTTCCAAAACAAAAAAATACTGTGAAAATTATATTAATAACAAAACAAAATCTATTAAAATTTGCATCAAAATGTTGCGACTCAATACACTCGATGCTGAAATTAGTCGTCAATTTTATTATTTAATTTTTTGCTTGTGGCGGAAGCCACCTTAAACTAATTAAGAAATTCAAACACTTATACACGTTTTTACATATATCTTTTGCAGTTTTCATCCGATTTGAAAAATTGTCACAATTTGTGCTGTACTAACACAAACTTTGTTGAAACAAATATAAACATTTAAGAAAAACAAACAAATAAAATTAACTTTCTAATAAAAACCAATAAAACGAGACTTTTTTATATGTTCTGCCAAACACCGCACAACCCACACAAATTTCCAAAAAAAAATATATTGTGAAAATTATATTAATAACAAAATAAAATTTATTAAAATTTGCATAAAAAAGTTGCGACTCAATACACTCGATGCTCAAATTAGTCGTCAATTTTATTGTTTAATTTTTTGCTTGGAGCGGAAGCCACCTTAAACTAATTGAGAATTTCAAACACATATACACGTTTTAACATATACATATCTTTTGAAATTTTCATCCAATTTGAAAAATTGTCTCAATTTGCTGTACTATGACGAACTTTGCTCAAACAAATATAAATATTTATGAAAAACAAACACATAAAATAAACTTTGTAATAAAAACCAATAAAACGAGCCTTTTTTATATGTTCTGCCAAACACCGCACAACTCATACAAATTTACAAAAAAAAAAAATATATTGAGAAAATTATATTAATAACAATATAAAATTTATTAAAATTTGCATCAAAAAGTTGCGACTCGATACTGAAATTAGTCGTCAATTTTATTGTCTAATATTTTGCTTGTAGCGGAAGCCACCTTAAACTAATTAAGAAATTCAAGCACTCATACCAGTATTTACTTATATCTTTTGGAGTTTTCATCCGATTTAAAAAATTTTCTCAATTTGTGCTGTACTAACACGAACTTTGTTCAAACAAATATAAACACTTATGAAAAACAAGCAAATAAAATTAACTTTCTAATAAAACCAATAAAACGATTCTTTTTTATATGTTCTGCCAAACACCGCACAACCCACACAAATTTCCAAAAAAAAAAATATTGTGAAAATTATATTAATAACAAAATAAAACTTATTAAAATTTACAAAAAAATGTTGCGACTCAATACACTCTCTGCTGAAATAAGTCGTCAATTTTATTGTTTAATTTTTTGCTTGGAGCGGAAGCCACCTTAAACTATTTGAGAAATTCAAACACTTATACACGTTTTAACATATACATATCTTTTGAAGTTTTCATCCAATTTGAAAAATTGTCTCAATTTGTGCTGTACTAACACGAACTTTGTTCAAACAAATATAAACACTTATGAAAAACAAACAAATAAAATAAACTTTCTAATAAAAACCAATGAAACGAGCCTTTTTTATATGTTCTGCCAAACACCGCACAACTCACACAAATTTCCAAAACAAAAAAATACTGTGAAAATTATATTAATAACAAAACAAAATCTATTAAAATTTGCATCAAAATGTTGCGACTCAATACACTCGATGCTGAAATTAGTCGTCAATTTTATTATTTAATTTTTTGCTTGTGGCGGAAGCCACCTTAAACTAATTAAGAAATTCAAACACTTATACACGTTTTTACATATATCTTTTGCAGTTTTCATCCGATTTGAAAAATTGTCACAATTTGTGCTGTACTAACACAAACTTTGTTGAAACAAATATAAACATTTAAGAAAAACAAACAAATAAAATTAACTTTCTAATAAAAACCAATAAAACGATCCTTTTTTATATGTTCTGCCAAACACCGCACAGCTCATACAAATTTACAAAAAAAAAATATATATTGTGAAAATTATATTAATAACAAAATAAAATTTATTAAAATTTGCATCAAAAAGTTGCGACTCAATACACTCGATGCTCAAATTAGTCGTCAATTTTATTGTTTAATTTTTTGCTTGGAGCGGAAGCCACCTTAAACTAATTGAGAAATTCAAACACTTATACACGTTTTAACATATACATATCTTGTGAGGTTTTCATCCAATTCGAAAAATTGTCTCAATTTGCTGTACTATGACGAACTTTGCTCAAACAAATATAAATATTTATGAAAAACAAACACATAAAATAAACTTTCTAATAAAAACCAATAAAACGAGCCTTTTTTATATGTTCTGCCAAACACCGCACAACTCACACAAATTTCCAAAAAAAAAATTTATTAAAATTTGCATCAAAACGTTGCGACTCGATACTGAAATTAGTCGTCAATTTTATTGTCTAATATTTTGCTTGTAGCTGATGCCACCTTAAACTAATTAAGAAATTCAAACACTTATACACGTTTTTCATATATCTTTTGAAGTTTTCATCCGATTTGAAAAATTGTCACAATTTGTGCTGTACTAACACGAACTTTGTTCAAACAAATATAAACACTTATGAAAAACAAACAATTAAAATTAACTTTCTAATAAAAACCAATAAAACGATCCTTTTTTATATGTTCTGCCAAACACCGCACAACCCACACAAATTTCCAAAAAAAAAAATATTGTGAAAATTATATTAATAACAAAATAAAATTTATTAAAATTTGCATCAAAACGTTGCGACTCGATACTGAAATTAGTCGTCAATTTTATTGTCTAATATTTTGCTTGTAGCTGATGCCACCTTAAACTAATTAAGAAATTCAAACACTTATACACGTTTTTCATATATCTTTTGAAGTTTTCATCCAATTTGAAAAATTGTCACAACTTGTGCTGTACTAACACGAACTTTGTTGAAACAAATATAAACACTTATGAAAAACAAACAAATAAAATTAACTTTCTAATAAAAACCAATAAAACGATCCTTTTTTATATGTTCTGCCAAACACCGCACAACTCATACAAATTTAAAAAAAAATAAAAAATATATTGAGAAAATTATATTAATAACAAAATAAAATTTATTAAAATTTGCATCAAAAAGTTGCGACTCGATACTGAAATTAGTCGTCAATTTTATTGTAATATTTTGCTTGTAGCGGAAGCCACCTTAAACTAATTAAGAAATTCAAGCACTTATACTAGTATTTACTTATATCTATTGAAGTCTTCATCCGATTTGAAAAATTTTCACAATTTGTGCTGTACTAACACGAACTTTGTTCAAACAAATATAAACACTTATGAATAACAAACAAAAAAAAATTAACTTTGTAATAAAAACCAATAAAACGAGCCTTTTTTTTTTGCGACTCAATACACTCGATGCTCAAATTAGTCGTCAATTTTATTGTTTAATTTTTTGCTTGGAGCGGAAGCCACCTTACACTAATTAAGAAATTCAAACACATATACACGTTTTTACATATATCTTTTGAAGTTTTCATCCGATTTGAAAAATTGTCACAATTTGTGCTGTACTAACACGAACTTTGTTCAAACAAATATAAACACTTATGAAAAACAAACAAATAAAATTAACTTTGTAATAAAAACCATTAAAACGAGCCTTTTTTATATGTTCTGCCAAACACCGAACAACCCACACAAATTTCCAAAAAAAAAAAATATATTGAGAAAATTATATTAATAACAATATTTAATTTTTTGCTTGGAGCGGAAGCCACCTTAAACTATTTGAGAAATTCAAACACTTATACACGTTTTAACATATACATATCTTTTGAAGTTTTCATCCAATTTGAAAAATTGTCTCAATTTGTGCTGTACTAACACGAACTTTGTTCAAACAAATATAAACACTTATGAAAAACAAACAAATAAAATTAACTTTCTAATAAAAACCAATAAAACGATTCTTTTTTATATGTTCTGCCAAACACCGCACAACCCACACAAATTTCCAAAAAAAAAAATATTGTGAAAATTATATTAATAACAAAATAAAATTTATTAAAATTTGCATAAAAAAGTTGCGACTCAATACACTCGATGCTCAAATTAGTCGTCAATTTTATTGTTTAATTTTTTGCTTGGAGCGGAAGCCACCTTAAACTATTTGAGAAATTCAAACACTTATACACGTTTTAACATATACATATCTTTTGAAGTTTTCATCCAATTTGAAAAATTGTCTCAATTTGTGCTGTACTAACACGAACTTTGTTCAAACAAATATAAACACTTATGAAAAACAAACAAATAAAATTAACTTTCTAATAAAAACCAATAAAACGAGACTTTTTTATATGTTCTGCCAAACACCGCACAACCCACACCAATTTCCAAAAAAAAATATATTGTGAAAATTATATTAATAACAAAATAAAATTTATTAAAATTTGCATAAAAAAGTTGCGACTCAATACAATCGATGCTCAAATTAGTCGTCAATTTTTTTGTTTAATTTTTTGCTTGGAGCGGAAGCCACCTTAAACTATTTGAGAAATTCAAACACTTATACACGTTTTAACATATACATATCTTTTGAAGTTTTCATCCAATTTGAAAAATTGTCTCAATTTGTGCTGTACTAACACGAACTTTGTTCAAACAAATATAAACACTTATGAAAAACAAACAAATAAAATTAACTTTCTAATAAAAACCAATAAAACGAGACTTTTTTATATGTTCTGCCAAACACCGCACAACCCACACCAATTTCCAAAAAAAAATATATTGTGAAAATTATATTAATAACAAAATAAAATTTATTAAAATTTGCAATCGATGCTCAAATTAGTCGTCAATTTTATTGTTTAATTTTTTGCTTGTTGCGGAAGCCACCTTAAACTAATTGAGAAATTCAAACACTTATACACGTTTCAACATATACATATCTTTTGGAGTTTTCATCCGATTTGAAAAATTGTCTCAATTTGCTGTACTATGACGAACTTTGCTCAAACAAATATAAATATTTATAAAAAACAAACACATAAAATAAACTTTGTAATAAAAACCAATAAAACGAGCCTTTTTTATATGTTCTGCCAAACACCGCACAACTCATACAAATTTACAAAAAAAAAAAATATATTGAGAAAATTATATTAATAACAATATAAAATTTATTAAAATTTGCATCAAAAAGTTGCGACTCGATACTGAAAGTAGTCGTCAATTTTATTGTCTAATATTTTGCTTGTAGCGGAAGCCACCTTAAACTAATTAAGAAATTCAAGCACTCATACCAGTATTTACTTATATCTTTTGGAGTTTTCATCCGATTTGATAAATTTTCTCAATTTGTGCTGTACTAACACGAACTTTGTTCAAACAAATATAAACACTTATGAAAAACAAGCAAATAAAATTAACTTTCTAATAAAACCAATAAAACGATTCTTTTTTATATGTTCTGCCAAACACCGCACAACCCACACAAATTTCCAAAAAAAAAAATATTGTGAAAATTATATTAATAACAAAATAAAATTTATTAAAATTTGCATAAAAAAGTTGCGACTCAATACACTCGATGCTCAAATTAGTCGTCAATTTTATTGTTTAATTTTTTGCTTGGAGCGGAAGCCACCTTAAACTATTTGAGAAATTCAAACACTTATACACGTTTTAACATATACATATCTTTTGAAGTTTTCATCCAATTTGAAAAATTGTCTCAATTTGTGCTGTACTAACACGAACTTTGTTCAAACAAATATAAACACTTATGAAAAACAAACAAATAAAATTAACTTTCTAATAAAAACCAATAAAACGAGACTTTTTTATATGTTCTGCCAAACACCGCACAACCCACACAAATTTCCAAAAAAAAATATATTGTGAAAATTATATTAATAACAAAATAAAATTTATTAAAATTTGCATAAAAAAGTTGCGACTCAATACAATCGATGCTCAAATTAGTCGTCAATTTTATTGTTTAATTTTTTGCTTGTTGCGGAAGCCACCTTAAACTAATTGAGAAATTCAAACACTTATACACGTTTCAACATATACATATCTTTTGGAGTTTTCATCCGATTTGAAAAATTTTCTCAATTTGTGCTGTACTAACACGAACTTTGTTCAAACAAATATAAACACTTATGAAAAACAAGCAAATAAAATTAACTTTCTAATAAAACCAATAAAACGATTCTTTTTTATATGTTCTGCCAAACACCGCACAACCCACACAAATTTCCAAAAAAAAAAAATATATTGAGAAAATTATATTAATAACAATATAAAATTTATTAAAATTTGCATCAAAAAGTTGCGACTCGATACTGAAATTAGTCGTCAATTTTATTGTCTAATATTTTGCTTGTAGCGGAAGCCACCTTAAACTAATTAAGAAATTCAAGCACTCATACCAGTATTTACTTATATCTTTTGGAGTTTTCATCCGATTTGAAAAATTTTCTCAATTTGTGCTGTACTAACACGAACTTTGTTCAAACAAATATAAATATTTATAAAAAACAAACATATAAAATAAACTTTGTAATAAAAACCAATAAAACGAGCCTTTTTTATATGTTCTGCCAAACACCGCACAACTCATACAAATTTACAAAAAAAAAAAATATATTGAGAAAATTATATTAATAACAATATAAAATTTATTAAAATTTGCATCAAAAAGTTGCGACTCGATACTGAAATTAGTCGTCAATTTTATTGTCTAATATTTTGCTTGTAGCGGAAGCCACCTTAAACTAATTAAGAAATTCAAGCACTCATACCAGTATTTACTTATATCTTTTGGAGTTTTCATCCGATTTGAAAAATTTTCTCAATTTGTGCTGTACTAACACGAACTTTGTTCAAACAAATATAAATATTTATGAAAAACAAACACATAAAACTCAATACACTCGATGCTGAAATTAGTCGTCAATTTTATTGTTTAATTTTTTGCTTGTGGCGGAAGCCACCTTAAACTAATTAAGAAATTCAAACACTTATACACGTTTTTACATATATCTTTTGAAGTTTTCATCCGATTTGAAAAATTGTCACAATTTGTGCTGTACTAACACGAACTTTGTTGAAACAAATATAAACATTTAAGAAAAACAAACAAATAAAATTGACTTTCTAATAAAAACCAATAAAACGAGCCTTTTTTATATGTTCTGCCAAACACCGCACAGCTCATACAAATTTACAAAAAAAAAATATATTGTGAAAATTATATTAATAACAAAACAAAATCTATTAAAATTTGCATCAAAATGTTGCGACTCAATACACTCAATGCTGAAATTAGTCGTCAATTTTATTGTTTAATTTTTTGCTTGTGGCGGAAGCCACCTTAAACTAATTAAGAAATTCAAACACTTATACACGTTTTTACATATATCTTTTGAAGTTTTCATCCGATTTGAAAAATTGTCACAATTTGTGCTGTACTAACACGAACTTTGTTGAAACAAATATAAACACTTATGAAAAACAAACAAAAAAAATTAACTTTCTAATAAAAACCAATAAAACGATCCTTTTTTTATATGTTCTGCCAAACACCGCACAACCCACACAAACATTAAGAAAAATTGTAAATATAATATTAATATCAAAACAATATGTATTAAAATTTCCATAATAAAGTTGCGACTTGGGACACTCGATGCTTAAATGTGTTATGTCCACAGTATTAGAGACTTACGTTTTAGTCAATCCTCCTGTGGTCTACTAGCATAGAGCCAAACTTGCTCACCCATCTACAAATCCCATTACCTACCAGATGGACCAAAGGCTGATGTCTACCTAGGGGTGAGTAAATCCTCTACGCTAGCAGATATGAGCTTATGTTGTTGGGGGATGCAGTCGGGACCTTGCACTACAGCTAGCAAAAACAGTGGTTGGGGGGGCTTCGTTGACCCATCCGACCACCAACACCCATAAAACATAAAAACATAAAGTCCCGCATAATAAAAAAAAATATACAAAATACAGCAACTAACGAATAGATAGGAAAAATTTGAAAAGAAAATCAACAGAATTAATTGAAAAAAAAAAAAAAACTGGCTAAGATTTTATAGCCGCTACGCTCTTACCCACCCTACCATGATTTTTCGTTGCGTACCATTTAGTGAAAAATCCCTAAAAGAGGCTGCTTTACCTAACTTACCCTTTTAGCGACATATGCATTTCATTTTGGCATGTTTCTATAATTACATTTTTCTTATCTGTTTGATGTCATTGAACCCCATCCAAAAAATAGAAAAAATAGCAAATTTTCCCAAAAATTTGTATATGCGCGGATGCGCGAAGGTTTTATATAGTGTCGCTGGGACTTCAAATAAAATTTATTTACTGGATGTGTAGGATTAACAAGAAAAAACTAAAACGTGCATGTGTTTAAACATAAAAAGGTAGATAAACTATTACCAAGTGGCAGCATCCAACTGCTCTCTAGGAAGGTTCGAATAGAAAAGATCGGACAAACGGAAAACTACGAGGCCATGACCTCGGCTAAGCTACTTAACAGCCCTAAACTTATTAACATTGGCTTATGTCAAGTGAGTGTCAAAGTGACAGTTCACTTTCGTCGTAAAAGTGCTTTCTTTCATTAGTGGTGGTTGTCTCGGCTAAATTAAAGCTGTTAAAATTTACAATTAAGTACTAAATAATATATCTTATTTTACTTAAGTTTAATTATCTCTGATTTCTTTTTAGGTTAATTAACAAAAATACAATATTTATATTGCTTAAATTTTTGTTTCATATTGTTATTAAAATCTAAAAATAATCTTAAAAAACAAAAAATATATATCATAGGAGAATTCTATTAGGCCTTTCCAAAATTTTATTTTAACATTTTGGCTCAGTAACTGTACTCTACATACTGGATAATTCTTAAATTCTTAATGCAAAGAATTAGACTGAAAAAAGGAAGTTACTGACGAATATCTTTTGCATGATATGTACCAATTAATTTACCTTGCAAATTCTCAAGCACATAAAACGAATTCCCTAGCTTTTCCCGCACTCTAGATTTAATCCAAGCTGGACTAAGCTTTGCATTAAAATTTTTCTCAAAACTACTTTGCGAAAAATTACGCCTGAAAACTTCTTGACCTACTTTAAACTGAATCTCTCTCGTCCTCAAATTGTATTGACGAGCCGTTTGCTCATAGGCTTTAGTAATATTTTCACGTAATTCTTTTCGTAATAATTTCAGCTGGTCATCTCTATTAAGGTTACACACGGACTCATCCAACAAATTTAGCCGCTGTAGAAGATTGTAATGCGAACCATGGGTCGCCATATCAAAGCCAAATAAAGCATGATAAGGTGAAACTTGTGTACTTTGATGAACAGAATTTCTCAATGCACAACTAATAGCATCTATATGTTGGTCCCATTCCCGATGATCCTCTTGCAAATACGCACGAATTGCAGCAATTAATGATCTATTTACTCTTTCTGACGCATTGCTTTGCGGTGAATATAGAGCAGTATAAACATGTTTAATGCCTAAAGATGTTATCCAAGCATTAAAACTGCTAGCCTTAAATTGTGCACCATTATCGCTAACGATAATTTCTGGCACTCCATAAGTAAAGAAAATTTCTTTTTGCAAAAATTCTTGTATATGATTGGACGTAAATTTTCTTAAAGGGCATAGCCAATGGAATTTAGAACAATGATCCAATACAATTAAAAGACCTATATGACCTCGCTTACTTCGTGGATACGGTCCAAGCAGATCTACATATAACCTTTGAAAAGGTCTCATAGACACAGCTTGTTTTCCCATAGGGGGTTTTAAAGATATATTCGGAGCTTTTGTGGTCTTGCAGACTTTACAGGCCCGAACATAATTACGAACATCCGTAACCATTCCTGGCCAATAAAATTTGCGACGAAGAAGCTCTAACGTTTTCGCCATTCCTCCGTGAGCTAAAACAACAGAGTCATGCGCTCGTTTTATTAAATCTATCGTCAAATTCTGTGGAATCCATAACTTCCACATAAATTGTTTAGCAATTTCCGTTCCATCATCATGTTTTGTCCTAATATACACAAAACTATCAACGATACGTATGTCTGGATATTTTGCCTCATTTTCCGCAATCTTTGTTCTCAGTATCTGATAATCTTCATCATTAAAACATGGCGAAGCTAAATCCACCTCTGGACCAACTACTTCCAATGCACAAATCTCATCAGGATACATTCTAGACAACGCATCTGGAACTATATTTTCTTTTCCCTTGCGATGACTTACGGTTAACTTGTAACCTTGTAATCTCATCGCCCATCTAGCAAGTCTACCTTTTAAATTTGCTTGTTTCATTAGCCAAACTAGACTAGAATGGTCCGTAATAACTTCAAACTCTTGGAGCTCTATGTAACAACGAAACGTTCTATCGCCTCTAGCGCTGCTAAGCATTCACGTTCCGTAACAGAATAATTACGCTGAGCCGAATTGAGTTTTTTAGACATAAATGCCACTGGACGTTCTATACCATCCTCGGATATCTGAGCTAGAACAGCACCAATGCCATAATCACTTGCATCGCAGTGAACATAAAATTTCTTTTTAAAATCTGGATTTTGTAAAACTGGAGCAGAAGTTAAATTCTGTTTTAAGCTATCCATAGCTTGTTGTGCTGATTCGGTCCAAACGAATTTCTTTTTCGTGGACAAAAGATCAGTAATAGGCGCTGTAATCTCAGAATAATTTTCAATGAACCGACGATACCAACCTGCCAAGCCTAAGAATCCTCTAGCTTGTCTTAACATTTTTGGCGCTGGCCAAGCTAAAATAGCCTCTACTTTGCGAGGATCAGTGGCAATACCTCCCATGCCTATGACATAACCTAAGTAACGAACTTCAGTTACGCAATATTTACTTTTTTCTAAGTTTAAAGTCAAATTAGCTTTACGGAATTGTTCTGACAGTCTTATCAAAACTGTTAAATGAGAATCAAAATCCTCTGAAACTACACACAAGTCATCTAAATAACCAAATACACAATACTTTAAGTTTGGGGGAATAATTTGATCCATGAGACGACACATGGTCTGAGGAGCATTACATAGACCAAAAGGCATTGTAACGAATTGATAAAGAGGTCGACCTGGTACTGTAAAAGCAGTTATTGCCTTTGACTTCTCTGACAGTCCAATCTGCCAATACGCATCCTTCAAATCAATTTTCGATATAAAATTTGCCTTAGGTAGCCTAGCGAAAATTCCCTCAATATTTGGAAGCGGATATGCATCCTTTTTAGTTACTTCGTTTATCTTTCGAGCATCTAGACACATCCTTAATTTTATGGGCTTAATAACCATATGGACTGGTGAACTCCATGAGCTGTTTGATTCCTCAATTACCTCTAATAATAACATCCGATCAATTTCCTGATACATCAGTTTCTCTACCGCTGGTGATACTGGATAATGACGTTGTTTAATCGGTTTCGCATCTCCAATGTCTATCTCATGTGTGATCAAAGTAGTTCGACCTAGTCCTTGCTTCTCAAAGCTTGGAAACAGTGAAATCACAGCATCGAGGCGTTTCCGCTGCTCATCAGTTAATGCACAAGCTTTCTCATCTGTTTCTAAAGAATTAGACACTGCCTTTGAAACTTCAAGTGACGAAATTTCACCAGGAGCTAAGTCAAATGCTTTCCAAAAGTCAGTTCCTAAAATAACATTTTTGCTTAAAGAAGGAACAACAAAAAATTGTATTTGCTTTGTTTTACCTTTATAAAATACATCGGCTAATATAGAACCTATCACCTTCTGCCTTTTTCCATCTGCAGTCGTTACTGACGATGAAAAACTTCTAAACTTTGAGAGCTTTGGCACCTCAATTTGAGCCAACGATCCACCAATACAGCTACAATTCGCACCTGAATCTAATAAGCCTTGCTCTTCAAAATCTAAGAACTTAATAGCTGCATAAAAACGACCATCATCGTTATCGCTTATTATTGCAGAAACTAATAATTGTTTGGTTTGTTTAACGTGTTTCCAAAAATCACGTATGCGTCGCGTAGAACGTTTAGAACTAGTAGAACACTTTGAACCTTGGTCTCTGAAAATTCTTGCTCTGACTTTCTTATAATTTCTTAAACGTTCTTTATAAGGGATAATAATTGACTGTTTCGGTACTTCATCTTTATTTTCATTCTGTTTAATTTGTTTACTATCAGCTACCTTTGCAGAAACAGTAGTTGGTGTTGGTACCACTTCAGGCAACTTTGGAGTATTTACTACAGCATTTAATTCCGGGCCATCCGATTGCTGTCGGCGGATGAACCCTTCCGTAGGTTTTCCGGCCTCTTTGCTAAGCAAATGCTACACTGTGGCTTGTATATATTTTTGGCACCACAGCCATAACAAAATATGCGACGTTCCTGTAAACACATATCCCAAGTGTGTCCTACCTCGTTACAGTTCCAGCATCGGAGTTTATTATTAACACAATTTATAGCATTGACTGAAGCAATTGACTCTTCTGATTCTGATCTTTTCAATCGTTCATTGCTGCTGAGTTCCGCGACAACACGCCGAAATGGAGGTTTAGGTTTGCTACCTTTAAAGTCTGCTTCACTCATCAGATTCTCTCTCATCTGTACTAACTGACGCAAATGAGCCACAGAATGAACTGAAACATAAAGGAGCTCGTGACGAATTTCTGGCCTAAGATTACTTTTTAGTCGTTTGATAAAACGATGTTCTTCAAACGGAACTGATAAGCGAGAAACCATATCAATCATATCCTCATAAAATGAATCAAAACTTTCATGTTCTTTTTGTTTACGTGATCGAATTTCATCACGCAGAATATCTTCATCCTTACTATCTTTGTACTGGTGCGTAATAGCTTCACAAAAAGGTTGCCATTCGATATGAACAACTTCCTTGCGATATCGCCAGTACCACTCTCTTGCTTTGCCTAACAACAGAATATGAAGGTTTTTGCAAAGAAGAGAAAAATTATTGCTTAAATAATCTTCAGTTAGTGCTCGAATTCTATATAAAAATTCTTGCACTGTTGTACCCTTAGGTGAAGCATCAAACCTAACTGACCAACTCTGCACAATCTGTGTCACCTTTTCAGGACTAAGAGACTGTCCAGAAAAAGCATAAGCCTCAGGCCGCGATGCTGGGCTGGAGACACCAGACGAAAAACGTGGCTGAGCTTGAATAGCTGGAATAGCTTGAGCCTGAGAAGCTACTGAATTTGAAGACAAATGTAAATTGGACAAACGCCTATCAATCAGAGTCTCGAGCTTTTCAAAAATCTTGTCATAATCAATTTCGAGATTTGGGGAAGGCTGAACTTTATGTCTATCACATTCTACACGGGAAAAACCTTGCTGACGGGATGGACGACCTCTTCTATTGGATCTTTGCCCTTGATTTCCCGAATCCATACAAGGATTGGCATTTCTATATCTATTCCCTGCGACTGGTTGTGAATTCTCAGTACCTGTTTTCACCGATTCTTCTTCTTGTGGATATTCTTTTGATTTGGACCTAGTATTATGCACCTTAGGTGTGGCCCCAGTATTTGATCTACCTGTTCTATCACTTTCTGGATTAATGAACCAAGACTTCAAATCTTTTGTATGGCATAGAGCCTTGCAAACATTGCACTCTTTTGCCGTATCAATGCATTCGGTAATACATGAGCGGTGAAAAACATGATTACATTTGGTAACAACTACTTCTTGTGATTCTTTTAAATGCTCATTACAAATAGAACATTTACCTTCGGGCACTGCTGAGCTTTTACTCTGCCCTGCTGAATTATCACGACTCCGTGTTACTGGCATTTCTATACAAATTATTATAAATTGTAGAAATGAAAACTAATTTATCAATAAACAACTGAACAATAAGATGTTTTATTTAAATCAATTTAAATAACTTTCTAAAATTTAATTTCTATATATTTTTTTTTTTTTTCTATATATAAGAAGGGTAAGAAAGGAAAGAGTATTTAAAATCTGTTGCTTTGGTCTATTGTGCATAAAGACTTATTTTATTATTGAACCTTGTTGACAAGACTAAGTAATAAATAAGACTTAGATGGTACATAATCACTTAATAAACTCTTATGTACAAAAGCAAAGAGTTATTTTTTTCAAAGTGGTATACTATTTGGTCAGAAGCCATAAAGTAAAATTCCAAACTCTGAATTTCAAAAATAAAACCTCACTCTGCTCATAGGAGCCTTTACAGTTAATCATGCTAAGTTATATAAAAGTAAATAATTTGAATAAAAAAACAAAAACTCGTTCACTGAATCCATACTATCGGCTGGTTCTTGGCGTAAACTGCCACAGAAATTCAGATTCCGTGTAGGTCTACTAGTTGACAAATAACTTATCAAAAAAAATAGTGAACGAAAACCATCAATTAGCCAAATGAAGAAACAGGCAATCGGTCGCAATTTCAGTCCTCGCTAAAATTTTCGAATTCCGCACCTATCATTTAACTTCTCAAATAATTATACGATAATTGATAAATAGGCGAAAATTTGATTGATGCTTTGAAATAAAAGAAAGTGTAGTAGGTATTTCGGTGCATTCCCAAAATTCCTAATTCAGCATCTTCAAATATCTCTAACAATCAAACAATGCAAAATTAAATAAATTAAAAGAAAAAAAAAATGAATTGAAATAAAGATATAGAGATGCAATTTCAAATTTGAGCTTATTGTCATATAGCTACCTATGCGCTTCTTTCTGATAGCAATCCTAAATAAAATTTCGGTCTACCTGATCGACAACGCAAAAGAAAACCAAAATAAACATTAAGGCTCAAACTGTTAAATGAAAAAAAAAGATAGAAAAAGAGAGGACTTTGAAGAAATATAGAGCTGGCTAGGCCTGCGAAAACACCTCGCAATTTTAAAATAGTGTTTTAATCCTATCTTATTAAAGTGATGTCTAATCACAAGCTTTATGCCAGGCCCCACACGTTGGGCGCCATTTTATGTTATGTCCACAGTAGTAGAGACTTACGTTTTAGTCAATCCTCCTGTGGTCTACTAGCATAGAGCCAAACTTGCTCACCCATCTACAAATCCCATTACCTACCAGATGGACCAAAGGCTGATGTCTACTTAGGGGTGAGTAAATCCTCTACGCTAGCAGATATGAGCTTATGTTGTTGGGGGATGCAGTCGGGACCTTGCACTACAGCTAGCAAAAACAGTGGTTGGGGGGGCTTCGTTGACCCATCCGACCACCAACACCCATAAAACATAAAAACATAAAGTCCCGCATAATAAAAAAAAATATACAAAATACAGCAACTAACGAATAGATAGGAAAAATTTGAAAAGAAAGTCAACAGAATTTATTGAAAAAAAAAAAAAACTGGCTAAGATTTTATAGCCGCTACGCTCTTACCCACCCTACCATGATTTTTCGTTGCGTACCATTTAGTGAAAAATCCCTAAAAGAGGCTGCTTTACCTAACTTACCCTTTTAGCGACATATGCATTTCATTTTGGCATGTTTCTATAATTACCTTTTTCTTATCTGTTTGATGTCATTGAACTCCATCCAAAAAATAGAAAAAATAGCAAATTTTCCCAAAAATTTGTATATGCGCGGATGCGCGAAGGTTTTATATAGTGTCGCTGGGACTTCAAATAAAATTTATTTACTGGATGTGTAGGATTAACAAGAAAAAACTAAAACGTGCATGTGTTTAAACATAAAAAGTTAGATAAACTATTACCAAGTGGCAGCATCCAACTGCTCTCTAGGAAGGTTCGAATAGAAAAGATCGGACAAACGGAAAACTACGAGGCCATGACCTCGGCTAAGCTACTTAACAGCCCGAAACTTATTAACATTGGCTTATGTCAAGTGAGTGTCAAAGTGACAGTTCACTTTCGCCGTAAAAGTGCTTTCTTTCATTAGTGGTGGTTGTCTCGGCTAAATTAAAGCTGTTAAAATTTACAATTAAGTACTAAATAATATATCTTATTTTACTTAAGTTTAATTATCTCTTATTTCTTTTTAGGTTAATTAACAAAAAAAAAATATTTATATTGCTTAAATTTTTGTTTCATATTGTTATTAAAATCTAAAAATAATCTTAAAAAACAAAAAATATATATCATAGGAGAATTCTATTAGGCCTTTCCAAAATTTTATTTTAACATTTTGGCTCAGTAACTGTACTCTACAAATGAGTCGCGAATTTTATGCGTCAAAGAGTAAAATTTTCATTTTTTGCTAGTACAGGAAGCAACCTTAAACTAATGGAGATATTCAAGCACTTATACTAGTATTTACTTATATCTTTTGAAGTCTTCATCCGATTTGAAAAATTGTCTCAATATGTGCTGTACTAACACGAACTTTGTTCAAACAAATATAAACACTTATGAAAAACAAACAAATAAAATTAACTTTCTAATAAAAACCAATAAAACGATCCTTTTTATATGTTCTGCCAAACACCGCACAACCCACACAAACATTAAGAAAAATTGTAAATATAATATTAATATCAAAACAATATGTATTAAAATTTCCATAATAAAGTTGCGGCTCAGGACACTCGATGCTTAAATGAGTCGCGAATTTTATGCGTCAAAGAGTAAAATTTTCATTTTTTGCTAGTACAGGAAGCAACCTTAAACTAATGGAGATATTCAAGCACTTATACTAGTATTTACTTATATCTTTTGAAGTCTTCATCCGATTTGAAAAATTGTCACAATTTGTGCTGTACTAACACGGACTTTGTTCAAACAAATATAAACACTTATGAAAAACAAACAATAAAAATAAACTTTCTAATAAAAACCAATAAAACGAGACTTTTTTATATGTTCTGCCAAACACCGCACAACTCATACAAACTTACAAAAAAAAAAAATATATTGTGAAAATTATATTAATAACAAAATAAATTATATTAAAATTTGCATAAAAAAGTTGCGACTCAATACACTCGATGATCAAATTAGGCGTCAATTTTATTATTTAATTTTTTGCTTGTGGCGGAAGCCACCTTAAACTAATTAAGAAATTCAAACACTTATACACGTTTTTACATATATCTTTTGAAGTTTTCATCCGATTTGAAAAATTGTCACAATTTGCTGTACTATGACGAACTTTGCTCAAACAAATATAAATATTTATGAAAAACAAACACATAAAATAAACTTTCTAATAAAAACCAATAAAACGAGCCTTTTTTATATGTTCTGCCAAACACCGCACAACCCACACAAATTTCCAAAAAAAAAAATATTGTGAAAATTATATTAATAACAAAATAAAACTTATTAAAATTTGCAAAAAAATGTTGCGACTCAATACACTCTATGCTGAAATTAGTCGTCAATTTTATTATTTAATTTTTTGCTTGTGGCGGAAGCCACCTTAAACTAATTAAGAAATTCAAACACTTATACACGTTTTAACATATACATATCTTTTGAAGTTTTCATCCAATTTGAAAAATTGTGTCAATTTGCTGTACTATGACGAACTTTGCTCAAACAAATATAAATATTTATGAAAAACAAACACATAAAATAAACTTTCTAATAAAAACCAATAAAACGAGCCTTTTTTATATGTTCTGCCAAACACCGCACAACCCACACAAATTTCCAAAAAAAAAAATATTGTGAAAATTATATTAATAACAAAATAAAACTTATTAAAATTTGCATTAAAAAGTTGCGACTTAATACACTCTATGCTGAAATTAGTCGTCAATTTTATTGTTTAATTTTTTGCTTGTAGTGGAAGCCACCTTAAACTTATTAAGAAATTCAAACACTTATACACGTTTTTACATATATCTTTTGAAGTTTTCATCCTATTTGAAAAATTGTCACAATTTATGCTGTACTAACACGAACTTTGTTGAAACAAATATAAACACTTATGAAAAATAAACAAATAAAATTAACTTTCTAATAAAAACCAATAAAACGAGCCTTTTTTATATGTTCTGCCAAACACCGCGCAACTCATACAAATTTACAAAAAAAAAAAATATATTGTGAAAATTATATTAATAACAAAATAAAATATATTAAAATTTGCATAAAAAAGTTGCGACTCGATACTGAAATTAGTCGTCAATTTTATTGTCTAATATTTTGCTTGTAGCGGAAGCCACCTTAAACTAATTAAGAAATTCAAACACTTATACACGTTTTTACATATATCTTTTGAAGTTTTCATCCGATTTGAAAAATTGTCTCAATTTGTACTGTACTAACACGAACTTTGTTTGTATAAACACTTATGAAAAACAAACAAAAAAAATTAACTTTCTAATAAAAACCAATAAAACGAGACTTTTTTATATGTTCTGCCAAACACCGCACAACCCACACAAGTTTCCAAAAAAAAAAATATTGTGAAAATTATATTAATAACAAAATAAAACTTATTATAATTTGCATTAAAAAGTTGCGACTTAATACACTCTATGCTGAAATTAGTCGTCAATTTTATTGTTTAATTTTTTGCTTGTAGTGGAAGCCACCTTAAACTTATTAAGAAATTCAAACACTTATACACGTTTTTACATATATCTTTTGAAGTTTTCATCCTATTTGAAAAATTGTCACAATTTATGCTGTACTAACACGAACTTTGTTCAAACAAATATAAACACTTATGAAAAATAAACAAATAAAATTAACTTTCTAATAAAAACCAATAAAAAGAGCCTTTTTTATATGTTCTGCCAAACACCGCGCAACTCATACAAATTTACAAAAAAAAAAACATATTGTGAAAATTATATTAATAACAAAATAAAATATATTAAAATTTGCATAAAAAAGTTGCGACTCAATACACTCGATGCTCAAATTAGTCGTCAATTTTATTGTTTAATTTTTTGCTTGGAGCGGAAGCCACCTTAAACTATTTGAGAAATTCAAACACTTATACACGTTTTAACATATACATATCTTTTGAAGTTTTCATCCAATTTGAAAAATTGTGTCAATTTGCTGTACTATGACGAACTTTGCTCAAACAAATATAAATATATATGAAAAACAAACACATAAAATAAACTTTCTAATAAAAACCAATAAAACGAGCCTTTTTTATATGTTCTGCCAAACACCGCACAACCCACACAAATTTCCAAAAAAAAAAATATTGTGAAAATTATATTAATAACAAAATAAAACTTATTAAGATTTGCATCAAAAAGTTGCGACTCAATACACTCTATGCTGACATTAGTCGTCAATTTTATTATTTAATTTTTTGCTTGTGGCGGAAGCCACCCTAAACTAATTAAGAAATTCAAATACTTATACACGTTTTTACATATATCTTTTGAAGTTTTCATCCGATTTGAAAAATTGTCACAATTTGTGCTGTACTAACACGAACTTTGTTCAAACAAATATAAACACTTATGAAAAACAAACAAAAAAAATAAACTCTCTAATAAAAACCAATAAAACGAGACTTTTTTATATGTTCTGCCAAACACCGCACAACCCACACAAGTTTCCAAAAAAAAAAATATTGTGAAAATTATATTAATAACAAAATAAAACTTATTAAAATTTGCATTAAAAAGTTGCGTCTTAATACACTCTATGCTGAAATTAGTCGTCAATTTTATTGTTTAATTTTTTTGCTTGTAGTGGAAGCCACCTTAAACTTATTAAGAAATTCAAACACTTATACACGTTTTTACATATATCTTTTGAAGTTTTCATCCGATTTGAAAAATTGTCACAATTTGTGCTGTACTAACACGAACTTTGTTCAAACCAATATAAACACTTATGAAAAACAAACAAAAAAAATAAACTTTCTAATAAAAACCAATAAAACGAGACTTTTTTATATGTTCTGCCAAACACCGCACAACTCATACAAACTTACAAAAAAAAATATATATTGAGAAAATTATATTAATAACAAAATAAAATTTACTAAAATTTGCATCAAAAAGTTGCGACTCGATACTGAAATTAGTCGTCAATTTTATTGTCTAATATTTTGCTTGTAGCGGAAGCCACCTTAAACTAATTAAGAAATTCAAACACTTATACACGTTTTTACATATATCTTTTGAAGTTTTCATCCGATTTGAAAAATTGTCTCAATTTGTACTGTACTAACACGAACTTTGTTTGTATAAACACTTATGAAAAACAAACAAAAAAAATTAACTTTCTAATAAAAACCAATAAAACGAGCCTTTTTTATATGTTCTGCCAAACACCGCACAACCCACACAAGTTTCCAAAAAAAAAAATATTGTGAAAATTATATTAATAACAAAATAAAACTTATTAAAATTTGCATTAAAAAGTTGCGACTTAATACACTCTATGCTGAAATTAGTCGTCAATTTTATTGCTTAATTTTTTGCTTGTAGTGGAAGCCACCTTAAACTTATTAAGAAATTCAAACACTTATACACGTTTTTACATATATCTTTTGAAGTTTTCATCCTATTTGAAAAATTGTCACAATTTATGCTGTACTAACACGAACTTTGTTCAAACAAATATAAACACTTATGAAAAATAAACAAATAAAATTAACTTTCTAATAAAAACCAATAAAACGAGCCTTTTTTATTTGTTCTGCCAAACACCGCACAACCCACACAAGTTTCCAAAAAAAAAATATTGTGAAAATTATATTAATAACAAAATAAAACTTATTAAAATTTGCATTAAAAAGTTGCGACTCGATACTGAAATTAGTCGTCAATTTTATTGTCTAATATTTTGCTTGTAGCGGAAGCCATCTTAAACTTATTAAGAATTTCAAGCACTCATACCAGTATTTACTTATATCTTTTGGAGTTTTCATCCGATTTAAAAAATTTTCTCAATTTGTGCTGTACTAACACGAACTTTGTTCAAACAAATATAAACACTTATGAAAAACAAGCAAATAAAATTAACTTTCTAATAAAAACCAATAAAACGAGACTTTTTTATATGTTCTGCCAAACACCGCACAACTCATACAAACTTACAAAAAAAAATATATATTGAGAAAATTATATTGATAACAAAATAAAATTTACTAAAATTTGCATCAAAAAGTTGTGACTCGATACTGAAATTAGTCGTCAATTTTATTGTCTAATATTTTGCTTGTAGCGGAAGCCACCTTAAACTAATTAAGAAATTCAAACACTTATACACGTTTTTACATATATCTTTTGAAGTTTTCATCCGATTTGAAAAATTGTCTCAATTTGTACTGTACTAACACGAACTTTGTTTGTATAAACACTTATGAAAAACAAACAAAAAAAATTAACTTTCTAATAACAACCAATAAAACGAGCCTTTTTTATATGTTCTGCCAAACACCGCACAACCCACACAAGTTTCCAAAAAAAAAAATATTGTGAAAATTATATTAATAACAAAATAAAACTTATTAAAATTTGCATCAAAATGTTGCGACTCAATACACTCGATGCTGAAATTAGTCGTCAATTTTATTGTTTAATTTTTTGCTTGTAGTGGAAGCCACCTTAAACTTATTAAGAAATTCAAACACTTATACACGTTTTTACATATATCTTTTGAAGTTTTCATCCTATTTGAAAAATTGTCACAATTTATGCTGTACTAACACGAACTTTGTTGAAACAAATATAAACACTTATGAAAAATAAACAAATAAAATTAACTTTCTAATAAAAACCAATAAAACGAGCCTTTTTTATATGTTCTGCCAAACACCGCGCAACTCATACAAATTTACAAAAAAAAAAAATATATTGTGAAAATTATATTAATAACAAAATAAAATATATTAAAATTTGCATAAAAAAGTTGCGACTCGATACTGAAATTAGTCGTCAATTTTATTGTCTAATATTTTGCTTGTAGCGGAAGCCACCTTAAACTAATTAAGAAATTCAAACACTTATACACGTTTTTACATATATCTTTTGAAGTTTTCATCCGATTTGAAAAATTGTCTCAATTTGTACTGTACTAACACGAACTTTGTTTGTATAAACACTTATGAAAAACAAACAAAAAAAATTAACTTTCTAATAAAAACCAATAAAACGAGACTTTTTTATATGTTCTGCCAAACACCGCACAACCCACACAAGTTTCCAAAAAAAAAAATATTGTGAAAATTATATTAATAACAAAATAAAACTTATTATAATTTGCATTAAAAAGTTGCGACTTAATACACTCTATGCTGAAATTAGTCGTCAATTTTATTGTTTAATTTTTTGCTTGTAGTGGAAGCCACCTTAAACTTATTAAGAAATTCAAACAATAAAAACCAATAAAAAGAGCCTTTTTTATATGTTCTGCCAAACACCGCGCAACTCATACAAATTTACAAAAAAAAAAATATATTGTGAAAATTATATTAATAACAAAATAAAATATATTAAAATTTGCATAAAAAAGTTGCGACTCAATACACTCGATGCTCAAATTAGTCGTCAATTTTATTGTTTAATTTTTTGCTTGGAGCGGAAGCCACCTTAAACTATTTGAGAAATTCAAACACTTATACACGTTTTAACATATACATATCTTTTGAAGTTTTCATCCAATTTGAAAAATTGTGTCAATTTGCTGTACTATGACGAACTTTGCTCAAACAAATATAAATATATATGAAAAACAAACACATAAAATAAACTTTCTAATAAAAACCAATAAAACGAGCCTTTTTTATATGTTCTGCCAAACACCGCACAACCCACACAAATTTCTAAAAAAAAAAATATTGTGAAAATTATATTAATAACAAAATAAAACTTATTAAGATTTGCATCAAAAAGTTGCGACTCAATACACTCTATGCTGACATTAGTCGTCAATTTTATTATTTAATTTTTTGCTTGTGGCGGAAGCCACCCTAAACTAATTAAGAAATTCAAATACTTATACACGTTTTTACATATATCTTTTGAAGTTTTCATCCGATTTGAAAAATTGTCACAATTTGTGCTGTACTAACACGAACTTTGTTCAAACAAATATAAACACTTATGAAAAACAAACAAAAAAAATAAACTCTCTAATAAAAACCAATAAAACGAGACTTTTTTATATGTTCTGCCAAACACCGCACAACCCACACAAGTTTCCAAAAAAAAAAATATTGTGAAAATTATATTAATAACAAAATAAAACTTATTAAAATTTGCATTAAAAAGTTGCGTCTTAATACACTCTATGCTGAAATTAGTCGTCAATTTTATTGTTTAATTTTTTTGCTTGTAGTGGAAGCCACCTTAAACTTATTAAGAAATTCAAACACTTATACACGTTTTTACATATATCTTTTGAAGTTTTCATCCGATTTGGAAAATTGTCACAATTTGTGCTGTACTAACACGAACTTTGTTCAAACCAATATAAACACTTATGAAAAACAAACAAAAAAAATACACTTTCTAATAAAAACCAATAAAACGAGACTTTTTTATATGTTCTGCCAAACACCGCACAACTCATACAAACTTACAAAAAAAAATATATATTGAGAAAATTATATTAATAACAAAATAAAATTTACTAAAATTTGCATCAAAAAGTTGCGACTCGATACTGAAATTAGTCGTCAATTTTATTGTCTAATATTTTGCTTGTAGCGGAAGCCACCTTAAACTAATTAAGAAATTCAAACACTTATACACGTTTTTACATATATCTTTTGAAGTTTTCATCCGATTTGAAAAATTGTCTCAATTTGTACTGTACTAACACGAACTTTGTTTGTATAAACACTTATGAAAAACAAACAAAAAAAATTAACTTTCTAATAAAAACCAATAAAACGAGCCTTTTTTATATGTTCTGCCAAACACCGCACAACCCACACAAGTTTCCAAAAAAAAAAATATTGTGAAAATTATATTAATAACAAAATAAAACTTATTAAAATTTGCATTAAAAAGTTGCGACTTAATACACTCTATGCTGAAATTAGTCGTCAATTTTATTGTTTAATTTTTTGCTTGTAGTGGAAGCCACCTTAAACTTATTAAGAAATTCAAACACTTATACACGTTTTTACATATATCTTTTGAAGTTTTCATCCTATTTGAAAAATTGTCACAATTTATGCTGTACTAACACGAACTTTGTTCAAACAAATATAAACACTTATGAAAAATAAACAAATAAAATTAACTTTCTAATAAAAACCAATAAAACGAGCCTTTTTTATTTGTTCTGCCAAACACCGCACAACCCACACAAGTTTCCAAAAAAAAAATATTGTGAAAATTATATTAATAACAAAATAAAACTTATTAAAATTTGCATTAAAAAGTTGCGTCTCGATACTGAAATTAGTCGTCAATTTTATTGTCTAATATTTTGCTTGTAGCGGAAGCCATCTTAAACTTATTAAGAATTTCAAACACTTATACACGTTTTTACATATATCTTTTGAAGTTTTCATCCGATTTGAAAAACTGTCACAATTCGTGCTGTACTAACACGAACTTTGTTCAAACAAATATAAACACTTATGAAAAACAAACAAAAAAAATAAACTTTCTAATAAAAACCAATAAAACGAGACTTTTTTATATGTTCTGCCAAACACCGCACAACTCATACAAACTTACAAAAAAAAATATATATTGAGAAAATTATATTGATAACAAAATAAAATTTACTAAAATTTGCATCAAAAAGTTGTGACTCGATACTGAAATTAGTCGTCAATTTTATTGTCTAATATTTTGCTTGTAGCGGAAGCCACCTTAAACTAATTAAGAAATTCAAACACTTATACACGTTTTTACATATATCTTTTTAATGCTATTCACTCTATGCTGAAAATAGTCGTCAATTTTATTGTTTAATTTTTTGCTTGTAGTGGAAGCCACCTTAAACTTATTAAGAAATTCAAACACTTATACACGTTTTTACATATGTCTTTTGAAGTTTTCATCCTATTTGAAAAATTGTCACAATTTATGCTGTACTAACACGAACTTTGTTCAAACAAATATAAACACTTATGAAAAATAAACAAATAAAATTAACTTTCTAATAAAAACCAATAAAACGAGCCTTTTTTATTTGTTCTGCCAAACACCGCACAACCCACACAAGTTTCCAAAAAAAAAAATATTGTGAAAATTATATTAATAACAAAATAAAACTTATTAAAATTTGCATTAAAAAGTTGCGACTCGATACTGAAATTAGTCGTCAATTTTATTGTCTAATATTTTGCTTGTAGCGGAAGCCACCTTAAACTAATTAAGAAATTCAAACACTTATACACGTTTTTACATATATCTTTTGAAGTTTTCATCCGATTTGAAAAATTGTCTCAATTTGTACTGTACTAACACGAACTTTGTTTGTATAAACACTTATGAAAAACAAACAAAAAAAATTAACTTTCTAATAACAACCAATAAAACGAGCCTTTTTTATATGTTCTGCCAAACACCGCACAACCCACACAAGTTTCCAAAAAAAAAAATATTGTGAAAATTATATTAATAACAAAATAAAACTTATTAAAATTTGCATTAAAAAGTTGCGACTTAATACACTCTATGCTGAAATTAGTCGTCAATTTTATTGTTTAATTTTTTGCTTGTAGTGGAAGCCACCTTAAACTTATTAAGAAATTCAAACACTTATACACGTTTTTACATATATCTTTTGAAGTTTTCATCCTATTTGAAAAATTGTCACAATTTATGCTGTACTAACACGAACTTTGTTGAAACAAATATAAACATTTAAGAAAAACAAACAAATAAAATTAACTTTCTAATAAAAACCAATAAAACGAGCCTTTTTTATATGTTCTGCCAAACACCGCACAGCTCATACAAATTTACAAAAAAAAAATATATATTGTGAAAATTATATTAATAACAAAACAAAATCTATTAAAATTTGCATCAAAATGTTGCGACTCAATACACTCGATGCTGAAATTAGTCGTCAATTTTATTATTTAATTTTTTGCTTGTGGCGGAAGCCACCTTAAACTAATTAAGAAATTCAAACACTTATACACGTTTTTACATATATCTTTTGCAGTTTTCATCCGATTTGAAAAATTGTCACAATTTGTGCTGTACTAACACAAACTTTGTTGAAACAAATATAAACATTTAAGAAAAACAAACAAATAAAATTAACTTTCTAATAAAAACCAATAAAACGAGCCTTTTTTATATGTTCTGCCAAACACCGCACAGCTCATACAAATTTACAAAAAAAAAATATATATTGTGAAAATTATATTAATAACAAAATAAAATCTATTAAAATTTGCATCAAAATGTTGCGACTCAATACACTCGATGCTCAAATTAGTCGTCAATTTTATTGTTTAATTTTTTGCTTGGAGCGGAAGCCACCTTAAACTAATTGAGAAATTCAAACACTTATACACGTTTTAACATATACATATCTTGTGAGGTTTTCATCCAATTCGAAAAATTGTCTCAATTTGCTGTACTATGACGAACTTTGCTCAAACAAATATAAATATTTATGAAAAACAAACACATAAAATAAACTTTCTAATAAAAACCAATAAAACGAGCCTTTTTTATATGTTCTGCCAAACACCGCACAACCCACACAAATTTCAAAAAAAAAAAATATTGTGAAAATTATATTAATAACAAAATAAAATTTATTAAAATTTGCATCAAAACGTTGCGACTCGATACTGAAATTAGTCGTCAATTTTATTGTCTAATATTTTGCTTGTAGCTGATGCCACCTTAAACTAATTAAGAAATTCAAACACTTATACACGTTTTTCATATATCTTTTGAAGTTTTCATCCGATTTGAAAAATTGTCACAATTTGTGCTGTACTAACACGAACTTTGTTGAAACAAATATAAACACTTATGAAAAACAAACAATTAAAATTAACTTTCTAATAAAAACCAATAAAACGAGACTTTTTTATATGTTCTGCCAAACACCGCACAACCCACACAAATTTCCAAAAAAAAAAATATTGTGAAAATTATATTAATAACAAAATAAAATTTATTAAAATTTGCATCAAAACGTTGCGACTCGATACTGAAATTAGTCGTCAATTTTATTGTCTAATATTTTGCTTGTAGCTGATGCCACCTTAAACTAATTAAGAAATTCAAACACTTATACACGTTTTTCATATATCTTTTGAAGTTTTCATCCGATTTGAAAAATTGTCACAATTTGTGCTGTACTAACACGAACTTTGTTCAAACAAATATAAACACTTATGAAAAACAAACAATTAAAATTAACTTTCTAATAAAAACCAATAAAACGAGACTTTTTTATATGTTCTGCCAAACACCGCACAACCCACACAAATTTCCAAAAAAAAAAATATTGTGAAAATTATATTAATAACAAAATAAAACTTATTAAAATTTGCATCAAAAAGTTGCGACTCGATACTGAAATTAGTCGTCAATTTTATTGTCTAATTTTTTGGTTGTGGCGGAAGCCACCTTAAACTAATTAAGAAATTCAAACACTTATACACGTTTTTACATATATCTTTTGAAGTTTTCATCCGATTTGAAAAATTGTCTCAATTTGTGCTGTACTAACACGAACTTTGTTCAAACAAATATATATATATATTTATATAAAAATATAAAACAAACAAATAAAATTAACTTTCTAATAAAAACCAATAAATCGAGCCTTTGTTTTATGTATGAAATTAGTCGTCAATTTTATTGTCTAATATTTTGCTTGTAGCTGAAGCCACCTTAAACTAATTAAGAAATTCAAACACTTATACACGTTTTAACATATATCTTTTGAAGTTTTCATCCGATTTGAAAAATTGTCACAACTTGTGCTGTACTAACACGAACTTTGTTCAAACAAATATAAACACTTATGAAAAACAAACAAATAAAATTAACTTTCTAATAAAAACCAATAAAACGATCCTTTTTTATATGTTCTGCCAAACACCGCACAACTCATACAAATTTACAAAAAAAAAAAAAATATATTGAGAAAATTATATTAATAACAAAATAAAATTTATTAAAATTTGCATCAAAAAGTTGCGACTCGATACTGAAATTAGTCGTCAATTTTATTGTAATATTTTGCTTGTAGCGGAAGCCACCTTAAACTAATTAAGAAATTCAAGCACTTATACTAGTATTTACTTATATCTTTTGAAGTCTTCATCCGATTTGAAAAATTTTCACAATTTGTGCTGTACTAACACGAACTTTGTTCAAACAAATATAAACACTTATGAATAACAAACAAAAAAAAATTAACTTTGTAATAAAAACCAATAAAACGAGCCTTTTTTTTTGCGACTCAATACACTCGATGCTCAAATTAGTCGTCAATTTTATTGTTTAATTTTTTGCTTGGAGCGGAAGCCACCTTAAACTAATTAAGAAATTCAAACACATATACACGTTTTTACATATATCTTTTGAAGTTTTCATCCGATTTGAAAAATTGTCACAATTTGTGCTGTACTAACACGAACTTTGTTCAAACAAATATAAACACTTATGAAAAACAAACAAATAAAATTAACTTTGTAATAAAAACCATTAAAACGAGCCTTTTTTATATGTTCTGCCAAACATCGCACAACTCATACAAATTTACAAAAAAAAAAAATATATTGTGAAAATTATATTAATAACAAAATAAAATTTATGAAAATTTGCATAAAAAAGTTCCGACTCAATACACTCGATGCTCAAATTCGTCGTCAATTTTATTGTTTAATTTTTTGCTTGGAGCGGAAGCCACCTTAAACTATTTGAGAAATTCAAACACTTATACACGTTTTAACATATACATATCTTTTGAAGTTTTCATCCAATTTGAAAAATTGTCTCAATTTGTGCTGTACTAACACGAACTTTGTTCAAACAAATATAAACACTTATGAAAAACAAACAAATAAAATTAACTTTCTAATAAAAACCAATAAAACGAGACTTTTTTATATGTTCTGCCAAACACCGCACAACCCACACAAATTTCCAAAAAAAAATATATTGTGAAAATTATATTAATAACAAAATAAAATTTATTAAAATTTGCATAAAAAAGTTGCGACTCAATACACTCGATGCTCAAATTAGTCGTCAATTTTATTGTTTAATTTTTTGCTTGGAGCGGAAGCCACCTTAAACTAATTGAGAATTTCAAACACATATACACGTTTTAACATATACATATCTTTTGAAATTTTCATCCAATTTGAAAAATTGTCTCAATTTGCTGTACTATGACGAACTTTGCTCAAACAAATATAAATATTTATGAAAAACAAACACATAAAATAAACTTTGTAATAAAAACCAATAAAACGAGCCTTTTTTATATGTTCTGCCAAACACCGCACAACTCATACAAATTTACAAAAAAAAAAAATATATTGAGAAAATTATATTAATAACAATATAAAATTTATTAAAATTTGCATCAAAAAGTTGCGACTCGATACTGAAATTAGTCGTCAATTTTATTGTCTAATATTTTGCTTGTAGCGGAAGCCACCTTAAACTAATTAAGAAATTCAAGCACTCATACCAGTATTTACTTATATCTTTTGGAGTTTTCATCCGATTTAAAAAATTTTCTCAATTTGTGCTGTACTAACACGAACTTTGTTCAAACAAATATAAACACTTATGAAAAACAAGCAAATAAAATTAACTTTCTAATAAAACCAATAAAACGATTCTTTTTTATATGTTCTGCCAAACACCGCACAACCCACACAAATTTCCAAAAAAAAAAATATTGTGAAAATTATATTAATAACAAAATAAAACTTATTAAAATTTACAAAAAAATGTTGCGACTCAATACACTCTCTGCTGAAATAAGTCGTCAATTTTATTGTTTAATTTTTTGCTTGGAGCGGAAGCCACCTTAAACTATTTGAGAAATTCAAACACTTATACACGTTTTAACATATACATATCTTTTGAAGTTTTCATCCAATTTGAAAAATTGTCTCAATTTGTGCTGTACTAACACGAACTTTGTTCAAACAAATATAAACACTTATGAAAAACAAACAAATAAAATAAACTTTCTAATAAAAACCAATGAAACGAGCCTTTTTTATATGTTCTGCCAAACACCGCACAACTCACACAAATTTCCAAAACAAAAAAATACTGTGAAAATTATATTAATAACAAAACAAAATCTATTAAAATTTGCATCAAAATGTTGCGACTCAATACACTCGATGCTGAAATTAGTCGTCAATTTTATTATTTAATTTTTTGCTTGTGGCGGAAGCCACCTTAAACTAATTAAGAAATTCAAACACTTATACACGTTTTTACATATATCTTTTGCAGTTTTCATCCGATTTGAAAAATTGTCACAATTTGTGCTGTACTAACACAAACTTTGTTGAAACAAATATAAACATTTAAGAAAAACAAACAAATAAAATTAACTTTCTAATAAAAACCAATAAAACGAGACTTTTTTATATGTTCTGCCAAACACCGCACAACCCACACAAATTTCCAAAAAAAAATATATTGTGAAAATTATATTAATAACAAAATAAAATTTATTAAAATTTGCATAAAAAAGTTGCGACTCAATACACTCGATGCTCAAATTAGTCGTCAATTTTATTGTTTAATTTTTTGCTTGGAGCGGAAGCCACCTTAAACTAATTGAGAATTTCAAACACATATACACGTTTTAACATATACATATCTTTTGAAATTTTCATCCAATTTGAAAAATTGTCTCAATTTGCTGTACTATGACGAACTTTGCTCAAACAAATATAAATATTTATGAAAAACAAACACATAAAATAAACTTTGTAATAAAAACCAATAAAACGAGCCTTTTTTATATGTTCTGCCAAACACCGCACAACTCATACAAATTTACAAAAAAAAAAAATATATTGAGAAAATTATATTAATAACAATATAAAATTTATTAAAATTTGCATCAAAAAGTTGCGACTCGATACTGAAATTAGTCGTCAATTTTATTGTCTAATATTTTGCTTGTAGCGGAAGCCACCTTAAACTAATTAAGAAATTCAAGCACTCATACCAGTATTTACTTATATCTTTTGGAGTTTTCATCCGATTTAAAAAATTTTCTCAATTTGTGCTGTACTAACACGAACTTTGTTCAAACAAATATAAACACTTATGAAAAACAAGCAAATAAAATTAACTTTCTAATAAAACCAATAAAACGATTCTTTTTTATATGTTCTGCCAAACACCGCACAACCCACACAAATTTCCAAAAAAAAAAATATTGTGAAAATTATATTAATAACAAAATAAAACTTATTAAAATTTACAAAAAAATGTTGCGACTCAATACACTCTCTGCTGAAATAAGTCGTCAATTTTATTGTTTAACTTTTTGCTATGAGCGGAAGCCACCTTAAACTATTTGAGAAATTCAAACACTTATACACGTTTTAACATATACATATCTTTTGAAGTTTTCATCCAATTTGAAAAATTGTCTCAATTTGTGCTGTACTAACACGAACTTTGTTCAAACAAATATAAACACTTATGAAAAACAAACAAATAAAATAAACTTTCTAATAAAAACCAATGAAACGAGCCTTTTTTATATGTTCTGCCAAACACCGCACAACTCACACAAATTTCCAAAACAAAAAAATACTGTGAAAATTATATTAATAACAAAACAAAATCTATTAAAATTTGCATCAAAACGTTGCGACTCGATACTGAAATTAGTCGTCAATTTTATTGTCTAATATTTTGCTTGTAGCTGATGCCACCTTAAACTAATTAAGAAATTCAAACACTTATACACGTTTTTCATATATCTTTTGAAGTTTTCATCCGATTTGAAAAATTGTCACAATTTGTGCTGTACTAACACGAACTTTGTTCAAACAAATATAAACACTTATGAAAAACAAACAATTAAAATTAACTTTCTAATAAAAACCAATAAAACGATCCTTTTTTATATGTTCTGCCAAACACCGCACAACCCACACAAATTTCCAAAAAAAAAAATATTGTGAAAATTATATTAATAACAAAATAAAATTTATTAAAATTTGCATCAAAACGTTGCGACTCGATACTGAAATTAGTCGTCAATTTTATTGTCTAATATTTTGCTTGTAGCTGAAGCCACCTTAAACTAATTAAGAAATTCAAACACTTATACACGTTTTTACATATATCTTTTGCAGTTTTCATCCGATTTGAAAAATTGTCACAATTTGTGCTGTACTAACACAAACTTTGTTGAAACAAATATAAACATTTAAGAAAAACAAACAAATAAAATTAACTTTCTAATAAAAACCAATAAAACGAGACTTTTTTATATGTTCTGCCAAACACCGCACAACCCACACAAATTTCCAAAAAAAAATATATTGTGAAAATTATATTAATAACAAAATAAAATTTATTAAAATTTGCATAAAAAAGTTGCGACTCAATACACTCGATGCTCAAATTAGTCGTCAATTTTATTGTTTAATTTTTTGCTTGGAGCGGAAGCCACCTTAAACTAATTGAGAATTTCAAACACATATACACGTTTTAACATATACATATCTTTTGAAATTTTCATCCAATTTGAAAAATTGTCTCAATTTGCTGTACTATGACGAACTTTGCTCAAACAAATATAAATATTTATGAAAAACAAACACATAAAATAAACTTTGTAATAAAAACCAATAAAACGAGCCTTTTTTATATGTTCTGCCAAACACCGCACAACTCATACAAATTTACAAAAAAAAAAAAATATATTGAGAAAATTATATTAATAACAAAATAAAATTTATTAAAATTTGCATCAAAAAGTTGCGACTCAATACACTCGATGCTGAAATTAGTCGTCAATTTTATTATTTAATTTTTTGCTTGTGGCGGAAGCCACCTTAAACTAATTAAGAAATTCAAACACTTATACACGTTTTTACATATATCTTTTGCAGTTTTCATCCGATTTGAAAAATTGTCACAATTTGTGCTGTACTAACACAAACTTTGTTGAAACAAATATAAACATTTAAGAAAAACAAACAAATAAAATTAACTTTCTAATAAAAACCAATAAAACGATCCTTTTTTATATGTTCTGCCAAACACCGCACAGCTCATACAAATTTACAAAAAAAAAATATATATTGTGAAAATTATATTAATAACAAAATAAAATTTATTAAAATTTGCATCAAAAAGTTGCGACTCAATACACTCGATGCTCAAATTAGTCGTCAATTTTATTGTTTAATTTTTTGCTTGGAGCGGAAGCCACCTTAAACTAATTGAGAAATTCAAACACTTATACACGTTTTAACATATACATATCTTGTGAGGTTTTCATCCAATTCGAAAAATTGTCTCAATTTGCTGTACTATGACGAACTTTGCTCAAACAAATATAAATATTTATGAAAAACAAACACATAAAATAAACTTTCTAATAAAAACCAATAAAACGAGCCTTTTTTATATGTTCTGCCAAACACCGCACAACCCACACAAATTTCCAAAAAAAAAAATATTGTGAAAATTATATTAATAACAAAACAAAATCTATTAAAATTTGCATCAAAACGTTGCGACTCGATACTGAAATTAGTCGTCAATTTTATTGTCTAATATTTTGCTTGTAGCTGAAGCCACCTTAAACTAATTAAGAAATTCAAACACTTATACACGTTTTAACATATATCTTTTGAAGTTTTCATCCGATTTGAAAAATTGTCACAACTTGTGCTGTACTAACAAGAACTTTGTTCAAACAAATATAAACACTTATGAAAAACAAACAAATAAAATTAACTTTCTAATAAAAACCAATAAAACGATCCTTTTTTATATGTTCTGCCAAACACCGCACAACTCATACAAATTTAAAAAAAAATAAAAAATATATTGAGAAAATTATATTAATAACAAAATAAACTTTATTAAAATTTGCATCAAAAAGTTGCGACTCGATACTGAAATTAGTCGTCAATTTTATTGTAATATTTTGCTTGTAGCGGAAGCCACCTTAAACTAATTAAGAAATTCAAGCACTTATACTAGTATTTACTTATATCTATTGAAGTCTTCATCCGATTTGAAAAATTTTCACAATTTGTGCTGTACTAACACGAACTTTGTTCAAACAAATATAAACACTTATGAATAACAAACAAAAAAAAATTAACTTTGTAATAAAAACCAATAAAACGAGCCTTTTTTTTTTGCGACTCAATACACTCGATGCTCAAATTAGTCGTCAATTTTATTGTTTAATTTTTTGCTTGGAGCGGAAGCCACCTTACACTAATTAAGAAATTCAAACACATATACACGTTTTTACATATATCTTTTGAAGTTTTCATCCGATTTGAAAAATTGTCACAATTTGTGCTGTACTAACACGAACTTTGTTTAAACAAATATAAACACTTATGAAAAACAAACAAATAAAATTAACTTTGTAATAAAAACCATTAAAACGAGCCTTTTTTATATGTTCTGCCAAACACCGAACAACCCACACAAATTTCCAAAAAAAAAAAATATATTGAGAAAATTATATTAATAACAATATTTAATTTTTTGCTTGGAGCGGAAGCCACCTTAAACTATTTGAGAAATTCAAACACTTATACACGTTTTAACATATACATATCTTTTGAAGTTTTCATCCAATTTGAAAAATTGTCTCAATTTGTGCTGTACTAACACGAACTTTGTTCAAACAAATATAAACACTTATGAAAAACAAACAAATAAAATTAACTTTCTAATAAAAACCAATAAAACGATTCTTTTTTATATGTTCTGCCAAACACCGCACAACCCACACAAATTTCCAAAAAAAAAAATATTGTGAAAATTATATTAATAACAAAATAAAATTTATTAAAATTTGCATAAAAAAGTTGCGACTCAATACACTCGATGCTCAAATTAGTCGTCAATTTTATTGTTTAATTTTTTGCTTGGAGCGGAAGCCACCTTAAACTATTTGAGAAATTCAAACACTTATACACGTTTTAACATATACATATCTTTTGAAGTTTTCATCCAATTTGAAAAATTGTCTCAATTTGTGCTGTACTAACACGAACTTTGTTCAAACAAATATAAACACTTATGAAAAACAAACAAATAAAATTAACTTTCTAATAAAAACCAATAAAACGAGACTTTTTTATATGTTCTGCCAAACACCGCACAACCCACACCAATTTCCAAAAAAAAATATATTGTGAAAATTATATTAATAACAAAATAAAATTTATTAAAATTTGCATAAAAAAGTTGCGACTCAATACAATCGATGCTCAAATTAGTCGTCAATTTTATTGTTTAATTTTTTGCTTGGAGCGGAAGCCACCTTAAACTATTTGAGAAATTCAAACACTTATACACGTTTTAACATATACATATCTTTTGAAGTTTTCATCCAATTTGAAAAATTGTCTCAATTTATGCTGTACTAACACGAACTTTGTTCAAACAAATATAAACACTTATGAAAAACAAACAAATAAAATTAACTTTCTAATAAAAACCAATAAAACGAGACTTTTTTATATGTTCTGCCAAACACCGCACAACCCACACCAATTTCCAAAAAAAAATATATTGTGAAAATTATATTAATAACAAAATAAAATTTATTAAAATTTGCATCAAAAAGTTGCGACTCAATACACTCGATGCTCAAATTAGTCGTCAATTTTATTGTTTAATTTTTTGCTTGGAGCGGAAGCCACCTTAAACTAATTGAGAAATTCAAACACTTATACACGTTTTAACATATACATATCTTTTGAAGTTTTCATCCAATTTGAAAAATTGTCTCAATTTGTGCTGTACTAACACGAACTTTGTTCAAACAAATATAAACACTTATGAAAAACAAACAAATAAAATTAACTTTCTAATAAAAACCAATAAAACGAGACTTTTTTATATGTTCTGCCAAACACCGCACAACCCACACCAATTTCCAAAAAAAAATATATTGTGAAAATTATATTAATAACAAAATAAAATTTATTAAAATTTGCATAAAAAAGTTGCGACTCAATACAATCGATGCTCAAATTAGTCGTCAATTTTATTGTTTAATTTTTTGCTTGGAGCGGAAGCCACCTTAAACTATTTGAGAAATTCAAACACTTATACACGTTTTAACATATACATATCTTTTGAAGTTTTCATCCAATTTGAAAAATTGTCTCAATTTGTGCTGTACTAACACGAACTTTGTTCAAACAAATATAAACACTTATGAAAAACAAACAAATAAAATTAACTTTCTAATAAAAACCAATAAAACGAGACTTTTTTATATGTTCTGCCAAACACCGCACAACCCACACCAATTTCCAAAAAAAAATATATTGTGAAAATTATATTAATAACAAAATAAAATTTATTAAAATTTGCATAAAAAAGTTGCGACTCAATACAATCGATGCTCAAATTAGTCGTCAATTTTATTGTTTAATTTTTTGCTTGTTGCGGAAGCCACCTTAAACTAATTGAGAAATTCAAACACTTATACACGTTTCAACATATACATATCTTTTGGAGTTTTCATCCGATTTGAAAAATTGTCTCAATTTGCTGTACTATGACGAACTTTGCTCAAACAAATATAAATATTTATAAAAAACAAACACATAAAATAAACTTTGTAATAAAAACCAATAAAACGAGCCTTTTTTATATGTTCTGCCAAACACCGCACAACTCATACAAATTTACAAAAAAAAAAAATATATTGAGAAAATTATATTAATAACAATATAAAATTTATTAAAATTTGCATCAAAAAGTTGCGACTCGATACTGAAATTAGTCGTCAATTTTATTGTCTAATATTTTGCTTGTAGCGGAAGCCACCTTAAACTAATTAAGAAATTCAAACACTTATACACGTTTTAACATATACATATCTTTTGAAGTTTTCATCCAATTTGAAAAATTGTCTCAATTTGTGCTGTACTAACACGAACTTTGTTGAAACAAATATAAACACTTATGAAAAACAAACAAATAAAATTAACTTTCTAATAAAAACCAATAAAACGAGACTTTTTTATATGTTCTGCCAAACACCGCACAACCCACACCAATTTCCAAAAAAAAATATATTGTGAAAATTATATTAATAACAAAATAAAATTTATTAAAATTTGCATAAAAAAGTTGCGACTCAATACAATCGATGCTCAAATTAGTCGTCAATTTTATTGTTTAATTTTTTGCTTGGAGCGGAAGCCACCTTAAACTATTTGAGAAATTCAAACACTTATACACGTTTTAACATATACATATCTTTTGAAGTTTTCATCCAATTTGAAAAATTGTCTCAATTTGTGCTGTACTAACACGAACTTTGTTCAAACAAATATAAACACTTATGAAAAACAAACAAATAAAATTAACTTTCTAATAAAAACCAATAAAACGAGACTTTTTTATATGTTCTGCCAAACACCGCACAACCCACACCAATTTCCAAAAAAAAATATATTGTGAAAATTATATTAATAACAAAATAAAATTTATTAAAATTTGCATAAAAAAGTTGCGACTCAATACAATCGATGCTCAAATTAGTCGTCAATTTTATTGTTTAATTTTTTGCTTGTTGCGGAAGCCACCTTAAACTATTTGAGAAATTCAAACACTTATACACGTTTTAACATATACATATCTTTTGAAGTTTTCATCCAATTTGAAAAATTGTCTCAATTTGTGCTGTACTAACACGAACTTTGTTCAAACAAATATAAACACTTATGAAAAACAAGCAAATAAAATTAACTTTCTAATAAAAACCAATAAAACGATTCTTTTTTATATGTTCTGCCAAACACCGCACAACCCACACAAATTTCCAAAAAAAAAAATATTGTGAAAATTATATTAATAACAAAATAAAATTTATTAAAATTTGCATAAAAAAGTTGCGACTCAATACACTCGATGCTCAAATTAGTCGTCAATTTTATTGTTTAATTTTTTGCTTGGAGCGGAAGCCACCTTAAACTATTTGAGAAATTCAAACACTTATACACGTTTTAACATATACATATCTTTTGAAGTTTTCATCCAATTTGAAAAATTGTCTCAATTTGTGCTGTACTAACACGAACTTTGTTCAAACAAATATAAACACTTATGAAAAACAAACAAATAAAATTAACTTTCTAATAAAAACCAATAAAACGAGACTTTTTTATATGTTCTGCCAAACACCGCACAACCCACACAAATTTCCAAAAAAAAATATATTGTGAAAATTATATTAATAACAAAATAAAATTTATTAAAATTTGCATAAAAAAGTTGCGACTCAATACAATCGATGCTCAAATTAGTCGTCAATTTTATTGTTTAATTTTTTGCTTGTTGCGGAAGCCACCTTAAACTAATTGAGAAATTCAAACACTTATACACGTTTCAACATATACATATCTTTTGGAGTTTTCATCCGATTTGAAAAATTTTCTCAATTTGTGCTGTACTAACACGAACTTTGTTCAAACAAATATAAACACTTATGAAAAACAAGCAAATAAAATTAACTTTCTAATAAAACCAATAAAACGAGACTTTTTTATATGTTCTGCCAAACACCGCACAACCCACACAAATTTCCAAAAAAAAAAAATATATTGAGAAAATTATATTAATAACAATATAAAATTTATTAAAATTTGCATCAAAAAGTTGCGACTCGATACTGAAATTAGTCGTCAATTTTATTGTCTAATATTTTGCTTGTAGCGGAAGCCACCTTAAACTAATTAAGAAATTCAAGCACTCATACCAGTATTTACTTATATCTTTTGGAGTTTTCATCCGATTTGAAAAATTTTCTCAATTTGTGCTGTACTAACACGAACTTTGTTCAAACAAATATAAATATTTATAAAAAACAAACATATAAAATAAACTTTGTAATAAAAACCAATAAAACGAGCCTTTTTTATATGTTCTGCCAAACACCGCACAACTCATACAAATTTACAAAAAAAAAAAATATATTGAGAAAATTATATTAATAACAATATAAAATTTATTAAAATTTGCATCAAAAAGTTGCGACTCGATACTGAAATTAGTCGTCAATTTTATTGTCTAATATTTTGCTTGTAGCGGAAGCCACCTTAAACTAATTAAGAAATTCAAGCACTCATACCAGTATTTACTTATATCTTTTGGAGTTTTCATCCGATTTGAAAAATTTTCTCAATTTGTGCTGTACTAACACGAACTTTGTTCAAACAAATATAAATATTTATGAAAAACAAACACATAAAATAAACTTTCTAATAAAAACCAATAAAACGAGCCTTTTTTATATGTTCTGCCAAACACCGCACAACTCACACAAATTTCCAAAACAAAAAAATATTGTGAAAATTATATTAATAACAAAACAAAATCTATTAAAATTTGCATCAAAATGTTGCGACTCAATACACTCGATGCTGAAATTAGTCGTCAATTTTATTGTTTAATTTTTTGCTTGTGGCGGAAGCCACCTTAAACTAATAAAGAAATTCAAACACTTATACACGTTTTTACATATATCTTTTGAAGTTTTCACACATAAAATAAACTTTCTAATAAAAACCAATAAAACGAGCCTTTTTTATATGTTCTGCCAAACACCGCACAACTCACACAAATTTCCAAAACAAAAAAGTATTGTGAAAATTATATTAATAACAAAACAAAATCTATTAAAATTTGCATCAAAATGTTGCGACTCAATACACTCGATGCTGAAATTAGTCGTCAATTTTATTGTTTAATTTTTTGCTTGTGGCGGAAGCCACCTTAAACTAATTAAGAAATTCAAACACTTATACACGTTTTTACATATATCTTTTGAAGTTTTCATCCGATTTGAAAAATTGTCACAATTTGTGCTGTACTAACACGAACTTTGTTGAAACAAATATAAACATTTAAGAAAAACAAACAAATAAAATTGACTTTCTACCAATAAAACGAGCCTTTTTTATATGTTCTGCCAAACACCGCACAGCTCATACAAATTTACAAAAAAAAAATATATTGTGAAAATTATATTAATAACAAAACAAAATCTATTAAAATTTGCATCAAAATGTTGCGACTCAATACACTCAATGCTGAAATTAGTCGTCAATTTTATTGTTTAATTTTTTGCTTGTGGCGGAAGCCACCTTAAACTAATTAAGAAATTCAAACACTTATACACGTTTTTACATATATCTTTTGAAGTTTTCATCCGATTTGAAAAATTGTCACAATTTGTGCTGTACTAACACGAACTTTGTTGAAACAAATATAAACACTTATGAAAAACAAACAAAAAAAATTAACTTTCTAATAAAAACCAATAAAACGATCCTTTTTTTATATGTTCTGCCAAACACCGCACAACCCACACAAACATTAAGAAAAATTGTAAATATTATATTAATATCAAAACAATATGTATTAAAATTTCCATAATAAAGTTGCGACTTGGGACACTCGATGCTTAAATGTGTTATGTCCACAGTATTAGAGACTTACGTTTTAGTCAATCCTCCTGTGGTCTACTAGCATAGAGCCAAACTTGCTCACCCATCTACAAATCCCATTACCTACCAGATGGACCAAAGGCTGATGTCTACCTAGGGGTGAGTAAATCCTCTACGCTAGCAGATATGAGCTTATGTTGTTGGGGGATGCAGTCGGGACCTTGCACTACAGCTAGCAAAAACAGTGGTTGGGGGGGCTTCGTTGACCCATCCGACCACCAACACCCATAAAACATAAAAACATAAAGTCCCGCATAATAAAAAAAAATATACAAAATACAGCAACTAACGAATAGATAGGAAAAATTTGAAAAGAAAATCAACAGAATTAATTGAAAAAAAAAAAAAAACTGGCTAAGATTTTAGAGCCGCTACGCTCTTACCCACCCTACCATGATTTTTCGTTGCGTACCATTTAGTGAAAAATCCCTAAAAGAGGCTGCTTTACCTAACTTACCCTTTTAGCGACATATGCATTTCATTTTGGCATGTTTCTATAATTACATTTTTCTTATCTGTTTGATGTCATTGAACCCCATCCAAAAAATAGAAAAAATAGCAAATTTTCCCAAAAATTTGTATATGCGCGGATGCGCGAAGGTTTTATATAGTGTCGCTGGGACTTCAAATAAAATTTATTTACTGGATGTGTAGGATTAACAAGAAAAAACTAAAACGTGCATGTGTTTAAACATAAAAAGGTAGATAAACTATTACCAAGTGGCAGCATCCAACTGCTCTCTAGGAAGGTTCGAATAGAAAAGATCGGACAAACGGAAAACTACGAGGCCATGACCTCGGCTAAGCTACTTAACAGCCCTAAACTTATTAACATTGGCTTATGTCAAGTGAGTGTCAAAGTGACAGTTCACTTTCGTCGTAAAAGTGCTTTCTTTCATTAGTGGTGGTTGTCTCGGCTAAATTAAAGCTGTTAAAATTTACAATTAAGTACTAAATAATATATCTTATTTTACTTAAGTTTAATTATCTCTTATTTCTTTTTAGGTTAATTAACAAAAATACAATATTTATATTGCTTAAATTTTTGTTTCATATTGTTAATCTAAAAATAATCTTAAAAAACAAAAAATATATATCATAGGAGAATTCTATTAGGCCTTTCCAAAATTTTATTTTAACATTTTGGCTCAGTAACTGTACTCTACATACTGGATAATTCTTAAATTCTTAATGCAAAGAATTTGACTGAAAAAAGGAAGTTACTGACGAATATCTTTTGCATGATATGTACCTATTAATTTACCTTGCAAATTCTCAAGCACATAAAACGAATTCCCTAGCTTTTCCCGCACTCTAGATTTAATCCAAGCTGGACTAAGCTTTGCATTAAAATTTTTCACAAAACTACTTTGCGAAAAATTACGCCTGAAAACTTCTTGACCTACTTTAAACTGAATCTCTCTCGTCCTCAAATTGTATTGACGAGCCGTTTGCTCATAGGCTTTAGTAATATTTTCACGTAATTCTTTTCGTAATAATTTTAGCTGGTCATCTCTATTAAGGTTACACACGGACTCATCCAACAAATTTAGCCGCTGTAGAAGATTGTAATGCGAACCATGGGTCGCCATATCAAAGCCAAATAAAGCATGATAAGGTGAAACATGTGTACTTTGATGAACAGAATTTCTCAATGCACAACTAATAGCATCTATATGTTGGTCCCATTCCCGATGATCCTCTTGCAAATACGCACGAATTGCAGCAATTAATGATCTATTTACTTTTTCTGACGCATTGCTTTGCGGTGAATATAGAGCAGTATAAACATGTTTAATGCCTAAAGATGTTATCCAAGCATTAAAACTGCTAGCCTTAAATTGTGCACCATTATCGCTAACGATAATTTCTGGCACTCCATAAGTAAAGAAAATTTCTTTTTGCAAAAATTCTTGTATATGATTGGACGTAAACTTTCTTAAAGGGCATAGCCAATGGAATTTAGAACAATGATCCAATACAATTAAAAGACCTATATGACCTCGCTTACTTCGTGGATACGGTCCAAGCAGATCTACATATAACCTTTGAAAAGGTCTCATAGACACAGCTTGTTTTCCCATAGGGGGTTTTAAAGATATATTCGGAGCTTTTGTGGTCTTGCAGACTTCACAGGCCCGAACATAATTACGAACATCCGTAACCATTCCTGGCCAATAAAATTTGCGACGAAGAAGCTCTAACGTTTTCGCCATTCCTCCGTGTGCTGAAACAACAGAGTCATGCGCTCGTTTTATTAAATCTATCGTCAAATTCTGTGGAATCCATAACTTCCACATAAATTGTTTAGCAATTTCCGTTCCATCATCATGTTTTGTCCTAATATACACAAAACTATCAACGATACGTATGTCTGGATATTTTGCCTCATTTTCCGCAATCTTTGTTCTCAGTATCTGATAATCTTCATCATTAAAACATGGCGAAGCTAAATCCACCTCTGGACCAACTACTTCCAATGCACAAATCTCATCAGGATACATTCTAGACAACGCATCTGGAACTATATTTTCTTTTCCCTTGCGATGACTTATGGTTAACTTGTAACCTTGTAATCTCATCGCCCATCTAGCAAGTCTACCTTTTAAATTTGCTTGTTTCATTAGCCAAACTAGACTAGAATGGTCCGTAATAACTTCAAACTCTTGGAGCTCTATGTAACAACGAAAACGTTCTATCGCCTCTAGCGCTGCTAAGCATTCACGTTCCGTAACAGAATAATTACGCTGAGCCGAATTGAGTTTTTTAGACATAAATGCCACTGGACGTTCTATACCATCCTCGGATATCTGAGCTAGAACAGCACCAATGCCATAATCATTTGCATCGCAGTGAACATAAAATTTCTTTTTAAAATCTGGATTTTGTAAAACTGGAGCAGAAGTTAAATTCTGTTTTAAGCTATCCATAGCTTGTTGTGCTGATTCGGTCCAAACGAATTTCTTTTTCGTGGACAAAAGATCAGTAATAGGCGCTGTAATCTCAGAATAATTTTCAATGAACCGACGATACCAACCTGCCAAGCCTAAGAATCCTCTAGCTTGTCTTAACATTTTTGGCGCTGGCCAAGCTAAAATAGCCTCTACTTTGCGAGGATCAGTGGCAATACCTCCCATGCCTATGACATAACCTAAGTAACGAACTTCAGTTACGCAAAATTTACTTTTTTCTAAGTTTAAAGTCAAATTAGCTTTACGGAATTGTTCTGACAGTCTTATCAAAACTGTTAAATGAGAATCAAAATCCTCTGAAACTACACACAAGTCATCTAAATAACCAAATACACAATACTTTAAGTTTGGGGGAATAATTTGATCCATGAGACGACACATGGTCTGAGGAGCATTACATAGACCAAAAGGCATTGTAACGAATTGATAAAGAGGTCGACCTGGTACTGTAAAAGCAGTTATTGCCTTTGACTTCTCTGACAGTCCAATCTGCCAATACGCATCCTTCAAATCAATTTTCGATATAAAATTTGCCTTAGGTAGCCTAGCGAAAATTCCCTCAATATTTGGAAGCGGATATGCATCCTTTTTAGTTACTTCGTTTATCTTTCGAGCATCTAGACACATCCTTAATTTTATGGGCTTAATAACCATATGGACTGGTGAGCTCCATGAGCTGTTTGATTCCTCAATTACCTCTAATAATAACATCCGATCAATTTCCTGATACATCAGTTTCTCTACCGCTGGTGATACTGGATAATGACGTTGTTTAATCGGTTTCGCATCTCCAATGTCTATCTCATGTGTGATCAAAGTAGTTCGACCTAGTCCTTGCTTCTCAAAGCTTGGAAACAGTGAAATCACAGCATCGAGGCGTTTCCGCTGCTCATCAGTTAATGCACAAGCTTTCTCATCTGTTTCTAAAGAATTAGACACTGCCTTTGAAACTTCAAGTGACGAAATTTCACCAGGAGCTAAGTCAAATGCTTTCCAAAAGTCAGTTCCTAAAATAACATTTTTGCTTAAAGAAGGAACAACAAAAAATTGTATTTGCTTTGTTTTACCTTTATAAAATACATCGGCTAATATAGAACCTATCACCTTCTGCCTTTTTCCATCTGCAGTCGTTACTGACGATGAAAAACTTCTAAACTTTGAGAGCTTTGGCACCTCAATTTGAGCCAACGATCCACCAATACAGCTACAATTCGCACCTGAATCTAATAAGCCTTGCTCTTCAAAATCTAAGAACTTAATAGCTGCATAAAAACGACCATCATCGTTATCGCTTATTATTGCAGAAACTAATAATTGTTTGGTTTGTTTAACGTGTTTCCAAAAATCACGTATGCGTCGCGTAGAACGTTTAGAACTAGTAGAACACTTTGAACCTTGGTCTCTGAAAATTCTTGCTCTGACTTTCTTATAATTTCTTAAACGTTCTTTATAAGGGATAATAATTGACTGTTTCGGTACTTCATCTTTATTTTCATTCTGTTTAATTTGTTTACTATCAGCTACCTTTACAGAAACAGTAGTTGGTGTTGGTACCACTTCAGGCAACTTTGGAGTATTTACTACAGCATTTAATTCCGGGCCATCCGATTGCTGTCGGCGGATGAACCCTTCCGTAGGTTTTCCGGCCTCTTTGCTAAGCAAATGCTACACTGTGGCTTGTATATATTTTTGGCACCACATCCATAACAAAATATGCGACGTTCCTGTAAACACATATCCCAAGTGTGTCCTACCTCGTTACAGTTCCAGCATCGGAGTTTATTATTAACACAATTTAGAGCATTGACTGAAGCAATTGACTCTTCTGATTCTGATCTTTTCAATCGTTCATTGCTGCTGAGTTCCGCGACAACACGCCGAAATGGAGGTTTAGGTTTGCTACCTTTAAAGTCTGCTTCACTCATCAGATTCTCTCTCATCTGTACTAACTGACGCAAATGAGCCACAGAATGAACTGAAACATAAAGGAGCTCGTGACGAATTTCTGGCCTAAGATTACTTTTTAGTCGTTTGATAAAACGATGTTCTTCAAACGGAACTGATAAGCGAGAAACCATATCAATCATATCCTCATAAAATGAATCAAAACTTTCATGTTCTTTTTGTTTACGTGATCGAATTTCATCACGCAGAATATCTTCATCCTTACTATCTTTGTACTGGTGCGTAATAGCTTCACAAAAAGGTTGCCATTCGATATGAACAACTTCCTTGCGATATCGCCAGTACCACTCTCTTGCTTTGCCTAACAACAGAATATGAAGGTTTTTGCAAAGAAGAGAAAAATTATTGCTTAAATAATCTTCAGTTAGTGCTCGAATTCTATATAAAAATTCTTGCACTGTTGGACCCTTAGGTGAAGCATCAAACCTAACTGACCAACTCTGCACAATCTGTGTCACCTTTTCAGGACTAAGAGACTGTCCAGAAAAAGCATAAGCCTCAGGCCGCGATGCTGGGCTGGAGACACCAGACGAAAAACGTGGCTGAGCTTGAATAGCTGGAATAGCTTGAGCCTGAGAAGCTACTGAATTTGAAGACAAATGTAAATTGGACAAACGCCTATCAATCAGAGTCTCGAGCTTTTCAAAAATCTTGTCATAATCAATTTCGAGATTTGGGGAAGGCTGAACTTTATGTCTATCACATTCTACACGGGAAAAACCTTGCTGACGGGATGAACGACCTCTTCTATTGGATCTTTGCCCTTGATTTCCCGAATCCATACAAGGATTGGCATTTCTATATCTATTCCCTGCGACTGGTTGTGAATTCTCAGTACCTGTTTTCACCGATTCTTCTTCTTGTGGATATTCTTTTGATTTGGACCTAGTATTATGCACCTTAGGTGTGGCCCCAGTATTTGATCTACCTGTTCTATCACTTTCTGGATTAATGAACCAAGACTTCAAATCTTTTGTATGGCATAGAGCCTTGCAAACATTGCACTCTTTTGCCGTATCAATGCATTCGGTAATACATGAGCGGTGAAAAACATGATTACATTTGGTAACAACTACTTCTTGTGATTCTTTTAAATGCTCATTACAAATAGAACATTTACCTTCGGGCACTGCTGAGCTTTTACTCTGCCCTGCTGAATTATCACGACTCCGTGTTACTGGCATTTCTATACAAATTATTATAAATTGTAGAAATGAAAACTAATTTATCAATAAACAACTGAACAATAAGATGTTTTATTTAAATCAATTTAAATAACTTTCTAAAATTTAATTTCTATATTTTTTTTTTTTTTTTCTATATATAAGAAGGGTAAGAAAGGAAAGAGTATTTAAAATCTGTTGCTTTGGTCTATTGTGCATAAAGACTTATTTTATTATTGAACCTTGTTGACAAGACTAAGTAATAAATAAGACTTAGATGGTACATAATCACTTAATAAACTCTTATGTACAAAAGCAAAGAGTTATTTTTTTCAAAGTGGTATACTATTTGGTCAGAAGCCATAAAGTAAAATTCCAAACTCTGAATTTCAAAAATAAAACCTCACTCTGCTCATAGGAGCCTTTACAGTTAATCATGCTAAGTTATATAAAAGTAAATAATTTGAATAAAAAAACAAAAACTCGTTCACTGAATCCATACTATCGGCTGGTTCTTGGCGTAAACTGCCACAGAAATTCAGATTCCGTGTAGGTCTACTAGTTGACAAATAACTTATCAAAAAAAATAGTGAACGAAAACCATCAATTAGCCAAATGAAGAAACAGGCAATCGGTCGCAATTTCAGTCCTCGCTAAAATTTTCGAATTCCGCACCTATCATTTAACTTCTCAAATGATTATACGATAATTGATAAATAGGCGAAAATTTGATTGATGCTTTGAAATAAAAGAAAGTGTAGTAGGTATTTCGGTGCATTCCCAAAATTCCTAATTCAGCATCTTCAAATATCTCTAACAATCAAACAATGCAAAATTAAATAAATTAAAAGAAAAAAAAAATGAATTGAAATAAAGATATAGAGATGCAATTTCAAATTTGAGCTTATTGTCATATAGCTACCTATGCGCTTCTTTCTGATAGCAATCCTAAATAAAATTTCGGTCTACCTGATCGACAACGCAAAAGAAAACCAAAATAAACATTAAGGCTCAAACTGTTAAATGAAAAAAAAAGATAGAAAAAGAGAGGACTTTGAAGAAATATAGAGCTGGCTAGGCCTGCGAAAACACCTCGCAATTTTAAAATAGTGTTTTAATCCTATCTTATTAAAGTGATGTCTAATCACAAGCTTTATGCCAGGCCCCACACGTTGGGCGCCATTTTATGTTATGTCCACAGTAGTAGAGACTTACGTTTTAGTCAATCCTCCTGTGGTCTACTAGCATAGAGCCAAACTTGCTCACCCATCTACAAATCCCATTACCTACCAGATGGACCAAAGGCTGATGTCTACTTAGGGGTGAGTAAATCCTCTACGCTAGCAGATATGAGCTTATGTTGTTGGGGGATGCAGTCGGGACCTTGCACTACAGCTAGCAAAAACAGTGGTTGGGGGGGCTTCGTTGACCCATCCGACCACCAACACCCATAAAACATAAAAACATAAAGTCCCGCATAATAAAAAAAAATATACAAAATACAGCAACTAACGAATAGATAGGAAAAATTTGAAAAGAAAGTCAACAGAATTTATTGAAAAAAAAAAAAACTGGCTAAGATTTTATAGCCGCTACGCTCTTACCCACCCTACCATGATTTTTCGTTGCGTACCATTTAGTGAAAAATCCCTAAAAGAGGCTGCTTTACCTAACTTACCCTTTTAGCGACATATGCATTTCATTTTGGCATGTTTCTATAATTACCTTTTTCTTATCTGTTTGATGTCATTGAACTCCATCCAAAAAATAGAAAAAATAGCAAATTTTCCCAAAAATTTGTATATGCGCGGATGCGCGAAGGTTTTATATAGTGTCGCTGGGACTTCAAATAAAATTTATTTACTGGATGTGTAGGATTAACAAGAAAAAACTAAAACGTGCATGTGTTTAAACATAAAAAGTTAGATAAACTATTACCAAGTGGCAGCATCCAACTGCTCTCTAGGAAGGTTCGAATAGAAAAGATCGGACAAACGGAAAACTACGAGGCCATGACCTCGGCTAAGCTACTTAACAGCCCTAAACTTATTAACATTGGCTTATGTCAAGTGAGTGTCAAAGTGACAGTTCACTTTCGTCGTAAAAGTGCTTTCTTTCATTAGTGGTGGTTGTCTCGGCTAAATTAAAGCTGTTAAAATTTACAATTAAGTACTAAATAATATATCTTATTTTACTTAAGTTTAATTATCTCTTATTTCTTTTTAGGTTAATTAACAAAAAAAAAATATTTATATTGCTTAAATTTTTGTTTCATATTGTTATTAAAATCTAAAAATAATCTTAAAAAACAAAACATATATATCATAGGAGAATTCTATTAGGCCTTTCCAAAATTTTATTTTAACATTTTGGCTCAGTAACTGTACTCTACAAATGAGTCGCGAATTTTATGCGTCAAAGAGTAAAATTTTCATTTTTTGCTAGTACAGGAAGCAACCTTAAACTAATGGAGATATTCAAGCACTTATACTAGTATTTACTTATATCTTTTGAAGTCTTCATCCGATTTGAAAAATTGTCTCAATATGTGCTGTACTAACACGAACTTTGTTCAAACAAATATAAACACTTATGAAAAACAAACAAATAAAATTAACTTTCTAATAAAAACCAATAAAACGATCCTTTTTATATGTTCTGCCAAACACAGCACAACCCACACAAACATTAAGAAAAATTGTAAATATAATATTAATATCAAAACAATATGTATTAAAATTTCCATAATAAAGTTGCGGCTCAGGACACTCGATGCTTAAATGAGTCGCGAATTTTATGCGTCAAAGAGTAAAATTTTCATTTTTTGCTAGTACAGGAAGCAACCTTAAACTAATGGAGATATTCAAGCACTTATACTAGTATTTACTTATATCTTTTGAAGTCTTCATCCGATTTGAAAAATTGTCACAATTTGTGCTGTACTAACACGGACTTTGTTCAAACAAATATAAACACTTATGAAAAACAAACACATAAAATAAACTTTCTAATAAAAACCAATAAAACGAGCCTTTTTTATATGTTCTGCCAAACACCGCACAACTCATACAAACTTACAAAAAAAAAAAATATATTGTGAAAATTATATTAATAACAAAATAAAATATATTAAAATTTGCATAAAAAAGTTGCGACTCAATACACTCGATGATCAAATTAGGCGTCAATTTTATTATTTAATTTTTTGCTTGTGGCGGAAGCCACCTTAAACTAATTAAGAAATTCAAACACTTATACACGTTTTTACATATATCTTTTGAAGTTTTCATCCGATTTGAAAAATTGTCACAATTTGCTGTACTATGACGAACTTTGCTCAAACAAATATAAATATTTATGAAAAACAAACACATAAAATAAACTTTCTAATAAAAACCAATAAAACGAGCCTTTTTTATATGTTCTGCCAAACACCGCACAACCCACACAAATTTCCAAAAAAAAAAATATTGTGAAAATTATATTAATAACAAAATAAAACTTATTAAAATTTGCAAAAAAATGTTGCGACTCAATACACTCTATGCTGAAATTAGTCGTCAATTTTATTATTTAATTTTTTGCTTGTGGCGGAAGCCACCTTAAACTAATTAAGAAATTCAAACACTTATACACGTTTTTACATATATCTTTTGAAGTTTTCATCCTATTTGAAAAATTGTCACAATTTATGCTGTACTAACACGAACTTTGTTGAAACAAATATAAACACTTATGAAAAATAAACAAATAAAATTAACTTTCTAATAAAAACCAATAAAACGAGCCTTTTTTATATGTTCTGCCAAACACCGCGCAACTCATACAAATTTACAAAAAAAAAAAATATATTGTGAAAATTATATTAATAACAAAATAAAATATATTAAAATTTGCATAAAAAAGTTGCGACTCGATACTGAAATTAGTCGTCAATTTTATTGTCTAATATTTTGCTTGTAGCGGAAGCCACCTTAAACTAATTAAGAAATTCAAACACTTATACACGTTTTTACATATATCTTTTGAAGTTTTCATCCGATTTGAAAAATTGTCTCAATTTGTACTGTACTAACACGAACTTTGTTTGTATAAACACTTATGAAAAACAAACAAAAAAAATTAACTTTCTAATAAAAACCAATAAAACGAGACTTTTTTATATGTTCTGCCAAACACCGCACAACCCACACAAGTTTCCAAAAAAAAAAATATTGTGAAAATTATATTAATAACAAAATAAAACTTATTATAATTTGCATTAAAAAGTTGCGACTTAATACACTCTATGCTGAAATTAGTCGTCAATTTTATTGTTTAATTTTTTGCTTGTAGTGGAAGCCACCTTAAACTTATTAAGAAATTCAAACACTTATACACGTTTTTACATATATCTTTTGAAGTTTTCATCCTATTTGAAAAATTGTCACAATTTATGCTGTACTAACACGAACTTTGTTCAAACAAATATAAACACTTATGAAAAATAAACAAATAAAATTAACTTTCTAATAAAAACCAATAAAAAGAGCCTTTTTTATATGTTCTGCCAAACACCGCGCAACTCATACAAATTTACAAAAAAAAAAACATATTGTGAAAATTATATTAATAACAAAATAAAATATATTAAAATTTGCATAAAAAAGTTGCGACTCAATACACTCGATGCTCAAATTAGTCGTCAATTTTATTGTTTAATTTTTTGCTTGGAGCGGAAGCCACCTTAAACTATTTGAGAAATTCAAACACTTATACACGTTTTAACATATACATATCTTTTGAAGTTTTCATCCAATTTGAAAAATTGTGTCAATTTGCTGTACTATGACGAACTTTGCTCAAACAAATATAAATATATATGAAAAACAAACACATAAAATAAACTTTCTAATAAAAACCAATAAAACGAGCCTTTTTTATATGTTCTGCCAAACACCGCACAACCCACACAAATTTCCAAAAAAAAAAATATTGTGAAAATTATATTAATAACAAAATAAAACTTATTAAGATTTGCATCAAAAAGTTGCGACTCAATACACTCTATGCTGACATTAGTCGTCAATTTTATTGTCTAATATTTTGCTTGTAGCGGAAGCCACCTTAAACTAATTAAGAAATTCAAACACTTATACACGTTTTTACATATATCTTTTGAAGTTTTCATCCGATTTGAAAAATTGTCTCAATTTGTACTGTACTAACACGAACTTTGTTTGTATAAACACTTATGAAAAACAAACAAAAAAAATTAACTTTCTAATAAAAACCAATAAAACGAGCCTTTTTTATATGTTCTGCCAAACACCGCACAACCCACACAAGTTTCCAAAAAAAAAAATATTGTGAAAATTATATTAATAACAAAATAAAACTTATTAAAATTTGCATTAAAAAGTTGCGACTTAATACACTCTATGCTGAAATTAGTCGTCAATTTTATTGTTTAATTTTTTGCTTGTAGTGGAAGCCACCTTAAACTTATTAAGAAATTCAAACACTTATACACGTTTTTACATATATCTTTGAAGTTTTCATCCTATTTGAAAAATTGTCACAATTTATGCTGTACTAACACGAACTTTGTTCAAACAAATATAAACACTTATGAAAAATAAACAAATAAAATTAACTTTCTAATAAAAACCAATAAAACGAGACTTTTTTATTTGTTCTGCCAAACACCGCACAACCCACACAAGTTTCCAAAAAAAAAATATTGTGAAAATTATATTAATAACAAAATAAAACTTATTAAAATTTGCATTAAAAAGTTGCGACTCGATACTGAAATTAGTCGTCAATTTTATTGTCTAATATTTTGCTTGTAGCGGAAGCCATCTTAAACTTATTAAGAATTTCAAACACTTATACACGTTTTTACATATATCTTTTGAAGTTTTCATCCGATTTGAAAAACTGTCACAATTCGTGCTGTACTAACACGAACTTTGTTCAAACAAATATAAACACTTATGAAAAACAAACAAAAAAAATAAACTTTCTAATAAAAACCAATAAAACGAGACTTTTTTATATGTTCTGCCAAACACCGCACAACTCATACAAACTTACAAAAAAAAATATATATTGAGAAAATTATATTGATAACAAAATAAAATTTACTAAAATTTGCATCAAAAAGTTGTGACTCGATACTGAAATTAGTCGTCAATTTTATTGTCTAATATTTTGCTTGTAGCGGAAGCCACCTTAAACTAATTAAGAAATTCAAACACTTATACACGTTTTTACATATATCTTTTTAATGCTATTCACTCTATGCTGAAAATAGTCGTCAATTTTATTGTTTAATTTTTTGCTTGTAGTGGAAGCCACCTTAAACTTATTAAGAAATTCAAACACTTATACACGTTTTTACATATATCTTTTGAAGTTTTCATCCTATTTGGAAAATTGTCACAATTTATGCTGTACTAACACGAACTTTGTTCAAACAAATATAAACACTTATGAAAAATAAACAATTAAAATTAACTTTCTAATAAAAACCAATAAAACGAGCCTTTTTTATTTGTTCTGCCAAACACCGCACAACCCACACAAGTTTTCAAAAAAAAAAAATATTGTGAAAATTATATTAATAACAAAATAAAACTTATTAAAATTTGCATTAAAAAGTTGCGACTCGATACTGAAATTAGTCGTCAATTTTATTGTCTAATATTTTGCTTGTAGCGGAAGCCACCTTAAACTAATTAAGAAATTCAAACACTTATACACGTTTTTACATAGATCTTTTGAAGTTTTCATCCGATTTTTTGCTTGGAGCTGATGCCACCTTAAACTAATTGAGAATTTCAAACACATATACACGATTTAACATATACATATCTTTTGAAATTTTCATCCAATTTGAAAAATTGTCACAATTTGTGCTGTACTAACACGAACTTTGTTCAAACAAATATAAACACTTATGAAAAATAAACAAATAAAATTAACTTTCTAATAAAAACCAATAAAACGAGCCTTTTTTATATGTTCTGCCAAACACCGCACAACCCACACAAATTTCCAAAAAAAAAAATATTGTGAAAATTATATTAATAACAAAATAAAACTTATTAAAATTTGCAAAAAAATGTTGCGACTCAATACACTCTATGCTGAAATTAGTCGTCAATTTTATTGTTTAATTTTTTGCTTGGAGCGGAAGCCACCTTAAACTATTTGAGAAATTCAAACACTTATACACGTTTTAACATATACATATCTTATGAAGTTTTCAACCAATTTGAAAAATTGTCTCAATTTGTGCTGTACTAACACGAACTATGTTCAAACAAATTTAAACACTTATGAAAAACAAACAAAAAAAATTAACTTTGTAATAAAAACCAATAAAACGAGCCTTTTTTATATGTTCTGCCAAACACCGCACAACTCATACAAATTTACAAAAAAAAAAAATATATTGAGAAAATTATATTAATAACAATATAAAATTTATTAAAATTTGCATCAAAAAGTTGCGAATCGATACTGAAATTAGTCGTCAATTTTATTGTCTAATATTTTGCTTGTAGCGGAAGCCACCTTAAACTAATTAAGAAATTCAAGCACTCATACCAGTATTAACTTATATCTTTTGGAGTTTTCATCCGATTTGAAAAATTTTCTCAATTTGTGCTGTACTAACACGAACTTTGTTCAAACAAATATAAACACTTATGAAAAACAAACAAATAAAATTAACTTTCTAATAAAAACCAATAAAACGAGACTTTTTTATATGTTCCGCCAAACACCGCACAACCCACACAAATTTCCAAAAAAAAAAATACTGTGAAAATTATATTAATAACAAAATAAAACTTATTAAAATTTGCATCAAAAAGTTGCGACTCAATACACTATATGCTGAAATTAGTCGTCAATTTTATTGTTTAATTTTTTGCTTGGAGCGGAAGCCACCTTAAACTATTTGAGAAATTCAAACACTTATACACGTTTTAACATATATCTTTTGAAGTTTTCATCCGGTTTGAAAAATTGTCACAATTTGTGCTGTACTAACACGAACTTTGTTCAAACAAATATAAACACTTATGAAAAACAAACAAAAAAAAATAACTTTGTAATAAAAACCAATAAAACGAGCCTTTTTTATATGTTCTGCCAAACACCGCACAACTCATACAAATTTACCAAAAAAAAAAAATATATTGTGAAAATTATATTAATAACAAAATAAAATTTATTAAAATTTGCATTAAAAAGTTGCGACTTAATACACTCTATGCTGAAATTAGTCGTCAATTTTATTGTTTAATTTTTTGCTTGGAGCGGAAGCCACCTTAAACTTATTGAGAATTTCAAACACATATACACGTTTTAACATATACATATCTTTTGAAATATTCATCCAATTTGAAAAATTGTCTCAATTTGCTGTACTATGACGAACTTTGCTCAAACAAATATAAACACTTATGAAAAATAAACAAATAAAATTAACTTTCTAATAAAAACCAATAAAACGAGCCTTTTTTATATGTTCTGCCAAACACCGCACAACCCACACAAATTTCCAAAAAAAAAAATATTGTGAAAATTATATTAATAACAAAATAAAATTTATTAAAATTTGCATTAAAAAGTTGCGACTTAATACACTCTATGCTGAAATTAGTCGTCAATTTTATTGTTTAATTTTTTGCTTGTGGCGGAAGCCACCTTAAACTAATTAAGAAATTCAAACACTTATACACGTTTTTACATATATCTTTTGAAGTTTTCATCCTATTTGAAAAATTGTCACAATTTATGCTGTACTAACACGAACTTTGTTCAAACAAATATAAACACTTATGAAAAATAAACAAATAAAATTAACTTTCTAATAAAAACCAATAAAACGAGCCTTTTTTATATGTTCTGCCAAACACCGCGCAACTCATACAAATTTACAAAAAAAAAAAATATATTGTGAAAATTATATTAATAACAAAATAAAATATATTAAAATTTGCATAAAAAAGTTGCGACTCAATACACTCGATGCTCAAATTAGTCGTCAATTTTATTGTTTAATTTTTTGCTTGGAGCTGAAGCCACCTTAAACTAATTGAGAATTTCAAACACATATACACGTTTTAACATATACATATCTTTTGAAATTTTCATCCAATTTGAAAAATTGTCACAATTTGTGCTGTACTAACACGAACTTTGTTCAAACAAATATAAACACTTATGAAAAATAAACAAATAAAATTAACTTTCTAATAAAAACCAATAAAACGAGCCTTTTTTATATGTTCTGCCAAACACCGCACAACCCACACAAATTTCCAAAAAAAAAAAATATTGTGAAAATTATATTAATAACAAAATAAAACTTATTAAAATTTGCAAAAAAATGTTGCGACTCAATACACTCTATGCTGAAATTAGTCGTCAATTTTATTGTTTAATTTTTTGCTTGTGGCGGAAGCCACCTTAAACTAATTAAGAAATTCAAACACTTATACACGTTTTTACATATATCTTTTGAAGTTTTCATCCGATTTGAAAAATTGTCACAATTTGTGCTGTACTAACACGAACTTTGTTCAAACAAATATAAACACTTATGAAAAACAAACAAAAAAATTTAACTTTGTAATAAAAACCAATAAAACGAGCCTTTTTTATATGTTCTGCCAAACACCGCACAACTCATACAAATTTACAAAAAAAAAAATATATTGAGAAAATTATATTAATAACAATATAAAATTTATTAAAATTTGCATCAAAAAGTTGCGAATCGATACTGAAATTAGTCGTCAATTTTATTGTCTAATATTTTGCTTGTAGCGGAAGCCACCTTAAACTAATTAAGAAATTCAAGCACTCATACCAGTATTAACTTATATCTTTTGGAGTTTTCATCCGATTTGAAAAATTTTCTCAATTTGTGCTGTACCAACACGAACTTTGTTCAAACAAATATAAACACTTATGAAAAACAAACAAATAAAATTAACTTTCTAATAAAAACCAATAAAACGAGACTTTTTTATATGTTCTGCCAAACACCGCACAACCCACACAAATTTCCAAAAAAAAAAATACTGTGAAAATTATATTAATAACAAAATAAGACTTATTAAAATTTGCAAAAAAATGTTGCGACTCAATACACTCTATGCTGAAATTAGTCGTCAATTTTATTGTTTAATTTTTTGCTTGTGCTTTTTGCACCTTAAACTAATTAAGAAATTCAAACACTTATACACGTTTTTAAATATATCTTTTGAAGTTTTCATCCGGTTTGAAAAATTGTCACAATTTGTGCTGTACTAACACGAACTTTGTTCAAACAAATATAAACACTTATGAAAAACAAACAAAAAAAAATAACTTTGTAATAAAAACCAATAAAACGAGCCTTTTTTATATTTATTTATTTATTTATTTGAGGGGTACAACTACGTACAGTTGACATTATATTATAAAAAAGTACATATAAATTATTTAGAAAAGAAAATAGAGCGAGGGAATTGATATGAACTAATCCGCGTCTCTAGCCCGATGGGTGAACTTTTTAATGATATGCACCAACTCACATCAAGAACTGGCCAGAAACTTGGATTTACAATATTAAAGTTGAAAAAAGGAAGCAAGATAAAAATTAAACATTATATCGCAAAAAAAGCCAATGGATCACCATTGACCAAGTGGGTGACTCATAATATAGGATTGGTCAAGGATGCTCGAAGTGGCAAGTCAAGGTGACTTAAGATAGAAGAAGTGATAGATTGAATAGACCGTTCGAAAGAGAGGAAATTGTAAAAGTTATTATAGTTAGAGCATAAGACACGGAAAGGGTCGTGCAATGCATAATTAGATCTACAAAATTGTAAGGCTAAGGGTCGAAAATTACGAGTTACTCTGGATGGTATGACCAAAGTAACTTTGCTAAGGAGTACATTGGAATCGATAAGACCGAGTAACAGTTTATGCAAGAATAACACGCCGTGGCATGTTCTGCGATGATTTAAGGAAGGCAATTTTATAAGGCGAAGTCTATCAGAATATGGCGGCAGTCGGATATTTGGGTCCCAGTTTAAGCCACGAAGTGCAAAAAGGAGAAATTGCTTTTGTACGGACTCAATCATGTCCTGATAAAGGTGGTATTGAGGGCTCCAAACGCAGGAACAATATTCCAAAATTGGACGGACGAGAGAAATATAAAGAAGTTTGGTTGTGTAAGGGTCGTTAAACTCTTTAGACCAACGCTTAATAAAAGCAAGAACACCTCTAGCCTTATTCACGATGTTGCAAATATGGTTATTAAATTTAAGGTTATGATCAAACAAAACACCAAGGTCAGACACACTCTCGATGCGTTCTAAGGTAGAAGATTCTAAAAAGTAAGTAGCCAAATAAGGAGCAGAACGATAAAATGTCATAACGTTACATTTTGTCTTGTTGAGAAAGAGTTGGTTGATATTGCACCAAGATTGCATGTTATCAAAATAATGCTGAAGAAGTAGGTACTTATTATTATCGGAGTAGGACATACAGAGTTTAACATCATCCGCATACATAAGAATGTGAGAAGATGAGATTACCTGAGGGAGATCATTTAAAAATAAGTTAAAAAGAAGAGGGCCTAGATGGCTACCTTGAGGTACCCCTGACGTGACCATAATTTCTGTAGATTCGCAGCCTTTAAAAACTACCTTCTGGACTCGGTTGGATAAATAGGACGATATCCAATTTAAAAGACAAGACGGAAACCCCAGACGAGACAGTTTAACAAGTAGAAGACTATGATTTATCGAATCAAATGCTTTACTAAAGTCAGAATAAATGACATCAGTTTGTTTTTTTTCCGTAAAACCAAAATTAATAAGAGACGAAAGTTCTAAAAGGTTAGTAGAAGTGGACCGACGTTTTACAAACCCATGTTATGTTCATAACATATATGTTCTGCCAAACACCGCACAACTCATACAAATTTACCAAAAAAAAAAAATATATTGTGAAAATTATATTAATAACAAAATAAAATTTATTAAAATATGCATTAAAAAGTTGCGACTTAATACACTCTATGCTCAAATTAGTCGTCAATTTTATTGTTTAATTTTTTGCTTGGAGCGGAAGCCACCTAAAACTTATTGAGAATTTCAAACACATATACACGTTTTAACATATACATATCTTTTGAAATATTCATCCAATTTGAAAAATTGTCTCAATTTGCTGTACTATGACGAACTTTGCTCAAACAAATATAAATATTTATGAAAAACAAACACATAAAATAAACTTTCTAATAAAAACCAATAAAACGAGCCTTTATTATATGTTCTGCCAAACACCGCACAACTCACACAAATTTCCAAAACAAAAAAATACTGTGAAAATTATATTAATAACAAAATAAAATTTATTAAAATTTGCATTAAAAAGTTGCGACTTAATACACTCTATGCTCAAATTAGTCGTCAATTTTATTGTTTAATTTTTTGCTTGGAGCGGAAGCCACCTTAAACTTATTGAGAATTTCAAACACATATACACGTTTTAACATATACATATCTTTTGAAGTTTTCATCCGATTTGAAAAATTGTCACAATTTGTGCTGTACTAACACGAACTTTGTTCAAACAAATATAAACACTTATGAAAAACAAACAAAAAAAATTAACTTTGTAATAAAACCCAATAAAACGAGACTTTTTTATATGTTCTGCCAAACACCGCACAACTCACACAAATTTACAAAAAAAAAAAATACTGTGAAAATTATATTAATAACAAAACAAAATCTATTGAAATTTGCATCAAAATGTTGCGACTCAATACACTCGATGCCGCACAACTCATACAAATTTACAAAAAAAAAAAATATATTGAGAAAATTATATTAATAACAATATAAAATTTATTAAAATTTGCATCAAAAAGTTGCGACTCGATACTGAAATTAGTCGTCAATTTTATTGTCTAATATTTTGCTTGTAGCGGAAGCCACCATAAACTAATTAAGAAATTCAAGCACTCATACCAGTATTTACTTATATCTTTTGGAGTTTTCATCCGATTTGAAAAATTTTTGTCAATTTGTGCTGTACTAACACGAACTTTGTTCAAACAAATGCGGGAATTGAAGGTCAGCGGTCGACACGCAGTGGCCACAGTTTTATGTTATGCCCAGAACATTTGCAGAACAGCTCAAATGTTGGTAAGCATAAATGTTAAGTGCAGAAGTAAAGGCTGCGCAGCAAATGCTCTCAGTGTGTGATCTCGCAAGCAAAGCATCGGACGTATTTTATTAAGTGATGCTTCATATTGTTTTGCGCTTATTATAATAAACTAAATTGAACGCTTTATTTTATCTTTAAATACATGTAAAGTGCTTATAATAATAAACAATCAGGAAAACATATACCATCAAGTAGTGTTTTTCCCACAAATGGGGGCTCAACCGAAATAAATTTGCCCAAGACTTTGAGAATTACTGATAAATTATTCAAAAGATACGTTAGCTATCGAGACTGGGAAGGACACTCGCAAAAAAGAATATAAATTGTTGCTGTGGTTGCGTTATTTAAAACTATTTGCATCAACGAAAGTACCAAGAATTTTGCGACACAGGCAACAAAGGATCGTGAGTGCGAGGGAGAAAGAAATAGTGCGTCACTTTGAATTTCGAGTAATTGTGAAATTCAGTGGAAACAAACGCACAGGGCGCTATCAACAAAAACGACACAAAGGAAGGAAAAGCACCGTTATTGAGAAGCTACTGAGGCTTGTGTAGTAACAGACGACTTAAGCAAAAGGCTGGTATATCGTGCTGTGGAGTGCTAACAAGGCGAGAGGTGAGCAGGAACGGAAGCAGAGCGATCTTTGGTGTGTTCGTAGGCGTAAAGCGGCGTGTTGAGGGCGGCGAGGGAAAAGCAACATTAGTTTGACTGGAAGCAGCGTGTGCGCAGTGGAAATAGGAAATCGAGGCTGGTACGTTTTGCTGTGGCTGTAAGGCGTTGGAAAGTTACTCATTGTTGGAGAGTCGTCGGTGGAAAGAGCGTAACTTGTAAGCGGCAAGAGCGACAAGTGGAAGCAAGAAAAGGCATTGAGTGACATTTGGCTGTTGAGCGTTGACAAGAGGCAGAAGCAGCAGAGAAAAGTAAAAACTCATTGTATGTATTCGAATGCAAGAACTAACATAGTGTTTAAAGATCATTAACAGTAGACTGTAAAGCTTGAGTAATTTTAAACTATTTTACATTTGATTGATTTGTTGCCAAAAATTGTAACCATGCAAGTTAATGAGATCATGTCTTTGAGAGTCGTTGATTTGCGACAAAAATTATCAGAGCTGGCACTGCAAACGTCTGGGCGGAAGCGTGATTTACAAAATAGGTTGCTGACACATTATGGTTTTCAAGACGAAGACGAGAGTGATGATGAGTCAGTAGTAACAACTAAAAGCCAGGAAAGGGTTACACAAGGTGCAGAAATAGTAGCTGCAAGATCATGGTTTACTCTGAAAGATGTAGAAGGTAGTGTGTCTCAGTTTTCAGGTACGGATAGTCCAGATATAAACCAATGGATATCAGAGTTAGAGGAATGTGCACTAACAGTACAGTGGAGCGAATTGCAGGTATTTATATACGCAAAACAATTGCTGACAGGGGCGGCAAAATCATTTGTTAGAAGTTTGCGTGATGTAAGAAATTGGGAATCACTAAAAGCAGAGTTGGTAGAGGAATTTAGTGTTACATTTTCGTCAGCAGAAATTCATAAAAGATTGCAAAACCGTAAACAGCAAAAGAATGAGACATTGCAAGAATTTTTGTATGCATTGATGGAAATTGCAAAACCCATTAATGTAGATGTGGCAAGTTTGATTGAATATTTTGTGGAAGGTGTTCCCGACAGTAGAGCAAACAAGGCAATGTTTTATCAAGCAAGAAATTTAAAAGAGCTCAAATTTCAAATTGAGGTATACAAAAAAGGTCATGGTACGGTAAAGGCAGTAAGCACGTATAAGTCACAGGTCGATAAGAACGTTCGTTTAACCAAGGAATCAGAGATAGAGCGTGTTAGGAAATGTTTTAAATGTGGAGATGAGTCGCATTTTAAGAGAGATTGTCCAAAAAAAGATGTTAATTGTTTTAAGTGCGGTCAAGCAGGTCATAGAGCAATTAATTGTCAAAGTGAGGAAAGGGCTAAGAAAGGAGCAGTTGTAAATGTTCTTCAAGATAGGAAAGTAGTGGAGAAGCCGTCAAGCAGTTTTACTTTTTCCGGTCTTGAAATGAAGTATATTGAACATAAAGGATTAGTATTCAGGGGTATTCTTGATACAGGAGCAGATGTAAGTTTGATTGGCAAGAGTATATTTCTGAAGCTTGAAAATACAGAGTTGACAGGTTGTGGTAAAATTGTGACAGGAATAGGCGGAGGTCAAGTTTTAAGTTTTGCTAGTCTTACTGTTCCAATTAAAATTGATGGATATGAAATGCAGTTAGAGTTTCATGTTATACCAAATGAGGACTTTGGATTTGACGCAATTTTGGGAAGAAATATTGTTGATCATATCGATATGCTTGTAGCTAAAAGTGGCACGCTGTTTTTGCCAATAGATGGTTTTAGGATCGATTATGGTGAAAATGGAAAGCAAATGAATAATATTGTAAACGACTTCAGTGAAGGGCTTGATAAGGAATTTCAAAGTATGTGCATGTTAAGTGTAGAGAGTACCGAAAAAGAGTTAGGTTTCGATTTGTCTCACTTAAGCAAATATGTGTCTGTTGAGGTTAAGAATCTGGTCACAGGTTATAAGTCTAAGAGAAATGTGGATGCACCTGTAAAGATGAAGATTGTATTAACAGACGAAGTACCTGTTTTTCAGCATGCTAGACGTTTACCAGCTTGTGAGCATCGTTCTGGCTCAAAGATGAGGCACGTAGATGCACTAAGTCGTGTGCCTTGCTATTTGCTCACTGAAAGTGTTGTACATCGTTTGAAGGAGGCACAGTTGTTGGATGACTGGGTTAAGGTTGTCAGGAAACTGGTGGAAGGGAATGGTTATGAGGATTTTTACATTGAAAATCAGGTTTTGTTCAAGGATCCAAATAAAGAACTAATTGTAGTACCGATGTGTATGGAAAATGAAATCATAACTATCGCGCACAAGCAAGGGCATTTTTCTCAAAAAAGAACGCAAGATGTAGTAGAAAAATCGTATTATATACCGAAATTGACAGAAAAGGTTGCTAGAGTGGTAAATAGTTGCGTTGAGTGTATTGTGGTGAATTCAAAGGCTGGAAAGCGTGAAGGTTTTTTGCAGCCAATTGATAAAGGTGATAGGCCGTTAATTACTTATCACATTGACCATGTCGGGCCAATGGAATTAACGAAAAAGATGTACAACTACATATTGGTCGTTGTTGACGGTTTTTCGAAGTATGTTTGGTTGTATGCAACTCGCAGTACTGGAGTTGAGGAGGTAATAAAGTGTTTAGACGTGCAGGCGACAAATTATGGAAATCCTGAAAGAATTGTGTCAGATAGGGGCAGTGCATTTACTTCTAGTTTGTTCCGTGAATATTGCGAAAAGCAGGGTATACAGCATTTGATGATAACTACTGGGGTACCACGAGGAAATGGACAGGTAGAACGTATGCACAAGATTGTTGTCACAATGTTATCAAAGTTGAGTCAGGAAAACTCCGGCGTTTGGTATAAACATTTGCAAAAGGTCCAGCAGGTAATCAATAGCGTAGAGCCGCGTAGTACAAAAATAGCTCCGTTTAAGATTTTGACAGGTTTAGAGATGCGTATCCCCAATGATAGGAAATTGTATGAATTGGTTAAAAAGTCTCTTATCATTGAGCTAGACGACGAAAGGCAAAAATATAGGGATGAGGCACGTGAAAACATTAAAATGATACAGGAAGAAAATAAGAAAAGTTTTGATGAAAAGCGTAAGTCAGAAAGACAGTATCAGGTGGATGACTTGGTAGCTATTAAGCGTACTCAATATGGTACGGGATTGAAACTGAAAGGGAAGTATTTAGGGCCATATAAAGTGGTGAAAGTGAATAGACATGGTAGATATGATGTGGAAAAGGTTGGAGACTCTGAGGGTCCTTATAAAACATCAACAGTGTCGGAATATATGAAGCCGTGGTTGGACACATTCGGGGCGAATGATCCGTCAGGACGGCCGAATGCGGGAATTGAAGGTCAGCGGTCGACACGCAGTGGCCACAGTTTTATGTTATGCCCAGAACATTTGCAGAACAGCTCAAATGTTGGTAAGCATAAATGTTAAGTGCAGAAGTAAAGGCTGCGCAGCAAATGCTCTCAGTGTGTGATCTCGCAAGCTGCGCATCGGACGTATTTTATTAAGTGATGTTTCATATTGTTTTGCGCTTATTATAATAAACTAAATTGAACGCTTTATTTTATCTTTAAATACATGTAAAGTGCTTATAATAATAAACAATCAGGAAAACATATACCATCAAGTAGTGTTTTTCCCACAAATGGGGGCTCAACCGAAATAAATTTGCCCAAGACTGTGAGAATTACTGATAAATTATTCAAAAGATACGTTAGCTATCGAGACTGGGAAGGACACTCGCAAAAAAGAATATAAATTGTTGCTGTGGTTGCGTTATTTAAAACTATTTGCATCAACGAAAGTACCAAGAATTTTGCGACACAGGCAACAAAGAAGCGTGAGTGCGAGGGAGAAAGAAATAGTGCGTCACTTTGAATTTCGAGTAATTGTGAAATTCAGTGGAAACAAACGCACAGGGCGCTATCAACAAAAACGACACAAAGGAAGGAAAAGCACCGTTATTGAGAAGCTACTGAGGCTTGTGTAGTAACAGACGACTTAAGCAAAAGGCTGGTATATCGTGCTGTGGAGTGCTAACAAGGCGAGAGGTGAGCAGGAACGGAAGCAGAGCGATCTTTGGTGTGTTCGTAGGCGTAAAGCGGCGTGTTGAGGGCGGCGAGGGAAAAGCAACATTAGTTTGACTGGAAGCAGCGTGTGCGCAGTGGAAATAGGAAATCGAGGCTGGTACGTTTTGCTGTGGCTGTAAGGCGTTGGAAAGTTACTCATTGTTGGAGAGTCGTCGGTGGAAAGAGCGTAACTTGTAAGCGGCAAGAGCGACAAGTGGAAGCAAGAAAAGGCATTGAGTGACATTTGGCTGTTGAGCGTTGACAAGAGGCAGAAGCAGCAGAGAAAAGTAAAAACTCATTGTATGTATTCGAATGTAGACTGTAAAGCTTGAGTAATTTTAAACTATTTTACATTTGATTGATTTGTTGCCAAAAATTGTAACCATGCAAGTTAATGAGATCATGTCTTTGAGAGTCGTTGATTTGCGACAAAAATTATCAGAGCTGGCACTGCAAACGTCTGGGCGGAAGCGTGATTTACAAAATAGGTTGCTGACACATTATGGTTTTCAAGACGAAGACGAGAGTGATGATGAGTCAGTAGTAACAACTAAAAGCCAGGAAAGGGTTACACAAGGTGCAGAAATAGTAGCTGCAAGATCATGGTTTACTCTGAAAGATGTAGAAGGTAGTGTGTCTCAGTTTTCAGGTACGGATAGTCCAGATATAAACCAATGGATATCAGAGTTAGAGGAATGTGCACTAACAGTACAGTGGAGCGAATTGCAGGTATTTATATACGCAAAACAATTGCTGACAGGGGCGGCAAAATCATTTGTTAGAAGTTTGCGTGATGTAAGAAATTGGGAATCACTAAAAGCAGAGTTGGTAGAGGAATTTAGTGTTACATTTTCGTCAGCAGAAATTCATAAAAGATTGCAAAACCGTAAACAGCAAAAGAATGAGACATTGCAAGAATTTTTGTATGCATTGATGGAAATTGCAAAACCCATTAATGTAGATGTGGCAAGTTTGATTGAATATTTTGTGGAAGGTGTTCCCGACAGTAGAGCAAACAAGGCAATGTTTTATCAAGCAAGAAATTTAAAAGAGCTCAAATTTCAAATTGAGGTATACAAAAAAGGTCATGGTACGGTAAAGGCAGTAAGCACGTATAAGTCACAGGTCGATAAGAACGTTCGTTTAACCAAGGAATCAGAGACAGAGCGTGTTAGGAAATGTTTTAAATGTGGAGATGAGTCGCATTTTAAGAGAGATTGTCCAAAAAAAGATGTTAATTGTTTTAAGTGCGGTCAAGCAGGTCATAGAGCAATTAATTGTCAAAGTGAGGAAAGGGCTAAGAAAGGAGCAGTTGTAAATGTTCTTCAAGATAGGAAAGTAGTGGAGAAGCCGTCAAGCAGTTTTACTTTTTCCGGTCTTGAAATGAAGTATATTGAACATAAAGGATTAGTATTCAGGGGTATTCTTGATACAGGAGCAGATGTAAGTTTGATTGGCAAGAGTATATTTCTGAAGCTTGAAAATACAGAGTTGACAGGTTGTGGTAAAATTGTGACAGGAATAGGCGGAGGTCAAGTTTTAAGTTTTGGTAGTCTTACTGTTCCAATTAAAATTGATGGATATGAAATGCAGTTAGAGTTTCATGTTATACCAAATGAGGACTTTGGATTTGACGCAATTTTGGGAAGAAATATTGTTGATCATATCGATATGCTTGTAGCTAAAAGTGGCACGCTGTTTTTGCCAATAGATGGTTTTAGGATCGATTATGGTGAAAATGGAAAGCAAATGAATAATATTGTAAACGACTTCAGTGAAGGGCTTGATAAGGAATTTCAAAGTATGTGCATGTTAAGTGTAGAGAGTACCGAAAAAGAGTTAGGTTTCGATTTGTCTCACTTAAGCAAATATGTGTCTGTTGAGGTTAAGAATCTGGTCACAGGTTATAAGTCTAAGAGAAATGTGGATGCACCTGTAAAGATGAAGATTGTATTAACAGACGAAGTACCTGTTTTTCAGCATGCTAGACGTTTACCAGCTTGTGAGCATCGTTCTGGCTCAAAGATGAGGCACGTAGATGCACTAAGTCGTGTGTCTTGCTATTTGCTCACTGAAAGTGTTGTACATCGTTTGAAGGAGGCACAGTTGTTGGATGACTGGGTTAAGGTTGTCAGGAAACTGGTGGAAGGGAATGGTTATGAGGATTTTTACATTGAAAATCAGGTTTTGTTCAAGGATCCAAATAAAGAACTAATTGTAGTACCGATGTGTATGGAAAATGAAATCATAACTATCGCGCACAAGCAAGGGCATTTTTCTCAAAAAAGAACGCAAGATGTAGTAGAAAAATCGTATTATATACCGAAATTGACAGAAAAGGTTGCTAGAGTGGTAAATAGTTGCGTTGAGTGTATTGTGGTGAATTCAAAGGCTGGAAAGCGTGAAGGTTTTTTGCAGCCAATTGATAAAGGTGATAGGCCGTTAATTACTTATCACATTGACCATGTCGGGCCAATGGAATTAACGAAAAAGATGTACAACTACATATTGGTCGTTGTTGACGGTTTTTCGAAGTATGTTTGGTTGTATGCAACTCGCAGTACTGGAGTTGAGGAGGTAATAAAGTGTTTAGACGTGCAGGCGACAAATTATGGAAATCCTGAAAGAATTGTGTCAGATAGGGGCAGTGCATTTACTTCTAGTTTGTTCCGTGAATATTGCGAAAAGCAGGGTATACAGCATTTGATGATAACTACTGGGGTACCACGAGGAAATGGACAGGTAGAACGTATGCACAAGATTGTTGTCACAATGTTATCAAAGTTGAGTCAGGAAAACTCCGGCGTTTGGTATAAACATTTGCAAAAGGTCCAGCAGGTAATCAATAGCGTAGAGCCGCGTAGTACAAAAATAGCTCCGTTTAAGATTTTGACAGGTTTAGAGATGCGTATCCCCAATGATAGGAAATTGTATGAATTGGTTAAAAAGTCTCTTATCATTGAGCTAGACGATGAAAGGCAAAAATATAGGGATGAGGCACGTGAAAACATTAAAATGATACAGGAAGAAAATAAGAAAAGTTTTGATGAAAAGCGTAAGTCAGAAAGACAGTATCAGGTGGATGACTTGGTAGCTATTAAGCGTACTCAATATGGTACGGGATTGAAACTGAAAGGGAAGTATTTAGGGCCATATAAAGTGGTGAAAGTGGATAGACATGGTAGATATGATGTGGAAAAGGTTGGAGACTCTGAGGGTCCTTATAAAACATCAACAGTGTCGGAATATATGAAGCCGTGGTTGGACACATTCGGGGCGAATGATCCGTCAGGACGGCCGAATGCGGGAATTGAAGGTCAGCGGTCGACACGCAGTGGCCACAGTTTTATGTTATGCCCAGAACATTTGCAGAACAGCTCAAATGTTGGTAAGCATAAATGTTAAGTGCAGAAGTAAAGGCTGCGCAGCAAATGCTCTCAGTGTGTGATCTCGCAAGCTGCGCATCGGACGTATTTTATTAAGTGATGTTTCATATTGTTTTGCGCTTATTATAATAAACTAAATTGAACGCTTTATTTTATCTTTAAATACATGTAAAGTGCTTATAATAATAAACAATCAGGAAAACATATACCATCAAGTAGTGTTTTTCCCACAAATGGGGGCTCAACCGAAATAAATTTGCCCAAGACTGTGAGAATTACTGATAAATTATTCAAAAGATACGTTAGCTATCGAGACTGGGAAGGACACTCGCAAAAAAGAATATAAATTGTTGCTGTGGTTGCGTTATTTAAAACTATTTGCATCAACGAAAGTACCAAGAATTTTGCGACACAGGCAACAAAGAAGCGTAAGTGCGAGGGAGAAAGAAATAGTGCGTCACTTTGAATTTCGAGTAATTGTGAAATTCAGTGGAAACAAACGCACAGGGCGCTATCAACAAAAACGACACAAAGGAAGGAAAAGCACCGTTATTGAGAAGCTACTGAGGCTTGTGTAGTAACAGACGACTTAAGCAAAAGGCTGGTATATCGTGCTGTGGAGTGCTAACAAGGCGAGAGGTGAGCAGGAACGGAAGCAGAGCGATCTTTGGTGTGTTCGTAGGCGTAAAGCGGCGTGTTGAGGGCGGCGAGGGAAAAGCAACATTAGTTTGACTGGAAGCAGCGTGTGCGCAGTGGAAATAGGAAATCGAGGCTGGTACGTTTTGCTGTGGCTGTAAGGCGTTGGAAAGTTACTCATTGTTGGAGAGTCGTCGGTGGAAAGAGCGTAACTTGTAAGCGGCAAGAGCGACAAGTGGAAGCAAGAAAAGGCATTGAGTGACATTTGGCTGTTGAGCGTTGACAAGAGGCAGAAGCAGCAGAGAAAAGTAAAAACTCATTGTATGTATTCGAATGTAGACTGTAAAGCTTGAGTAATTTTAAACTATTTTACATTTGATTGATTTGTTGCCAAAAATTGTAACCATGCAAGTTAATGAGATCATGTCTTTGAGAGTCGTTGATTTGCGAAGACGAGAGTGATGATGAGTCAGTAGTAACAACTAAAAGCCAGGAAAGGGTTACACAAGGTGCAGAAATAGTAGCTGCAAGATCATGGTTTACTCTGAAAGATGTAGAAGGTAGTGTGTCTCAGTTTTCAGGTACGGATAGTCCAGATATAAACCAATGGATATCAGAGTTAGAGGAATGTGCACTAACAGTACAGTGGAGCGAATTGCAGGTATTTATATACGCAAAACAATTGCTGACAGGGGCGGCAAAATCATTTGTTAGAAGTTTGCGTGATGTAAGAAATTGGGAATCACTAAAAGCAGAGTTGGTAGAGGAATTTAGTGTTACATTTTCGTCAGCAGAAATTCATAAAAGATTGCAAAACCGTAAACAGCAAAAGAATGAGACATTGCAAGAATTTTTGTATGCATTGATGGAAATTGCAAAACCCATTAATGTAGATGTGGCAAGTTTGATTGAATATTTTGTGGAAGGTGTTCCCGACAGTAGAGCAAACAAGGCAATGTTTTATCAAGCAAGAAATTTAAAAGAGCTCAAATTTCAAATTGAGGTATACAAAAAAGGTCATGGTACGGTAAAGGCAGTAAGCACGTATAAGTCACAGGTCGATAAGAACGTTCGTTTAACCAAGGAATCAGAGACAGAGCGTGTTAGGAAATGTTTTAAATGTGGAGATGAGTCGCATTTTAAGAGAGATTGTCCAAAAAAAGATGTTAATTGTTTTAAGTGCGGTCAAGCAGGTCATAGAGCAATTAATTGTCAAAGTGAGGAAAGGGCTAAGAAAGGAGCAGTTGTAAATGTTCTTCAAGATAGGAAAGTAGTGGAGAAGCCGTCAAGCAGTTTTACTTTTTCCGGTCTTGAAATGAAGTATATTGAACATAAAGGATTAGTATTCAGGGGTATTCTTGATACAGGAGCAGATGTAAGTTTGATTGGCAAGAGTATATTTCTGAAGCTTGAAAATACAGAGTTGACAGGTTGTGGTAAAATTGTGACAGGAATAGGCGGAGGTCAAGTTTTAAGTTTTGGTAGTCTTACTGTTCCAATTAAAATTGATGGATATGAAATGCAGTTAGAGTTTCATGTTATACCAAATGAGGACTTTGGATTTGACGCAATTTTGGGAAGAAATATTGTTGATCATATCGATATGCTTGTAGCTAAAAGTGGCACGCTGTTTTTGCCAATAGATGGTTTTAGGATCGATTATGGTGAAAATGGAAAGCAAATGAATAATATTGTAAACGACTTCAGTGAAGGGCTTGATAAGGAATTTCAAAGTATGTGCATGTTAAGTGTAGAGAGTACCGAAAAAGAGTTAGGTTTCGATTTGTCTCACTTAAGCAAATATGTGTCTGTTGAGGTTAAGAATCTGGTCACAGGTTATAAGTCTAAGAGAAATGTGGATGCACCTGTAAAGATGAAGATTGTATTAACAGACGAAGTACCTGTTTTTCAGCATGCTAGACGTTTACCAGCTTGTGAGTGGTAAATAGTTGCGTTGAGTGTATTGTGGTGAATTCAAAGGCTGGAAAGCGTGAAGGTTTTTTGCAGCCAATTGATAAAGGTGATAGGCCGTTAATTACTTATCACATTGACCATGTCGGGCCAATGGAATTAACGAAAAAGATGTACAACTACATATTGGTCGTTGTTGACGGTTTTTCGAAGTATGTTTGGTTGTATGCAACTCGCAGTACTGGAGTTGAGGAGGTAATAAAGTGTTTAGACGTGCAGGCGACAAATTATGGAAATCCTGAAAGAATTGTGTCAGATAGGGGCAGTGCATTTACTTCTAGTTTGTTCCGTGAATATTGCGAAAAGCAGGGTATACAGCATTTGATGATAACTACTGGGGTACCACGAGGAAATGGACAGGTAGAACGTATGCACAAGATTGTTGTCACAATGTTATCAAAGTTGAGTCAGGAAAACTCCGGCGTTTGGTATAAACATTTGCAAAAGGTCCAGCAGGTAATCAATAGCGTAGAGCCGCGTAGTACAAAAATAGCTCCGTTTAAGATTTTGACAGGTTTAGAGATGCGTATCCCCAATGATAGGAAATTGTATGAATTGGTTAAAAAGTCTCTTATCATTGAGCTAGACGATGAAAGGCAAAAATATAGGGATGAGGCACGTGAAAACATTAAAATGATACAGGAAGAAAATAAGAAAAGTTTTGATGAAAAGCGTAAGTCAGAAAGACAGTATCAGGTGGATGACTTGGTAGCTATTAAGCGTACTCAATATGGTACGGGATTGAAACTGAAAGGGAAGTATTTAGGGCCATATAAAGTGGTGAAAGTGAATAGACATGGTAGATATGATGTGGAAAAGGTTGGAGACTCTGAGGGTCCTTATAAAACATCAACAGTGTCGGAATATATGAAGCCGTGGTTGGACACATTCGGGGCGAATGATCCGTCAGGACGGCCGAATGCGGGAATTGAAGGTCAGCGGTCGACACGCAGTGGCCACAGTTTTATGTTATGCCCAGAACATTTGCAGAACAGCTCAAATGTTGGTAAGCATAAATGTTAAGTGCAGAAGTAAAGGCTTCGCAGCAAATGCTCTCAGTGTGTGATCTCGCAAGCTGCGCATCGGACGTATTTTATTAAGTGATGTTTCATATTGTTTTGCGCTTATTATAATAAACTAAATTGAACGCTTTATTTTATCTTTAAATACATGTAAAGTGCTTATAATAATAAACAATCAGGAAAACATATACCATCAAGTAGTGTTTTTCCCACAAATGGGGGCTCAACCGAAATAAATTTGCCCAAGACTGTGAGAATTACTGATAAATTATTCAAAAGATACGTTAGCTATCGAGACTGGGAAGGACACTCGCAAAAAAGAATATAAATTGTTGCTGTGGTTGCGTTATTTAAAACTATTTGCATCAACGAAAGTACCAAGAATTTTGCGACACAGGCAACAAAGAAGCGTGAGTGCGAGGGAGAAAGAAATAGTGCGTCACTTTGAATTTCGAGTAATTGTGAAATTCAGTGGAAACAAACGCACAGGGCGCTATCAACAAAAACGACACAAAGGAAGGAAAAGCACCGTTATTGAGAAGCTACTGAGGCTTGTGTAGTAACAGACGACTTAAGCAAAAGGCTGGTATATCGTGCTGTGGAGTGCTAACAAGGCGAGAGGTGAGCAGGAACGGAAGCAGAGCGATCTTTGGTGTGTTCGTAGGCGTAAAGCGGCGTGTTGAGGGCGGCGAGGGAAAAGCAACATTAGTTTGACTGGAAGCAGCGTGTGCGCAGTGGAAATAGGAAATCGAGGCTGGTACGTTTTGCTGTGGCTGTAAGGCGTTGGAAAGTTACTCATTGTTGGAGAGTCGTCGGTGGAAAGAGCGTAACTTGTAAGCGGCAAGAGCGACAAGTGGAAGCAAGAAAAGGCATTGAGTGACATTTGGCTGTTGAGCGTTGACAAGAGGCAGAAGCAGCAGAGAAAAGTAAAAACTCATTGTATGTATTCGAATGTAGACTGTAAAGCTTGAGTAATTTTAAACTATTTTACATTTGATTGATTTGTTGCCAAAAATTGTAACCATGCAAGTTAATGAGATCATGTCTTTGAGAGTCGTTGATTTGCGACAAAAATTATCAGAGCTGGCACTGCAAACGTCTGGGCGGAAGCGTGATTTACAAAATAGGTTGCTGACACATTATGGTTTTCAAGACGAAGACGAGAGTGATGATGAGTCAGTAGTAACAACTAAAAGCCAGGAAAGGGTTACACAAGGTGCAGAAATAGTAGCTGCAAGATCATGGTTTACTCTGAAAGATGTAGAAGGTAGTGTGTCTCAGTTTTCAGGTACGGATAGTCCAGATATAAACCAATGGATATCAGAGTTAGAGGAATGTGCACTAACAGTACAGTGGAGCGAATTGCAGGTATTTATATACGCAAAACAATTGCTGACAGGGGCGGCAAAATCATTTGTTAGAAGTTTGCGTGATGTAAGAAATTGGGAATCACTAAAAGCAGAGTTGGTAGAGGAATTTAGTGTTACATTTTCGTCAGCAGAAATTCATAAAAGATTGCAAAACCGTAAACAGCAAAAGAATGAGACATTGCAAGAATTTTTGTATGCATTGATGGAAATTGCAAAACCCATTAATGTAGATGTGGCAAGTTTGATTGAATATTTTGTGGAAGGTGTTCCCGACAGTAGAGCAAACAAGGCAATGTTTTATCAAGCAAGAAATTTAAAAGAGCTCAAATTTCAAATTGAGGTATACAAAAAAGGTCATGGTACGGTAAAGGCAGTAAGCACGTATAAGTCACAGGTCGATAAGAACGTTCGTTTAACCAAGGAATCAGAGACAGAGCGTGTTAGGAAATGTTTTAAATGTGGAGATGAGTCGCATTTTAAGAGAGATTGTCCAAAAAAAGATGTTAATTGTTTTAAGTGCGGTCAAGCAGGTCATAGAGCAATTAATTGTCAAAGTGAGGAAAGGGCTAAGAAAGGAGCAGTTGTAAATGTTCTTCAAGATAGGAAAGTAGTGGAGAAGCCGTCAAGCAGTTTTACTTTTTCCGGTCTTGAAATGAAGTATATTGAACATAAAGGATTAGTATTCAGGGGTATTCTTGATACAGGAGCAGATGTAAGTTTGATTGGCAAGAGTATATTTCTGAAGCTTGAAAATACAGAGTTGACAGGTTGTGGTAAAATTGTGACAGGAATAGGCGGAGGTCAAGTTTTAAGTTTTGGTAGTCTTACTGTTCCAATTAAAATTGATGGATATGAAATGCAGTTAGAGTTTCATGTTATACCAAATGAGGACTTTGGATTTGACGCAATTTTGGGAAGAAATATTGTTGATCATATCGATATGCTTGTAGCTAAAAGTGGCACGCTGTTTTTGCCAATAGATGGTTATAGGATCGATTATGGTGAAAATGGAAAGCAAATGAATAATATTGTAAACGACATCAGTGAAGGGCTTGATAAGGAATTTCAAAGTATGTGCATGTTAAGTGTAGAGAGTACCGAAAAAGAGTTAGGTTTCGATTTGTCTCACTTAAGCGAATATGTGTCTGTTGAGGTTAAGAATCTGGTCACAGGTTATAAGTCTAAGAGAAATGTGGATGCACCTGTAAAGATGAAGATTGTATTAACAGACGAAGTACCTGTTTTTCAGCATGCTAGACGTTTACCAGCTTGTGAGCATCGTTCTGGCTCAAAGATGAGGCACGTAGATGCACTAAGTCGTGTGTCTTGCTATTTGCTCACTGAAAGTGTTGTACATCGTTTGAAGGAGGCACAGTTGTTGGATGACTGGGTTAAGGTTGTCAGGAAACTGGTGGAAGGGAATGGTTATGAGGATTTTTACATTGAAAATCAGGTTTTGTTCAAGGATCCAAATAAAGAACTAATTGTAGTACCGATGTGTATGGAAAATGAAATCATTTTTCTCAAAAAAGAACGCAAGATGTAGTAGAAAAATCGTATTATATACCGAAATTGACAGAAAAGGTTGCTAGAGTGGTAAATAGTTGCGTTGAGTGTATTGTGGTGAATTCAAAGGCTGGAAAGCGTGAAGGTTTTTTGCAGCCAATTGATAAAGGTGATAGGCCGTTAATTACTTATCACATTGACCATGTCGGGCCAATGGAATTAACGAAAAAGATGTACAACTACATATTGGTCGTTGTTGACGGTTTTTCGAAGTATGTTTGGTTGTATGCAACTCGCAGTACTGGAGTTGAGGAGGTAATAAAGTGTTTAGACGTGCAGGCGACAAATTATGGAAATCCTGAAAGAATTGTGTCAGATAGGGGCAGTGCATTTACTTCTAGTTTGTTCCGTGAATATTGCGAAAAGCAGGGTATACAGCATTTGATGATAACTACTGGGGTACCACGAGGAAATGGACAGGTAGAACGTATGCACAAGATTGTTGTCACAATGTTATCAAAGTTGAGTCAGGAAAACTCCGGCGTTTGGTATAAACATTTGCAAAAGGTCCAGCAGGTAATCAATAGCGTAGAGCCGCGTAGTACAAAAATAGCTCCGTTTAAGATTTTGACAGGTTTAGAGATGCGTATCCCCAATGATAGGAAATTGTATGAATTGGTTAAAAAGTCTCTTATCATTGAGCTAGACGATGAAAGGCAAAAATATAGGGATGAGGCACGTGAAAACATTAAAATGATACAGGAAGAAAATAAGAAAAGTTTTGATGAAAAGCGTAAGTCAGAAAGACAGTATCATGTGGATGACTTGGTAGCTATTAAGCGTACTCAATATGGTACGGGATTGAAACTGAAAGGGAAGTATTTAGGGCCATATAAAGTGGTGAAAGTGAATAGACATGGTAGATATGATGTGGAAAAGGTTGGAGACTCTGAGGGTCCTTATAAAACATCAACAGTGTCGGAATATATGAAGCCGTGGTTGGACACATTCGGGGCGAATGATCCGTCAGGACGGCCGAATGCGGGAATTGAAGGTCAGCGGTCGACACGCAGTGGCCACAGTTTTATGTTATGCCCAGAACATTTGCAGAACAGCTCAAATGTTGGTAAGCATAAATGTTAAGTGCAGAAGTAAAGGCTGCGCAGCAAATGCTCTCAGTGTGTGATCTCGCAAGCTGCGCATCGGACGTATTTTATTAAGTGATGTTTCATATTGTTTTGCGCTTAATATAATAAACTAAATTGAACGCTTTATTTTATCTTTAAATACATGTAAAGTGCTTATAATAATAAACAATCAGGAAAACATATACCATCAAGTAGTGTTTTTCCCACAAATGGGGGCTCAACCGAAATAAATTTGCCCAAGACTGTGAGAATTACTGATAAATTATTCAAAAGATACGTTAGCTATCGAGACTGGGAAGGACACTCGCAAAAAAGAATATAAATTGTTGCTGTGGTTGCGTTATTTAAAACTATTTGCATCAACGAAAGTACCAAGAATTTTGCGACACAGGCAACAAAGAAGCGTGAGTGCGAGGGAGAAAGAAATAGTGCGTCACTTTGAATTTCGAGTAATTGTGAAATTCAGTGGAAACAAACGCACAGGGCGCTATCAACAAAAACGACACAAAGGAAGGAAAAGCACCGTTATTGAGAAGCTACTGAGGCTTGTGTAGTAACAGACGACTTAAGCAAAAGGCTGGTATATCGTGCTGTGGAGTGCTAACAAGGCGAGAGGTGAGCAGGAACGGAAGCAGAGCGATCTTTGGTGTGTTCGTAGGCGTAAAGCGGCTCGTTGAGGGCGGCGAGGGAAAAGCAACATTAGTTTGACTGGAAGCAGCGTGTGCGCAGTGGAAATAGGAAATCGAGGCTGGTACGTTTTGCTGTGGCTGTAAGGCGTTGGAAAGTTACTCATTGTTGGAGAGTCGTCGGTGGAAAGAGCGTAACTTGTAAGCGGCAAGAGCGACAAGTGGAAGCAAGAAAAGGCATTGAGTGACATTTGGCTGTTGAGCGTTGACAAGAGGCAGAAGCAGCAGAGAAAAGTAAAAACTCATTGTATGTATTCGAATGCAAGAACTAACATAGTGTTTAAAGATCATTAACAGTAGACTGTAAAGCTTGAGTAATTTTAAACTATTTTACATTTGATTGATTTGTTGCCAAAAATTGTAACCATGCAAGTTAATGAGATCATGTCTTTGAGAGTCGTTGATTTGCGACAAAAATTATCAGAGCTGGCACTGCAAACGTCTGGGCGGAAGCGTGATTTACAAAATAGGTTGCTGACACATTATGGTTTTCAAGACGAAGACGAGAGTGATGATGAGTCAGTAGTAACAACTAAAAGCCAGGAAAGGGTTACACAAGGTGCAGAAATAGTAGCTGCAAGATCATGGTTTACTCTGAAAGATGTAGAAGGTAGTGTGTCTCAGTTTTCAGGTACGGATAGTCCAGATATAAACCAATGGATATCAGAGTTAGAGGAATGTGCACTAACAGTACAGTGGAGCGAATTGCAGGTATTTATATACGCAAAACAATTGCTGACAGGGGCGGCAAAATCATTTGTTAGAAGTTTGCGTGATGTAAGAAATTGGGAATCACTAAAAGCAGAGTTGGTAGAGGAATTTAGTGTTACATTTTCGTCAGCAGAAATTCATAAAAGATTGCAAAACCGTAAACAGCAAAAGAATGAGACATTGCAAGAATTTTTGTATGCATTGATGGAAATTGCAAAACCCATTAATGTAGATGTGGCAAGTTTGATTGAATATTTTGTGGAAGGTGTTCCCGACAGTAGAGCAAACAAGGCAATGTTTTATCAAGCAAGAAATTTAAAAGAGCTCAAATTTCAAATTGAGGTATACAAAAAAGGTCATGGTACGGTAAAGGCAGTAAGCACGTATAAGTCACAGGTCGATAAGAACGTTCGTTTAACCAAGGAATCAGAGATAGAGCGTGTTAGGAAATGTTTTAAATGTGGAGATGAGTCGCATTTTAAGAGAGATTGTCCAAAAAAAGATGTTAATTGTTTTAAGTGCGGTCAAGCAGGTCATAGAGCAATTAATTGTCAAAGTGAGGAAAGGGCTAAGAAAGGAGCAGTTGTAAATGTTCTTCAAGATAGGAAAGTAGTGGAGAAGCCGTCAAGCAGTTTTACTTTTTCCGGTCTTGAAATGAAGTATATTGAACATAAAGGATTAGTATTCAGGGGTATTCTTGATACAGGAGCAGATGTAAGTTTGATTGGCAAGAGTATATTTCTGAAGCTTGAAAATACAGAGTTGACAGGTTGTGGTAAAATTGTGACAGGAATAGGCGGAGGTCAAGTTTTAAGTTTTGCTAGTCTTACTGTTCCAATTAAAATTGATGGATATGAAATGCAGTTAGAGTTTCATGTTATACCAAATGAGGACTTTGGATTTGACGCAATTTTGGGAAGAAATATTGTTGATCATATCGATATGCTTGTAGCTAAAAGTGGCACGCTGTTTTTGCCAATAGATGGTTATAGGATCGATTATGGTGAAAATGGAAAGCAAATGAATAATATTGTAAACGACTTCAGTGAAGGGCTTGATAAGGAATTTCAAAGTATGTGCATGTTAAGTGTAGAGAGTACCGAAAAAGAGTTAGGTTTCGATTTGTCTCACTTAAGCGAATATGTGTCTGTTGAGGTTAAGAATCTGGTCACAGGTTATAAGTCTAAGAGAAATGTGGATGCACCTGTAAAGATGAAGATTGTATTAACAGACGAAGTACCTGTTTTTCAGCATGCTAGACGTTTACCAGCTTGTGAGCATCGTTCTGGCTCAAAGATGAGGCACGTAGATGCACTAAGTCGTGTGTCTTGCTATTTGCTCACTGAAAGTGTTGTACATCGTTTGAAGGAGGCACAGTTGTTGGATGACTGGGTTAAGGTTGTCAGGAAACTGGTGGAAGGGAATGGTTATGAGGATTTTTACATTGAAAATCAGGTTTTGTTCAAGGATCCAAATAAAGAACTAATTGTAGTACCGATGTGTATGGAAAATGAAATCATAACTATCGCGCACAAGCAAGGGCATTTTTCTCAAAAAAGAACGCAAGATGTAGTAGAAAAATCGTATTATATACCGAAATTGACAGAAAAGGTTGCTAGAGTGGTAAATAGTTGCGTTGAGTGTATTGTGGTGAATTCAAAGGCTGGAAAGCGTGAAGGTTTTTTGCAGCCAATTGATAAAGGTGATAGGCCGTTAATTACTTATCACATTGACCATGTCGGGCCAATGGAATTAACGAAAAAGATGTACAACTACATATTGGTCGTTGTTGACGGTTTTTCGAAGTATGTTTGGTTGTATGCAACTCGCAGTACTGGAGTTGAGGAGGTAATAAAGTGTTTAGACGTGCAGGCGACAAATTATGGAAATCCTGAAAGAATTGTGTCAGATAGGGGCAGTGCATTTACTTCTAGTTTGTTCCGTGAATATTGCGAAAAGCAGGGTATACAGCATTTGATGATAACTACTGGGGTACCACGAGGAAATGGACAGGTAGAACGTATGCACAAGATTGTTGTCACAATGTTATCAAAGTTGAGTCAGGAAAACTCCGGCGTTTGGTATAAACATTTGCAAAAGGTCCAGCAGGTAATCAATAGCGTAGAGCCGCGTAGTACAAAAATAGCTCCGTTTAAGATTTTGACAGGTTTAGAGATGCGTATCCCCAATGATAGGAAATTGTATGAATTGGTTAAAAAGTCTCTTATCATTGAGCTAGACGATGAAAGGCAAAAATATAGGGATGAGGCACGTGAAAACATTAAAATGATACAGGAAGAAAATAAGAAAAGTTTTGATGAAAAGCGTAAGTCAGAAAGACAGTATCAGGTGGATGACTTGGTAGCTATTAAGCGTACTCAATATGGTACGGGATTGAAACTGAAAGGGAAGTATTTAGGGCCATATAAAGTGGTGAAAGTGAATAGACATGGTAGATATGATGTGGAAAAGGTTGGAGACTCTGAGGGTCCTTATAAAACATCAACAGTGTCGGAATATATGAAGCCGTGGTTGGACACATTCGGGGCGAATGATCCGTCAGGACGGCCGAATGCGGGAATTGAAGGTCAGCGGTCGACACGCAGTGGCCACAGTTTTATGTTATGCCCAGAACATTTGCAGAACATCTCAAATGTTGGTAAGCATAAATGTTAAGTGCAGAAGTAAAGGCTGCGCAGCAAATGCTCTCAGTGTGTGATCTCGCAAGCTGCGCATCGGACGTATTTTATTAAGTGATGTTTCATATTGTTTTGCGCTTATTATAATAAACTAAATTGAACGCTTTATTTTATCTTTAAATACATGTAAAGTGCTTATAATAATAAACAATCAGGAAAACATATACCATCAAGTAGTGTTTTTCCCACATAAATATAAACACTTATAAAACAAACAAATAAAATTTACTTTCTAATAAAAAACAATAAAACGAGACTTTTTTATATGTTCTGCCAAACACCGCACAACCCACACAAATTTACAAAAAAAAAAAATACTGTGAAAATTATATTAATAACAAAACGAAATCTATTAAAATTTGCATCAAAATGTTGCGACTCAATACACTCGATGCTGAAATTAGTCGTCAATTTTATTGTTTAATTTTTTGCTTGTGGCGGAAGCCACCTTAAACTAATTAAGAAATTCAAACACTTATACACATTTTTACATATATCTTTTGAAGTTTTCATCCGATTTGAAAAATTGTCACAATTTATACTGTACTAACACGAACTTTGTTCAAACAAATATAAACACTTATGAAAAACAAACAAATAAAATTAACTTTCTAATAAAAACCAATAAAACGAGACTCTTTATATGTTCTGCCAACACCGCACAACCCACACAAATTTCCAAAAAAAAAAATATTGTGAAAATTATATTAATAACAAAATAAAACTTATTAAAATTTGCAAAAAAATGTTGCGACTCAATACACTCTATGCTGAAATTAGTCGTCAATTTTATTGTTTAATTTTTTGCTTGTGGCGGAAGCCACCTTAAACTAATTAAGAAATTCAAACACTTATACACGTTTTTACATATATCTTTTGAAGTTTTCATCCGATTTGGAAAATTGTCACAATTTGTGCTGTACTAACACGAACTTTGTTCAAACAAATATAAACACTTATGAAAAACAAACACATAAAATAAACTTTCTAATAAAAACCAATAAAACGAGCCTTTTTTATATGTTCTGCCAAACACCGCACAACTCATACAAATTTACAAAAAAAAAAAATATATTGAGAAAATTATATTAATAACAATATAAAATTTATTAAAATTTGCATCAAAATGTTGCGACTCAATACACTCGATGCTGAAATTAGTCGTCAATTTTATTGTTATGTTTTTACATATATCTTTTGAAGTTTTCATCCGATTTGAAAAATTGTCACAATTTGTGCTGTACTAACACGAACTTTGTTCAAACAAATATAAACACTTATGAAAAACAAACAAAAAAAATTAACTTTGTAATAAAAACCAATAAAACGAGCCTTTTTTATATGTTCTGCCAAACACCGCACAACTCATACAAATTTACAAAAAAAAAAAATATATTGAGAAAATTAAATTAATAACAATATAAAATTTATTAAAATTTGCATCAAAAAGTTGCGATTCGATACTGAAATTAGTCGTCAATTTTATATATATATATATATATATATATATATATATATATTTTGCTTGTAGCGGAAGCCACCTTAAACTAATTAAGAAATTCAAGCACTCATAACAGTATTTACTTATATCTTTTGGAGTTTTCATCCGATTTGAAAAATTTTCTCAATTTGTGCTGTACTAACACGAACTTTGTTCAAACAAATATAAACACTTATGAAAAACAAACAAATAAAATTTACTTTCTAATAAAAACCAATAAAACGAGACTTTTTTATATGTTCTGCCAAACACCGCACAACCCACACAAATTTACAAAAAAAAAAAAATTCTGTGAAAATTATATTAATAACAAAACAAAATCTATTAAAATTTGCATCAAAATGTTGCGACTCAATACACTCGATGCTGAAATTAGTCGTCAATTTTATTGTTTAATTTTTTCCTTAAACTAATTAAGAAATTCAAACACTTAAACACATTTTTACATATATCTTTTGAAGTTTTTATCCGATTTGAAAATTTTTCACAATTTGTGCTGTACTAACACGAACTTTGTTCAAACAAATATAAACACTTATGAAAAACAAACAAATAAAATTACCTTTCTAATAAAACCAATAAAACGATTCTTTTTTATATGTTCTGCCAAACACCGCACAACCCACACAAATTTAAAAAAAAAAAAAAAAAATAGTGAAAATTATATGATTAAAAAAATAAAATTTATTAAAATTTGCATAAAAAAGTTGCGACTCAATACACTCGATGCTCAAATTAGTCGTTAATTTTATTGTTTAATTTTTTGCTTGTAGCGGAAGCCACCTTAAACTAATTAAGAAATTCAAGCACTCATACCAGTATTTACTTATATCTTTTGGAGTTTTCATCCGATTTGAAAAATTTTCTCAATTTGTGCTGTACTAACACGAACTTTGTTCAAACAAATATAAGCACTTATGAAAAACAAACAAATATAATTTACTTTCTAATAAAAACCAATAAAACGAGACTTTTTTATATGTTCTGCCAAACACCGCACAACCCACACAAATTTACAAAAAAAAAAAATACTGTGAAAATTATATTAATAACAAAACAAAATCTATTAAAATTTGCATCAAAATGTTGCGACTCAATACACTCGATGCTGAAATTAGTCGTCAATTTTATTGTTTAATTTTTTGCTTGTGGCGGAAGCCACCTTAAACTAATTAAGAAATTCAAACACTTATACACGTTTTTACATATATCTTTTGAAGTTTTCATCCGATTTGAAAAATTGTCACAATTTGTGCTGTACTAACACGAACTTTGTTCAAACAAATATAAACACTTATGAAAAACAAACTAATAAAATTAACTTTCTAATAAAACCAATAAAACGATTCTTTTTTATATGTTCTGCCAAACACCGCACAACCCACACAAATTTCCAAAAAAAAAAAAAATTGTGAAAATTATATTAATAACAAAATAAAATTTATTAAAATTTGCATCAAAAAGTTGCGACTCAATACACTCTATGCTGAAATTAGTCGTCAATTTTATTGTTTAATTTTTTGCTTGTAGCGGAAGCCACCTTAAACTAATTAAGAAATTCAAACACTTATACACGTTTTCACATATATCTTTTGAAGTTTTCATCCGATTTGAAAAATTGTCACAATTTGTGCTGTACTAACACGAACTTTGTTCAAACAAATATAAACACTTATGAAAAACAAACAAATAAAATTAACTTTCTAATAAAACCAATAAAACGATTCATTTTTATATGTTCTGCCAAACACCGCACAACCCACACAAATTTCCAAAAAAAAAATATCCGATTTGAAAAATTTTCTCAATTTGTGCTGTACTAACACGAACTTTGTTCAAACAAATATAAGCACTTATGAAAAACAAACAAATAAAATTTACTTTCTAATAAAAACCAATAAAACGAGACTTTTTTATATGTTCTGCCAAACACCGCACAACCCACACAAATTTACAAAAAAAAAAAATACTGTGAAAATTATATTAATAACAAAACAAAATCTATTAAAATTTGCATCAAAATGTTGCGACTCAATACACTCGATGCTGAAATTAGTCGTCAATTTTATTGTTTAATTTTTTGCTTGTGGCGGAAGCCACCTTAAACTAATTAAGAAATTCAAACACTTATACACGTTTTTACATATATCTTTTGAAGTTTTCATCCGATTTGAAAAATTGTCACAATTTGAGCTGTACTAACACGAACTTTGTTCAAACAAATATAAACACTTATGAAAAACAAACTAATAAAATTAACTTTCTAATAAAACCAATAAAACGAGACTTTTTTATATGTTCTGCCAAACACCGCACAACCCACACAAATTTCCAAAAAAAAAATATTGTGAAAATTCTATTAATAACAAAATAAAACTTATTACAATTTGCATAAAAATTTTGCGACTCGATACTGAAATTAGTCGTCAATTTTATTGTCTAATATTTTGCTTGTAGCGGAAGCCACCTTAAACTAATTAAGAAATTCAAGCACTCATACCAGTATTTACTTATATCTTTTGGAGTTTTCATCCGATTTGAAAAATTGTCACAATTTGTGCTGTACTAACACGAACTTTGTTCAAACAAATATAAACACTTATGAAAAACAAACAAATAAAATTAACTTTCTAATAAAAACCAATAAAACGAGACTTTTTTATATGTTCTGCCAAACACCGCACAACCCACACAAATTTCCAAAAAAAAAAATATTGTGAAAATTATATTAATAACAAAATAAAACTTATTAAAATTTGCATAAAAATGTTGCGACTCAATACACTCGATGCTGAAATTAGTCGTCAATTTTATTGTTTAATTTTTTGCTTGTGGCGGAAGCCACCTTAAACTAATTAAGAAATTCAAACACTTATACACGTTTTTACATATATCTTTTGAAGTTTTCATCCGATTTGAAAAATTGTCATAATTTGTGATGTACTAATAGGGACTTTGTTCAAACAAATATAAACATTTAAGAAAAACAAACAAATAAAATTAACTTTCTAATAAAAACCAATAAAACGAGACTTTTTTATATGTTCTGCCAAACACCGCACAACCCACACAAATTTACAAAAAAAAAAAATACTGTGAAAATTATATTAATAACAAAACAAAATCTATTAAAATTTGCATCAAAATGTTGCGACTCAATACACTCGATGCTGAAATTAGTCGTCAATTTTATTGTTTAATTTTTTGCTTGTGGCGGAAGCCACCTTAAACTAATTAAGAAATTCAAACACTTATACACGTTTTTACATATATCTTTTGAAGTTTTCATCCGATTTGAAAAATTGTCATAATTTGTGATGTACTAATAGGGACTTTGTTCAAACAAATATAAACATTTAAGAAAAACAAACAAATAAAATTAACTTTCTAATAAAAACCAATAAAACGATCCTTTTTTATATGTTCTGCCAAACACCGCACAACCCACACAAACATTAACAAAAATTGTAAACATAATATTAATATCAAAACAATATGTATTAAAATTTCCATAATAAAGTTGCGACTTAGGACACTCGATGCTTAAATGAGTCGCGAATTTTATGCATCAAAGAGTAAAATTTTCATTTTTTGCTTGTACAGGAAGCAACCTTAAACAAATGGAGATATTCATGCACTTATACTAGTATTTACTTGTATCTTTTGAAGTCTTCATCCGATTTGAAAAATTGTCACAATTTGTGCTGTACTAACACGAACTTTGTTCAAACAAATATAAACACTTATGAAAAACAAACAAAAAAAATTAACTTTGTAATAAAAACCAACAAAACGAGCCTTTTTTATATGTTCTGCCAAACACCGCACAACTCATACAAATTTACAAAAAAAAAAAATATATTGTGAAAATTATATTAATAACAAAATAAAATTTATTAAAATTTGCATAAAAAAGTGGCGACTCAATACACTCGATGCTCAAATTTGTCGTCAATTTTATTGTTTAATTTTTTGCTTGTTGCGGAAGCCACCTTAAACTAATTGAGAAATTCAAACACTTATACACGTTTTAACATATACATATCTTTTGGAGTTTTCATCCGATTTGAAAAATTGTCTCAATTTGTGCTGTACTAACACGAACTTTGTTCAAACAAATATAAACACTTATGAAAAACAAACAAATAAAATTAACTTTCTAATAAAAACCAATAAAACGAGCCTTTTTTATATGTTCTGTCAAACACCGCACAACCCACACAAATTTCCCAAAAAAAAAAATATTGTGAAAATTATATTATTAACAAAATAAAACTTATTAAAATTTGCAACAAAAAGTTGCGACTCAATACACTCTATGCTGAAATTAGTCGTCAATTTTATTGTTTAATTTTTTGCTTATGGCGGAAGCCACTTTAAACTAATTAAGAAATTCAAACACTTATACACGTTTGTACATATATCTTTTGAAGTTTTCATCCGATTTGAAAAATTGTCTCAATTTGTGCTGTACTAACACGAACTTTGTTCAAACAAATATAAACACTTATGAAAAACAAACTAATAAAATTAACTTTCTAATAAAACCAATAAAACGATTCTTTTTTATATGTTCTGCCAAACACCGCACAACCCACACAAATTTCCAAAAAAAAAAAAAAATTGTGAAAATTATATTAATAACAAAATAAAATTTATTAAAATTTGCATAAAAAAGTTGCGACTCAATACACTCGATGCTCAAATTAGTCGTCAATTTTATTGTCTAATATTTAGCTTGTAGCGGAAGCCACCTTAAACTAATTAAGAAACTCAAGCACTCATACCAGTATTTACTTATATCTTTTGGAGTTTTCATCCGATTTGAAAAATTTTCTCATTTTGTGCTGTACTAACACGAACTTTGTTCAAACAAATATAAACACTTATGAAAAACAAACAAATAAAATTAACTTTCTAATAAAAACCAATAAAACGAGACTTTTTTATATGTTCTGCCAAACACCGCACAACCCACACAAATTTACAAAAAAAAAAAATACTGTGAAAATTATATTAATATCAAAATAAAACTTATTAAAATTTGCATCAAAAAGTTGCGACTCAATACACTCTATGCTGAAATTAGTCGTCAATTTTATTGTTTAATTTTTTGCTTGTAGCGGAAGCCACCTTAAACTAATTAAGAAATTCAAACACTTATACACGTTTTCACATATATCTTTTGAAGTTTTCATCCGATTTGAAAAATTGTCACAATTTGTGCTGTACTAACACGAACTTTGTTCAAACAAATATAAACACTTATGAAAAACAAACAAATAAAATTAACTTTCTAATAAAACCAATAAAACGATTCATTTTTATATGTTCTGCCAAACACCGCACAACCCACACAAATTTCCAAAAAAAAAATATCCGATTTGAAAAATTTTCTCAATTTGTGCTGTACTAACACGAACTTTGTTCAAACAAATATAAACACTTATGAAAAACAAACAAATAAAATTTACTTTCTAATAAAAACCAATAAAACGAGACTTTTTTATATGTTCTGCCAAACACCGCACAACCCACACAAATTTACAAAAAAAAAAAATACTGTGAAAATTATATTAATAACAAAACAAAATCTATTAAAATTTGCATCAAAATGTTGCGACTCAATACACTCGATGCTGAAATTAGTCGTAAATTTTATTGTTTAATTTTTTGCTTGTGGCGGAAGCCACCTTAAACTAATTAAGAAATTCAAACACTTATACACGTTTTTACATATATCTTTTGAAGTTTTCATCCGATTTGAAAAATTGTCACAATTTGAGCTGTACTAACACGAACTTTGTTCAAACAAATATAAACACTTATGAAAAACAAACTAATAAAATTAACTTTCTAATAAAACCAATAAAACGAGACTTTTTTATATGTTCTGCCAAACACCGCACAACCCACACAAATTTCCAAAAAAAAAATATTGTGAAAATTCTATTAATTACAAAATAAAACTTATTACAATTTGCATAAAAATTTTGCGACTCGATACTGAAATTAGTCGTCAATTTTATTGTCTAATATTTTGCTTTTAGCGGAAGCCACCTTAAACTAATTAAGAAATTCAAGCACTCATACCAGTATTTACTTATATCTTTTGGAGTTTTCATCCGATTTGAAAAATTGTCACAATTTGTGCTGTACTAACACGAACTTTGTTCAAACAAATATAAACACTTATGAAAAACAAACAAATAAAATTAACTTTCTAATAAAAACCAATAAAACGAGCCTTTTTTATATGTTCTGTCAAACACCGCACAACCCACACAAATTTCCCAAAAAAAAAAATATTGTGAAAATTATATTATTAACAAAATAAAACTTATTAAAATTTGCAACAAAAAGTTGCGACTCAATACACTCTATGCTGAAATTAGTCGTAAATTTTATTGTTTAATTTTTTGCTTATGGCGGAAGCCACCTTAAACTAATTAAGAAATTCAAACACTTATACACGTTTGTACATATATCTTTTGAAGTTTTCATCCGATTTGAAAAATTGTCTCAATTTGTGCTGTACTAACACGAACTTTGTTCAAACAAATATAAACACTTATGAAAAACAAACAAAAAAAATTAACTTTGTAATAAAAACCAATAAAACGAGCCTTTTTTATATGTTCTGCCAAACACCGCACAACTCATACAAATTTAAAAAAAAAAAAATATTGTGAAAATTATATTAATAACAAAATAAAACTTATTAAAATTTGCATCAAAAAGTTGCGACTCAATACACTCTATGCTGAAATTAGTCGTAAATTTTATTGTTTAATTTTTTGCTTATGGCGGAAGCCACCTTAAACTAATTAAGAAATTCAAACACTTATACACGTTTTTACATATATCTTTTGAAGTTTTCATCCGATTTGAAAAATTGTCACAATTTGTGATGTACTAATAGGGACTTTGTTCAAACAAATATAAACATTTAAGAAAAACAAACAAATAAAATTAACTTTCTAATAAAAACCAATAAAACGAGACTTTTTTATATGTTCTGCCAAACACCGCACAACCCACACAAATTTACAAAAAAAAAAATACTGTGAAAATTATATTAATAACAAAACAAAATCTATTAAAATTTGCATCAAAATGTTGCGACTCAATACACTCGATGCTGAAATTAGTCGTCAATTTTATTGTTTAATTTTTTGCTTGTGGCGGAAGCCACCTTAAACTAATTAAGAAATTCAAACACTTATACACGTTTTTACATATATCTTTTGAAGTTTTCATCCGATTTGAAAAATTGTCTCAATTTGTGCTGTACTAACACGAACTTTGTTCAAACAAATATAAACACTTATGAAAAACAAACAAATAAAATTAACTTTCTAATAAAACCAATAAAACGATTCATTTTTATATGTTCTGCCAAACACCGCACAACCCACACAAATTTCCAAAAAAAAAATATCCGATTTGAAAAATTTTCTCAATTTGTGCTGTACTAACACGAACTTTGTTCAAACAAATATAAGCACTTATGAAAAACAAACAAATAAAATTTACTTTCTAATAAAAACCAATAAAACGAGACTTTTTTATATGTTCTGCCAAACACCGCACAACCCACACAAATTTCCAAAAAAAAAATATTGTGAAAATTCTATTAATAACAAAATAAAACTTATTACAATTTGCATAAAAATTTTGCGACTCGATACTGAAATTAGTCGTCAATTTTATTGTCTAATATTTTGCTTTTAGCGGAAGCCACCTTAAACTAATTAAGAAATTCAAGCACTCATACCAGTATTTACTTATATCTTTTGGAGTTTTCATCCGATTTGAAAAATTGTCACAATTTGTGCTGTACCAACACGAACTTTGTTCAAACAAATATAAACACTTATGAAAAACAAACAAATAAAATTAACTTTCTAATAAAAACCAATAAAACGAGACTTTTTTATATGTTCTGCCAAACACCGCACAACCCACACAAATTTCCAAAAAAAAAAATATTGTGAAAATTATATTAATAACAAAATAAAACTTATTAAAATTTGCATAAAAATGTTGCGACTCAATACACTCTATGCTGAAATTAGTCGTCAATTTTATTGTTTAATTTTTTGCTTGTGGCGGAAGCCACCTTAAACTAATTAAGAAATTCAAACACTTATACACGTTTTTACATATATCTTTTGAAGTTTTCATCCGATTTGAAAAATTGTCACAATTTGTGATGTACTAATAGGGACTTTGTTCAAACAAATATAAACATTTAAGAAAAACAAACAAATAAAATTAACTTTCTAATAAAAACCAATAAAACGATCCTTTTTTATATGTTCTGCCAAACACCGCACAACCCACACAAACATTAACAAAAATTGTAAACATAATATTAATATCAAAACAATATGTATTAAAATTTCCATAATAAAGTTGCGACTTAGGACACTCGATGCTTAAATGAGTCGCGAATTTTATGCGTCAAAGAGTAAAATTTTCATTTTTTGCTTGTACAGGAAGCAACCTTAAACTAATGGAGATATTCATGCACTTATACTAGTATTTACTTGTATCTTTTGAAGTCTTCATCCGATTTGAAAAATTGTCACAATTTGTGCTGTACTAACACGAACTTTGTTCAAACAAATATAAACACTTATGAAAAACAAACAAAAAAAATTAACTTTCTAATAAAAACCAACAAAACGAGCCTTTTTTATATGTTCTGCCAAACACCGCACAACTCATACAAATTTACAAAAAAAAAAAATATATTGTGAAAATTATATTAATAACAAAATAAAATTTATTAAAATTTGCATAAAAAAGTGGCGACTCAATACACTCGATGCTCAAATTTGTCGTCAATTTTATTGTTTAATTTTTTGCTTGTTGCGGAAGCCACCTTAAACTAATTGAGAAATTCAAACACTTATACACGTTTTAACATATACATATCTTTTGGAGTTTTCATCCAGCCACGACGTGTCCCACCGCCCAACCCCATGAGGCCGTTGAGCGAGATTGTCAAGGAGAGCTTGACATGGGCCGTCGTGGACGTAAGCAACTCCGACGGGACCATCTCTTCCGCTAACTGGAGGATGGTCGAACTGGCTCTGCTCAAAACCTTCTTGGAAATCATGCCTCTTTTCCCCGGCCCTTCCCCTAGTTGTCGGGATGCCGGGTGGTACCAAGGGCATGTTAACACTCTTGCAGCCTTCATCGATGTAGAAGGGGCCTTCAATAATGTGTGCCCTAATGCGGTTATCACCGCCCTTTCAGCTCTCAACATAGACCCCAATCTGGTTCAATTTATTGAGACGCTACTTAAATCCAGAATAATCACCTCAACTATGGGTGATGTTCATATTCGCAAACTAGTCAGTCGAGGCACACCTCAGGGGGGCGTCTTATCTCCTCTCATATGGAACCTCGCGGTGAATTCTATGCTTACAGATTTAGAATCTACTGGCTGTACCATTATTGCTTACGCTGATGACATAGCCATAGCCGCTTCTGGGAAATTCCCTCAAACACTATCCGATAAACTCAGCTATGCACTGCACATTATCTTAAATTGGTGTAGTAAATTTGGGCTGAGCATAAACCCACTGAAAACGGAAGTGGTACTATTCACAAAGAAATACAAGATTCCCCACTTAACCCTACCACGAATCAACGGGACACGACTTACCCTAAGTAGAGAGGTTAAGTATCTCGGGCTCACGATCGACTCTAAGCTGACATGGAAAGCAAACGTTGCCGAGCGCGTGCGCAAAGCTACGTGTGCTTTATACTGCTGCAAAAGAGCAGTTGGTGTCAGATGGGGCCTCAAACCAAAGGTCGTAAACTGGGTGTACACTGCCATCGTGGAACCCAATCTCCTTTACGGTGCGGTCATATGGTGGCAAGCCCTTGACAAAGCACAGAACCTTAAAACCTTTGACAAAATCAGAAGACAAGCTGCGATCCGTATAACCGGCGCCCTTAGGTCAACACCCACCAAGGCCCTCTTCGCGTTGCTGTGCTGGCTCCCCTCGGGACTCCTGGTTAGGCAATCCGCCAAGATTGCAGCAACGCGACTCCACACCATCTCTCACTGGCGCTCCCTATCTGGCCACGCCACTATCCTCAACATGGACCCACCAGCTCCCAATTCCATTGACTACGTCACTAAATACCCAAGTCTACAGAGGGTTTGTGACTTACATATCCCGAGCAGGGAGGAATGGAGCCATAAGTATGTCACCTCCGAAGGCTCTACCGAAATATATACCGACGGATCCAAACTTAATGGTAGGGTCGGCAGCGGCATATTCTCGGACAAGCTCAATTGGAAGGATTCTCTTAGGCTACCAGACCACTGCAGCGTCTTCCAGGCGGAAGTTCTCGCCATCTTTTACGCGGCGAAATCACTACAGGAGGGCGGAAGTTTTGCAACAGACATTACCATTTTTTCGGATAGTCAAGCTGCAATAAAATCCCTCACTGGTTTCAACGCCAACTCCAAGCTCGTGCATGTTTGCCAAATCGTCCTAAACCAGCTTTCCTTGCTCTCTAGGGAACGCCTCGTGTGGGTACCCGGACATAGGGACATACTGGGTAACTGCGTGGCGGACGAACTGGCCAAACAGGGCACCCTCCTTCCCGTTGTCTATACCGATATAGACATCGGTACTCCCCTGGCCACAGTCAAATTGGCCATTAAACAAAAGTTTCTGGCAATTGCCCGTAATGCCTGGGCTAATGAGGATTCTTGTCGCATTTCAAGACTCACCTGGCCAAATATCGACAGCAACAAGACTCGGAAGTTGCTCACGTTGAACCGCAAATCCCTTTCGACAACTGTGTCTATTCTTACAGGACATTGTCTTATGGGCAGGCATGCCGCAAGAATGCGCGTCCCCTCCAACGATTTCTGCCGCGGCTGCGGATCCGAAGAGGAGGAGGAAACCGTCTTCCACCTTATGTGTCAATGCCCCTCCCTAGCAAGAAGGAGACTAAGGACCCTTGGGTCCCCTTTTCTGACCAGCCTCACAGACCTCTCCAACCTCTGTCCCAGAGAAATAGCCAGGTTTATTGAACTTTCAGGCTGGTTCAGCAATAATCCGGTTACTATGGGATAGTCGTGCCGGTCCTCTCAGAGCGGACCAGGTGCCGACCAGCGATTCCAGTATACACAAGATATAAGGGAATCTCTGGTCAGCTCGTGGCCAGCGATACCTGTGGCATCACAAAGGGCCTCCTTGTGCCTAAGTGTGTCTGGGCTGTTTTCAGGACAGGCAACCACTATAACCTAACCACCTAACCTGTGCTGTACTAACACGAACTTTGTTCAAACAAATATAAACACTTATGAAAAACAAACAAATAAAATTAACTTTCTAATAAAAACCAATAAAACGAGCCTTTTTTATATGTTCTGTCAAACACCGCACAACCCACACAAATTTCCCAAAAAAAAAAATATTGTGAAAATTATATTATTAACAAAATAAAACTTATTAAAATTTGCATCAAAAAGTTGCGACTCAATACACTCTATGCTGAAATTAGTCGTCAATTTTATTGTTTAATTTTTTGCTTATGGCGGAAGCCACTTTAAACTAATTAAGAAATTCAAACACTTATACACGTTTGTACATATATCTTTTGAAGTTTTCATCCGATTTGAAAAATTGTCTCAATTTGTGCTGTACTAACACGAACTTTGTTCAAACAAATATAAACACTTATGAAAAACAAACAAAAAAAATTAACTTTGTAATAAAAACCAATAAAACGAGCCTTTTTTATATGTTCTGCCAAACACCGCACAACTCATACAAATTTAAAAAAAAAAAAATATTGTGAAAATTATATTAATAACAAAATAAAACTTATTAAAATTTGCATCAAAAAGTTGCGACTCAATACACTCTATGCTGAAATTAGTCGTCAATTTTATTGTTTAATTTTTTGCTTGTAGCGGAAGCCACCTTAAACTAATTAAGAAATTCAAACACTTATACACGTTTTTACATATATCTTTTGAAGTTTTCATCCGATTTGAAAAATTGTCACAATTTGTGCTGTACTAACACGAACTTTGTTCAAACAAATATAAACACTTATGAAAAACAAACAAATAAAATTAACTTTCTAATAAAAACCAATAAAACGAGACTTTTTTATATGTTCTGCCAAACACCGCACAACCCACACAAATTTCCAAAAAAAAAATATTGTGAAAATTCTATTAATAACAAAATAAAACTTATTACAATTTGCATAAAAATTTTGCGACTCGATACTGAAATTAGTCGTCAATTTTATTGTCTAATATTTTGCTTGTAGCGGAAGCCACCTTAAACTAATTAAGAAATTCAAACACTTATACACGTTTTTACATATATCATTTGAAGTTTTCATCCGATTTGAAAAATTGTCACAATTTGTGCTGTACTAACACGAACTTTGTTCAAACAAAAAAAATTAACTTTGTAATAAAAACCAATAAAACGAGCCTTTTTTATATGTTCTGCCAAACACCGCACAACCCACACAAATTTCCCAAAAAAAAAAATATTGTGAAAATTATATTAATAACAAAAAAAAATTCACGTGCAGTACAAGCACGCGTTAGAAGTAAAACTCTACGCTGTTTTTTTTTTTTTTTCTTTAGCCGTCTTAACATTACTTTGCAGTTCAAACAGTGTCTTAACAATCAATTATGTATTATAATAATAATGAAAGTAAAGGAATTCTCGTTCCAGACAGATATCTGATAGATGTGATGTCAATTTTTGTTAAATGTATAGCTAAAAGATAGAACACGTCAAATTATAGTTTCTATGCATATTTTATTTTTTCTGATGTAGCATTTTTACAGTTGTATATTAAAGGTGTTGGATTAACTAATATTTTTTAGTTAATTGTTTTTATATAAATGAAATGAAACGAACGTATTTCTAAACGTTATAAATTTTATTGTATTGTTGTTGTCACGCAACCGTGTAAGTTAGGTTACAGTGACGGCACATAACCTCACAACCGTATGTTTAGCAAAGACTAATTTGATCTTGGAACGCTGACGGCAATCCAAGGGCCGCAGCGCTGCCAAGAATCTTACATATTATAATACATAAAAATACATAAATAAATATATATAAATAGATAACTATTATATTGCAGTAACCAAAGAGATAAACAATTACACTAGTTTACGTGAAAAAGTGTTTTTTAGGGTGATTTGGGGTCGAGAAACACGAAAATGGAAACCTTTTTTTTTTATTTTTTTTTTTTTTTATTTTTCCTTAAGCACCGTTTTCGAGATGTTTTCGAAAAACATGCTTTGGGCTCTTATTTCAGTTATTCGTCAATATCTCGTGAGCCAAATTTTGTATCGACATAATAGATAACTAGATCGAAAGGTATTGATGTGCTCTTCACAGTGATATATAATTATGTACAGGTTAAGTACAAATTATAGAAGTTACAAGCAACCAAAATCGAAAAAACGTGTAATTTTTAACCATTTTTCAAAATTTTTTCAAAATTTTTTAATTACACAACAATTGCTTTACGTTGCATTATCTCGAGTGACAACGATTGAGGGACTTTTTATTGTAACAATGAGCGACAATGATTTTAAATTTTACCATGGAACAAGAGCTGTTACTTCAATGATTTATCTTCAAGATGAATTTAGCAGACTATTAACGACAAAGTTACAAACACAACATATGACGTTGATGGACTTTATTTCGAATAGACCAGGACTGTCTACATTATCTCTTAATTGTCAAAGCTTACGAAAGCATGCTCAGGATATATCCATTGACAAGATTGCTACAAAAGCGAATATTCTTATGCTTTCGGAGACATGGCTTAATTATGAAGAGCGTATTGACATACCGAATTTTGATTGGGTTGTACAATACAAACGTCAAAATGTAAGAGCTGGAGGAGTTGCCATTTACAAAAATAGTAATGAGGAAACATATGTTACTACGCCTATGGTAAAAAATTACTATGGTAAAAAATTACACGTTTCTTCGATTTTGGTTGCTTGTAACTTCTATAATTTTTTTTTTCTTTACCTGTACATAATTATATATCACTGTGAAGAACACTTCAATACCTTTCGATCTAATTGTCTTTTATGTCGATACAAAATTTGGCTCACGAGATATTGACGAATAACTGAAATAGGAGCCCAAAAGCATGTTTTTCGACAATATCTCGAAAACGGTGCTTAAGAAAAAATAAAAATAAAAAAGGTTTCCATTTTCGTGTTTCTCGACCCCAAATGTACACAGAGTACAAAAATTATTCGGACACTTTGAATTTTTTGAAGCCACATAACTTTTGATGTAGACATGATAGAACAAATATATTTTTTTTAATATTAAAAATATAACATTTTTCTTATGAAAGAGAAGGAACGCGAGCCTGTACTGCACGTGAATTTTGTTTAACTCTGCTATTGCTTTTTGCTTTTTGTACGATTTTTTTAGGCGCTCAGCGCAAAAAAACGTTATGAATGTCATACTATTTGCACTGCTTAACTAACAAAACGTGACAGTGACTTCAAATTTGCAAACTTGTCAATGTAAACAATATAAATAAAATACATATTTATTGTATTTATATTTTATTATATTATTATATTACAACTGAAAATACAGTTAGCTCAATGTGTAGCTTCAAATATCTTTTAGCATCACTTTTACTTTTTAAGTAGTGCGAATAGAACAAAATCAATGGTAATTCCTCTGCGCTGAGCGCGAAAGAAAGCAGCATAAAAAGAAATAGAGAAAGAAAAAGAATTAGACAATGTAACTATCGTGCAATGCTGCTTGGCTTTGTTGTTCGTGCAACTCTCACCTCCCCCGCACCAACTTCAACATCGTTCTTTGCGCAGCGCGATCTTATTCTGTAGCCAACCACCAAACAACACCAAGGCCACGGCATTGCTGTGAGAGTAACAAAAAGTAAGAGAGAGAGAAGCAAGCAAAAAATTGAGCTGGCACACAAGCTAATGCATGTACACTGGGACTTGTATGTATGTACACAGAGTACAAAAATTATTCGGACACTTTGAATTTTTTGAAGCCACATAACTTTTGATGTAGACATGATAGAACAAATATTTTTTTTTTAATATTAAAAATATAACATTTTTCTTATGAAAGAGAAGGAACGCGAGCCTGTACTGCACGTGAATTTTGTTTAACTCTGCTATTGCTTTTTGCTTTTTGTACGATTTTTTTAGGCGCTCAGCGCAAAAAAAACGTTATGAATGTCATACTATTTGCACTGCTTAACTAACAAAACGTGACAGTGACTTCAAATTTGCAAACTTGTCAATGTAAACAATATAAATAATACATATATTTTGTATTTATATTTTATTATATTATTATATTACAACTGAAAATACAGTTAGCTCAATATGTAGCTTCAAATATCTTTTAGCATCACTTTTACTTTTTAAGTAGTGCGAATAGAACAAAATCAATGGTAATTCCTCTGCGCTGAGCGCGAAAGAAAGCAGCATAAAAAGAAATAGAGAAAGAAAAAGAAAAAAAGAAAAAGAATTAGACAATGTTACTGTCGTGCAATGCTGCTTGGCTTTGTTGTTCGTGCAACTCTCACCTCCCCCGCACCAACTTCAACATCGTTCTTTGCGCAGCGCGATCTTATTTTATAGCCAACCACCAAACAACACCAAGGCCACGGCATTGCTGTGAGAGTAACAAAAAGTGAGAGAGAGAGAAGCAAGCAAAAATACAAGCTGGCACACAAGCTAATGGCTAGCACTGGCACTTGTATGTATGCATGCATGTATGTCGCTGTGTTGTATTCACGCAATGCATACAAAAACAATTCTTTCGTTTACACACATACACATGTGCTGCGTGCTTTAGCTAACTTTACAAAATTTCAAATTTACTCCCTACGAAAAGTCACAATGCCGCCTAAAAAGTTTGCTCTCTCAACAAGAAACGAAGTCATGACTCATGACCACGTCGCAATGCGAATGAGAACATCAAAAGCAGCTAACGTTTTTTGGGTTAACAAAATTTCAAAGTTACTCCCATAGAAAAATGCCCAACAAATCCAAAAATGCATAACGCCGTCTAAAAAGTTTTACTTCAATAAAACTTATTAAAATTTGCATCAAAAAGTTGCGACTCAATACACTCTATGCTGAAATTAGTCGTCAATTTTATTGTTTAATTTTTTGCTTGTAGCGGAAGCCACCTTAAACTAATTAAGAAATTCAAACACTTATACACGTTTTTACATATATCATTTGAAGTTTTCATCCGATTTGAAAAATTGTCACAATTTGTGCTGTACTAACACGAACTTTGTTCAAACAAAAAAAATTAACTTTGTAATAAAAACCAATAAAACGAGCCTTTTTTATATGTTCTGCCAAACACCGCACAACTCACACAAATTTCCAAAACAAAAAAATATTGTGAAAATTATATTAATAACAAAACAAAATCTATTAAAATTTGCATCAAAATGTTGCGACTCAATACACTCGATGCTGAAATTAGTCGTCAATTTTATTGTTTAATTTTTTGCTTGTGGCGGAAGCCACCTTAAACTAATTAAGAAATTCAAACACTTATACACGTTTTTACATATATCTTTTGAAGTTTTCATCCGATTTGAAAAATTGTCACAATTTGTGCTCTACTAACACGAACTTTGTTCAAACAAATATAAACACTTATGAAAAACAAACAAAAAAAATTAACTTTGTAATAAAAACCAATAAATCGAGCCTTTTTTATATGTTCTGCCAAACACCGCACAAACCACACAAATTTCCAAAAAAAAAAATATTGTAAAAATTATATTAATAACAAAATAAAACTTATTAAAATTTGCATCAAAAAGTTGCGACTCAATACACTCTATGCTGAAATTAGTCGTCAATTTTATTGTTTAATTTTTTGCTTGTAGCGGAAGCCACCTTAAACTAATTAAGAAATTCAAGCACTCATACCAGTATTTACTTATATCTTTTGGAGTTTTCATCCGATTTGAAAAATTGTCTCAATTTGTGCTGTACTAACACGAACTTTGTTCAAACAAATATAAACACTTATGAAAAACAAACAAAAAAAATTAACTTTGTAATAAAAACCAATAAAACGAGCATTTTTTATATGTTCTGCCAAACACCGCACAACCCACACAAATTTCCAAAAAAAAAAATATTGTAAAAATTATATTAATAACAAAATAAAACTTATTAAAATTTGCATCAAAAAGTTGCGACTCAATACACTCTATGCTGAAATTAGTCGTCAATTTTATTGTTTAATTTTTTGCTTGTAGCGGAAGCCACCTTAAACTAATTAAGAAATTCAAACACTTATACACGTTTTTACATATATCTTTTGAAGTTTTCATCCGATTTGAAAAATTGTCACAATTTGTGCTGTACTAACACGAACTTTGTTCAAACAAATATAAACACTTATGAAAAACAAACAAAAAAGATGGCGTACGTTAAAGTCGGGCGCGGACGACTTTGGGATACCCTGTACCACCAAATTGCAATCAAGTCCGATATATTGCTTACAAACTCCAAAAGATATTTCTTTGCCAAATAAACGAAACACAACGAATTTTGTGCAAAAAACGTTTTTTTGACCGATTGGCCCTATGGGAGCTATAATCTAGTCAACCGATATTGATAAAATTTGCTACAGTGCTTGGGAACTCTAAAAAACTTCTTAATGCCAAATTTGGTTACAATATCTTCACAAACAAACGAAACACAACGAATTTTGTACAAAAAACAAATTTTCGACCGATCGATCCTATGGGACCTATATGATATAGTCAACCGATTTTGATAAAATTTGGTACAGTGCTGGGGGTTTCTAAAAAACTTCCGATTGCCAAATTTGGTTATGATATCTTCATAAGCAAACGAATTATCCATCTAAAACTTTTGCTTTTTTTCGAGGTCCTCTGAAACACCCCTATGGGAGCTATATAATGTAGCCCCGATATCAAAAAAATAAAATAAACTTGTCTCCTATGGATTAATAAGGGATCTTATCTAAAAGTTTGGTTGCTTTAGCTCTTACCATCTCTGAGATCTAGGCGTTCATACGGACAGACGGACAGACAGACATGGGTATATCGACTTCTCTAGTCACTCTGATCATATTTTAGGTAACTTTGGGGGGTCTCCGACTTCTCCTTCTGTACGTTACATACATTTTCGGCTTGCACAAACACAATATACCCTTGGTACCATACGGTACAGGGTATAAAAATTAACTTTGTAATAAAAACCAATAAATCGAGCCTATTTTATATGTTCTGCCAAACACCGCACAACCCACACAAATTTCCAAAAAAAAAAAAATATATTGAGAAAATTATATTAATAACAAAATAAAATTTATTAAAATTTGCATCAAAACGTTGCGACTCAATACACTCTATGCTGAAATTAGTCGTCAATTTTATTGTCTAATATTTTGCTTGTAGCTGAAGCCACCTTAAACTAATTAAGAAATTCAAACACTTATACACGTTTTTACATATATCTCTTGAAGTTTTCATCCGATTTGAAAAATTGTCACAATTTGTGCTGTACTAACACGAACTTTGTTCAAACAAATATAAACACTTATGACAAACAAAAAAAAAAAAATTAACTTTGTTATAAAAACCAATAAAACGAGCTTTTTTTATATGTTCTGCCAAACACCGCACAACTAATACAAATTTACAAAAAAAAAAAAATATATTGAGAAAATTATATTAATAACAAAATAAAATTTATTAAAATTTGCATCAAAACGTTGCGACTCAATACACTCTATGCTGAAATTAGTCGTCAATTTTATTGTCTAATATTTTGCTTGTAGCTGAAGCCACCTTAAACTAATTAAGAAATTCAAACACTTATACACGTTTTTACATATATCTCTTGAAGTTTTCATCCGATTTGAAAAATTGTCTCAATTTGTGCTGTACTAACACGAACTTTGTTCAAACAAATATAAACACTTATGAAAAACAAACAAATAAAATAAACTTTCTAATAAAAACCAAAAAAACGAGCCTTTTTATATGTTCTGCCAAACACCGCACAACTCATACAAATTTACAAAAAAAAAAAATATATTGTGAAAATTATATTAATAACAAAATAAAATTTATTAAAATTTGCATCAAAACGTTGCGACTCAATACACTCTATGCTGAAATTAGTCGCCAATTTTATTGTCTAATATTTTGCTTGTAGCTGAAGCCACCTTAAACTAATTAAGAAATTCAAACACTTATACACGTTTTTACATATATCTCTTGAAGTTTTTATCCGATTTGAAAAATTGTCACAATTTGTGCTGTACTAACACGAACTTTGTTCAAACAAATATAAACACTTATGAAAAACAAAAAAAAAAAAATTAATTTTGTAATAAAAACCAATAAAACGAGCCTTTTTTATATGTTCTGCCAAACACCGCACAACTCATGCAAATTTCCAAAAAAAAAAAAATATATTGAGAAAATTATATTAATAACAAAATAAAATTTATTAAAATTTGCATAAAAAAGTTGCGACTCAATACACTCGATGCTGAAATTAGTCGTCAATTTTATTGTTCAAACAAATATAAACACTTATGAAAAACAAATAAATAAAATAAACTTTCTAATAAATACCAATAAAACGATCCTTTTTATATGTTCTGCCAAACACCGCACAACTCATACAAATTTAAAAAAAAAAAAAATATATTGTGAAAATTATATTAATAACAAAATAAAATTTATTAAAATTTGCATAAAAAAGTTGCGACTCAATACACTCGATGCTCAAATTAGTCGTCAATTTTATTGTTTAATTTTTTGCTTGGAGCGGAAGCCACCTTAAACTAATTGAGAAATTCAAACACTTATACACGTTTTAACATATTCATATCTTTTGAAGTTTTCATCCAATTTGAAAAATTGTCTCAATTTGCTGTACTATGACGAACTTTGCTCAAACAAATATAAATATTTATGAAAAACAAACACATAAAATAAACTTTCTAATAAAAACCAATAAAACGAGCCTTTTTTATATGTTTTGCCAAACACCGTACAACTCACACAAATTTCCAAAACAAAAAAATATATTGTGAAAATTATATTAATAACAAAATAAAATTTATTAAAATTTGCATAAAAAAGTTGCGACTCAATACACTCGATGCTGAAATTAGTCGTCAATTTTATTGTTTAATTTTTTGCTTGTAGCGGAAGCCACCTTATACTAATTAAGAAATTCAAACACTTATACACGTTTTTACATATATCTCTTGAAGTTTTTATCCGATTTGAAAAATTGTCACAATTTGTGCTGTACTAACACGAACTTTGTTCAAACAAATATAAACACTTGTGAAAAACAAACAAAAAAAATTAACTTTGTAATAAAAACCAATAAAACGAGCCTTTTTTATGTGTTGTGCCAAACACCGCACAACTCATAGAAATTTACAAAAAAAAAAATATATTGAGAAAATTATATTAATAACAAAATAAAATTTATTAAAATTTGCATAAAAAGTTGCGACTCGATACTGAAATTAGTCGTCAATTTTATTGTCTAATATTTTGCTTGTAGCGAAAGCCACCTTAAACTAATTAAGACATTCAAGCACTCATACCAGTATTTACTTACATCTTTTGGAGTTATCATCCGATTTCAAAAATTGTCTCAATTTGTGCTGTACTAACACGAACTTTGTTCAAACAAATATAAACACTTATGAAAAACAATCAAAAAAAATTTACTTTGTAATAAAAACCAATAAAACGAGCCTTTTTTATATGTTCTGCCAAACACCGCACAACTCATACAAATTTACAAAATGAAAAATATATATTGAGAAAATTATATTAATAACAAAATAAAATTTATTAAAATTTGCATCAAAAAGTTGCGACTCGATACTGAAATTAGTCGTCAATTTTATTGTCTAATATTTTGCTTGTAGCGGAAGCCACCTTAAACTAATTAAGAAATTCAAACACTTATACACGTTTTTACATATATCTTTTGAAGTTTTCATCCGATTTGAAAAATTTTCTCAATTTGTGCTGTACTAACACGAACTTTGTTCAAACAAATATAAACACTTATGAAAAACAATCAAATAAAATTAACTTTCTAATAAAAACCAATAAAACGAGACTTTTTTATATGTTCTGCCAAACACCGCACAACCCACACAAATTTCCAAAAAAAAAAAATATTGTGAAAATTATATTATTAACAAAATAAAATTTATTAAAATTTGCATAAAAAAGTTGCGACTCAATACACTCGATGCTCAAATTAGTCGTCAATTTTATTGTGTAATTTTTTGCTTGTAGCGGAAGCCACCTTAAACTAATTAAGAAATTCAAACACTTATACACGTTTTTACATATATCTCTTGAAGTTTTTATCCGATTTGAAAAATTGTCACAATTTGTGCTGTGCTAACACGAACTTTGTTCAAACAAATATAAACACTTATGAAAAACAAACAAATAAAATTAACTTTCTAATAAAAAGCAATAACACGAGCCTTTTTTATATGTTCTGCCAAACACCGCACAACTCATACAAATTTAAAAAAAAAAAAAATATATTGTGAAAATTATATTAATAACAAAATAAAATTTATTAAAATTTGCATAAAAAAGTTGCGACTCAATACACTCGATGCTCAAATTAGTCGTCAATTTTATTGTTTAATTTTTTGCTTGGAGCGGAAGCCACCTTAAACTAATTGAGAAATTCAAACACTTTTACACGTTTTAACATATTCATATCTTTTGAAGTTTTCATCCAATTTGAAAAATTGTCTCAATTTGCTGTACTATGACGAACTTTGCTCAAACAAATATAAATATTTATGAAAAACAAACACATAAAATAAACTTTCTAATAAAAACCAATAAAACGAGCCTTTTTTATATGTTTTGCCAAACACCGTACAACTCACACAAATTTCCAAAACAAAAAAAAATTGTGAAAATTATATTAATAACAAAACAAAATCTATTGAAATTTGCATCAAAATGTTGCGACTCAATACACTCGATGCTGAAATTAGTCGTCCCATTTATTGTTAAATTTTTTGCTTGTGGCGGAAGCCACCTTAAACTAATTAAGAAATTCAAACACTTATACACGTTTTTACATATATCTCTTGAAGTTTTTATCCGATTTGAAAAATTGTCACAATTTGTGCTGTGCTAACACGAACTTTGTTCAAACAAATATAAACACTTATGAAAAACAAACAAATAAAATTAATTTTCTAATAAAAACCAATAAAACGAGACTTTTTTATATGTTCTGCCAAACACCGCACAACTCATACAAATTTAAAAAAAAAAAAATATATTGTGAAAATTATATTAATAACAAAATAAAATTTATTAAAATTTGCATAAAAAAGTTGCGACTCAATACACTCGATGCTCAAATTAGTCGTCAATTTTATTGTTTAATTTTTTGCTTGTAGCGGAAGCCACCTTAAACTAATTAAGAAATTCAAACACTTATACACGTTTTTACATATATCTTTTGAAGTTTTCATTCGATTTGAAAAATTGTCTCAATTTGTGCTGTACTAACACGAACTTTGTTCAAACAAATATAAACACTTATGAAAAACAAACAAATAAAATTAATTTTCTAATAAAAACCAATAAAACGAGACTTTTTTATATGTTCTGCCAAACACCGCACAACTCATACAAATTTACAAAAAAAAAAAATATATTGTGAAAATTATATTAATAACAAAACAAAATCTATTGAAATTTGCATCAAAATGTTGCGACTCAATACACTCGATGCTGAAATTAGTCGTCCCATTTATTGTTAAATTTTTTGCTTGTGGCGGAAGCCACCTTAAACTAATTAAGAAATTCAAACACTTATACACGTTTTTACATATATCTCTTGAAGTTTTTATCCGATTTGAAAAATTGTCACAATTTGTGCTGTGCTAACACGAACTTTGTTCAAACAAATATAAACACTTATGAAAAACAAACAAATAAAATTAATTTTCTAATAAAAACCAATAAAACGAGACTTTTTTATATGTTCTGCCAAACACCGCACAACTCATACAAATTTACAAAAAAAAAAAATATATTGTGAAAATTATATTAATAACAAAATAAAATTTATTAAAATTTGCATAAAAAAGTTGCGACTCAATACACTCGATGCTCAAATTAGTCGTCAATTTTATTGTTTAATTTTTTGCTTGTAGCGGAAGCCACCTTAAACTAATTAAGAAATTCAAACACTTATACACGTTTTTACATATATCTTTTGAAGTTTTCATTCGATTTGAAAAATTGTCTCAATTTGTGCTGTACTAACACGAACTTTGTTCAAACAAATATAAACACTTATGAAAAACAAACAAATAAAATTAATTTTCTAATAAAAACCAATAAAACGAGACTTTTTTATATGTTCTGCCAAACACCGCACAACTCATACAAATTTACAAAAAAAAAAAATATATTGTGAAAATTATATTAATAACAAAATAAAATTTATTAAAATTTGCATAAAAAAGTTGCGACTCAATACACTCGATGCTCAAATTAGTCGTCAATTTTATTGTTTAATTTTTTGCTTGTAGCGGAAGCCACCTTAAACTAATTAAGAAATTCAAACACTTATACACGTTTTTACATATATCTTTTGAAGTTTTCATCCGATTTGAAAAATTGTCACAATTTGTGCTGTACTAACACGAACTTTGTTCAAACAAATATAAACACTTATGAAAAACAAACAAATAAAATTAACTTTCTAATAAAAACCAATAAAACGAGCCATTTTTATATGTTCTGCCAAACACCGCACAACCCACACAAATTTCCAAAACAAAAAAATATTGTGAAAATTATATTAATAACAAAACAAAATCTATTGAAATTTGCATCAAAATGTTGCGACTCAATATACTCGATGCTGAAATTAGTCGTCAATTTAATTGTTTAATTTTTTGCTTGTGGCGGAAGCCACCTTAAACTAATTAAGAAATTCAAACACTTATACACGTTTTTACATATATCTTTTGAAGTTTTCATCCGATTTGAAAAATTGTCACAATTTGTGCTGTACTAACACGAACTTTGTTCAAACAAATATAAACACTTATGAAAAACAAACAAATAAAATTAACTTTCTAATAAAAACCAATAAAACGAGCCATTTTTATATGTTCTGCCAAACACCGCACAACCCACACAAATTTCCAAAACAAAAAAATATTGTGAAAATTATATTAATAACAAAACAAAATCTATTGAAATTTGCATCAAAATGTTGCGACTCAATATACTCGATGCTGAAATTAGTCGTCAATTTAATTGTTTAATTTTTTGCTTGTGGCGGAAGCCACCTTAAACTTTCAAACACTTATACACGTTTTTACATATATCTTTTGAAGTTTTCATCCGATTTGAAAAATTGTCACAATTTGTGCTGTACTTACACGAACTTTGTTCAAACAAATATAAGCACTTATGAAAAACAAACAAAAAAAATTAACTTTGTAATAAAAACCAATAAAACGAGCCTTTTTTATATGTTCTGCCAAACACCGCACAACCCACACAAACATTAACAAAAATTGTAAACATAATATTAATATCAAAACAATATGTATTAAAATTTCCATAATAAAGTTGCGACTTAGGACACTCGATGCTTAAATGAGTCGCGAATTTTATGCGTCAAAGAGTAAAATTTTAATTTTTTGCTTGTACAGGAAGCAACCTTAAACTAATGGAGATATTCAAGCACTTATACTAGTATTTACTTATATCTTTTGAAGTCTTCATCCAATTTGCAAAATTGTCACAATTTGTGCTGTACTAACACGTACTTTGTTCAAACAAATATAAAACGAGACTTTTTTATATGTTCTGCCAAGCCCCGCACAACCCACACAAATTTCCAAAAAAAAAAATATTGTGAAAATTATATTAATAACAAAATAAAACTTATTAAAATTTGCATCAAAAAGTTGCGACTCAATACACTCGATGCTCAAATTAGTCGTCAATTTTATTGTTTAATTTTTTGCTTGTAGCGGAAGCCACCTTAAACTAATTAAGAAATTCAAACACTTATACACGTTTTTACATATATCTTTTGAAGTTTTCATCCGATTTGAAAAATTGTCACAATTTGTGCTGTACTAACACGAACTTTGTTCACACAAATATTAACACTTATAAAACACAAACAAATAAAATTAACTTTCTAATAAAAACCAATAAAACGATCCTTTTTTATATGTTCTGCCAAACACCGCACAACCCACACAAATTTCCAAAAAAAAAAAAATATTGGGAAAATTATATTAATAACAAAATAAAACTTATTAAAATTTGCATCAAAAAGTTGCGTCTCAATACACTCTATGCTGAAATTAGTCGTCAATTTTATTGTTTAATTTTTTGCTTGTAGCGGAAGCCACCTTAAACTAATTCAGAAATTCAAACACTTATACACGTTTTTACATATATCTCTTGAAGTTTTTATCCGATTTGAAAAATTGTCGCAATTTGTGCTGTACTAACACGAACTTTGTTCAAACAAATATAAACACTTATGAAAAACAAACAAATAAAATTAACTTTCTAATAAAAACCAATAAAACGAGCCATTTTTATATGTTCTGCCAAACACCGCACAACTCATACAAATTTACAAAAAAAAAAAAATATATTGTGAAAATTATATTAATAACAAAATAAAATTTATTAAAATTTGCATAAAAAAGTTGCGACTCAATACACTCGATGCTGAAATTAGTCGTCAATTTTATTTTTTAATTTTTTGCTTGCAGCGGAAGCCACCTTAAACTAATTGAGAAATTCAAACACTTATACACGTTTTAACATATACATATCTTTTGAAGTTTTCATCCAATTTGAAAAATTGTCTCAATTTGCTGTACTATGACGAACTTTGCTCAAACAAATATAAATATTTATGAAAAACAAACACATAAAATAAACTTTCTAATAAAAACCAATAAAACGAGCCTTTTTTATATGTTCTGCCAAACACCGTACAACTCACACAAATTTCCAAAACAAAAAAAAATTGTGAAAATTATATTAATAACAAAACAAAATCTATTGAAATTTGCATCAAAATGTTGCGACTCAATACACTCGATGCTGAAATTAGTCGTCCCATTTATTGTTAAATTTTTTGCTTGTGGCGGAAGCCACCTTAAACTAATTAAGAAATTCAAACACTTATACACGTTTTTACATATATCTCTTGAAGTTTTTATCCGATTTGAAAAATTGTCACAATTTGTGCTGTGCTAACACGAACTTTGTTCAAACAAATATAAACACTTATGAAAAACAAACAAATAAAATTAATTTTCTAATAAAAACCAATAAAACGAGACTTTTTTATATGTTCTGCCAAACACCGCACAACTCATACAAATTTAAAAAAAAAAAAATATATTGTGAAAATTATATTAATAACAAAATAAAATTTATTAAAATTTGCATAAAAAAGTTGCGACTCAATACACTCGATGCTCAAATTAGTCGTCAATTTTATTGTTTAATTTTTTGCTTGTAGCGGAAGCCACCTTAAACTAATTAAGAAATTCAAACACTTATACACGTTTTTACATATATCTTTTGAAGTTTTCATTCGATTTGAAAAATTGTCTCAATTTGTGCTGTACTAACACGAACTTTGTTCAAACAAATATAAACACTTATGAAAAACAAACAAATAAAATTAATTTTCTAATAAAAACCAATAAAACGAGACTTTTTTATATGTTCTGCCAAACACCGCACAACTCATACAAATTTACAAAAAAAAAAAATATATTGTGAAAATTATATTAATAACAAAACAAAATCTATTGAAATTTGCATCAAAATGTTGCGACTCAATACACTCGATGCTGAAATTAGTCGTCCCATTTATTGTTAAATTTTTTGCTTGTGGCGGAAGCCATCTTAAACTAATTAAGAAATTCAAACACTTATACACGTTTTTACATATATCTCTTGAAGTTTTTATCCGATTTGAAAAATTGTCACAATTTGTGCTGTGCTAACACGAACTTTGTTCAAACAAATATAAACACTTATGAAAAACAAACAAATAAAATTAATTTTCTAATAAAAACCAATAAAACGAGACTTTTTTATATGTTCTGCCAAACACCGCACAACTCATACAAATTTACAAAAAAAAAAAATATATTGTGAAAATTATATTAATAACAAAATAAAATTTATTAAAATTTGCATAAAAAAGTTGCGACTCAATACACTCGATGCTCAAATTAGTCGTCAATTTTATTGTTTAATTTTTTGCTTGTAGCGGAAGCCACCTTAAACTAATTAAGAAATTCAAACACTTATACACGTTTTTACATATATCTTTTGAAGTTTTCATCCGATTTGAAAAATTGTCACAATTTGTGCTGTACTAACACGAACTTTGTTCAAACAAATATAAACACTTATGAAAAACAAACAAATAAAATTAACTTTCTAATAAAAACCAATAAAACGAGCCATTTTTATATGTTCTGCCAAACACCGCACAACCCACACAAATTTCCAAAACAAAAAAATATTGTGAAAATTATATTAATAACAAAACAAAATCTATTAAAATTTGCATCAAAATGTTGCGACTCAATATACTCGATGCTGAAATTAGTCGTCAATTTAATTGTTTAATTTTTTGCTTGTGGCGGAAGCCACCTTAAACTAATTAAGAAATTCAAACACTTATACACGTTTTTACATATATCTTTTGAAGTTTTCATCCGATTTGAAAAATTGTCACAATTTGTGCTGTACTTACACGAACTTTGTTCAAACAAATATAAGCACTTATGAAAAACAAACAAAAAAAATTAACTTTGTAATAAAAACCAATAAAACGAGCCTTTTTTATATGTTCTGCCAAACACCGCACAACCCACACAAACATTAACAAAAATTGTAAACATAATATTAATATCAAAACAATATGTATTAAAATTTCCATAATAAAGTTGCGACTTAGGACACTCGATGCTTAAATGAGTCGCGAATTTTATGCGTCAAAGAGTAAAATTTTAATTTTTTGCTTGTACAGGAAGCAACCTTAAACTAATGGAGATATTCAAGCACTTATACTAGTATTTACTTATATCTTTTGAAGTCTTCATCCAATTTGCAAAATTGTCACAATTTGTGCTGTACTAACACGTACTTTGTTCAAACAAATATAAAACGAGACTTTTTTATATGTTCTGCCAAGCCCCGCACAACCCACACAAATTTCCAAAAAAAAAAATATTGTGAAAATTATATTAATAACAAAATAAAACTTATTAAAATTTGCATCAAAAAGTTGCGACTCAATACACTCGATGCTCAAATTAGTCGTCAATTTTATTGTTTAATTTTTTGCTTGTAGCGGAAGCCACCTTAAACTAATTAAGAAATTCAAACACTTATACACGTTTTTACATATATCTTTTGAAGTTTTCATCCGATTTGAAAAATTGTCACAATTTGTGCTGTACTAACACGAACTTTGTTCACACAAATATTAACACTTATAAAACACAAACAAATAAAATTAACTTTCTAATAAAAACCAATAAAACGATCCTTTTTTATATGTTCTGCCAAACACCGCACAACCCACACAAATTTCCAAAAAAAAAAAAATATTGGGAAAATTATATTAATAACAAAATAAAACTTATTAAAATTTGCATCAAAAAGTTGCGTCTCAATACACTCTATGCTGAAATTAGTCGTCAATTTTATTGTTTAATTTTTTGCTTGTAGCGGAAGCCACCTTAAACTAATTCAGAAATTCAAACACTTATACACGTTTTTACATATATCTCTTGAAGTTTTTATCCGATTTGAAAAATTGTCGCAATTTGTGCTGTGCTAACACGAACTTTGTTCAAACAAATATAAACACTTATGAAAAACAAACAAATAAAATTAATTTTCTAATAAAAACCAATAAAACGAGACTTTTTTATATGTTCTGCCAAACACCGCACAACTCATACAAATTTAAAAAAAAAAAAATATATTGTGAAAATTATATTAATAACAAAATAAAATTTATTAAAATTTGCATAAAAAAGTTGCGACTCAATACACTCGATGCTCAAATTAGTCGTCAATTTTATTGTTTAATTTTTTGCTTGTAGCGGAAGCCACCTTAAACTAATTAAGAAATTCAAACACTTATACACGTTTTTACATATATCTTTTGAAGTTTTCATTCGATTTGAAAAATTGTCTCAATTTGTGCTGTACTAACACGAACTTTGTTCAAACAAATATAAACACTTATGAAAAACAAACAAATAAAATTAATTTTCTAATAAAAACCAATAAAACGAGACTTTTTTATATGTTCTGCCAAACACCGCACAACTCATACAAATTTACAAAAAAAAAAAATATATTGTGAAAATTATATTAATAACAAAACAAAATCTATTGAAATTTGCATCAAAATGTTGCGACTCAATACACTCGATGCTGAAATTAGTCGTCCCATTTATTGTTAAATTTTTTGCTTGTGGCGGAAGCCACCTTAAACTAATTAAGAAATTCAAACACTTATACACGTTTTTACATATATCTCTTGAAGTTTTTATCCGATTTGAAAAATTGTCACAATTTGTGCTGTGCTAACACGAACTTTGTTCAAACAAATATAAACACTTATGAAAAACAAACAAATAAAATTAATTTTCTAATAAAAACCAATAAAACGAGACTTTTTTATATGTTCTGCCAAACACCGCACAACTCATACAAATTTACAAAAAAAAAAAATATATTGTGAAAATTATATTAATAACAAAATAAAATTTATTAGAATTTGCATAAAAAAGTTGCGACTCAATACACTCGATGCTCAAATTAGTCGTCAATTTTATTGTTTAATTTTTTGCTTGTAGCGGAAGCCACCTTAAACTAATTAAGAAATTCAAACACTTATACACGTTTTTACATATATCTTTTGAAGTTTTCATTCGATTTGAAAAATTGTCTCAATTTGTGCTGCACTAACACGAACTTTGTTCAAACAAATATAAACACTTATGAAAAACAAACAAATAAAATTAATTTTCTAATAAAAACCAATAAAACGAGACTTTTTTATATGTTCTGCCAAACACCGCACAACTCATACAAATTTACAAAAAAAAAAAATATATTGTGAAAATTATATTAATAACAAAATAAAATTTATTAAAATTTGCATAAAAAAGTTGCGACTCAATACACTCGATGCTCAAATTAGTCGTCAATTTTATTGTTTAATTTTTTGCTTGTAGCGGAAGCCACCTTAAACTAATTAAGAAATTCAAACACTTATACACGTTTTTACATATATCTTTTGAAGTTTTCATCCGATTTGAAAAATTGTCACAATTTGTGCTGTACTAACACGAACTTTGTTCAAACAAATATAAACACTTATGAAAAACAAACAAATAAAATTAACTTTCTAATAAAAACCAATAAAACGAGCCATTTTTATATGTTCTGCCAAACACCGCACAACCCACACAAATTTCCAAAACAAAAAAATATTGTGAAAATTATATTAATAACAAAACAAAATCTATTAAAATTTGCATCAAAATGTTGCGACTCAATATACTCGATGCTGAAATTAGTCGTCAATTTAATTGTTTAATTTTTTGCTTGTGGCGGAAGCCACCTTAAACTAATTAAGAAATTCAAACACTTATACACGTTTTTACATATATCTTTTGAAGTTTTCATCCGATTTGAAAAATTGTCACAATTTGTGCTGTACTTACACGAACTTTGTTCAAACAAATATAAGCACTTATGAAAAACAAACAAAAAAAATTAACTTTGTAATAAAAACCAATAAAACGAGCCTTTTTTATATGTTCTGCCAAACACCGCACAACCCACACAAACATTAACAAAAATTGTAAACATAATATTAATATCAAAACAATATGTATTAAAATTTCCATAATAAAGTTGCGACTTAGGACACTCGATGCTTAAATGAGTCGCGAATTTTATGCGTCAAAGAGTAAAATTTTAATTTTTTGCTTGTACAGGAAGCAACCTTAAACTAATGGAGATATTCAAGCACTTATACTAGTATTTACTTATATCTTTTGAAGTCTTCATCCAATTTGCAAAATTGTCACAATTTGTGCTGTACTAACACGTACTTTGTTCAAACAAATATAAAACGAGACTTTTTTATATGTTCTGCCAAGCCCCGCACAACCCACACAAATTTCCAAAAAAAAAAATATTGTGAAAATTATATTAATAACAAAATAAAACTTATTAAAATTTGCATCAAAAAGTTGCGACTCAATACACTCGATGCTCAAATTAGTCGTCAATTTTATTGTTTAATTTTTTGCTTGTAGCGGAAGCCACCTTAAACTAATTAAGAAATTCAAACACTTATACACGTTTTTACATATATCTTTTGAAGTTTTCATCCGATTTGAAAAATTGTCACAATTTGTGCTGTACTAACACGAACTTTGTTCACACAAATATTAACACTTATAAAACACAAACAAATAAAATTAACTTTCTAATAAAAACCAATAAAACGATCCTTTTTTATATGTTCTGCCAAACACCGCACAACCCACACAAATTTCCAAAAAAAAAAAAATATTGGGAAAATTATATTAATAACAAAATAAAACTTATTAAAATTTGCATCAAAAAGTTGCGTCTCAATACACTCTATGCTGAAATTAGTCGTCAATTTTATTGTTTAATTTTTTGCTTGTAGCGGAAGCCACCTTAAACTAATTCAGAAATTCAAACACTTATACACGTTTTTACATATATCTCTTGAAGTTTTTATCCGATTTGAAAAATTGTCGCAATTTGTGCTGTACTAACACGAACTTTGTTCAAACAAATATAAACACTTATGAAAAACAAACAAATAAAATTAACTTTCTAATAAAAACCAATAAAACGAGCCATTTTTATATGTTCTGCCAAACACCGCACAACTCATACAAATTTACAAAAAAAAAAAAATATATTGTGAAAATTATATTAATAACAAAATAAAATTTATTAAAATTTGCATAAAAAAGTTGCGACTCAATACACTCGATGCTCAAATTAGTCGTCAATTTTATTTTTTAATTTTTTGCTTGCAGCGGAAGCCACCTTAAACTAATTGAGAAATTCAAACACTTATACACGTTTTAACATATACATATCTTTTGAAGTTTTCATCCAATTTGAAAAATTGTCTCAATTTGCTGTACTATGACGAACTTTGCTCAAACAAATATAAATATTTATGAAAAACAAACACATAAAATAAACTTTCTAATAAAAACCAATAAAACGAGCCTTTTTTATATGTTCTGCCAAACACCGCACAACCCACACAAATTTCCAAATCAAAAAAATATTGTGAAAATTATATTAATAACAAAATAAAATCTATTAAAATTTGCATCAAAATGTTGCGACTCAATATACTCGATGCTGAAATTAGTCGTCAATTTAATTGTTTAATTTTTTGCTTGTGGCGGAAGCCACCTTAAACTAATTAAGAAATTCAAACACTTATACACGTTTTTACATATATCTTTTGAAGTTTTCATCCGATTTGAAAAATTGTCACAATTTGTGCTGTACTTACACGAACTTTGTTCAAACAAATATAAACACTTATGAAAAACAAACAAAAAAAATTAACTTTGTAATAAAAACCAATAAAAAGAGCCTTTTTTATATGTTCTGCCAAACACCGCACAACCCACACAAACATTAACAAAAATTGTAAACATAATATTAATATCAAAACAATATGTATTAAAATTTCCATAATAAAGTTGCGACTTAGGACACTCGATGCTTAAATGAGTCGCGAATTTTATGCGTCAAAGAGTAAAATTTTCATTTTTTGCTTGTACAGGAAGCAACTAATGGAGATATTCAAGCACTTATACTAGTATTTACTTATATCTTTTGAAGTCTTTATCCGATTTGAAAAATTGTCACAATTTGTGCTGTACTAACACGAACTTTGTTCAAACAAATATAAACACTTATGAAAAACAAACAATAAAAATTAACTTTGTAATAAAAACCAATAAAACGAGCCTTTTTTATATGTTCTGCCAAACACCGCACAACTCATACAAATTTACAAAAAAAAAAAAAATAAATTGTGAAAATTATATTAATAACAAAATAAAATTTATTAAAATTTGCATAAAAAAGTTGCGACTCAATACACTCGATGCTCAAATTAGTCGTCAATTTTATTGTTTAATTTTTTGCTTGTGGCGGAAGCCACCTTAAACTAATTAAGAAATTCAAACACTTATACACGTTTTTACATATATCTTTTGAAGTTTTCATCCGATTTGAAAAATTGTCACAATTTGTGCTGTACTAACACAAACTTTGTTCAAACAAATATAAACATTTAAGAAAAACAAACAAAAAAAATTAACTTTGTAATAAAAACCAATAAAACGAGCCTTTTTTATATGTTCTGCCAAACACCGCACAACTCATACAAATTTGCAAAAAAAAAAAAATATATTCTGAAAATTATATTAATAACAAAATAAAATTTATTAAAATTTGCATCAAAAAGTTGCGACTCAATAGACTCGATGCTCAAATTAGTCGTCAATTTTATTGTTTAATTTTTTGTTTGGAGAAATTCAAACACTTATACACGTTTTAACATATACATATCTTTTGAAGTTTTCATCCAATTTGAAAAATTGTCTCAATTTGCTGTACTATGACGAACTTTGCTCAAACAAATATAAATATTTATGAAAAACAAACACATAAAATAAACTTTCTAATAAAAACCAATAAAACGATCCTTTTTATATGTTCTGCCAAACACCGCACAACTCACACAATTTTCCAACACAAAAAAATATTGTGAAAATTATATTAATAACAAAATAAAATTTATTAAAATTTGCATCAAAACGTTGCGACTCGATACTGAAATTAGTCGTCAATTTTATTGTCTAATATTTTGCTTGTAGCTGATGCCACCTTAAACTAATTAAGAAATTCAAACACTTATACACGTTTTTACATATATCTTTTGAAGTTTTCATCCGATTTGAAAAATTGTCACAATTTGTGCTGTACTAACACGAACTTTGTTCAAACAAATATAAACACTTATGAAAAACAAACAAATAAAATTAACTTTCTAATAAAAACCAATAAAACGATTGTTTGAGGAGAAAGGCAGCAACAATAAACAAATAACAAAAACATAAAATTGTAAACAAGTAGCGTGGTAAAATTAACTTTAAACTGTAACCGAATAATACACATATGTAATATAAACTAACCCTAAAGTCTGTTAAGCCTTCTACAACACTAAAATGTTAACGATAACAGAGATCTCTCACAAAATGTAACCTAGTTTTAGGACAAACTGTAAACGTAACATAAAACACTCACAAAAAGACAGTCAAGGAAAGAACACGCATTAAACAGAATATATATAAAAAACTGCACAACCACGTTTTACTACAACACAAACACACTAAAATTCTATATGTATTGGGAAATCGACCTCCAGAGCTAGGTCTGGAACATTTTGGCGACCGCGACAGGACTAATTTATACAAGATAAGTTGGTTCCTATGAACACTTATGATTTCAGCCATTACATTTTGAATTAAATCTAGTGAACAAAAAAGAAGCTGCTTGCTTCGTTGTTGTTGCTGTGTTGCTGTTTTTGACTACTTTGCCAAGGCGCCACTGGACTTACACTTGGTCAGTGAAGCCGTCGTTGGACAACGCAAACGCCGTTGGAGTCACACTTGGCCAGGAGCTTCAGAGCTTTTGGAGATCACATTGGACTGGATTTCACACGGGAAAACGCCAGTGCCAAACCACATTCTCACACACACAGTAACTATACAAATACATACGTACATAAACGCAAGGGCTGCGCAGTGAGTACATAACCAAACTGAAACTTATATACATATACATTCATACATGTAGTATACGTGAAAATTAAAGGCACTGTCCAACTTACATTCGTACATACGAAATTTAACATATATATACATCAGAGAGTACCAAATAGACAGAGGCGAAAATTCTCTCCGAGTTCGAAAGTGCCGTTGAAACTTTATCCAACGACTTGGGCTCGTCTGGTGTAAAAGCAAAATCAAACGCAAAATAAAGTCAGGCACCAACAACAAGCAACAGCAATGGTAGACGAATGAATGGCAAAAGCAAAAGGCAGCATTGGCTCTTGGCTCGGTCTGTGTTGTGTTGTGATGTTTGTCCGGTGACTTGGGCTCGGCCAAAGCAAAGCGATATGAATGAAGTATTGGTTGTCGCTGCTTTTGTGTTGATGTTTATGCACTGACCTAGGCGCATTTTGGTTCAATCAATGATAAGAATTTTATATAAATCTAGAATGTATCGCCTTGACCCTGACTGCAAAATAAATAAAAAGGAGCCTAAAATTATTTTCTTTATAATTTTTAATTAAATTAACTACATTTTTTCCTTAATGCTAAGTTATTTATAACATTAGTTTTCGTTTAGTCGGTGTTAAAAGTATCAAAAAAAAACAAATTACATTTTTTGTTTGCATTCTTCATTGAAAATAGTATGTGTCTAAACTGTAATGTGTTTCCATAACTAAAAGTATTGTTACTCCATATACATACATACTTGTTTTAGTTTAGATTTTAGGGAAGGCAAATTCAATTTTGACAAAGCAAAGGAAAGGATATTTTGCCGGCGGCTATTTGCTTTGCCACGCAAGTAGGCGGCGATGAACAAAAGTGGCGTTTGCAAGTGGTTTATTCGTTCGATTGCTAGAAAACTATTAATCCTAGGATAGTAATAGAGAACTCATTTTGTAGATCATTTCATATACTTCAATAAAGTACTTGGATATTCTTGCGAAAGTTCCACCAATTTTACGGTAGGAGCAGATGTTTTGAAAAACACCAAAAACTATTTCCACTTTTTTAACTTTGAATAGTCATTGTGCCTGAACCAATTAATCAATCACTTTGATTTGAGTTTTATTTGAAAAATTCTATATTTTACTGATAATAATTTTTATTAAAAAAACATAAATAAATCTAACTGTAATAGCAAAACAATATTATGTAATAATCACACCAACCACTTTTTGGCGGGAAAGAGCAACTGCCTTTGGAAAATTTGGTTTAGGACTTAATTGGGGTCCCAAACAATCTGATGATGTTTTCTACTCAGTATTTTTTTCAGGCTTAAACTCTTTGTTTATTGTAGTAAAGAACAATCAGCATCAGCAATAGCTAAGCATTAGCTAAACATAATGCGTTGGTTTAAACTTAAAAGCAAAAACAAAATTGAATACAAACAATGCAGCTGCGCTATGTTTTTCTTTTTATGCATTTGTAGTTGTGAATATGCATAACGCAATTAAATATTTCAAAACTTCATTACAATTTTTGGGCTCATTGAGAAAAAAAGCAAACAATTATTTTATTTTTTTAGCATTGTTGCACCAAATCAGTTTCTAAGCAAATGCAACTTGCAATTAAAAAAATGCATTTCCCTAAAATTGCCATATAAAATGAATAAAAGTTGATTTAGTAAAATGGCAAAAAATAAATTGCAAACTAATTAAATAGCGAAGAAGAAAGAAGTCAAAAATTATGATTAGCAAAGGCCGGCAGCCCAAAGATATTATAAACTCTATGAAGTTGTGTTGGTGGGCAGCGGGCAGAGTTAAAAAGGAAAATCTAAAAATAGCCCATACAATTCTCGTGTTCTTGCAATTGAACTCGGCTCTATACTTCGTTGTTGGCTGTCGGCAATGTTCATAAATTCAGCCGCAGCCAAAATTATAAATTTTTAGTTTCTGAGCATTCATACCCTTTCTCAATATGTGGCTGCTATGACACTTTGCAATCGCGTTTGCTTTACACTAACAAATGCATGCATAAATGGCGAAAAATACGAAGAAGAGTATTTTGCTATCGCCTTCCATTCTGCTGAACTGTTTTGCATTGCGGCACACACAAACACAAGTCATTTTTAGCCGAAACAAAACAGACTTTTGGTCAGCGCGTTGTCATTAATAGCTGCATGTTATTAGGCCACTGTCGATAGAACTGTTTTTTTTTACCAATTATTTTTTAATAAAGTTTAAAACAGTGATGACAATAACTTGTCGTGAGTTGTAGAAATATGAATGATGACTTATATAAAAAATGATAAATGATGATGATAAAAAATTAATAAAAGAAAGAATTGATCATTGTTCCATTGGTTTAAAATATTAATATTTTTAATAATAATATTATGTTAATATTTTTTAAAGTAAATGCTTAAAATAAGCGATGTCTTAATACTTTGTATGCCTCACTGAAAAAAAAAAATTAATAAATGTACAAAAGAAACAATATTTACAATATTACAAACTTTGCACAACGAAATTTCCTTATATTAATAAAACTCCAAATGATGGCCTCCTGATTGACAGGACTCCTTAACACTCCTAAGACATCTCTAACTAAACAAGCTGGATTGGCGATCATAAAATAAGAAACCTGCAATTCATAAAAATATATGTATTTTTGATAATTTTGCAAAATAAATACAAAAAAAAAAAAAAAAAAAAAAAAAAAAAAAAAATTAATAAAACTATTTTGAAAGAAATATAAAATCAAATAAAATGTCAAAAATAAAATTGAAAACTAAATAGTTAATATATAGTAGCAAAGAATATACATACATATGTAGAACTACACAAAAAAGTTTACTTTGCTTGCATTTATACATTTACTTGGACATGAAACTTAGCAAATGGAATTCGCGCAGTGGCAATGGCCTAGTGGAATGAGTGTTCGACTCAGACTCTAATGTGTCGAGGTTCGGTTCTTAAATGGATATTAGATTCAATATTATTATTTTTTTTTTAATTTTCCATAATTTCTGTTCTTTTTCTATTAGATATATATTTTTTTATTGTCATAAGAAAATTAATGTTTCATTTTCGACAAATGTTTTCCCAATGACAATATACATACTAAGATGTGTATGCAAAATTTGTTCAGCTCTATGGCGCGGGCAGTGAGAGCACAAACAGCCAAATTCTTAAATTTTTACTTTTTGAGCCTTCATACCCTTTCGAAGCCCACCCGTACCAACAAGCGCTAAAATGAATTTGTATTCTATGTAGTTCTTTCTACATTCTTTGATAATATTTAAATTATATTTATTATATTTATATTTAAATAAAAAAAAAAATTGTTTCGTTGCGTTATTATTAACATATTAATGAAATAAAATTAAAATATTTTGCCAAATATCATCTATAAACCAGCATGCATACAGACAAATTTCTCATAAACTGTCTGAAATGGACATACTCCAGGAAAAAGCATGTACCAATGCTGCCTTGCAATTCAAAATGAACCGATATACGCTGCGGCGCTGCAAATAATGTAAAAGCAGAAACGAAAAATAATAGCAAAAGGGTAAATAAACAAAACGCAAATCCACTTCGAATTTGGTTTCGTTTGCTTTGCATTGTGTTTGCGAGCCCTCGTCAGTGATAAACTTTTAAAATTTTCGAACTCGGAGAGAATTTTCGCCTCTGTCTATTTGGTACTCTCTGATATACATGCAACGGCCAAGCGCGCCAATTTGGGTTATGTATTTGCACTGATCGAGCAGTCAGCGGCAGAGAGTACCAAATAATAAATTTGGTACTCTCTGTCAGCGGTGAAAAAACAGTTACATTTATATGTACATACGTCAGAGAGTACCAGAGAGTACCAAATAGACAGAGGCGAAAATTCTCTCCGAGTTTTTTTACCGTTTAAAGATTATGCGTGGACCTGGGCTCGGTTTGCGCAAAACCAAAATCAAACACAAAATGTGCTTTGTGTTGATGTTTCTGCATTGACTTGGGCTCGGCAAAAGCAAAGCACAGATATCAACATTGGTTCTGTCTGCGTTGTGTTGTGACGTTTCTGCGTGACTTGGGCTCGGTAAAAGCAAAAGCAAAGGCAAGCATTTTTTCGTTTTGTGTTGTGTTGTGTTGTGTGGACTTAGGCTCGATCAAACCAAAAAGGCAAGCATTGGCATTTGTTGTGACGTTTCTGCGTGACTTGGGCTCGCTCGGCTTCTTGCTGCTTTTGTTTTGATGTTTATGCACAGACCTAGGAACATTTTAGTTCAATCCTTACCCTAGGTTATGATAAATATTTTATATAAATCTATAGTGTAACGCCTAGACCCTGACTGCAAAATAATTAAAAAGGAGCCTAAAATTATTTTCTTTATAATTTATAATTAAATTAACTACATTTTTTCCTTAATGCTAAGTTATTTATAACATTAGTTTTCGTTTAGTCGGTGTTAAAAGTATCAAAAAAATACAAATTACATTTTTTGTTTGCATTCTTCATTGAAAATAGTATGTGTCTAAACTGTAATGTGTTTCCATAACTAAAAGTATTGTTACTTCATATACATACATACTTGTTTTAGTTTAGATTTTAGGGAAGGCAAATTCAATTTTGACAAAGCAAAGGAAAGGATATTTTGCCGGCGGCTATTTGCTTTGCCACGCAAGTAGGCGGCGATGAACAAAAGTAACGTTTGCAAGTGGTTTATTCATTCGATTGCTAGAGAACTATTAATCCTAGGATAGTAATAGAGAACTCATTTTGTAGATGATTTCATATACTTCAATAGAGTACTTGGCTATTCTTGCGAAAGTCCCACCTATTTTACGGTAGGAGCAGATGTTTTGAAAAACACCAAAAACTATTTCCACTTTTTTAACTTTGAATAGCCATTGTGCCTGAACCAATTAATCAATCACTTTGATTTGAGTTTTATTTGAAAAATTCTATATTTTACTGATAATAATTTTTATTAAAAAAACATAAATAAATCTAACTGTAATAGCAAAACAATATTATGTAATAATCACACCAACCACTTTTTGGCGGGAAAGAGCAACTGCCTTTGGAAAATTTGGTTTAGGACTTAATTGGGGTCCCAAACAATCTGATGATGTTTTCTACTCAGTATTTTTTTCAGGCTTAAACTCTTTGTTTATTGTAGTAAAGAACAATCAGCATCAGCAATAGCTAAGCATTAGCTAAACATAATGCGTTGGTTTAAACTTAAAAGCAAAAACAAAATTGAATACAAACAATGCAGCTGCGCTATGTTTTTCTTTTTATGCATTTGTAGTTGTGAATATGCATAACGCAATTAAATATTTTAAAACTTCATTACAATTTTTGGGCTCATTGAGAAAAAAAGCAAACAATTATTTTATTTTTTTAGCATTGTTGCACCAAATCAGTTTCTAAGCAAATGCAACTTGCAATTAAAAAAATGCATTTCCCTAAAATTGCCATATAAAATGAATAAAAGTTGATTTAGTAAAATGGCAAAAAATAAATTGCAAACTAATTAAATAGCGAAGAAGAAAGAAGTCAAAAATTATGATTAGCCAAGGCCGGCCGCCCAAAGATATTATAAACTCTATGAAGTGGTGTTGGTGGGCAGCGGGCAGTTAAAAGGAAAATCTAAAAATAGCCCATACAATTCTCGTGTTCTTGCAATTGAACTCGGCTCTATACTTCGTTGTTGGCTGTAGGCAATGTTCACAAATTCAGCCGCAGCCAAATTTGTAAATTTTTAGTTTCTGAGCCTTCATACCCTTTCTCAATATGTGGCTGCTATGACACTTTGCAATCGCGTTGGCTTTACACTAACAAATGCATGCATAAATGGCGAAAAATACGAAGAAGAGTATTTTGCTATCGCCTTCCATTCTGCTGAACTGTTTTGCATTGCGGCACACACAAACACAAGTAATTTTTAGCCGAAACAAAACAGACTTTTGGTCAGCGCGTTGTCATTAATAGCTGCATGTTATTAGGCCACTGTCGCTAGAACTGTTTTTTTTTTACCAATTATTTTTTAATAAAGTTTAAAACAGTGATGACAATAACTTGTCGTGAGTTGTAGAAATATGAATGATGATTTATATAAAAAATGATAAATGATGATGATAAAAAATTAATAAAAGAAAGAATTGATCATTGTTCCATTGGTTTAAAATATTAATATTTTTAATAATAATATTATATTAATATTTTTTAAAGTAAATGCTTAAAATAAGCGATGTCCTAATACTTTGTATGCCTCACTGAAAAAAAAAAATTAATAAATGTACAAAAGAAACAATATTTACAATATTACAAACTTTGCACAACGAAATTTCCTTATATTAATAAAACTATTTTGAAAGAAATATAAAATCAAATAAAATGTCAAAATTAAAATTGAAAACTAAATAGTTAATATATAATAGCAAAGAATATACATACATATGTAGAACTACACAAAAAAGTTTACTTTGCTTGAATTTATACATTTGCTTGGACATGAAACTTAGCAAATGGAATTCGCGCAGTGGCAATGGCCTAGTGGAATGAGTGTTCGACTCAGACTCTAATGTGTCGAGGTTCGGTTCTTAAATGGATGTTAGATTCAATATGACTTTTTTTTTTTTTTTAATTTTCCATAATTTCTGTTCTTTTTCTATTAGATATATATTTTTTTATTGTCATAAGAAAATTAATGTTTCATTTTCGACAAATGTTTTCCCAATGACAATATACATACTAAGATGTGTATGCAAAATTTGTTCAGCTCTATGGCGCGGGCAGTGAGAGCACAAACAGCCAAATTCTTAAATTTTTACTTTTTGAGCCTTCATACCCTTTCGAAGCCCACCCGTACCAACAAGCGCTAAAATTAATTTGGCTGAGATGCACATTCTATGTAGTTCTTTCTACATTCTTTGAATATATTTAAATTATATTTATTATATTTATATTTAAATAAAAAAAAAAAATTGTTTCGTTGCGTTATTATTAACATATTAATGAAATAAAATTAAAATATTTTGCCAAATATCATCTATAAACCAGCATGCATACAGACAAATTTCCCATAAACTGTCTGAAATGGACATACTCCAGGAAAAAGCATGTACCAATGCTGCCTTGCAATTCAAAATGAACCGATATACGCTGCGGCGCTGCAAATAATGTAAAAGCAGAAACGAAAAATAATAGCAAAAGGGTAAATAAACAAAACGCAAATCCACTTCGAATTTGGTTTCGTTTGCTTTGCATTGTGTTTGCGAGCCCTCGTCAGTGATAAACTTTTAAAATTTTCGAACTCGGAGAGAATTTTCGCCTCTGTCTATTTGGTACTCTCTGCATACGTGCTTATGCACATATCAGAGAGTACCAAATAGACAGAGGCGAAAATTCTCTCCGAGTTCGAAACTCGAAAAAGATTCTGCGTGACTTGGGCTCGGAAACACAATGCAAAGCAAAACAAACGAAATTCGAAATTGCTTCACATTGCTTTGCTTTGCGCGAACCTCAAACACAACACAACACAGACCGAGGCAATGGTTGTCTTTGCTTTTGGTTTGGTCGAACCGAACCTAAGTGAACGCAAAAACGTCACAACACAGCTCGATCGAACGCTTGCTTTTGCTTAGTATATGTACTTTAATAATGTTTATACCAATATACAAATACTCTATGAAAATGGAATTAAAATTTTATTTTATATAAATAAAAAAGGAGCATGCACATTTTAACTTTTCATTACAAATTTTTTTTTTTTTATATAATTATAAAGTAGAAGTTAATTCTAAGTTATAAAAGGTTTGTAACCAGAGCAACGTAGGGCTTCAGGCTCTCATTACAAATTAATGTCACTTTATTGTTTTAAGTTTAGTAAAAAAATTTGTAAAACAAAAAACATTTTTAATATTCGTTAAGGAATTTGTAATTTTTTAATTTAAAAGGAACATTCATATAAATATAGATAAGAACGAAACATTTGGCTAATGCATGAACATCAACACAAACGCAGCCAGAGCCAATGCTTGCTTTTGCTTAGTTATTGTTGTTCACTGCAGCTTTTGCTTGTATACGCATATTTGCAAATGCGATACGGTAGTGGCTATGGATGAGAGGAATGAGAGCTTGTCTCCCAATCCAATGAAACAGAGATCAAATTCCAATGGTTTTTTCTTTTTATCATTTTTGATATTTTTTTAAATTTTCCTGTTTTTGTCAAGAAAAAGTTGTATTTTTCAGCACATATTTTGTGGTTTTGCTCTGTTAAAACAGAAGATTGCGCACGTGCATTTGATCGCGTACCAACACTTTTGCAGGGTGTAATAAAAAGGTGGTAGTAGAGTGCCTAGGCATTCGTGAATTCATCATTATTTATATATTTAATAAATTTAAATATATTAAATAATAAAATTACTTAAGAACTAGAGTACTAGCAACAGTGGCCCTATAAGTTGCAGTTAATAATGACAACGCAATGACCAAAACTCTGTTGGTTTTGTTTTGGCTAAAAATGTCTTGTTGTGTGCGCCACTTGCGAAACCGTTCAGCATAATGATAGCTAAATACTCTTCTTCGTATTTTTCGCTTCTTATGCATGCATTTGTTAGTGTAAAAGCAAACGCAATAGCAAAGTGTCATAGCAGCCACATATTAGAAAAGGGTATGAATGCTCTGAAACGAAAAATTTACAAATTTGGCTGCGGCTGAATTTGTGAACATAGCCGAAAGCCAACAACGAAGCTTAGAGCCGAGTTCAATTGTAAGAACACGAGAATGGTATGTGCTATTTTTAGATTTTCCTTTTTAACTCTCTCTACTCGCCCGCACCATGGTACTTGCGTTACACTTCGTAGAGTTTATAATGTGTTTGGGCTGCCGGCCTTGGCTAACAAGCGCTGAACTGAATTTGCTAGAGATTCAAATTAAATGTATTACTTAATCATCATTTTTGACTTCTTTCTTCTCTATTTCAATTAGTATGCAATTTATTTTTTGTAATTTTAAAAAAACAACTTTTAATCATTTTACATGACAATTTTAGGGAAACAAATATAATATGTAAACATATCTAAACTTTTTTTTTGTAAAAATTTAGTTAATTATAAAATAAAGTTAATTATGTAAACTGCTTTGATGAAACAATGTTTAAAAAATAAATCGAAAAATGTTTTTTTTTATGTTAAAAGATCACAAAAATCATAATAAAGTTGTAAAATATTTCATTAAATACTGCCTGTTCACAAATATACAAACGTGCATGAAAAGCAAAACTTATTTGGCTCGACTGCAATGCCTGTATTCGATTTTGTCAACGCGTTATGTTTAGGAAATGCTTCGCTGTTATTTAATATAGAAAACATAGAGATTGAGCTGGAAAAAGATACTTAGTAGCAACTATCATCAGATTGTTTAGGACCCTAATTTAGTCTTAAACAGAGTTTTCAAGCGGCATGTTGCCCTTTCCCGCCTAAAAGTGGATGGTGTGATTTTTGCATTAATATATTTATTTGCTATTAAAGTTAGATTCATGTTTTTGTAATCAAAAATCATTGGCAGTAAAATCTAGCACTTTTCAAATAAATAAATATAAATATAAAATATAAAAAAAAAAAATATATAAATATAATAAATATAATTATTTGTCTTGCTGATGATTTAATTAAAAATTATAAAGTAAATAATTTAGGCTTCTATTTATTTATTTTGCAGTCAGGGTCTAGGCGTTACATTCTAAATTTATATAAATTACTTATCATAACCTAGGGTAGCGATTGAACTAAAATGTTTCTACTTCTAAGTCCATGCATAAACATCAAAGCAAACGCAGCTAGAGCCAATGCTTCATTTCGCTTTGCTTTGACCGAGCCCAAGTCCACGCAGAAACGTCACAACAAACGCCAATGCTTGCCTTTTTGGTTTGATCGAGCCTAAGTCCACGCAACACAACACAACACAACACAAAACGAGCCAATGCTTGCCTTTGCTTTTGCTTTTACCGAGCCCAAGTCACGCAGAAACGTCACAACACAACGCAGACAGAACCAATGTTCATATCGGTGCTTTGCTTTTGCCGAGCCCAAGTCAATGCAGAAACATCAACACAAAGCACATTTTGTGTTTGATTTTGGTTTTGCGCAAACCGAGCCCAAGTCCACGCATAATCTTTCAACGGTAAAAAAAGCTCGGAGAGAATTTTCGCCTCTGTCTATTTAGTACTCTCTGGCACATATACACATAACAGTGCAAGGCAAGCGCTGTTGTTGTTCGCTTACTGTTGTATTTTACAGTTAGGAATTCGGAATTTTTCAGTTGTCTATTATTGCTCTCTTCATACGTTGGTGTCGTTGCTGATTCCAGTTAGAATGTTGTTGTGTGCATACTTGCAATCGCTTTTCGTGCTCTTTTTATAACGTTGCCTAAGTACAGCTGCGTACAAAGGGATTCTGCTGCTGCATATTATTGTTGCATTATATTTCATCGTTTGCTTTTGCCTTTTCTTAAATAAATATACACGGTCCATCATGAGTCAAACTGACAAAGCTATTACAGTGGAACCTAATGAATCGAAATTAGTGAAGCTGCGTTTGCAACGAACAATCGTACTAAAAAATATAAACAACTTAAATGCAAGAATAAACATTGATACCGAAAGTGCAGATATTGCTGTACTTGAATGCAATATTCAAATTTTGGATTCTTATTTTCGTCAAGCTTGTCAAATTCAGACACAAATAGAGGAATTAAACTACGCTGACAATGGTAGAGCAGAGATCGAGGAGTGTTACATTTCTACAAAGGCCTTATTAATGTCGTCGATTAACAAGAAGCGTCGGAGTAGCACCAATGAGTCAAGTTTTTTAAATACAACTTTAAGTTCAGCATCTACACATCACACACGTTTACCAAACCTCAAGCTACCGCAGTTTGATGGCACCTACGCAAATTACAAGCGCTTTATGAGCGCGTTTACAAACTTAGTGGATAACGATCAACTAATTTCTCAAATTGATAAGTTCAATTATCTACTTAATTGCTTATCAGGGCCTGCACTTGAGGTAGTACAGGCATACCAAGTAACTGAAGGGAACTACAAGGAAGTTTTAAAACGATTAAAGGATCGCTATGACAACGATGTTTTAATATTTCTTGATTACATATCAAGCCTGTTTAATTTGCCAGCCATGAGCAAGCCAGATGCCATGTCGTTGCAGAAATTAATCGATTCTACTTCAGCTATACGAGGTTCGCTACGAAGCTTAGGAACTGCCGACCAAATAATGAACGCAATAATAATTCACATATTGCTCAGTAAAGTAGATGCAGAAACTAGACTGCACTATGATGAAAAACAAGTTTTTGAAAAGTTAATTACTTGGGATGAGTGTTCGAAAATTCTGACAAACCGTTGTCAGTTTTTAGAAGGTCGTTCTAGGAGTATTTCTCAATTCACTTCTTATGACAAACGTAAGTCACATCAAGTCTCAAGTTCCAAGGCGTTTCTTACAACAAGTGTGACTTGCACATACTGCACGTCATCTAACCACTACATTTTTAAATGTTCTTCCTTCGCAAATCTACAGTTGAACCAACGAAAAGAACATGTTAAAAAAGCAGGCCTTTGTTACAATTGCCTACGCAACGATCACGCTTTTAAGGATTGCCAATCCAAATCTCGATGCAGGGTTTGCCGTTCAGCACATCACTCGCTCTTGCACAGTTTCAATCAAACTGCAAGAGGAGCGCCGCTGACAAACACTGATCAACATGGTGGTTCCATGAACAGTCCACCAGTGGTACAACAAACTCCACCACAAGTAACACTCTTATCGCGCACCGTTAAGAGAGGGATAATTCCCACCGCTCTAGTTAAAATTAAAGACAAATGCGGCGAATACCACTTGGTTCGCGCATTGTTAGACTCTTGCTCGGAGGTTAACTTAATTACCGAAGAAACTGCTAAGCGACTGCAATTAGATAAAACTCGCGTTTCACAATCTATTAGTGGCGTTTCTGATATTCAACAACAAATCACCTTTAACGTATTTGCTACCCTAAAGTCGAAGGTGACCGACTTTGAATGGTCATCTAATTTTTCTGTAATCAAAACAATTTGTGCCACACAACCATATGGGACAATCGACATCTCAGATTGGAAACTTCCTGACGGCATAGTTCTAGCTGACCCTCAATTTTACATGCCTAATAAAATTGATATTCTAATCAGAACTGAAGGGTTTTTTGAGGCTATTCGTGGTGGCAAGTATTCCGTTGCGCCCAATATGCCAAGTCTTATCGACACAGCATATGGCTGGATAGTTGGCGGAAACATAAGCAACAAATCAAAGAATGTTAGTTACCGATGTAACATAGTAAAGGAAGAGATATCTATTGACAAGCTAATTCACCGTTTTTGGGAAGTTGAAGAGTACGCAACTTCGCCATCCAAGTTTACTGATGATGAACAGCAGTGTGAGGACCACTTCGTTAAACATGTGTCGCTCTCTCAAGAAGGCCGCATAAAGGTTCGCCTACCGTTTAAGGTATCACCTCGAGGGTTAGGAAAGTCATACGACATGGCGCTAAAACGATTTACTCTATTAGAGCGTAAGCTGAATAACGACGCAGTCTTAAAAGAGTCGTATACACAGTTCATGAACGAGTATGTAACACAAGGTCATATGTCACCCATCTACAATGTCGATCTGTGCCAGCCACATTTCTTTATTCCGCACCATTGCGTACTACGTCCTCAAAGTCTTACTACAAAACTTCGCGTAGTATTCGATGCATCCGCCAAGACAACTTCAGGCATTGCATTAAATGAATTGCTTATGTCAGGTCCAACAATCCAGCAGGATTTAATCACATCACTACTTACATTTCGTCTACATCGATTCGCACTTTCTGGTGACATCACAAAAATGTACAGGCAATTTGAGATTGATGAGCGAGACCGACAGTTTCAATTGATACTTTGGAGAGATAATACAAACGATATTCTGCAAACTTATCAATTAAACACGGTTACATACGGCACATCGGCAGCACCATTTCTTGCAATACGTAGCTTATTTTACTTAGCAGATTTATTTGAAATTCCGATTCAGCTGGATGAACAAGATACAATAAAAACGCTAGGACTAGCATGGCAACCGTCAAAGGATACATTTGTGTTCAACTATGACTTACACAAAACTGGTAAAGAAACAAGGCGATCGGTACTATCAACCGTTTCAAAACTTTTCGACTCCCTGGGACTAATAAATCCAATCATAGTCCGCCACAAAATCTTTATACAAGACCTCGTGCTCAAGAAACTCAGTTGGGACGAGCCTCTACCCAATGAGTTATTACAAAAGTGGATCGAGCTTCAGACTGATCTGCTTAACGTGTCGAAAATCAAAATTCCACGTTACGTCTGTACGACGCTTGAACGTAATAGCGAAGTACATGGGTTTGCGGACGCATCCGAACGCGCATACGGATGTTGTATTTACATTCGCACCAATAGCAACAATTCTACACATGTCAATCTGTTAATAGCTAAGTCTAGAGTAGCTCCACTTAAGGCCCAGTCACTGCCTAGATTAGAACTATGTGCTGCTGTGCTTTTGAGCAGAACCTTTAAAAAAATTAAACACAAACTTGAACCATATACTAACAAAACCTATTTCTGGACAGATTCCAAAATAGTACTACAATGGATTAAAATGCATTCATCGCAGCTTAATTGCTTCGTCGCGAATCGAGTATCGGAGCTTCAAGAAGCCATAACGGATGTAGACTGGCGCCACGTACCATCTGCAAAAAATGCAGCAGACATTCTATCACGAGGATGTACTGCAATGGATCTTCAAGCAAGCATTTGGTTTCAAGGACCGGAATTTTTGCAACACTCATCCGATAAATGGCCTGAGCTTAAGTAACTTGAACAACCGCCCATCGAAGTACGTGCTAGAGCTGTGGCAATTTGCTGCAAAACACCATCGTCTACATCAATCGTTGAAGAAATTATACAACGATCATCATCATATATAAAATTATTACGCACTGTATCATACGTTTATCGCATCTTCAACGGAATATCACCAAATCGTAACCTGACCGCAAATGCAATCTTACACATACCAGCAACTGAGCTAACAGCGACATTTTGGCGAATAGTATCACACATACAACAATCAGCATACGACGAAGAAATCTCGTTAATACGCAAACAAAGGAGTTTAAAGTCGAGCATGCAAAGCCTCGCACCCTTTTTGCAAGAATTGCAAATTACCGTGATGAGAGTAGGTGGTAGATTGGCCAATGCGCGTCTAGCCTACGAAGCCAAGTATCAAGCACTTCTGTCTCGAAATAATCATTTCACTCAACTGTATGTAGAGTTTTTGCACAGAAGCAATCTACATGCTGGTCAAAAAATTCTGCTTTCTCTACTGCGTGAAAGGCTCTGGGTAGTAAACGCCAGAGATCTTATCCGAAAGGTTGTACGCTCATGTACACACTGCTTCCACTACAAGCCGCGTCTTATGAACCAGATTATGGGCAACTTGCCATTTGACCGTCTCAACGGAGAGCGCCCATTTCTGGTATCAGGAGTTGATTTCTGTGGTCCCTTTATGACCACATACAAGATTCGCAGTCGTGCCCCATATAAAACTTATGCATCGATTTTTGTTTGTTTCGCATCAAAGGCGATTCATATTGAATTAGTCTCAGAACTCACAACTAACGCTTTCTTGTCTTGTCTTAAAAGGTTTGTGGCACGTCGTGGACTACCGCAGCGTATATACTGCGACAATGCTACAAATTTTATGGGTGCATCAGCAAAACTGGCTGACTTTAAAGGGAAATTTCTCAGCGCAGAAGCAGTTCACACCATAAGTTCCTACAGCGCTAGAAAAGGGTTTGAATTCTCCTTCATTCCACCACGCGCGCCTCATTTCGGTGGCTTATGGGAAGCGGCCGTAAAGTCTACGAAAACCCTGCTACTTAAGAACGTTGCTGAAGCCAACCTAACTTACGAAGAACTGCTCACTGTTCTCACCGAAGTCGAAGCTACGCTCAATTCAAGGCCATTGGCACCAGCTTCGGATGACCCAAATGACGGTACTGCACTAACGCCAGCTCATTTACTCATTGGATCTTCACTTGTGGCAGCACCAGATGAAATACTCTATACACCAACTGTAGACACAACAAAACAAATGAACTACTTGGACCGTTGGCAAAGAGTTACGTTCCTGAAGCAGCAGTTTTGGAATTTGTGGCGCCGTGACTACGTTCACACGCTGCAGCAACGAACAAAATGGACTTGCCCACAGCCAAACATCAAGGTTGGGCAATTGGTTCTGGTGCACGAGGACAACGCCCCACCTCAACAATGGCTCCTCGCTCGAGTTACCGCGGCAATTCCAGGCCAAGACGGAAGAGTCCGCGTAGTAGATCTGAAAACACAAAAGGCCACACTGCGCAGGCCAATCCACAAGATAGCTCCTCTGCCTTTCGATTGTAATTGAAAGTTGGTCCTTTCAACGGCGGGAGGATGTTTGAGGAGAAAGGCAGCAACAATAAACAAATAACAAAAACATAAAATTGTAAACAAGTAGCGTGATAACATTAACTTTAAACTGTAACCGAATAATACACATATGTAATATAAACTAACCCTAAAGTCTGTTAAGCCTTCTACAACACTAAAATGTTAACGATAACAGAGATCTCTCACAAAATGTAACCTAGTTTTAAGACAAACTGTCAGAGAGTACCAAATAGACAGAGGCGAAAATTCTCTCCGAGTTCGAAAATTTTAAAAGTTTATCACTGACGAGGGCTCGCAAACACAATGCAAAGCAAACGAAACCAAATTCGAAGTGGATTTGCGTTTTGTTTATTTACCCTTTTGCTATTATTTTTCGTTTCTGCTTTTACATTATTTGCAGCGCCGCAGCGTATATCGGTTCATTTTGAATTGCAAGGCAGCATTGGTACATGCTTTTTCCTGGAGTATGTCCATTTCAGACAGTTTATGAGAAATTTGTCTGTATGCATGCTGGTTTATAGATGATATTTGGCAAAATATTTTAATTTTATTTCATTAATATGTTAATAATAACGCAACGAAACAATTTTTTTTTTTATTTAAATATAAATATAATAAATATAATTTAAATATTATCAAAGAATGTAGAAAGAACTACATAGAATACAAATTCATTTTAGCGCTTGTTGGTACGGGTGGGCTTCGAAAGGGTATGAAGGCTCAAAAAGTAAAAATTTAAGAATTTGGCTGTTTGTGCTCTCACTGCCCGCGCCATAGAGCTGAACAAATTTTGCATACACATCTTAGTATGTATATTGTCATTGGGAAAACATTTGTCGAAAATGAAACATTAATTTTCTTATGACAATAAAAAAATATATATCTAATAGAAAAAGAACAGAAATTATGGAAAATTAAAAAAAAAAAAATAATATTGAATCTAACATCCATTTAAGAACCGAACCTCGACACATTAGAGTCTGAGTCGAACACTCATTCCACTAGGCCATTGCCACTGCGCGAATTCCATTTGCTAAGTTTCATGTCCAAGTAAATGTATAAATGCAAGCAAAGTAAACTTTTTTGTGTAGTTCTACATATGTATGTATATTCTTTGCTACTATATATTAACTATTTAGTTTTCAATTTTATTTTTGACATTTTATTTGATTTTATATTTCTTTCAAAATAGTTTTATTAATTTTTTTTTTTTTTTTTTTTTTTTTTTTTTTTTTTTGTATTTATTTTGCAAAATTATCAAAAATACATATATTTTTATGAATTGCAGGTTTCTTATTTTATGATCGCCAATCCAGCTTGTTTAGTTAGAGATGTCTTAGGAGTGTTAAGGAGTCCTGTCAATCAGGAGGCCATCATTTGGAGTTTTATTAATATAAGGAAATTTCGTTGTGCAAAGTTTGTAATATTGTAAATATTGTTTCTTTTGTACATTTATTAATTTTTTTTTTTCAGTGAGGCATACAAAGTATTAAGACATCGCTTATTTTAAGCATTTACTTTAAAAAATATTAACATAATATTATTATTAAAAATATTAATATTTTAAACCAATGGAACAATGATCAATTCTTTCTTTTATTAATTTTTTATCATCATCATTTATCATTTTTTATATAAGTCATCATTCATATTTCTACAACTCACGACAAGTTATTGTCATCACTGTTTTAAACTTTATTAAAAAATAATTGGTAAAAAAAAACAGTTCTATCGACAGTGGCCTAATAACATGCAGCTATTAATGACAACGCGCTGACCAAAAGTCTGTTTTGTTTCGGCTAAAAATGACTTGTGTTTGTGTGTGCCGCAATGCAAAACAGTTCAGCAGAATGGAAGGCGATAGCAAAATACTCTTCTTCGTATTTTTCGCCATTTATGCATGCATTTGTTAGTGTAAAGCAAACGCGATTGCAAAGTGTCATAGCAGCCACATATTGAGAAAGGGTATGAATGCTCAGAAACTAAAAATTTATAATTTTGGCTGCGGCTGAATTTATGAACATTGCCGACAGCCAACAACGAAGTATAGAGCCGAGTTCAATTGCAAGAACACGAGAATTGTATGGGCTATTTTTAGATTTTCCTTTTTAACTCTGCCCGCCAACCACACTTCATAGAGTTTATAATATCTTTGGGCTGCCGGCCTTTGCTAATCATAATTTTTGACTTCTTTCTTCTTCGCTATTTAATTAGTTTGCAATTTATTTTTTGCCATTTTACTAAATCAACTTTTATTCATTTTATATGGCAATTTTAGGGAAATGCATTTTTTTAATTGCAAGTTGCATTTGCTTAGAAACTGATTTGGTGCAACAATGCTAAAAAAATAAAATAATTGTTTGCTTTTTTTCTCAATGAGCCCAAAAATTGTAATGAAGTTTTGAAATATTTAATTGCGTTATGCATATTCACAACTACAAATGCATAAAAAGAAAAACATAGCGCAGCTGCATTGTTTGTATTCAATTTTGTTTTTGCTTTTAAGTTTAAACCAACGCATTATGTTTAGCTAATGCTTAGCTATTGCTGATGCTGATTGTTCTTTACTACAATAAACAAAGAGTTTAAGCCTGAAAAAAATACTGAGTAGAAAACATCATCAGATTGTTTGGGACCCCAATTAAGTCCTAAACCAAATTTTCCAAAGGCAGTTGCTCTTTCCCGCCAAAAAGTGGTTGGTGTGATTATTACATAATATTGTTTTGCTATTACAGTTAGATTTATTTATGTTTTTTTAATAAAAATTATTATCAGTAAAATATAGAATTTTTCAAATAAAACTCAAATCAAAGTGATTGATTAATTGGTTTAGGCACAATGACTATTCAAAGTTAAAAAAGTGGAAATAGTTTTTGGTGTTTTTCAAAACATCTGCTCCTACCGTAAAATTGGTGGAACTTTCGCAAGAATATCCAAGTACTTTATTGAAGTATATGAAATGATCTACAAAATGAGTTCTCTATTACTATCCTAGGATTAATAGTTTTCTAGCAATCGAACGAATAAACCACTTGCAAACGCCACTTTTGTTCATCGCCGCCTACTTGCGTGGCAAAGCAAATAGCCGCCGGCAAAATATCCTTTCCTTTGCTTTGTCAAAATTGAATTTGCCTTCCCTAAAATCTAAACTAAAACAAGTATGTATGTATATGGAGTAACAATACTTTTAGTTATGGAAACACATTACAGTTTAGACACATACTATTTTCAATGAAGAATGCAAACAAAAAATGTAATTTGTTTTTTTTTGATACTTTTAACACCGACTAAACGAAAACTAATGTTATAAATAACTTAGCATTAAGGAAAAAATGTAGTTAATTTAATTAAAAATTATAAAGAAAATAATTTTAGGCTCCTTTTTATTTATATTGCAGTCAGGGTCAAGGCGATACATTCTAGATTTATATAAAATTCTTATCATTGATTGAACCAAAATGCGCCTAGGTCAGTGCATAAACATCAACACAAAAGCAGCGACAACCAATACTTCATTCATATCGCTTTGCTTTGGCCGAGCCCAAGTCACCGGACAAACATCACAACACAACACAGACCGAGCCAAGAGCCAATGCTGCCTTTTGCTTTTGCCATTCATTCGTCTACCATTGCTGTTGCTTGTTGTTGGTGCCTGACTTTATTTTGCGTTTGATTTTGCTTTTACACCAGACGAGCCCAAGTCGTTGGATAAAGTTTCAACGGCACTTTCGAACTCGGAGAGAATTTTCGCCTCTGTCTATTTGGTACTCTCTGCAAACTTTAAACGTAACATAAAACACTCACAAAAAAGTTGCGACTCGATACTGAAATTAGTCGTCAATTTTATTGTCTAATATTTTGCTTGTAGCGGAAGCCACCTTAAACTAATTAAGAAATTCAAGCACTCATACCAGTATTTACTTATATCTTTTGGAGTTTTCATCCGATTTGAAAAATTGTCTCAATTTGTGATGTACTAACACGAACTTTGTTCAAACAAATATAAACACTTATGAAAAACAAACAAATAAAATTAACTTTCTAATAAAAACCAATAAAACGATCCTTTTTTATATGTTCTGCCAAACACCGCACAGCACATACAAATTTACAAAAAAAAAAAATATTGTGAAAATTATATTATTAACAAAATAAAACTTATTTAAATTTGCATCAAAAAGTTGCGACTCAATACACTCGATGCTCAAATTAGTCGTCAATTTTATTGTTTAATTTTTTGCTTGTAGCGGAAGCCACCTTAAACTAATTAAGAAATTCAAACACTTATACACGTTTTTACATATATCTTTTGAAGTTTTCATCCGATTTGAAAAATTTTCTCAATTTGTGCTGTACTAACACGAACTTTGTTCAAACAAATATAAACACTTATGAAAAACAAACAAATAAAATTAACTTTCTAATAAAAACCAATAAAACGAGACTTTTTTATATGTTCTGCCAAACACCGCACAACCCACACAAATTTCCAAAAAAAAAATATTGTGAAAATTATATTAATAACAAAATAAAACTTATTAAAATTTGCATAAAAATGTTGCGACTCAATACACTCTATGCAGAAATTAGTCGTCAATTTTATTGTTTAATTTTTTGCTTGTGGCGGAAGCCACCTTAAACTAATTAAGAAATTCAAACACTTATACACGTTTTTACATATATCTTTTGAAGTTTTCATCCGATTTGAAAAATTGTCACAATTTGTGCTGTACTAACACAAACTTTGTTCAAACAAATATAAACATTTAAGAAAAACAAACAAATAAAATTAACTTTCTATTAAAAACCAATAAAACGAGCATTTTTTATATGTTCTGCCAAACACCGCACAGCACATACAAATTTACAAAAAAAAAAAATATATTGTGAAAATTATATTAATAACGAAATAAAATTTATTAAAATTTGCATCAAAAAGTTGCGACTCGATACTGAAATTAGTCGTCAATTTTATTGTCTAATATTTTGCTTGTATCGGAAGCAACCTTAAACTAATGGAGATATTCAAGCACTTATACACGTTTTGACATATATCTTTTGAAGTTTTCATCCGATTTGAAAAATTGTCACAATTTGTGCTGTACTAACACGAACTTTGTTCAAACAAATATAAACACTTATGAAAAACAAACAAATAAAATTAACTTTCTAATAAAAACCAATAAAACGATCCTTTTTTATATGTTCTGCTAAACACCGCACAACCCACACAAACATTAAGAAAAATTGTAAACATAATATTAATATCAAAACAATATGTATTAAAATTTCCATAATAAAGTTGCGACTTAGGACACTCGATGCTTAAATGAGTCGCGAATTTTATGCGTCAAAGAGTAAAATTTTAATTTTTTGCTTGTACAGGAAGCAACCTTAAACTAATGGAGATATTCAAGCACTTATACTAGTATTTACTTATATCTTTTGAAGTCTTCATCCGATTTGAAAAATTGTCACAATTTGTGCTGTACTAACACGAACTTTGTTCAAACAAATATAAACACTTATGAAAAACAAACAAAAAAAATTAACTTTGTAATAAAAACCAATAAAACGAGCCTTTTTTATATGTTCTGCCAAACACCGCACAACTCATACAAATTTACCAAAAAAAAAAAATATTGTGAAAATTATATTAATAACAAAATAAAATTTATTAAAATTTGCATCAAAAAGTTGCGACTCAATACACTCGATGCTCACATTAGTCGTCAATTTTATTGTTTAATTTTTTGCTTGGAGCGGAAGCCACCTTAAACTAATTGAGAATTTCAAACACTTATACACGTTTTAACATATACGTATCTTTTGAAATTTTCATCTAATTTGAAAAATTGTGTCAATTTGCTGTACTATGACGAACTTTGCTCAAACAAATATAAATATTTATGAAAAACAAACACATAAAATAAATTTTCTAATAAAAACCAATAAAACGAGCCTTTTTTATATGTTCTGCCAAACACCGCACAACCCACACAAATTTCCAAAAAAAAAAAATATTGTGAAAATTATATTATTAACAAAATAAAACTTATTTAAATTTGCATCAAAAAGTTGCGACTCAATACACTCGATGCTGAAATTAGTCGTCAATTTTATTGTTTAATATTTTGCTTGTAGCGGAAGCCACCTTAAACTAATTAAGAAATTCAAACACTTATACACGTTTTTACATATATCTTTTGAAGTTTTCATCCGATTTGAAAAATTTTCTCAATTTGTGCTGTACTAACACGAACTTTGTTCAAACAAATATAAACACTTATGAAAAAGAAACAAATAAAATTAACTTTCTAATAAAAACCAATAAAACGAGACTTTTTTATATGTTCTGCCAAACACCGCACAACCCACACAAATTTCCAAAAAAAAAATATTGTGAAAATTATATTAATAACAAAATAAAACTTATTAAAATTTGCATAAAAATGTTGCGACTCAATACACTCTATGCAGAAATTAGTCGTCAATTTTATTGTTTAATTTTTTGCTTGTGGCGGAAGCCACCTTAAACTTATTAAGAAATTCAAACACTTATACACGTTTTTACATATATCTTTTGAAGTTTTCATCCGATTTGAAAAATTGTCACAATTTGTGCTGTACTAACACAAACTTTGTTCAAACAAATATAAACATTTAAGAAAAACAAACAAATAAAATTAACTTTCTATTAAAAACCAATAAAACGAGCATTTTTTATATGTTCTGCCAAACACCGCACAGCACATACAAATTTACAAAAAAAAAAAATATATTGTGAAAATTATATTAATAACGAAATAAAATTTATTAAAATTTGCATCAAAAAGTTGCGACTCGATACTGAAATTAGTCGTCAATTTTATTGTCTAATATTTTGCTTGTATCGGAAGCAACCTTAAACTAATGGAGATATTCAAGCACTTATACTAGTATTTACTTGTATCTTTTGAAGTCTTCATCCGATTTGAAAAATTGTCACAATTTGTGCTGTACTAACACGAACTTTGTTCAAACTAATATAAACACTTATGAAAAACAAACAAAACAAATTAACTTTGTAATAAAAACCACTAAAACGAGCCTTTTTTATATGTTCTGCCAAACACCGCACAACCCACACAAACATTAACAAAAATTGTAAACATAATATTAATATCAAAACAATATGTATTAAAATTTCCATAATAAAGTTGCGACTTAGGACACTCGATGCTTAAATGAGTCGCGAATTTTATGCGTCAAAGAGTAAAATTTTCATTTTTTGCTTGTACAGGAAGCAACCTTAAACTAATGGAGATATTCAAGCACTTATACTAGTATTTACTTGTATCTTTTGAAGTCTTCATCCGATTTGAAAAATTGTCACAATTTGTGCTGTACTAACACGAACTTTGTTCAAACAAATATAAACACTTATGAAAAACAAACAAAAAAAATTAACTTTGTAATAAAAACCAATAAAACGAGCCTTTTTTATATGTTCTGCCAAACACCACACAACTCATACAAATTTACCAAAAAAAAAAATATATTGTGAAAATTATATTAATAACAAAATAAAATTTATTAAAATTTGCATAAAAAAGTTGCGACTCAATACACTCGATGCTCAAATTAGTCGTCAATTTTATTGTTTACTTTTTTGCTTGTGGCGGAAGCCACCTTAAACTAATTAAGAAATTCAAACACTTATACACGTTTTGACATATATCTTTTGAAGTTTTCATCCGATTTGAAAAATTGTCACAATTTGTGCTGTACTAACACGAACTTTGTTCAAACAAATATAAACACATGAAAAACAAACAAATAAAATTAACTTTCTAATAAAAACCAATAAAACGATCCTTTTTTATATGTTCTGCTAAACACCGCACAACCCACACAAACATTAACAAAAATTGTAAACATAATATTAATATCAAAACAATATGTATTAAAATTTCCATAATAAAGTTGCGACTTAGGACACTCGATGCTTAAATGAGTCGCGAATTTTATGCGTCAAAGAGTAAAATTTTAATTTTTTGCTTGTACAGGAAGCAACCTTAAACTAATGGAGATATTCAAGCACTTATACTAGTATTTACTTATATCTTTTGAAGTCTTCATCCGATTTGAAAAATTGTCACAATTTGTGCTGTACTAACACGAACTTTGTTCAAACAAATATAAACACTTATGAAAAACAAACAAAAAAAATTAACTTTGTAATAAAAACCAATAAAACGAGCCTTTTTTATATGTTCTGCCAAACACCGCACAACTCATACAAATTTACCAAAAAAAAAAAATATTGTGAAAATTATATTAATAACAAAATAAAATTTATTAAAATTTGCATCAAAAAGTTGCGACTCAATACACTCGATGCTCAAATTAGTCGTCAATTTTATTGATTAATTTTTTGCTTGGAGCGGAAGCCACCTTAAACTAATTGAGAATTTCGAACACTTATACACGTTTTAACATATACATATCTTTTGAAATTTTCATCTAATTTGAAAAATTGTGTCAATTTGCTGTACTATGACGAACTTTGCTCAAACAAATATAAATATTTATGAAAAACAAACACATAAAATAAACTTTCTAATAAAAACCAATAAAACGAGCCTTTTTTATATGTTCTGCCAAACACCGCACAACTCACACAAATTTCCAAAACAAAAAAATACTGTGAAAATTATATTAATAACAAAACAAAATCTATTAAAATTTGCATCAAAATGTTGCGACTCAATACACTCGATGCTGAAATTAGTCGTCAATTTTATTGTTTAATTTTTTGCTTGTGGCGGAAGCCACCTTAAACTAATTAAGAAATTTAAACACTTATACACGTTTTGACATATATCTTTTGAAGTTTTCATCCGATTTGAAAAATTTTCACAATTTGTGCTGTACTAACACGAACTTTGTTCAAACAAATATAAACACTTATGAAAAACAAACAAATAAAATTAACTTTCTAATAAAAACCAATAAAACGAGACTTTTTTATATGTTCTGCCAAACACCGCACAACCCACACAAACATTAATAAAAATTGTAAACATAATATTAATATCAAAACAATATGTATTAAAATTTCCATAATAAAGTTGCGACTTAGGACACTCGATGCTTAAATGAGTCGCGAATTTTATGCGTCAAAGAGTAAAATTTTCATTTTTTGTTTGTACAGGAAGCAACCTTAAGCTAATGGAGATATTCAAGCACTTATACTAGTATTTACTTATATCTTTTGACGTCTTCATCCGATTTGAAAAGTTGTCACAATTTGTGCTGTACTAACACGAACTTTGTTCAAACAAATATAAACACTTAAGAAAAACAAACAAATAAAATTAACTTTCTAATAAAAACCAATAAAACGAGACTTTTTCATATGTTCTGCCAAACACCGCACAACCCACACAAATTTCCAAAAAAAAAATATTGTGAAAATTATATTAATAACAAAATAAAACTTATTAAAATTTGCATAAAAATGTTGCGACTCAATACACTCTATGCCGAAATTAGTCGTCAATTTTATTGTTTAATTTTTTGCTTGTGGCGGAAGCCACCTTAAACTAATTAAGAAATTCAAACACTTATACACGTTTTGACATATATCTTTTGAAGTTTTCATCCGATTTGAAAAATTGTCACAATTTGTGCTGTACTAACACGAACTTTGTTCAAACAAATATAAACACTTATGAAAAACAAACAAAAAAAATTAACTTTGTAATAAAAACCAATAAAACGATCCTTTTTTATATGTTCTGCCAAACACCGCACAACCCACACAAACATTAACAAAAATTGTAAACATAATATTAATATCAAAACAATATGTATTAAAATTTCCATAATAAAGTTGCGACTTAGGACACTCGATGCTTAAATGAGTCGCGAATTTTATGCGTCAAAGAGTAAAATTTTCATTTTTTGCTTGTACAGGAAGCAACCTTAAACTAATGGAGATATTCAAGCACTTATACTAGTATTTACTTATATCTTTTGACGTCTTCATCCGATTTGAAAAATTGTCACAATTTGTGCTTTACTAACACGAACTTTGTTCATACAAATATAAACACTTATGAAAAACAAACAAATAAAATTAACTTTCTAATAAAAACCAATAAAACGAGACTTTTTTATATGTTCTGCCAAACACCGCACAACCCACACAAATTTCCAAAAAAAAAATATTGTGAAAATTATATTAATAACAAAATAAAACTTATTAAAATTTGCATAAAAATGTTACGACTCAATACACTCTATGCAGAAATTAGTCGTCAATTTTATTGTTTAATTTTTTGCTTGTGGCGGAAGCCACCTTAAACTTATTAAGAAATTCAAACACTTATACACGTTTTTACATATATCTTTTGAAGTTTTCATCCGATTTGAAAAATTGTCACAATTTGTGCTGTACTAACACAAACTTTGTTCAAACAAATATAAACATTTAAGAAAAACAAACAAATAAAATTAACTTTCTAATAAAAACCAATAAAACGAGCCTTTTTTATATGTTCTTCCAAACACCGTACAGCTCATACAAATTTACAAAAAAAAAATATATGTTGTGAAAATTATATTAATAACAAAATAAAATTTATTAAAATTTGCATCAAAAAGTTGCGACTCGATACTGAAATTAGTCGTCAATTTTATTGTCTAATATTTTGCTTGTAGCGGAAGCAACCTTAACCTAAGGGAGATATTCAAGCACTTATACTAGTATTTACTTGTATCTTTTGAAGTCTTCATCCGATTTGAAAAATTGTCACAATTTGTGCTGTACTAACACGAACTTTGTTCAAACTAATATAAACACTTATGAAAAACAAACAAAAAAAAATTAACTTTGTAATAAAAACCAATAAAACGAACCTTTTTATATGTTCTGCCAAACACCGCACAACTCATACAAATTTACAAAAAAAAAAAAATATTGTGAAAATTATATTAATAACAAAATAAAATTTATTAAATTTTGCATAAAAAAGTTGCGACTCAATACACTCGATGCTCAAATTAGTCGTCAATTTTATTGTTTAATTTTTTGCATGGAGCGGAAGCCGCCGTAAACTAATTGAGAAATTCAAACACTTATACACGTTTTAACATATACATATCTTTTGAAGTTTTCATCCAATTCGAAAAATTGTCTCAATTTGCTGTACTATGACGAACTTTGCTCAAACAAATATAAACACTTATGAAAAACAAACAAAAAAAATTAACTTTGTAATAAAAACCAATAAAACGATCCTTTTTTATATGTTCTGCTAAACACCGCACAACCCACACAAACATTAAGAAAAATTGTAAACATAATATTAATATCAAAACAATATGTATTAAAATTTCCATAATAAAGTTGCGACTTAGGACACTCGATGCTTAAATGAGTCGCGAATTTTATGCGTCAAAGAGTAAAATTTTAATTTTTTGCTTGTACAGGAAGCAACCTTAAACTAATGGAGATATTCAAGCACTTATACTAGTATTTACTTATATCTTTTGAAGTCTTCATCCGATTTGAAAAATTGTCACAATTTGTGCTGTACTAACACGAACTTTGTTCAAACAAATATAAACACTTATGAAAAACAAACAAAAAAAATTAACTTTCTAATAAAAACCAATAAAACGAGCCTTTTTTATATGTTCTGCCAAACACCGCACAACTCATACAAATTTACCAAAAAAAAAAATATATTGTGAAAATTATATTAATAACAAAATAAAATTTATTAAAATTTGCATAAAAATGTTACGACTCAATACACTCTATGCAGAAATTAGTCGTCAATTTTATTGTTTAATTTTTTGCTTGTGGCGGAAGCCACCTTAAACTTATTAAGAAATTCAAACACTTATACACGTTTTTACATATATCTTTTGAAGTTTTCATCCGATTTGAAAAATTGTCACAATTTGTGCTGTACTAACACAAACTTTGTTCAAACAAATATAAACATTTAAGAAAAACAAACACATAAAATAAACTTTCTAATAAAAACCAATAAAACGAGCCTTTTTTAAATGTTCTGCCAAACACCGCACAACTCACACAAACATTAAGAAAAATTGTAAACATAATATTAATATCAAAACAATATGTATTAAAATTTCCATAATAAAGTTGCGACTTAGGACACTCGATGCTTGTACAGGAAGCAACCTTAAACTAATGGAGATATTCAAGCACTTATACTAGTATTTACTTGTATCTTTTGAAGTCTTCATCCGATTTGAAAAATTGTCACAATTTGTGCTGTACTAACACGAACTTTGTTCAAACAAATATAAACACTTATGAAAAACAAACAAAAAAAATTAACTTTGTAATAAAAACCAATAAAACGAGCCTTTTTTATATGTTCTGCCAAACACCGCACAACTCATACAAATTTACCAAAAAAAAAAAATATATTGTGAAAATTATATTAATAACAAAATAAAATTTATTAAAATTTGCATAAAAAAGTTGCGACTCAATACACTCGATGCTCAAATTAGTCGTCAATTTTATTGTTTACTTTTTTGCTTGTGGCGGAAGCCACCTTAAACTAATTAAGAAATTCAAACACTTATACACGTTTTGACATATATCTTTTGAAGTTTTCATCCGATTTGAAAAATTGTCACAATTTGTGCTGTACTAACACGAACTTTGTTCAAACAAATATAAACACTTATGAAAAACAAACAAATAAAATTAACTTTCTAATAAAAACCAATAAAACGAGACTTTTTTATATGTTCTGCTAAACACCGCACAACCCACACAAACATTAAGAAAAATTGTAAACATAATATTAATATCAAAACAATATGTATTAAAATTTCCATAATAAAGTTGCGACTTAGGACACTCGATGCTTAAATGAGTCGCGAATTTTATGCGTCAAAGAGTAAAATTTTCATTTTTTGCTTGTACAGGAAGCAACCTTAAACTAATGGAGATATTCAAGCACTTATACTAGTATTTACTAATATCTTTTGAAGTCTTCATCCGATTTGAAAAATTGTCACAATTTGTGCTGTACTAACACGAACTTTGTTCAAACAAATATAAACACTTATGAAAAACAAACAAAAAAAATTAACTTTGTAATAAAAACCAATAAAACGAGCCTTTTTTATATGTTCTGCCAAACACCGCACAACTCATACAAATTTACCAAAAAAAAAAAATATTGTGAAAATTATATTAATAACAAAATAAAATTTATTAAAATTTGCATCAAAAAGTTGCGACTCAGTACACTCGATGCTCACATTAGTCGTCAATTTTATTGTTTAATTTTTTGCTTGGAGCGGAAGCCACCTTAAACTAATTGAGAATTTCAAACACTTATACACGTTTTAACATATACGTATCTTTTGAAATTTTCATCTAACTTGAAAAATTGTGTCAATTTGCTGTACTATGACGAACTTTGCTCAAACAAATATAAATATTTATGAAAAACAAACACATAAAATAAATTTTCTAATAAAAAACCAATAAAACGAGCCTTTTTTATATGTTCTGCCAAACACCGCACAACCCACACAAATTTCCAAAAAAAAAAAATATTGTGAAAATTATATTATTAACAAAATAAAACTTATTTAAATTTGCATCAAAAAGTTGCGACTCAATACACTCTATGCTGAAATTAGTCGTCAATTTTATTGTTTAATATTTTGCTTGTAGCGGAAGCCACCTTAAACTAATTAAGAAATTCAAACACTTATACACGTTTTTACATATATCTTTTGAAGTTTTCATCCGATTTGAAAAATTTTCTCAATTTGTGCTGTACTAACACGAACTTTGTTCAAACAAATATAAACACTTATGAAAAACAAACAAATAAAATTAACTTTCTAATCTAATTTTCTAAAAACCAATAAAACGAGACTTTTTTATATGTTCTGCCAAACACCGCACAACCCACACAAATTTCCAAAAAAAAAATATTGTGAAAATTATATTAATAACAAAATAAAACTTATTAAAATTTGCATAAAAATGTTGCGACTCAATACACTCTATGCTGAAATTAGTCGTCAATTTTATTGTTTAATTTTTTGCTTGTGGCGGAAGCCACCTTAAACTTATTAAGAAATTCAAACACTTATACACGTTTTTACATATATCTTTTGAAGTTTTCATCCGATTTGAAAAATTGTCACAATTTGTGCTGTACTAACACAAACTTTGTTCAAACAAATATAAACATTTAAGAAAAACAAACAAATAAAATTAACTTTCTATTAAAAACCAATAAAACGAGCATTTTTTATATGTTCTGCCAAACACCGCACAGCACATACAAATTTACAAAAAAAAAAAATATATTGTGAAAATTATATTAATAACGAAATAAAATTTATTAAAATTTGCATCAAAAAGTTGCGACTCGATACTGAAATTAGTCGTCAATTTTATTGTCTAATATTTTGCTTGTATCGGAAGCAACCTTAAACTAATGGAGATATTCAAGCACTTATACTAGTATTTACTTGTATCTTTTGAAGTCTTCATCCGATTTGAAAAATTGTCACAAATTGTGCTGTACTAACACGAACTTTGTTCAAACTAATATAAACACTTATGAAAAACAAACAAAACAAATTAACTTTGTAATAAAAACCAATAAAACGAGCCTTTTTTATATGTTCTGCCAAACACCGCACAACCCACACAAACATTAACAAAAATTGTAAACATAATATTAATATCAAAACAATATGTATTAAAATTTCCATAATAAAGTTGCGACTTAGGACACTCGATGCTTAAATGAGTCGCGAATTTTATGCGTCAAAGAGTAAAATTTTCATTTTTTGCTTGTACAGGAAGCAACCTTAAACTAATGGAGATATTCAAGCACTTATACTAGTATTTACTTGTATCTTTTGAAGTCTTCATCCGATTTGAAAAATTGTCACAATTTGTGCTGTACTAACACGAACTTTGTTCAAACAAATATAAACACTTATGAAAAACAAACAAAAAAAATTAACTTTGTAATAAAAACCAATAAAACGAGCCTTTTTTATATGTTCTGCCAAACACCGCACAACTCATACAAATTTACCAAAAAAAAAAATATATTGTGAAAATTATATTAATAACAAAATAAAATTTATTAAAATTTGCATAAAAAAGTTGCGACTCAATACACTCGATGCTCAAATTAGTCGTCAATTTTATTGTTTAATTTTTTGCTTGTGGCGGAAGCCACCTTAAACTTATTAAGAAATTCAAACACTTATACACGTTTTTACATATATCTTTTGAAGTTTTCATCCGATTTGAAAAATTGTCACAATTTGTGCTGTACTAACACAAACTTTGTTCAAACAAATATAAACATTTAAGAAAAACAAACAAATAAAATTAACTTTCTAATAAAAACCAATAAAACGAGCCTTTTTTATATGTTCTTCCAAACACCGTACAGCTCATACAAATTTACAAAAAAAAAATATATGTTGTGAAAATTATATTAATAACAAAATAAAATTTATTAAAATTTGCATCAAAAAGTTGCGACTCGATACTGAAATTAGTCGTCAATTTTATTGTCTAATATTTTGCTTGTAGCGGAAGCAACCTTAACCTAAGGGAGATATTCAAGCACTTATACTAGTATTTACTTGTATCTTTTGAAGTCTTCATCCGATTTGAAAAATTGTCACAATTTGTGCTGTACTAACACGAACTTTGTTCAAACTAATATAAACACTTATGAAAAACAAACAAAAAAAAATTAACTTTGTAATAAAAACCAATAAAACGAACCTTTTTATATGTTCTGCCAAACACCGCACAACTCATACAAATTTACAAAAAAAAAAAAATATTGTGAAAATTATATTAATAACAAAATAAAATTTATTAAATTTTGCATAAAAAAGTTGCGACTCAATACACTCGATGCTCAAATTAGTCGTCAATTTTATTGTTTAATTTTTTGCATGGAGCGGAAGCCGCCGTAAACTAATTGAGAAATTCAAACACTTATACACGTTTTAACATATACATATCTTTTGAAGTTTTCATCCAATTCGAAAAATTGTCTCAATTTGCTGTACTATGACGAACTTTGCTCAAACAAATATAAACACTTATGAAAAACAAACAAAAAAAATTAACTTTGTAATAAAAACCAATAAAACGATCCTTTTTTATATGTTCTGCTAAACACCGCACAACCCACACAAACATTAAGAAAAATTGTAAACATAATATTAATATCAAAACAATATGTATTAAAATTTCCATAATAAAGTTGCGACTTAGGACACTCGATGCTTAAATGAGTCGCGAATTTTATGCGTCAAAGAGTAAAATTTTAATTTTTTGCTTGTACAGGAAGCAACCTTAAACTAATGGAGATATTCAAGCACTTATACTAGTATTTACTTATATCTTTTGAAGTCTTCATCCGATTTGAAAAATTGTCACAATTTGTGCTGTACTAACACGAACTTTGTTCAAACAAATATAAACACTTATGAAAAACAAACAAAAAAAATTAACTTTCTAATAAAAACCAATAAAACGAGCCTTTTTTATATGTTCTGCCAAACACCGCACAACTCATACAAATTTACCAAAAAAAAAAATATATTGTGAAAATTATATTAATAACAAAATAAAATTTATTAAAATTTGCATAAAAATGTTACGACTCAATACACTCTATGCAGAAATTAGTCGTCAATTTTATTGTTTAATTTTTTGCTTGTGGCGGAAGCCACCTTAAACTTATTAAGAAATTCAAACACTTATACACGTTTTTACATATATCTTTTGAAGTTTTCATCCGATTTGAAAAATTGTCACAATTTGTGCTGTACTAACACAAACTTTGTTCAAACAAATATAAACATTTAAGAAAAACAAACACATAAAATAAACTTTCTAATAAAAACCAATAAAACGAGCCATTTTTAAATGTTCTGCCAAACACCGCACAACTCACACAAACATTAAGAAAAATTGTAAACATAATATTAATATCAAAACAATATGTATTAAAATTTCCATAATAAAGTTGCGACTTAGGACACTCGATGCTTGTACAGGAAGCAACCTTAAACTAATGGAGATATTCAAGCACTTATACTAGTATTTACTTGTATCTTTTGAAGTCTTCATCCGATTTGAAAAATTGTCACAATTTGTGCTGTACTAACACGAACTTTGTTCAAACAAATATAAACACTTATGAAAAACAAACAAAAAAAATTAACTTTGTAATAAAAACCAATAAAACGAGCCTTTTTTATATGTTCTGCCAAACACCGCACAACTCATACAAATTTACCAAAAAAAAAAAATATATTGTGAAAATTATATTAATAACAAAATAAAATTTATTAAAATTTGCATAAAAAAGTTGCGACTCAATACACTCGATGCTCAAATTAGTCGTCAATTTTATTGTTTACTTTTTTGCTTGTGGCGGAAGCCACCTTAAACTAATTAAGAAATTCAAACACTTATACACGTTTTGACATATATCTTTTGAAGTTTTCATCCGATTTGAAAAATTGTCACAATTTGTGCTGTACTAACACGAACTTTGTTCAAACAAATATAAACACTTATGAAAAACAAACAAATAAAATTAACTTTCTAATAAAAACCAATAAAACGAGACTTTTTTATATGTTCTGCTAAACACCGCACAACCCACACAAACATTAAGAAAAATTGTAAACATAATATTAATATCAAAACAATATGTATTAAAATTTCCATAATAAAGTTGCGACTTAGGACACTCGATGCTTAAATGAGTCGCGAATTTTATGCGTCAAAGAGTAAAATTTTCATTTTTTGCTTGTACAGGAAGCAACCTTAAACTAATGGAGATATTCAAGCACTTATACTAGTATTTACTAATATCTTTTGAAGTCTTCATCCGATTTGAAAAATTGTCACAATTTGTGCTGTACTAACACGAACTTTGTTCAAACAAATATAAACACTTATGAAAAACAAACAAAAAAAATTAACTTTGTAATAAAAACCAATAAAACGAGCCTTTTTTATATGTTCTGCCAAACACCGCACAACTCATACAAATTTACCAAAAAAAAAAAATATTGTGAAAATTATATTAATAACAAAATAAAATTTATTAAAATTTGCATCAAAAAGTTGCGACTCAGTACACTCGATGCTCACATTGTCGTCAATTTTATTGTTTAATTTTTTGCTTGGAGCGGAAGCCACCTTAAACTAATTGAGAATTTCAAACACTTATACACGTTTTAACATATACGTATCTTTTGAAATTTTCATCTAATTTGAAAAATTGTGTCAATTTGCTGTACTATGACGAACTTTGCTCAAACAAATATAAATATTTATGAAAAACAAACACATAAAATAAATTTTCTAATAAAAAACCAATAAAACGAGCCTTTTTTATATGTTCTGCCAAACACCGCACAACCCACACAAATTTCCAAAAAAAAAAAATATTGTGAAAATTATATTATTAACAAAATAAAACTTATTTAAATTTGCATCAAAAAGTTGCGACTCAATACACTCTATGCTGAAATTAGTCGTCAATTTTATTGTTTAATATTTTGCTTGTAGCGGAAGCCACCTTAAACTAATTAAGAAATTCAAACACTTATACACGTTTTTACATATATCTTTTGAAGTTTTCATCCGATTTGAAAAATTTTCTCAATTTGTGCTGTACTAACACGAACTTTGTTCAAACAAATATAAACACTTATGAAAAACAAACAAATAAAATTAACTTTCTAATCTAATTTTCTAAAAACCAATAAAACGAGACTTTTTTATATGTTCTGCCAAACACCGCACAACCCACACAAATTTCCAAAAAAAAAATATTGTGAAAATTATATTAATAACAAAATAAAACTTATTAAAATTTGCATAAAAATGTTGCGACTCAATACACTCTATGCTGAAATTAGTCGTCAATTTTATTGTTTAATTTTTTGCTTGTGGCGGAAGCCACCTTAAACTTATTAAGAAATTCAAACACTTATACACGTTTTTACATATATCTTTTGAAGTTTTCATCCGATTTGAAAAATTGTCACAATTTGTGCTGTACTAACACAAACTTTGTTCAAACAAATATAAACATTTAAGAAAAACAAACAAATAAAATTAACTTTCTATTAAAAACCAATAAAACGAGCATTTTTTATATGTTCTGCCAAACACCGCACAGCACATACAAATTTACAAAAAAAAAAAATATATTGTGAAAATTATATTAATAACAAAATAAAATTTATTAAAATTTGCATCAAAAAGTTGCGACTCAATACACTCGATGCTCAAATTAGTCGTCAATTTTATTGTGTAATTTTTTGCTTGGAGCGGAAGCCACCTTAAACTAATTGAGAATTTCAAACACTTATACACGTTTTAACATATGCATATCTTTTGAAATTTTCATCTAATTTGAAAAATTGTGTCAATTTGCTGTACTATGACGAACTTTGCTCAAAAAAATATAAATATTTATGAAAAACAAACACATAAAATAAACTTTCTAATAAAAACCAATAAAACGAGCCTTTTTTATATGTTCTGCCAAACACCGCACAACCCACACAAATTTCCAAAAAAAAATATTGTGAAAATTATATTAATAACAAAATAAAACTTATTAAAATTTGCATAAAAATGTTGCGACTCAATACACTCTATGCAGAAATTAGTCGTCAATTTTATTGTTTAATTTTTTGCTTGTGGCGGAAGCCACCTTAAACTAATTAAGAAATTCAAACACTTATACACGTTTTGACATATATCTTTTGAAGTTTTCATCCGATTTGAAAAATTGTCACAATTTGTGCTGTACTAACACGAACTTTGTTCAAACAAATATAAACACTTATGAAAAACAAACAAATAAAATTAACTTTCTAATAAAAACCAATAAAACGATCCTTTTTTATATGTTCTGCCAAACACCGCACAACCCACACAAACATTAACAAAAATTGTAAACATAATATTAATATCAAAACAATATGTATTAAAATTTCCATAATAAAGTTGCGACTTAGGACACTCGATGCTTAAATGAGTCGCGAATTTTATGCGTCAAAGAGTAAAATTTTCATTTTTTGCTTGTACAGGAAGCAACCTTAAACTAATGGAGATATTCAAGCACTTATACTAGTATTTACTTATATCTTTTGATGTCTTCATCCGATTTGAAAAATTGTCACAATTTGTGCTGTACTAACACGAACTTTGTTCAAACAAATATAAACACTTATGAAAAACAAACAAATAAAATTAACTTTCTAATAAAAACCAATAAAACGAGACTTTTTTATATGTTCTGCCAAACACCGCACAACCCACACAAATTTCCAAAAAAAAAATATTGTGAAAATTATATTAATAACAAAACAAAATCTATTAAAATTTGCATCAAAATGTTGCGACTCAATACACTCGATGCTGAAATTAGTCGTCAATTTTATTGTTTAATTTTTTGCTTGTGGCGGAAGCCACCTTAAACTAATTAAGAAATTTAAACACTTATACACGTTTTGACATATATATTTTGAAGTTTTCATCCGATTTGAAAAATTGTCACAATTTGTGCTGTACTAACACGAACTTTGTTCCAACAAATATAAACACTTATGAAAAACAAACAAATAAAATTAACTTTCTAATAAAAACCAATAAAACGAGACTTTTTTATATGTTCTGCCAAACACCGCACAACCCACACAAACATTAACAAAAATTGTAAACATAATATTAATATCAAAACAATATGTATTAAAATTTCCATAATAAAGTTGCGACTTAGGACACTCGATGCTTAAATGAGTCGCGAATTTTATGCGTCAAAGAGTAAAATTTTCGTTTTTTTGCATGTACAGGAAGCAACCTTAAACTAATGGAGATATTCAAGCACTTATACTAGTATTTACTTATATCTTTTGACGTCTTCATCCGATTTGAAAAATTGTCACAATTTGTGCTGTACTAACACGAACTTTGTTCAAACAAATATAAGCACTTATGAAAAACAAACAAATAAAATTAACTTTCTAATAAAAACCAATAAAACGAGACTTTTTTATATGTTCTGCCAAACACCGCACAACCCACACAAATTTCCAAAAAAAAAATATTGTGAAAATTATATTAATAACAAAATAAAACTTATTAAAATTTGCATAAAAATGTTGCGACTCAATACACTCTATGCAGAAATTAGTCGTCAATTTTATTGTTTAATTTTTTGCTTGTGGCGGAAGCCACCTTAAACTAATTAAGAAATTCAAACACTTATACACGTTTTGACATATATCTTTTGAAGTTTTCATCCGATTTGAAAAATTGTCACAATTTGTGCTGTACTAACACGAACTTTGTTCAAACAAATATAAACACTTATGAAAAACAAACAAATAAAATTAACTTTCTAATAAAAACCAATAAAACGAGACTTTTTTATATGTTCTGCCAAACACCGCACAACCCACACAAACATTAACAAAAATTGTAAACATAATATTAATATCAAAACAATATGTATTAAAATTTCCATAATAAAGTTGCGACTTAGGACACTCGATGCTTAAATGAGTCGCGAATTTTATGCGTCAAAGAGTAAAATTTTCATTTTTTGCTTGTACAGGAAGCAACCTTAAACTAATGGAGATATTCAAGCACTTATACTAGTATTTACTTATATCTTTTGACGTCTTCATCCGATTTGAAAAATTGTCACAATTTGTGCTGTACTAACACGAACTTTGTTCAAACAAATATAAACACTTATGAAAAACAAACAAATAAAATTAACTTTCTAATAAAAACCAATAAAACGAGACTTTTTTATATGTTCTGCCAAACACCGCACAACCCACACAAATTTCCAAAAAAAAAATATTGTGAAAATTATATTAATAACAAAATAAAATTTATTAAAATTTGCATCAAAAAGTTGCGACTCGATACTGAAATTAGTCGTCAATTTTATTGTCTAATATTTTGCTTGTAGCGGAAGCAACCTTAACCTAAGGGAGATATTCAAGCACTTATACTAGTATTTACTTATATCTTTTGACGTCTTCATCCGATTTGAAAAATTGTCACAATTTGTGCTGTACTAACACGAACTTTGTTCAAACAAATATAAACACTTATGAAAAACAAACAAATAAAATTAACTTTCTAATAAAAACCAATAAAACGAGACTTTTTTATATGTTCTGCCAAACACCGCACAACCCACACAAATTTCCAAAAAAAAAATATTGTGAAAATTATATTAATAACAAAACAAAATCTATTAAAATTTGCATCAAAATGTTGCGACTCAATACACTCGATGCTGAAATTAGTCGTCAATTTTATTGTTTAATTTTTTGCTTGTGGCGGAAGCCACCTTAAACTTATTAAGAAATTCAAACACTTATACACGTTTTTACATATATCTTTTGAAGTTTTCATCCGATTTGAAAAATTGTCACAATTTGTGCTGTACTAACACAAACTTTGTTCAAACAAATATAAACATTTAAGAAAAACAAACAATTAAAATTAACTTTCTAATAAAAACCAATAAAACGAGACTTTTTTATATGTTCTGCCAAACACCGCACAACTCATACAAATTTCCAAAAAAAAAAAAATATTGTGAAAATTATATTAATAACAAAATAAAATTTATTAAAATTTGCATCAAAATGTTGCGACTCAATACACTCGATGCTGAAATTAGTCGTCAATTTTATTGTTTAATTTTTTGCTTGTGGCGGAAGCCACCTTAAACTTATTAAGAAATTCAAACACTTATACACGTTTTTACATATATCTTTTGAAGTTTTCATCCGATTTGAAAAATTGTCACAATTTGTGCTGTACTAACACAAACTTTGTTCAAACAAATATAAACATTTAAGAAAAACAAACAATTAAAATGAACTTTCTAATAAAAACCAATAAAACGAGACTTTTTTATATGTTCTGCCAAACACCGCACAACCCACACAAACATTAACAAAAATTGTAAACATAATATTAATATCAAAACAATATGTATTAAAATTTCCATAATAAAGTTGCGACTTAGGACACTCGATGCTTAAATGAGTCGCGAATTATATGCGTCAAAGAGTAAAATTTTCATTTTTTGCTTGTACAGGAAGCAACCTTAAACTAATGGAGATATTCATGCACTTATACTAGTATTTACTTGTATCTTTTGAAGTCTTCATCCGATTTGAAAAATTGTCACAATTTGTGCTGTACTAACACGAACTTTGTTCAAACAAATATAAACACTTATGAAAAACAAACAAATAAAATTAACTTTCTAATAAAAACCAATAAAACGAGACTTTTTTATATGTTCTGCCAAACACCGCACAACCCACACAAATTTCCAAAAAAAAAATATTGTGAAAATTATATTAATAACAAAATAAAATTTATTAAAATTTGCATCAAAAAGTTGCGACTCGATACTGAAATTAGTCGTCAATTTTATTGTCTAATATTTTGCTTGTAGCGGAAGCAACCTTAACCTAAGGGAGATATTCAAGCACTTATACTAGTATTTACTTATATCTTTTGACGTCTTCATCCGATTTGAAAAATTGTCACAATTTGTGCTGTACTAACACGAACTTTGTTCAAACTAATATAAACACTTATGAAAAACAAACAAAAAAAATTAACTTTGTAATAAAAACCAATAAAACGAGCCTTTTTATATGTTCTGCCAAACACCGCACAACTCATACAAATTTACAAAAAAAAAAAAATATTGTGAAAATTATATTAATAACAAAATAAAATTTATTAAATTTTGCATAAAAAAGTTGCGACTCAATACACTCGATGCTCAAATTAGTCGTCAATTTTATTGTTTAATTTTTTGCATGGAGCGGAAGCCGCCTTAAACTAATTGAGAAATTCAAACACTTATACACGTTTTAACATATACATATCTTTTGAAGTTTTCATCCAATTCGAAAAATTGTCTCAATTTGCTGTACTATGACGAACTTTGCTCAAACAAATATAAATATTTATGAAAAACAAACACATAAAATAAACTTTCTAATAAAAACCAATAAAACGAGCCTTTTTTAAATGTTCTGCCAAACACCGCACAACTCACACAAACATTAAGAAAAATTGTAAACATAATATTAATATTAAAACAATATGTATTAAAATTTCCATAATAAAGTTGCGACTTAGGACACTCGATGCTTAAATGAGTCGCGAATTTTATGCGTCAAAGAGTAAAATTTTCATTTTTTGCTTGTACAGAAAGCAACCTTAAACTAATGGAGATATTCAAGCACTTATACTAGTATTTACTTGTATCTTTTGAAGTCTTCATCCGATTTGAAAAATTGTCACAATTTGTGCTGTACTAACACGAACTTTGTTCAAACAAATATAAACACTTATGAAAAACAAACAAATAAAATTAACTTTCTAATAAAAACCAATAAAACGAGACTTTTTTATATGTTCTGCCAAACACCGCACAACCCACACAAATTTCCAAAAAAAAAATATTGTGAAAATTATATTAATAACAAAACAAAATCTATTAAAATTTGCATAAAAAAGTTGCGACTCCATACACTCGATGCTCAAATTAGTCGTCAATTTTATTGTTTAATTTTTTGCTTGTGGCGGAAGCCACCTTAAACTAATTAAGAAATTCAAACACTTATACACGTTTTTACATATATCTTTTGAAGTTTTCATCCGATTTGAAAAATTGTCACAATTTGTGCTGTACTAACACGAACTTTGTTCAAACAAATATAAACACTTATGAAAAACAAACAAAAAAAATTAACTTTGTAATAAAAACAAATAAAACGAGCCTTTTTTATATGTTCTGCCAAACACCGCACAACTCATACAAATTTACAAAAAAAAAAAAATATTGTGAAAATTATATTAATAACAAAATAAAATTTATTGGCCGCCTGCCGAGGACTGCAACAGGGGGAATAACATGCACCGTAAAGGGCGTGCCGTAACTGTTGCTGACTCGGAAGTGCGACTACACTCTCCACGCGAGGGCGGCTGGAAACAGCCCCTTAGTTAGGCTTGTACTGCTAAGGGGGCTGGCTAATAGTAGTCGGGCTGGAGCTGGAAACTCCTTAAAATTTCCAAATTCCGGGCCGGACTAAGGTGTCATTCGACCCGTGCCGAGAGTCAGCCTGGCTGGGGGCCCGGAAAACAAATAGCCCAGTCCTTAACGGAGAGTCTAGGCAAGTGGCGACCGCCTAGTCTGGTGAGCCTTACCCGGGTATTGCGGATCTCTGCCCGGGTGGACCGTATATTTCTCCGCTACTCGTGGGATCATAATATGAGTATGAATAAAGAAACATTGAGAAAAATACCGCAGGGTGTAACTGCGGGAACTGTTGCAAAGCAGTTTGAGGACCGTGACCTTGACAGGGAGCGGCCCTCATTGGTGAAATCACCAACAGCAGCTCCTACTAGGAGAATCGAGAATAAACAGCAAAGTTCGGAAGGCCGTGTAGTGGGAGTTAAACCACACTCGGCAACTGAAACTGTAACTGGCAGCAATGCCAACCCAAGGCAGACCGGTAAAGCGAAGCCCCCAAGGCCTGAACTTGGAAAACCTGGGGCTCGGGATGACCCGAACCGCAGGGGGCTGAGTGGCGCCAAGGTGAAATGGTACATCAGGTACCTACAACAGGGTAAAACACCTGATGAAGCGCTAGCACTGGTAAAACAGCCACGTGCACAGCAAGAGCAGGGCTCTATCCCTGCTCCAAAGAGGCTGAGCAGCACGCTCACGCCACCTTCCGACACTCCTAAGAGAGTGCGTGTAGGCAGGACCGCAGAAGTGTCACTGTCTGTGGAAGTAGCGAGCACCCCCAAGGTTGCTCTGGAGGTCGAGGACCAACCCTCGACATCCAGGATAACCAATGAGGGGCCTGCAGTAGTTGCGAGCACCTCCGCGGCTGCACTGGAAGTCAGGAACCAACCCTCGACATCCAGGGCGATCGAGGAGAGGCCAACGTACGCGGCCGTAGCTAAAAAGCTAAAGGTTGCGATAGTGCCTGAGGAGTATCCTCAGGTGATCCTCAGCAGTGAGGAGTTAACACTGCTTGAGGAAGCGGTATTGGAGGAGCTAGTCTCATCAGGCTGGGACTCCCCAATAGTATTCGATGGGATCCACTTTAGGGTCGGCCATCTAGTTGTGGACTGCTCGGACGAAAGTTCGTCTGAGTGGTTGCGGCTAGCGGTCCCCACCCTACGTATGTGGAAAGGAGTCCCTCTAGAGGCAAGGATGGGTGACGACATACCGTCGGCGCACAACATCACCATCTTCTGCCCTAGAACGGACAAGCCGACTGAATGGATCTTAGAACTGATCCGAAAGCAGAACCTTCTGGATACAGAGCACTGGAGGTTGTTGTCGAGGAAGAGCGAAGGAGGTGGCTTAATCCTCGTCCTCGGCATCGACGATAGCTCCTGTGCTGAAATCATCCAGAAGGGCTATAAGCTTAACTTCAGGTTCGGCAGCATACCGGTAAGCGGTTTAAGAAAGGGCAAAGCTGCTAAGGAGCTGCATAAGCCGGCACCACTCCCCCAATCTACTGCGGAAAAGGAGGGACTGAACACCTCCGATTCCATAGTAGATGTGGCGGAAGACGAAGATGAGCTCAATGTCACAGTAGTCGAGGCGAACTGCGACATTGAGGACCAACCTCCAATGTCCTCGCAGGAACTAGCCATGGAGCTAGGCGAGGAGGAAGAAGAGTATCTGGAGACGACCTCCAGACCTCAGACGCCTGTGGTGGAGCCGATCTTATGATCGGAAGTATAGGGATAGCCCAGGTGAACATCCACCATGCCAAGGCGGCGTCGGCCGTACTGGCAAGGATGTTCACCAAACAACACCTCGGGCTAGCCCTAGTACAGGAACCCTGGTATAACCAGGGCATAAAAGGACTGTACGTGAAAGACGCCAAGGTAATTTGGGACCATAGGGACCCACTCCCTAGAGCCTGTATCTTGGCAAGTAGAAGTATTAATCATAACGTACTTACAGAATTCCTCACCGGCGACTGTGTCCCTATCATGGTCGAAGAAGCCGGTGGAGTGAAGACAGCTGTAGTAGCTTCCGTCTACTTTGCGGGAGACGAAACCTGCCCACCGCCCGAGGTCCAAGCACTCGTGGAGCATTGTGCAAGACAGCATCTCCCCATCATCATTGGTTGCGATGCTAATGCGCATCACGTGGTATGGGGCAGCAAGGATGTAAACCTTAGAGGTGAGTCACTCTTAGAGTTTATTTCAAGTAGTAACCTAGAAATCCTTAACGTCGGCAGTGTCCCGACTTTTGTAACTAGGGTAAGATCCGAGGTTCTAGATATAACCTTGGCTAGTAGGGCAATAAAGCCACACATTAGGGACTGGCACGTATCTCCTGAGGAGTCTATGTCAGACCACAGAATTATTAGATTTAACCTAGGTCTAAATCTAAGAAGTAGCGAACGCAAACGTAACCCCAGAAACACAGACTGGGAAAAGTTCAATATCTCCATTGAGCAAAACCTGACCAGCAGAGCATCTGGAAAACCCAGAAGCCCTGTTGGTTTGGAATGCGCAGTGGAGGAGTTGAATACGTGTTTAGTGAACGCCTTCAATGAAAGCTGCCCTTTTGGTAAAGCAAAGAAGGAGAAGGACGCCCCATGGTGGAACGCTCAACTTGAGAAGTTGCGGAAAGTGACCCGGCAACTCTTCAACACCGCGAGGCGCGTTGGAGAGTGGGACGCTTACCGAAATAGTCTGACCCTGTATAACAAGGAGATCAGAAAAGCCAAGCGAAGGAATTATAGAACCTTCTGCGAAGCCATTGAAAAAACTAGTGAAGGCGCACGACTTCACAAAGCAATTTCCAAAGGAGTGCCGGACTTGAATCTAGCACTCCAGAAATCTGATAACTCCTTCACAAAAAGTAATAAGGAGAAATTAGAACTCCTCCTGGCTATGCACTTCCCCGGAAGTACTGAACAGGTGGAGAGTAGAATTCTACCAACAGGTAGAAATAGAGCACGTGCCGCTGACTGGGCCATTGCCAAGTCAACGGTAACCCCTGAAAGATTAAAATGGGCAATTGGCACGTTCCAGCCCTATAAATCTCCTGGTCTGGATGGTATACACCCAGTACTCCTACAAAAAGGACTGGGCCACCTCTTGACCCCCATTAGGGAAGTACTGGTTAGCAGCCTTGCGCTAGGACACATACCTACCGCGTGGAGTACAGCTAGAGTGGTCTTCATCCCGAAAGCTGGGAAGAAAGATATCACTAATCCAAAGTCTTATAGACCTATTAGCTTAACTTCGTTTTTGCTGAAAACGCTGGAAAAGCTGGTAGATTTCAGAATTAGAAGCACATTGCTAGTACAACGACCCCTTCAACATATGCAACATGCATACAGGGCGGGAAGGTCTACGGACACAGCACTATATCAGCTGAAAACCCTTATTGAGGAATCTTTAACTCATAAGGAAGTTGCACTATGCGCCTTTCTGGATATACAGGGTGCCTTTGATAACGCCTCCCACGAGGCTGTCAACGCATCACTGGCCAGAAGGGGCCTAGACGCAACTACTAGCAGATGGATAACTTCACTGTTAACGTCTAGGCAAGCCACAGCAACCATTGGTGGGCAATCAACCACTGTAGTAACAACAAGAGGCTGCCCTCAGGGCGGTGTACTATCACCCCTCTTATGGAGTCTGCTAGTAGATGAGCTACTGGAGAAACTAGCGGGCAGAGGCATACAATGCCAAGGCTATGCTGACGATATCGTTATTATAGCCAGAGGCAAGTATGAGGAAACACTCTGCGACATTATCCAGCTAGGGCTCAAGGAAACTAATGACTGGTGTAAAAAGGCAGGCCTGAGCCTTAACCCTGCCAAGACAGTCATAGTACCCTTCACAAGGAGATACAAACTTGGAAGGATGAGGAGTATAACCCTATCAGGATGCAGAATAGAAACAAGTAATGAAGTCAAGTATCTCGGAGTCACCTTTGACTCTAAGCTTAACTTCAGAACCCATGTAAACAACACTATAAATAAGTGCTCAAGGGCTCTATTTACGTGTAGAAGCATTGCTGGGAAATCGTGGGGTGCATCACCACGAATAATAAGATGGCTGTACCTAATGGTTGTCAGACCCATGCTCTTATATGGGGCAATAGCCTGGGGCAGCAGGGCGCGCCTTAGCACGACCAAAGCCAGATTGCAGAAACTGCAAAGAATGGCCTGCATATGTATGACAGGAGCAATGCGCACTTGTCCTACTGCGGCCATTGAAGTATTAATGGATGTTACACCGCTTCATATCGTTGTTGATATGCAGCAAAAAGCAACGTTAATAAGAATTGGGAGGGAAGGGGTTGACTTCAACCTCACCAGAAAAGACGCTGCAGATTTAGCAGAGGACATACCTATGCTTCTGCAACCAAGGGATGAAATGCCAGCTGAGTACAAGTTCGATCAGAACTTCGATATTAAACTCAGCACGAAAGAGGCCTGGACAACTCTTTCGGCAATTCACCCAATGAAACCACACACAATAAAGTGGTATACGGATGGATCCCTCACCTATGAAGGGAGTGGCCTGGGGGTAGTAGGACCCAGGACTAAATATCATGAGTCACTAGGCAGACACACCAGCATTTTTCAAGCTGAGGTCTGTGCTATTGGAAGGTGTGCAGAATTTAATCTGTAGAAGAACTATCATGACAAGGAGATCTCCATCCTGTCTGACAGTCAAGCAGCGACAAAGGCAATAAGCAGAGCCAAAATAACATCAAGGCTGGTCAAAGAAGTGAGAACTGCACTTGACAATTTAGGTGCCAGGAACAAGCTCACAATTAGATGGGTCCCAGGACACAACAATATCCCTGGGAACGAGCTAGCAGACAAACTAGCAAGAATAGGTGCAGCAACACCGCTAATCGGACCTGAACCATACTGTGGGATTGGCAACCACGTGGTAAGGGACCTATTGAGGAAAGAGGAAGAAAACAAACGGCTGCTTCACTGGGCACAGATACCAGGACTAAAGCAGTCAAAAACCCTCCTCTCTAAGTACAACCGCAAGAGATTCAAACACGTGATAACTCACGGGAAAAATACCGTGAGGATCCTGACAGGCCTCTTGACGGGTCACTGTAGGCTCCGCAGCCACTTAAACAAAATTGGCATAGCGGATAGTGGGCTTTGTCGTTTCTGTAGTATGGAGGAAGAAACTTGAGTGCATCTACTATGTGAATGCATAGCACTCGCCAACAAAAGAAGCAAGCTTTTAAGCATGCACGTCATCTCACCGGAGAGCATTGTTACCATAAATCCAAACAAAATACTGCAGTATATGCAGGCAATTGGACTTTTGGGAGAGCTCTAAGCCGTGAAAGGGGGTACAATAGATCCACTTGGGTCGCAGTACATATTACACCCAGTACAATAATAATAATAATAATAATAATAATAATAATAATAATAATAAAATTTATTAAAATTTGCATAAAAAAGTTGCGACTCAATACACTCGATGCTCAAATTAGTCGTCAATTTTATTGTTTAATTTTTTGCTTGGAGCGGAAGCCACCTTAAACTAATTGAGAATTTCAAACACTTATACACGTTTTAACATATACATATCTTTTGAAATTTTCATCCAATTTGAAAAATTGTCTCAATTTGCTGTACTATGTCGAACTTTGCTCAAACAAATATAAATATTTATGAAAAACAAACAAATAAAATTAACTTTCTAATAAAAACCAATAAAACGAGACTTTTTTATATGTTCTGCCAAACACCGCACAACTCACACAAATTTCCAAAACAAAAAAATACTGTGAAAATTATATTAATAACAAAACAAAATCTATTAAAATTTGCAAAAAAAATGTTGTGACTCAATACACTCGATGCTGAAATTAGTCGTCAATTTTATTGTTTAATTTTTTGCTTGTGGCGGAAGCCACCTTAAACTAATTAAGAAATTCAAACACTTATACACGTTTTGACATATATCTTTTGAAGTTTTCATCCGATTTGAAAAATTGTCACAATTTGTGCTGTACTAACACGAACTTTGTTCAAACAAATATAAACACTTATGAAAAACAAACAAATAAAATTAACTTTCTAATAAAAACCAATAAAACGAGACTTTTTTATATGTTCTGCCAAACACCGCACAACCCACACAAATTTCCAAAAAAAAAATATTGTGAAAATTATATTAATAACAAAATAAAACTTATTAAAATTTGCATAAAAATGTTGCGACTCAATACACTCTATGCAGAAATTAGTTGTCAATTTTATTGTTTAATTTTTTGCTTGTGGCGGAAGCCACCTTAAACTAATTAAGAAATTCAAACACTTATACACGTTTTGACATATATCTTTTGAAGTTTTCATCCGATTTGAAAAATTGTCACAATTTGTGCTGTACTAACACGAACTTTGTTCAAACAAATATAAACACTTATGAAAAACAAACAAATAAAATTAACTTTCTAATAAAAACCAATAAAACGATCCTTTTTTATATGTTCTGCCAAACACCGCACAACCCACACAAATATTAAGAAAAATTGTAAACATAATATTAATATCAAAATAATATGTATTAAAATTTCCATAATAAAGTTGCGACTTAGGACACTCGATGCTTAAATGAGTCGCGAATTTTATGCGTCAAAGAGTAAAATTTTCATTTTTTGCTTGTACAGGAAGCAACCTTAAACTAATGGAGATATTCAAGCACTTATACTAGTATTTACTTATATCTTTTGACGTCTTCATCCGATTTGAAAAATTGTCACAATTTGTGCTGTGCTAACACGAACTTTGTTCAAACAAATATAAACACTTATGAAAAACAAACAAATAAAATTAACTTTCTAATAAAAACCAATAAAACGAGACTTTTTTATATGTTCTGCCAAACACCGCACAACCCACACAAATTTCCAAAAAAAAAATATTGTGAAAATTATATTAATAACAAAATAAAACTTATTAAAATTTGCATAAAAATGTTGCGACTCAATACACTCTATGCAGAAATTAGTCGTCAATTTTATTGTTTAATTTTTTGCTTGCTGCGGAAGCCACCTTAAACTTATTAAGAAATTCAAGCACTTATACACGTTTTTACATATATCTTCTGAAGTTTTCATCCGATTTGAAAAATTGTCACAATTTGTGCTGTACTAACACAAACTTTGTTCAAACAAATATAAACATTTAATAAAAACAAACAAATAAAATTAACTTTCTAATAAAAACCAATAAAACGAGCCTTTTTTATATGTTCTGCCAAACACCGCACAGCTCATACAAATTTACAAAAAAAAAATATATATTGTGAAAATTATATTAATAACAAAATAAAATTTATTAAAATTTGCATCAAAAAGTTGCGACTCAATACACTCGATACTGAAATTAGTCGTCAATTGTATTGTCTAATATTTTGCTTGTAGCGGAAGCAACCTTAAACTAATGGAGGTTTTCAAGCACTTATACTAGTATTTACTTGTATCTTTTGAAGTCTTCATCCGATTTAAAAAATTGTCACAATTTGTGCTGTGCTAACACGAACTTTGTTCAAACTAATATAAACACTTATGAAAAACAAACAAAAAAAATTAACTTTGTAATAAAAACCAATAAAGCGAGCCTTTTTATATGTTCTGCCAAACACCGCACAACTCATACAAATTTACAAAAAAAAAAAAATATTGTGAAAATTATATTAATAACAAAATAAAATTTATTAAATTTTGCATAAAAAAGTTGCGACTCAATACACTCGATGCTCAAATTAGTCGTCAATTTTATTGTTTAATTTTTTGCATGGAGCGGAAGCCGCCTTAAACTAATTGAGAAATTCAAACACTTATACACGTTTTAACATATACATATCTTTTGAAGTTTTCATCCAATTCGAAAAATTGTCTCAATTTGCTGTACTATGACGAACTTTGCTCAAACAAATATAAATATTTATGAAAAACAAACACATAAAATAAACTTTCTAATAAAAACCAATAAAACGAGCCTTTTTTAAATGTTCTGCCAAACACCGCACAACTCACACAAACATTAAGAAAAACTGTAAACATAATATTAATATCAAAACAATATGTATTAAAATTTCCATAATAAAGTTGCGACTTAGGACACTCGATGCTTAAATGAGTCGCGAATTTTATGCGTCAAAGAGTAAAATTTTCATTTTTTGCTTGTACAGGAAGCAACCTTAAACTAATGGAGATATTCAAGCACTTATACTAGTATTTACTTATATCTTTTGAAGTCTTCATCCGATTTGAAAAATTGTCACAATTTGTGCTGTACTAACACGAACTTTGTTCAAACAAATATAAACACTTATGAAAAACAAACAAAAAAAATTAACTTTCTAATAAAAACCAATAAAACGATCCTTTTTTAAATGTTCTGCCAAACACCGCACAACCCACACAAACATTAACAAAAATTGTAAACATAATATTAATATCAAAACAATATGTATTAAAATTTCCATAATAAAGTTGCGACTTAGGACACTCGATGCTTAAATGAGTCGCGAATTTTATGCGTCAAAGAGTAAAATTTTCATTTTTTGCTTGTACAGGAAGCAACCTTAAACTAATGGAGATATTCAAGCACTTATACTAGTATTTACTTATATCTTTTGATGTCTTCATCCGATTTGAAAATTTGTCACAATTTGTGCTGTACTAACACGAACTTTGTTCAAACAAATATAAACACTTATGAAAAACAAACAAAAAAAATTAACTTTGTAATAAAAACCAATAAAACGATCCTTTTTTATATGTTCTGCCAAACACCGCACAACCCACACAAACATTAAGAAATATTGTAAACATAATATTAATATCAAAACAATATGTATTAAAATTTCCATAATAAAGATGCGACTTAGGACACTCGATGCTTAAATGAGTCGCGAATTTTATGCGTCAAAGAGTAAAATTTTCATTTTTTGCTTGTACAGGAAGCAACCTTAAACTAATGGAGATATTCAAGCACTTATACTAGTATTTACTTATATCTTTTGATGTCTTCATCCGATTTGAAAAATTGTCACAATTTGTGCTGTACTAACACGAACTTTGTTCAAACAAATATAAACACTTATGAAAAACAAACAAAAAAAATTAACTTTGTAATAAAAACCAATAAAACGAGCCTTTTTTATATGTTCTGCCAAACACCGCACAACTAATACAAATTTACAAAAAAAAAAAAAAATATATTGTGAAAATTATATTAATAACAAAATAAAACTTATTATTAAGTTTTGCAAAAAAATGTTGCGACTCAATACACTCTATGCTGAAATTAGTCGTCAATTTTATTGTTTAATTTTTTGCTTGTGGCGGAAGCCACCTTAAACTAATTAAGAAATTCAAACACTTATACACGTTTTTACATATATCTTTTGAAGTTTTCATCCGATTTGAAAAATTGTCTCAATTTGTGCTGTACTAACACGAACTTTGTTCAAACAAATATAAACACTTATGAAAAACAAACAAAAAAAATTAACTTTGTAATAAAAACCAATAAAACGATCCTTTTTTATATGTTCTGCCAAACACCGCACAACCCACACAAACATTAAGAAATATTGTAAACATAATATTAATATCAAAACAATATGTATTAAAATTTCCATAATAAAGATGCGACTTAGGACACTCGATGCTTAAATGAGTCGCGAATTTTATGCGTCAAAGAGTAAAATTTTCATTTTTTGCTTGTACAGGAAGCAACCTTAAACTAATGGAGATATTCAAGCACTTATACTAGTATTTACTTATATCTTTTGATGTCTTCATCCGATTTGAAAAATTGTCACAATTTGTGCTGTACTAACACGAACTTTGTTCAAACAAATATAAACACTTATGAAAAACAAACAAAAAAAATTAACTTTGTAATAAAAACCAATAAAACGAGCCTTTTTTATATGTTCTGCCAAACACCGCACAACCCACACAAATTTACAAAAAAAAAAAAAAATATATTGAGAAAATTATATTAATAACAAAACAAAATCTATTAAAATTTGCATCAAAATGTTGCGACTCAATACACTCGATGCTGAAATTAGTCGTCAATTTTATTGTTTAATTTTTTGCTTGTGGCGGAAGCCACCTTAAATTTATTGAGAAATTCAAACACTTATACACGTTTTTACATATATCTTTTGAAGTTTTCATCCGATTTGAAAAATTGTCACAATTTGTGCTGTACTAACACGAACTTTGTTTAAACAAATATAAACACTTATGAAAAACAAACAAAAAAAGTTAACTTTGTAAAAAAACCAATAAAATGAACCTTTTTTATATGTTCGGCCAAACACCGCACAACTCACACATATTTCCAAAACAAAAAAATACTGTGAAAATTATATTAATGAAAATTTATTAAAATTTGCATAAAAAAGTTGCTCAAATTAGTCGTCAATTTTATTGTTTAATTTTTTGCTTGTGGCGGAAGCCACCTTAAACTAATTAAGAAATTCAAACACTTATACACGTTTTTACATATATCTTTCGAAGTTTTCATCCGATTTGAAAAATTGTCACAATTTGTGCTGTACTAACACGAACTTTGTTCAAACAAATATAAACACTTATGAAAAACAAACAAAAAAAATTAACCTTCTAATAAAAAACAATAAAACGATCCTTTTTTATATGTTCTGCCAAACACCGCACAACCCACACAAACATTAAGAAAATTGTAAACATAATATTAATATCAAAACAATATGTATTAAAATTTCCATAATAAAGTTGCGACTTAGGACACTCGATGCTTAAATGAGTCGCGAATTTTATGCGTCAAAGAGTAAAATTTTCATTTTTTGCTTGTACAGGAAGCAACCTTAAACTAATGGAGATATTCAAGCACTTATACTAGTATTTACTTATATCTTTTGATGTCTTCATCCGATTTGAAAAATTGTCACAATTTGTGCTGTACTAACACGAACTTTGTTCAAACAAATATAAACACTTATGAAAAACAAACAAAAAAAATTAACTTTGTAATAAAAACCAATAAAACGAGCCTTTTTTATATGTTCTGCCAAACTCCGCACAACTAATACATATTTACAAAAAAAAAAAAAAATATATTGAGAAAATTATATTAATAACAAAACAAAATCTATTAAAATTTGCATCAAAATGTTGCGACTCAATACACTCGATGCTGAAATTAGTCGTCAATTTTATTGTTTAATTTTTTGCTTGTGGCGGAAGCCACCTTAAATTTATTAAGAAATTCAAACACTTATACACATTTTTACATATATCTTTTGAAGTTTTCATCCGATTTGAAAAATTGTCACAATTTGTGCTGTACTAACACAAACTTTGTTGAAACAAATATAAACATTTAGGAAAAACAAACAAATAAAATTAACTTTCTAATAAAAACCAATAAAACGAGCCTTTTTTATATGTTCTGCCAAACACCGCACAACTCACACAAATTTCCAAAACAAAAAAATACTGTGAAAATTATATTAATGAAAATTTATTAAAATTTGCATAAAAAAGTTGCTCAAATCAGTCGTCAATTTTATTGTTTAATTTTTTGCTTGTGGCGGAAGCCACCTTAAACTAATTAAGAAATTCAAACACTTATACACGTTTTTACATATATCTTTCGAAGTTTTCATCCGATTTGAAAAATTGTCACAATTTGTGCTGTACTAACACAAACTTTGTTGAAACAAATATAGACATTTAGGAAAAACAAACAAATAAAATTAACTTTCTAATAAAAACCAATAAAACGAGCCTTTTTTATATGTTCTGCCAAACACCGCACAACTCACACAAATTTCCAAAACAAAAAAATACTGTGAAAATTATATTAATAACAAAACAAAATCTATTAAAATTTGCATCAAAATGTTGCGACTCAATACACTCGATGCTGAAATTAGTCGTCAATTTTATTGTTTAATTTTTTGCTTGGAGCGGAAGCCACCTTAAACTAATTGAGAATTTCAAACACTTATACACGTTTTAACATATACATATCTTTTGAAATTTTCATCCAATTTGAAAAATTGTCTCAATTTGCTGTACTATGACGAACTTTGCTCAAACAAATATAAATATTTATGAAAAACAAACACATAAAATTAACTTTCTAATAAAAACCAATGAGACGAGCCTTTTTTATATGTTCTGCCAAACACCGCACAACTCACACAAATTTCCAAAACAAAAAAATACTGTGAAAATTATATTAATAACAAAACAAAATCTATTAAAATTTGCATCAAAATGTTGCGACTCAATAAACTCGATGCTGAAATTAGTCGTCAATTTTATTGTTTAATTTTTTGCTTGTGGCGGAAGCCACCTTAAACTAATTAAGAAATTCAAACACTTATACATACTTATACTTATACCGATTTGAAAAATTGTCACAATTTGTGCTGTACTAACACGAACTTTGTTCAAACAAATATAAACACTTATGAAAAACAAACAAAAAAAATTAACTTTGTTCTGCCAAACACCGCACAACTCACACAAATTTACAAAAAAAAAAAATATATTGAGAAAATTATATTAATAACAAAATAAAATTTATTAAAATTTGCATCAAAAAGTTGCGACTCGATACTGAAATTAGTAGTCAATTTTATTGTCTAATATTTTGCTTGTAGCGGAAGCCACCTTAAACTAATTAAGAAATTCAAACACTTATACACGTTTTGACATATATCTTTTGAAGTTTTCATCCGATTTGAAAAATTGTCACAATTTGTGCTGTACTAACACGAACTTTGTTCAAACAAATATAAACACTTATGAAAAACAAACAAAAAAAATTAACTTTGTAATAAAAACCAATAAAACGAGCCTTTTTTATATGTTCTGCCAAACACCGCACAACTCACACAAATTTAAAAAAAAAAAAAATATATTGAGAAAATTATATTAATAACAAAATAAAATTTATTAAAATTTGCATCAAAAAGTTGCGACTCGATACTGAAATTAGTCGTCAATTTTATTGTCTAATATTTTGCTTGTAGCGGAAGCCACCTTAAACTAATTAAGAAATTCAAACACTTATACACGTTTTGACATATATCTTTTGAAGTTTTCATCCGATTTGAAAAATTGTCACAATTTGTGCTGTACTAACACGAACTTTGTTCAAACAAATATAAACACTTATGAAAAACAAACAAAAAAAATTAACTTTCTAATAAAAAACAATAAAACGAGCCTTTTTATATGTTCTGCCAAACTCCGCACAGCTCATACAAATTTACAAAAAAAAAATATATATTGTGAAAATTATATTAATAACAAAATAAAATTTATTAAAATTTGCATCAAAAAGTTGCGACTCGATACTGAAATTAGTCGTCAATTTTATTGTCTAATATTTTGCTTGTAGCGGAAGCCACCTTAAACTAATTAAGAAATTCAAGCACTTATACACGTTTTTACATATATCTTCTGAAGTTTTCATCCGATTTGAAAAATTGTCACAATTTGTGCTGTACTAACACATACTTTGTTCAAACAAATATAAACATTTAAGAAAAACAAACAAATAAAATTAACTTTCTAATAAAAACCAATAAAACGAGCCTTTTTTATATGTTCTGCCAAACACCGCACAGCTCATACAAATTTACAAAAAAAAATATATATTGTGAAAATTATATTAATAACAAAATAAAATTTATTAAAATTTGCATCAAAAAGTTGCGACTCAATACACTCGATGCTCAAATTAGTCGTCAATTTTATTGTTTAATTTTTTGCTTGGAGCGGAAGCCACCTTAAACTAATTGAGAATTTCAAACACTTATACACGTTTTAACATATACATATCTTTTGAAATTTTCATCCAATTTGAAAAATTGTCTCAATTTGCTGTACTATGACGAACTTTGCTCAAACAAATATAAATATTTATGAAAAACAAACACATAAAATTAACTTTCTAATAAAAACCAATGAGACGAGCCTTTTTTATATGTTCTGCCAAACACCGCACAACTCACACAAATTTCCAAAACAAAAAAATACTGTGAAAATTATATTAATAACAAAACAAAATCTATTAAAATTTGCATCAAAATGTTGCGACTCAATAAACTCGATGCTGAAATTAGTCGTCAATTTTATTGTTTAATTTTTTGCTTGTGGCGGAAGCCACCTTAAACTAATTAAGAAATTCAAACACTTATACATACTTATACTTATACTTATACCGATTTGAAAAATTGTCACAATTTGTGCTGTACTAACACAAACTTTGTTGAAACAAATATAAACATTTAGGAAAAACAAACAAATAAAATTAACTTTCTAATAAAAACCAATAAAACGAGCCTTTTTTATATGTTCTGCCAAACACCGCACAACTCACACAAATTTCCAAAACAAAAAAATACTGTGAAAATTATATTAATGAAAATTTATTAAAATTTGCATAAAAAAGTTGCTCAAATTAGTCGTCAATTTTATTGTTTAATTTTTTGCTTGTGGCGGAAGCCACCTTAAACTAATTAAGAAATTCAAACACTTATACACGTTTTTACATATATCTTTCGAAGTTTTCATCCGATTTGAAAAATTGTCACAATTTGTGCTGTACTAACACAAACTTTGTTGAAACAAATATAAACATTTAGGAAAAACAAACAAATAAAATTAACTTTTTAATAAAAATCAATAAAACGAGCCTTTTTTATATGTTCTGCCAAACACCGCACAACTCACACAAATTTCCAAAACAAAAAAATACTGTGAAAATTATATTAATAACAAAACAAAATCTATTAAAATTTGCATCAAAATGTTGCGACTCAATAAACTCGATGCTGTAATTAGTCGTCAATTTTATTGTTTAATTTTTTGCTTGTGGCGGAAGCCACCTTAAACTAATTAAGAAATTCAAACACTTATACATACTTATACTTATACTTATACCGATTTGAAAAATTGTCACAATTTGTGCTGTACTAACACGAACTTTGTTCAAAAAAAATTAACTTTGTAATAAAAACCAATAAAACGAGCCTTTTTTATATGTTCTGCCAAACACCGCACAACTCACACAAATTTACAAAAAAAAAAAAATATATTGAGAAAATTATATTAATAACAAAATAAAATTTATTAAAATTTGCATCAAAAAGTTGCGACTCGATACTGAAATTAGTCGTCAATTTTATTGTCTAATATTTTGCTTGTAGCGGAAGCCACCTTAAACTAATTAAGAAATTCAAACACTTATACACGTTTTGACATATATCTTTTGAAGTTTTCATCCGATTTGAAAAATTGTCACAATTTGTGCTGTACTAACACGAACTTTGTTCAAACAAATATAAACACTTATGAAAAACAAACAAAAAAAATTAACTTTGTAATAAAAACCAATAAAACGAGCCTTTTTTATATGTTCTGCCAAACACCGCACAACTCACACAAATTTAAAAAAAAAAAAATTTATTGAGAAAATTATATTAATAACAAAATAAAATTTATTAAAATTTGCATCAAAAAGTTGCGACTCGATACTGAAATTAGTCGTCAATTTTATTGTCTAATATTTTGCTTGTAGCGGAAGCCACCTTAAACTAATTAAGAAATTCAAACACTTATACACGTTTTGACATATATCTTTTGAAGTTTTCATCCGATTTGAAAAATTGTCACAATTTGTGCTGTACTAACACGAACTTTGTTCAAACAAATATAAACACTTATGAAAAACAAACAAATAAAATTAACTTTTTAATAAAAACCAATAAAACGAGCCTTTTTTATATGTTCTGCCAAACACCGCACAACTCACACAAATTTCCAAAACAAAAAAATACTGTGAAAATTATATTAATAACAAAACAAAATCTATTAAAATTTGCATCAAAATGTTGCGACTCAATAAACTCGATGCTGAAATTAGTCGTCAATTTTATTGTTTAATTTTTTGCTTGTGGCGGAAGCCACCTTAAACTAATTAAGAAATTCAAACACTTATACATACTTATACTTATACTTATACCGATTTGAAAAATTGTCACAATTTGTGCTGTACTAACACGAACTTTGTTCAAAAAAAATTAACTTTGTAATAAAAACCAATAAAACGAGCCTTTTTTATATGTTCTGCCAAACACCGCACAACTCACACAAATTTACAAAAAAAAAAAAATATATTGAGAAAATTATATTAATAACAAAATAAAATTTATTAAAATTTGCATCAAAAAGTTGCGACTCGATACTGAAATTAGTCGTCAATTTTATTGTCTAATATTTTGCTTGTAGCGGAAGCCACCTTAAACTAATTAAGAAATTCAAACACTTATACACGTTTTGACATATATCTTTTGAAGTTTTCATCCGATTTGAAAAATTGTCACAATTTGTGCTGTACTAACACGAACTTTGTTCAAACAAATATAAACACTTATGAAAAACAAACAAAAAAAATTAACTTTGTAATAAAAACCAATAAAACGAGCCTTTTTTATATGTTCTGCCAAACACCGCACAACTCACACAAATTTAAAAAAAAAAAAATTTATTGAGAAAATTATATTAATAACAAAATAAAATTTATTAAAATTTGCATCAAAAAGTTGCGACTCGATACTGAAATTAGTCGTCAATTTTATTGTCTAATATTTTGCTTGTAGCGGAAGCCACCTTAAACTAATTAAGAAATTCAAACACTTATACACGTTTTGACATATATCTTTTGAAGTTTTCATCCGATTTGAAAAATTGTCACAATTTGTGCTGTACTAACACGAACTTTGTTCAAACAAATATAAACACTTATGAAAAACAAACAAATAAAATTAACTTTCTAATAAAAACCAATAAAACGAGACTTTTTTATATGTTCTGCCAAACACCGCACAACCCACACAAATTTCCAAAAAAAAAATATTGTGAAAATTATATTAATAACAAAACAAAATCTATTAAAATTTGCATCAAAATGTTGCGACTCAATACACTCGATGCTGAAATTAGTCGTCAATTTTATTGTTTAATTTTTTGCTTGTGGCGGAAGCCACCTTAAACTAATTAAGAAATTCAAACACTTATACACGTTTTAACATATACATATCTTTTGAAGTTTTCATCCAATTCGAAAAATTGTCTCAATTTGCTGTACTATGACGAACTTTGCTCAAATAAATATAAATATTTATGAAAAACAAACACATAAAATAAACTGTCTAATAAAAACCAATAAAACGAGCCTTTTTTATATGTTCTGCCAAACACCGCACAACTCTCACAAATTTCCAAAACAAAAAAATATTGTGAAAATTATATTAATAACAAAACAAAATCTATTAAAATTTGCATCAAAATGTTGCGACTCAATACACTCGATGCTGAAATTAGTCGTCAATTTTATTGTTTAATTTTTTGCTTGTGGCGGAAGCCACCTTAAACTAATTAAGAAATTCAAACACTTATACACGTTTTTACATATATCTTTTGAAGTTTTCATCCGATTTGAAAAATTGTCACAATTTGTGCTGTACTAACACAAACTTTGTTGAAACAAATATAAACATTTAAGAAAAACAAACAAATAAAATTAACTTTCTAATAAAAACCAATAAAACGATCCTTTTTTTATATGTTCTGCCAAACACCGCACAACCCACACAAACATTAAGAAAAATTGTAAATATAATATTAATATCAAAACAATATGTATTAAAATTTCCATAATAAAGTTGCGACTTGGGACACTCGATGCTTAAATGTGTTATGTCCACAGTATTAGAGACTTACGTTTTAGTCAATCCTCCTGTGGTCTACTAGCATAGAGCCAAACTTGCTCACCCATCTACAAATCCCATTACCTACCAGATGGACCAAAGGCTGATGTCTACCTAGGGGTGAGTAAATCCTCTACGCTAGCAGATATGAGCTTATGTTGTTGGGGGATGCAGTCGGGACCTTGCACTACAGCTAGCAAAAACAGTGGTTGGGGGGGCTTCGTTGACCCATCCGACCACCAACACCCATAAAACATAAAAACATAAAGTCCCGCATAATAAAAAATAATATACAAAATACAGCAACTAACGAATAGATAGGAAAAATTTGAAAAGAAAGTCAACAGAATTAATTGAAAAAAAAAAAAAAACTGGCTAAGATTTTATAGCCGCTACGCTCTTACCCACCCTACCATGATTTTTCGTTGCGTACCATTTAGTGAAAAATCCCTAAAAGAGGCTGCTTTACCTAACTTACCCTTTTAGCGACATATGCATTTCATTTTGGCATGTTTCTATAATTACCTTTTTCTTATCTGTTTGATGTCATTGAACTCCATCCAAAAAATAGAAAAAATAGCAAATTTTCCCAAAAATTTGTATATGCGCGGATGCGCGAAGGTTTTATATAGTGTCGCTGGGACTTCAAATAAAATTTATTTACTGGATGTGTAGGATTAACAAGAAAAAACTAAAACGTGCATGTGTTTAAACATAAAAAGTTAGATAAACTATTACCAAGTGGCAGCATCCAACTGCTCTCTAGGAAGGTTCGAATAGAAAAGATCGGACAAACGGAAAACTACGAGGCCATGACCTCGGCTAAGCTACTTAACAGCCCTAAACTTATTAACATTGGCTTATGTCAAGTGAGTGTCAAAGTGACAGTTCACTTTCGTCGTAAAAGTGCTTTCTTTCATTAGTGGTGGTTGTCTCGGCTAAATTAAAGCTGTTAAAATTTACAATTAAGTACTAAATAATATATCTTATTTTACTTAAGTTTAATTATCTCTTATTTCTTTTTAGGTTAATTAACAAAAATACAATATTTATATTGCTTAAATTTTTGTTTCATATTGTTAATCTAAAAATAATCTTAAAAAACAAAAAATATATATCATAGGAGAATTCTATTAGGCCTTTCCAAAATTTTATTTTAACATTTTGGCTCAGTAACTGTACTCTACATACTGGATAATTCTTAAATTCTTAATGCAAAGAATTTGACTGAAAAAAGGAAGTTACTGACGAATATCTTTTGCATGATATGTACCTATTAATTTACCTTGCAAATTCTCAAGCACATAAAACGAATTCCCTAGCTTTTCCCGCACTCTAGATTTAATCCAAGCTGGACTAAGCTTTGCATTAAAATTTTTCACAAAACTACTTTGCGAAAAATTACGCCTGAAAACTTCTTGACCTACTTTAAACTGAATCTCTCTCGTCCTCAAATTGTATTGACGAGCCGTTTGCTCATAGGCTTTAGTAATATTTTCACGTAATTCTTTTCGTAATAATTTTAGCTGGTCATCTCTATTAAGGTTACACACGGACTCATCCAACAAATTTAGCCGCTGTAGAAGATTGTAATGCGAACCATGGGTCGCCATATCAAAGCCAAATAAAGCATGATAAGGTGAAACATGTGTACTTTGATGAACAGAATTTCTCAATGCACAACTAATAGCATCTATATGTTGGTCCCATTCCCGATGATCCTCTTGCAAATACGCACGAATTGCAGCAATTAATGATCTATTTACTCTTTCTGACGCATTGCTTTGCGGTGAATATAGAGCAGTATAAACATGTTTAATGCCTAAAGATGTTATCCAAGCATTAAAACTGCTAGCCTTAAATTGTGCACCATTATCGCTAACGATAATTTCTGGCACTCCATAAGTAAAGAAAATTTCTTTTTGCAAAAATTCTTGTATATGATTGGACGTAAACTTTCTTAAAGGGCATAGCCAATGGAATTTAGAACAATGATCCAATACAATTAAAAGACCTATATGACCTCGCTTACTTCGTGGATACGGTCCAAGCAGATCTACATATAACCTTTGAAAAGGTCTCATAGACACAGCTTGTTTTCCCATAGGGGGTTTTAAAGATATATTCGGAGCTTTTGTGGTCTTGCAGACTTCACAGGCCCGAACATAATTACGAACATCCGTAACCATTCCTGGCCAATAAAATTTGCGACGAAGAAGCTCTAACGTTTTCGCCATTCCTCCGTGTGCTGAAACAACAGAGTCATGCGCTCGTTTTATTAAATCTATCGTCAAATTCTGTGGAATCCATAACTTCCACATAAATTGTTTAGCAATTTCCGTTCCATCATCATGTTTTGTCCTAATATACACAAAACTATCAACGATACGTATGTCTGGATATTTTGCCTCATTTTCCGCAATCTTTGTTCTCAGTATCTGATAATCTTCATCATTAAAACATGGCGAAGCTAAATCCACCTCTGGACCAACTACTTCCAATGCACAAATCTCATCAGGATACATTCTAGACAACGCATCTGGAACTATATTTTCTTTTCCCTTGCGATGACTTACGGTTAACTTGTAACCTTGTAATCTCATCGCCCATCTAGCAAGTCTACCTTTTAAATTTGCTTGTTTCATTAGCCAAACTAGACTAGAATGGTCCGTAATAACTTCAAACTCTTGGAGCTCTATGTAACAACGAAAACGTTCTATCGCCTCTAGCGCTGCTAAGCATTCACGTTCCGTAACAGAATAATTACGCTGAGCCGAATTGAGTTTTTTAGACATAAATGCCACTGGACGTTCTATACCATCCTCGGATATCTGAGCTAGAACAGCACCAATGCCATAATCATTTGCATCGCAGTGAACATAAAATTTCTTTTTAAAATCTGGATTTTGTAAAACTGGAGCAGAAGTTAAATTCTGTTTTAAGCTATCCATAGCTTGTTGTGCTGATTCGGTCCAAACGAATTTCTTTTTCGTGGACAAAAGATCAGTAATAGGCGCTGTAATCTCAGAATAATTTTCAATGAACCGACGATACCAACCTGCCAAGCCTAAGAATCCTCTAGCTTGTCTTAACATTTTTGGCGCTGGCCAAGCTAAAATAGCCTCTACTTTGCGAGGATCAGTGGCAATACCTCCCATGCCTATGACATAACCTAAGTAACGAACTTCAGTTACGCAAAATTTACTTTTTTCTAAGTTTAAAGTCAAATTAGCTTTACGGAATTGTTCTGACAGTCTTATCAAAACTGTTAAATGAGAATCAAAATCCTCTGAAACTACACACAAGTCATCTAAATAACCAAATACACAATACTTTAAGTTTGGGGGAATAATTTGATCCATGAGACGACACATGGTCTGAGGAGCATTACATAGACCAAAAGGCATTGTAACGAATTGATAAAGAGGTCCTGGTACTGGTACTGTAAAAGCAGTTATTGCCTTTGACTTCTCTGACAGTCCAATCTGCCAATACGCATCCTTCAAATCAATTTTCGATATAAAATTTGCCTTAGGTAGCCTAGCGAAAATTCCCTCAATATTTGGAAGCGGATATGCATCCTTTTTAGTTATAGATCAATTTCCTGATGGATAATGACGTTGTTTAATCGGTTTCGCATCTCCAATGTCTATCTCATGTGTGATCAAAGTAGTTCGACCTAGTCCTTGCTTCTCAAAGCTTGGAAACAGTGAAATCACAGCATCGAGGCGTTTCCGCTGCTCATCAGTTAATGCACAAGCTTTCTCATCTGTTTCTAAAGAATTAGACACTGCCTTTGAAACTTCAAGTGACGAAATTTCACCAGGAGCTAAGTCAAATGCTTTCCAAAAGTCAGTTCCTAAAATAACATTTTTGCTTAAAGAAGGAACAACAAAAAATTGTATTTGCTTTGTTTTACCTTTATAAAATACATCGGCTAATATAGAACCTATCACCTTCTGCCTTTTTCCATCTGCAGTCGTTACTGACGTTGAAAAACTTCTAAACTTTGAGAGCTTTGGCACCTCAATTTGAGCCAACGATCCACCAATACAGCTACAATTCGCACCTGAATCTAATAAGCCTTGCTCTTCAAAATCTAAGAACTTAATAGCTGCATAAAAACGACCATCATCGTTATCGCTTATTATTGCAGAAACTAATAATTGTTTGGTTTGTTTAACGTGTTTCCAAAAATCACGTATGCGTCGCGTAGAACGTTTAGAACTAGAACACTTTGAACCTTGGTCTCTGAAAATTCTTGCTCTGACTTTCTTATAATTTCTTAAACGTTCTTTATAAGGGATAATAATTGACTGTTTCGGTACTTCATCTTTATTTTCATTCTGTTTAATTTGTTTACTATCAGCTACCTTTACAGAAACAGTAGTTGGTGTTGGTACCACTTCAGGCAACTTTGGAGTATTTACTACAGCATTTAATTCCGGGCCATCCGATTGCTGTCGGCGTATGAACCCTTCCGTAGGTTTTCCGGCCTCTTTGCTAAGCAAATGCTACACTGTGGCTTGTATATATTTTTGGCACCACAGCCATAACAAAATATGCGACGTTCCTGTAAACACATATCCCAAGTGTGTCCTACCTCGTTACAGTTCCAGCATCGGAGTTTATTATTAACATAATTTAGAGCATTGACTGAAGCAATTGACTCTTCTGATTCTGATCTTTTTAATCCTTCATTGCTGCTGAGTTCCGCGACAACACGCCGAAATGGAGGTTTAGGTTTGCTACCTTTAAAGTCTGCTTCACTCATCAGATTCTCTCTCATCTGTACTAACTGACGCAAATGAGCCACAGAATGAACTGAAACATAAAGGAGCTCGTGACGAATTTCTGGCCTAAGATTACTTTTTAGTCGTTTGATAAAACGATGTTCTTCAAACGGAACTGATAAGCGAGAAACCATATCAATCATATCCTCATAAAATGAATCAAAACTTTCATGTTCTTTTTGTTTACGTGATCGAATTTCATCACGCAGAATATCTTCATCCTTACTATCTTTGTACTGGTACGTAATAGCTTCACAAAAAGGTTGCCATTCGATATGAACAACTTCCTTGCGATATCGCCAGTACCACTCTCTTGCTTTGCCTAACAACAGAATATGAAGGTTTTTGCAAAGAAGAGAAAAATTATTGCTTAAATAATCTTCAGTTAGTGCTCGAATTCTATATAAAAATTCTTGCACTGTTGGACCCTTAGGTGAAGCATCAAACCTAACTGACCAACTCTGCACAATCTGTGTCACCTTTTCAGGACTAAGAGACTGTCCAGAAAAAGCATAAGCCTCAGGCCGCGATGCTGGGCTGGAGACACCAGACGAAAAACGTGGCTGAGCTTGAATAGCTGGAATAGCTTGAGCCTGAGAAGCTACTGAATTTGAAGACAAATGTAAATTGGACAAACGCCTATCAATCAGAGTCTCGAGCTTTTCAAAAATCTTGTCATAATCAATTTCGAGATTTGGGGAAGGCTGAACTTTATGTCTATCACATTCTACACGGGAAAAACCTTGCTGACGGGATGGACGACCTCTTCTATTGGATCTTTGCCCTTGATTTCCCGAATCCATACGAGGATTGGCATTTCTATATCTATTCCCTGCGACTGGTTGTGAATTCTCAGTACCTGTTTGCACCGATTCTTCTTCTTGTGGATATTCTTTTGATTTGGACCTAGTATTATGCACCTTAGGTGTGGCCCCAGTATTTGATCTACCTGTTCTATCACTTTCTGAATTAATGAACCAAGACTTCAAATCTTTAGTATGGCATAGAGCCTTGCAAACATTGCACTCTTTTGCCGTATCAATGCATTCGGTAATACATGAGCGGTGAAAAACATGATTACATTTGGTAACAACTACGTCTTGTGATTCTTTTAAATGCTCATTACAAATAGAACATTTACCTTCGGGCACTGCTGAGCTTTTACTCTGCCCTGCTGAATTATCACGACTCCGTGTTACTGGCATTTCTATACAAATTATTATAAATTGTAGAAATGAAAACTAATTTATCAATAAACAACTGAACAATAAGATGTTTTATTTAAATCAATTGAAATAACTTTCTAAAATTTAATTTCTATATTTTTTTTTTTTTTTTCTATATATAAGAAGGGTAAGAAAGGAAAGAGTATTTAAAATCTGTTGCTTTGGTCTATTGTGCATAAAGACTTATTTTATTATTGAACCTTGTTGACAAGACTAAATAATAAATAAGACTTAGATGGTACATAATCACTTAATAAACTCTTATGTACAAAAGCAAAGAGTTATTTTTTTCAAAGAGGTATACTATTTGGTCAGAAGCCATAAAGTAAAATTCCAAACTCTGAATTTCAAAAATAAAACCTCACTCTGCTCATAGGAGCCTTTACAGTTAATCATGCTAAGTTATATAAAAGTAAATAATTTGAATAAAAAAACAAAAACTCGTTCACTGAATCCATACTATCGGCTGGTTCTTGGCGTAAACTGCCACAGAAATTCAGATTCCGTGTAGGTCTACTAGTTGACAAATAACTTATCAAAAAAAATAGTGAACGAAAACCATCAATTAGCCAAATGAAGAAACAGGCAATCGGTCGCAATTTCAGTCCTCGCTAAAATTTTCGAATTCCGCACCTATCATTTAACTTCTCAAATGATTATACGATAATTGATAAATAGGCGAAAATTTGATTGATGCTTTGAAATAAAAGAAAGTGTAGTAGGTATTTCGGTGCATTCCCAAAATTCCTAATTCAGCATCTTCAAATATCTCTAACAATCAAACAATGCAAAATTAAATAAATTAAAAGAAAAAAAAAATGAATTGAAATAAAGATATAGAGATGCAATTTCAAATTTGAGCTTATTGTCATATAGCTACCTATGCGCTTCTTTCTGATAGCAATCCTAAATAAAATTTCGGTCTACCTGATCGACAACGCAAAAGAAAACCAAAATAAACATTAAGGCTCAAACTGTTAAATGAAAAAAAAAGATAGAAAAAGAGAGGACTTTGAAGAAATATAGAGCTGGCTAGGCCTGCGAAAACACCTCGCAATTTTAAAATAGTGTTTTAATCCTATCTTATTAAAGTGATGTCTAATCACAAGCTTTATGCCAGGCCCCACACGTTGGGCGCCATTTTATGTTATGTCCACAGTAGTAGAGACTTACGTTTTAGTCAATCCTCCTGTGGTCTACTAGCATAGAGCCAAACTTGCTCACCCATCTACAAATCCCATTACCTACCAGATGGACCAAAGGCTGATGTCTACTTAGGGGTGAGTAAATCCTCTACGCTAGCAGATATGAGCTTATGTTGTTGGGGGATGCAGTCGGGACCTTGCACTACAGCTAGCAAAAACAGTGGTTGGGGGGGCTTCGTTGACCCATCCGACCACCAACACCCATAAAACATAAAAACATAAAGTCCCGCATAATAAAAAAAAATATACAAAATACAGCAACTAACGAATAGATAGGAAAAATTTGAAAAGAAAGTCAACAGAATTAATTGAAAAAAAAAAAAAAACTGGCTAAGATTTTATAGCCGCTACGCTCTTACCCACCCTACCATGATTTTTCGTTGCGTACCATTTAGTGAAAAATCCCTAAAAGAGGCTGCTTTACCTAACTTACCCTTTTAGCGACATATGCATTTCATTTTGGCATGTTTCTATAATTACATTTTTCTTATCTGTTTGATGTCATTGAACTCCATCCAAAAAATAGAAAAAATAGCAAATTTTCCCAAAAATTTGTATATGCGCGGATGCGCGAAGGTTTTATATAGTGTCGCTGGGACTTCAAATAAAATTTATTTACTGGATGTGTAGGGTTAATCTGGATTAACAAGAAAAAACTAAAACGTGCATGTGTTTAAACATAAAAAGTTAGATAAACTATTACCAAGTGGCAGCATCCAACTGCTCTCTAGGAAGGTTCGAATAGAAAAGATCGGACAAACGGAAAACTACGAGGCCATGACCTCGGCTAAGCTACTTAACAGCCCGAAACTTATTAACATTGGCTTATGTCAAGTGAGTGTCAAAGTGACAGTTCACTTTCGCCGTAAAAGTGCTTTCTTTCATGAGTGGTGGTTGTCTCGGCTAAATTAAAGCTGTTAAAATTTACAATTAAGTACTAAATAATATATCTTATTTTACTTAAGTTTAATTATCTCTTATTTCTTTTTAGGTTAATTAACAAAAAAAAAATATTTATATTGCTTAAATTTTTGTTTCATATTGTTATTAAAATCTAAAAATAATCTTAAAAAACAAAAAATATATATCATAGGAGAATTCTATTAGGCCTTTCCAAAATTTTATTTTAACATTTTGGCTCAGTAACTGTACTCTACAAATGAGTCGCGAATTTTATGCGTCAAAGAGTAAAATTTTCATTTTTTGCTAGTACAGGAAGCAACCTTAAACTAATGGAGATATTCAAGCACTTATACTAGTATTTACTTATATCTTTTGAAGTCTTCATCCGATTTGAAAAATTGTCACAATTTGTGCTGTACTAACACGAACTTTGTTCAAACAAATATAAACACTTATGAAAAGCAAACAAAAAAAATTAACTTTGTAATAAAAATCAATAAAACGAGCCTTTTTTATATGTTCTGCCAAACACCGCACAACTCATACAAATTTACCAAAAAATAAAATATATTGTGAAAATTATATTAATAACAAAATAAAATTTATTAAATTTTGCATAAAAAAGTTGCGACTCAATACAATCGATGCTCAAATTAGTCGTCAATTTTATTGTTTAATTTTTTGCTTGGAGCGGAAGCCACCTTAAACTAATTGAGAATTTCAAACACTTATACACGTTTTAACATATACATATCTTTTGAAGTTTTCATCCAATTCGAAAAATTGTCTCAATTTGGTGTACTATGACGAACTTTGCTCAAACAAATATAAATATTTATGAAAAACAAACACATAAAATAAACTTTCTAATAAAAACCAATAAAACGAGCCTTTTTTATATGTTCTGCCAAACACCGCACAACTCACACAAATTTCCAAAACAAAAAAATATTGTGAAAATTATATTATTATACTCATACAAATTTACCAAAAAATAAAATATATTGTGAAAATTATATTAATAACAAAATAAAATTTATTAAATTTTGCATAAAAAAGTTGCGACTCAATACACTCGATGCTCAAATTAGTCGTCAATTTTATTGTTTAATTTTTTGCTTGGAGCGGAAGCCACCTTAAACTAATTGAGAATTTCAAACACTTATACACGTTTTAACATATACATATCTTTTGAAATTTTCATCCAATTTGAAAAATTGTCTCAATTTGCTGTACTATGACGAACTTTGCTCAAACAAATATAAATATTTATGAAAAACAAACACATAAAATAAACTTTCTAATAAAAACCAATGAAACGAGCCTTTTTTATATGTTCTGCCAAACACCGCACAACCCACACAAATTTCCAAAAAAAAATATATTGTGAAAATTATATTAATAACAAAACAAAATCTATTAAAATTTGCATCAAAATGTTGCGACTCGATACTGAAATTAGTCGTCAATTTTATTGTCTAATATTTTGCTTGTAGCTGATGCCACCTTAAACTAATTAAGAAATTCAAACACTTATACACGTTTTTCATATATCTTTTGAAGTTTTCATCCGATTTGAAAAATTGTCACAATTTGTGCTGTACTAACACGAACTTTGTTCAAACAAATATAAACACTTATGAAAAACAAACAATTAAAATTAACTTTCTAATAAAAACCAATAAAACGAGACTTTTTTATATGTTCTGCCAAACACCGCACAACCCACACAAATTTCCAAAAAAAAAAATATTGTGAAAATTATATTAATAACAAAATAAAACTTATTAAAATTTGCATCAAAAAGTTGCGACTCGATGCTGAAATTAGTCGTCAATTTTATTGTCTAATTTTTTGGTTGTGGCGGAAGCCACCTTAAACTAATTAAGAAATTCAAACACTTATACACGTTTTTACATATATCTTTTGAAGTTTTCATCCGATTTGAAAAATTGTCTCAATTTGTGCTGTACTAACACGAACTTTGTTCAAACAAATATAAACACTTATGAAAAACAAACAAATAAAATTAACTTTCTAATAAAAACCAATAAATCGAGCCTTTGTTATATGTATGAAATTAGTCGTCAATTTTATTGTCTAATATTTTGCTTGTAGCTGAAGCCACCTTAAACTAATTAAGAAATTCAAACACTTATACACGTTTTAACATATATCTTTTGAAGTTTTCATCCGATTTGAAAAATTGTCACAACTTGTGCTGTACTAACACGAACTTTGTTCAAACAAATATAAACACTTATGAAAAACAAACAAATAAAATTAACTTTCTAATAAAAACCAATAAAACGATCCTTTTTTATATGTTCTGCCAAACACCGCACAACTCATACAAATTTACAAAAAAAAAAAAAATATATTGAGAAAATTATATTAATAACAAAATAAAATTTATTAAAATTTGCATCAAAAAGTTGCGACTCGATACTGAAATTAGTCGTCAATTTTATTGTAATATTTTGCTTGTAGCGGAAGCCACCTTAAACTAATTAAGAAATTCAAGCACTTATACTAGTATTTACTTATATCTTTTGAAGTCTTCATCCGATTTGAAAAATTTTCACAATTTGTGCTGTACTAACACGAACTTTGTTCAAACAAATATAAACACTTATGAATAACAAACAAAAAAAAATTAACTTTGTAATAAAAACCAATAAAACGAGCCTTTTTTTTTGCGACTCAATACACTCGATGCTCAAATTAGTCGTCAATTTTATTGTTTAATTTTTTGCTTGGAGCGGAAGCCACCTTAAACTAATTAAGAAATTCAAACACATATACACGTTTTTACATATATCTTTTGAAGTTTTCATCCGATTTGAAAAATTGTCACAATTTGTGCTGTACTAACACGAACTTTGTTCAAACAAATATAAACACTTATGAAAAACAAACAAATAAAATTAACTTTGAAATAAAAACCATTAAAACGAGCCTTTTTTATATGTTCTGCCAAACATCGCACAACTCATACAAATTTACAAAAAAAAAAAATATATTGTGAAAATTATATTAATAACAAAATAAAATTTATTAAAATTTGCATAAAAAAGTTGCGACTCAATACACTCGATGCTCAAATTAGTCGTCAATTTTATTGTTTAATTTTTTGCTTGGAGCGGAAGCCACCTTAAACTATTTGAGAAATTCAAACACTTATACACGTTTTAACATATACATATCTTTTGAAGTTTTCATCCAATTTGAAAAATTGTCTCAATTTGTGCTGTACTAACACGAACTTTGTTCAAACAAATATAAACACTTATGAAAAACAAACAAATAAAATTAACTTTCTAATAAAAACCAATAAAACGAGACTTTTTTATATGTTCTGCCAAACACCGCACAACCCACACAAATTTCCAAAAAAAATATATTGTGAAAATTATATTAATAACAAAATAAAATTTATTAAAATTTGCATAAAAAAGTTGCGACTCAATACACTCCATGCTCAAATTAGTCGTCAATTTTATTGTTTAATTTTTTGCTTGGAGCGGAAGCCACCTGAAACTAATTAAGAAATTCAAACACTTATACACGTTTTAACATATACATATCTTTTGAAATTTTCATCCAATTTGAAAAATTGTCTCAATTTGCTGTACTATGACGAACTTTGCTCAAACAAATATAAATATTTATGAAAAACAAACACATAAAATAAACTTTGTAATAAAAACCAATAAAACGAGCCTTTTTTATATGTTCTGCCAAACACCGCACAACTCATACAAATTTACAAAAAAAAAAAATATATTGAGAAAATTATATTAATAACAATATAAAATTTATTAAAATTTGCATCAAAAAGTTGCGACTCGATACTGAAATTAGTCGTCAATTTTATTGTCTAATATTTTGCTTGTAGCGGAAGCCACCTTAAACTAATTAAGAAATTCAAGCACTCATACCAGTATTTACTTATATCTTTTGGAGTTTTCATCCGATTTGAAAAATTTTCTCAATTTGTGCTGTACTAACACGAACTTTGTTCAAACAAATATAAACACTTATGAAAAACAAGCAAATAAAATTAACTTTCTAATAAAACCAATAAAACGATTCTTTTTTATATGTTCTGCCAAACACCGCACAACCCACACAAATTTCCAAAAAAAAAAATATTGTGAAAATTATATTAATAACAAAATAAAACTTATTAAAATTTACAAAAAATGTTGCGACTCAATACACTCTCTGCTGAAATAAGTCGTCAATTTTATTGTTTAATTTTTTGCTTGGAGCGGAAGCCACCTTAAACTATTTGAGAAATTCAAACACTTATACACGTTTTAACATATACATATCTTTTGAAGTTTTCATCCAATTTGAAAAATTGTCTCAATTTGTGCTGTACTAACACGAACTTTGTTCAAACAAATATAAACACTTATGAAAAACAAACAAATAAAATTAACTTTCTAATAAAAACCAATAAAACGAGACTTTTTTATATGTTCTGCCAAACACCGCACAACCCACACAAATTTCCAAAAAAAAATATATTGTGAAAATTATATTAATAACAAAATAAAATTTATTAAAATTTGCATAAAAAAGTTGCGACTCAATACAATCGATGCTCAAATTAGTCGTCAATTTTATTGTTTAATTTTTTGCTTGTTGCGGAAGCCACCTTAAACTAATTGAGAAATTCAAACACTTATACACGTTTCAACATATACATATCTTTTGGAGTTTTCATCCGATTTGAAAAATTGTCTCAATTTGCTGTACTATGACGAACTTTGCTCAAACAAATATAAATATTTATAAAAAACAAACACATAAAATAAACTTTGTAATAAAAACCAATAAAACGAGCCTTTTTTATATGTTCTGCCAAACACCGCACAACTCATACAAATTTACAAAAAAGAAAATATATTGAGAAAATTATATTAATAACAATATAAAATGTATTAAAATTTGCATCAAAAAGTTGCGACTCGATACTGAAATTAGTCGTCAATTTTATTGTCTAATATTTTGCTTGTAGCGGAAGCCACCTTAAACTAATTAAGGAATTCAAGCACTCATACTAGTATTTACTTATATCTTTTGAAGTCTTCAACCGATTTGAAAAATTGTCACAATTTGTGCTGTACTAACACGAACTTTGTTCAAACAAATATAAACACTTATGAAAAACAAACAAAAAAAATTAACTTTGTAATAAAAATCAATAAAACGAGCCTTTTTTATATGTTCTGCCAAACACCGCACAACTCATACAAATTTACCAAAAAATGAAATATATTGTGAAAATTATATTAATAACAAAATAAAATTTATTAAATTTTGCATAAAAAAGTTGCGACTCAATACACTCGATGCTCAAATTAGTCGTCAATTTTATTGTTTAATTTTTTGCTTGGAGCGGAAGCCACCTTAAACTAATTGAGAATTTCAAACACTTATACACGTTTTAACATATACATATCTTTTGAAATTTTCATCCAATTTGAAAAATTGTCTCAATTTGCTGTACTATGACGAACTTTGCTCAAACAAATATAAATATTTATGAAAAACAAACACATAAAATAAACTTTCTAATAAAAACCAATGAAACGAGCCTTTTTTATATGTTCTGCCAAACACCGCACAGCTCATACAAATTTACAAAAAAAAATATATATTGTGAAAATTATATTAATAACAAAATAAAATTTATTAAAATTTGCATCAAAAAGTTGCGACTCAATACACTCGATGCTCACATTAGTCGTCAATTTTATTGTTTAATTTTTTGCTTGGAGCGGAAGCCACCTTAAACTAATTGAGAATTTCAAACACTTATACACGTTTTAACATATACGTATCTTTTGAAATTTTCATCTAATTTGAAAAATTGTGTCAATTTGCTGTACTATGACGAACTTTGCTCAAACAAATATAAATATTTATGAAAAACAAACACATAAAATAAATTTTCTAATAAAAACCAATAAAACGAGCCTTTTTTATATGTTCTGCCAAACACCGCACAACTCACACAAATTTCCAAAACAAAAAAATACTGTGAAAATTATATTAATAACAAAACAAAATCTATTAAAATTTGCATCAAAATGTTGCGACTCAATACACTCGATGCTGAAATTAGTCGTCAATTTTATTATTTAATTTTTTGCTTGTGGCGGAAGCCACCTTAAACTAATTAAGAAATTCAAACACTTATACACGTTTTTACATATATCTTTTGCAGTTTTCATCCGATTTGAAAAATTGTCACAATTTGTGCTGTACTAACACAAACTTGGTTGAAACAAATATAAACATTTAAGAAAAACAAACAAATAAAATTAACTTTCTAATAAAAACCAATAAAACGAGCCTTTTTTATATGTTCTGCCAAACACCGCACAGCTCATACAAATTTACAAAAAAAAATATATATTGTGAAAATTATATTAATAACAAAATAAAATTTATTAAAATTTGCATCAAAAAGTTGCGACTCAATACACTCGATGCTCAAATTAGTCGTCAATTTTATTGTTTAATTTTTTGCTTGGAGCGGAAGCCACCTTAAACTAATTGAGAAATTCAAACACTTATACACGTTTCAACATATACATATCTTGTGAGGTTTTCATCCAATTCGAAAAATTGTCTCAATTTGCTGTACTATGACGAACTTTGCTCAAACAAATATAAATATTTATGAAAAACAAACACATAAAATAAACTTTCTAATAAAAACCAATAAAACGAGCCTTTTTTATATGTTCTGCCAAACACCGCACAACCCACACAAATTTCAAAAAAAAAAAATATTGTGAAAATTATATTAATAACAAAATAAAATTTATTAAAATTTGCATCAAAACGTTGCGACTCGATACTGAAATTAGTCGTCAATTTTATTGTCTAATATTTTGCTTGTATCGGAAGCAACCTTAAACTAATGGAGATATTCAAGCACTTATACACGTTTTGACATATATCTTTTGAAGTTTTCATCCGATTTGAAAAATTGTCACAATTTGTGCTGTACTAACACGAACTTTGTTCAAACAAATATAAACACTTATGAAAAACAAACAAATAAAATTAACTTTCTAATAAAAACCAATAAAACGATCCTTTTTTATATGTTCTGCTAAACACCGCACAACCCACACAAACATTAACAAAAATTGTAAACATAATATTAATATCAAAACAATATGTATTAAAATTTCCATAATAAAGTTGCGACTTAGGACACTCGATGCTTAAATGAGTCGCGAATTTTATGCGTCAAAGAGTAAAATTTTAATTTTTTGCTTGTACAGGAAGCAACCTTAAACTAATGGAGATATTCAAGCACTTATACTAGTATTTACTTATATCTTTTGAAGTCTTCATCCGATTTGAAAAATTGTCACAATTTGTGCTGTACTAACACGAACTTTGTTCAAACAAATATAAACACTTATGAAAAACAAACAAAAAAAATTAACTTTGTAATAAAAACCAATAAAACGAGCCTTTTTTATATGTTCTGCCAAACACCGCACAACTCATACAAATTTACCAAAAAAAAAAAATATTGTGAAAATTATATTAATAACAAAATAAAATTTATTAAAATTTGCATCAAAAAGTTGCGACTCAATACACTCGATGCTCAAATTAGTCGTCAATTTTATTGTTTAATTTTTTGCTTGGAGCGGAAGCCACCTTAAACTAATTGAGAATTTCAAACACTTATACACGTTTTAACATATACGTATCTTTTGAAATTTTCATCTAATTTGAAAAATTGTGTCAATTTGCTGTACTATGACGAACTTTGCTCAAACAAATATAAATATTTATGAAAAACAAACACATAAAATAAATTTTCTAATAAAAACCAATAAAACGAGCCTTTTTTATATGTTCTGCCAAACACCGCACAACCCACACAAATTTCCAAAAAAAAAAAATATTGTGAAAATTATATTATTAACAAAATAAAACTTATTTAAATTTGCATCAAAAAGTTGCGACTCAATACACTCTATGCTGAAATTAGTCGTCAATTTTATTGTTTAATATTTTGCTTGTAGCGGAAGCCACCTTAAACTAATTAAGAAATTCAAACACTTATACACGTTTTTACATATATCTTTTGAAGTTTTCATCCGATTTGAAAAATTTTCTCAATTTGTGCTGTACTAACACGAAGTTTGTTCAAACAAATATAAACACTTATGAAAAACAAACAAATAAAATTAACTTTCTAATAAAAACCAATAAAACGAGACTTTTTTATATGTTCTGCCAAACACCGCACAACCCACACAAATTTCCAAAAAAAAAATATTGTGAAAATTATATTAATAACAAAATAAAACTTATTAAAATTTGCATAAAAATGTTGCGACTCAATACACTCTATGCAGAAATTAGTCGTCAATTTTATTGTTTAATTTTTTGCTTGTGGCGGAAGCCACCTTAAACTTATTAAGAAATTCAAACACTTATACACGTTTTTACATATATCTTTTGAAGTTTTCATCCGATTTGAAAAATTGTCACAATTTGTGCTGTACTAACACAAACTTTGTTCAAACAAATATAAACATTTAAGAAAAACAAACAAATAAAATTAACTTTCTATTAAAAACCAATAAAACGAGCATTTTTTATATGTTCTGCCAAACACCGCACAGCACATACAAATTTACAAAAAAAAAAAATATATTGTGAAAATTATATTAATAACAAAATAAAATTTATTAAAATTTGCATCAAAAAGTTGCGACTCGATACTGAAATTAGTCGTCAATTTTATTGTCTAATATTTTGCTTGTATCGGAAGCAACCTTAAACTAATGGAGATATTCAAGCACTTATACTAGTATTTACTTGTATCTTTTGAAGTCTTCATCCGATTTGAAAAATTGTCACAATTTGTGCTGTACTAACACGAACTTTGTTCAAACTAATATAAACACTTATGAAAAACAAACAAAACAAATTAACTTTGTAATAAAAACCAATAAAACGAGCCTTTTTTATATGTTCTGCCAAACACCGCACAACTCATACAAATTTACCAAAAAAAAAAATATATTGTGAAAATTATATTAATAACAAAATAAAATTTATTAAAATTTGCATAAAAAAGTTGCGACTCAATACACTCGATGCTCAAATTAGTCGTCAATTTTATTGTTTACTTTTTTGCTTGTGGCGGAAGCCACCTTAAACTAATTAAGAAATTCAAACACTTATACACGTTTTGACATATATCTTTTGAAGTTTTCATCCGATTTGAAAAATTGGCACAATTTGTGCTGTACTAACACGAACTTTGTTCAAACAAATATAAACACATGAAAAACAAACAAATAAAATTAACTTTCTAATAAAAACCAATAAAACGATCCTTTTTTTTTATATGTTCTGCTAAACACCGCACAACCCACACAAACATTAACAAAAATTGTAAACATAATATTAATATCAAAACAATATGTATTAAAATTTCCATAATAAAGTTGCGACTTAGGACACTCGATGCTTAAATGAGTCGCGAATTTTATGCGTCAAAGAGTAAAATTTTAATTTTTTGCTTGTACAGGAAGCAACCTTAAACTAATGGAGATATTCAAGCACTTATACTAGTATTTACTTATATCTTTTGAAGTCTTCATCCGATTTGAAAAATTGTCACAATTTGTGCTGTACTAACACGAACTTTGTTCAAACAAATATAAACACTTATGAAAAACAAACAAAAAAAATTAACTTTGTAATAAAAACCAATAAAACGAGCCTTTTTTATATGTTCTGCCAAACACCGCACAACTCATACAAATTTACAAAAAAAAAAAAATATTGTGAAAATTATATTAATAACAAAATAAAATTTATTAAAATTTGCATCAAAAAGTTGCGACTCAATACACTCGATGCTCAAATTAGTCGTCAATTTTATTGATTAATTTTTTGCTTGGAGCGGAAGCCACCTTAAACTAATTGAGAATTTCAAACACTTATACACGTTTTAACATATACATATCTTTTGAAATTTTCATCTAATTTGAAAAATTGTGTCAATTTGCTGTACTATGACGAACTTTGCTCAAACAAATATAAAAATTTATGAAAAACAAACACATAAAATAAACTTTCTAATAAAAACCAATAAAACGAGCCTTTTTTATATGTTCTGCCAAACACCGCACAACTCACACAAATTTCCAAAACAAAAAAATACTGTGAAAATTATATTAATAACAAAACAAAATCTATTAAAATTTGCATCAAAATGTTGCGACTCAATACACTCGATGCTGAAATTAGTCGTCAATTTTATTGTTTAATTTTTTGCTTGTGGCGGAAGCCACCTTAAACTAATTAAGAAATTTAAACACTTATACACGTTTTGACATATATCTTTTGAAATTTTCATCCGATTTGAAAAATTGTCACAATTTGTGCTGTACTAACACGAACTTTGTTCAAACAAATATAAACACTTATGAAAAACAAACAAATAAAATTAACTTTCTAATAAAAACCAATAAAACGAGACTTTTTTATATGTTCTGCCAAACACCGCACAACCCACACAAACATTAATAAAAATTGTAAACATAATATTAATATCAAAACAATATGTATTAAAATTTCCATAATAAAGTTGCGACTTAGGACACTCGATGCTTAAATGAGTCGCGAATTTTATGCGTCAAAGAGTAAAATTTTCATTTTTTGTTTGTACAGGAAGCAACCTTAAGCTAATGGAGATATTCAAGCACTTATACTAGTATTTACTTATATCTTTTGACGTCTTCATCCGATTTGAAAAATTGTCACAATTTGTGCTGTACTAACACGAACTTTGTTCAAACAAATATAAACACTTAAGAAAAACAAACAAATAAAATTAACTTTCTAATAAAAACCAATAAAACGAGACTTTTTTATATGTTCTGCCAAACACCGCACAACCCACACAAATTTCCAAAAAAAAAATATTGTGAAAATTATATTAATAACAAAATAAAACTTATTAAAATTTGATTAAAAATGTTGCGACTCAATACACTCTATGCCGAAATTAGTCGTCAATTTTATTGTTTAATTTTTTGCTTGTGGCGGAAGCCACCTTAAACTAATTAAGAAATTCAAACACTTATACACGTTTTGACATATATCTTTTGAAGTTTTCATCCGATTTGAAAAATTGTCACAATTTGTGCTGTACTAACACGAACTTTGTTCAAACAAATATAAACACTTATGAAAAACAAACAAATAAAATTAACTTTCTAATAAAAACCAATAAAACGATCCTTTTTAATATGTTCTGCCAAACACCGCACAACCCACACAAACATTAACAAAAATTGTAAACATAATATTAATATCAAAACAATATGTATTAAAATTTCCATAATAAAGTTGCGACTTAGGACACTCGATGCTTAAATGAGTCGCGAATTTTATGCGTCAAAGAGTAAAATTTTCATTTTTTGCTTGTACAGGAAGCAACCTTAAACTAATGGAGATATTCAAGCACTTATACTAGTATTTACTTATATCTTTTGACGTCTTCATCCGATTTGAAAAATTGTCACAATTTGTGCTTTACTAACACGAACTTTGTTCATACAAATATAAACACTTATGAAAAACAAACAAATAAAATTAACTTTCTAATAAAAACCAATAAAACGAGACTTTTTTATATGTTCTGCCAAACACCGCACAACCCACACAAATTTCCAAAAAAAAAATATTGTGAAAATTATATTAATAACAAAATAAAACTTATTAAAATTTGCATAAAAATGTTACGACTCAATACACTCTATGCAGAAATTAGTCGTCAATTTTATTGTTTAATTTTTTGCTTGTGGCGGAAGCCACCTTAAACTTATTAAGAAATTCAAACACTTATACACGTTTTTACATATATCTTTTGAAGTTTTCATCCGATTTGAAAAATTGTCACAATTTGTGCTGTACTAACACGAACTTTGTTCAAACTAATATAAACACTTATGAAAAACAAACAAAAAAAAATTAACTTTGTAATAAAAACCAATAAAACGAACCTTTTTTATATGTTCTGCCAAACACCGCACAACCCACACAAATTTCCAAAAAAAAAATATTGTGAAAATTATATTAATAACAAAATAAAACTTATTAAAATTTGCATAAAAATGTTACGACTCAATACACTCTATGCAGAAATTAGTCGTCAATTTTATTGTTTAATTTTTTGCTTGTGGCGGAAGCCACCTTAAACTTATTAAGAAATTCAAACACTTATACACGTTTTTACATATATCTTTTGAAGTTTTCATCCGATTTGAAAAATTGTCACAATTTGTGCTGTACTAACACGAACTTTGTTCAAACAAATATAAACACTTAAGAAAAACAAACAAATAAAATTAACTTTCTAATAAAAACCAATAAAACGAGACTTTTTTATATGTTCTGCCAAACACCGCACAACCCACACAAATTTCCAAAAAAAAAATATTGTGAAAATTATATTAATAACAAAATAAAACTTATTAAAATTTGCATAAAAATGTTACGACTCAATACACTCTATGCAGAAATTAGTCGTCAATTTTATTGTTTAATTTTTTGCTTGTGGCGGAAGCCACCTTAAACTTATTAAGAAATTCAAACACTTATACACGTTTTTACATATATCTTTTGAAGTTTTCATCCGATTTGAAAAATTGTCACAATTTGTGCTGTACTAACACGAACTTTGTTCAAACAAATATAAACACTTAAGAAAAACAAACAAATAAAATTAACTTTCTAATAAAAACCAATAAAACGAGACTTTTTTATATGTTCTGCCAAACACCGCACAACCCACACAAATTTCCAAAAAAAAAATATTGTGAAAATTATATTAATAACAAAATAAAACTTATTAAAATTTGCATAAAAATGTTACGACTCAATACACTCTATGCAGAAATTAGTCGTCAATTTTATTGTTTAATTTTTTGCTTGTGGCGGAAGCCACCTTAAACTTATTAAGAAATTCAAACACTTATACACGTTTTTACATATATCTTTTGAAGTTTTCATCCGATTTGAAAAATTGTCACAATTTGTGCTGTACTAACACGAACTTTGTTCAAACTAATATAAACACTTATGAAAAACAAACAAAAAAAAATTAACTTTGTAATAAAAACCAATAAAACGAACCTTTTTTATATGTTCTGCCAAACACCGCACAACCCACACAAATTTCCAAAAAAAAAATATTGTGAAAATTATATTAATAACAAAATAAAACTTATTAAAATTTGCATAAAAATGTTACGACTCAATACACTCTATGCAGAAATTAGTCGTCAATTTTATTGTTTAATTTTTTGCTTGTGGCGGAAGCCACCTTAAACTTATTAAGAAATTCAAACACTTATACACGTTTTTACATATATCTTTTGAAGTTTTCATCCGATTTGAAAAATTGTCACAATTTGTGCTGTACTAACACGAACTTTGTTCAAACAAATATAAACACTTAAGAAAAACAAACAAATAAAATTAACTTTCTAATAAAAACCAATAAAACGAGACTTTTTTATATGTTCTGCCAAACACCGCACAACCCACACAAATTTCCAAAAAAAAAATATTGTGAAAATTATATTAATAACAAAATAAAACTTATTAAAATTTGCATAAAAATGTTACGACTCAATACACTCTATGCAGAAATTAGTCGTCAATTTTATTGTTTAATTTTTTGCTTGTGGCGGAAGCCACCTTAAACTTATTAAGAAATTCAAACACTTATACACGTTTTTACATATATCTTTTGAAGTTTTCATCCGATTTGAAAAATTGTCACAATTTGTGCTGTACTAACACAAACTTTGTTCAAACAAATATAAACATTTAAGAAAAACAAACAAATAAAATTAACTTTCTAATAAAAACCAATAAAACGAGCCTTTTTTATATGTTCTTCCAAACACCGTACAGCTCATACAAATTTACAAAAAAAAAATATATATTGTGAAAATTATATTAATAACAAAATAAAATTTATTAAAATTTGCATCAAAAAGTTGCGACTCGATACTGAAATTAGTCGTCAATTTTATTGTCTAATATTTTGCTTGTAGCGGAAGCAACCTTAACCTAAGGGAGATATTCAAGCACTTATACTAGTATTTACTTGTATCTTTTGAAGTCTTCATCCGATTTGAAAAATTGTCACAATTTGTGCTGTACTAACACGAACTTTGTTCAAACTAATATAAACACTTATGAAAAACAAACAAAAAAAAATTAACTTTGTAATAAAAACCAATAAAACGAACCTTTTTATATGTTCTGCCAAACACCGCACAACTCATACAAATTTACAAAAAAAAAAAAATATTGTGAAAATTATATTAATAACAAAATAAAATTTATTAAATTTTGCATAAAAAAGTTGCGACTCAATACACTCGATGCTCAAATTAGTCGTCAATTTTATTGTTTAATTTTTTGCATGGAGCGGAAGCCGCCGTAAACTAATTGAGAAATTCAAACACTTATACACGTTTTAACATATACATATCTTTTGAAGTTTTCATCCAATTCGAAAAATTGTCTCAATTTGCTGTACTATGACGAACTTTGCTCAAACAAATATAAACACTTATGAAAAACAAACAAAAAAAATTAACTTTGTAATAAAAACCAATAAAACGATCCTTTTTTATATGTTCTGCTAAACACCGCACAACCCACACAAACATTAAGAAAAATTGTAAACATAATATTAATATCAAAACAATATGTATTAAAATTTCCATAATAAAGTTGCGACTTAGGACACTCGATGCTTAAATGAGTCGCGAATTTTATGCGTCAAAGAGTAAAATTTTAATTTTTTGCTTGTACAGGAAGCAACCTTAAACTAATGGAGATATTCAAGCACTTATACTAGTATTTACTTGTATCTTTTGAAGTCTTCATCCGATTTGAAAAATTGTCACAATTTGTGCTGTACTAACACGAACTTTGTTCAAACAAATATAAACACTTATGAAAAACAAACAAAAAAAATTAACTTTGTAATAAAAACCAATAAAACGAGACTTTTTTATATGTTCTGCCAAACACCGCACAACTCATACAAATTTACCAAAAAAAAAAATATATTGTGAAAATTATATTAATAACAAAATAAAATTTATTAAAATTTGCATAAAAATGTTACGACTCAATACACTCTATGCAGAAATTAGTCGTCAATTTTATTGTTTAATTTTTTGCTTGTGGCGGAAGCCACCTTAAACTTATTAAGAAATTCAAACACTTATACACGTTTTTACATATATCTTTTGAAGTTTTCATCCGATTTGAAAAATTGTCACAATTTGTGCTGTACTAACACAAACTTTGTTCAAACAAATATAAACATTTAAGAAAAACAAACACATAAAATAAACTTTCTAATAAAAACCAATAAAACGAGCCTTTTTTAAATGTTCTGCCAAACACCGCACAACTCACACAAACATTAAGAAAAATTGTAAACATAATATTAATATCAAAACAATATGTATTAAAATTTCCATAATAAAGTTGCGACTTAGGACACTCGATGCTTAAATGAGTCGCGAATTTTATGCGTCAAAGAGTAAAATTTTAATTTTTTGCTTGTACAGGAAGCAACCTTAAACTAATGGAGATATTCAAGCACTTATACTAGTATTTACTTGTATCTTTTGAAGTCTTCATCCGATTTGAAAAATTGTCACAATTTGTGCTGTACTAACACGAACTTTGTTCAAACAAATATAAACACTTATGAAAAACAAACAAAAAAAATTAACTTTGTAATAAAAACCAATAAAACGAGCCTTTTTTATATGTTCTGCCAAACACCGCACAACTCATACAAATTTACCAAAAAAAAAAAATATATTGTGAAAATTATATTAATAACAAAATAAAATTTATTAAAATTTGCATAAAAAAGTTGCGACTCAATACACTCGATGCTCAAATTAGTCGTCAATTTTATTGTTTACTTTTTTGCTTGTGGCGGAAGCCACCTTAAACTAATTAAGAAATTCAAACACTTATACACGTTTTGACATATATCTTTTGAAGTTTTCATCCGATTTGAAAAATTGTCACAATTTGTGCTGTACTAACACGAACTTTGTTCAAACAAATATAAACACTTATGAAAAACAAACAAATAAAATTAACTTTCTAATAAAAACCAATAAAACGATCCTTTTTTATATGTTCTGCTAAACACCGCACAACCCACACAAACATTAAGAAAAATTGTAAACATAATATTAATATCAAAACAATATGTATTAAAATTTCCATAATAAAGTTGCGACTTAGGACACTCGATGCTTAAATGAGTCGCGAATTTTATGCGTCAAAGAGTAAAATTTTCATTTTTTGCTTGTACAGGAAGCAACCTTAAACTAATGGAGATATTCAAGCACTTATACTAGTATTTACTAATATCTTTTGAAGTCTTCATCCGATTTGAAAAATTGTCACAATTTGTGCTGTACTAACACGAACTTTGTTCAAACAAATATAAACACTTATGAAAAACAAACAAAAAAAATTAACTTTGTAATAAAAACCAATAAAACGAGCCTTTTTTATATGTTCTGCCAAACACCGCACAACTCATACAAATTTACCAAAAAAAAAAAATATTGTGAAAATTATATTAATAACAAAATAAAATTTATTAAAATTTGCATCAAAAAGTTGCGACTCAATACACTCGATGCTCACATTAGTCGTCAATTTTATTGTTTAATTTTTTGCTTGGAGCGGAAGCCACCTTAAACTAATTGAGAATTTCAAACACTTATACACGTTTTAACATATACGTATCTTTTGAAATTTTCATCTAATTTGAAAAATTGTGTCAATTTGCTGTACTATGACGAACTTTGCTCAAACAAATATAAATATTTATGAAAAACAAACACATAAAATAAATTTTCTAATAAAAAACCAATAAAACGAGCCTTTTTTATATGTTCTGCCAAACACCGCACAACCCACACAAATTTCCAAAAAAAAAAAATATTGTGAAAATTATATTATTAACAAAATAAAACTTATTTAAATTTGCATCAAAAAGTTGCGACTCAATACACTCTATGCTGAAATTAGTCGTCAATTTTATTGTTTAATATTTTGCTTGTAGCGGAAGCCACCTTAAACTAATTAAGAAATTCAAACACTTATACACGTTTTTACATATATCTTTTGAAGTTTTCATCCGATTTGAAAAATTTTCTCAATTTGTGCTGTACGAACACGAACTTTGTTCAAACAAATATAAACACTTATGAAAAACAAACAAATAAAATTAACTTTCTAATCTAACTTTCTAAAAACCAATAAAACGAGACTTTTTTATATGTTCTGCCAAACACCGCACAACCCACACAAATTTCCAAAAAAAAAATATTGTGAAAATTATATTAATAACAAAATAAAACTTATTAAAATTTGCATCAAAAAGTTGCGACTCAATACACTCTATGCTGAAATTAGTCGTCAATTTTATTGTTTAATTTTTTTGCTTGTGGCGGAAGCCACCTTAAACTTATTAAGAAATTCAAACACTTATACACGTTTTTACATATATCTTTTGAAGTTTTCATCCGATTTGAAAAATTGTCACAATTTGTGCTGTACTAACGAAAACTTTGTTCAAACAAATATAAACATTTAAGAAAAACAAACAAATAAAATTAACTTTCTATTAAAAACCAATAAAACGAGCATTTTTTATATGTTCTGCCAAACAACGCACAGCACATACAAATTTACAAAAAAAAAAAATATATTGTGAAAATTATATTAATAACGAAATAAAATTTATTAAAATTTGCATCAAAAAGTTGCGACTCGATACTGAAATTAGTCGTCAATTTTATTGTCTAATATTTTGCTTGTATCGGAAGCAACCTTAAACTAATGGAGATATTCAAGCACTTATACTAGTATTTACTTGTATCTTTTGAAGTCTTCATCCGATTTGAAAAATTGTCACAAATTGTGCTGTACTAACACGAACTTTGTTCAAACTAATATAAACACTTATGAAAAACAAACAAAACAAATTAACTTTGTAATAAAAACCAATAAAACGAGCCTTTTTTATATGTTCTGCCAAACACCGCACAACCCACACAAACATTAACAAAAATTGTAAACATAATATTAATATCAAAACAATATGTATTAAAATTTCCATAATAAAGTTGCGACTTAGGACACTCGATGCTTAAATGAGTCGCGAATTTTATGCGTCAAAGAGTAAAATTTTCATTTTTTGCTTGTACAGGAAGCAACCTTAAACTAATGGAGATATTCAAGCACTTATACTAGTATTTACTTGTATCTTTTGAAGTCTTCATCCGATTTGAAAAATTGTCACAATTTGTGCTGTACTAACACGAACTTTGTTCAAACAAATATAAACACTTATGAAAAACAAACAAAAAAATTAACTTTGTAATAAAAACCAATAAAACGAGCCTTTTTTATATGTTCTGCCAAACACCGCACAACTCATACAAATTTACCAAAAAAAAAAATATATTGTGAAAATTATATTAATAACAAAATAAAATTTATTAAAATTTGCATAAAAAAGTTGCGACTCAATACACTCGATGCTCAAATTAGTCGTCAATTTTATTGTTTACTTTTTTGCTTGTGGCGGAAGCCACCTTAAACTAATTAAGAAATTCAAACACTTATACACGTTTTGACATATATCTTTTGAAGTTTTCATCCGATTTGAAAAATTGTCACAATTTGTGCTGTACTAACACGAACTTTGTTCAAACAAATATAAACACTTATGAAAAACAAACAAATAAAATTAACTTTCTAATAAAAACCAATAAAACGATCCTTTTTTATATGTTCTGCTAAACACCGCACAACCCACACAAACATTAAGAAAAATTGTAAACATAATATTAATATCAAAACAATATGTATTAAAATTTCCATAATAAAGTTGCGACTTAGGACACTCGATGCTTAAATGAGTCGCGAATTTTATGCGTCAAAGAGTAAAATTTTCATTTTTTGCTTGTACAGGAAGCAACCTTAAACTAATGGAGATATTCAAGCACTTATACTAGTATTTACTTATATCTTTTGAAGTCTTCATCCGATTTGAAAAATTGACACAATTTGTGCTGTACTAACACGAACTTTGTTCAAAAAAATATAAACACTTATGAAAAACAAACAAAAAAAATTAACTTTGTAATAAAAACCAATAAAACGAGCCTTTTTTATATGTTCTGCCAAACACCGCACAACTCATACAAATTTACCAAAAAAAAAAAATATTGTGAAAATTATATTAATAACAAAATAAAATTTATTAAAATTTGCATCAAAAAGTTGCGACTCAACACACTCGATGCTCAAATTAGTCGTCAATTTTATTGTTTAATTTTTTGCTTGGAGCGGAAGCCACCTTAAACTAATTGAGAATTTCAAACACTTATACACGTTTTAACATATACATATCTTTTGAAATTTTCATCTAATTTGAAAAATTGTGTCAATTTGCTGTACTATGACGAACTTTGCTCAAACAAATATAAATATTTATGAAAAACAAACACATAAAATAAACTTTCTAATAAAAACCAATAAAACGAGCCTTTTTTATATGTTCTGCCAAACACCGCACAACTCACACAAATTTCCAAAACAAAAAAATACTGTGAAAATTATATTAATAACAAAACAAAATCTATTAAAATTTGCATCAAAATGTTGCGACTCAATACACTCGATGCTGAAATTAGTCGTCAATTTTATTGTTTAATTTTTTGCTTGTGGCGGAAGCCACCTTAAACTAATTAAGAAATTTAAACACTTATACACGTTTTGACATATATCTTTTGAAGTTTTCATCCGATTTGAAAAATTGTCACAATTTGTGCTGTACTAACACGAACTTTGTTCAAACAAATATAAGCACTTATGAAAAACAAACAAATAAAATTAACTTTCTAATAAAAACCAATAAAACGAGACTTTTTTATATGTTCTGCCAAACACCGCACAACCCACACAAACATTGATAAAAATTGTAAACATAATATTAATATCAAAACAATATGTATTAAAATTTCCATAATAAAGTTGCGACTTAGGACACTCGATGCTTAAATGAGTCGCGAATTTTAAGCGTCAAAGAGTAAAATTTTCGTTTTTTTGCTTGTACAGGAAGCAGCCTTAAACTAATGGAGATATTCAAGCACTTATACTAGTATTTACTTATATCTTTTGACGTCTTCATCCGATTTGAAAAATTGTCACAATTTTTGCTGTACTAACACGAACTTTGTTCAAACAAATATAAGCACTTATGAAAAACAAACAAATAAAATTAACTTTCTAATAAAAACCAATAAAACGAGACTTTTTTATATGTTCTGCCAAACACCGCACAACCCACACAAATTTCCAAAAAAAAATATTGTGAAAATTATATTAATAACAAAATAAAACTTATTAAAATTTGCATAAAAATGTTGCGACTCAATACACTCTATGCAGAAATTAGTCGTCAATTTTATTGTTTAATTTTTTGCTTGTGGCGGAAGCCACCTTAAACTTATTAAGAAATTCAAACACTTATACACGTTTTGACATATATCTTTTGAAGTTTTCATCCGATTTGAAAAATTGTCACAATTTGTGCTGTACTAACACGAACTTTGTTCAAACAAATATAAACACTTATGAAAAACAAACAAATAAAATTAACTTTCTAATAAAAACCAATAAAACGATCCTTTTTTATATGTTCTGCCAAACACCGCACAACCCACACAAACATTAACAAAAATTGTAAACATAATATTAATATCAAAACAATATGTATTAAAATTTCCATAATAAAGTTGCGACTTAGGACACTCGATGCTTAAATGAGTCGCGAATTTTATGCGTCAAAGAGTAAAATTTTCATTTTTTGCTTGTACAGGAAGCAACCTTAAACTAATGGAGATATTCAAGCACTTATACTAGTATTTACTTATATCTTTTGACGTCTTCATCCGATTTGAAAAATTGTCACAATTTGTGCTGTACTAACACGAACTTTGTTCAAACAAATATAAACACTTATGAAAAACAAACAAATAAAATTAACTTTCTAATAAAAACCAATAAAACGAGACTTTTTTATATGTTCTGCCAAACACCGCACAACCCACACAAATTTCCAAAAAAAAAATATTGTGAAAATTATATTAATAACAAAATAAAACTTATTAAAATTTGATTAAAAATGTTGCGACTCAATACACTCTATGCCGAAATTAGTCGTCAATTTTATTGTTTAATTTTTTGCTTGTGGCGGAAGCCACCTTAAACTAATTAAGAAATTCAAACACTTATACACGTTTTGACATATATCTTTTGAAGTTTTCATCCGATTTGAAAAATTGTCACAATTTGTGCTGTACTAACACGAACTTTGTTCAAACAAATATAAACACTTATGAAAAACAAACAAATAAAATTAACTTTCTAATAAAAACCAATAAAACGATCCTTTTTTATATGTTCTGCCAAACACCGCACAACCCACACAAACATTAACAAAAATTGTAAACATAATATTAATATCAAAACAATATGTATTAAAATTTCCATAATAAAGTTGCGACTTAGGACACTCGATGCTTAAATGAGTCGCGAATTTTATGCGTCAAAGAGTAAAATTTTCATTTTTTGCTTGTACAGAAAGCAACCTTAAACTAATGGAGATATTCAAGCACTTATACTAGTATTTACTTATATCTTTTGACGTCTTCATCCGATTTGAAAAATTGTCACAATTTGTGCTTTACTAACACGAACTTTGTTCATACAAATATAAACACTTATGAAAAACAAACAAATAAAATTAACTTTCTAATAAAAACCAATAAAACGAGACTTTTTTATATGTTCTGCCAAACACCGCACAACCCACACAAATTTCCAAAAAAAAAATATTGTGAAAATTATATTAATAACAAAATAAAACTTATTAAAATTTGCATAAAAATGTTACGACTCAATACACTCTATGCAGAAATTAGTCGTCAATTTTATTGTTTAATTTTTTGCTTGTGGCGGAAGCCACCTTAAACTTATTAAGAAATTCAAACACTTATACACGTTTTTACATATATCTTTTGAAGTTTTCATCCGATTTGAAAAATTGTCACAATTTGTGCTGTACTAACACAAACTTTGTTCAAACAAATATAAACATTTAAGAAAAACAAACAAATAAAATTAACTTTCTAATAAAAACCAATAAAACGAGCCTTTTTTATATGTTCTTCCAAACACCGTACAGCTCATACAAATTTACAAAAAAAAAATATATATTGTGAAAATTATATTAATAACAAAATAAAATTTATTAAAATTTGCATCAAAAAGTTGCGACTCGATACTGAAATTAGTCGTCAATTTTATTGTCTAATATTTTGCTTGTAGCGGAAGCAACCTTAACCTAAGGGAGATATTCAAGCACTTATACTAGTATTTACTTGTATCTTTTGAAGTCTTCATCCGATTTGAAAAATTGTCACAATTTGTGCTGTACTAACACGAACTTTGTTCAAACTAATATAAACACTTATGAAAAACAAACAAAAAAAAATTAACTTTGTAATAAAAACCAATAAAACGAACCTTTTTATATGTTCTGCCAAACACCGCACAACTCATACAAATTTACAAAAAAAAAAAAATATTGTGAAAATTATATTAATAACAAAATAAAATTTATTAAATTTTGCATAAAAAAGTTGCGACTCAATACACTCGATGCTCAAATTAGTCGTCAATTTTATTGTTTAATTTTTTGCATGGAGCGGAAGCCGCCGTAAACTAATTGAGAAATTCAAACACTTATACACGTTTTAACATATACATATCTTTTGAAGTTTTCATCCAATTCGAAAAATTGTCTCAATTTGCTGTACTATGACGAACTTTGCTCAAACAAATATAAACACTTATGAAAAACAAACAAAAAAAATTAACTTTGTAATAAAAACCAATAAAACGATCCTTTTTTATATGTTCTGCTAAACACCGCACAACCCACACAAACATTAAGAAAAATTGTAAACATAATATTAATATCAAAACAATATGTATTAAAATTTCCATAATAAAGTTGCGACTTAGGACACTCGATGCTTAAATGAGTCGCGAATTTTATGCGTCAAAGAGTAAAATTTTAATTTTTTGCTTGTACAGGAAGCAACCTTAAACTAATGGAGATATTCAAGCACTTATACTAGTATTTACTTGTATCTTTTGAAGTCTTCATCCGATTTGAAAAATTGTCACAATTTGTGCTGTACTAACACGAACTTTGTTCAAACAAATATAAACACTTATGAAAAACAAACAAAAAAAATTAACTTTGTAATAAAAACCAATAAAACGAGACTTTTTTATATGTTCTGCCAAACACCGCACAACTCATACAAATTTACCAAAAAAAAATATATATTGTGAAAATTATATTAATAACAAAATAAAATTTATTAAAATTTGCATAAAAATGTTACGACTCAATACACTCTATGCAGAAATTAGTCGTCAATTTTATTGTTTAATTTCTTGCTTGTGGCGGAAGCCACCTTAAACTTATTAAGAAATTCAAACACTTATACACGTTTTTACATATATCTTTTGAAGTTTTCATCCGATTTGAAAAATTGTCACAATTTGTGCTGTACTAACACAAACTTTGTTCAAACAAATATAAACATTTAAGAAAAACAAACACATAAAATAAACTTTCTAATAAAAACCAATAAAACGAGCCTTTTTTAAATGTTCTGCCAAACACCGCGCAACTCACACAAACATTAAGAAAAATTGTAAACATAATATTAATATCAAAACAATATGTATTAAAATTTCCATAATAAAGTTGCGACTTAGGACACTCGATGCTTAAATGAGTCGCGAATTTTATGCGTCAAAGAGTAAAATTTTCATTTTTTGCTTGTACAGGAAGCAACCTTAAACTAATGGAGATATTCAAGCACTTATACTAGTATTTACTTGTATCTTTTGAAGTCTTCATCCGATTTGAAAAATTGTCACAATTTGTGCTGTACTAACACGAACTTTGTTCAAACAAATATAAACACTTATGAAAAACAAACAAAAAAAATTAACTTTGTAATAAAAACCAATAAAACGAGCCTTTTTTATATGTTCTGCCAAACACCGCACAACTCATACAAATTTACCAAAAAAAAAAAATATATTGTGAAAATTATATTAATAACAAAATAAAATTTATTAAAATTTGCATAAAAAAGTTGCGACTCAATACACTCGATGCTCAAATTAGTCGTCAATTTTATTGTTTACTTTTTTGCTTGTGGCGGAAGCCACCTTAAACTAATTAAGAAATTCAAACACTTATACACGTTTTGACATATATCTTTTGAAGTTTTCATCCGATTTGAAAAATTGTCACAATTTGTGCTGTACTAACACGAACTTTGTTCAAACAAATATAAACACTTATGAAAAACAAACAAATAAAATTAACTTTCTAATAAAAACCAATAAAACGATCCTTTTTTATATGTTCTGCTAAACACCGCACAACCCACACAAACATTAAGAAAAATTGTAAACATAATATTAATATCAAAACAATATGTATTAAAATTTCCATAATAAAGTTGCGACTTAGGACACTCGATGCTTAAATGAGTCGCGAATTTTATGCGTCAAAGAGTAAAATTTTCATTTTTTGCTTGTACAGAAAGCAACCTTAAACTAATGGAGATATTCAAGCACTTATACTAGTATTTACTTATATCTTTTGACGTCTTCATCCGATTTGAAAAATTGTCACAATTTGTGCTTTACTAACACGAACTTTGTTCATACAAATATAAACACTTATGAAAAACAAACAAATAAAATTAACTTTCTAATAAAAACCAATAAAACGAGACTTTTTTATATGTTCTGCCAAACACCGCACAACCCACACAAATTTCCAAAAAAAAAATATTGTGAAAATTATATTAATAACAAAATAAAACTTATTAAAATTTGCATAAAAATGTTACGACTCAATACACTCTATGCAGAAATTAGTCGTCAATTTTATTGTTTAATTTTTTGCTTGTGGCGGAAGCCACCTTAAACTTATTAAGAAATTCAAACACTTATACACGTTTTTACATATATCTTTTGAAGTTTTCATCCGATTTGAAAAATTGTCACAATTTGTGCTGTACTAACACAAACTTTGTTCAAACAAATATAAACATTTAAGAAAAACAAACAAATAAAATTAACTTTCTAATAAAAACCAATAAAACGAGCCTTTTTTATATGTTCTTCCAAACACCGTACAGCTCATACAAATTTACAAAAAAAAAATATATATTGTGAAAATTATATTAATAACAAAATAAAATTTATTAAAATTTGCATCAAAAAGTTGCGACTCGATACTGAAATTAGTCGTCAATTTTATTGTCTAATATTTTGCTTGTAGCGGAAGCAACCTTAACCTAAGGGAGATATTCAAGCACTTATACTAGTATTTACTTGTATCTTTTGAAGTCTTCATCCGATTTGAAAAATTGTCACAATTTGTGCTGTACTAACACGAACTTTGTTCAAACTAATATAAACACTTATGAAAAACAAACAAAAAAAAATTAACTTTGTAATAAAAACCAATAAAACGAACCTTTTTATATGTTCTGCCAAACACCGCACAACTCATACAAATTTACAAAAAAAAAAAAATATTGTGAAAATTATATTAATAACAAAATAAAATTTATTAAATTTTGCATAAAAAAGTTGCGACTCAATACACTCGATGCTCAAATTAGTCGTCAATTTTATTGTTTAATTTTTTGCATGGAGCGGAAGCCGCCGTAAACTAATTGAGAAATTCAAACACTTATACACGTTTTAACATATACATATCTTTTGAAGTTTTCATCCAATTCGAAAAATTGTCTCAATTTGCTGTACTATGACGAACTTTGCTCAAACAAATATAAACACTTATGAAAAACAAACAAAAAAAATTAACTTTGTAATAAAAACCAATAAAACGATCCTTTTTTATATGTTCTGCTAAACACCGCACAACCCACACAAACATTAAGAAAAATTGTAAACATAATATTAATATCAAAACAATATGTATTAAAATTTCCATAATAAAGTTGCGACTTAGGACACTCGATGCTTAAATGAGTCGCGAATTTTATGCGTCAAAGAGTAAAATTTTAATTTTTTGCTTGTACAGGAAGCAACCTTAAACTAATGGAGATATTCAAGCACTTATACTAGTATTTACTTGTATCTTTTGAAGTCTTCATCCGATTTGAAAAATTGTCACAATTTGTGCTGTACTAACACGAACTTTGTTCAAACAAATATAAACACTTATGAAAAACAAACAAAAAAAATTAACTAAACCAATAAAACGAGACTTTTTTATATGTTCTGCCAAACACCGCACAACTCATACAAATTTACCAAAAAAAAAAATATATTGTGAAAATTATATTAATAACAAAATAAAATTTATTAAAATTTGCATAAAAATGTTACGACTCAATACACTCTATGCAGAAATTAGTCGTCAATTTTATTGTTTAATTTCTTGCTTGTGGCGGAAGCCACCTTAAACTTATTAAGAAATTCAAACACTTATACACGTTTTTACATATATCTTTTGAAGTTTTCATCCGATTTGAAAAATTGTCACAATTTGTGCTGTACTAACACAAACTTTGTTCAAACAAATATAAACATTTAAGAAAAACAAACACATAAAATAAACTTTCTAATAAAAACCAATAAAACGAGCCTTTTTTAAATGTTCTGCCAAACACCGCGCAACTCACACAAACATTAAGAAAAATTGTAAACATAATATTAATATCAAAACAATATGTATTAAAATTTCCATAATAAAGTTGCGACTTAGGACACTCGATGCTTAAATGAGTCGCGAATTTTATGCGTCAAAGAGTAAAATTTTCATTTTTTGCTTGTACAGGAAGCAACCTTAAACTAATGGAGATATTCAAGCACTTATACTAGTATTTACTTGTATCTTTTGAAGTCTTCATCCGATTTGAAAAATTGTCACAATTTGTGCTGTACTAACACGAACTTTGTTCAAACAAATATAAACACTTATGAAAAACAAACAAAAAAAATTAACTTTGTAATAAAAACCAATAAAACGAGCCTTTTTTATATGTTCTGCCAAACACCGCACAACTCATACAAATTTACCAAAAAAAAAAAATATATTGTGAAAATTATATTAATAACAAAATAAAATTTATTAAAATTTGCATAAAAAAGTTGCGACTCAATACACTCGATGCTCAAATTAGTCGTCAATTTTATTGTTTACTTTTTTGCTTGTGGCGGAAGCCACCTTAAACTAATTAAGAAATTCAAACACTTATACACGTTTTGACATATATCTTTTGAAGTTTTCATCCGATTTGAAAAATTGTCACAATTTGTGCTGTACTAACACGAACTTTGTTCAAACAAATATAAACACTTATGAAAAACAAACAAATAAAATTAACTTTCTAATAAAAACCAATAAAACGATCCTTTTTTATATGTTCTGCTAAACACCGCACAACCCACACAAACATTAAGAAAAATTGTAAACATAATATTAATATCAAAACAATATGTATTAAAATTTCCATAATAAAGTTGCGACTTAGGACACTCGATGCTTAAATGAGTCGCGAATTTTATGCGTCAAAGAGTAAAATTTTCATTTTTTGCTTGTACAGGAAGCAACCTTAAACTAATGGAGATATTCAAGCACTTATACTAGTATTTACTAATATCTTTTGAAGTCTTCATCCGATTTGAAAAATTGTCACAATTTGTGCTGTACTAACACGAACTTTGTTCAAACAAATATAAACACTTATGAAAAACAAACAAAAAAATTAACTTTGTAATAAAAACCAATAAAACGAGCCTTTTTTATATGTTCTGCCAAACACCGCACAACTCATACAAATTTACCAAAAAAAAAAATATTGTGAAAATTATATTAATAACAAAATAAAATTTATTAAAATTTGCATCAAAAAGTTGCGACTCAATACACTCGATGCTCACATTAGTCGTCAATTTTATTGTTTAATTTTTTGCTTGGAGCGGAAGCAACCTTAAACTAATTGAGAATTTCAAACACTTATACACGTTTTAACATATACGTATCTTTTGAAATTTTCATCTAATTTGAAAAATTGTGTCAATTTGCTGTACTATGACGAACTTTGCTCAAACAAATATAAATATTTATGAAAAACAAACACATAAAATAAATTTTCTAATAAAAAACCAATAAAACGAGCCTTTTTTATATGTTCTGCCAAACACCGCACAACCCACACAAATTTCCAAAAAAAAAAAATATTGTGAAAATTATATTATTAACAAAATAAAACTTATTTAAATTTGCATCAAAAAGTTGCGACTCAATACACTCTATGCTGAAATTAGTCGTCAATTTTATTGTTTAATATTTTGCTTGTAGCGGAAGCCACCTTAAACTAATTAAGAAATTCAAACACTTATACACGTTTTTACATATATCTTTTGAAGTTTTCATCCGATTTGAAAAATTTTCTCAATTTGTGCTGTACTAACACGAACTTTGTTCAAACAAATATAAACACTTATGAAAAACAAACAAATAAAATTAACTTTCTAATCTAACTTTCTAAAAACCAATAAAACGAGACTTTTTTATATGTTCTGCCAAACACCGCACAACCCACACAAATTTCCAAAAAAAAAATATTGTGAAAATTATATTAATAACAAAATAAAACTTATTAAAATTTGCATCAAAAAGTTGCGACTCAATACACTCTATGCTGAAATTAGTCGTCAATTTTATTGTTTAATTTTTTGCTTGTGGCGGCAGCCACCTTAAACTTATTAAGAAATTCAAACACTTATACACGTTTTTACATATATCTTTTGAAGTTTTCATCCGATTTGAAAAATTGTCACAATTTGTGCTGTACTAACACAAACTTTGTTCAAACAAATATAAACATTTAAGAAAAACAAACAAATAAAATTAACTTTCTATTAAAAACCAATAAAACGAGCATTTTTTATATGTTCTGCCAAACAACGCACAGCACATACAAATTTACAAAAAAAAAAAATATATTGTGAAAATTATATTAATAACGAAATAAAATTTATTAAAATTTGCATCAAAAAGTTGCGACTCGATACTGAAATTAGTCGTCAATTTTATTGTCTAATATTTTGCTTGTATCGGAAGCAACCTTAAACTAATGGAGATATTCAAGCACTTATACTAGTATTTACTTGTATCTTTTGAAGTCTTCATCCGATTTGAAAAATTGTCACAAATTGTGCTGTACTAACACGAACTTTGTTCAAACTAATATAAACACTTATGAAAAACAAACAAAACAAATTAACTTTGTAATAAAAACCAATAAAACGAGCCTTTTTTATATGTTCTGCCAAACACCGCACAACCCACACAAACATTAACAAAAATTGTAAACATAATATTAATATCAAAACAATATGTATTAAAATTTCCATAATAAAGTTGCGACTTAGGACACTCGATGCTTAAATGAGTCGCGAATTTTATGCGTCAAAGAGTAAAATTTTCATTTTTTGCTTGTACAGGAAGCAACCTTAAACTAATGGAGATATTCAAGCACTTATACTAGTATTTACTTGTATCTTTTGAAGTCTTCATCCGATTTGAAAAATTGTCACAATTTGTGCTGTACTAACACGAACTTTGTTCAAACAAATATAAACACTTATGAAAAACAAACAAAAAAATTAACTTTGTAATAAAAACCAATAAAACGAGCCTTTTTTATATGTTCTGCCAAACACCGCACAACTCATACAAATTTACCAAAAAAAAAAATATATTGTAAAAATTATATTAATAACAAAATAAAATTTATTAAAATTTGCATAAAAAAGTTGCGACTCAATACACTCGATGCTCAAATTAGTCGTCAATTTTATTGTTTACTTTTTTGCTTGTGGCGGAAGCCACCTTAAACTAATTAAGAAATTCAAACACTTATACACGTTTTGACATATATCTTTTGAAGTTTTCATCCGATTTGAAAAATTGTCACAATTTGTGCTGTACTAACACGAACTTTGTTCAAACAAATATAAACACTTATGAAAAACAAACAAATAAAATTAACTTTCTAATAAAAACCAATAAAACGATCCTTTTTTATATGTTCTGCTAAACACCGCACAACCCACACAAACATTAAGAAAAATTGTAAACATAATATTAATATCAAAACAATATGTATTAAAATTTCCATAATAAAGTTGCGACTTAGGACACTCGATGCTTAAATGAGTCGCGAATTTTATGCGTCAAAGAGTAAAATTTTCATTTTTTGCTTGTACAGGAAGCAACCTTAAACTAATGGAGATATTCAAGCACTTATACTAGTATTTACTTATATCTTTTGAAGTCTTCATCCGATTTGAAAAATTGACACAATTTGTGCTGTACTAACACGAACTTTGTTCAAAAAAATATAAACACTTATGAAAAACTAACAAAAAAAATTAACTTTGTAATAAAAACCAATAAAACGAGCCTTTTTTATATGTTCTGCCAAACACCGCACAACTCATACAAATTTACCAAAAAAAAAAAATATTGTGAAAATTATATTAATAACAAAATAAAATTTATTAAAATTTGCATCAAAAAGTTGCGACTCAATACACTCGATGCTCAAATTAGTCGTCAATTTTATTGTTTAATTTTTTGCTTGGAGCGGAAGCCACCTTAAACTAATTGAGAATTTCAAACACTTATACACGTTTTAACATATACATATCTTTTGAAATTTTCATCTAATTTGAAAAATTGTGTCAATTTGCTGTACTATGACGAACTTTGCTCAAACAAATATAAATATTTATGAAAAACAAACACATAAAATAAACTTTCTAATAAAAACCAATAAAACGAGCCTTTTTTATATGTTCTGCCAAACACCGCACAACTCACACAAATTTCCAAAACAAAAAAATACTGTGAAAATTATATTAATAACAAAACAAAATCTATTAAAATTTGCATCAAAATGTTGCGACTCAATACACTCGATGCTGAAATTAGTCGTCAATTTTATTGTTTAATTTTTTGCTTGTGGCGGAAGCCACCTTAAACTAATTAAGAAATTTAAACACTTATACACGTTTTGACATATATCTTTTGAAGTTTTCATCCGATTTGAAAAATTGTCACAATTTGTGCTGTACTAACACGAACTTTGTTCAAACAAATATAAGCACTTATGAAAAACAAACAAATAAAATTAACTTTCTAATAAAAACCAATAAAACGAGACTTTTTTATATGTTCTGCCAAACACCGCACAACCCACACAAACATTAATAAAAATTGTAAACATAATATTAATATCAAAACAATATGTATTAAAATTTCCATAATAAAGTTGCGACTTAGGACACTCGATGCTTAAATGAGTCGCGAATTTTAAGCGTCAAAGAGTAAAATTTTCGTTTTTTTGCTTGTACAGGAAGCAACCTTAAACTAATGGAGATATTCAAGCACTTATACTAGTATTTACTTATATCTTTTGACGTCTTCATCCGATTTGAAAAATTGTCACAATTTTTGCTGTACTAACACGAACTTTGTTCAAACAAATATAAGCACTTATGAAAAACAAACAAAAAAAATTAACTTTGTAATAAAAACCAATAAAACGAGCCTTTTTTATATGTTCTGCCAAACACCGCACAACTCATACAAATTTACCAAAAAAAAAAAATATTGTGAAAATTATATTAATAACAAAATAAAATTTATTAAAATTTGCATCAAAAAGTTGCGACTCAATACACTCGATGCTCAAATTAGTCGTCAATTTTATTGTTTAATTTTTTGCTTGGAGCGGAAGCCACCTTAAACTAATTGAGAATTTCAAACACTTATACACGTTTTAACATATGCATATTTTTTGAAATTTTCATCTAATTTGAAAAATTGTGTCAATTTGCTGTACTATGACGAACTTTGCTCAAACAAATATAAATATTTATGAAAAACAAACACATAAAATAAACTTTCTAATAAAAACCAATAAAACGAGCCTTTTTTATATGTTCTGCCAAACACCGCACAACTCACACAAATTTCCAAAACAAAAAAATACTGTGAAAATTATATTAATAACAAAACAAAATCTATTAAAATTTGCATCAAAATGTTGCGACTCAATACACTCGATGCTGAAATTAGTCGTCAATTTTATTGTTTAATTTTTTGCTTGTGGCGGAAGCCACCTTAAACTAATTAAGAAATTTAAACACTTATACACGTTTTGACATATATCTTTTGAAGTTTTCATCCGATTTGAAAAATTGTCACAATTTGTGCTGTACTAACACGAACTTTGTTCAAACAAATATAAACACTTATGAAAAACAAACAAATAAAATTAACTTTCTAATAAAAACCAATAAAACGATCCTTTTTTATATGTTCTGCCAAACACCGCACAACCCACACAAACATTAACAAAAATTGTAAACATAATATTAATATCAAAACAATATGTATTAAAATTTCCATAATAAAGTTGCGACTTAGGACACTCGATGCTTAAATGAGTCGCGAATTTTAAGCGTCAAAGAGTAAAATTTTCGTTTTTTTGCTTGTACAGGAAGCAACCTTAAACTAATGGAGATATTCAAGCACTTATACTAGTATTTACTTATATCTTTTGACGTCTTCATCCGATTTGAAAAATTGTCACAATTTTTGCTGTACTAACACGAACTTTGTTCAAACAAATATAAGCACTTATGAAAAACAAACAAATAAAATTAACTTTCTAATAAAAACCAATAAAACGAGACTTTTTTATATGTTCTGCCAAACACCGCACAACCCACACAAATTTCCAAAAAAAAATATTGTGAAAATTATATTAATAACAAAATAAAACTTATTAAAATTTGCATAAAAATGTTGCGACTCAATACACTCTATGCAGAAATTAGTCGTCAATTTTATTGTTTAATTTTTTGCTTGTGGCGGAAGCCACCTTAAACTAATTAAGAAATTCAAACACTTATACACGTTTTGACATATATCTTTTGAAGTTTTCATCCGATTTGAAAAATTGTCACAATTTGTGCTGTACTAACACGAACTTTGTTCAAACAAATATAAACACTTATGAAAAACAAACAAATAAAATTAACTTTCTAATAAAAACCAATAAAACGATCCTTTTTTATATGTTCTGCCAAACACCGCACAACCCACACAAACATTAACAAAAATTGTAAACATAATATTAATATCAAAACAATATGTATTAAAATTTCCATAATAAAGTTGCGACTTAGGACACTCGATGCTTAAATGAGTCGCGAATTTTATGCGTCAAAGAGTAAAATTTTCATTTTTTGCTTGTACAGGAAGCAACCTTAAACTAATGGAGATATTCAAGCACTTATACTAGTATTTACTTATATCTTTTGACGTCTTCATCCGATTTGAAAAATTGTCACAATTTGTGCTGTACTAACACGAACTTTGTTCAAACAAATATAAACACTTATGAAAAACAAACAAATAAAATTAACTTTCTAATAAAAACCAATAAAACGAGACTTTTTTATATGTTCTGCCAAACACCGCACAACCCACACAAATTTCCAAAAAAAAAATATTGTGAAAATTATATTAATAACAAAACAAAATCTATTAAAATTTGCATCAAAATGTTGCGACTCAATACACTCGATGCTGAAATTAGTCGTCAATTTTATTGTTTAATTTTTTGCTTGTGGCGGAAGCCACCTTAAACTAATTAAGAAATTTAAACACTTATACACGTTTTGACATATATATTTTGAAGTTTTCATCCGATTTGAAAAATTGTCACAATTTGTGCTGTACTAACACGAACTTTGTTCAAACAAATATAAACACTTATGAAAAACAAACAAATAAAATTAACTTTCTAATAAAAACCAATAAAACGAGACTTTTTTATATGTTCTGCCAAACACCGCACAACCCACACAAACATTAATAAAAATTGTAAACATAATATTAATATCAAAACAATATGTATTAAAATTTCCATAATAAAGTTGCGACTTAGGACACTCGATGCTTAAATGAGTCGCGAATTTTATGCGTCAAAGAGTAAAATTTTCGTTTTTTTGCATGTACAGGAAGCAACCTTAAACTAATGGAGATATTCAAGCACTTATACTAGTATTTACTTATATCTTTTGACGTCTTCATCCGATTTGAAAAATTGTCACAATTTGTGCTGTACTAACACGAACTTTGTTCAAACAAATATAAGCACTTATGAAAAACAAACAAATAAAATTAACTTTCTAATAAAAACCAATAAAACGAGACTTTTTTATATGTTCTGCCAAACACCGCACAACCCACACAAATTTCCAAAAAAAAAATATTGTGAAAATTATATTAATAACAAAATAAAACTTATTAAAATTTGCATAAAAATGTTGCGACTCAATACACTCTATGCAGAAATTAGTCGTCAATTTTATTGTTTAATTTTTTGCTTGTGGCGGAAGCCACCTTAAACTAATTAAGAAATTCAAACACTTATACACGTTTTGACATATATCTTTTGAAGTTTTCATCCGATTTGAAAAATTGTCACAATTTGTGCTGTACTAACACGAACTTTGTTCAAACAAATATAAACACTTATGAAAAACAAACAAATAAAATTAACTTTCTAATAAAAACCAATAAAACGAGACTTTTTTATATGTTCTGCCAAACACCGCACAACCCACACAAACATTAACAAAAATTGTAAACATAATATTAATATCAAAACAATATGTATTAAAATTTCCATAATAAAGTTGCGACTTAGGACACTCGATGCTTAAATGAGTCGCGAATTTTATGCGTCAAAGAGTAAAATTTTCATTTTTTGCTTGTACAGGAAGCAACCTTAAACTAATGGAGATATTCAAGCACTTATACTAGTATTTACTTATATCTTTTGACGTCTTCATCCGATTTGAAAAATTGTCACAATTTGTGCTGTACTAACACGAACTTTGTTCAAACAAATATAAACACTTATGAAAAACAAACAAATAAAATTAACTTTCTAATAAAAACCAATAAAACGAGACTTTTTTATATGTTCTGCCAAACACCGCACAACCCACACAAATTTCCAAAAAAAAAATATTGTGAAAATTATATTAATAACAAAATAAAATTTATTAAAATTTGCATCAAAAAGTTGCTACTCGATACTGAAATTAGTCGTCAATTTTATTGTCTAATATTTTGCTTGTAGCGGAAGCAACCTTAACCTAAGGGAGATATTCAAGCACTTATACTAGTATTTACTTATATCTTTTGACGTCTTCATCCGATTTGAAAAATTGTCACAATTTGTGCTGTACTAACACGAACTTTGTTCAAACAAATATAAACACTTATGAAAAACAAACAAATAAAATTAACTTTCTAATAAAAACCAATAAAACGAGACTTTTTTATATGTTCTGCCAAACACCGCACAACCCACACAAATTTCCAAAAAAAAAATATTGTGAAAATTATATTAATAACAAAACAAAATCTATTAAAATTTGCATCAAAATGTTGCGACTCAATACACTCGATGCTGAAATTAGTCGTCAATTTTATTGTTTAATTTTTTGCTTGTGGCGGAAGCCACCTTAAACTTATTAAGAAATTCAAACACTTATACACGTTTTTACATATATCTTTTGAAGTTTTCATCCGATTTGAAAAATTGTCACAATTTGTGCTGTACTAACACAAACTTTGTTCAAACAAATATAAACATTTAAGAAAAACAAACAATTAAAATTAACTTTCTAATAAAAACCAATAAAACGAGCCTTTTTTATATGTTCTGCCAAACACCGCACAACTCATACAAATTTCCAAAAAAAAAAAATATTGTGAAAATTATATTAATAACAAAATAAAATTTATTAAAATTTGCATCAAAATGTTGCGACTCAATACACTCGATGCTGAAATTAGTCGTCAATTTTATTGTTTAATTTTTTGCTTGTGGCGGAAGCCACCTTAAACTTATTAAGAAATTCAAACACTTATACACGTTTTTACATATATCTTTTGAAGTTTTCATCCGATTTGAAAAATTGTCACAATTTGTGCTGTACTAACACAAACTTTGTTCAAACAAATATAAACATTTAAGAAAAACAAACAATTAAAATTAACTTTCTAATAAAAACCAATAAAACGAGACTTTTTTATATGTTCTGCCAAACACCGCACAACCCACACAAACATTAACAAAAATTGTAAACATAATATTAATATCAAAACAATATGTATTAAAATTTCCATAATAAAGTTGCGACTTAGGACACTCGATGCTTAAATGAGTCGCGAATTTTATGCGTCAAAGAGTAAAATTTTCATTTTTTGCTTGTACAGGAAGCAACCTTAAACTAATGGAGATATTCATGCACTTATACTAGTATTTACTTGTATCTTTTGAAGTCTTCATCCGATTTGAAAAATTGTCACAATTTGTGCTGTACTAACACGAACTTTGTTCAAACAAATATAAACACTTATGAAAAACAAACAAATAAAATTAACTTTCTAATAAAAACCAATAAAACGAGACTTTTTTATATGTTCTGCCAAACACCGCACAACCCACACAAATTTCCAAAAAAAAAATATTGTGAAAATTATATTAATAACAAAATAAAATTTATTAAAATTTGCATCAAAAAGTTGCGACTCGATACTGAAATTAGTCGTCAATTTTATTGTCTAATATTTTGCTTGTAGCGGAAGCAACCTTAACCTAAGGGAGATATTCAAGCACTTATACTAGTATTTACTTATATCTTTTGACGTCTTCATCCGATTTGAAAAATTGTCACAATTTGTGCTGTACTAACACGAACTTTGTTCAAACTAATATAAACACTTATGAAAAACAAACAAAAAAAATTAACTTTGTAATAAAAACCAATAAAACGAGCCTTTTTATATGTTCTGCCAAACACCGCACAACTCATACAAATTTACAAAAAAAAAAAAATATTGTGAAAATTATATTAATAACAAAATAAAATTTATTAAATTTTGCATAAAAAAGTTGCGACTCAATACACTCGATGCTCAAATTAGTCGTCAATTTTATTGTTTAATTTTTTGCATGGAGCGGAAGCCGCCTTAAACTAATTGAGAAATTCAAACACTTATACACGTTTTAACATATACATATCTTTTGAAGTTTTCATCCAATTCGAAAAATTGTCTCAATTTGCTGTACTATGACGAACTTTGCTCAAACAAATATAAATATTTATGAAAAACAAACACATAAAATAAACTTTCTAATAAAAACCAATAAAACGAGCCTTTTTTAAATGTTCTGCCAAACACCGCACAACTCACACAAACATTAAGAAAAATTGTAAACATAATATTAATATTAAAACAATATGTATTAAAATTTCCATAATAAAGTTGCGACTTAGGACACTCGATGCTTAAATGAGTCGCGAATTTTATGCGTCAAAGAGTAAAATTTTCATTTTTTGCTTGTACAGGAAGCAACCTTAAACTAATGGAGATATTCAAGCACTTATACTAGTATTTACTAATATCTTTTGAAGTCTTCATCCGATTTGAAAAATTGTCACAATTTGTGCTGTACTAACACGAACTTTGTTCAAACAAATATAAACACTTATGAAAAACAAACAAAAAAAATTAACTTTGTAATAAAAACCAATAAAACGAGCCTTTTTTATATGTTCTGCCAAACACCGCACAACTCATACAAATTTACCAAAAAAAAAAAATATTGTGAAAATTATATTAATAACAAAATAAAATTTATTAAAATTTGCATCAAAAAGTTGCGACTCAATACACTCGATGCTCACATTAGTCGTCAATTTTATTGTTTAATTTTTTGCTTGGAGCGGAAGCCACCTTAAACTAATTGAGAATTTCAAACACTTATACACGTTTTAACATATACGTATCTTTTGAAATTTTCATCTAATTTGAAAAATTGTGTCAATTTGCTGTACTATGACGAACTTTGCTCAAACAAATATAAATATTTATGAAAAACAAACACATAAAATAAATTTTCTAATAAAAAACCAATAAAACGAGCCTTTTTTATATGTTCTGCCAAACACCGCACAACCCACACAAATTTCCAAAAAAAAAAAATATTGTGAAAATTATATTATTAACAAAATAAAACTTATTTAAATTTGCATCAAAAAGTTGCGACTCAATACACTCTATGCTGAAATTAGTCGTCAATTTTATTGTTTAATATTTTGCTTGTAGCGGAAGCCACCTTAAACTAATTAAGAAATTCAAACACTTATACACGTTTTTACATATATCTTTTGAAGTTTTCATCCGATTTGAAAAATTTTCTCAATTTGTGCTGTACTAACACGAACTTTGTTCAAACAAATATAAACACTTATGAAAAACAAACAAATAAAATTAACTTTCTAATCTAACTTTCTAAAAACCAATAAAACGAGACTTTTTTATATGTTCTGCCAAACACCGCACAACCCACACAAATTTCCAAAAAAAAAATATTGTGAAAATTATATTAATAACAAAATAAAACTTATTAAAATTTGCATCAAAAAGTTGCGACTCAATACACTCTATGCTGAAATTAGTCGTCAATTTTATTGTTTAATTTTTTGCTTGTGGCGGAAGCCACCTTAAACTTATTAAGAAATTCAAACACTTATACACGTTTTTACATATATCTTTTGAAGTTTTCATCCGATTTGAAAAATTGTCACAATTTGTGCTGTACTAACACAAACTTTGTTCAAACAAATATAAACATTTAAGAAAAACAAACAAATAAAATTAACTTTCTATTAAAAACCAATAAAACGAGCATTTTTTATATGTTCTGCCAAACAACGCACAGCACATACAAATTTACAAAAAAAAAAAATATATTGTGAAAATTATATTAATAACGAAATAAAATTTATTAAAATTTGCATCAAAAAGTTGCGACTCGATACTGAAATTAGTCGTCAATTTTATTGTCTAATATTTTGCTTGTATCGGAAGCAACCTTAAACTAATGGAGATATTCAAGCACTTATACTAGTATTTACTTGTATCTTTTGAAGTCTTCATCCGATTTGAAAAATTGTCACAAATTGTGCTGTACTAACACGAACTTTGTTCAAACTAATATAAACACTTATGAAAAACAAACAAAACAAATTAACTTTGTAATAAAAACCAATAAAACGAGCCTTTTTTATATGTTCTGCCAAACACCGCACAACCCACACAAACATTAACAAAAATTGTAAACATAATATTAATATCAAAACAATATGTATTAAAATTTCCATAATAAAGTTGCGACTTAGGACACTCGATGCTTAAATGAGTCGCGAATTTTATGCGTCAAAGAGTAAAATTTTCATTTTTTGCTTGTACAGGAAGCAACCTTAAACTAATGGAGATATTCAAGCACTTATACTAGTATTTACTTGTATCTTTTGAAGTCTTCATCCGATTTGAAAAATTGTCACAATTTGTGCTGTACTAACACGAACTTTGTTCAAACAAATATAAACACTTATGAAAAACAAACATAAAAATTAACTTTGTAATAAAAACCAATAAAACGAGCCTTTTTTATATGTTCTGCCAAACACCGCACAACTCATACAAATTTACCAAAAAAAAAAATATATTGTAAAAATTATATTAATAACAAAATAAAATTTATATAAAATTTGCATAAAAAAGTTGCGACTCAATACACTCGATGCTCAAATTAGTCGTCAATTTTATTGTTTACTTTTTTGCTTGTGGCGGAGGCCACCTTAAACTAATTAAGAAATTCAAACACTTATACACGTTTTGACATATATCTTTTGAAGTTTTCATCCGATTTGAAAAATTGTCACAATTTGTGCTGTACTAACACGAACTTTGTTCAAACAAATATAAACACTTATGAAAAACAAACAAATAAAATTAACTTTCTAATAAAAACCAATAAAACGATCCTTTTTTATATGTTCTGCTAAACACCGCACAACCCACACAAACATTAAGAAAAATTGTAAACATAATATTAATATCAAAACAATATGTATTAAAATTTCCATAATAAAGTTGCGACTTAGGACACTCGATGCTTAAATGAGTCGCGAATTTTATGCGTCAAAGAGTAAAATTTTCATTTTTTGCTTGTACAGGAAGCAACCTTAAACTAATGGAGATATTCAAGCACTTATACTAGTATTTACTTATATCTTTTGAAGTCTTCATCCGATTTGAAAAATTGACACAATTTGTGCTGTACTAACACGAACTTTGTTCAAAAAAATATAAACACTTATGAAAAACAAACAAAAAAAATTAACTTTGTAATAAAAACCAATAAAACGAGCCTTTTTTATATGTTCTGCCAAACACCGCACAACTCATACAAATTTACCAAAAAAAAAAAATATTGTGAAAATTATATTAATAACAAAATAAAATTTATTAAAATTTGCATCAAAAAGTTGCGACTCAATACACTCGATGCTCAAATTAGTCGTCAATTTTATTGTTTAATTTTTTGCTTGGAGCGGAAGCCACCTTAAACTAATTGAGAATTTCAAACACTTATACACGTTTTAACATATACATATCTTTTGAAATTTTCATCTAATTTGAAAAATTGTGTCAATTTGCTGTACTATGACGAACTTTGCTCAAACAAATATAAATATTTATGAAAAACAAACACATAAAATAAACTTTCTAATAAAAACCAATAAAACGAGCCTTTTTTATATGTTCTGCCCAGTGATGTGCCGCGTAGACTACACAGTGTAGACTACACAATTGTCGACGTGTCGACAATTGAGTGTCGACAATGCTTCATGTCGACACGTCGACAATGTCGACAATTTACTTTAAGAATTAAAGTCATATAAATTAAACTTAAAATTTTATTAAATGAAAAAAAAAAACATGAGCTGCATGCCATAGTCTTGTTTTGTACACTTTTTGTCTAAATTATAATTTTATACTATTTATCCTATCTCAAATTCATCCACATCAGCAACATCCTTAATTCTTAATGAATAGTACAAGTATAAAAGTTCTTTTGATCTTTGAAAAGTTAGGCGATTTCTTGCAGATGAATGGACATGATCCCAGCTCGAAAACACCCGTTCAATTTGAGCAGAAGAAGCTGGTATTTTTAGAGCTTTATAGCGAGTTTTGCTAGTTTTGGGTATTTTATTTCTGACAAGCTCCAGAAAACAAACGGGTTCTTTATTTCTTTCTCAAAAAGCCTTTTAAAAAAACCAGATTTGTTTTTGAAACTATCCAGCTCCTCAAGGCCAGTTCCATCCAGATTGTTGCACAAAAAATCCCAAACAATGTTGTTATGCTCACTGGATAGTTTCATATTATTAAGCATAATAAGCATAAGCATGATTAAGCATATTTGTTTAAAGCCAGCGCTTTATGATGCATAGAAAATTTATCAGGCAACTGAAGATCCAGCCACAAGTCGACTGCTTCTGCTACTGAACATTTTGTGGACTGACATTTGTTAATTAGATTACAAATTGGGTCCAATAAAAGTATGCTGCTCTTAACGTCATCTATAAATTTAGTATCAAAAGGCAATGCAACGATATTTGATTTCACTTTTGAATCGGCTGCTATTTGCTTTATAAGCTGCTCACTCTCTATTAAACAATTGTACGCGTTGAGATGTGAACACCATCGAGTTTCACATGCTAATTTCCACCTTTCTCAATAATTTTTTTTTCCAAGTCCGGTTGTTTGAATTCCTTAAGGACAGATGTGACTTTCAGATTCAATTCTCTATTTAAAATGTCTTTGGCGAGGAGGTTTCCGGTATGACTATTACAATTACTTTTCCCAACAAAATGTTGCGTTATATTTCCCATTTTTTTCATCGCGCTTGCATTATCTGAATCTGCTGCGTAGACATGGGTAGAATACATTTTTTCTGCCAAATCAACAGACTCCGATACGATTTCAGCCAGTTTTTCTGCGGTCTCACTTTCTCCCGTTAGATCCCATGCTTCTAAAAATGCTTCTTCTCCATTCGCGTTTTGTAACATTGAAACGACTGTTTTGGTGTTGCTTGCTGAATTTTTCCATCCGTCAATCAACAAAACTGAATCGGAACTCATTGAAGCTTTTGCAGAAGTTAAAAGTTTTTCGTATGCATTATCCAACAATTTTGTTGATAACAATTTTCTTCCAGGAATATTGTTTCCATAAGCAGGTCTCAATTTTTTCACCAAATTTTTAAAATAGACAGAATCTACTACGCTCATGGGAATATTACACCCAAAGAAAAATTGTGCCAAGGATTCGTTAATTTCATCTTCTTCTTTTTATGTCAGTCGATCTATAAAGTGAGAAATGAAAGGGCTGCTTCTTTTAGCATTTAATCGTTTCCTGTTACTGGAACCTATTGTTGGTAATTGTTCACTGCTCGAAAATAAAGAAGTTAATGAGCTTGTTTCCGTGGACTCCAAAGATTCTGCCCTTATTAATTCAAAGTTATTATTAGGTTAGTATTATTATTATTATTAGGTTAACTATTTTGTTGAGTATCAATCGGGTTATTTTCCATCTATGTATAAGACACCAGTCATTACATAGAGTTACGATTCATTAAAAACACTTAAAACTTACGCTGATATCAAGTCGTTCAGCATCTAAATGCAAAAGATCATTTTCTTCATCCACGAAATATGTAATACTTCTGTCACTGTGATTACGTGCACCAAGATTTGATGAGCTCGCATTATCATTGTCTACAATCTTGCACACATTTTTTTAAAAACAGTAAAGAAACAATATTATGAAAGTTCACACATACACGCACAAAATATTTACCTATGTGCTCTAAGTCGGGCTTCGGCTGTGTTTAGTACATTGTTGTTGCAATTCTTGCAAAAAGCCGCCTTTTTTTTTGCTTTGACTAACACAGCCGAGTTCATCAAAAGCATTATTTTTCAAATTCACATCACTAACCAGAATCAGGTGATTTAAAATAACCGCATAAACGACACAATTGTCTACGTTGTCGACATTGTCGACATTGTCGACGTGTTGTCGACATTGTCGACATTGACGACGCGATTGTCGACGTCACACTGTCGACAATTAAAAACGACGCGTAGTGGAACAACACTGGTTCTGCCAAACACCGCACAACTCACACAAATTTCCAAAACAAAAAAATACTGTGAAAATTATATTAATAACAAAACAAAATCTATTAAAATTTGCATCAAAATGTTGCGACTCAATACACTCGATGCTGAAATTAGTCGTCAATTTTATTGTTTAATTTTTTGCTTGTGGCGGAAGCCACCTTAAACTAATTAAGAAATTTAAACACTTATACACGTTTTGACATATATCTTTTGAAGTTTTCATCCGATTTGAAAAATTGTCACAATTTGTGCTGTACTAACACGAACTTTGTTCAAACAAATATAAGCACTTATGAAAAACAAACAAATAAAATTAACTTTCTAATAAAAACCAATAAAACGAGACTTTTTTATATGTTCTGCCAAACACCGCACAACCCACACAAACATTAATAAAAATTGTAAACATAATATTAATATCAAAACAATATGTATTAAAATTTCCATAATAAAGTTGCGACTTAGGACACTCGATGCTTAAATGAGTCGCGAATTTTAAGCGTCAAAGAGTAAAATTTTCGTTTTTTTGCTTGTACAGGAAGCAACCTTAAACTAATGGAGATATTCAAGCACTTATACTAGTATTTACTTATATCTTTTGACGTCTTCATCCGATTTGAAAAATTGTCACAATTTTTGCTGTACTAACACGAACTTTGTTCAAACAAATATAAGCACTTATGAAAAACAAACAAAAAAAATTAACTTTGTAATAAAAACCAATAAAACGAGCCTTTTTTATATGTTCTGCCAAACACCGCACAACTCATACAAATTTACCAAAAAAAAAAAATATTGTGAAAATTATATTAATAACAAAATAAAATTTATTAAAATTTGCATCAAAAAGTTGCGACTCAATACACTCGATGCTCAAATTAGTCGTCAATTTTATTGTTTAATTTTTTGCTTGGAGCGGAAGCCACCTTAAACTAATTGAGAATTTCAAACACTTATACACGTTTTAACATATGCATATCTTTTGAAATTTTCATCTAATTTGAAAAATTGTGTCAATTTGCTGTACTATGACGAACTTTGCTCAAACAAATATAAATATTTATGAAAAACAAACACATAAAATAAACTTTCTAATAAAAACCAATAAAACGAGCCTTTTTTATATGTTCTGCCAAACACCGCACAACTCACACAAATTTCCAAAACAAAAAAATACTGTGAAAATTATATTAATAACAAAACAAAATCTATTAAAATTTGCATCAAAATGTTGCGACTCAATACACTCGATGCTGAAATTAGTCGTCAATTTTATTGTTTAATTTTTTGCTTGTGGCGGAAGCCACCTTAAACTAATTAAGAAATTTAAACACTTATACACGTTTTGACATATATCTTTTGAAGTTTTCATCCGATTTGAAAAATTGTCACAATTTGTGCTGTACTAACACGAACTTTGTTCAAACAAATATAAGCACTTATGAAAAACAAACAAATAAAATTAACTTTCTAATAAAAACCAATAAAACGAGACTTTTTTATATGTTCTGCCAAACACCGCACAACCCACACAAACATTGATAAAAATTGTAAACATAATATTAATATCAAAACAATATGTATTAAAATTTCCATAATAAAGTTGCGACTTAGGACACTCGATGCTTAAATGAGTCGCGAATTTTAAGCGTCAAAGAGTAAAATTTTCGTTTTTTTGCTTGTACAGGAAGCAACCTTAAACTAATGGAGATATTCAAGCACTTATACTAGTATTTACTTATATCTTTTGACGTCTTCATCCGATTTGAAAAATTGTCACAATTTTTGCTGTACTAACACGAACTTTGTTCAAAAAATATAAGCACTTATGAAAAACAAACAAATAAAATTAACTTTCTAATAAAAACCAATAAAACGAGACTTTTTTATATGTTCTGCCAAACACCGCACAACCCACACAAATTTCCAAAAAAAAATATTGTGAAAATTATATTAATAACAAAATAAAACTTATTAAAATTTGCATAAAAATGTTGCGACTCAATACACTCTATGCAGAAATTAGTCGTCAATTTTATTGTTTAATTTTTTGCTTGTGGCGGAAGCCACCTTAAACTAATTAAGAAATTCAAACACTTATACACGTTTTGACATATATCTTTTGAAGTTTTCATCCGATTTGAAAAATTGTCACAATTTGTGCTGTACTAACACGAACTTTGTTCAAACAAATATAAACACTTATGAAAAACAAACAAATAAAATTAACTTTCTAATAAAAACCAATAAAACGATCCTTTTTTATATGTTCTGCCAAACACCGCACAACCCACACAAACATTAACAAAAATTGTAAACATAATATTAATATCAAAACAATATGTATTAAAATTTCCATAATAAAGTTGCGACTTAGGACACTCGATGCTTAAATGAGTCGCGAATTTTATGCGTCAAAGAGTAAAATTTTCATTTTTTGCTTGTACAGGAAGCAACCTTAAACTAATGGAGATATTCAAGCACTTATACTAGTATTTACTTATATCTTTTGACGTCTTCATCCGATTTGAAAAATTGTCACAATTTGTGCTGTACTAACACGAACTTTGTTCAAACAAATATAAACACTTATGAAAAACAAACAAATAAAATTAACTTTCTAATAAAAACCAATAAAACGAGACTTTTTTATATGTTCTGCCAAACACCGCACAACCCACACAAATTTCCAAAAAAAAAATATTGTGAAAATTATATTAATAACAAAACAAAATCTATTAAAATTTGCATCAAAATGTTGCGACTCAATACACTCGATGCTGAAATTAGTCGTCAATTTTATTGTTTAATTTTTTGCTTGTGGCGGAAGCCACCTTAAACTAATTAAGAAATTTAAACACTTATACACGTTTTGACATATATATTTTGAAGTTTTCATCCGATTTGAAAAATTGTCACAATTTGTGCTGTACTAACACGAACTTTGTTCAAACAAATATAAACACTTATGAAAAACAAACAAATAAAATTAACTTTCTAATAAAAACCAATAAAACGAGACTTTTTTACATGTTCTGCCAAACACCGCACAACCCACACAAACATTAATAAAAATTGTAAACATAATATTAATATCAAAACAATATGTATTAAAATTTCCATAATAAAGTTGCGACTTAGGACACTCGATGCTTAAATGAGTCGCGAATTTTATGCGTCAAAGAGTAAAATTTTCGTTTTTTTGCATGTACAGGAAGCAACCTTAAACTAATGGAGATATTCAAGCACTTATACTAGTATTTACTTATATCTTTTGACGTCTTCATCCGATTTGAAAAATTGTCACAATTTGTGCTGTACTAACACGAACTTTGTTCAAACAAATATAAGCACTTATGAAAAACAAACAAATAAAATTAACTTTCTAATAAAAACCAATAAAACGAGACTTTTTTATATGTTCTGCCAAACACCGCACAACCCACACAAATTTCCAAAAAAAAAATATTGTGAAAATTATATTAATAACAAAATAAAACTTATTAAAATTTGCATAAAAATGTTGCGACTCAATACACTCTATGCAGAAATTAGTCGTCAATTTTATTGTTTAATTTTTTGCTTGTGGCGGAAGCCACCTTAAACTAATTAAGAAATTCAAACACTTATACACGTTTTGACATATATCTTTTGAAGTTTTCATCCGATTTGAAAAATTGTCACAATTTGTGCTGTACTAACACGAACTTTGTTCAAACAAATATAAACACTTATGAAAAACAAACAAATAAAATTAACTTTCTAATAAAAACCAATAAAACGAGACTTTTTTATATGTTCTGCCAAACACCGCACAACCCACACAAATTTCCAAAAAAAAAATATTGTGAAAATTATATTAATAACAAAATAAAACTTATTAAAATTTGCATAAAAATGTTGCGACTCAATACACTCGATGCTGAAATTAGTCGTCAATTTTATTGTTTAATTTTTTGCTTGTGGCGGAAGCCACCTTAAACTTATTAAGAAATTCAAACACTTATACACGTTTTTACATATATCTTTTGAAGTTTTCATCCGATTTGAAAAATTGTCACAATTTGTGCTGTACTAACACAAACTTTGTTCAAACAAATATAAACATTTAAGAAAAACAAACAATTAAAATTAACTTTCTAATAAAAACCAATAAAGCGAGCCTTTTTTATATGTTCTGCCAAACACCGCACAACTCATACAAATTTCCAAAAAAAAAAAATATTGTGAAAATTATATTAATAACAAAATAAAATTTATTAAAATTTGCATCAAAAAGTTGCGACTCAATACACTCGATGCACAAATTAGTCGTCAATTTTATTGTTTAATTTTTTGCTTGGAGCGGAAGCCACCTTAAACTAATTGAGAATTTCAAACACTTATACACGTTTTAACATATGCATATATTTTGAAATTTTCATCTAATTTGAAAAATTGTGTCAATTTGCTGTACTATGACGAACTTTGCTCAAACAAATATAAATATTTATGAAAAACAAACACATAAAATAAACTTTCTAATAAAAACCAATAAAACGAGCCTTTTTTATATGTTCTGCCAAACACCGCACAACTCACACAAATTTCCAAAACAAAAAAATACTGTGAAAATTATATTAATAACAAAACAAAATCTATTAAAATTTGCATCAAAATGTTGCGACTCAATACACTCGATGCTGAAATTAGTCGTCAATTTTATTGTTTAATTTTTTGCTTGTGGCGGAAGCCACCTTAAACTAATTAAGAAATTTAAACACTTATACACGTTTTGACATATATCTTTTGAAGTTTTCATCCGATTTGAAAAATTGTCACAATTTGTGCTGTACTAACACGAACTTTGTTCAAACAAATATAAGCACTTATGAAAAACAAACAAATAAAATTAACTTTCTAATAAAAACCAATAAAACGAGACTTTTTTATATGTTCTGCCAAACACCGCACAACCCACACAAACATTGATAAAAATTGTAAACATAATATTAATATCAAAACAATATGTATTAAAATTTCCATAATAAAGTTGCGACTTAGGACACTCGATGCTTAAATGAGTCGCGAATTTTAAGCGTCAAAGAGTAAAATTTTCGTTTTTTTGCTTGTACAGGAAGCAACCTTAAACTAATGGAGATATTCAAGCACTTATACTAGTATTTACTTATATCTTTTGACGTCTTCATCCGATTTGAAAAATTGTCACAATTTTTGCTGTACTAACACGAACTTTGTTCAAACAAATATAAGCACTTATGAAAAACAAACAAATAAAATTAACTTTCTAATAAAAACCAATAAAACGAGACTTTTTTATATGTTCTGCCAAACACCGCACAACCCACACAAATTTCCAAAAAAAAATATTGTGAAAATTATATTAATAACAAAATAAAACTTATTAAAATTTGCATAAAAATGTTGCGACTCAATACACTCTATGCAGAAATTAGTCGTCAATTTTATTGTTTAATTTTTTGCTTGTGGCGGAAGCCACCTTAAACTAATTAAGAAATTCAAACACTTATACACGTTTTGACATATATCTTTTGAAGTTTTCATCCGATTTGAAAAATTGTCACAATTTGTGCTGTACTAACACGAACTTTGTTCAAACAAATATAAACACTTATGAAAAACAAACAAATAAAATTAACTTTCTAATAAAAACCAATAAAACGATCCTTTTTTATATGTTCTGCCAAACACCGCACAACCCACACAAACATTAACAAAAATTGTAAACATAATATTAATATCAAAACAATATGTATTAAAATTTCCATAATAAAGTTGCGACTTAGGACACTCGATGCTTAAATGAGTCGCGAATTTTATGCGTCAAAGAGTAAAATTTTCATTTTTTGCTTGTACAGGAAGCAACCTTAAACTAATGGAGATATTCAAGCACTTATACTAGTATTTACTTATATCTTTTGACGTCTTCATCCGATTTGAAAAATTGTCACAATTTGTGCTGTACTAACACGAACTTTGTTCAAACAAATATAAACACTTATGAAAAACAAACAAATAAAATTAACTTTCTAATAAAAACCAATAAAACGAGACTTTTTTATATGTTCTGCCAAACACCGCACAACCCACACAAATTTCCAAAAAAAAAATATTGTGAAAATTATATTAATAACAAAACAAAATCTATTAAAATTTGCATCAAAATGTTGCGACTCAATACACTCGATGCTGAAATTAGTCGTCAATTTTATTGTTTAATTTTTTGCTTGTGGCGGAAGCCACCTTAAACTAATTAAGAAATTTAAACACTTATACACGTTTTGACATATATATTTTGAAGTTTTCATCCGATTTGAAAAATTGTCACAATTTGTGCTGTACTAACACGAACTTTGTTCAAACAAATATAAACACTTATGAAAAACAAACAAATAAAATTAACTTTCTAATAAAAACCAATAAAACGAGACTTTTTTACATGTTCTGCCAAACACCGCACAACCCACACAAATTTCCAAAAAAAAAATATTGTGAAAATTATATTAATAACAAAATAAAACTTATTAAAATTTGCATAAAAATGTTGCGACTCAATACACTCTATGCAGAAATTAGTCGTCAATTTTATTGTTTAATTTTTTGCTTGTGGCGGAAGCCACCTTAAACTAATTAAGAAATTCAAACACTTATACACGTTTTGACATATATCTTTTGAAGTTTTCATCCGATTTGAAAAATTGTCACAATTTGTGCTGTACTAACACGAACTTTGTTCAAACAAATATAAACACTTATGAAAAACAAACAAATAAAATTAACTTTCTAATAAAAACCAATAAAACGAGACTTTTTTATATGTTCTGCCAAACACCGCACAACCCACACAAATTTCCAAAAAAAAAATATTGTGAAAATTATATTAATAACAAAATAAAATTTATTAAAATTTGCATCAAAAAGTTGCTACTCGATACTGAAATTAGTCGTCAATTTTATTGTCTAATATTTTGCTTGTAGCGGAAGCAACCTTAACCTAAGGGAGATATTCAAGCACTTATACTAGTATTTACTTATATCTTTTGACGTCTTCATCCGATTTGAAAAATTGTCACAATTTGTGCTGTACTAACACGAACTTTGTTCAAACAAATATAAACACTTATGAAAAACAAACAAATAAAATTAACTTTCTAATAAAAACCAATAAAACGAGACTTTTTTATATGTTCTGCCAAACACCGCACAACCCACACAAATTTCCAAAAAAAAAATATTGTGAAAATTATATTAATAACAAAATAAAACTTATTAAAATTTGCATAAAAATGTTGCGACTCAATACACTCGATGCTGAAATTAGTCGTCAATTTTATTGTTTAATTTTTTGCTTGTGGCGGAAGCCACCTTAAACTTATTAAGAAATTCAAACACTTATACACGTTTTTACATATATCTTTTGAAGTTTTCATCCGATTTGAAAAATTGTCACAATTTGTGCTGTACTAACACAAACTTTGTTCAAACAAATATAAACATTTAAGAAAAACAAACAATTAAAATTAACTTTCTAATAAAAACCAATAAAGCGAGCCTTTTTTATATGTTCTGCCAAACACCGCACAACTCATACAAATTTCCAAAAAAAAAAAATATTGTGAAAATTATATTAATAACAAAATAAAATTTATTAAAATTTGCATCAAAATGTTGCGACTCAATACACTCGATGCTGAAATTAGTCGTCAATTTTATTGTTTAATTTTTTGCTTGTGGCGGAAGCCACCTTAAACTTATTAAGAAATTCAAACACTTATACACGTTTTTACATATATCTTTTGAAGTGTTCATCCGATTTGAAAAATTGTCACAATTTGTGCTGTACTAACACAAACTTTGTTCAAACAAATATAAACATTTAAGAAAAACAAACAATTAAAATTAACTTTCTAATAAAAACCAATAAAACGAGACTTTTTTATATGTTCTGCCAAACACCGCACAACCCACACAAACATTAACAAAAATTGTAAACATAATATTAATATCAAAACAATATGTATTAAAATTTCCATAATAAAGTTGCGACTTAGGACACTCGATGCTTAAATGAGTCGCGAATTTTATGCGTCAAAGAGTAAAATTTTCATTTTTTGCTTGTACAGGAAGCAACCTTAAACTAATGGAGATATTCATGCACTTATACTAGTATTTACTTGTATCTTTTGAAGTCTTCATCCGATTTGAAAAATTGTCACAATTTGTGCTGTACTAACACGAACTTTGTTCAAACAAATATAAACACTTATGAAAAACAAACAAATAAAATTAACTTTCTAATAAAAACCAATAAAACGAGACTTTTTTATATGTTCTGCCAAACACCGCACAACCCACACAAATTTCCAAAAAAAAAATATTGTGAAAATTATATTAATAACAAAATAAAATTTATTAAAATTTGCATCAAAAAGTTGCGACTCGATACTGAAATTAGTCGTCAATTTTATTGTCTAATATTTTGCTTGTAGCGGAAGCAACCTTAACCTAAGGGAGATATTCAAGCACTTATACTAGTATTTACTTATATCTTTTGACGTCTTCATCCGATTTGAAAAATTGTCACAATTTGTGCTGTACTAACACGAACTTTGTTCAAACTAATATAAACACTTATGAAAAACAAACAAAAAAAATTAACTTTGTAATAAAAACCAATAAAACGAGCCTTTTTATATGTTCTGCCAAACACCGCACAACTCATACAAATTTACAAAAAAAAAAAAATATTGTGAAAATTATATTAATAACAAAATAAAATTTATTAAATTTTGCATAAAAAAGTTGCGACTCAATACACTCGATGCTCAAATTAGTCGTCAATTTTATTGTTTAATTTTTTGCATGGAGCGGAAGCCGCCTTAAACTAATTGAGAAATTCAAACACTTATACACGTTTTAACATATACATATCTTTTGAAGTTTTCATCCAATTCGAAAAATTGTCTCAATTTGCTGTACTATGACGAACTTTGCTCAAACAAATATAAATATTTATGAAAAACAAACACATAAAATAAACTTTCTAATAAAAACCAATAAAACGAGCCTTTTTTAAATGTTCTGCCAAACACCGCACAACTCACACAAACATTAAGAAAAATTGTAAACATAATATTAATATTAAAACAATATGTATTAAAATTTCCATAATAAAGTTGCGACTTAGGACACTCGATGCTTAAATGAGTCGCGAATTTTATGCGTCAAAGAGTAAAATTTTCATTTTTTGCTTGTACAGAAAGCAACCTTAAACTAATGGAGATATTCAAGCACTTATACTAGTATTTACTTGTATCTTTTGAAGTCTTCATCCGATTTGAAAAATTGTCACAATTTGTGCTGTACTAACACGAACTTTGTTCAAACAAATATAAACACTTATGAAAAACAAACAAATAAAATTAACTTTCTAATAAAAACCAATAAAACGAGACTTTTTTATATGTTCTGCCAAACACCGCACAACCCACACAAATTTCCAAAAAAAAAATATTGTGAAAATTATATTAATAACAAAACAAAATCTATTAAAATTTGCATAAAAAAGTTGCGACTCCATACACTCGATGCTCAAATTAGTCGTCAATTTTATTGTTTAATTTTTTGCTTGTGGCGGAAGCCACCTTAAACTAATTAAGAAATTCAAACACTTATACACGTTTTGACATATATCTTTTGAAGTTTTCATCCGATTTGAAAAATTGTCACAATTTGTGCTGTACTAACACGAACTTTGTTCAAACAAATATAAACACTTATGAAAAACAAACAAAAAAAATTAACTTTGTAATAAAAACCAATAAAACGAGCCTTTTTTATATGTTCTGCCAAACACCGCACAACTCATACAAATTTACAAAAAAAAAAAAATATTGTGAAAATTATATTAATAACAAAATAAAATTTATTGGCCGCCTACCGAGGACTGCAACAGGGGGAATAACATGCACCGTAAAGGGCGTGCCGTAACTGTTGCTGACTCGGAAGTGCGACTACACTCTCCACGCGAGGGCGGCTGGAAACAGCCCCTTAGTTAGGCTTGTACTGCTAAGGGGGCTGGCTAATAGTAGTCGGGCTGGAGCTGGAAACTCCTTAAAATTTCCACATTCCGGGCCGGACTAAGGTGTCATTCGACCCGTGCCGAGAGTCAGCCTGGCTGGGGGCCCGGAAAACAAATAGCCCAGTCCTTAACGGAGAGTCTAGGCAAGTGGCGACCGCCTAGTCTGGTGAGCCTTACCCGGGTATTGCGGATCTCTGCCCGGGTGGACCGTATATTTCTCCGCTACTCGTGGGATCATAATATGAGTATGAATAAAGAAACATTGAGAAAAATACCGCAGGGTGTAACTGCGGGAACTGTTGCAAAGCAGTTTGAGGACCGTGACCTTGACAGGGAGCGGCCCTCATTGGTGAAATCACCAACAGCAGCTCCTACTAGGAGAATCGAGAATAATCAGCAAAGTTCGGAAGGCCGTGTAGTGGGAGTTAAACCACACTCGGCAACTGAAACTGTAACTGGCAGCAATGCCAACCCAAGGCAGACCGGTAAAGCGAAGCCCCCAAGGCCTGAACTTGGAAAACCTGGGGCTCGGGATGACCCGAACCGCAGGGGGCTGAGTGGCGCCAAGGTGAAATGGTACATCAGGTACCTACAACAGGGTAAAACACCTGATGAAGCGCTAGCACTGGTAAAACAGCCACGTGCACAGCAAGAGCAGGGCTCTATCCCTGCTCCAAAGAGGCTGAGCAGCACGCTCACGCCACCTTCCGACACTCCTAAGAGAGTGCGTGTAGGCAGGACCGCAGAAGTGTCACTGTCTGTGGAAGTAGCGAGCACCCCCAAGGTTGCTCTGGAGGTCGAGGACCAACCCTCGACATCCAGGATAACCAATGAGGGGCCTGCAGTAGTTGCGAGCACCTCCGCGGCTGCACTGGAAGTCAGGAACCAACCCTCGACATCCAGGGCGACCGAGGAGAGGCCAACGTACGCGGCCGTAGCTAAAAAGCTAAAGGTTGCGATAGTGCCTGAGGAGTATCCTCAGGTGATCCTCAGCAGTGAGGAGTTAACACTGCTTGAGGAAGCGGTATTGGAGGAGCTAGTCTCATCAGGCTGGGACTCCCCAATAGTATTCGATGGGATCCACTTTAGGGTCGGCCATCTAGTTGTGGACTGCTCGGACGAAAGTTCGTCTGAGTGGTTGCGGCTAGCGGTCCCCACCCTACGTATGTGGAAAGGAGTCCCTCTAGAGGCAAGGATGGGTGACGACATACCGTCGGCGCACAACATCACCATCTTCTGCCCTAGAACGGACAAGCCGACTGAATGGATCTTAGAACTGATCCGAAAGCAGAACCTTCTGGATACAGAGCACTGGAGGTTGTTGTCGAGGAAGAGCGAAGGAGGTGGCTTAATCCTCGTCCTCGGCATCGACGATAGCTCCTGTGCTGAAATCATCCAGAAGGGCTATAAGCTTAACTTCAGGTTCGGCAGCATACCGGTAAGCGGTTTAAGAAAGGGCAAAGCTGCTAAGGAGCTGCATAAGCCGGCACCACTCCCCCAATCTACTGCGGAAAAGGAGGGACTGAACACCTCCGATTCCATAGTAGATGTGGCGGAAGACGAAGATGAGCTCAATGTCACAGTAGTCGAGGCGAACTGCGACATTGAGGACCAACCTCCAATGTCCTCGCAGGAACTAGCCATGGAGCTAGGCGAGGAGGAAGAAGAGTATCTGGAGACGACCTCCAGACCTCAGACGCCTGTGGTGGAGCCGATCTTATGATCGGAAGTATAGGGATAGCCCAGGTGAACATCCACCATGCCAAGGCGGCGTCGGCCGTACTGGCAAGGATGTTCACCAAACAACACCTCGGGCTAGCCCTAGTACAGGAACCCTGGTATAACCAGGGCATAAAAGGACTGTACGTGAAAGACGCCAAGGTAATTTGGGACCATAGGGACCCACTCCCTAGAGCCTGTATCTTGGCAAGTAGAAGTATTAATCATAACGTACTTACAGAATTCCTCACCGGCGACTGTGTCCCTATCATGGTCGAAGAAGCCGGTGGAGTGAAGACAGCTGTAGTAGCTTCCGTCTACTTTGCGGGAGACGAAACCTGCCCACCGCCCGAGGTCCAAGCACTCGTGGAGCATTGTGCAAGACAGCATCTCCCCATCATCATTGGTTGCGATGCTAATGCGCATCACGTGGTATGGGGCAGCAAGGATGTAAACCTTAGAGGTGAGTCACTCTTAGAGTTTATTTCAAGTAGTAACCTAGAAATCCTTAACGTCGGCAGTGTCCCGACTTTTGTAACTAGGGTAAGATCCGAGGTTCTAGATATAACCTTGGCTAGTAGGGCAATAAAGCCACACATTAGGGACTGGCACGTATCTCCTGAGGAGTCTATGTCAGACCACAGAATTATTAGATTTAACCTAGGTCTAAATCTAAGAAGTAGCGAACGCAAACGTAACCCCAGAAACACAGACTGGGAAAAGTTCAATATCTCCATTGAGCAAAACCTGACCAGCAGAGCATCTGGAAAACCCAGAAGCCCTGTTGGTTTGGAATGCGCAGTGGAGGAGTTGAATACGTGTTTAGTGAACGCCTTCAATGAAAGCTGCCCTTTTGGTAAAGCAAAGAAGGAGAAGGACGCCCCATGGTGGAACGCTCAACTTGAGAAGTTGCGGAAAGTGACCCGGCAACTCTTCAACACCGCGAGGCGCGTTGGAGAGTGGGACGCTTACCGAAATAGTCTGACCCTGTATAACAAGGAGATCAGAAAAGCCAAGCGAAGGAATTATAGAACCTTCTGCGAAGCCATTGAAAAAACTAGTGAAGGCGCACGACTTCACAAAGCAATTTCCAAAGGAGTGCCGGACTTGAATCTAGCACTCCAGAAATCTGATAACTCCTTCACAAAAAGTAATAAGGAGAAATTAGAACTCCTCCTGGCTATGCACTTCCCCGGAAGTACTGAACAGGTGGAGAGTAGAATTCTACCAACAGGTAGAAATAGAGCACGTGCCGCTGACTGGGCCATTGCCAAGTCAACGGTAACCCCTGAAAGATTAAAATGGGCAATTGGCACGTTCCAGCCCTATAAATCTCCTGGTCTGGATGGTATACACCCAGTACTCCTACAAAAAGGACTGGGCCACCTCTTGACCCCCATTAGGGAAGTACTGGTTAGCAGCCTTGCGCTAGGACACATACCTACCGCGTGGAGTACAGCTAGAGTGGTCTTCATCCCGAAAGCTGGGAAGAAAGATATCACTAATCCAAAGTCTTATAGACCTATTAGCTTAACTTCGTTTTTGCTGAAAACGCTGGAAAAGCTGGTAGATTTCAGAATTAGAAGCACATTGCTAGTACAACGACCCCTTCAACATATGCAACATGCATACAGGGCGGGAAGGTCTACGGACACAGCACTATATCAGCTGAAAACCCTTATTGAGGAATCTTTAACTCATAAGGAAGTTGCACTATGCGCCTTTCTGGATATACAGGGTGCCTTTGATAACGCCTCCCACGAGGCTGTCAACGCATCACTGGCCAGAAGGGGCCTAGACGCAACTACTAGCAGATGGATAACTTCACTGTTAACGTCTAGGCAAGCCACAGCAACCATTGGTGGGCAATCAACCACTGTAGTAACAACAAGAGGCTGCCCTCAGGGCGGTGTACTATCACCCCTCTTATGGAGTCTGCTAGTAGATGAGCTACTGGAGAAACTAGCGGGCAGAGGCATACAATGCCAAGGCTATGCTGACGATATCGTTATTATAGCCAGAGGCAAGTATGAGGAAACACTCTGCGACATTATCCAGCTAGGGCTCAAGGAAACTAATGACTGGTGTAAAAAGGCAGGCCTGAGCCTTAACCCTGCCAAGACAGTCATAGTACCCTTCACAAGGAGATACAAACTTGGAAGGATGAGGAGTATAACCCTATCAGGATGCAGAATAGAAACAAGTAATTAAGTCAAGTATCTCGGAGTCACCTTTGACTCTAAGCTTAACTTCAGAACCCATGTAAACAACACTATAAATAAGTGCTCAAGGGCTCTATTTACGTGTAGAAGCATTGCTGGGAAATCGTGGGGTGCATCACCACGAATAATAAGATGGCTGTACCTAATGGTTGTCAGACCCATGCTCTTATATGGGGCAATAGCCTGGGGCAGCAGGGCGCGCCTTAGCACGACCAAAGCCAGATTGCAGAAACTGCAAAGAATGGCCTGCATATGTATGACAGGAGCAATGCGCACTTGTCCTACTGCGGCCATTGAAGTATTAATGGATGTTACACCGCTTCATATCGTTGTTGATATGCAGCAAAAAGCAACGTTAATAAGAATTGGGAGGGAAGGGGTTGACTTCAACCTCACCAGAAAAGACGCTGCAGATTTAGCAGAGGACATACCTATGCTTCTGCAACCAAGGGATGAAATGCCAGCTGAGTACAAGTTCGATCAGAACTTCGATATCAAACTCAGCACGAAAGAGGCCTGGACAACTCTTTCGGCAATTCACCCAATGAAACCACACACAATAAAGTGGTATACGGATGGATCCCTCACCTATGAAGGGAGTGGCCTGGGGGTAGTAGGACCCAGGACTAAATATCATGAGTCACTAGGCAGACACACCAGCATTTTTCAAGCTGAGGTCTGTGCTATTGGAAGGTGTGCAGAATTTAATCTGCAGAAGAACTATCATGACAAGGAGATCTCCATCCTGTCTGACAGTCAAGCAGCCACAAAGGCAATAAGCAGAGCCAAAATAACATCAAGGCTGGTCAAAGAAGTGAGAACTGCACTTGACAATTTGCCAGGAACAAGCTCACAATTAGATGGGTCCCAGGACACAACAATATCCCTGGGAACGAGCTAGCAGACAAACTAGCAAGAATAGGTGCAGCAACACCGCTAATCGGACCTGAACCATACTGTGGGATTGGCAACCACGTGGTAAGGGACCTATTGAGGAAAGAGGAAGAAAACAAACGGCTGCTTCACTGGGCACAGATACCAGGACTAAAGCAGTCAAAAACCCTCCTCTCTAAGTACAACCGCAAGAGATTCAAACACGTGATAACTCACGGGAAAAATACCGTGAGGATCCTGACAGGCCTCTTGACGGGTCACTGTAGGCTCCGCAGCCACTTAAACAAAATTGGCATAGCGGATAGTGGGCTTTGTCGTTTCTGTAGTATGGAGGAAGAAACTTGAGTGCATCTACTATGTGAATGCATAGCACTCGCCAACAAAAGAAGCAAGCTTTTAAGCATGCACGTCATCTCACCGGAGAGCATTGTTACCATAAATCCAAACAAAATACTGCAGTATATGCAGGCAATTGGACTTTTGGGAGAGCTCTAAGCCGTGAAAGGGGGTACAATAGATCCACTTGGGTCGCAGTACATATTACACCCAGTACAATAATAATAATAATAATAATAATAATAATAATAATAATAATAATAATAAAATTTATTAAAATTTGCATAAAAAAGTTGCGACTCAATACACTCGATGCTCAAATTAGTCGTCAATTTTATTGTTTAATTTTTTGCTTGGAGCGGAAGCCACCTTAAACTAATTGAGAATTTCAAACACTTATACACGTTTTAACATATACATATCTTTTGAAATTTTCATCCAATTTGAAAAATTGTCTCAATTTGCTGTACTATGTCGAACTTTGCTCAAACAAATATAAATATTTATGAAAAACAAACAAATAAAATTAACTTTCTAATAAAAACCAATAAAACGAGACTTTTTTATATGTTCTGCCAAACACCGCACAACTCACACAAATTTCCAAAACAAAAAAATACTGTGAAAATTATATTAATAACAAAACAAAATCTATTAAAATTTGCAAAAAAAATGTTGTGACTCAATACACTCGATGCTGAAATTAGTCGTCAATTTTATTGTTTAATTTTTTGCTTGTGGCGGAAGCCACCTTAAACTAATTAAGAAATTCAAACACTTATACACGTTTTGACATATATCTTTTGAAGTTTTCATCCGATTTGAAAAATTGTCACAATTTGTGCTGTACTAACACGAACTTTGTTCAAACAAATATAAACACTTATGAAAAACAAACAAATAAAATTAACTTTCTAATAAAAACCAATAAAACGAGACTTTTTTATATGTTCTGCCAAACACCGCACAACCCACACAAATTTCCAAAAAAAAAATATTGTGAAAATTATATTAATAACAAAATAAAACTTATTAAAATTTGCATAAAAATGTTGCGACTCAATACACTCTATGCAGAAATTAGTTGTCAATTTTATTGTTTAATTTTTTGCTTGTGGCGGAAGCCACCTTAAACTAATTAAGAAATTCAAACACTTATACACGTTTTGACATATATCTTTTGAAGTTTTCATCCGATTTGAAAAATTGTCACAATTTGTGCTGTACTAACACGAACTTTGTTCAAACAAATATAAACACTTATGAAAAACAAACAAATAAAATTAACTTTCTAATAAAAACCAATAAAACGATCCTTTTTTATATGTTCTGCCAAACACCGCACAACCCACACAAATATTAAGAAAAATTGTAAACATAATATTAATATCAAAATAATATGTATTAAAATTTCCATAATAAAGTGGCGACTTAGGACACTCGATGCTTAAATGAGTCGCGACTTTTATGCGTCAAAGAGTAAAATTTTCATTTTTTGCTTGTACAGGAAGCAACCTTAAACTAATGGAGATATTCAAGCACTTATACTAGTATTTACTTATATCTTTTGACGTCTTCATCCGATTTGAAAAATTGTCACAATTTGTGCTGTACTAACACGAACTTTGTTCAAACAAATATAAACACTTATGAAAAACAAACAAATAAAATTAACTTTCTAATAAAAACCAATAAAACGAGACTTTTTTATATGTTCTGCCAAACACCGCACAACCCACACAAATTTCCAAAAAAAAAATATTGTGAAAATTATATTAATAACAAAATAAAACTTATTAAAATTTGCATAAAAATGTTGCGACTCAATACACTCGATGCTGAAATTAGTCGTCAATTTTATTGTTTAATTTTTTGCTTGCTGCGGAAGCCACCTTAAACTTATTAAGAAATTCAAGCACTTATACACGTTTTTACATATATCTTCTGAAGTTTTCATCCGATTTGAAAAATTGTCACAATTTGTGCTGTACTAACACAAACTTTGTTCAAACAAATATAAACATTTAATAAAAACAAACAAATAAAATTAACTTTCTAATAAAAACCAATAAAACGAGCCTTTTTTATATGTTCTGCCAAACACCGCACAGCTCATACAAATTTACAAAAAAAAAATATATATTGTGAAAATTATATTAATAACAAAATAAAATTTATTAAAATTTGCATCAAAAAGTTGCGACTCAATACACTCGATACTGAAATTAGTCGTCAATTTTATTGTCTAATATTTTGCTTGTAGCGGAAGCAACCTTAAACTAATGGAGGTTTTCAAGCACTTATACTAGTATTTACTTGTATCTTTTGAAGTCTTCATCCGATTTAAAAAATTGTCACAATTTGTGCTGTGCTAACACGAACTTTGTTCAAACTAATATAAACACTTATGAAAAACAAACAAAAAAAATTAACTTTGTAATAAAAACCAATAAAACGAGCCTTTTTATATGTTCTGCCAAACACCGCACAACTCATACAAATTTACAAAAAAAAAAAAATATTGTGAAAATTATATTAATAACAAAATAAAATTTATTAAATTTTGCATAAAAAAGTTGCGACTCAATACACTCGATGCTCAAATTAGTCGTCAATTTTATTGTTTAATTTTTTGCATGGAGCGGAAGCCGCCTTAAACTAATTGAGAAATTCAAACACTTATACACGTTTTAACATATACATATCTTTTGAAGTTTTCATCCAATTCGAAAAATTGTCTCAATTTGCTGTACTATGACGAACTTTGCTCAAACAAATATAAATATTTATGAAAAACAAACACATAAAATAAACTTTCTAATAAAAACCAATAAAACGAGCCTTTTTTAAATGTTCTGCCAAACACCGCACAACTCACACAAACATTAAGAAAAATTGTAAACATAATATTAATATCAAAACAATATGTATTAAAATTTCCATAATAAAGTTGCGACTTAGGACACTCGATGCTTAAATGAGTCGCGAATTTTATGCGTCAAAGAGTAAAATTTTAATTTTTTGCTTGTACAGGAAGCAACCTTAAACTAATGGAGATATTCAAGCACTTATACTAGTATTTACTTATATCTTTTGAAGTCTTCATCCGATTTGAAAAATTGTCACAATTTGTGCTGTACTAACACGAACTTTGTTCAAACAAATATAAACACTTATGAAAAACAAACAAAAAAAATTAACTTTCTAATAAAAACCAATAAAACGATCCTTTTTTAAATGTTCTGCCAAACACCGCACAACCCACACAAACATTAACAAAAATTGTAAACATAATATTAATATCAAAACAATATGTATTAAAATTTCCATAATAAAGTTGCGACTTAGGACACTCGATGCTTAAAATTTTCATTTTTTGCTTGTACAGGAAGCAACCTTAAACTAATGGAGATATTCAAGCACTTATACTAGTATTTACTTATATCTTTTGATGTCTTCATCCGATTTGAAAAATTGTCACAATTTGTGCTGTACTAACACGAACTTTGTTCAAACAAATATAAACACTTATGAAAAACAAACAAAAAAAATTAACTTTGTAATAAAAACCAATAAAACGAGCCTTTTTTATATGTTCTGCCAAACACCGCACAACTAATACAAATTTACAAAAAAAAAAAAAAATATATTGTGAAAATTATATTAATAACAAAATAAAACTTATTAAAATTTGCAAAAAAATGTTGCGACTCAATACACTCTATGCTGAAATTAGTCGTCAATTTTATTGTTTAATTTTTTGCTTGTGGCGGAAGCCACCTTAAACTAATTAAGAAATTCAAACACTTATACACGTTTTTACATATATCTTTTGAAGTTTTCATCCGATTTGAAAAATTGTCTCAATTTGTGCTGTACTAACACGAACTTTGTTCAAACAAATATAAACACTTATGAAAAACAAACAAAAAAAATTAACTTTGTAATAAAAACCAATAAAACGATCCTTTTTTAAATGTTCTGCCAAACACCGCACAGCCCACACAAACATTAAGAAATATTGTAAACATAATATTAATATCAAAACAATATGTATTAAAATTTCCATAATAAAGTTGCGACTTAGGACACTCGATGCTTAAATGAGTCGCGAATTTTATGCGTCAAAGAGTAAAATTTTCATTTTTTGCTTGTACAGGAAGCAACCTTAAACTAATGGAGATATTCAAGCACTTATACTAGTATTTACTTATATCTTTTGATGTCTTCATCCGATTTGAAAAATTGTCACAATTTGTGCTGTACTAACACGAACTTTGTTCAAACAAATATAAACACTTATGAAAAACAAACAAAAAAAATTAACTTTGTAATAAAAACCAATAAAACGAGCCTTTTTTATATGTTCTGCCAAACACCGCACAACTAATACAAATTTACAAAAAAAAAAAAAAATATATTGAGAAAATTATATTAATAACAAAACAAAATCTATTAAAATATGCATCAAAATGTTGCGACTCAATACACTCGATGCTGAAATTAGTCGTCAATTTTATTGTTTAATTTTTTGCTTGTGGCGGAAGCCACCTTAAATTTATTGAGAAATTCAAACACTTATACACGTTTTTACATATATCTTTTGAAGTTTTCATCCGATTTGAAAAATTGTCACAATTTGTGCTGTACTAACACGAACTTTGTTTAAACAAATATAAACACTTATGAAAAACAAACAAAAAAAATTAACTTTGTAAAAAAACCAATAAAATGAACCTTTTTTATATGTTCGGCCAAACACCGCACAACTCACACATATTTTCAAAACAAAAAAATACTGTGAAAATTATATTAATGAAAATTTATTAAAATTTGCATAAAAAAGTTGCTCAAATTAGTCGTCAATTTTATTGTTTAATTTTTTGCTTGTGGCGGAAGCCACCTTAAACTAATTAAGAAATTCAAACACTTATGCACGTTTTTACATATATCTTTCGAAGTTTTCATCCGATTTGAAAAATTGTCACAATTTGTGCTGTACTAACACGAACTTTGTTCACACAAATATAAACACTTATGAAAAACAAACAAAAAAAATTAACCTTCTAATAAAAAACAATAAAACGATCCTTTTTTATATGTTCTGCCAAACACCGCACAACCCACACAAACATTAAGAAAATTGTAAACATAATATTAATATCAAAACAATATGTATTAAAATTTCCATAATAAAGTTGCGACTTAGGACACTCGATGCTTAAATGAGTCGCGAATTTTATGCGTCAAAGAGTAAAATTTTCATTTTTTGCTTGTACAGGAAGCAACCTTAAACTAATGGAGATATTCAAGCACTTATACTAGTATTTACTTATATCTTTTGATGTCTTCATCCGATTTGAAAAATTGTCACAATTTGTGCTGTACTAACACGAACTTTGTTCAAACAAATATAAACACTTATGAAAAACAAACAAAAAAAATTAACTTTGTAATAAAAACCAATAAAACGAGCCTTTTTTATATGTTCTGCCAAACACCGCACAACTCACACAAATTTACAAAAAAAAAAAATATATTGAGAAAATTATATTAATAACAAAATAAAATTTATTAAAATTTGCATCAAAAAGTTGCGACTCGATACTGAAATTAGTAGTCAATTTTATTGTCTAATATTTTGCTTGTAGCGGAAGCCACCTTAAACTAATTAAGAAATTCAAACACTTATACACGTTTTGACATATATCTTTTGAAGTTTTCATCCGATTTGAAAAATTGTCACAATTTGTGCTGTACTAACACGAACTTTGTTCAAACAAATATAAACACTTATGAAAAACAAACAAAAAAAATTAACTTTGTAATAAAAACCAATAAAACGAGCCTTTTTTATATGTTCTGCCAAACACCGCACAACTCACACAAATTTAAAAAAAAAAAAAATATATTGAGAAAATTATATTAATAACGAAATAAAATTTATTAAAATTTGCATCAAAAAGTTGCGACTCGATACTGAAATTAGTCGTCAATTTTATTGTCTAATATTTTGCTTGTAGCGGAAGCCACCTTAAACTAATTAAGAAATTCAAACACTTATACACGTTTTGACATATATCTTTTGAAGTTTTCATCCGATTTGAAAAATTGTCACAATTTGTGCTGTACTAACACGAACTTTGTTCAAACAAATATAAACACTTATGAAAAACAAACAAAAAAAATTAACTTTCTAATAAAAAACAATAAAACGAGCCTTTTTATATGTTCTGCCAAACTCCGCACAGCTCATACAAATTTACAAAAAAAAAATATATATTGTGAAAATTATATTAATAACAAAATAAAATTTATTAAAATTTGCATCAAAAAGTTGCGACTCGATAGTGAAATTAGTCGTCAATTTTATTGTCTAATATTTTGCTTGTAGCGGAAGCCACCTTAAACTAATTAAGAAATTCAAGCACTTATACATGTTTTTACATATATCTTCTGAAGTTTTCATCCGATTTGAAAAATTGTCACAATTTGTGCTGTACTAACACATACTTTGTTCAAACAAATATAAACATTTAAGAAAAACAAACAAATAAAATTAACTTTCTAATAAAAACCAATAAAACGAGCCTTTTTTATATGTTCTGCCAAACACCGCACAGCTCATACAAATTTACAAAAAAAAAATATATATTGTGAAAATTATATTAATAACAAAATAAAATTTATTAAAATTTGCATCAAAATGTTGCGACTCAATAAACTCGATGCTGAAATTAGTCGTCAATTTTATTGTTTAATTTTTTGCTTGTGGCGGAAGCCACCTTAAACTAATTAAGAAATTCAAACACTTATACATACTTATACTTATACTTATACCGATTTGAAAAATTGTCACAATTTGTGCTGTACTAACACAAACTTTGTTGAAACAAATATAAACATTTAGGAAAAACAAACAAATAAAATTAACTTTCTAATAAAAACCAATAAAACGAGCCTTTTTTATATGTTCTGCCAAACACCGCACAACTCACACAAATTTCCAAAACAAAAAAATACTGTGAAAATTATATTAATGAAAATTTATTAAAATTTGCATAAAAAAGTTGCTCAAATTAGTCGTCAATTTTATTGTTTAATTTTTTGCTTGTGGCGGAAGCCACCTTAAACTAATTAAGAAATTCAAACACTTATACACGTTTTTACATATATCTTTCGAAGTTTTCATCCGATTTGAAAAATTGTCACAATTTGTGCTGTACTAACACAAACTTTGTTGAAACAAATATAAACATTTAGGAAAAACAAACAAATAAAATTAACTTTCTAATAAAAACCAATGAGACGAGCCTTTTTTATATGTTCTGCCAAACACCGCACAACTCACACAAATTTCCAAAACAAAAAAATACTGTGAAAATTATATTAATAACAAAACAAAATCTATTAAAATTTGCATCAAAATGTTGCGACTCAATAAACTCGATGCTGAAATTAGTCGTCAATTTTATTGTTTAATTTTTTGCTTGTGGCGGAAGCCACCTTAAACTAATTAAGAAATTCAAACACTTATACATACTTATACTTATACTTATACCGATTTGAAAAATTGTCACAATTTGTGCTGTACTAACACGAACTTTGTTCAAACAAATATAAACACTTATGAAAAACAAACAAAAAAAATTAACTTTGTAATAAAAACCAAAAAAACGAGCCTTTTTTATATGTTCTGCCAAACACCGCACAACTCACACAAATTTACAAAAAAAAAAAAATATATTGAGAAAATTATATTAATAACAAAATAAAATTTATTAAAATTTGCATCAAAAAGTTGCGACTCAATACACTCGATGCTCAAATTAGTCGTCAATTTTATTGTTTAATTTTTTGCTTGGAGCGGAAGCCACCTTAAACTAATTGAGAATTTCAAACACTTATACACGTTTTAACATATACATATCTTTTGAAATTTTCATCCAATTTGAAAAATTGTCTCAATTTGCTGTACTATGACGAACTTTGCTCAAACAAATATAAATATTTATGAAAAACAAACACATAAAATAAACTTTCTAATAAAAACCAATGAAACGAGCCTTTTTTATATGTTCTGCCAAACACCGCACAACTCACACAAATTTCCAAAACAAAAAAATACTGTGAAAATTATATTAATAACAAAACAAAATCTATTAAAATTTGCATCAAAATGTTGCGACTCAATACACTCGATGCTGAAATTAGTCGTCAATTTTATTATTTAATTTTTTGCTTGTGGCGGAAGCCACCTTAAACTAATTAAGAAATTCAAACACTTATACACGTTTTTACATATATCTTTTGCAGTTTTCATCCGATTTGAAAAATTGTCACAATTTGTGCTGTACTAACACAAACTTTGTTGAAACAAATATAAACATTTAAGAAAAACAAACAAATAAAATTAACTTTCTAATAAAAACCAATAAAACGATCCTTTTTTTATATGTTCTGCCAAACACCGCACAACCCACACAAACATTAAGAAAAATTGTAAATATAATATTAATATCAAAACAATATGTATTACAATTTCCATAATAAAGTTGCGACTTGGGACACTCGATGCTTAAATGTGTTATGTCCACAGTATTAGAGACTTACGTTTTAGTCAATCCTCCTGTGGTCTACTAGCATAGAGCCAAACTTGCTCACCCATCTACAAATCCCATTACCTACCAGATGGACCAAAGGCTGATGTCTACCTAGGGGTGAGTAAATCCTCTACGCTAGCAGATATGAGCTTATGTTGTTGGGGGATGCAGTCGGGACCTTGCACTACAGCTAGCAAAAACAGTGGTTGGGGGGGCTTCGTTGACCCATCCGACCACCAACACCCATATAACATAAAAACATAAAGTCCCGCATAATAAAAAAAAATATACAAAATACAGCAACTAACGAATAGATAGGAAAAATTTGAAAAGAAAGTCAACAGAATTAATTGAAAAAAAAAAAAAAACTGGCTAAGATTTTATAGCCGCTACGCTCTTACCCACCCTACCATGATTTTTCGTTGCGTACCATTTAGTGAAAAATCCCTAAAAGAGGCTGCTTTACCTAACTTACCCTTTTAGCGACATATGCATTTCATTTTGGCATGTTTCTATAATTACCTTTTTCTTATCTGTTTGATGTCATTGAACTCCATCCAAAAAATAGAAAAAATAGCAAATTTTCCCAAAAATTTGTATATGCGCGGATGCGCGAAGGTTTTATATAGTGTCGCTGGGACTTCAAATAAAATTTATTTACTGGATGTGTAGGATTAACAAGAAAAAACTAAAACGTGCATGTGTTTAAACATAAAAAGTTAGATAAACTATTACCAAGTGGCAGCATCCAACTGCTCTCTAGGAAGGTTCGAATAGAAAAGATCGGACAAACGGAAAACTACGAGGCCATGACCTCGGCTAAGCTACTTAACAGCCCTAAACTTATTAACATTGGCTTATGTCAAGTGAGTGTCAAAGTGACAGTTCACTTTCGTCGTAAAAGTGCTTTCTTTCATTAGTGGTGGTTGTCTCGGCTAAATTAAAGCTGTTAAAATTTACAATTAAGTACTAAATAATATATCTTATTTTACTTAAGTTTAATTATCTCTTATTTCTTTTTAGGTTAATTAACAAAAATACAATATTTATATTGCTTAAATTTTTGTTTCATATTGTTAATCTAAAAATAATCTTAAAAAACAAAAAATATATATCATAGGAGAATTCTATTAGGCCTTTCCAAAATTTTATTTTAACATTTTGGCTCAGTAACTGTACTCTACATACTGGATAATTCTTAAATTCTTAATGCAAAGAATTTGACTGAAAAAAGGAAGTTACTGACGAATATCTTTTGCATGATATGTACCTATTAATTTACCTTGCAAATTCTCAAGCACATAAAACGAATTCCCTAGCTTTTCCCGCACTCTAGATTTAATCCAAGCTGGACTAAGCTTTGCATTAAAATTTTTCACAAAACTACTTTGCGAAAAATTACGCCTGAAAACTTCTTGACCTACTTTAAACTGAATCTCTCTCGTCCTCAAATTGTATTGACGAGCCGTTTGCTCATAGGCTTTAGTAATATTTTCACGTAATTCTTTTCGTAATAATTTTAGCTGGTCATCTCTATTAAGGTTACACACGGACTCATCCAACAAATTTAGCCGCTGTAGAAGATTGTAATGCGAACCATGGGTCGCCATATCAAAGCCAAATAAAGCATGATAAGGTGAAACATGTGTACTTTGATGAACAGAATTTCTCAATGCACAACTAATAGCATCTATATGTTGGTCCCATTCCCGATGATCCTCTTGCAAATACGCACGAATTGCAGCAATTAATGATCTATTTACTCTTTCTGACGCATTGCTTTGCGGTGAATATAGAGCAGTATAAACATGTTTAATGCCTAAAGATGTTATCCAAGCATTAAAACTGCTAGCCTTAAATTGTGCACCATTATCGCTAACGATAATTTCTGGCACTCCATAAGTAAAGAAAATTTCTTTTTGCAAAAATTCTTGTATATGATTGGACGTAAACTTTCTTAAAGGGCATAGCCAATGGAATTTAGAACAATGATCCAATACAATTAAAAGACCTATATGACCTCGCTTACTTCGTGGATACGGTCCAAGCAGATCTACATATAACCTTTGAAAAGGTCTCATAGACACAGCTTGTTTTCCCATAGGGGGTTTTAAAGATATATTCGGAGCTTTTGTGGTCTTGCAGACTTCACAGGCCCGAACATAATTACGAACATCCGTAACCATTCCTGGCCAATAAAATTTGCGACGAAGAAGCTCTAACGTTTTCGCCATTCCTCCGTGTGCTGAAACAACAGAGTCATGCGCTCGTTTTATTAAATCTATCGTCAAATTCTGTGGAATCCATAACTTCCACATAAATTGTTTAGCAATTTCCGTTCCATCATCATGTTTTGTCCTAATATACACAAAACTATCAACGATACGTATGTCTGGATATTTTGCCTCATTTTCCGCAATCTTTGTTCTCAGTATCTGATAATCTTCATCATTAAAACATGGCGAAGCTAAATCCACCTCTGGACCAACTACTTCCAATGCACAAATCTCATCAGGATACATTCTAGACAACGCATCTGGAACTATATTTTCTTTTCCCTTGCGATGACTTACGGTTAACTTGTAACCTTGTAATCTCATCGCCCATCTAGCAAGTCTACCTTTTAAATTTGCTTGTTTCATTAGCCAAACTAGACTAGAATGGTCCGTAATAACTTCAAACTCTTGGAGCTCTATGTAACAACGAAAACGTTCTATCGCCTCTAGCGCTGCTAAGCATTCACGTTCCGTAACAGAATAATTACGCTGAGCCGAATTGAGTTTTTTAGACATAAATGCCACTGGACGTTCTATACCATCCTCGGATATCTGAGCTAGAACAGCACCAATGCCATAATCATTTGCATCGCAGTGAACATAAAATTTCTTTTTAAAATCTGGATTTTGTAAAACTGGAGCAGAAGTTAAATTCTGTTTTAAGCTATCCATAGCTTGTTGTGCTGATTCGGTCCAAACGAATTTCTTTTTCGTGGACAAAAGATCAGTAATAGGCGCTGTAATCTCAGAATAATTTTCAATGAACCGACGATACCAACCTGCCAAGCCTAAGAATCCTCTAGCTTGTCTTAACATTTTTGGCGCTGGCCAAGCTAAAATAGCCTCTACTTTGCGAGGATCAGTGGCAATACCTCCCATGCCTATGACATAACCTAAGTAACGAACTTCAGTTACGCAAAATTTACTTTTTTCTAAGTTTAAAGTCAAATTAGCTTTACGGAATTGTTCTGACAGTCTTATCAAAACTGTTAAATGAGAATCAAAATCCTCTGAAACTACACACAAGTCATCTAAATAACCAAATACACAATACTTTAAGTTTGGGGGAATAATTTGATCCATGAGACGACACATGGTCTGAGGAGCATTACATAGACCAAAAGGCATTGTAACGAATTGATAAAGAGGTCCTGGTACTGGTACTGTAAAAGCAGTTATTGCCTTTGACTTCTCTGACAGTCCAATCTGCCAATACGCATCCTTCAAATCAATTTTCGATATAAAATTTGCCTTAGGTAGCCTAGCGAAAATTCCCTCAATATTTGGAAGCGGATATGCATCCTTTTTAGTTACTTCGTTTATCTTTCGAGCATCTAGACACATCCTTAATTTTATGGGCTTAATAACCATATGGACTGGTGAACTCCATGAGCTGTTTGATTCCTCAATTACCTCTAATAATAACATCCGATCAATTTCCTGATACATCAGTTTCTCTACCGCTGGTGATACTGGATAATGACGTTGTTTAATCGGTTTCGCATCTCCAATGTCTATCTCATGTGTGATCAAAGTAGTTCGACCTAGTCCTTGCTTCTCAAAGCTTGGAAACAGTGAAATCACAGCATCGAGGCGTTTTCGCTGCTCATCAGTTAATGCACAAGCTTTCTCATCTGTTTCTAAAGAATTAGACACTGCCTTTGAAACTTCAAGTGACGAAATTTCACCAGGAGCTAAGTCAAATGCTTTCCAAAAGTCAGTTCCTAAAATAACATTTTTGCTTAAAGAAGGAACAACAAAAAATTGTATTTGCTTTGTTTTACCTTTATAAAATACATCGGCTAATATAGAACCTATCACCTTCTGCCTTTTTCCATCTGCAGTCGTTACTGACGTTGAAAAACTTCTAAACTTTGAGAGCTTTGGCACCTCAATTTGAGCCAACGATCCACCAATACAGCTACAATTCGCACCTGAATCTAATAAGCCTTGCTCTTCAAAATCTAAGAACTTAATAGCTGCATAAAAACGACCATCATCGTTATCGCTTATTATTGCAGAAACTAATAATTGTTTGGTTTGTTTAACGTGTTTCCAAAAATCACGTATGCGTCGCGTAGAACGTTTAGAACTAGAACACTTTGAACCTTGGTCTCTGAAAATTCTTGCTCTGACTTTCTTATAATTTCTTAAACGTTCTTTATAAGGGATAATAATTGACTGTTTCGGTACTTCATCTTTGTTTTCATTCTGTTTAATTTGTTTACTATCAGCTACCTTTACAGAAACAGTAGTTGGTGTTGGTACCACTTCAGGCAACTTTGGAGTATTTACTACAGCATTTAATTCCGGGCCATCCGATTGCTGTCGGCGTATGAACCCTTCCGTAGGTTTTCCGGCCTCTTTGCTAAGCAAATGCTACACTGTGGCTTGTATATATTTTTGGTACCACAGCCATAACAAAATATGCGACGTTCCTGTAAACACATATCCCAAGTGTGTCCTACCTCGTTACAGTTCCAGCATCGGAGTTTATTATTAACATAATTTAGAGCATTGACTGAAGCAATTGACTCTTCTGATTCTGATCTTTTCAATCCTTCATTGCTGCTGAGTTCCGCGACAACACGCCGAAATGGAGGTTTAGGTTTGCTACCTTTAAAGTCTGCTTCACTCATCAGATTCTCTCTCATCTGTACTAACTGACGCAAATGAGCCACAGAATGAACTGAAACATAAAGGAGCTCGTGACGAATTTCTGGCCTAAGATTACTTTTTAGTCGTTTGATAAAACGATGTTCTTCAAACGGAACTGATAAGCGAGAAACCATATCAATCATATCCTCATAAAATGAATCAAAACTTTCATGTTCTTTTTGTTTACGTGATCGAATTTCATCACGCAGAATATCTTCATCCTTACTATCTTTGTACTGGTACGTAATAGCTTCACAAAAAGGTTGCCATTCGATATGAACAACTTCCTTGCGATATCGCCAGTACCACTCTCTTGCTTTGCCTAACAACAGAATATGAAGGTTTTTGCAAAGAAGAGAAAAATTATTGCTTAAATAATCTTCAGTTAGTGCTCGAATTCTGTTGGACCCTTAGGTGAAGCATCAAACCTAACTGACCAACTCTGCACAATCTGTGTCACCTTTTCAGGACTAAGAGACTGTCCAGAAAAAGCATAAGCCTCAGGCCGCGATGCTGGGCTGGAGACACCAGACGAAAAACGTGGCTGAGCTTGAATAGCTGGAATAGCTTGAGCCTGAGAAGCTACTGAATTTGAAGACAAATGTAAATTGGACAAACGCCTATCAATCAGAGTCTCGAGCTTTTCAAAAATCTTGTCATAATCAATTTCGAGATTTGGGGAAGGCTGAACTTTATGTCTATCACATTCTACACGGGAAAAACCTTGCTGACGGGATGGACGACCTCTTCTATTGGATCTTTGCCCTTGATTTCCCGAATCCATACGAGGATTGGCATTTCTATATCTATTCCCTGCGACTGGTTGTGAATTCTCAGTACCTGTTTGCACCGATTCTTCTTCTTGTGGATATTCTTTTGATTTGGACCTAGTATTATGCACCTTAGGTGTGGCCCCAGTATTTGATCTACCTGTTCTATCACTTTCTGAATTAATGAACCAAGACTTCAAATCTTTAGTATGGCATAGAGCCTTGCAAACATTGCACTCTTTTGCCGTATCAATGCATTCGGTAATACATGAGCGGTGAAAAACATGATTACATTTGGTAACAACTACGTCTTGTGATTCTTTTAAATGCTCATTACAAATAGAACATTTACCTTCGGGCACTGCTGAGCTTTTACTCTGCCCTGCTGAATTATCACGACTCCGTGTTACTGGCATTTCTATACAAATTATTATAAATTGTAGAAATGAAAACTAATTTATCAATAAACAACTGAACAATAAGATGTTTTATTTAAATCAATTGAAATAACTTTCTAAAATTTAATTTCTATATTTTTTTTTTTTTTTTCTATATATAAGAAGGGTAAGAAAGGAAAGAGTATTTAAAATCTGTTGCTTTGGTCTATTGTGCATAAAGACTTATTTTATTATTGAACCTTGTTGACAAGACTAAATAATAAATAAGACTTAGATGGTACATAATCACTTAATAAACTCTTATGTACAAAAGCAAAGAGTTATTTTTTTCAAAGTGGTATACTATTTGGTCAGAAGCCATAAAGTAAAATTCCAAACTCTGAATTTCAAAAATAAAACCTCACTCTGCTCATAGGAGCCTTTACAGTTAATCATGCTAAGTTATATAAAAGTAAATAATTTGAATAAAAAAACAAAAACTCGTTCACTGAATCCATACTATCGGCTGGTTCTTGGCGTAAACTGCCACAGAAATTCAGATTCCGTGTAGGTCTACTAGTTGACAAATAACTTATCAAAAAAAATAGTGAACGAAAACCATCAATTAGCCAAATGAAGAAACAGGCAATCGGTCGCAATTTCAGTCCTCGCTAAAATTTTCGAATTCCGCACCTATCATTTAACTTCTCAAATGATTATACGATAATTGATAAATAGGCGAAAATTTGATTGATGCTTTGAAATAAAAGAAAGTGTAGTAGGTATTTCGGTGCATTCCCAAAATTCCTAATTCAGCATCTTCAAATATCTCTAACAATCAAACAATGCAAAATTAAATAAATTAAAAGAAAAAAAAAATGAATTGAAATAAAGATATAGAGATGCAATTTCAAATTTGAGCTTATTGTCATATAGCTACCTATGCGCTTCTTTCTGATAGCAATCCTAAATAAAATTTCGGTCTACCTGATCGACAACGCAAAAGAAAACCAAAATAAACATTAAGGCTCAAACTGTTAAATGAAAAAAAAAGATAGAAAAAGAGAGGACTTTGAAGAAATATAGAGCTGGCTAGGCCTGCGAAAACACCTCGCAATTTTAAAATAGTGTTTTAATCCTATCTTATTAAAGTGATGTCTAATCACAAGCTTTATGCCAGGCCCCACACGTTGGGCGCCATTTTATGTTATGTCCACAGTAGTAGAGACTTACGTTTTAGTCAATCCTCCTGTGGTCTACTAGCATAGAGCCAAACTTGCTCACCCATCTACAAATCCCATTACCTACCAGATGGACCAAAGGCTGATGTCTACTTAGGGGTGAGTAAATCCTCTACGCTAGCAGATATGAGCTTATGTTGTTGGGGGATGCAGTCGGGACCTTGCACTACAGCTAGCAAAAACAGTGGTTGGGGGGGCTTCGTTGACCCATCCGACCACCAACACCCATAAAACATAAAAACATAAAGTCCCGCATAATAAAAAAAAATATACAAAATACAGCAACTAACGAATAGATAGGAAAAATTTGAAAAGAAAGTCAACAGAATTAATTGAAAAAAAAAAAAAACTGGCTAAGATTTTATAGCCGCTACGCTCTTACCCACCCTACCATGATTTTTCGTTGCGTACCATTTAGTGAAAAATCCCTAAAAGAGGCTGCTTTACCTAACTTACCCTTTTAGCGACATATGCATTTCATTTTGGCATGTTTCTATAATTACATTTTTCTTATCTGTTTGATGTCATTGAACTCCATCCAAAAAATAGAAAAAATAGCAAATTTTCCCAAAAATTTGTATATGCGCGGATGCGCGAAGGTTTTATATAGTGTCGCTGGGACTTCAAATAAAATTTATTTACTGGATGTGTAGGGTTAATCTGGATTAACAAGAAAAAACTAAAACGTGCATGTGTTTAAACATAAAAAGTTAGATAAACTATTACCAAGTGGCAGCATCCAACTGCTCTCTAGGAAGGTTCGAATAGAAAAGATCGGACAAACGGAAAACTACGAGGCCATGACCTCGGCTAAGCTACTTAACAGCCCTAAACTTATTAACATTGGCTTATGTCAAGTGAGTGTCAAAGTGACAGTTCACTTTCGTCGTAAAAGTGCTTTCTTTCATTAGTGGTGGTTGTCTCGGCTAAATTAAAGCTGTTAAAATTTACAATTAAGTACTAAATAATATATCTTATTTTACTTAAGTTTAATTATCTCTTATTTCTTTTTAGGTTAATTAACAAAAATACAATATTTATATTGCTTAAATTTTTGTTTCATATTGTTAATCTAAAAATAATCTTAAAAAACAAAAAATATATATCATAGGAGAATTCTATTAGGCCTTTCCAAAATTTTATTTTAACATTTTGGCTCAGTAACTGTACTCTACAAATGAGTCGCGAATTTTATGCGTCAAAGAGTAAAATTTTCATTTTTTGCTAGTACAGGAAGCAACCTTAAACTAATGGAGATATTCAAGCACTTATACTAGTATTTACTTATATCTTTTGAAGTCTTCATCCGATTTGAAAAATTGTCACAATTTGTGCTGTACTAACACGAACTTTGTTCAAACAAATATAAACACTTATGAAAAGCAAACAAAAAAAATTAACTTTGTAATAAAAATCAATAAAACGAGCCTTTTTTATATGTTCTGCCAAACACCGCACAACTCATACAAATTTACCAAAAAATAAAATATATTGTGAAAATTATATTAATAACAAAATAAAATTTATTAAATTTTGCATAAAAAAGTTGCGACTCAATACAATCGATGCTCAAATTAGTCGTCAATTTTATTGTTTAATTTTTTGCTTGGAGCGGAAGCCACCTTAAACTAATTGAGAATTTCAAACACTTATACACGTTTTAACATATACATATCTTTTGAAGTTTTCATCCAATTCGAAAAATTGTCTCAATTTGGTGTATGTTTGGTCCAGCAGCTACCATTTGATTTAATATTCAATAATACTTCTCGTTGCTTTTGTAACTTGCCCTGCGTGGCAAGAGAACTCTTAAGTTAAACCTTCTCTTAAACATGTAAACATTCGCGCAAGCGCATTGTGTACGTCGGCTGCTGTGCTGCTGACCTCTCTATTTTGTCGCTTTGCATATCGACAGCTAATCTGTCTAGTGGTTTGCCAATGCAGATCAGTGCATTCTCGTTGCTTATCACACTAAAACGCATCTACGCACTTTCGCAACTCATACCTTCTTAATACCTATTTATACCGCTTATAAATTATATAATAATAAATAACCTACAAATCACTTAAACTTACTGCTAGCAAAAAATATTGTTAGCTCAACATTTGGTGACCCCGACGTGATCAACTGTACTAAACCATAATTAATTCGTTATCATAATAATATAATAATTATTCAGCTACATAATAATAATTTATTATAGCAAACTCGTAACTGCTGCAGTGTTACAGTGCAAGTTTTAAATATATAAATATACGTATTGTATTAATTTCTACATAGCAGTTCAATAACTACATACGTACACACACATACACAGTCGTATATACAAGCAAGCTGTCGCTTATATACTTTCGTAGGCGTTTTTTGTTTTTGTGATTAAACGGTTATCGTTTCTTGCCTATTTAACTATGTTCAGTGAAGGTGACATTGCTACAGCAGATCAAACTGCAAACAGGGTGACCTTTTTGAAGCGCAAAGTGAATGCAGTTTATAATAGTTTAAGCACATTGAGCAATACCTTATCGAGGGAGGCTATAAGTGTTCTGGATATGCAAGCACTATCCGTGCGTTTAAAACAAATTGAAAAGATGCAATCTATTTTCGATGTAGCATATGACAATCTCGAAGAAATGGACTTTGATGAAATTGGTACCCAGTTGCGCGAAAACTTTGACGAATTAGCCGTGTCGGTCGAAACAACAATTCGGGCTCAAATCGCGAAAAACGGTTCTCAAATGCCATTGTGCTCAACATTTCAAGATTCGACCGCCGTTCCTGCTCGAATACGACCTGTGCCCTCTTTACCAGCTATCAAATTACCAACTTTTAGTGGCGGCTATACCAACTGGGCAGATTTTTATTCTATGTTTACAACTATCATAGAAAACAACCAGGAGTTGTCCAATATCGAAAAAATGCAGCATCTTCGATCCTGTTTGCAAGGATCTGCTTTGGACGCAGTACGATCTTTGGAAATTTCAGAGGCTAATTATACCATCGCTTTAGATCTTTTGCAAAAACGATTTGATAACCGCCGTCTAGTTTTTCAGGCACACGTCTTAGAAATTTTGGGACTTGAGAAGGTACCAGACGGCTCTGCAATTAAACTGAGGGAACTATCTGACAAGTTCAATGCGCATATTAGAGCGCTAAAAAGTCTCGGCAACGTTGAGCAAATTGCTGGATGCGTTATCACGCAGGTGCTTTTGCAGAAGTTGGACCAAGCATCGCAAGCGAAGTGGGAGGAAAAACTGGAGGAGCCAACATTTGTCAATCTCGTACCTTCCTGGGAGCAATTTGCAAATTTTTTGGAGCAGCGATGCAGAACCTTGGAGACTATGGATTTCACTATGACTAACTATACGTCTAGTGCTCAGGTGGGAAAGAATAAAAAAACTAACTATACCCATTCTTCACTTGTTGCTATCGATTTTGCTGGCGCCGGGTGCGTATTCTGTGACAAACATGACCACATTATAAATTATTGTCCGCTTTTTGGGAATTTATCACCTACACTACGCCTTAAGGAGGCGAAAAGGCTGTCATTATGCCTTAATTGTCTAAGGAAAGGCCATCGTCTGCCATCATGCAATTCTGGATGTTGCCGAAAATGTGGATCTAAACACCACACTTTGCTACATTTGGGTAACAACAATATTCCTCAACGCTTCATATCACCTTCAATGCAGCCAGCGGCTCCAGAGTCCGCGTCAGCTCAAAATGTTGTTCAGGATGCCTCTACCTCTCTTGTTGCCCAAAATTCTAATAATGGCGTCGTGTTATTGGCTACTGCAGTCGTATTTGTTAAAAACCGCACAGGCACCCTAGTGCCATGCCGCGCTCTTTTGGATTCCGGCTCTCAGCTTCATTTGATAACTTCCCGTTTTGCTCAGCAGTTGCAGTTAAAGAAATTTAAAACTTCCGACACAGTTTCAGGCTTGGGAGACTTACAATGTCTCACTGAAAATGCTACGGTAGCTTTAACGTTACAGTCACAGGTCTCGGAATACACTACCAGTTTAACTGCCATTGTTGCTCCAACTATAACAGACAGCCAACCAGGGCGCGCTGTCAATGTTACGAGTTGGGATATTCCGGCAAACATTCGCCTTGCTGATCCGCTGTTTTTCAAGCCACAGCGTGTCGACTTATTAGTTGGAGCAAGTTTGTTCTATGAGTTGCTGTGCGTCGGTCAAATTAAGCTGGCAATTGGTTTACCACTTTTACAAAAGACACGCTTTGGATGGGTCGTGTCAGGTGGTCGCTCGCGTTCCAGCGGGTCTTCCTTGCTAGGAGGTACAAATATATCTGACCAGAAAGTAGATTCTGATATTCGAGCTGATCAGTTTTGGGAAGTGGAATCCTGTGGTGATGCGGTTCCAGCAAAAACGAAGGAGGAGCTAGAATGTGAAGAGCACTTTGCACGTTATTATTCTAGATTGCCTACGGGAGAATACTCAGTTCGTTTGCCTGTTAAAAAAACCCTAGACCTCCTTGGAGACTCTTATGAACAAGCGTTTCGCCGGTTCGTGCATCTTGAAAGAAAATTAGAGCGTCAGCCGCAGTTAAAATCCCAATATACCACCTTTATTAAAGAGTATGCTGATTTATCGCACATGTCGCTTGTAAATAGTGACTCCATACAGCTTTGCAAATTCTATCTACCACACCATTGCGTTATGAAGGAAGACAGCACAACAACAAAATTAAGAGTTGTTTTTGATGCTTCGGCAGCCACATCAACAGGCTACTCTCTAAATGATGTTTTGATGGCTGGCCCTGTTATACAACCTAAGCTTTTCCGAACACTTATTCGATTTCGCTCATTTGCCGTTGCCCTTACTGGCGACATTTGTAAGATGTATCGGTGCATACGCGTCCCACCTCCAGACAGTTACCTTCAATGCATATTATGGCGCGATGCACCTTCGGATGAGCTTAAGATATTCAAACTTGACACCGTCACCTATGGCACAAAGCCAGCTTCGTATTTATCAGTTCGAGCTATACATCAGCTGGCGTCTGATGAAGAAGTCTCCTTTCCAATCGGCGCTAAAATCTTACGGCGGGATTTTTATGTTGATGACCTACTTTCTGGCGGAAATTCTGTAGAGGAGGCTAGTGAAATTTTACATCAAGCAAAGGACATTCTAGCAAAAGGCCAATTTAAGTTGCGGAAATGGTGCTCCAGTCATCCTGCCGTCCTTGAAGGGATACCGGATGGAGATCGAGAGTCGTTTGTAAAGTTTGATAACGGCAGCGAAATTACTAAAACTCTCGGCCTTGCTTGGGATCCTATTTCTGATGAATTCTTATTTTCGTTTTCTTCTAATCAGCCAACTGCTAAGCCGTGCAAAAGATCAGTACTGTCTACAATAGCTCGCTTCTACGACCCACTTGGACTCATAGGACCAGTCATCTCCAAGGCGAAAATATTTCTACAGACTCTCTGGAAAGAAAAAGTTGACTGGGACGAGAGCTTGCCGTCATCATTGGATACTGCTTGGCGTGAACTTTCCAGCAAACTCTGCATAGAACCTCTGCCCACATTTCCTCGCCTTGTTTTAACGCCAAAGATGGATGTAGAGATACATGGCTTCTGCGATGCCAGTATTGAAGCATACGGAGCGTGCATTTATGTTGTTTCGAGAGGAAAACATCCGGTCAGTCATCTATTATGCTCGAAATCCCGCGTTGCGCCATTGAAAGCATTAACTGTGCCAAAACTTGAGCTATGTGGTGCGGTTTTGCTAGCAACACTTATGAATGGAATATATGGTATGCAGATTTTTAATGGCCCATACTTTTGCTGGTCTGATTCTACAGTTTGCCTGTCTTGGATTAATGCTGAATCTACCAAATTTAACGTTTTTGTGTCCAATCGAGTCTCTGCCATTCAGGAGATGACATCTACAATGAAATGGCGCCACGTGCCTACAGCAATGAACCCAGCAGATGGCCTCTCAAGAGGTTTGCTGCCTAAGGAACTTAAGTCATCCACACTTTGGTTCCATGGCCCCACTTTTCTTTGTGGCAGCAAGGACGATTGGCCTTCTCATCATGAACCACAAAATCCAAGTCTCGAACTGCGCAGAACTACACTTCTTGTTACTGCATTTAATTCGGACATTGTAGCAGATTCCAAATATGTGAACTCCTTCGTCACAATGCAGCACATATTTTCCTACGTCTACAAATTTATTAATCGAATTAAGCATCCTGGCTTGACTGTTTCTGACATACACCACGGGACCAACATTTTGCTTCGGCTCGTTCAAAGCACACATCTTTACGAGGACATTAAGGCGCTCCGTTCCAAGGGAGTTGTTAGGCCTTCTAGTTCCATAGCATCGCTTTCTCCGTTTCTTGATGATTTTGGTTTGCTCCGAGTTGGTGGGCGTCTAAAGAATTCGACGCTGGATTTTCCGGCACGTCATCCAATCATTGTGCCAAGTAAACATCCAATTACAACTGCTCTTATTGCAAATTTTCACAATCGCAATCTGCACGCTGGACCGCGCGCCCTTCTCGCTCTAATTCGGCAGGCTTACTGGCCCATTGGTGGCAGGAAAACTGTTTCCAAGGTTGTTAATCGATGCATCCGTTGTTATCGTGCCAAACCACGTCTTATGGAACACATTATGGGCGACCTACCCAAGGAGCGCCTGAGTGGCTCCCGAGCATTTGAAATCACAGGCGTAGACTACTGTGGACCATTTTTCTACAAAGCTGATGTTCGAAACAAGGCACCTATCAAATGCTACATCAGTGTTTTTATTTGCTTCGCAGTTAAAGCGGTTCATCTAGAACTAGTAAAGGATCTTTCAACTGCCTCATTCTTGAATGCGCTAAAGCGGTTCATCCTAACTCGTGGCAAACCAAGACAGATTTGGTCTGACAATGCTACCAATTTTGTTGGCACCAAAAACGAACTACTGGAATTAAGGCGTCTGTTCCTAACCGACCAACACACTAACGACTTTCATAAGTTCTGTTTGGATGAAACCATTGATTGGAAATTTATTCCGCCTCGCTCCCCACACTTTGGCGGCCTTTGGGAGGCGGCAGTAAAAACCGCCAAGCACCACTTCTACAGATCAGTCGGAACTTCAGTCCTCCATTTTGATGAGCTCCGCACTCTCGTCTGCCACATAGCGGCAATAATTAATTCACGTCCATTACTTCCCATTTCAGAGGATCCAGCTGATTTAGATGTGCTGACGCCCTCGCATTTTCTAACAGGCGGCCCCAGCGCATCCTTTGCCGAACCTGATCTAACTCGTCTAAACCTGAATCGACTAGATGGCTGGCAGCGCGTGACTTACATACAGCAAGTATTCTGGTCTCGATGGCGGGAGGAGTATCTGTCTCTCCTGCAGCAACGCAGTAAATGGCGTACTCCGAAACCAGGTTTGACCATCAATGATGTTGTCCTCATCAAGGATGAAAATCTTCCACCCATGAAATGGCCGCTTGGAAGAGTGGTAGAGCTGATTCCTGGCAAAGATGGCGTCGCTCGCGTGGCTATCCTGAAGACCACTGCTGGATTGACCAGAAGAGCTGTTAACAAATTATGTCTGCTTCCCCTTAAGGATTCTGTTGAAAGCCAGGCTTCCAACGGGGGGAGTATGTTTGGTCCAGCAGCTACCATTTGATTTAATATTCAATAATACTTCTCGTTGCTTTTGTAACTTGCCCTGCGTGGCAAGAGAACTCTTAAGTTAAACCTTCTCTTAAACATGTAAACATTCGCGCAAGCGCATTGTGTACGTCGGCTGCTGTGCTGCTGACCTCTCTATTTTGTCGCTTTGCATATCGACAGCTAATCTGTCTAGTGGTTTGCCAATGCAGATCAGTGCATTCTCGTTGCTTATCACACTAAAACGCATCTACGCACTTTCGCAACTCATACCTTCTTAATACCTATTTATACCGCTTATAAATTATATAATAATAAATAACCTACAAATCACTTAAACTTACTGCTAGCAAAAAATATTGTTAGCTCAACAGTGTACTATGACGAACTTTGCTCAAACAAATATAAATATTTATGAAAAACAAACACATAAAATAAACTTTCTAATAAAAACCAATAAAACGAGCCTTTTTTATATGTTCTGCCAAACACCGCACAACTCACACAAATTTCCAAAACAAAAAAATATTGTGAAAATTATATTATTATACTCATACAAATTTACCAAAAAATAAAATATATTGTGAAAATTATATTAATAACAAAATAAAATTTATTAAATTTTGCATAAAAAAGTTGCGACTCAATACACTCGATGCTCAAATTAGTCGTCAATTTTATTGTTTAATTTTTTGCTTGGAGCGGAAGCCACCTTAAACTAATTGAGAATTTCAAACACTTATACACGTTTTAACATATACATATCTTTTGAAATTTTCATCCAATTCGAAAAATTGTCTCAATTTGCTGTACTATGACGAACTTTGCTCAAACAAATATAAATATTTATGAAAAACAAACACATAAAATAAACTTTCTAATAAAAACCAATGAAACGAGCCTTTTTTATATGTTCTGCCAAACACCGCACAACTCACACAAATTTCCAAAACAAAAAAATACTGTGAAAATTATATTAATAACAAAACAAAATCTATTAAAATTTGCATCAAAATGTTGCGACTCGATACTGAAATTAGTCGTCAATTTTATTGTCTAATATTTTGCTTGTAGCTGATGCCACCTTAAACTAATTAAGAAATTCAAACACTTATACACGTTTTTCATATATCTTTTGAAGTTTTCATCCGATTTGAAAAATTGTCACAATTTGTGCTGTACTAACACGAACTTTGTTCAAACAAATATAAACACTTATGAAAAACAAACAATTAAAATTAACTTTCTAATAAAAACCAATAAAACGAGACTTTTTTATATGTTCTGCCAAACACCGCACAACCCACACAAATTTCCAAAAAAAAAAATATTGTGAAAATTATATTAATAACAAAATAAAACTTATTAAAATTTGCATCAAAAAGTTGCGACTCGATACTGAAATTAGTCGTCAATTTTATTGTCTAATTTTTTGGTTGTGGCGGAAGCCACCTTAAACTAATTAAGAAATTCAAACACTTATACACGTTTTTACATATATCTTTTGAAGTTTTCATCCGATTTGAAAAATTGTCTCAATTTGTGCTGTACTAACACGAACTTTGTTCAAACAAATATAAACACTTATGAAAAACAAACAAATAAAATTAACTTTCTAATAAAAACCAATAAATCGAGCCTTTGTTATATGTATGAAATTAGTCGTCAATTTTATTGTCTAATATTTTGCTTGTAGCTGAAGCCACCTTAAACTAATTAAGAAATTCAAACACTTATACACGTTTTAACATATATCTTTTGAAGTTTTCATCCGATTTGAAAAATTGTCACAACTTGTGCTGTACTAACACGAACTTTGTTCAAACAAATATAAACACTTATGAAAAACAAACAAATAAAATTAACTTTCTAATAAAAACCAATAAAACGATCCTTTTTTATATGTTCTGCCAAACACCGCACAACTCATACAAATTTACAAAAAAAAAAAAAATATATTGAGAAAATTATATTAATAACAAAATAAAATTTATTAAAATTTGCATCAAAAAGTTGCGACTCGATACTGAAATTAGTCGTCAATTTTATTGTAATATTTTGCTTGTAGCGGAAGCCACCTTAAACTAATTAAGAAATTCAAGCACTTATACTAGTATTTACTTATATCTTTTGAAGTCTTCATCCGATTTGAAAAATTTTCACAATTTGTGCTGTACTAACACGAACTTTGTTCAAACAAATATAAACACTTATGAATAACAAACAAAAAAAAATTAACTTTGTAATAAAAACCAATAAAACGAGCCTTTTTTTTGCGACTCAATACACTCGATGCTCAAATTAGTCGTCAATTTTATTGTTTAATTTTTTGCTTGGAGCGGAAGCCACCTTAAACTAATTAAGAAATTCAAACACATATACACGTTTTTACATATATCTTTTGAAGTTTTCATCCGATTTGAAAAATTGTCACAATTTGTGCTGTACTAACACGAACTTTGTTCAAACAAATATAAACACTTATGAAAAACAAACAAATAAAATTAACTTTGTAATAAAAACCATTAAAACGAGCCTTTTTTATATGTTCTGCCAAACATCGCACAACTCATACAAATTTACAAAAAAAAAAAATATATTGTGAAAATTATATTAATAACAAAATAAAATTTATTAAAATTTGCATAAAAAAGTTGCGACTCAATACACTCGATGCTCAAATTAGTCGTCAATTTTATTGTTTAATTTTTTGCTTGGAGCGGAAGCCACCTTAAACTATTTGAGAAATTCAAACACTTATACACGTTTTAACATATACATATCTTTTGAAGTTTTCATCCAATTTGAAAAATTGTCTCAATTTGTGCTGTACTAACACGAACTTTGTTCAAACAAATATAAACACTTATGAAAAACAAACAAATAAAATTAACTTTCTAATAAAAACCAATAAAACGAGACTTTTTTATATGTTCTGCCAAACACCGCACAACCCACACAAATTTCCAAAAAAAAATATATTGTGAAAATTATATTAATAACAAAATAAAATTTATTAAAATTTGCATAAAAAAGTTGCGACTCAATACACTCCATGCTCAAATTAGTCGTCAATTTTATTGTTTAATTTTTTGCTTGGAGCGGAAGCCACCTTAAACTAATTAAGAAATTCAAACACTTATACACGTTTTAACATATACATATCTTTTGAAATTTTCATCCAATTTGAAAAATTGTCTCAATTTGCTGTACTATGACGAACTTTGCTCAAACAAATATAAATATTTATGAAAAACAAACACATAAAATAAACTTTGTAATAAAAACCAATAAAACGAGCCTTTTTTATATGTTCTGCCAAACACCGCACAACCCACACAAATTTCCAAAAAAAAAAATATTGTGAAAATTATATTAATAACAAAATAAAACTTATTAAAATTTACAAAAAATGTTGCGACTCAATACACTCTCTGCTGAAATAAGTCGTCAATTTTATTGTTTAATTTTTTGCTTGGAGCGGAAGCCACCTTAAACTATTTGAGAAATTCAAACACTTATACACGTTTTAACATATACATATCTTTTGAAGTTTTCATCCAATTTGAAAAATTGTCTCAATTTGTGCTGTACTAACACGAACTTTGTTCAAACAAATATAAACACTTATGAAAAACAAACAAATAAAATTAACTTTCTAATAAAAACCAATAAAACGAGACTTTTTTATATGTTCTGCCAAACACCGCACAACTCATACAAATTTACAAAAAAAAAAAATATATTGAGAAAATTATATTAATAACAATATAAAATTTATTAAAATTTGCATCAAAAAGTTGCGACTCGATACTGAAATTAGTCGTCAATTTTATTGTCTAATATTTTGCTTGTAGCGGAAGCCACCTTAAACTAATTAAGAAATTCAAGCACTCATACCAGTATTTACTTATATCTTTTGGAGTTTTCATCCGATTTGAAAAATTTTCTCAATTTGTGCTGTACTAACACGAACTTTGTTCAAACAAATATAAACACTTATGAAAAACAAGCAAATAAAATTAACTTTCTAATAAAACCAATAAAACGATTCTTTTTTATATGTTCTGCCAAACACCCTGATCAACCCACACAAATTTCCAAAAAAAAAAAATATATTGAGAAAATTATATTAATAACAATATAAAATTTATTAAAATTTGCATCAAAAAGTTGCGACTCGATACTGAAATTAGTCGTCAATTTTATTGTCTAATATTTTGCTTGTAGCGGAAGCCACCTTAAACTAATTAAGAAATTCAAGCACTCATACCAGTATTTACTTATATCTTTTGGAGTTTTCATCCGATTTGAAAAATTTTCTCAATTTGTGCTGTACTAACACGAACTTTGTTCAAACAAATATAAACACTTATGAAAAACAAACAAATAAAATTAACTTTCTAATAAAAACCAATAAAACGAGACTTTTTTATATGTTCTGCCAAACACCGCACAACCCACACAAATTTCCAAAAAAAAATATATTGTGAAAATTATATTAATAACAAAATAAAATTTATTAAAATTTGCATAAAAAAGTTGCGACTCAATACAATCGATGCTCAAATTAGTCGTCAATTTTATTGTTTAATTTTTTGCTTGTTGCGGAAGCCACCTTAAACTAATTGAGAAATTCAAACACTTATACACGTTTCAACATATACATATCTTTTGGAGTTTTCATCCGATTTGAAAAATTGTCTCAATTTGCTGTACTATGACGAACTTTGCTCAAACAAATATAAATATTTATAAAAAACAAACACATAAAATAAACTTTGTAATAAAAACCAATAAAACGAGCCTTTTTTATATGTTCTGCCAAACACCGCACAACTCATACAAATTTACAAAAAAGAAAATATATTGAGAAAATTATATTAATAACAATATAAAATGTATTAAAATTTGCATCAAAAAGTTGCGACTCGATACTGAAATTAGTCGTCAATTTTATTGTCTAATATTTTGCTTGTAGCGGAAGCCACCTTAAACTAATTAAGGAATTCAAGCACTCATACTAGTATTTACTTATATCTTTTGAAGTCTTCAACCGATTTGAAAAATTGTCACAATTTGTGCTGTACTAACACGAACTTTGTTCAAACAAATATAAACACTTATGAAAAACAAACAAAAAAAATTAACTTTGTAATAAAAATCAATAAAACGAGCCTTTTTTATATGTTCTGCCAAACACCGCACAACTCATACAAATTTACCAAAAAATGAAATATATTGTGAAAATTATATTAATAACAAAATAAAATTTATTAAATTTTGCATAAAAAAGTTGCGACTCAATACACTCGATGCTCAAATTAGTCGTCAATTTTATTGTTTAATTTTTTGCTTGGAGCGGAAGCCACCTTAAACTAATTGAGAATTTCAAACACTTATACACGTTTTAACATATACATATCTTTTGAAATTTTCATCCAATTTGAAAAATTGTCTCAATTTGCTGTACTATGACGAACTTTGCTCAAACAAATATAAATATTTATGAAAAACAAACACATAAAATTAACTTTCTAATAAAAACCAATGAGACGAGCCTTTTTTATATGTTCTGCCAAACACCGCACAACTCATACAAATTTCCAAAACAAAAAAATATTGTGAAAATTATATTAATAACAAAATAAAATTTATTAAAATTTGCATAAAAAAGTTGCGACTCAATACACTCGATGCTGAAATTAGTCGTCAATTTTATTGTTATTTTTTTGCTTGTAGCGGAAGCCACCTTAAACTAATTAAGAAAGTCAAACACTTATACACGTTTTTACATATATCTTTTGAAGTTTTCATCCGATTTGAAAAATTGTCACAATTTGTGCTGTACTAACACGAACTTTGTTCAAACAAATATAAACACTTATGAAAAGCAAACACATAAAATAAACTTTCTAATAAAAACCAATAAAACGAGCCTTTTTTAAATGTTCTGCCAAACACCGCACAACTCACACAAACATTAAGAAAAATTGTAAACATAATATTAATATTAAAACAATATGTATTAAAATTTCCATAATAAAGTTGCGACTTAGGACACTCGATGCGTAAATGAGTCGCGAATTTTATGCGTCAAAGAGTAAAATTTTCATTTTTTGCTTGTACAGAAAGCAACCTTAAACTAATGGAGATATTCAAGCACTTATACTAGTATTTACTTGTATCTTTTGAAGTCTTCATCCGATTTGAAAAATTGTCACAATTTGTGCTGTACTAACACGAACTTTGTTCAAACAAATATAAACACTTATGAAAAACAAACAAATAAAATTAACTTTCTAATAAAAACCAATAAAACGAGACTTTTTTATATGTTCTGCCAAACACCGCACAACCCACACAAATTTCCAAAAAAAAAATATTGTGAAAATTATATTAATAACAAAACAAAATCTATTAAAATTTGCATAAAAAAGTTGCGACTCCATACACTCGATGCTCAAATTAGTCGTCAATTTTATTGTTTAATTTTTTGCTTGTGGCGGAAGCCACCTTAAACTAATTAAGAAATTCAAACACTTATACACGTTTTGACATATATCTTTTGAAGTTTTCATCCGATTTGAAAAATTGTCACAATTTGTGCTGTACTAACACGAACTTTGTTCAAACAAATATAAACACTTATGAAAAACAAACAAAAAAAATTAACTTTGTAATAAAAACCAATAAAACGAGCCTTTTTTATATGTTCTGCCAAACACCGCACAACTCATACAAATTTACAAAAAAAAAAAAATATTGTGAAAATTATATTAATAACAAAATAAAATTTATTGGCCGCCTGCCGAGGACTGCAACAGGGGGAATAACATGCACCGTAAAGGGCGTGCCGTAACTGTTGCTGACTCGGAAGTGCGACTACACTCTCCACGCGAGGGCGGCTGGAAACAGCCCCTTAGTTAGGCTTGTACTGCTAAGGGGGCTGGCTAATAGTAGTCGGGCTGGAGCTGGAAACTCCTTAAAATTTCCACATTCCGGGCCGGACTAAGGTGTCATTCGACCCGTGCCGAGAGTCAGCCTGGCTGGGGGCCCGGAAAACAAATAGCCCAGTCCTTAACGGAGAGTCTAGGCAAGTGGCGACCGCCTAGTCTGGTGAGCCTTACCCGGGCATTGCGGATCTCTGCCCGGGTGGACCGTATATTTCTCCGCTACTCGTGGGATCATAATATGAGTATGAATAAAGAAACATTGAGAAAAATACCGCAGGGTGTAACTGCGGGAACTGTTGCAAAGCAGTTTGAGGACCGTGACCTTGACAGGGAGCGGCCCTCATTGGTGAAATCACCAACAGCAGCTCCTACTAGGAGAATCGAGAATAAACAGCAAAGTTCGGAAGGCCGTGTAGTGGGAGTTAAACCACACTCGGCAACTGAAACTGTAACTGGCAGCAATGCCAACCCAAGGCAGACCGGTAAAGCGAAGCCCCCAAGGCCTGAACTTGGAAAACCTGGGGCTCGGGATGACCCGAACCGCAGGGGGCTGAGTGGCGCCAAGGTGAAATGGTACATCAGGTACCTACAACAGGGTAAAACACCTGATGAAGCGCTAGCACTGGTAAAACAGCCACGTGCACAGCAAGAGCAGGGCTCTATCCCTGCTCCAAAGAGGCTGAGCAGCACGCTCACGCCACCTTCCGACACTCCTAAGAGAGTGCGTGTAGGCAGGACCGCAGAAGTGTCACTGTCTGTGGAAGTAGCGAGCACCCCCAAGGTTGCTCTGGAGGTCGAGGACCAACCCTCGACATCCAGGATAACCAATGAGGGGCCTGCAGTAGTTGCGAGCACCTCCGCGGCTGCACTGGAAGTCAGGAACCAACCCTCGACATCCAGGGCGACCGAGGAGAGGCCAACGTACGCGGCCGTAGCTAAAAAGCTAAAGGTTGCGATAGTGCCTGAGGAGTATCCTCAGGTGATCCTCAGCAGTGAGGAGTTAACACTGCTTGAGGAAGCGGTATTGGAGGAGCTAGTCTCATCAGGCTGGGACTCCCCAATAGTATTCGATGGGATCCACTTTAGGGTCGGCCATCTAGTTGTGGACTGCTCGGACGAAAGTTCGTCTGAGTGGTTGCGGCTAGCGGTCCCCACCCTACGTATGTGGAAAGGAGTCCCTCTAGAGGCAAGGATGGGTGACGACATACCGTCGGCGCACAACATCACCATCTTCTGCCCTAGAACGGACAAGCCGACTGAATGGATCTTAGAACTGATCCGAAAGCAGAACCTTCTGGATACAGAGCACTGGAGGTTGTTGTCGAGGAAGAGCGAAGGAGGTGGCTTAATCCTCGTCCTCGGCATCGACGATAGCTCCTGTGCTGAAATCATCCAGAAGGGCTATAAGCTTAACTTCAGGTTCGGCAGCATACCGGTAAGCGGTTTAAGAAAGGGCAAAGCTGCTAAGGAGCTGCATAAGCCGGCACCACTCCCCCAATCTACTGCGGAAAAGGAGGGACTGAACACCTCCGATTCCATAGTAGATGTGGCGGAAGACGAAGATGAGCTCAATGTCACAGTAGTCGAGGCGAACTGCGACATTGAGGACCAACCTCCAATGTCCTCGCAGGAACTAGCCATGGAGCTAGGCGAGGAGGAAGAAGAGTATCTGGAGACGACCTCCAGACCTCAGACGCCTGTGGTGGAGCCGATCTTATGATCGGAAGTATAGGGATAGCCCAGGTGAACATCCACCATGCCAAGGCGGCGTCGGCCGTACTGGCAAGGATGTTCACCAAACAACACCTCGGGCTAGCCCTAGTACAGGAACCCTGGTATAACCAGGGCATAAAAGGACTGTACGTGAAAGACGCCAAGGTAATTTGGGACCATAGGGACCCACTCCCTAGAGCCTGTATCTTGGCAAGTAGAAGTATTAATCATAACGTACTTACAGAATTCCTCACCGGCGACTGTGTCCCTATCATGGTCGAAGAAGCCGGTGGAGTGAAGACAGCTGTAGTAGCTTCCGTCTACTTTGCGGGAGACGAAACCTGCCCACCGCCCGAGGTCCAAGCACTCGTGGAGCATTGTGCAAGACAGCATCTCCCCATCATCATTGGTTGCGATGCTAATGCGCATCACGTGGTATGGGGCAGCAAGGATGTAAACCTTAGAGGTGAGTCACTCTTAGAGTTTATTTCAAGTAGTAACCTAGAAATCCTTAACGTCGGCAGTGTCCCGACTTTTGTAACTAGGGTAAGATCCGAGGTTCTAGATATAACCTTGGCTAGTAGGGCAATAAAGCCACACATTAGGGACTGGCACGTATCTCCTGAGGAGTCTATGTCAGACCACAGAATTATTAGATTTAACCTAGGTCTAAATCTAAGAAGTAGCGAACGCAAACGTAACCCCAGAAACACAGACTGGGAAAAGTTCAATATCTCCATTGAGCAAAACCTGACCAGCAGAGCATCTGGAAAACCCAGAAACCCTGTTGGTTTGGAATGCGCAGTGGAGGAGTTGAATACGTGTTTAGTGAACGCCTTCAATGAAAGCTGCCCTTTTGGTAAAGCAAAGAAGGAGAAGGACGCCCCATGGTGGAACGCTCAACTTGAGAAGTTGCGGAAAGTGACCCGGCAACTCTTCAACACCGCGAGGCGCGTTGGAGAGTGGGACGCTTACCGAAATAGTCTGACCCTGTATAACAAGGAGATCAGAAAAGCCAAGCGAAGGAATTATAGAACCTTCTGCGAAGCCATTGAAAAAACTAGTGAAGGCGCACGACTTCACAAAGCAATTTCCAAAGGAGTGCCGGACTTGAATCTAGCACTCCAGAAATCTGATAACTCCTTCACAAAAAGTAATAAGGAGAAATTAGAACTCCTCCTGGCTATGCACTTCCCCGGAAGTACTGAACAGGTGGAGAGTAGAATTCTACCAACAGGTAGAAATAGAGCACGTGCCGCTGACTGGGCCATTGCCAAGTCAACGGTAACCCCTGAAAGATTAAAATGGGCAATTGGCACGTTCCAGCCCTATAAATCTCCTGGTCTGGATGGTATACACCCAGTACTCCTACAAAAAGGACTGGGCCACCTCTTGACCCCCATTAGGGAAGTACTGGTTAGCAGCCTTGCGCTAGGACACATACCTACCGCGTGGAGTACAGCTAGAGTGGTCTTCATCCCGAAAGCTGGGAAGAAAGATATCACTAATCCAAAGTCTTATAGACCTATTAGCTTAACTTCGTTTTTGCTGAAAACGCTGGAAAAGCTGGTAGATTTCAGAATTAGAAGCACATTGCTAGTACAACGACCCCTTCAACATATGCAACATGCATACAGGGCGGGAAGGTCTACGGACACAGCACTATATCAGCTGAAAACCCTTATTGAGGAATCTTTAACTCATAAGGAAGTTGCACTATGCGCCTTTCTGGATATACAGGGTGCCTTTGATAACGCCTCCCACGAGGCTGTCAACGCATCACTGGCCAGAAGGGGCCTAGACGCAACTACTAGCAGATGGATAACTTCACTGTTAACGTCTAGGCAAGCCACAGCAACCATTGGTGGGCAATCAACCACTGTAGTAACAACAAGAGGCTGCCCTCAGGGCGGTGTACTATCACCCCTCTTATGGAGTCTGCTAGTAGATGAGCTACTGGAGAAACTAGCGGGCAGAGGCATACAATGCCAAGGCTATGCTGACGATATCGTTATTATAGCCAGAGGCAAGTATGAGGAAACACTCTGCGACATTATCCAGCTAGGGCTCAAGGAAACTAATGACTGGTGTAAAAAGGCAGGCCTGAGCCTTAACCCTGCCAAGACAGTCATAGTACCCTTCACAAGGAGATACAAACTTGGAAGGATGAGGAGTATAACCCTATCAGGATGCAGAATAGAAACAAGTAATGAAGTCAAGTATCTCGGAGTCACCTTTGACTCTAAGCTTAACTTCAGAACCCATGTAAACAACACTATAAATAAGTGCTCAAGGGCTCTATTTACGTGTAGAAGCATTGCTGGGAAATCGTGGGGTGCATCACCACGAATAATAAGATGGCTGTACCTAATGGTTGTCAGACCCATGCTCTTATATGGGGCAATAGCCTGGGGCAGCAGGGCGCGCCTTAGCACGACCAAAGCCAGATTGCAGAAACTGCAAAGAATGGCCTGCATATGTATGACAGGAGCAATGCGCACTTGTCCTACTGCGGCCATTGAAGTATTAATGGATGTTACACCGCTTCATATCGTTGTTGATATGCAGCAAAAAGCAACGTTAATAAGAATTGGGAGGGAAGGGGTTGACTTCAACCTCACCAGAAAAGACGCTGCAGATTTAGCAGAGGACATACCTATGCTTCTGCAACCAAGGGATGAAATGCCAGCTGAGTACAAGTTCGATCAGAACTTCGATATCAAACTCAGCACGAAAGAGGCCTGGACAACTCTTTCGGCAATTCACCCAATGAAACCACACACAATAAAGTGGTATACGGATGGATCCCTCACCTATGAAGGGAGTGGCCTGGGGGTAGTAGGACCCAGGACTAAATATCATGAGTCACTAGGCAGACACACCAGCATTTTTCAAGCTGAGGTCTGTGCTATTGGAAGGTGTGCAGAATTTAATCTGCAGAAGAACTATCATGACAAGGAGATCTCCATCCTGTCTGACAGTCAAGCAGCGACAAAGGCAATAAGCAGAGCCAAAATAACATCAAGGCTGGTCAAAGAAGTGAGAACTGCACTTGACAATTTAGGTGCCAGGAACAAGCTCACAATTAGATGGGTCCCAGGACACAACAATATCCCTGGGAACGAGCTAGCAGACAAACTAGCAAGAATAGGTGCAGCAACACCGCTAATCGGACCTGAACCATACTGTGGGATTGGCAACCACGTGGTAAGGGACCTATTGAGGAAAGAGGAAGAAAACAAACGGCTGCTTCACTGGGCACAGATACCAGGACTAAAGCAGTCAAAAACCCTCCTCTCTAAGTACAACCGCAAGAGATTCAAACACGTGATAACTCACGGGAAAAATACCGTGAGGATCCTGACAGGCCTCTTGACGGGTCACTGTAGGCTCCGCAGCCACTTAAACAAAATTGGCATAGCGGATAGTGGGCTTTGTCGTTTCTGTAGTATGGAGGAAGAAACTTGAGTGCATCTACTATGTGAATGCATAGCACTCGCCAACAAAAGAAGCAAGCTTTTAAGCATGCACGTCATCTCACCGGAGAGCATTGTTACCATAAATCCAAACAAAATACTGCAGTATATGCAGGCAATTGGACTTTTGGGAGAGCTCTAAGCCGTGAAAGGGGGTACAATAGATCCACTTGGGTCGCAGTACATATTACACCCAGTACAATAATAATAATAATAATAATAATAATAATAATAATAATAATAATAATAATAATAATAATAATAATAATAATAATAAAATTTATTAAAATTTGCATAAAAAAGTTGCGACTCAATACACTCGATGCTCAAATTAGTCGTCAATTTTATTGTTTAATTTTTTGCTTGGAGCGGAAGCCACCTTAAACTAATTGAGAATTTCAAACACTTATACACGTTTTAACATATACATATCTTTTGAAATTTTCATCCAATTTGAAAAATTGTCTCAATTTGCTGTACTATGTCGAACTTTGCTCAAACAAATATAAATATTTATGAAAAACAAACAAATAAAATTAACTTTCTAATAAAAACCAATAAAACGAGACTTTTTTATATGTTCTGCCAAACACCGCACAACTCACACAAATTTCCAAAACAAAAAAATACTGTGAAAATTATATTAATAACAAAACAAAATCTATTAACATTTGCAAAAAAATGTTGTGACTCAATACACTCGATGCTGAAATTAGTCGTCAATTTTATTGTTTAATTTTTTGCTTGTGGCGGAAGCTACCTTAAACTAATTAAGAAATTCAAACACTTATACACGTTTTGACATATATCTTTTGAAGTTTTCATCCGATTTGAAAAATTGTCACAATTTGTGCTGTACTAACACGAACTTTGTTCAAACAAATATAAATATTTATGAAAAACAAACAAATAAAATTAACTTTCTAATAAAAACCAATAAAACGAGACTTTTTTATATGTTCTGCCAAACACCGCACAACTCACACAAATTTCCAAAACAAAAAAATACTGTGAAAATTATATTAATAACAAAACAAAATCTATTAAAATTTGCAAAAAAATGTTGTGACTCAATACACTCGATGCTCAAATTAGTCGTCAATTTTATTGTTTAATTTTTTGCTTGGAGCGGAAGCCACCTTAAACTAATTGAGAATTTCAAACACTTATACACGTTTTAACATATACATATCTTTTGAAATTTTCATCCAATTTGAAAAATTGTCTCAATTTGCTGTACTATGTCGAACTTTGCTCAAACAAATATAAATATTTATGAAAAACAAACAAATAAAATTAACTTTCTAATAAAAACCAATAAAACGAGACTTTTTTATATGTTCTGCCAAACACCGCACAACTCACACAAATTTCCAAAACAAAAAAATACTGTGAAAATTATATTAATAACAAAACAAAATCTATTAAAATTTGCAAAAAAATGTTGTGACTCAATACACTCGATGCTGAAATTAGTCGTCAATTTTATTGTTTAATTTTTTGCTTGTGGCGGAAGCCACCTTAAACTAATTAAGAAATTCAAACACTTATACACGTTTTGACATATATCTTTTGAAGTTTTCATCCGATTTGAAAAATTGTCACAATTTGTGCTGTACTAACACGAACTTTGTTCAAACAAATATAAACACTTATGAAAAACAAACAAATAAAATTAACTTTCTAATAAAAACCAATAAAACGAGACTTTTTTATATGTTCTGCCAAACACCGCACAACCCACACAAATTTCCAAAAAAAAAATATTGTGAAAATTATATTAATAACAAAATAAAACTTATTAAAATTTGCATAAAAATGTTGCGACTCAATACACTCTATGCAGAAATTAGTTGTCAATTTTATTGTTTAATTTTTTGCTTGTGGCGGAAGCCACCTTAAACTAATTAAGAAATTCAAACACTTATACACGTTTTGACATATATCTTTTGAAGTTTTCATCCGATTTGAAAAATTGTCACAATTTGTGCTGTACTAACACGAACTTTGTTTAAACAAATATAAACACTTATGAAAAACAAACAAAAAAAGTTAACTTTGTAAAAAAACCAATAAAATGAAACTTTTTTATATGTTCGGCCAAACACCGCACAACTCACACATATTTCCAAAACAAAAAAATACTGTGAAAATTATATTAATGAAAATTTATTAAAATTTGCATAAAAAAGTTGCTCAAATTAGTCGTCAATTTTATTGTTTAATTTTTTGCTTGTGGCGGAAGCCACCTTAAACTAATTAAGAAATTCAAACACTTATGCACGTTTTTACATATATCTTTCGAAGTTTTCATCCGATTTGAAAAATTGTCACAATTTGTGCTGTACTAACACGAACTTTGTTCAAACAAATATAAACACTTATGAAAAACAAACAAAAAAAATTAACCTTCTAATAAAAAACAATAAAACGATCCTTTTTTATATGTTCTGCCAAACACCGCACAACCCACACAAACATTAAGAAAATTGTAAACATAATATTAATATCAAAACAATATGTATTAAAATTTCCATAATAAAGTTGCGACTTAGGACACTCGATGCTTAAATGAGTCGCGAATTTTATGCGTCAAAGAGTAAAATTTTCATTTTTTGCTTGTACAGGAAGCAACCTTAAACTAATGGAGATATTCAAGCACTTATACTAGTATTTACTTATATCTTTTGATGTCTTCATCCGATTTGAAAAATTGTCACAATTTGTGCTGTACTAACACGAACTTTGTTCAAACAAATATAAACACTTATGAAAAACAAACAAAAAAAATTAACTTTGTAATAAAAACCAATAAAACGAGCCTTTTTTATATGTTCTGCCAAACTCCGCACAACTAATACAAATTTACAAAAAAAAAAAAAAATATATTGAGAAAATTATATTAATAACAAAACAAAATCTATTAAAATTTGCATCAAAATGTTGCGACTCAATACACTCGATGCTGAAATTAGTCGTCAATTTTATTGTTTAATTTTTTGCTTGTGGCGGAAGCCACCTTAAATTTATTAAGAAATTGAAACACTTATACACATTTTTACATATATCTTTTGAAGTTTTCATCCAATTTGAAAAATTGTCACAATTTGTGCTGTACTAACACAAACTTTGTTGAAACAAATATAAACATTTAGGAAAAACAAACAAATAAAATTAACTTTTTAATAAAAACCAATAAAACGAGCCTTTTTTATATGTTCTGCCAAACACCGCACAACTCACACAAATTTCCAAAACAAAAAAATACTGTGAAAATTATATTAATGAAAATTTATTAAAATTTGCATAAAAAAGTTGCTCAAATTAGTCGTCAATTTTATTGTTTAATTTTTTGCTTGCTGCGGAAGCCACCTTAAACTAATTAAGAAATTCAAACACTTATACACGTTTTTACATATATCTTTCGAAGTTTTCATCCGATTTGAAAAATTGTCACAATTTGTGCTGTACTAACACAAACTTTGTTGAAACAAATATAAACATTTAGGAAAAACAAACAAATAAAATTAACTTTTTAATAAAAACCAATAAAACGAGCCTTTTTTATATGTTCTGCCAAACACCGCACAACTCACACAAATTTCCAAAACAAAAAAATACTGTGAAAATTATATTAATAACAAAACAAAATCTATTAAAATTTGCATCAAAATGTTGCGACTCAATAAACTCGATGCTGAAATTAGTCGTCAATTTTATTGTTTAATTTTTTGCTTGTGGCGGAAGCCACCTTAAACTAATTAAGAAATTCAAACACTTATACATACTTATACTTATACTTATACCGATTTGAAAAATTGTCACAATTTGTGCTGTACTAACACGAACTTTGTTCAAACAAATATAAACACTTATGAAAAACAAACAAAAAAAATTAACTTTGTAATAAAAACCAATAAAACGAGCCTTTTTTATATGTTCTGCCAAACACCGCACAACTCACACAAATTTACAAAAAAAAAAAAATATATTGAGAAAATTATATTAATAACAAAATAAAATTTATTAAAATTTGCATCAAAAAGTTGCGACTCGATACTGAAATTAGTCGTCAATTTTATTGTCTAATATTTTGCTTGTAGCGGAAGCCACCTTAAACTAATTAAGAAATTCAAACACTTATACACGTTTTGACATATATCTTTTGAAGTTTTCATCCGATTTGAAAAATTGTCACAATTTGTGCTGTACTAACACGAACTTTGTTCAAACAAATATAAACACTTATGAAAAACAAACAAATAAAATTAACTTTCTAATAAAAACCAATAAAACGAGACTTTTTTATATGTTCTGCCAAACACCGCACAACCCACACAAATTTCCAAAAAAAAAATATTGTGAAAATTATATTAATAACAAAACAAAATCTATTAAAATTTGCATCAAAATGTTGCGACTCAATACACTCGATGCTGAAATTAGTCGTCAATTTTATTGTTTAATTTTTCGCTTGGAGCGGAAGCCACCTTAAACTAATTGAGAAATTCAAACACTTATACACGTTTTAACATATACATATCTTTTGAAGTTTTCATCCAATTCGAAAAATTGTCTCAATTTGCTGTACTATGACGAACTTTGCTCAAATAAATATAAATATTTATGAAAAACAAACACATAAAATAAACTGTCTAATAAAAACCAATAAAACGAGCCTTTTTTATATGTTCTGCCAAACACCGCACAACTCTCACAAATTTCCAAAACAAAAAAATATTGTGAAAATTATATTAATAACAAAACAAAATCTATTAAAATTTGCATCAAAATGTTGCGACTCAATACACTCGATGCTGAAATTAGTCGTCAATTTTATTGTTTAATTTTTTGCTTGTGGCGGAAGCCACCTTAAACTAATTAAGAAATTCAAACACTTATACACGTTTTTACATATATCTTTTGAAGTTTTCATCCGATTTGAAAAATTGTCACAATTTGTGCTGTACTAACACAAACTTTGTTGAAACAAATATAAACATTTAAGAAAAACAAACAAATAAAATTAACTTTCTAATAAAAACCAATAAAACGATCCTTTTTTTATATGTTCTGCCAAACACCGCACAACCCACACAAACATTAAGAAAAATTGTAAATATAATATTAATATCAAAACAATATGTATTAAAATTTCCATAATAAAGTTGCGACTTGGGACACTCGATGCTTAAATGTGTTATGTCCACAGTATTAGAGACTTACGTTTTAGTCAATCCTCCTGTGGTCTACTAGCATAGAGCCAAACTTGCTCACCCATCTACAAATCCCATTACCTACCAGATGGACCAAAGGCTGATGTCTACCTAGGGGTGAGTAAATCCTCTACGCTAGCAGATATGAGCTTATGTTGTTGGGGGATGCAGTCGGGACCTTGCACTACAGCTAGCAAAAACAGTGGTTGGGGGGGCTTCGTTGACCCATCCGACCACCAACACCCATAAAACATAAAAACATAAAGTCCCGCATAATAAAAAATAATATACAAAATACAGCAACTAACGAATAGATAGGAAAAATTTGAAAAGAAAGTCAACAGAATTAATTGAAAAAAAAAAAAAAACTGGCTAAGATTTTATAGCCGCTACGCTCTTACCCACCCTACCATGATTTTTCGTTGCGTACCATTTAGTGAAAAATCCCTAAAAGAGGCTGCTTTACCTAACTTACCCTTTTAGCGACATATGCATTTCATTTTGGCATGTTTCTATAATTACCTTTTTCTTATCTGTTTGATGTCATTGAACTCCATCCAAAAAATAGAAAAAATAGCAAATTTTCCCAAAAAAGGATTAACAAGAAAAAACTAAAACGTGCATGTGTTTAAACATAAAAAGTTAGATAAACTATTACCAAGTGGCAGCATCCAACTGCTCTCTAGGAAGGTTCGAATAGAAAAGATCGGACAAACGGAAAACTACGAGGCCATGACCTCGGCTAAGCTACTTAACAGCCCTAAACTTATTAACATTGGCTTATGTCAAGTGAGTGTCAAAGTGACAGTTCACTTTCGTCGTAAAAGTGCTTTCTTTCATTAGTGGTGGTTGTCTCGGCTAAATTAAAGCTGTTAAAATTTACAATTAAGTACTAAATAATATATCTTATTTTACTTAAGTTTAATTATCTCTTATTTCTTTTTAGGTTAATTAACAAAAATACAATATTTATATTGCTTAAATTTTTGTTTCATATTGTTAATCTAAAAATAATCTTAAAAAACAAAAAATATATATCATAGGAGAATTCTATTAGGCCTTTCCAAAATTTTATTTTAACATTTTGGCTCAGTAACTGTACTCTACATACTGGATAATTCTTAAATTCTTAATGCAAAGAATTTGACTGAAAAAATGAAGTTACTGACGAATATCTTTTGCATGATATGTACCTATTAATTTACCTTGCAAATTCTCAAGCACATAAAACGAATTCCCTAGCTTTTCCCGCACTCTAGATTTAATCCAAGCTGGACTAAGCTTTGCATTAAAATTTTTCACAAAACTACTTTGCGAAAAATTACGCCTGAAAACTTCTTGACCTACTTTAAACTGAATCTCTCTCGTCCTCAAATTGTATTGACGAGCCGTTTGCTCATAGGCTTTAGTAATATTTTCACGTAATTCTTTTCGTAATAATTTTAGCTGGTCATCTCTATTAAGGTTACACACGGACTCATCCAACAAATTTAGCCGCTGTAGAAGATTGTAATGCGAACCATGGGTCGCCATATCAAAGCCAAATAAAGCATGATAAGGTGAAACATGTGTACTTTGATGAACAGAATTTCTCAATGCACAACTAATAGCATCTATATGTTGGTCCCATTCCCGATGATCCTCTTGCAAATACGCACGAATTGCAGCAATTAATGATCTATTTACTCTTTCTGACGCATTGCTTTGCGGTGAATATAGAGCAGAATAAACATGTTTAATGCCTAAAGATGTTATCCAAGCATTAAAACTGCTAGCCTTAAATTGTGCACCATTATCGCTAACGATAATTTCTGGCACTCCATAAGTAAAGAAAATTTCTTTTTGCAAAAATTCTTGTATATGATTGGACGTAAACTTTCTTAAAGGGCATAGCCAATGGAATTTAGAACAATGATCCAATACAATTAAAAGACCTATATGACCTCGCTTACTTCGTGGATACGGTCCAAGCAGATCTACATATAACCTTTGAAAAGGTCTCATAGACACAGCTTGTTTTCCCATAGGGGGTTTTAAAGATATATTCGGAGCTTTTGTGGTCTTGCAGACTTCACAGGCCCGAACATAATTACGAACATCCGTAACCATTCCTGGCCAATAAAATTTGCGACGAAGAAGCTCTAACGTTTTCGCCATTCCTCCGTGTGCTGAAACAACAGAGTCATGCGCTCGTTTTATTAAATCTATCGTCAAATTCTGTGGAATCCATAACTTCCACATAAATTGTTTAGCAATTTCCGTTCCATCATCATGTTTTGTCCTAATATACACAAAACTATCAACGATACGTATGTCTGGATATTTTGCCTCATTTTCCGCAATCTTTGTTCTCAGTATCTGATAATCTTCATCATTAAAACATGGCGAAGCTAAATCCACCTCTGGACCAACTACTTCCAATGCACAAATCTCATCAGGATACATTCTAGACAACGCATCTGGAACTATATTTTCTTTTCCCTTGCGATGACTTACGGTTAACTTGTAACCTTGTAATCTCATCGCCCATCTAGCAAGTCTACCTTTTAAATTTGCTTGTTTCATTAGCCAAACTAGACTAGAATGGTCCGTAATAACTTCAAACTCTTGGAGCTCTATGTAACAACGAAAACGTTCTATCGCCTCTAGCGCTGCTAAGCATTCACGTTCCGTAACAGAATAATTACGCTGAGCCGAATTGAGTTTTTTAGACATAAATGCCACTGGACGTTCTATACCATCCTCGGATATCTGAGCTAGAACAGCACCAATGCCATAATCATTTGCATCGCAGTGAACATAAAATTTATTTTTAAAATCTGGATTTTGTAAAACTGGAGCAGAAGTTAAATTCTGTTTTAAGCTATCCATAGCTTGTTGTGCTGATTCGGTCCAAACGAATTTCTTTTTCGTGGACAAAAGATCAGTAATAGGCGCTGTAATCTCAGAATAATTTTCAATGAACCGACGATACCAACCTGCCAAGCCTAAGAATCCTCTAGCTTGTCTTAACATTTTTGGCGCTGGCCAAGCTAAAATAGCCTCTACTTTGCGAGGATCAGTGGCAATACCTCCCATGCCTATGACATAACCTAAGTAACGAACTTCAGTTACGCAAAATTTACTTTTTTCTAAGTTTAAAGTCAAATTAGCTTTACGGAATTGTTCTGACAGTCTTATCAAAACTGTTAAATGAGAATCAAAATCCTCTGAAACTACACACAAGTCATCTAAATAACCAAATACACAATACTTTAAGTTTGGGGGAATAATTTGATCCATGAGACGACACATGGTCTGAGGAGCATTACATAGACCAAAAGGCATTGTAACGAATTGATAAAGAGGTCCTGGTACTGGTACTGTAAAAGCAGTTATTGCCTTTGACTTCTCTGACAGTCCAATCTGCCAATATGCATCCTTCAAATCAATTTTCGATATAAAATTTGCCTTAGGTAGCCTAGCGAAAATTCCCTCAATATTTGGAAGCGGATATGCATCCTTTTTAGTTACTTCGTTTATCTTTCGAGCATCTAGACACATCCTTAATTTTATGGGCTTAATAACCATATGGACTGGTGAACTCCATGAGCTGTTTGATTCCTCAATTACCTCTAATAATAACATCCGATCAATTTCCTGATACATCAGTTTCTCTACCGCTGGTGATACTGGATAATGACGTTGTTTAATCGGTTTCGCATCTCCAATGTCTATCTCATGTGTGATCAAAGTAGTTCGACCTAGTCCTTGCTTCTCAAAGCTTGGAAACAGTGAAATCACAGCATCGAGGCGTTTTCGCTGCTCATCAGTTAATGCACAAGCTTTCTCATCTGTTTCTAAAGAATTAGACACTGCCTTTGAAACTTCAAGTGACGAAATTTCACCAGGAGCTAAGTCAAATGCTTTCCAAAAGTCAGTTCCTAAAATAACATTTTTGCTTAAAGAAGGAACAACAAAAAATTGTATTTGCTTTGTTTTACCTTTATAAAATACATCGGCTAATATAGAACCTATCACCTTCTGCCTTTTTCCATCTGCAGTCGTTACTGACGTTGAAAAACTTCTAAACTTTGAGAGCTTTGGCACCTCAATTTGAGCCAACGATCCACCAATACAGCTACAATTCGCACCTGAATCTAATAAGCCTTGCTCTTCAAAATCTAAGAACTTAATAGCTGCATAAAAACGACCATCATCGTTATCGCTTATTATTGCAGAAACTAATAATTGTTTGGTTTGTTTAACGTGTTTCCAAAAATCACGTATGCGTCGCGTAGAACGTTTAGAACTAGAACACTTTGAACCTTGGTCTCTGAAAATTCTTGCTCTGACTTTCTTATAATTTCTTAAACGTTCTTTATAAGGGATAATAATTGACTGTTTCGGTACTTCATCTTTATTTTCATTCTGTTTAATTTGTTTACTATCAGCTACCTTTACAGAAACAGTAGTTGGTGTTGGTACCACTTCAGGCAACTTTGGAGTATTTACTACAGCATTTAATTCCGGGCCATCCGATTGCTGTCGGCGTATGAACCCTTCCGTAGGTTTTCCGGCCTCTTTGCTAAGCAAATGCTACACTGTGGCTTGTATATATTTTTGGCACCACAGCCATAACAAAATATGCGACGTTCCTGTAAACACATATCCCAAGTGTGTCCTACCTCGTTACAGTTCCAGCATCGGAGTTTATTATTAACATAATTTAGAGCATTGACTGAAGCAATTGACTCTTCTGATTCTGATCTTTTCAATCCTTCATTGCTGCTGAGTTCCGCGACAACACGCCGAAATGGAGGTTTAGGTTTGCTACCTTTAAAGTCTGCTTCACTCATCAGATTCTCTCTCATCTGTACTAACTGACGCAAATGAGCCACAGAATGAACTGAAACATAAAGGAGCTCGTGACGAATTTCTGGCCTAAGATTACTTTTTAGTCGTTTGATAAAACGATGTTCTTCAAACGGAACTGATAAGCGAGAAACCATATCAATCATATCCTCATAAAATGAATCAAAACTTTCATGTTCTTTTTGTTTACGTGATCGAATTTCATCACGCAGAATATCTTCATCCTTACTATCTTTGTACTGGTACGTAATAGCTTCACAAAAAGGTTGCCATTCGATATGAACAACTTCCTTGCGATATCGCCAGTACCACTCTCTTGCTTTGCCTAACAACAGAATATGAAGGTTTTTGCAAAGAAGAGAAAAATTATTGCTTAAATAATCTTCAGTTAGTGCTCGAATTCTATATAAAAATTCTTGCACTGTTGGACCCTTAGGTGAAGCATCAAACCTAACTGACCAACTCTGCACAATCTGTGTCACCTTTTCAGGACTAAGAGACTGTCCAGAAAAAGCATAAGCCTCAGGCCGCGATGCTGGGCTGGAGACACCAGACGAAAAACGTGGCTGAGCTTGAATAGCTGGAATAGCTTGAGCCTGAGAAGCTACTGAATTTGAAGACAAATGTAAATTGGACAAACGCCTATCAATCAGAGTCTCGAGCTTTTCAAAAATCTTGTCATAATCAATTTCGAGATTTGGGGAAGGCTGAACTTTATGTCTATCACATTCTACACGGGAAAAACCTTGCTGACGGGATGGACGACCTCTTCTATTGGATCTTTGCCCTTGATTTCCCGAATCCATACGAGGATTGGCATTTCTATATCTATTCCCTGCGACTGGTTGTGAATTCTCAGTACCTGTTTGCACCGATTCTTCTTCTTGTGGATATTCTTTTGATTTGGACCTAGTATTATGCACCTTAGGTGTGGCCCCAGTATTTGATCTACCTGTTCTATCACTTTCTGAATTAATGAACCAAGACTTCAAATCTTTAGTATGGCATAGAGCCTTGCAAACATTGCACTCTTTTGCCGTATCAATGCATTCGGTAATACATGAGCGGTGAAAAACATGATTACATTTGGTAACAACTACGTCTTGTGATTCTTTTAAATGCTCATTACAAATAGAACATTTACCTTCGGGCACTGCTGAGCTTTTACTCTGCCCTGCTGAATTATCACGACTCCGTGTTACTGGCATTTCTATACAAATTATTATAAATTGTAGAAATGAAAACTAATTTATCAATAAACAACTGAACAATAAGATGTTTTATTTAAATCAATTGAAATAACTTTCTAAAATTTAATTTCTATATTTTTTTTTTTTTTTTCTATATATAAGAAGGGTAAGAAAGGAAAGAGTATTTAAAATCTGTTGCTTTGGTCTATTGTGCATAAAGACTTATTTTATTATTGAACCTTGTTGACAAGACTAAATAATAAATAAGACTTAGATGGTACATAATCACTTAATAAACTCTTATGTACAAAAGCAAAGAGTTATTTTTTTCAAAGTGGTATACTATTTGGTCAGAAGCCATAAAGTAAAATTCCAAACTCTGAATTTCAAAAATAAAACCTCACTCTGCTCATAGGAGCCTTTACAGTTAATCATGCTAAGTTATATAAAAGTAAATAATTTGAATAAAAAAACAAAAACTCGTTCACTGAATCCATACTATCGGCTGGTTCTTGGCGTAAACTGCCACAGAAATTCAGATTCCGTGTAGGTCTACTAGTTGACAAATAACTTATCAAAAAAAATAGTGAACGAAAACCATCAATTAGCCAAATGAAGAAACAGGCAATCGGTCGCAATTTCAGTCCTCGCTAAAATTTTCGAATTCCGCACCTATCATTTAACTTCTCAAATGATTATACGATAATTGATAAATAGGCGAAAATTTGATTGATGCTTTGAAATAAAAGAAAGTGTAGTAGGTATTTCGGTGCATTCCCAAAATTCCTAATTCAGCATCTTCAAATATCTCTAACAATCAAACAATGCAAAATTAAATAAATTAAAAGAAAAAAAAAATGAATTGAAATAAAGATATAGAGATGCAATTTCAAATTTGAGCTTATTGTCATATAGCTACCTATGCGCTTCTTTCTGATAGCAATCCTAAATAAAATTTCGGTCTACCTGATCGACAACGCAAAAGAAAACCAAAATAAACATTAAGGCTCAAACTGTTAAATGAAAAAAAAAGATAGAAAAAGAGAGGACTTTGAAGAAATATAGAGCTGGCTAGGCCTGCGAAAACACCTCGCAATTTTAAAATAGTGTTTTAATCCTATCTTATTAAAGTGATGTCTAATCACAAGCTTTATGCCAGGCCCCACACGTTGGGCGCCATTTTATGTTATGTCCACAGTAGTAGAGACTTACGTTTTAGTCAATCCTCCTGTGGTCTACTAGCATAGAGCCAAACTTGCTCAACCATCTACAAATCCCATTACCTACCAGATGGACCAAAGGCTGATGTCTACTTAGGGGTGAGTAAATCCTCTACGCTAGCAGATATGAGCTTATGTTGTTGGGGGATGCAGTCGGGACCTTGCACTACAGCTAGCAAAAACAGTGGTTGGGGGGGCTTCGTTGACCCATCCGACCACCAACACCCATAAAACATAAAAACATAAAGTCCCGCATAATAAAAAAAAATATACAAAATACAGCAACTAACGAATAGATAGGAAAAATTTGAAAAGAAAGTCAACAGAATTAATTGAAAAAAAAAAAAAAACTGGCTAAGATTTTATAGCCGCTACGCTCTTACCCACCCTACCATGATTTTTCGTTGCGTACCATTTAGTGAAAAATCCCTAAAAGAGGCTGCTTTACCTAACTTACCCTTTTAGCGACATATGCATTTCATTTTGGCATGTTTCTATAATTACATTTTTCTTATCTGTTTGATGTCATTGAACTCCATCCAAAAAATAGGAAAAATAGCAAATTTTCCCAAAAATTTGTATATGCGCGGATGCGCGAAGGTTTTATATAGTGTCGCTGGGACTTCAAATAAAATTTATTTACTGGATGTGTAGGGTTAATCTGGATTAACAAGAAAAAACTAAAACGTGCATGTGTTTAAACATAAAAAGTTAGATAAACTATTACCAAGTGGCAGCATCCAACTGCTCTCTAGGAAGGTTCGAATAGAAAAGATCGGACAAACGGAAAACTACGAGGCCATGACCTCGGCTAAGCTACTTAACAGCCCGAAACTTATTAACATTGGCTTATGTCAAGTGAGTGTCAAAGTGACAGTTCACTTTCGCCGTAAAAGTGCTTTCTTTCATTAGTGGTGGTTGTCTCGGCTAAAATAAAGCTGTTAAAATTTACAATTAAGTACTAAATAATATATCTTATTTTACTTAAGTTTAATTATCTCTTATTTCTTTTTAGGTTAATTAACAAAAAAAAAATATTTATATTGCTTAAATTTTTGTTTCATATTGTTATTAAAATCTAAAAATAATCTTAAAAAACAAAAAATATATATCATAGGAGAATTCTATTAGGCCTTTCCAAAATTTTATTTTAACATTTTGGCTCAGTAACTGTACTCTACAAATGAGTAGCGAATTTTATGCGTCAAAGAGTAAAATTTTCATTTTTTGCTAGTACAGGAAGCAACCTTAAACTAATGGAGATATTCAAGCACTTATACTAGTATTTACTTATATCTTTTGAAGTCTTCATCCGATTTGAAAAATTGTCACAATTTGTGCTGTACTAACACGAACTTTGTTCAAACAAATATAAACACTTATGAAAAGCAAACAAAAAAAATTAACTTTGTAATAAAAATCAATAAAACGAGCCTTTTTTATATGTTCTGCCAAACACCGCACAACTCATACAAATTTACCAAAAAATAAAATATATTGTGAAAATTATATTAATAACAAAATAAAATTTATTAAATTTTGCATAAAAAAGTTGCGACTCAATACAATCGATGCTCAAATTAGTCGTCAATTTTATTGTTTAATTTTTTGCTTGGAGCGGAAGCCACCTTAAACTAATTGAGAATTTCAAACACTTATACACGTTTTAACATATACATATCTTTTGAAGTTTTCATCCAATTCGAAAAATTGTCTCAATTTGGTGTACTATGACGAACTTTGCTCAAACAAATATAAATATTTATGAAAAACAAACACATAAAATAAACTTTCTAATAAAAACCAATAAAACGAGCCTTTTTTATATGTTCTGCCAAACACCGCACAACTCACACAAATTTCCAAAACAAAAAAATACTGTGAAAATTATATTAATAACAAAACAAAATCTATTAAAATTTGCATCAAAATGTTGCGACTCGATACTGAAATTAGTCGTCAATTTTATTGTCTAATATTTTGCTTGTAGCTGAAGCCACCTTAAACTAATTAAGAAATTCAAACACTTATACACGTTTTAACATATATCTTTTGAAGTTTTCATCCGATTTGAAAAATTGTCACAACTTGTGCTGTACTAACACGAACTTTGTTCAAACAAATATAAACACTTATGAAAAACAAACAAATAAAATTAACTTTCTAATAAAAACCAATAAAACGATCCTTTTTTATATGTTCTGCCAAACACCGCACAACTCATACAAATTTACAAAAAAAAAAAAAATATATTGAGAAAATTATATTAATAACAAAATAAAATTTATTAAAATTTGCATCAAAAAGTTGCGACTCGATACTGAAATTAGTCGTCAATTTTATTGTAATATTTTGCTTGTAGCGGAAGCCACCTTAAACTAATTAAGAAATTCAAGCACTTATACTAGTATTTACTTATATCTTTTGAAGTCTTCATCCGATTTGAAAAATTTTCACAATTTGTGCTGTACTAACACGAACTTTGTTCAAACAAATATAAACACTTATGAATAACAAACAAAAAAAAATTAACTTTGTAATAAAAACCAATAAAACGAGCCTTTTTTTTTGCGACTCAATACACTCGATGCTCAAATTAGTCGTCAATTTTATTGTTTAATTTTTTGCTTGGAGCGGAAGCCACCTTAAACTAATTAAGAAATTCAAACACATATACACGTTTTTACATATATCTTTTGAAGTTTTCATCCGATTTGAAAAATTGTCACAATTTGTGCTGTACTAACACGAACTTTGTTCAAACAAATATAAACACTTATGAAAAACAAACAAATAAAATTAACTTTGTAATAAAAACCATTAAAACGAGCCTTTTTTATATGTTCTGCCAAACATCGCACAACTCATACAAATTTACAAAAAAAAAAAATATATTGTGAAAATTATATTAATAACAAAATAAAATTTATTAAAATTTGCATAAAAAAGTTGCGACTCAATACACTCGATGCTCAAATTAGTCGTCAATTTTATTGTTTAATTTTTTGCTTGGAGCGGAAGCCACCTTAAACTATTTGAGAAATTCAAACACTTATACACGTTTTAACATATACATATCTTTTGAAGTTTTCATCCAATTTGAAAAATTGTCTCAATTTGTGCTGTACTAACACGAACTTTGTTCAAACAAATATAAACACTTATGAAAAACAAACAAAAAAAATTAACTTTCTAATAAAAAACAATAAAACGAGCCTTTTTATATGTTCTGCCAAACTCCGCACAGCTCATACAAATTTACAAAAAAAAAATATATATTGTGAAAATTATATTAATAACAAAATAAAATTTATTAAAATTTGCATCAAAAAGTTGCGACTCGATACTGAAATTAGTCGTCAATTTTATTGTCTAATATTTTGCTTGTAGCGGAAGCCACCTTAAACTAATTAAGAAATTCAAACACTTATACACGTTTTGACATATATCTTTTGAAGTTTTCATCCGATTTGAAAAATTGTCACAATTTGTGCTGTACTAACACGAACTTTGTTCAAACAAATATAAACACTTATGAAAAACAAACAAAAAAAATTAACTTTCTAATAAAAAACAATAAAACGAGCCTTTTTATATGTTCTGCCAAACTCCGCACAGCTCACACAAATTTACAAAAAAAAAATATATATTGTGAAAATTATATTAATAACAAAATAAAATTTATTAAAATTTGCATCAAAAAGTTGCGACTCGATACTGAAATTAGTCGTCAATTTTATTGTCTAATATTTTGCTTGTAGCGGAAGCCACCTTAAACTAATTAAGAAATTCAAGCACTTATACACGTTTTTACATATATCTTCTGAAGTTTTCATCCGATTTGAAAAATTGTCACAATTTGTGCTGTACTAACACATACTTTGTTCAAACAAATATAAACATTTAAGAAAAACAAACAAATAAAATTAACTTTCTAATAAAAACCAATAAAACGAGCCTTTTTTATATGTTCTGCCAAACACCGCACAGCTCATACAAATTTACAAAAAAAAAATATATATTGTGAAAATTATATTAATAACAAAATAAAATTTATTAAAATTTGCATCAAAAAGTTGCGACTCAATACACTCGATGCTCAAATTAGTCGTCAATTTTATTGTTTAATTTTTTGCTTGGAGCGGAAGCCACCTTAAACTAATTGAGAATTTCAAACACTTATACACGTTTTAACATATACATATCTTTTGAAATTTTCATCCAATTTGAAAAATTGTCTCAATTTGCTGTACTATGACGAACTTTGCTCAAACAAATATAAATATTTATGAAAAACAAACACATAAAATTAACTTTCTAATAAAAAACAATAAAACGAGCCTTTTTATATGTTCTGCCAAACTCCGCACAGCTCATACAAATTTACAAAAAAAAAATATATATTGTGAAAATTATATTAATAACAAAATAAAATTTATTAAAATTTGCATCAAAAAGTTGCGACTCGATACTGAAATTAGTCGTCAATTTTATTGTCTAATATTTTGCTTGTAGCGGAAGCCACCTTAAACTAATTAAGAAATTCAAACACTTATACACGTTTTGACATATATCTTTTGAAGTTTTCATCCGATTTGAAAAATTGTCACAATTTGTGCTGTACTAACACGAACTTTGTTCAAACAAATATAAACACTTATGAAAAACAAACAAAAAAAATTAACTTTCTAATAAAAAACAATAAAACGAGCCTTTTTATATGTTCTGCCAAACTCCGCACAGCTCACACAAATTTACAAAAAAAAAATATATATTGTGAAAATTATATTAATAACAAAATAAAATTTATTAAAATTTGCATCAAAAAGTTGCGACTCGATACTGAAATTAGTCGTCAATTTTATTGTCTAATATTTTGCTTGTAGCGGAAGCCACCTTAAACTAATTAAGAAATTCAAGCACTTATACACGTTTTTACATATATCTTCTGAAGTTTTCATCCGATTTGAAAAATTGTCACAATTTGTGCTGTACTAACACATACTTTGTTCAAACAAATATAAACATTTAAGAAAAACAAACACATAAAATTAACTTTCTAATAAAAACCAATGAGACGAGCCTTTTTTATATGTTCTGCCAAACACCGCACAACTCACACAAATTTCCAAAACAAAAAAATACTGTGAAAATTATATTAATAACAAAACAAAATCTATTAAAATTTGCATCAAAATGTTGCGACTCAATAAACTCGATGCTGAAATTAGTCGTCAATTTTATTGTTTAATTTTTTGCTTGTGGCGGAAGCCACCTTAAACTAATTAAGAAATTCAAACACTTATACATACTTATACTTATACTTATACCGATTTGAAAAATTGTCACAATTTGTGCTGTACTAACACAAACTTTGTTGAAACAAATATAAACATTTAGGAAAAACAAACAAATAAAATTAACTTTCTAATAAAAACCAATAAAACGAGCCTTTTTTATATGTTCTGCCAAACACCGCACAACTCACACAAATTTCCAAAACAAAAAAATACTGTGAAAATTATATTAATGAAAATTTATTAAAATTTGCATAAAAAAGTTGCTCAAATTAGTCGTCAATTTTATTGTTTAATTTTTTGCTTGTGGCGGAAGCCACCTTAAACTAATTAAGAAATTCAAACACTTATACACGTTTTTACATATATCTTTCGAAGTTTTCATCCGATTTGAAAAATTGTCACAATTTGTGCTGTACTAACACAAACTTTGTTGAAACAAATATAAACATTTAGGAAAAACAAACAAATAAAATTAACTTTTTAATAAAAACCAATAAAACGAGCCTTTTTTATATGTTCTGCCAAACACCGCACAACTCACACAAATTTCCAAAACAAAAAAATACTGTGAAAATTATATTAATAACAAAACAAAATCTATTAAAATTTGCATCAAAATGTTGCGACTCAATAAACTCGATGCTGAAATTAGTCGTCAATTTTATTGTTTAATTTTTTGCTTGTGGCGGAAGCCACCTTAAACTAATTAAGAAATTCAAACACTTATACATACTTATACTTATACTTATACCGATTTGAAAAATTGTCACAATTTGTGCTGTACTAACACGAACTTTGTTCAAACAAATATAAACACTTATGAAAAACAAACAAAAAAAATTAACTTTGTAATAAAAACCAATAAAACGAGCCTTTTTTATATGTTCTGCCAAACACCGCACAACTCACACAAATTTACAAAAAAAAAAAAATATATTGAGAAAATTATATTAATAACAAAATAAAATTTATTAAAATTTGCATCAAAAAGTTGCGACTCGATACTGAAATTAGTCGTCAATTTTATTGTCTAATATTTTGCTTGTAGCGGAAGCCACCTTAAACTAATTAAGAAATTCAAACACTTATACACGTTTTGACATATATCTTTTGAAGTTTTCATCCGATTTGAAAAATTGTCACAATTTGTGCTGTACTAACACGAACTTTGTTCAAACAAATATAAACACTTATGAAAAACAAACAAAAAAAATTAACTTTGTAATAAAAACCAATAAAACGAGCCTTTTTTATATGTTCTGCCAAACACCGCACAACTCACACAAATTTAAAAAAAAAAAAATTTATTGAGAAAATTATATTAATAACAAAATAAAATTTATTAAAATTTGCATCAAAAAGTTGCGACTCGATACTGAAATTAGTCGTCAATTTTATTGTCTAATATTTTGCTTGTAGCGGAAGCCACCTTAAACTAATTAAGAAATTCAAACACTTATACACGTTTTGACATATATCTTTTGAAGTTTTCATCCGATTTGAAAAATTGTCACAATTTGTGCTGTACTAACACGAACTTTGTTCAAACAAATATAAACACTTATGAAAAACAAACAAATAAAATTAACTTTCTAATAAAAACCAATAAAACGAGACTTTTTTATATGTTCTGCCAAACACCGCACAACCCACACAAATTTCCAAAAAAAAAATATTGTGAAAATTATATTAATAACAAAACAAAATCTATTAAAATTTGCATCAAAATGTTGCGACTCAATACACTCGATGCTGAAATTAGTCGTCAATTTTATTGTTTAATTTTTCGCTTGGAGCGGAAGCCACCTTAAACTAATTGAGAAATTCGAACACTTATACACGTTTTAACATATACATATCTTTTGAAGTTTTCATCCAATTCGAAAAATTGTCTCAATTTGCTGTACTATGACGAACTTTGCTCAAATAAATATAAATATTTATGAAAAACAAACACATAAAATAAACTGTCTAATAAAAACCAATAAAACGAGCCTTTTTTATATGTTCTGCCAAACACCGCACAACTCTCACAAATTTCCAAAACAAAAAAATATTGTGAAAATTATATTAATAACAAAACAAAATCTATTAAAATTTGCATCAAAATGTTGCGACTCAATACACTCGATGCTGAAATTAGTCGTCAATTTTATTGTTTAATTTTTTGCTTGTGGCGGAAGCCACCTTAAACTAATTAAGAAATTCAAACACTTATACACGTTTTTACATATATCTTTTGAAGTTTTCATCCGATTTGAAAAATTGTCACAATTTGTGCTGTACTAACACAAACTTTGTTGAAACAAATATAAACATTTAAGAAAAACAAACAAATAAAATTAACTTTCTAATAAAAACCAATAAAACGATCCTTTTTTTATATGTTCTGCCAAACACCGCACAACCCACACAAACATTAAGAAAAATTGTAAATATAATATTAATATCAAAACAATATGTATTAAAATTTCCATAATAAAGTTGCGACTTGGGACACTCGATGCTTAAATGTGTTATGTCCACAGTATTAGAGACTTACGTTTTAGTCAATCCTCCTGTGGTCTACTAGCATAGAGCCAAACTTGCTCACCCATCTACAAATCCCATTACCTACCAGATGGACCAAAGGCTGATGTCTACGTAGGGGTGAGTAAATCCTCTACGCTAGCAGATATGAGCTTATGTTGTTGGGGGATGCAGTCGGGACCTTGCACTACAGCTAGCAAAAACAGTGGTTGGGGGGGCTTCGTTGACCCATCCGACCACCAACACCCATAAAACATAAAAACATAAAGTCCCGCATAATAAAAAATAATATACAAAATACAGCAACTAACGAATAGATAGGAAAAATTTGAAAAGAAAGTCAACAGAATTAATTGAAAAAAAAAAAAAAACTGGCTAAGATTTTATAGCCGCTACGCTCTTACCCACCCTACCATGATTTTTCGTTGCGTACCATTTAGTGAAAAATCCCTAAAAGAGGCTGCTTTACCTAACTTACCCTTTTAGCGACATATGCATTTCATTTTGGCATGTTTCTATAATTACATTTTTCTTATCTGTTTGATGTCATTGAACTCCATCCAAAAAATAGAAAAAATAGCAAATTTTCCCAAAAATTTGTATATGCGCGGATGCGCGAAGGTTTTATATAGTGTCGCTGGGACTTCAAATAAAATTTATTTACTGGATGTGTAGGGTTAATCTGGATTAACAAGAAAAAACTAAAACGTGCATGTGTTTAAACATAAAAAGTTAGATAAACTATTACCAAGTGGCAGCATCCAACTGCTCTCTAGGAAGGTTCGAATAGAAAAGATCGGACAAACGGAAAACTACGAGGCCATGACCTCGGCTAAGCTACTTAACAGCCCGAAACTTATTAACATTGGCTTATGTCAAGTGAGTGTCAAAGTGACAGTTCACTTTCGCCGTAAAAGTGCTTTCTTTCATTAGTGGTGGTTGTCTCGGCTAAAATAAAGCTGTTAAAATTTACAATTAAGTACTAAATAATATATCTTATTTTACTTAAGTTTAATTATCTCTTATTTCTTTTTAGGTTAATTAACAAAAAAAAAATATTTATATTGCTTAAATTTTTGTTTCATATTGTTATTAAAATCTAAAAATAATCTTAAAAAACAAAAAATATATATCATAGGAGAATTCTATTAGGCCTTTCCAAAATTTTATTTTAACATTTTGGCTCAGTAACTGTACTCTACAAATGAGTAGCGAATTTTATGCGTCAAAGAGTAAAATTTTCATTTTTTGCTAGTACAGGAAGCAACCTTAAACTAATGGAGATATTCAAGCACTTATACTAGTATTTACTTATATCTTTTGAAGTCTTCATCCGATTTGAAAAATTGTCACAATTTGTGCTGTACTAACACGAACTTTGTTCAAACAAATATAAACACTTATGAAAAGCAAACAAAAAAAATTAACTTTGTAATAAAAATCAATAAAACGAGCCTTTTTTATATGTTCTGCCAAACACCGCACAACTCATACAAATTTACCAAAAAATAAAATATATTGTGAAAATTATATTAATAACAAAATAAAATTTATTAAATTTTGCATAAAAAAGTTGCGACTCAATACAATCGATGCTCAAATTAGTCGTCAATTTTATTGTTTAATTTTTTGCTTGGAGCGGAAGCCACCTTAAACTAATTGAGAATTTCAAACACTTATACACGTTTTAACATATACATATCTTTTGAAGTTTTCATCCAATTCGAAAAATTGTCTCAATTTGGTGTACTATGACGAACTTTGCTCAAACAAATATAAATATTTATGAAAAACAAACACATAAAATAAACTTTCTAATAAAAACCAATAAAACGAGCCTTTTTTATATGTTCTGCCAAACACCGCACAACTCACACAAATTTCCAAAACAAAAAAATACTGTGAAAATTATATTAATAACAAAACAAAATCTATTAAAATTTGCATCAAAATGTTGCGACTCGATACTGAAATTAGTCGTCAATTTTATTGTCTAATATTTTGCTTGTAGCTGAAGCCACCTTAAACTAATTAAGAAATTCAAACACTTATACACGTTTTAACATATATCTTTTGAAGTTTTCATCCGATTTGAAAAATTGTCACAACTTGTGCTGTACTAACACGAACTTTGTTCAAACAAATATAAACACTTATGAAAAACAAACAAATAAAATTAACTTTCTAATAAAAACCAATAAAACGATCCTTTTTTATATGTTCTGCCAAACACCGCACAACTCATACAAATTTACAAAAAAAAAAAAAAATATATTGAGAAAATTATATTAATAACAAAATAAAATTTATTAAAATTTGCATCAAAAAGTTGCGACTCGATACTGAAATTAGTCGTCAATTTTATTGTAATATTTTGCTTGTAGCGGAAGCCACCTTAAACTAATTAAGAAATTCAAGCACTTATACTAGTATTTACTTATATCTTTTGAAGTCTTCATCCGATTTGAAAAATTTTCACAATTTGTGCTGTACTAACACGAACTTTGTTCAAACAAATATAAACACTTATGAATAACAAACAAAAAAAAATTAACTTTGTAATAAAAACCAATAAAACGAGCCTTTTTTTTTGCGACTCAATACACTCGATGCTCAAATTAGTCGTCAATTTTATTGTTTAATTTTTTGCTTGGAGCGGAAGCCACCTTAAACTAATTAAGAAATTCAAACACATATACACGTTTTTACATATATCTTTTGAAGTTTTCATCCGATTTGAAAAATTGTCACAATTTGTGCTGTACTAACACGAACTTTGTTCAAACAAATATAAACACTTATGAAAAACAAACAAATAAAATTAACTTTGTAATAAAAACCATTAAAACGAGCCTTTTTTATATGTTCTGCCAAACATCGCACAACTCATACAAATTTACAAAAAAAAAAAATATATTGTGAAAATTATATTAATAACAAAATAAAATTTATTAAAATTTGCATAAAAAAGTTGCGACTCAATACACTCGATGCTCAAATTAGTCGTCAATTTTATTGTTTAATTTTTTGCTTGGAGCGGAAGCCACCTTAAACTATTTGAGAAATTCAAACACTTATACACGTTTTAACATATACATATCTTTTGAAGTTTTCATCCAATTTGAAAAATTGTCTCAATTTGTGCTGTACTAACACGAACTTTGTTCAAACAAATATAAACACTTATGAAAAACAAACAAAAAAAATTAACTTTCTAATAAAAAACAATAAAACGAGCCTTTTTATATGTTCTGCCAAACTCCGCACAGCTCATACAAATTTACAAAAAAAAAATATATATTGTGAAAATTATATTAATAACAAAATAAAATTTATTAAAATTTGCATCAAAAAGTTGCGACTCGATACTGAAATTAGTCGTCAATTTTATTGTCTAATATTTTGCTTGTAGCGGAAGCCACCTTAAACTAATTAAGAAATTCAAACACTTATACACGTTTTGACATATATCTTTTGAAGTTTTCATCCGATTTGAAAAATTGTCACAATTTGTGCTGTACTAACACGAACTTTGTTCAAACAAATATAAACACTTATGAAAAACAAACAAAAAAAATTAACTTTCTAATAAAAAACAATAAAACGAGCCTTTTTATATGTTCTGCCAAACTCCGCACAGCTCACACAAATTTACAAAAAAAAAATATATATTGTGAAAATTATATTAATAACAAAATAAAATTTATTAAAATTTGCATCAAAAAGTTGCGACTCGATACTGAAATTAGTCGTCAATTTTATTGTCTAATATTTTGCTTGTAGCGGAAGCCACCTTAAACTAATTAAGAAATTCAAGCACTTATACACGTTTTTACATATATCTTCTGAAGTTTTCATCCGATTTGAAAAATTGTCACAATTTGTGCTGTACTAACACATACTTTGTTCAAACAAATATAAACATTTAAGAAAAACAAACAAATAAAATTAACTTTCTAATAAAAACCAATAAAACGAGCCTTTTTTATATGTTCTGCCAAACACCGCACAGCTCATACAAATTTACAAAAAAAAAATATATATTGTGAAAATTATATTAATAACAAAATAAAATTTATTAAAATTTGCATCAAAAAGTTGCGACTCAATACACTCGATGCTCAAATTAGTCGTCAATTTTATTGTTTAATTTTTTGCTTGGAGCGGAAGCCACCTTAAACTAATTGAGAATTTCAAACACTTATACACGTTTTAACATATACATATCTTTTGAAATTTTCATCCAATTTGAAAAATTGTCTCAATTTGCTGTACTATGACGAACTTTGCTCAAACAAATATAAATATTTATGAAAAACAAACACATAAAATTAACTTTCTAATAAAAAACAATAAAACGAGCCTTTTTATATGTTCTGCCAAACTCCGCACAGCTCATACAAATTTACAAAAAAAAAATATATATTGTGAAAATTATATTAATAACAAAATAAAATTTATTAAAATTTGCATCAAAAAGTTGCGACTCGATACTGAAATTAGTCGTCAATTTTATTGTCTAATATTTTGCTTGTAGCGGAAGCCACCTTAAACTAATTAAGAAATTCAAACACTTATACACGTTTTGACATATATCTTTTGAAGTTTTCATCCGATTTGAAAAATTGTCACAATTTGTGCTGTACTAACACGAACTTTGTTCAAACAAATATAAACACTTATGAAAAACAAACAAAAAAAATTAACTTTCTAATAAAAAACAATAAAACGAGCCTTTTTATATGTTCTGCCAAACTCCGCACAGCTCACACAAATTTACAAAAAAAAAATATATATTGTGAAAATTATATTAATAACAAAATAAAATTTATTAAAATTTGCATCAAAAAGTTGCGACTCGATACTGAAATTAGTCGTCAATTTTATTGTCTAATATTTTGCTTGTAGCGGAAGCCACCTTAAACTAATTAAGAAATTCAAGCACTTATACACGTTTTTACATATATCTTCTGAAGTTTTCATCCGATTTGAAAAATTGTCACAATTTGTGCTGTACTAACACATACTTTGTTCAAACAAATATAAACATTTAAGAAAAACAAACACATAAAATTAACTTTCTAATAAAAACCAATGAGACGAGCCTTTTTTATATGTTCTGCCAAACACCGCACAACTCACACAAATTTCCAAAACAAAAAAATACTGTGAAAATTATATTAATAACAAAACAAAATCTATTAAAATTTGCATCAAAATGTTGCGACTCAATAAACTCGATGCTGAAATTAGTCGTCAATTTTATTGTTTAATTTTTTGCTTGTGGCGGAAGCCACCTTAAACTAATTAAGAAATTCAAACACTTATACATACTTATACTTATACTTATACCGATTTGAAAAATTGTCACAATTTGTGCTGTACTAACACAAACTTTGTTGAAACAAATATAAACATTTAGGAAAAACAAACAAATAAAATTAACTTTCTAATAAAAACCAATAAAACGAGCCTTTTTTATATGTTCTGCCAAACACCGCACAACTCACACAAATTTCCAAAACAAAAAAATACTGTGAAAATTATATTAATGAAAATTTATTAAAATTTGCATAAAAAAGTTGCTCAAATTAGTCGTCAATTTTATTGTTTAATTTTTTGCTTGTGGCGGAAGCCACCTTAAACTAATTAAGAAATTCAAACACTTATACACGTTTTTACATATATCTTTCGAAGTTTTCATCCGATTTGAAAAATTGTCACAATTTGTGCTGTACTAACACAAACTTTGTTGAAACAAATATAAACATTTAGGAAAAACAAACAAATAAAATTAACTTTTTAATAAAAACCAATAAAACGAGCCTTTTTTATATGTTCTGCCAAACACCGCACAACTCACACAAATTTCCAAAACAAAAAAATACTGTGAAAATTATATTAATAACAAAACAAAATCTATTAAAATTTGCATCAAAATGTTGCGACTCAATAAACTCGATGCTGAAATTAGTCGTCAATTTTATTGTTTAATTTTTTGCTTGTGGCGGAAGCCACCTTAAACTAATTAAGAAATTCAAACACTTATACATACTTATACTTATACTTATACCGATTTGAAAAATTGTCACAATTTGTGCTGTACTAACACGAACTTTGTTCAAACAAATATAAACACTTATGAAAAACAAACAAAAAAAATTAACTTTGTAATAAAAACCAATAAAACGAGCCTTTTTTATATGTTCTGCCAAACACCGCACAACTCACACAAATTTACAAAAAAAAAAAAATATATTGAGAAAATTATATTAATAACAAAATAAAATTTATTAAAATTTGCATCAAAAAGTTGCGACTCGATACTGAAATTAGTCGTCAATTTTATTGTCTAATATTTTGCTTGTAGCGGAAGCCACCTTAAACTAATTAAGAAATTCAAACACTTATACACGTTTTGACATATATCTTTTGAAGTTTTCATCCGATTTGAAAAATTGTCACAATTTGTGCTGTACTAACACGAACTTTGTTCAAACAAATATAAACACTTATGAAAAACAAACAAAAAAAATTAACTTTGTAATAAAAACCAATAAAACGAGCCTTTTTTATATGTTCTGCCAAACACCGCACAACTCACACAAATTTAAAAAAAAAAAAATTTATTGAGAAAATTATATTAATAACAAAATAAAATTTATTAAAATTTGCATCAAAAAGTTGCGACTCGATACTGAAATTAGTCGTCAATTTTATTGTCTAATATTTTGCTTGTAGCGGAAGCCACCTTAAACTAATTAAGAAATTCAAACACTTATACACGTTTTGACATATATCTTTTGAAGTTTTCATCCGATTTGAAAAATTGTCACAATTTGTGCTGTACTAACACGAACTTTGTTCAAACAAATATAAACACTTATGAAAAACAAACAAATAAAATTAACTTTCTAATAAAAACCAATAAAACGAGACTTTTTTATATGTTCTGCCAAACACCGCACAACCCACACAAATTTCCAAAAAAAAAATATTGTGAAAATTATATTAATAACAAAACAAAATCTATTAAAATTTGCATCAAAATGTTGCGACTCAATACACTCGATGCTGAAATTAGTCGTCAATTTTATTGTTTAATTTTTCGCTTGGAGCGGAAGCCACCTTAAACTAATTGAGAAATTCGAACACTTATACACGTTTTAACATATACATATCTTTTGAAGTTTTCATCCAATTCGAAAAATTGTCTCAATTTGCTGTACTATGACGAACTTTGCTCAAATAAATATAAATATTTATGAAAAACAAACACATAAAATAAACTGTCTAATAAAAACCAATAAAACGAGCCTTTTTTATATGTTCTGCCAAACACCGCACAACTCTCACAAATTTCCAAAACAAAAAAATATTGTGAAAATTATATTAATAACAAAACAAAATCTATTAAAATTTGCATCAAAATGTTGCGACTCAATACACTCGATGCTGAAATTAGTCGTCAATTTTATTGTTTAATTTTTTGCTTGTGGCGGAAGCCACCTTAAACTAATTAAGAAATTCAAACACTTATACACGTTTTTACATATATCTTTTGAAGTTTTCATCCGATTTGAAAAATTGTCACAATTTGTGCTGTACTAACACAAACTTTGTTGAAACAAATATAAACATTTAAGAAAAACAAACAAATAAAATTAACTTTCTAATAAAAACCAATAAAACGATCCTTTTTTTATATGTTCTGCCAAACACCGCACAACCCACACAAACATTAAGAAAAATTGTAAATATAATATTAATATCAAAACAATATGTATTAAAATTTCCATAATAAAGTTGCGACTTGGGACACTCGATGCTTAAATGTGTTATGTCCACAGTATTAGAGACTTACGTTTTAGTCAATCCTCCTGTGGTCTACTAGCATAGAGCCAAACTTGCTCACCCATCTACAAATCCCATTACCTACCAGATGGACCAAAGGCTGATGTCTACGTAGGGGTGAGTAAATCCTCTACGCTAGCAGATATGAGCTTATGTTGTTGGGGGATGCAGTCGGGACCTTGCACTACAGCTAGCAAAAACAGTGGTTGGGGGGGCTTCGTTGACCCATCCGACCACCAACACCCATAAAACATAAAAACATAAAGTCCCGCATAATAAAAAATAATATACAAAATACAGCAACTAACGAATAGATAGGAAAAATTTGAAAAGAAAGTCAACAGAATTAATTGAAAAAAAAAAAAAAACTGGCTAAGATTTTATAGCCGCTACGCTCTTACCCACCCTACCATGATTTTTCGTTGCGTACCATTTAGTGAAAAATCCCTAAAAGAGGCTGCTTTACCTAACTTACCCTTTTAGCGACATATGCATTTCATTTTGGCATGTTTCTATAATTACCTTTTTCTTATCTGTTTGATGTCATTGAACTCCATCCAAAAAATAGAAAAAATAGCAAATTTTCCCAAAAATTTGTATATGCGCGGATGCGCGAAGGTTTTATATAGTGTCGCTGGGACTTCAAATAAAATTTATTTACTGGATGTGTAGGATTAACAAGAAAAAACTAAAACGTGCATGTGTTTAAACATAAAAAGTTAGATAAACTATTACCAAGTGGCAGCATCCAACTGCTCTCTAGGAAGGTTCGAATAGAAAAGATCGGACAAACGGAAAACTACGAGGCCATGACCTCGGCTAAGCTACTTAACAGCCCTAAACTTATTAACATTGGCTTATGTCAAGTGAGTGTCAAAGTGACAGTTCACTTTCGTCGTAAAAGTGCTTTCTTTCATTAGTGGTGGTTGTCTCGGCTAAATTAAAGCTGTTAAAATTTACAATTAAGTACTAAATAATATATCTTATTTTACTTAAGTTTAATTATCTCTTATTTCTTTTTAGGTTAATTAACAAAAATACAATATTTATATTGCTTAAATTTTTGTTTCATATTGTTAATCTAAAAATAATCTTAAAAAACAAAAAATATATATCATAGGAGAATTCTATTAGGCCTTTCCAAAATTTTATTTTAACATTTTGGCTCAGTAACTGTACTCTACATACTGGATAATTCTTAAATTCTTAATGCAAAGAATTTGACTGAAAAAAGGAAGTTACTGACGAATATCTTTTGCATGATATGTACCTATTAATTTACCTTGCAAATTCTCAAGCACATAAAACGAATTCCCTAGCTTTTCCCGCACTCTAGATTTAATCCAAGCTGGACTAAGCTTTGCATTAAAATTTTTCACAAAACTACTTTGCGAAAAATTACGCCTGAAAACTTCTTGACCTACTTTAAACTGAATCTCTCTCGTCCTCAAATTGTATTGACGAGCCGTTTGCTCATAGGCTTTAGTAATATTTTCACGTAATTCTTTTCGTAATAATTTTAGCTGGTCATCTCTATTAAGGTTACACACGGACTCATCCAACAAATTTAGCCGCTGTAGAAGATTGTAATGCGAACCATGGGTCGCCATATCAAAGCCAAATAAAGCATGATAAGGTGAAACATGTGTACTTTGATGAACAGAATTTCTCAATGCACAACTAATAGCATCTATATGTTGGTCCCATTCCCGATGATCCTCTTGCAAATACGCACGAATTGCAGCAATTAATGATCTATTTACTTTTTCTGACGCATTGCTTTGCGGTGAATATAGAGCAGTATAAACATGTTTAATGCCTAAAGATGTTATCCAAGCATTAAAACTGCTAGCCTTAAATTGTGCACCATCATCGCTAACGATAATTTCTGGCACTCCATAAGTAAAGAAAATTTCTTTTTGCAAAAATTCTTGTATATGATTGGACGTAAACTTTCTTAAAGGGCATAGCCAATGGAATTTAGAACAATGATCCAATACAATTAAAAGACCTATATGACCTCGCTTACTTCGTGGATACGGTCCAAGCAGATCTACATATAACCTTTGAAAAGGTCTCATAGACACAGCTTGTTTTCCCATAGGGGGTTTTAAAGATATATTCGGAGCTTTTGTGGTCTTGCAGACTTCACAGGCCCGAACATAATTACGAACATCCGTAACCATTCCTGGCCAATAAAATTTGCGACGAAGAAGCTCTAACGTTTTCGCCATTCCTCCGTGTGCTGAAACAACAGAGTCATGCGCTCGTTTTATTAAATCTATCGTCAAATTCTGTGGAATCCATAACTTCCACATAAATTGTTTAGCAATTTCCGTTCCATCATCATGTTTTGTCCTAATATACACAAAACTATCAACGATACGTATGTCTGGATATTTTGCCTCATTTTCCGCAATCTTTGTTCTCAGTATCTGATAATCTTCATCATTAAAACATGGCGAAGCTAAATCCACCTCTGGACCAACTACTTCCAATGCACAAATCTCATCAGGATACATTCTAGACAACGCATCTGGAACTATATTTTCTTTTCCCTTGCGATGACTTACGGTTAACTTGTAACCTTGTAATCTCATCGCCCATCTAGCAAGTCTACCTTTTAAATTTGCTTGTTTCATTAGCCAAACTAGACTAGAATGGTCCGTAATAACTTCAAACTCTTGGAGCTCTATGTAACAACGAAAACGTTCTATCGCCTCTAGCGCTGCTAAGCATTCACGTTCCGTAACAGAATAATTACGCTGAGCCGAATTGAGTTTTTTAGACATAAATGCCACTGGACGTTCTATACCATCCTCGGATATCTGAGCTAGAACAGCACCAATGCCATAATCATTTGCATCGCAGTGAACATAAAATTTATTTTTAAAATCTGGATTTTGTAAAACTGGAGCAGAAGTTAAATTCTGTTTTAAGCTATCCATAGCTTGTTGTGCTGATTCGGTCCAAACGAATTTCTTTTTCGTGGACAAAAGATCAGTAATAGGCGCTGTAATCTCAGAATAATTTTCAATGAACCGACGATACCAACCTGCCAAGCCTAAGAATCCTCTAGCTTGTCTTAACATTTTTGGCGCTGGCCAAGCTAAAATAGCCTCTACTTTGCGAGGATCAGTGGCAATACCTCCCATGCCTATGACATAACCTAAGTAACGAACTTCAGTTACGCAAAATTTACTTTTTTCTAAGTTTAAAGTCAAATTAGCTTTACGGAATTGTTCTGACAGTCTTATCAAAACTGTTAAATGAGAATCAAAATCCTCTGAAACTACACACAAGTCATCTAAATAACCAAATACACAATACTTTAAGTTTGGGGGAATAATTTGATCCATGAGACGACACATGGTCTGAGGAGCATTACATAGACCAAAAGGCATTGTAACGAATTGATAAAGAGGTCCTGGTACTGGTACTGTAAAAGCAGTTATTGCCTTTGACTTCTCTGACAGTCCAATCTGCCAATACGCATCCTTCAAATCAATTTTCGATATAAAATTTGCCTTAGGTAGCCTAGCGAAAATTCCCTCAATATTTGGAAGCGGATATGCATCCTTTTTAGTTACTTCGTTTATCTTTCGAGCATCTAGACACATCCTTAATTTTATGGGCTTAATAACCATATGGACTGGTGAACTCCATGAGCTGTTTGATTCCTCAATTACCTCTAATAATAACATCCGATCAATTTCCTGATACATCAGTTTCTCTACCGCTGGTGATACTGGATAATGACGTTGTTTAATCGGTTTCGCATCTCCAATGTCTATCTCATGTGTGATCAAAGTAGTTCGACCTAGTCCTTGCTTCTCAAAGCTTGGAAACAGTGAAATCACAGCATCGAGGCGTTTTCGCTGCTCATCAGTTAATGCACAAGCTTTCTCATCTGTTTCTAAAGAATTAGACACTGCCTTTGAAACTTCAAGTGACGAAATTTCACCAGGAGCTAAGTCAAATGCTTTCCAAAAGTCAGTTCCTAAAATAACATTTTTGCTTAAAGAAGGAACAACAAAAAATTGTATTTGCTTTGTTTTACCTTTATAAAATACATCGGCTAATATAGAACCTATCACCTTCTGCCTTTTTCCATCTGCAGTCGTTACTGACGTTGAAAAACTTCTAAACTTTGAGAGCTTTGGCACCTCAATTTGAGCCAACGATCCACCAATACAGCTACAATTCGCACCTGAATCTAATAAGCCTTGCTCTTCAAAATCTAAGAACTTAATAGCTGCATAAAAACGACCATCATCGTTATCGCTTATTATTGCAGAAACTAATAATTGTTTGGTTTGTTTAACGTGTTTCCAAAAATCACGTATGCGTCGCGTAGAACGTTTAGAACTAGAACACTTTGAACCTTGGTCTCTGAAAATTCTTGCTCTGACTTTCTTATAATTTCTTAAACGTTCTTTATAAGGGATAATAATTGACTGTTTCGGTACTTCATCTTTATTTTCATTCTGTTTAATTTGTTTACTATCAGCTACCTTTACAGAAACAGTAGTTGGTGTTGGTACCACTTCAGGCAACTTTGGAGTATTTACTACAGCATTTAATTCCGGGCCATCCGATTGCTGTCGGCGTATGAACCCTTCCGTAGGTTTTCCGGCCTCTTTGCTAAGCAAATGCTACACTGTGGCTTGTATATATTTTTGGCACCACAGCCATAACAAAATATGCGACGTTCCTGTAAACACATATCCCAAGTGTGTCCTACCTCGTTACAGTTCCAGCATCGGAGTTTATTATTAACATAATTTAGAGCATTGACTGAAGCAATTGACTCTTCTGATTCTGATCTTTTCAATCCTTCATTGCTGCTGAGTTCCGCGACAACACGCCGAAATGGAGGTTTAGGTTTGCTACCTTTAAAGTCTGCTTCACTCATCAGATTCTCTCTCATCTGTACTAACTGACGCAAATGAGCCACAGAATGAACTGAAACATAAAGGAGCTCGTGACGAATTTCTGGCCTAAGATTTCTTTTTAGTCGTTTGATAAAACGATGTTCTTCAAACGGAACTGATAAGCGAGAAACCATATCAATCATATCCTCATAAAATGAATCAAAACTTTCATGTTCTTTTTGTTTACGTGATCGAATTTCATCACGCAGAATATCTTCATCCTTACTATCTTTGTACTGGTACGTAATAGCTTCACAAAAAGGTTGCCATTCGATATGAAGAACTTCCTTGCGATATCGCCAGTACCACTCTCTTGCTTTGCCTAACAACAGAATATGAAGGTTTTTGCAAAGAAGAGAAAAATTATTGCTTAAATAATCTTCAGTTAGTGCTCGAATTCTATATAAAAATTCTTGCACTGTTGGACCCTTAGGTGAAGCATCAAACCTAACTGACCAACTCTGCACAATCTGTGTCACCTTTTCAGGACTAAGAGACTGTCCAGAAAAAGCATAAGCCTCAGGCCGCGATGCTGGGCTGGAGACACCAGACGAAAAACGTGGCTGAGCTTGAATAGCTGGAATAGCTTGAGCCTGAGAAGCTACTGAATTTGAAGACAAATGTAAATTGGACAAACGCCTATCAATCAGAGTCTCGAGCTTTTCAAAAATCTTGTCATAATCAATTTCGAGATTTGGGGAAGGCTGAACTTTATGTCTATCACATTCTACACGGGAAAAACCTTGCTGACGGGATGGACGACCTCTTCTATTGGATCTTTGCCCTTGATTTCCCGAATCCATACGAGGATTGGCATTTCTATATCTATTCCCTGCGACTGGTTGTGAATTCTCAGTACCTGTTTGCACCGATTCTTCTTCTTGTGGATATTCTTTTGATTTGGACCTAGTATTATGCACCTTAGGTGTGGCCCCAGTATTTGATCTACCTGTTCTATCACTTTCTGAATTAAAGAACCAAGACTTCAAATCTTTAGTATGGCATAGAGCCTTGCAAACATTGCACTCTTTTGCCGTATCAATGCATTCGGTAATACATGAGCGGTGAAAAACATGATTACATTTGGTAACAACTACGTCTTGTGATTCTTTTAAATGCTCATTACAAATAGAACATTTACCTTCGGGCACTGCTGAGCTTTTACTCTGCCCTGCTGAATTATCACGACTCCGTGTTACTGGCATTTCTATACAAATTATTATAAATTGTAGAAATGAAAACTAATTTATCAATAAACAACTGAACAATAAGATGTTTTATTTAAATCAATTGAAATAACTTTCTAAAATTTAATTTCTATATTTTTTTTTTTTTTTTCTATATATAAGAAGGGTAAGAAAGGAAAGAGTATTTAAAATCTGTTGCTTTGGTCTATTGTGCATAAAGACTTATTTTATTATTGAACCTTGTTGACAAGACTAAATAATAAATAAGACTTAGATGGTACATAATCACTTAATAAACTCTTATGTACAAAAGCAAAGAGTTATTTTTTTCAAAGTGGTATACTATTTGGTCAGAAGCCATAAAGTAAAATTCCAAACTCTGAATTTCAAAAATAAAACCTCACTCTGCTCATAGGAGCCTTTACAGTTAATCATGCTAAGTTATATAAAAGTAAATAATTTGAATAAAAAAACAAAAACTCGTTCACTGAATCCATACTATCGGCTGGTTCTTGGCGTAAACTGCCACAGAAATTCAGATTCCGTGTAGGTCTACTAGTTGACAAATAACTTATCAAAAAAAATAGTGAACGAAAACCATCAATTAGCCAAATGAAGAAACAGGCAATCGGTCGCAATTTCAGTCCTCGCTAAAATTTTCGAATTCCGCACCTATCATTTAACTTCTCAAATGATTATACGATAATTGATAAATAGGCGAAAATTTGATTGATGCTTTGAAATAAAAGAAAGTGTAGTAGGTATTTCGGTGCATTCCCAAAATTCCTAATTCAGCATCTTCAAATATCTCTAACAATCAAACAATGCAAAATTAAATAAATTAAAAGAAAAAAAAAATGAATTGAAATAAATATATAGAGATGCAATTTCAAATTTGAGCTTATTGTCATATAGCTACCTATGCGCTTCTTTCTGATAGCAATCCTAAATAAAATTTCGGTCTACCTGATCGACAACGCAAAAGAAAACCAAAATAAACATTAAGGCTCAAACTGTTAAATGAAAAAAAAAGATAGAAAAAGAGAGGACTTTGAAGAAATATAGAGCTGGCTAGGCCTGCGAAAACACCTCGCAATTTTAAAATAGTGTTTTAATCCTATCTTATTAAAGTGATGTCTAATCACAAGCTTTATGCCAGGCCCCACACGTTGGGCGCCATTTTATGTTATGTCCACAGTAGTAGAGACTTACGTTTTAGTCAATCCTCCTGTGGTCTACTAGCATAGAGCCAAACTTGCTCACCCATCTACAAATCCCATTACCTACCAGATGGACCAAAGGCTGATGTCTACTTAGGGGTGAGTAAATCCTCTACGCTAGCAGATATGAGCTTATGTTGTTGGGGGATGCAGTCGGGACCTTGCACTACAGCTAGCAAAAACAGTGGTTGGGGGGGCTTCGTTGACCCATCCGACCACCAACACCCATAAAACATAAAAACATAAAGTCCCGCATAATAAAAAAAAATATACAAAATACAGCAACTAACGAATAGATAGGAAAAATTTGAAAAGAAAGTCAACAGAATTAATTCAAAAAAAAAAAAAACTGGCTAAGATTTTATAGCCGCTACGCTCTTACCCACCCTACCATGATTTTTCGTTGCGTACCATTTAGTGAAAAATCCCTAAAAGAGGCTGCTTTACCTAACTTACCCTTTTAGCGACATATGCATTTCATTTTGGCATGTTTCTATAATTACATTTTTCTTATCTGTTTGATGTCATTGAACTCCATCCAAAAAATAGAAAAAATAGCAAATTTTCCCAAAAATTTGTATATGCGCGGATGCGCGAAGGTTTTATATAGTGTCGCTGGGACTTCAAATAAAATTTATTTACTGGATGTGTAGGGTTAATCTGGATTAACAAGAAAAAACTAAAACGTGCATGTGTTTAAACATAAAAAGTTAGATAAACTATTACCAAGTGGCAGCATCCAACTGCTCTCTAGGAAGGTTCGAATAGAAAAGATCGGACAAACGGAAAACTACGAGGCCATGACCTCGGCTAAGCTACTTAACAGCCCGAAACTTATTAACATTGGCTTATGTCAAGTGAGTGTCAAAGTGACAGTTCACTTTCGCCGTAAAAGTGCTTTCTTTCATTAGTGGTGGTTGTCTCGGCTAAAATAAAGCTGTTAAAATTTACAATTAAGTACTAAATAATATATCTTATTTTACTTAAGTTTAATTATCTCTTATTTCTTTTTAGGTTAATTAACAAAAAAAAAATATTTATATTGCTTAAATTTTTGTTTCATATTGTTATTAAAATCTAAAAATAATCTTAAAAAACAAAAAATATATATCATAGGAGAATTCTATTAGGCCTTTCCAAAATTTTATTTTAACATTTTGGCTCAGTAACTGTACTCTACAAATGAGTAGCGAATTTTATGCGTCAAAGAGTAAAATTTTCATTTTTTGCTAGTACAGGAAGCAACCTTAAACTAATGGAGATATTCAAGCACTTATACTAGTATTTACTTATATCTTTTGAAGTCTTCATCCGATTTGAAAAATTGTCACAATTTGTGCTGTACTAACACGAACTTTGTTCAAACAAATATAAACACTTATGAAAAGCAAACAAAAAAAATTAACTTTGTAATAAAAATCAATAAAACGAGCCTTTTTTATATGTTCTGCCAAACACCGCACAACTCATACAAATTTACCAAAAAATAAAATATATTGTGAAAATTATATTAATAACAAAATAAAATTTATTAAATTTTGCATAAAAAAGTTGCGACTCAATACAATCGATGCTCAAATTAGTCGTCAATTTTATTGTTTAATTTTTTGCTTGGAGCGGAAGCCACCTTAAACTAATTGAGAATTTCAAACACTTATACACGTTTTAACATATACATATCTTTTGAAGTTTTCATCCAATTCGAAAAATTGTCTCAATTTGGTGTACTATGACGAACTTTGCTCAAACAAATATAAATATTTATGAAAAACAAACACATAAAATAAACTTTCTAATAAAAACCAATAAAACGAGCCTTTTTTATATGTTCTGCCAAACACCGCACAACTCACACAAATTTCCAAAACAAAAAAATACTGTGAAAATTATATTAATAACAAAACAAAATCTATTAAAACTTGCATCAAAATGTTGCGACTCGATACTGAAATTAGTCGTCAATTTTATTGTCTAATATTTTGCTTGTAGCTGAAGCCACCTTAAACTAATTAAGAAATTCAAACACTTATACACGTTTTAACATATATCTTTTGAAGTTTTCATCCGATTTGAAAAATTGTCACAACTTGTGCTGTACTAACACGAACTTTGTTCAAACAAATATAAACACTTATGAAAAACAAACAAATAAAATTAACTTTCTAATAAAAACCAATAAAACGATCCTTTTTTATATGTTCTGCCAAACACCGCACAACTCATACAAATTTACAAAAAAAAAAAAAATATATTGAGAAAATTATATTAATAACAAAATAAAATTTATTAAAATTTGCATCAAAAAGTTGCGACTCGATACTGAAATTAGTCGTCAATTTTATTGTAATATTTTGCTTGTAGCGGAAGCCACCTTAAACTAATTAAGAAATTCAAGCACTTATACTAGTATTTACTTATATCTTTTGAAGTCTTCATCCGATTTGAAAAATTTTCACAATTTGTGCTGTACTAACACGAACTTTGTTCAAACAAATATAAACACTTATGAATAACAAACAAAAAAAAATTAACTTTGTAATAAAAACCAATAAAACGAGCCTTTTTTTTTGCGACTCAATACACTCGATGCTCAAATTAGTCGTCAATTTTATTGTTTAATTTTTTGCTTGGAGCGGAAGCCACCTTAAACTAATTAAGAAATTCAAACACATATACACGTTTTTACATATATCTTTTGAAGTTTTCATCCGATTTGAAAAATTGTCACAATTTGTGCTGTACTAACACGAACTTTGTTCAAACAAATATAAACACTTATGAAAAACAAACAAATAAAATTAACTTTGTAATAAAAACCATTAAAACGAGCCTTTTTTATATGTTCTGCCAAACATCGCACAACTCATACAAATTTACAAAAAAAAAAAATATATTGTGAAAATTATATTAATAACAAAATAAAATTTATTAAAATTTGCATAAAAAAGTTGCGACTCAATACACTCGATGCTCAAATTAGTCGTCAATTTTATTGTTTAATTTTTTGCTTGGAGCGGAAGCCACCTTAAACTATTTGAGAAATTCAAACACTTATACACGTTTTAACATATACATATCTTTTGAAGTTTTCATCCAATTTGAAAAATTGTCTCAATTTGTGCTGTACTAACACGAACTTTGTTCAAACAAATATAAACACTTATGAAAAACAAACAAATAAAATTAACTTTCTAATAAAAACCAATAAAACGAGACTTTTTTATATGTTCTGCCAAACACCGCACAACCCACACAAATTTCCAAAAAAAAATATATTGTGAAAATTATATTAATAACAAAATAAAATTTATTAAAATTTGCATAAAAAAGTTGCGACTCAATACACTCCATGCTCAAATTAGTCGTCAATTTTATTGTTTAATTTTTTGCTTGGAGCGGAAGCCACCTTAAACTAATTAAGAAATTCAAACACTTATACACGTTTTAACATATACATATCTTTTGAAATTTTCATCCAATTTGAAAAATTGTCTCAATTTGCTGTACTATGACGAACTTTGCTCAAACAAATATAAATATTTATGAAAAACAAACACATAAAATAAACTTTGTAATAAAAACCAATAAAACGAGCCTTTTTTATATGTTCTGCCAAACACCGCACAACTCATACAAATTTACAAAAAAAAAAAATATATTGAGAAAATTATATTAATAACAATATAAAATTTATTAAAATTTGCATCAAAAAGTTGCGACTCGATACTGAAATTAGTCGTCAATTTTATTGTCTAATATTTTGCTTGTAGCGGAAGCCACCTTAAACTAATTAAGAAATTCAAGCACTCATACCAGTATTTACTTATATCTTTTGGAGTTTTCATCCGATTTGAAAAATTTTCTCAATTTGTGCTGTACTAACACGAACTTTGTTCAAACAAATATAAACACTTATGAAAAGCAAGCAAATAAAATTAACTTTCTAATAAAACCAATAAAACGATTCTTTTTTATATGTTCTGCCAAACACCCTGATCAACCCACACAAATTTCCAAAAAAAAAAAATATATTGAGAAAATTATATTAATAACAATATAAAATTTATTAAAATTTGCATCAAAAAGTTGCGACTCGATACTGAAATTAGTCGTCAATTTTATTGTCTAATATTTTGCTTGTAGCGGAAGCCACCTTAAACTAATTAAGAAATTCAAGCACTCATACCAGTATTTACTTATATCTTTTGGAGTTTTCATCCGATTTGAAAAATTTTCTCAATTTGTGCTGTACTAACACGAACTTTGTTCAAACAAATATAAACACTTATGAAAAACAAGCAAATAAAATTAACTTTCTAATAAAACCAATAAAACGATTCTTTTTTATATGTTCTGCCAAACACCGCACAACCCACACAAATTTCCAAAAAAAAAAATATTGTGAAAATTATATTAATAACAAAATAAAACTTATTAAAATTTACAAAAAATGTTGCGACTCAATACACTCTCTGCTGAAATAAGTCGTCAATTTTATTGTTTAATTTTTTGCTTGGAGCGGAAGCCACCTTAAACTATTTGAGAAATTCAAACACTTATACACGTTTTAACATATACATATCTTTTGAAGTTTTCATCCAATTTGAAAAATTGTCTCAATTTGTGCTGTACTAACACGAACTTTGTTCAAACAAATATAAACACTTATGAAAAACAAACAAATAAAATTAACTTTCTAATAAAAACCAATAAAACGAGACTTTTTTATATGTTCTGCCAAACACCGCACAACCCACACAAATTTCCAAAAAAAAATATATTGTGAAAATTATATTAATAACAAAATAAAATTTATTAAAATTTGCATAAAAAAGTTGCGACTCAATACAATCGATGCTCAAATTAGTCGTCAATTTTATTGTTTAATTTTTTGCTTGTTACGGAAGCCACCTTAAACTAATTGAGAAATTCAAACACTTATACACGTTTCAACATATACATATCTTTTGGAGTTTTCATCCGATTTGAAAAATTGTCTCAATTTGCTGTACTATGACGAACTTTGCTCAAACAAATATAAATATTTATAAAAAACAAACACATAAAATAAACTTTGTAATAAAAACCAATAAAACGAGCCTTTTTTATATGTTCTGCCAAACACCGCACAACTCATACAAATTTACAAAAAAGAAAATATATTGAGAAAATTATATTAATAACAATATAAAATGTATTAAAATTTGCATCAAAAAGTTGCGACTCGATACTGAAATTAGTCGTCAATTTTATTGTCTAATATTTTGCTTGTAGCGGAAGCCACCTTAAACTAATTAAGGAATTCAAGCACTCATACTAGTATTTACTTATATCTTTTGAAGTCTTCAACCGATTTGAAAAATTTTCACAATTTGTGCTGTACTAACACGAACTTTGTTCAAACAAATATAAACACTTATGAATAACAAACAAAAAAAAATTAACTTTGTAATAAAAACCAATAAAACGAGCCTTTTTTTTTGCGACTCAATACACTCGATGCTCAAATTAGTCGTCAATTTTATTGTTTAATTTTTTGCTTGGAGCGGAAGCCACCTTAAACTAATTGAGAATTTCAAACACTTATACACGTTTTAACATATACATATCTTTTGAAGTTTTCATCCAATTCGAAAAATTGTCTCAATTTGGTGTACTATGACGAACTTTGCTCAAACAAATATAAATATTTATGAAAAACAAACACATAAAATAAACTTTCTAATAAAAACCAATAAAACGAGCCTTTTTTATATGTTCTGCCAAACACCGCACAACTCACACAAATTTCCAAAACAAAAAAATATTGTGAAAATTATATTATTATACTCATACAAATTTACCAAAAAATAAAATATATTGTGAAAATTATATTAATAACAAAATAAAATTTATTAAATTTTGCATAAAAAAGTTGCGACTCAATACACTCGATGCTCAAATTAGTCGTCAATTTTATTGTTTAATTTTTTGCTTGGAGCGGAAGCCACCTTAAACTAATTGAGAATTTCAAACACTTATACACGTTTTAACATATACATATCTTTTGAAATTTTCATCCAATTTGAAAAATTGTCTCAATTTGCTGTACTATGACGAACTTTGCTCAAACAAATATAAATATTTATGAAAAACAAACACATAAAATAAACTTTCTAATAAAAACCAATGAAACGAGCCTTTTTTATATGTTCTGCCAAACACCGCACAACTCACACAAATTTCCAAAACAAAAAAATATTGTGAAAATTATATTAATAACAAAACAAAATCTATTAAAATTTGCATCAAAATGTTGCGACTCAATACACTCGATGCTGAAATTAGTCGTCAATTTTATTATTTAATTTTTTGCTTGTGGCGGAAGCCACCTTAAACTAATTAAGAAATTCAAACACTTATACACGGTTTTACATATATCTTTTGCAGTTTTCATCCGATTTGAAAAATTGTCACAATTTGTGCTGTACTAACACAAACTTGGTTGAAACAAATATAAACATTTAAGAAAAACAAACAAATAAAATTAACTTTCTAATAAAAACCAATAAAACGAGACTTTTTTATATGTTCTGCCAAACACCGCACAGCTCATACAAATTTACAAAAAAAAATATATATTGTGAAAATTATATTAATAACAAAATAAAATTTATTAAAATTTGCATCAAAAAGTTGCGACTCAATACACTCGATGCTCAAATTAGTCGTCAATTTTATTGTTTAATTTTTTGCTTGGAGCGGAAGCCACCTTAAACTAATTGAGAAATTCAAACACTTATAGACGTTTCAACATATACATATCTTGTGAGGTTTTCATCCAATTCGAAAAATTGTCTCAATTTGCTGTACTATGACGAACTTTGCTCAAACAAATATAAATATTTATGAAAAACAAACACATAAAATAAACTTTCTAATAAAAACCAATAAAACGAGCCTTTTTTATATGTTCTGCCAAACACCGCACAACCCACACAAATTTCAAAAAAAAAAAATATTGTGAAAATTATATTAATAACAAAATAAAATTTATTAAAATTTGCATCAAAACGTTGCGACTCGATACTGAAATTAGTCGTCAATTTTATTGTCTAATATTTTGCTTGTATCGGAAGCAACCTTAAACTAATGGAGATATTCAAGCACTTATACACGTTTTGACATATATCTTTTGAAGTTTTCATCCGATTTGAAAAATTGTCACAATTTGTGCTGTACTAACACGAACTTTGTTCAAACAAATATAAACACTTATGAAAAACAAACAAATAAAATTAACTTTCTAATAAAAACCAATAAAACGAGACTTTTTTATATGTTCTGCTAAACACCGCACAACCCACACAAACATTAAGAAAAATTGTAAACATAATATTAATATCAAAACAATATGTATTAAAATTTCCATAATAAAGTTGCGACTTAGGACACTCGATGCTTAAATGAGTCGCGAATTTTATGCGTCAAAGAGTAAAATTTTAATTTTTTGCTTGTACAGGAAGCAACCTTAAACTAATGGAGATATTCAAGCACTTATACTAGTATTTACTTATATCTTTTGAAGTCTTCATCCGATTTGAAAAATTGTCACAATTTGTGCTGTACTAACACGAACTTTGTTCAAACAAATATAAACACTTATGAAAAACAAACAAAAAAAATTAACTTTGTAATAAAAACCAATAAAACGAGCCTTTTTTATATGTTCTGCCAAACACCGCACAACTCATACAAATTTACCAAAAAAAAAAAATATTGTGAAAATTATATTAATAACAAAATAAAATTTATTAAAATTTGCATCAAAAAGTTGCGACTCAATACACTCGATGCTCACATTAGTCGTCAATTTTATTGTTTAATTTTTTGCTTGGAGCGGAAGCCACCTTAAACTAATTGAGAATTTCAAACACTTATACACGTTTTAACATATACATATCTTTTGAAATTTTCATCTAATTTGAAAAATTGTGTCAATTTGCTGTACTATGACGAACTTTGCTCAAACAAATATAAATATTTATGAAAAACAAACACATAAAATAAATTTTCTAATAAAAACCAATAAAACGAGCCTTTTTTATATGTTCTGCCAAACACCGCACAACCCACACAAATTTCCAAAAAAAAAAAATATTGTGAAAATTATATTATTAACAAAATAAAACTTATTTAAATTTGCATCAAAAAGTTGCGACTCAATACACTCTATGCTGAAATTAGTCGTCAATTTTATTGTTTAATATTTTGCTTGTAGCGGAAGCCACCTTAAACTAATGGAGAAATTCAAACACTTATACACGTTTTTACATATATCTTTTGAAGTTTTCATCCGATTTGAAAAATTTTCTCAATTTGTGCTGTACTAACACGAACTTTGTTCAAACAAATATAAACACTTATGAAAAACAAACAAATAAAATTAACTTTCTAATAAAAACCAATAAAACGAGACTTTTTTATATGTTCTGCCAAACACCGCACAACCCACACAAATTTCCAAAAAAAAAATATTGTGAAAATTATATTAATAACAAAATAAAACTTATTAAAATTTGCATAAAAATGTTGCGACTCAATACACTCTATGCAGAAATTAGTCGTCAATTTTATTGTTTAATTTTTTGCTTGTGGCGGAAGCCACCTTAAACTTATTAAGAAATTCAAACACTTATACACGTTTTTACATATATCTTTTGAAGTTTTCATCCGATTTGAAAAATTGTCACAATTTGTGCTGTACTAACACAAACTTTGTTCAAACAAATATAAACATTTAAGAAAAACAAACAAATAAAATTAACTTTCTATTAAAAACCAATAAAACGAGCATTTTTTATATGTTCTGCCAAACACCGCACAGCACATACAAATTTACAAAAAAAAAAAATATATTGTGAAAATTATATTAATAACGAAATAAAATTTATTAAAATTTGCATCAAAAAGTTGCGACTCGATACTGAAATTAGTCGTCAATTTTATTGTCTAATATTTTGCTTGTATCGGAAGCAACCTTAAACTAATGGAGATATTCAAGCACTTATACTAGTATTTACTTGTATCTTTTGAAGTCTTCATCCGATTTGAAAAATTGTCACAATTTGTGCTGTACTAACACGAACTTTGTTCAAACAAATATAAACACATGAAAAACAAACAAATAAAATTAACTTTCTAATAAAAACCAATAAAACGATCCTTTTTTATATGTTCTGCCAAACACCGCACAACTCATACAAATTTACCAAAAAAAAAAAATATTGTGAAAATTATATTAATAACAAAATAAAATTTATTAAAATTTGCATCAAAAAGTTGCGACTCAATACACTCGATGCTCAAATTAGTCGTCAATTTTATTGATTAATTTTTTGCTTGGAGCGGAAGCCACCTTAAACTAATTGAGAATTTCAAACACTTATACACGTTTTAACATATACATATCTTTTGAAATTTTCATCTAATTTGAAAAATTGTGTCAATTTGCTGTACTATGACGAACTTTGCTCAAACAAATATAAATATTTATGAAAAACAAACACATAAAATAAACTTTCTAATAAAAACCAATAAAACGAGCCTTTTTTATATGTTCTGCCAAACACCGCACAACTCACACAAATTTCCAAAACAAAAAAATACTGTGAAAATTATATTAATAACAAAACAAAATCTATTAAAATTTGCATCAAAATGTTGCGACTCAATACACTCGATGCTGAAATTAGTCGTCAATTTTATTGTTTAATTTTTTGCTTGTGGCGGAAGCCACCTTAAACTAATTAAGAAATTCAAACACTTATACACGTTTTAACATATACATATCTTTTGAAATTTTCATCTAATTTGAAAAATTGTGTCAATTTGCTGTACTATGACGAACTTTGCTCAAACAAATATAAATATTTATGAAAAACAAACAAATAAAATTAACTTTCTAATAAAAACCAATAAAACGAGACTTTTTTATATGTTCTGCCAAACACCGCACAACCCACACAAACATTAATAAAAATTGTAAACATAATATTAATATCAAAACAATATGTATTAAAATTTCCATAATAAAGTTGCGACTTAGGACACTCGATGCTTAAATGAGTCGCGAATTTTATGCGTCAAAGAGTAAAATTTTCATTTTTTGTTTGTACAGGAAGCAACCTTAAGCTAATGGAGATATTCAAGCACTTATACTAGTATTTACTTATATCTTTTGACGTCTTCATCCGATTTGAAAAATTGTCACAATTTTTGCTGTACTAACACGAACTTTGTTCAAACAAATATAAGCACTTATGAAAAACAAACAAATAAAATTAACTTTCTAATGAAAACCAATAAAACGAGCCTTTTTTATATGTTCTGCCAAACACCGCACAACTCATACAAATTTACCAAAAAAAAAAAATATTGTGAAAATTATATTAATAACAAAATAAAATTTATTAAAATTTGCATCAAAAAGTTGCGACTCAATACACTCGATGTTCAAATTAGTCGTCAATTTTATTGTTTAATTTTTTGCTTGGAGCGGAAGCCACCTTAAACTAATTGAGAATTTCAAACACTTATACACGTTTTAACATATGCATATCTTTTGAAATTTTCATCTAATTTGAAAAATTGTGTCAATTTGCTGTACTATGACGAACTTTGCTCAAACAAATATAAATATTTATGAAAAACAAACACATAAAATAAACTTTGTAATAAAAACCAATAAAACGAGCCTTTTTTATATGTTCTGCCAAACACCGCACAACTCACACAAATTTCCAAAACAAAAAAATACTGTGAAAATTATATTAATAACAAAACAAAATCTATTAAAATTTGCATCAAAATGTTGCGACTCAATACACTCGATGCTGAAATTAGTCGTCAATTTTATTGTTTAATTTTTTGCTTGTGGCGGAAGCCACCTTAAACTAATTAAGAAATTTAAACACTTATACACGTTTTGACATATATCTTTTGAAGTTTTCATCCGATTTGAAAAATTGTCACAATTTGTGCTGTACTAACACGAACTTTGTTCAAACAAATATAAGCACTTATGAAAAACAAACAAATAAAATTAACTTTCTAATAAAAACCAATAAAACGAGACTTTTTTTATATGTTCTGCCAAACACCGCACAACCCACACAAACATTGATAAAAATTGTAAACATAATATTAATATCAAAACAATATGTATTAAAATTTCCATAATAAAGTTGCGACTTAGGACACTCGATGCTTAAATGAGTCGCGAATTTTAAGCGTCAAAGAGTAAAATTTTCGTTTTTTTGCTTGTACAGGAAGCAACCTTAAACTAATGGAGATATTCAAGCACTTATACTAGTATTTACTTATATCTTTTGACGTCTTCATCCGATTTGAAAAATTGTCACAATTTTTGCTGTACTAACACGAACTTTGTTCAAACAAATATAAGCACTTATGAAAAACAAACAAATAAAATTAACTTTCTAATAAAAACCAATAAAACGAGCCTTTTTTATATGTTCTGCCAAACACCGCACAACTCACACAAATTTCCAAAACAAAAAAATACTGTGAAAATTATATTAATAACAAAACAAAATCTATTAAAATTTGCATCAAAATGTTGCGACTCAATACACTCGATGCTGAAATTAGTCGTCAATTTTATTGTTTAATTTTTTGCTTGTGGCGGAAGCCACCTTAAACTAATTAAGAAATTTAAACACTTATACACGTTTTGACATATATCTTTTGAAGTTTTCATCCGATTTGAAAAATTGTCACAATTTGTGCTGTACTAACACGAACTTTGTTCAAACAAATATAAGCACTTATGAAAAACAAACAAATAAAATTAACTTTCTAATAAAAACCAATAAAACGAGACTTTTTTATATGTTCTGCCAAACACCGCACAACCCACACAAACATTGATAAAAATTGTAAACATAATATTAATATCAAAACAATATGTATTAAAATTTCCATAATAAAGTTGCGACTTAGGACACTCGATGCTTAAATGAGTCGCGAATTTTAAGCGTCAAAGAGTAAAATTTTCGTTTTTTTGCTTGTACAGGAAGCAACCTTAAACTAATGGAGATATTCAAGCACTTATACTAGTATTTACTTATATCTTTTGACGTCTTCATCCGATTTGAAAAATTGTCACAATTTTTGCTGTACTAACACGAACTTTGTTCAAACAAATATAAGCACTTATGAAAAACAAACAAATAAAATTAACTTTCTAATAAAAACCAATAAAACGAGACTTTTTTATATGTTCTGCCAAACACCGCACAACCCACACAAATTTCCAAAAAAAAATATTGTGAAAATTATATTAATAACAAAATAAAACTTATTAAAATTTGCATAAAAATGTTGCGACTCAATACACTCTATGCAGAAATTAGTCGTCAATTTTATTGTTTAATTTTTTGCTTGTGGCGGAAGCCACCTTAAACTAATTAAGAAATTCAAACACTTATACACGTTTTGACATATATCTTTTGAAGTTTTCATCCGATTTGAAAAATTGTCACAATTTGTGCTGTACTAACACGAACTTTGTTCAAACAAATATAAACACTTATGAAAAACAAACAAATAAAATTAACTTTCTAATAAAAACCAATAAAACGATCCTTTTTTATATGTTCTGCCAAACACCGCACAACCCACACAAACATTGATAAAAATTGTAAACATAATATTAATATCAAAACAATATGTATTAAAATTTCCATAATAAAGTTGCGACTTAGGACACTCGATGCTTAAATGAGTCGCGAATTTTATGCGTCAAAGAGTAAAATTTTCATTTTTTGCTTGTACAGGAAGCAACCTTAAACTAATGGAGATATTCAAGCACTTATACTAGTATTTACTTATATCTTTTGACGTCTTCATCCGATTTGAAAAATTGTCACAATTTGTGCTGTACTAACACGAACTTTGTTCAAACAAATATAAACACTTATGAAAAACAAACAAATAAAATTAACTTTCTAATAAAAACCAATAAAACGAGACTTTTTTATATGTTCTTCCAAACACCGTACAGCTCATACAAATTTACAAAAAAAAAATATATATTGTGAAAATTATATTAATAACAAAATAAAATTTATTAAAATTTGCATCAAAAAGTTGCGACTCGATACTGAAATTAGTCGTCAATTTTATTGTCTAATATTTTGCTTGTAGCGGAAGCAACCTTAACCTAAGGGAGATATTCAAGCACTTATACTAGTATTTACTTGTATCTTTTGAAGTCTTCATCCGATTTGAAAAATTGTCACAATTTGTGCTGTACTAACACAAACTTTGTTCAAACAAATATAAACACTTATGAAAACAAACAAAAAAAATTAACTTTGTAATAAAAACCAATAAAACGAACCTTTTTATATGTTCTGCCAAACACCGCACAACTCATACAAATTTACAAAAAAAAAAAAATATTGTGAAAATTATATTAATAACAAAATAAAATTTATTAAATTTTGCATAAAAAAGTTGCGACTCAATACACTCGATGCTCAAATTAGTCGTCAATTTTATTGTTTAATTTTTTGCATGGAGCGGAAGCCGCCGTAAACTAATTGAGAAATTCAAACACTTATACACGTTTTAACATATACATATCTTTTGAAGTTTTCATCCAATTCGAAAAATTGTCTCAATTTGCTGTACTATGACGAACTTTGCTCAAACAAATATAAACACTTATGAAAAACAAACAAAAAAAATTAACTTTGTAATAAAAACCAATAAAACGATCCTTTTTTATATGTTCTGCCAAACAGCGCACAACTCATACAAATTTACCAAAAAAAAAAATATATTGTGAAAATTATATTAATAACAAAATAAAATTTATTAAAATTTGCATAAAAATGTTACGACTCAATACACTCTATGCAGAAATTAGTCGTCAATTTTATTGTTTAATTTTTTGCTTGTGGCGGAAGCCACCTTAAACTTATTAAGAAATTCAAACACTTATACACGTTTTTACATATATCTTTTGAAGTTTTCATCCGATTTGAAAAATTGTCACAATTTGTGCTGTACTAACACAAACTTTGTTCAAACAAATATAAACATTTAAGAAAAACAAACACATAAAATAAACTTTCTAATAAAAACCAATAAAACGAGCCTTTTTTAAATGTTCTGCCAAACACCGCACAACTCACACAAACATTAAGAAAAATTGTAAACATAATATTAATATCAAAACAATATGTATTAAAATTTCCATAATAAAGTTGCGACTTAGGACACTCGATGCTTAAATGAGTCGCGAATTTTATGCGTCAAAGAGTAAAAGTTTCATTTTTTGCTTGTACAGGAAGCAACCTTAAACTAATGGAGATATTCAAGCACTTATACTAGTATTTACTTGTATCTTTTGAAGTCTTCATCCGATTTGAAAAATTGTCACAATTTGTGCTGTACTAACACGAACTTTGTTCAAACAAATATAAACACTTATGAAAAACAAACAAAAAAAATTAACTTTGTAATAAAAACCAATAAAACGAGCCTTTTTTATATGTTCTGCCAAACACCGCACAACTCATACAAATTTACCAAAAAAAAAAAATATATTGTGAAAATTATATTAATAACAAAATAAAATTTATTAAAATTTGCATAAAAAAGTTGCGACTCAATACACTCGATGCTCAAATTAGTCGTCAATTTTATTGTTTACTTTTGTGCTTGTGGCGGAAGCCACCTTAAACTAATATAGAAATTCAAACACTTATACACGTTTTGACATATATCTTTTGAAGTTTTCATCCGATTTGAAAAATTGTCACAATTTGTGCTGTACTAACACGAACTTTGTTCAAACAAATATAAACACTTATGAAAAACAAACAAATAAAATTAACTTTCTAATAAAAACCAATAAAACGATCCTTTTTTATATGTTCTGCTAAACACCGCACAACCCACACAAACATTAAGAAAAATTGTAAACATAATATTAATATCAAAACAATATGTATTAAAATTTCCATAATAAAGTTGCGACTTAGGACACTCGATGCTTAAATGAGTCGCGAATTTTATGCGTCAAAGAGTAAAATTTTCATTTTTTGCTTGTACAGGAAGCAACCTTAAACTAATGGAGATATTCAAGCACTTATACTAGTATTTACTAATATCTTTTGAAGTCTTCATCCGATTTGAAAAATTGTCACAATTTGTGCTGTACTAACACGAACTTTGTTCAAACAAATATAAACACTTATGAAAAACAAACAAAAAAAATTAACTTTGTAATAAAAACCAATAAAACGAGCCTTTTTTATATGTTCTGCCAAACACCGCACAACTCATACAAATTTACCAAAAAAAAAAAATATTGTGAAAATTATATTAATAACAAAATAAAATTTATTAAAATTTGCATCAAAAAGTTGCGACTCAATACACTCGATGCTCACATTAGTCGTCAATTTTATTGTTTAATTTTTTGCTTGGAGCGGAAGCCACCTTAAACTAACTGAGAATTTCAAACACTTATACACGTTTTAACATATACGTATCTTTTGAAATTTTCATCTAATTTGAAAAATTGTGTCAATTTGCTGTACTATGACGAACTTTGCTCAAACAAATATAAATATTTATGAAAAACAAACACATAAAATAAATTTTCTAATAAAAAACCAATAAAACGAGCCTTTTTTATATGTTCTGCCAAACACCGCACAACCCACACAAATTTCCAAAAAAAAAAAATATTGTGAAAATTATATTATTAACAAAATAAAACTTATTTAAATTTGCATCAAAAAGTTGCGACTCAATACACTCTATGCTGAAATTAGTCGTCAATTTTATTGTTTAATATTTTGCTTGTAGCGGAAGCCACCTTAAACTAATTAAGAAATTCAAACACTTATACACGTTTTTACATATATCTTTTGAAGTTTTCATCCGATTTGAAAAATTTTCTCAATTTGTGCTGTACTAACACGAACTTTGTTCAAACAAATATAAACACTTATGAAAAACAAACAAATAAAATTAACTTTCTAATCTAACTTTCTAAAAACCAATAAAACGAGACTTTTTTATATGTTCTGCCAAACACCCACACAAATTTCCAAAAAAAAAATATTGTGAAAATTATATTAATAACAAAATAAAACTTATTAAAATTTGCATCAAAAAGTTGCGACTCAATACACTCTATGCTGAAATTAGTCGTCAATTTTATTGTTTAATTTTTTGCTTGTGGCGGAAGCCACCTTAAACTTATTAAGAAATTCAAACACTTATACACGTTTTTACATATATCTTTTGAAGTTTTCATCCGATTTGAAAAATTGTCACAATTTGTGCTGTACTAACACAAACTTTGTTCAAACAAATATAAACATTTAAGAAAAACAAACAAATAAAATTAACTTTCTATTAAAAACCAATAAAACGAGCATTTTTTATATGTTCTGCCAAACACCGCACAGCACATACAAATTTACAAAAAAAAAATATATATTGTGAAAATTATATTAATAACGAAATAAAATTTATTAAAATTTGCATCAAAAAGTTGCGACTCGATACTGAAATTAGTCGTCAATTTTATTGTCTAATATTTTGCTTGTATCGGAAGCAACCTTAAACTAATCGAGATATTCAAGCACTTATACTAGTATTTACTTGTATCTTTTGAAGTCTTCATCCGATTTGAAAAATTGTCACAAATTGTGCTGTACTAACACGAACTTTGTTCAAACTAATATAAACACTTATGAAAAACAAACAAAACAAATTAACTTTGTAATAAAAACCAATAAAACGAGCCTTTTTTATATGTTCTGCCAAACACCGCACAACCCACACAAACATTAACAAAAATTGTAAACATAATATTAATATCAAAACAATATGTATTAAAATTTCCATAATAAAGTTGCGACTTAGGACACTCGATGCTTAAATGAGTCGCGAATTTTATGCGTCAAAGAGTAAAATTTTCATTTTTTGCTTGTACAGGAAGCAACCTTAAACTAATGGAGATATTCAAGCACTTATACTAGTATTTACTTGTATCTTTTGAAGTCTTCATCCGATTTGAAAAATTGTCACAATTTGTGCTGTACTAACACGAACTTTGTTCAAACAAATATAAACACTTATGAAAAACAAACAAAAAAAATTAACTTTGTAATAAAAACCAATAAAACGAGCCTTTTTTATATGTTCTGCCAAACACCGCACAACTCATACAAATTTACCAAAAAAAAAAATATATTGTGAAAATTATATTAATAACAAAATAAAATTTATTAAAATTTGCATAAAAAAGTTGCGACTCAATACACTCGATGCTCAAATTAGTCGTCAATTTTATTGTTTACTTTTTTGCTTGTGGCGGAAGCCACCTTAAACTAATTAAGAAATTCAAACACTTATACACGTTTTGACATATATCTTTTGAAGTTTTCATCCGATTTGAAAAATTGTCACAATTTGTGCTGTACTAACACGAACTTTGTTCAAACAAATATAAACACTTATGAAAAACAAACAAATAAAATTAACTTTCTAATAAAAACCAATAAAACGATCCTTTTTTATATGTTCTGCTAAACACCGCACAACCCACACAAACATTAAGAAAAATTGTAAACATAATATTAATATCAAAACAATATGTATTAAAATTTCCATAATAAAGTTGCGACTTAGGACACTCGATGCTTGAATGAGTCGCGAATTTTATGCGTCAAAGAGTAAAATTTTCATTTTTTGCTTGTACAGGAAGCAACCTTAAACTAATGGAGATATTCAAGCACTTATACTAGTATTTACTTATATCTTTTGAAGTCTTCATCCGATTTGAAAAATTGACACAATTTGTGCTGTACTAACACGAACTTTGTTCAAAAAAATATAAACACTTATGAAAAACAAACAAAAAAAATTAACTTTGTAATAAAAACCAATAAAACGAGCCTTTTTTATATGTTCTGCCAAACACCGCACAACTCATACAAATTTACCAAAAAAAAAAAATATTGTGAAAATTATATTAATAACAAAATAAAATTTATTAAAATTTGCATCAAAAAGTTGCGACTCAATACACTCGATGCTCAAATTAGTCGTCAATTTTATTGTTTAATTTTTTGCTTGGAGCGGAAGCCACCTTAAACTAATTGAGAATTTCAAACACTTATACACGTTTTAACATATACATATCTTTTGAAATTTTCATCTAATTTGAAAAATTGTGTCAATTTGCTGTACTATGACGAACTTTGCTCAAACAAATATAAATATTTATGAAAAACAAACACATAAAATAAACTTTCTAATAAAAACCAATAAAACGAGCCTTTTTTATATGTTCTGCCAAACACCGCACAACTCACACAAATTTCCAAAACAAAAAAATACTGTGAAAATTATATTAATAACAAAACAAAATCTATTAAAATTTGCATCAAAATGTTGCGACTCAATACACTCGATGCTGAAATTAGTCGTCAATTTTATTGTTTAATTTTTTGCTTGTGGCGGAAGCCACCTTAAACTAATTAAGAAATTTAAACACTTATACACGTTTTGACATATATCTTTTGAAGTTTTCATCCGATTTGAAAAATTGTCACAATTTGTGCTGTACTAACACGAACTTTGTTCAAACAAATATAAGCACTTATGAAAAACAAACAAATAAAATTAACTTTCTAATAAAAACCAATAAAACGAGACTTTTTTATATGTTCTGCCAAACACCGCACAACCCACACAAACATTAATAAAAATTGTAAACATAATATTAATATCAAAACAATATGTATTAAAATTTCCATAATAAAGTTGCGACTTAGGACACTCGATGCTTAAATGAGTCGCGAATTTTAAGCGTCAAAGAGTAAAATTTTCGTTTTTTTGCTTGTACAGGAAGCAACCTTAAACTAATGGAGATATTCAAGCACTTATACTAGTATTTACTTATATCTTTTGACGTCTTCATCCGATTTGAAAAATTGTCCCAATTTTTGCTGTACTAACACGAACTTTGTTCAAAAAAATATAAACACTTATGAAAAACAAACAAAAAAAATTAACTTTGTAATAAAAACCAATAAAACGAGCCTTTTTTATATGTTCTGCCAAACACCGCACAACTCATACAAATTTACCAAAAAAAAAAAATATTGTGAAAATTATATTAATAACAAAATAAAATTTATTAAAATTTGCATCAAAAAGTTGCGACTCAATAAACTCGATGCTCAAATTAGTCGTCAATTTTATTGTTTAATTTTTTGCTTGGAGCGGAAGCCACCTTAAACTAATTGAGAATTTCAAACACTTATACACGTTTTAACATATACATATCTTTTGAAATTTTCATCTAATTTGAAAAATTGTGTCAATTTGCTGTACTATGACGAACTTTGCTCAAACAAATATAAATATTTATGAAAAACAAACACATAAAATAAACTTTCTAATAAAAACCAATAAAACGAGCCTTTTTTATATGTTCTGCCAAACACCGCACAACTCACACAAATTTCCAAAACAAAAAAATACTGTGAAAATTATATTAATAACAAAACAAAATCTATTAAAATTTGCATCAAAATGTTGCGACTCAATACACTCGATGCTGAAATTAGTCGTCAATTTTATTGTTTAATTTTTTGCTTGTGGCGGAAGCCACCTTAAACTAATTAAGAAATTTAAACACTTATACACGTTTTGACATATATCTTTTGAAGTTTTCATCCGATTTGAAAAATTGTCACAATTTGTGCTGTACTAACACGAACTTTGTTCAAACAAATATAAGCACTTATGAAAAACAAACAAATAAAATTAACTTTCTAATAAAAACCAATAAAACGAGACTTTTTTATATGTTCTGCCAAACACCGCACAACCCACACAAACATTAATAAAAATTGTAAACATAATATTAATATCAAAACAATATGTATTAAAATTTCCATAATAAAGTTGCGACTTAGGACACTCGATGCTTAAATGAGTCGCGAATTTTAAGCGTCAAAGAGTAAAATTTTCGATTTTTTGCTTGTACAGGAAGCAACCTTAAACTAATGGAGATATTCAAGCACTTATACTAGTATTTACTTATATCTTTTGACGTCTTCATCCGATTTGAAAAATTGTCACAATTTTTGCTGTACTAACACGAACTTTGTTCAAACAAATATAAGCACTTATGAAAAACAAACAAATAAAATTAACTTTCTAATGAAAACCAATAAAACGAGCCTTTTTTATATGTTCTGCCAAACACCGCACAACTCATACAAATTTACCAAAAAAAAAAAATATTGTGAAAATTATATTAATAACAAAATAAAATTTATTAAAATTTGCATCAAAAAGTTGCGACTCAATACACTCGATGTTCAAATTAGTCGTCAATTTTATTGTTTAATTTTTTGCTTGGAGCGGAAGCCACCTTAAACTAATTGAGAATTTCAAACACTTATACACGTTTTAACATATGCATATCTTTTGAAATTTTCATCTAATTTGAAAAATTGTGTCAATTTGCTGTACTATGACGAACTTTGCTCAAACAAATATAAATATTTATGAAAAACAAACACATAAAATAAACTTTGTAATAAAAACCAATAAAACGAGCCTTTTTTATATGTTCTGCCAAACACCGCACAACTCACACAAATTTCCAAAACAAAAAAATACTGTGAAAATTATATTAATAACAAAACAAAATCTATTAAAATTTGCATCAAAATGTTGCGACTCAATACACTCGATGCTGAAATTAGTCGTCAATTTTATTGTTTAATTTTTTGCTTGTGGCGGAAGCCACCTTAAACTAATTAAGAAATTTAAACACTTATACACGTTTTGACATATATCTTTTGAAGTTTTCATCCGATTTGAAAAATTGTCACAATTTGTGCTGTACTAACACGAACTTTGTTCAAACAAATATAAGCACTTATGAAAAACAAACAAATAAAATTAACTTTCTAATAAAAACCAATAAAACGAGACTTTTTTTATATGTTCTGCCAAACACCGCACAACCCACACAAACATTGATAAAAATTGTAAACATAATATTAATATCAAAACAATATGTATTAAAATTTCCATAATAAAGTTGCGACTTAGGACACTCGATGCTTAAATGAGTCGCGAATTTTAAGCGTCAAAGAGTAAAATTTTCGTTTTTTTGCTTGTACAGGAAGCAACCTTAAACTAATGGAGATATTCAAGCACTTATACTAGTATTTACTTATATCTTTTGACGTCTTCATCCGATTTGAAAAATTGTCACAATTTTTGCTGTACTAACACGAACTTTGTTCAAACAAATATAAGCACTTATGAAAAACAAACAAATAAAATTAACTTTCTAATAAAAACCAATAAAACGAGCCTTTTTTATATGTTCTGCCAAACACCGCACAACTCACACAAATTTCCAAAACAAAAAAATACTGTGAAAATTATATTAATAACAAAACAAAATCTATTAAAATTTGCATCAAAATGTTGCGACTCAATACACTCGATGCTGAAATTAGTCGTCAATTTTATTGTTTAATTTTTTGCTTGTGGCGGAAGCCACCTTAAACTAATTAAGAAATTTAAACACTTATACACGTTTTGACATATATCTTTTGAAGTTTTCATCCGATTTGAAAAATTGTCACAATTTGTGCTGTACTAACACGAACTTTGTTCAAACAAATATAAGCACTTATGAAAAACAAACAAATAAAATTAACTTTCTAATAAAAACCAATAAAACGAGACTTTTTTATATGTTCTGCCAAACACCGCACAACCCACACAAACATTGATAAAAATTGTAAACATAATATTAATATCAAAACAATATGTATTAAAATTTCCATAATAAAGTTGCGACTTAGGACACTCGATGCTTAAATGAGTCGCGAATTTTAAGCGTCAAAGAGTAAAATTTTCGTTTTTTTGCTTGTACAGGAAGCAACCTTAAACTAATGGAGATATTCAAGCACTTATACTAGTATTTACTTATATCTTTTGACGTCTTCATCCGATTTGAAAAATTGTCACAATTTTTGCTGTACTAACACGAACTTTGTTCAAACAAATATAAGCACTTATGAAAAACAAACAAATAAAATTAACTTTCTAATAAAAACCAATAAAACGAGACTTTTTTATATGTTCTGCCAAACACCGCACAACCCACACAAATTTCCAAAAAAAAATATTGTGAAAATTATATTAATAACAAAATAAAACTTATTAAAATTTGCATAAAAATGTTGCGACTCAATACACTCTATGCAGAAATTAGTCGTCAATTTTATTGTTTAATTTTTTGCTTGTGGCGGAAGCCACCTTAAACTAATTAAGAAATTCAAACACTTATACACGTTTTGACATATATCTTTTGAAGTTTTCATCCGATTTGAAAAATTGTCACAATTTGTGCTGTACTAACACGAACTTTGTTCAAACTAATATAAACACTTATGAAAAACAAACAAATAAAATTAACTTTCTAATAAAAACCAATAAAACGATCCTTTTTTATATGTTCTGCCAAACACCGCACAACCCACACAAACATTGATAAAAATTGTAAACATAATATTAATATCAAAACAATATGTATTAAAATTTCCATAATAAAGTTGCGACTTAGGACACTCGATGCTTAAATGAGTCGCGAATTTTATGCGTCAAAGAGTAAAATTTTCATTTTTTGCTTGTACAGGAAGCAACCTTAAACTAATGGAGATATTCAAGCACTTATACTAGTATTTACTTATATCTTTTGACGTCTTCATCCGATTTGAAAAATTGTCACAATTTGTGCTGTACTAACACGAACTTTGTTCAAACAAATATAAACACTTATGAAAAACAAACAAATAAAATTAACTTTCTAATAAAAACCAATAAAACGAGACTTTTTTATATGTTCTGCCAAACACCGCACAACCCACACAAATTTCCAAAAAAAAAATATTGTGAAAATTATATTAATAACAAAACAAAATCTATTAAAATTTGCATCAAAATGTTGCGACTCAATACACTCGATGCTGAAATTAGTCGTCAATTTTATTGTTTAATTTTTTGCTTGTGGCGGAAGCCACCTTAAACTAATTAAGAAATTTAAACACTTATACACGTTTTGACATATATATTTTGAAGTTTTCATCCGATTTGAAAAATTGTCACAATTTGTGCTGTACTAACACGAACTTTGTTCAAACAAATATAAACACTTATGAAAAACAAACAAATAAAATTAACTTTCTAATAAAAACCAATAAAACGAGACTTTTTTATATGTTCTGCCAAACACCGCACAACCCACACAAACATTAATAAAAATTGTAAACATAATATTAATATCAAAACAATATGTATTAAAATTTCCATAATAAAGTTGCGACTTAGGACACTCGATGCTTAAATGAGTCGCGAATTTTATGCGTCAAAGAGTAAAATTTTCGTTTTTTTGCATGTACAGGAAGCAACCTTAAACTAATGGAGATATTCAAGCACTTATACTAGTATTTACTTATATCTTTTGACGTCTTCATCCGATTTGAAAAATTGTCACAATTTGTGCTGTACTAACACGAACTTTGTTCAAACAAATATAAGCACTTATGAAAAACAAACAAATAAAATTAACTTTCTAATAAAAACCAATAAAACGAGACTTTTTTATATGTTCTGCCAAACACCGCACAACCCACACAAATTTCCAAAAAAAAAATATTGTGAAAATTATATTAATAACAAAATAAAACTTATTAAAATTTGCATAAAAATGTTGCGACTCAATACACTCTATGCAGAAATTAGTCGTCAATTTTATTGTTTAATTTTTTGCTTGTGGCGGAAGGCACCTTAAACTAATTAAGAAATTCAAGCACTTATACACGTTTTGACATATATCTTTTGAAGTTTTCATCCGATTTGAAAAATTGTCACAATTTGTGCTGTACTAACACGAACTTTGTTCAAACAAATATAAACACTTATGAAAAACAAACAAATAAAATTAACTTTCTAATAAAAACCAATAAAACGAGACTTTTTTATATGTTCTGCCAAACACCGCACAACCCACACAAATTTCCAAAAAAAAAATATTGTGAAAATTATATTAATAACAAAATAAAATTTATTAAAATTTGCATCAAAAAGTTGCGACTCGATACTGAAATTAGTCGTCAATTTTATTGTCTAATATTTTGCTTGTAGCGGAAGCAACCTTAACCTAAGGGAGATATTCAAGCACTTATACTAGTATTTACTTATATCTTTTGACGTCTTCATCCGATTTGAAAAATTGTCACAATTTGTGCTGTACTAACACGAACTTTGTTCAAACAAATATAAACACTTATGAAAAACAAACAAATAAAATTAACTTTCTAATAAAAACCAATAAAACGAGACTTTTTTATATGTTCTGCCAAACACCGCACAACCCACACAAATTTCCAAAAAAAAAATATTGTGAAAATTATATTAATAACAAAACAAAATCTATTAAAATTTGCATCAAAATGTTGCGACTCAATACACTCGATGCTGAAATTAGTCGTCAATTTTATTGTTTAATTTTTTGCTTGTGGCGGAAGCCACCTTAAACTTATTAAGAAATTCAAACACTTATACACGTTTTTACATATATCTTTTGAAGTTTTCATCCGATTTGAAAAATTGTCACAATTTGTGCTGTACTAACACAAACTTTGTTCAAACAAATATAAACATTTAAGAAAAACAAACAATTAAAATTAACTTTCTAATAAAAACCAATAAAACGAGCCTTTTTTATATGTTCTGCCAAACACCGCACAACTCATACAAATTTCCAAAAAAAAAAAAATATTGTGAAAATTATATTAATAACAAAATAAAATTTATTAAAATTTGCATCAAAATGTTGCGACTCAATACACTCGATGCTGAAATTAGTCGTCAATTTTATTGTTTAATTTTTTGCTTGTGGCGGAAGCCACCTTAAACTTATTAAGAAATTCAAACACTTATACACGTTTTTACATATATCTTTTGAAGTTTTCATCCGATTTGAAAAATTGTCACAATTTGTGCTGTACTAACACAAACTTTGTTCAAACAAATATAAACATTTAAGAAAAACAAACAATTAAAATTAACTTTCTAATAAAAACCAATAAAACGAGACATTTTTATATGTTCTGCCAAACACCGCACAACCCACACAAACATTAACAAAAATTGTAAACATAATATTAATATCAAAACAATATGTATTAAAATTTCCATAATAAAGTTGCGACTTAGGACACTCGATGCTTAAATGAGTCGCGAATTTTATGCGTCAAAGAGTAAAATTTTCATTTTTTGCTTGTACAGGAAGCAACCTTAAACTAATGGAGATATTCATGCACTTATACTAGTATTTACTTGTATCTTTTGAAGTCTTCATCCGATTTGAAAAATTGTCACAATTTGTGCTGTACTAACACGAACTTTGTTCAAACAAATATAAACACTTATGAAAAACAAACAAATAAAATTAACTTTCTAATAAAAACCAATAAAACGAGACTTTTTTATATGTTCTGCCAAACACCGCACAACCCACACAAATTTCCAAAAAAAAAATATTGTGAAAATTATATTAATAACAAAATAAAATTTATTAAAATTTGCATCAAAAAGTTGCGACTCGATACTGAAATTAGTCGTCAATTTTATTGTCTAATATTTTGCTTGTAGCGGAAGCAACCTTAAACTAATGGAGATATTCATGCACTTATACTAGTATTTACTTATATCTTTTGACGTCTTCATCCGATTTGAAAAATTGTCACAATTTGTGCTGTACTAACACGAACTTTTTTCAAACAAATATAAGCACTTATGAAAAACAAACAAATAAAATTAACTTTCTAATAAAAACCAATAAAACGAGACTTTTTTATATGTTCTGCCAAACACCGCACAACCCACACAAATTTCCAAAAAAAAAATATTGTGAAAATTATATTAATAACAAAATAAAACTTATTAAAATTTGCATAAAAATGTTGCGACTCAATACACTCTATGCAGAAATTAGTCGTCAATTTTATTGTTTAATTTTTTGCTTGTGGCGGAAGCCACCTTAAACTAATTAAGAAATTCAAACACTTATACACGTTTTGACATATATCTTTTGAAGTTTTCATCCGATTTGAAAAATTGTCACAATTTGTGCTGTACTAACACGAACTTTGTTCAAACAAATATAAACACTTATGAAAAACAAACAAATAAAATTAACTTTCTAATAAAAACCAATAAAACGAGACTTTTTTATATGTTCTGCCAAACACCGCACAACCCACACAAACATTAACAAAAATTGTAAACATAATATTAATATCAAAACAATATGTATTAAAATTTCCATAATAAAGTTGCGACTTAGGACACTCGATGCTTAAATGAGTCGCGAATTTTATGCGTCAAAGAGTAAAATTTTCATTTTTTGCTTGTACAGGAAGCAACCTTAATCTAATGGAGATATTCATGCACTTATACTAGTATTTACTTGTATCTTTTGAAGTCTTCATCTGATTTGAAAAATTGTCACAATTTGTGCTGTACTAACACGAACTTTGTTCAAACAAATATAAACACTTATGAAAAACAAACAAATAAAATTAACTTTCTAATAAAAACCAATAAAACGAGACTTTTTTATATGTTCTGCCAAACACCGCACAACCCACACAAATTTCCAAAAAAAAAATATTGTGAAAATTATATTAATAACAAAATAAAATTTATTAAAATTTGCATCAAAAAGTTGCGACTCGATACTGAAATTAGTCGTCAATTTTATTGTCTAATATTTTGCTTGTAGCGGAAGCAACCTTAACCTAAGGGAGATATTCAAGCACTTATACTAGTATTTACTTATATCTTTTGACGTCTTCATCCGATTTGAAAAATTGTCACAATTTGTGCTGTACTAACACGAACTTTGTTCAAACTAATATAAACACTTATGAAAAACAAACAAAAAAAATTAACTTTGTAATAAAAACCAATAAAACGAGCCTTTTTATATGTTCTGCCAAACACCGCACAACTCATACAAATTTACAAAAAAAAAAAAATATTGTGAAAATTATATTAATAACAAAATAAAATTTATTAAATTTTGCATAAAAAAGTTGCGACTCAATACACTCGATGCTCAAATTAGTCGTCAATTTTATTGTTTAATTTTTTGCATGGAGCGGAAGCCGCCTTAAACTAATTGAGAAATTCAAACACTTATACACGTTTTAACATATACATATCTTTTGAAGTTTTCATCCAATTCGAAAAATTGTCTCAATTTGCTGTACTATGACGAACTTTGCTCAAACAAATATAAATATTTATGAAAAACAAACACATAAAATAAACTTTCTAATAAAAACCAATAAAACGAGCCTTTTTTAAATGTTCTGCCAAACACCGCACAACTCACACAAACATTAAGAAAAATTGTAAACATAATATTAATATTAAAACAATATGTATTAAAATTTCCATAATAAAGTTGCGACTTAGGACACTCGATGCTTAAATGAGTCGCGAATTTTATGCGTCAAAGAGTAAAATTTTCATTTTTTGCTTGTACAGGAAGCAACCTTAAACTAATGGAGATATTCAAGCACTTATACTAGTATTTACTTATATCTTTTGAAGTCTTCATCCGATTTGAAAAATTGTCACAATTTGTGCTGTACTAACACGAACTTTGTTCAAACAAATATAAACACTTATGAAAAACAAACAAAAAAAATTAACTTTCTAATAAAAACCAATAAAACGATCCTTTTTTAAATGTTCTGCCAAACACCGCACAACCCACACAAACATTAACAAAAATTGTAAACATAATATTAATATCAAAACAATATGTATTAAAATTTCCATAATAAAGTTGCGACTTAGGACACTCGATGCTTAAATGAGTCGCGAATTTTATGCGTCAAAGAGTAAAATTTTCATTTTTTGCTTGTACAGGAAGCAACCTTAAACTAATGGAGATATTCAAGCACTTATACTAGTATTTACTTATATCTTTTGATGTCTTCATCCGATTTGAAAAATTGTCACAATTTGTGCTGTACTAACACGAACTTTGTTCAAACAAATATAAACACTTATGAAAAACAAACAAAAAAAATTAACTTTGTAATAAAAACCAATAAAACGAGCCTTTTTTATATGTTCTGCCAAACACCGCACAACTAATACAAATTTACAAAAAAAAAAAAAATATATTGTGAAAATTATATTAATAACAAAATAAAACTTATTAAAATTTGCAAAAAAATGTTGCGACTCAATACACTCTATGCTGAAATTAGTCGTCAATTTTATTGTTTAATTTTTTGCTTGTGGCGGAAGCCACCTTAAACTAATTAAGAAATTCAAACACTTATACACGTTTTTACATATATCTTTTGAAGTTTTCATCCGATTTGAAAAATTGTCTCAATTTGTGCTGTACTAACACGAACTTTGTTCAAACAAATATAAACACTTATGAAAAACAAACAAAAAAAATTAACTTTGTAATAAAAACCAATAAAACGATCCTTTTTTATATGTTCTGCCAAACACCGCACAACCCACACAAACATTAAGAAAATTGTAAACATAATATTAATATCAAAACAATATGTATTAAAATTTCCATAATAAAGTTGCGACTTAGGACACTCGATGCTTAAATGAGTCGCGAATTTTATGCGTCAAAGAGTAAAATTTTCATTTTTTGCTTGTACAGGAAGCAACCTTAAACTAATGGAGATATTCAAGCACTTATACTAGTATTTACTTATATCTTTTGATGTCTTCATCCGATTTGAAAAATTGTCACAATTTGTGCTGTACTAACACGAACTTTGTTCAAACAAATATAAACACTTATGAAAAACAAACAAAAAAAATTAACTTTGTAATAAAAACCAATAAAACGAGCCTTTTTTATATGTTCTGCCAAACACCGCACAACTAATACAAATTTACAAAAAAAAAAAAAAATATATTGAGAAAATTATATTAATAACAAAACAAAATCTATTAAAATTTGCATCATAATGTTGCGACTCAATACACTCGATGCTGAAATTAGTCGTCAATTTTATTGTTTAATTTTTTGCTTGTGGCGGAAGCCACCTTAAATTTATTGAGAAATTCAAACACTTATACACGTTTTTACATATATCTTTTGAAGTTTTCATCCGATTTGAAAAATTGTCACAATTTGTGCTGTACTAACACGAACTTTGTTTAAACAAATATAAACACTTATGAAAAACAAACAAAAAAAGTTAACTTTGTAAAAAAACCAATAAAATGAACCTTTTTTATATGTTCGGCCAAACACCGCACAACTCACACATATTTCCAAAACAAAAAAATACTGTGAAAATTATATTAATGAAAATTTATTAAAATTTGCATAAAAAAGTTGCTCAAATTAGTCGTCAATTTTATTGTTTAATTTTTTGCTTGTGGCGGAAGCCACCTTAAACTAATTAAGAAATTCAAACACTTATGCACGTTTTTACATATATCTTTCGAAGTTTTCATCCGATTTGAAAAATTGTCACAATTTGTGCTGTACTAACACGAACTTTGTTCAAACAAATATAAACACTTATGAAAAACAAACAAAAAATATTAACCTTCTAATAAAAAACAATAAAACGATCCTTTTTTATATGTTCTGCCAAACACCGCACAACCCACACAAACATTAAGAAAATTGTAAACATAATATTAATATCAAAACAATATGTATTAAAATTTCCATAATAAAGTTGCGACTTAGGACACTCGATGCTTAAATGAGTCGCGAATTTTATGCGTCAAAGAGTAAAATTTTCATTTTTTGCTTGTACAGGAAGCAACCTTAAACTAATGGAGATATTCAAGCACTTATACTAGTATTTACTTATATCTTTTGATGTCTTCATCCGATTTGAAAAATTGTCACAATTTGTGCTGTACTAACACGAACTTTGTTCAAACAAATATAAACACTTATGAAAAACAAACAAAAAAAATTAACTTTCTAATAAAAACCAATAAAACGATCCTTTTTTATATGTTCTGCCAAACACCGCACAACTCACACAAATTTCCAAAACAAAAAAATACTGTGAAAATTATATTAATGAAAATTTATTAAAATTTGCATAAAAAAGTTGCTCAAATTAGTCGTCAATTTTATTGTTTAATTTTTTGCTTGTGGCGGAAGCCACCTTAAACTAATTAAGAAATTCAAACACTTATACACGTTTTTACATATATCTTTTGAAGTTTTCATCCGATTTGAAAAATTGTCACAATTTGTGCTGTACTAACACAAACTTTGTTGAAACAAATATAAACATTTAGGAAAAACAAACAAATAAAATTAACTTTCTAATAAAAACCAATAAAACGAGCCTTTTTTATATGTTCTGCCAAACACCGCACAACTCACACAAATTTCCAAAACAAAAAAATACTGTGAAAATTATATTAATAACAAAACAAAATCTATTAAAATTTGCATCAAAATGTTGCGACTCAATACACTCGATGCTGAAATTAGTCGTCAATTTTATTGTTTAATTTTTTGCTTGGAGCGGAAGCCACCTTAAACTAATTGAGAATTTCAAACACTTATACACGTTTTAACATATACATATCTTTTGAAATTTTCATCCAATTTGAAAAATTGTCTCAATTTGCTGTACTATGACGAACTTTGCTCAAACAAATATAAATATTTATGAAAAACAAACACATAAAATTAACTTTCTAATAAAAACCAATGAGACGAGCCTTTTTTATATGTTCTGCCTAACACCGCACAACTCACACAAATTTCCAAAACAAAAAAATACTGTGAAAATTATATTAATAACAAAACAAAATCTATTAAAATTTGCATCAAAATGTTGCGACTCAATAAACTCGATGCTGAAATTAGTCGTCAATTTTATTGTTTAATTTTTTGCTTGTGGCGGAAGCCACCTTAAACTAATTAAGAAATTCAAACACTTATACATACTTATACTTATACCGATTTGAAAAATTGTCACAATTTGTGCTGTACTAACACGAACTTTGTTCAAACAAATATAAACACTCATGAAAAACAAACAAAAAAAATTAACTTTGTAATAAAAACCAATAAAACGAGCCTTTTTTATATGTTCTGCCAAACACCGCACAACTCACACAAATTTACAAAAAAAAAAAATATATTGAGAAAATTATATTAATAACAAAATAAAATTTATTAAAATTTGCATCAAAAAGTTGCGACTCGATACTGAAATTAGTAGTCAATTTTATTGTCTAATATTTTGCTTGTAGCGGAAGCCACCTTAAACTAATTAAGAAATTCAAACACTTATACACGTTTTGACATATATCTTTTGAAGTTTTCATCCGATTTGAAAAATTGTCACAATTTGTGCTGTACTAACACGAACTTTGTTCAAACAAATATAAACACTTATGAAAAACAAACAAAAAAAATTAACTTTGTAATAAAAACCAATAAAACGAGCCTTTTTTATATGTTCTGCCAAACACCGCACAACTCACACAAATTTAAAAAAAAAAAAAATATATTGAGAAAATTATATTAATAACGAAATAAAATTTATTAAAATTTGCATCAAAAAGTTGCGACTCGATACTGAAATTAGTCGTCAATTTTATTGTCTAATATTTTGCTTGTAGCGGAAGCCACCTTAAACTAATTAAGAAATTCAAACACTTATACACGTTTTGACATATATCTTTTGAAGTTTTCATCCGATTTGAAAAATTGTCACAATTTGTGCTGTACTAACACGAACTTTGTTCAAACAAATATAAACACTTATGAAAAACAAACAAAAAAAATTAACTTTCTAATAAAAAACAATAAAACGAGCCTTTTTATATGTTCTGCCAAACTCCGCACAGCTCATACAAATTTACAAAAAAAAAATATATATTGTGAAAATTATATTAATAACAAAATAAAATTTATTAAAATTTGCATCAAAAAGTTGCGACTCGATACTGAAATTAGTCGTCAATTTTATTGTCTAATATTTTGCTTGTAGCGGAAGCCACCTTAAACTAATTAAGAAATTCAAGCACTTATACACGTTTTTACATATATCTTCTGAAGTTTTCATCCGATTTGAAAAATTGTCACAATTTGTGCTGTACTAACACATACTTTGTTCAAACAAATATAAACATTTAAGAAAAACAAACAAATAAAATTAACTTTCTAATAAAAACCAATAAAACGAGCCTTTTTTATATGTTCTGCCAAACACCGCACAGCTCATACAAATTTACAAAAAAAAAATATATATTGTGAAAATTATATTAATAACAAAATAAAATTTATTAAAATTTGCATCAAAAAGTTGCGACTCAATACACTCGATGCTCAAATTAGTCGTCAATTTTATTGTTTAATTTTTTGCTTGGAGCGGAAGCCACCTTAAACTAATTGAGAATTTCAAACACTTATACACGTTTTAACATATACATATCTTTTGAAATTTTCATCCAATTTGAAAAATTGTCTCAATTTGCTGTACTATGACGAACTTTGCTCAAACAAATATAAATATTTATGAAAAACAAACACATAAAATTAACTTTCTAATAAAAACCAATGAGACGAGCCTTTTTTATATGTTCTGCCAAACACCGCACAACTCACACAAATTTCCAAAACAAAAAAATACTGTGAAAATTATATTAATAACAAAACAAAATCTATTAAAATTTGCATCAAAATGTTGCGACTCAATAAACTCGATGCTGAAATTAGTCGTCAATTTTATTGTTTAATTTTTTGCTTGTGGCGGAAGCCACCTTAAACTAATTAAGAAATTCAAACACTTATACATACTTATACTTATACTTATACCGATTTGAAAAATTGTCACAATTTGTGCTGTACTAACACAAACTTTGTTGAAACAAATATAAACATTTAGGAAAAACAAACAAATAAAATTAACTTTCTAATAAAAACCAATAAAACGAGCCTTTTTTATATGTTCTGCCAAACACCGCACAACTCACACAAATTTCCAAAACAAAAAAATACTGTGAAAATTATATTAATAACAAAACAAAATCTATTAAAATTTGCATCAAAATGTTGCGACTCAATAAACTCGATGCTGAAATTAGTCGTCAATTTTATTGTTTAATTTTTTGCTTGTGGCGGAAGCCACCTTAAACTAATTAAGAAATTCAAACACTTATACATACTTATACTTATACTTATACTTATACCGATTTGAAAAATTGTCACAATTTGTGCTGTACTAACACGAACTTTGTTCAAACAAATATAAACACTTATGAAAAACAAACAAATAAAATTAACTTTCTAATAAAAACCAATAAAACGAGACTTTTTTATATGTTCTGCCAAACACCGCACAACCCACACAAATTTCCAAAAAAAAAATATTGTGAAAATTATATTAATAACAAAACAAAATCTATTAAAATTTGCATCAAAATGTTGCGACTCAATACACTCGATGCTGAAATTAGTCGTCAATTTTATTGTTTAATTTTTCGCTTGGAGCGGAAGCCACCTTAAACTAATTGAGAAATTCAAACACTTATACACGTTTTAACATATACATATCTTTTGAAGTTTTCATCCAATTCGAAAAATTGTCTCAATTTGCTGTACTATGACGAACTTTGCTCAAATAAATATAAATATTTATGAAAAACAAACACATAAAATAAACTGTCTAATAAAAACCAATAAAACGAGCCTTTTTTATATGTTCTGCCAAACACCGCACAACTCTCACAAATTTCCAAAGCAAAAAAATATTGTGAAAATTATATTAATAACAAAACAAAATCTATTAAAATTTGCATCAAAATGTTGCGACTCAATACACTCGATGCTGAAATTAGTCGTCAATTTTATTGTTTAATTTTTTGCTTGTGGCGGAAGCCACCTTAAACTAATTAAGAAATTCAAACACTTATACACGTTTTTACATATATCTTTTGAAGTTTTCATCCGATTTGAAAAATTGTCACAATTTGTGCTGTACTAACACAAACTTTGTTGAAACAAATATAAACATTTAAGAAAAACAAACAAATAAAATTAACTTTCTAATAAAAACCAATAAAACGATCCTTTTTTTATATGTTCTGCCAAACACCGCACAACCCACACAAACATTAAGAAAAATTGTAAATATAATATTAATATCAAAACAATATGTATTAAAATTTCCATAATAAAGTTGCGACTTGGGACACTCGATGCTTAAATGTGTTATGTCCACAGTATTAGAGACTTACGTTTTAGTCAATCCTCCTGTGGTCTACTAGCATAGAGCCAAACTTGCTCACCCATCTACAAATCCCATTACCTACCAGATGGACCAAAGGCTGATGTCTACCTAGGGGTGAGTAAATCCTCTACGCTAGCAGATATGAGCTTATGTTGTTGGGGGATGCAGTCGGGACCTTGCACTACAGCTAGCAAAAACAGTGGTTGGGGGGGCTTCGTTGACCCATCCGACCACCAACACCCATAAAACATAAAAACATAAACATAATTACGAACATCCGTAACCATTCCTGGCCAATAAAATTTGCGACGAAGAAGCTCTAACGTTTTCGCCATTCCTCCGTGTGCTGAAACAACAGAGTCATGCGCTCGTTTTATTAAATCTATCGTCAAATTCTGTGGAATCCATAACTTCCACATAAATTGTTTAGCAATTTCCGTTCCATCATCATGTTTTGTCCTAATATACACAAAACTATCAACGATACGTATGTCTGGATATTTTGCCTCATTTTCCGCAATCTTTGTTCTCAGTATCTGATAATCTTCATCATTAAAACATGGCGAAGCTAAATCCACCTCTGGACCAACTACTTCCAATGCACAAATCTCATCAGGATACATTCTAGACAACGCATCTGGAACTATATTTTCTTTTCCCTTGCGATGACTTACGGTTAACTTGTAACCTTGTAATCTCATCGCCCATCTAGCAAGTCTACCTTTTAAATTTGCTTGTTTCATTAGCCAAACTAGACTAGAATGGTCCGTAATAACTTCAAACTCTTGGAGCTCTATGTAACAACGAAAACGTTCTATCGCCTCTAGCGCTGCTAAGCATTCACGTTCCGTAACAGAATAATTACGCTGAGCCGAATTGAGTTTTTTAGACATAAATGCCACTGGACGTTCTATACCATCCTCGGATATCTGAGCTAGAACAGCACCAATGCCATAATCATTTGCATCGCAGTGAACATAAAATTTCTTTTTAAAATCTGGATTTTGTAAAACTGGAGCAGAAGTTAAATTCTGTTTTAAGCTATCCATAGCTTGTTGTGCTGATTCGGTCCAAACGAATTTCTTTTTCGTGGACAAAAGATCAGTAATAGGCGCTGTAATCTCAGAATAATTTTCAATGAACCGACGATACCAACCTGCCAAGCCTAAGAATCCTCTAGCTTGTCTTAACATTTTTGGCGCTGGCCAAGCTAAAATAGCCTCTACTTTGCGAGGATCAGTGGCAATACCTCCCATGCCTATGACATAACCTAAGTAACGAACTTCAGTTACGCAAAATTTACTTTTTTCTAAGTTTAAAGTCAAATTAGCTTTACGGAATTGTTCTGACAGTCTTATCAAAACTGTTAAATGAGAATCAAAATCCTCTGAAACTACACACAAGTCATCTAAATAACCAAATACACAATACTTTAAGTTTGGGGGAATAATTTGATCCATGAGACGACACATGGTCTGAGGAGCATTACATAGACCAAAAGGCATTGTAACGAATTGATAAAGAGGTCGACCTGGTACTGTAAAAGCAGTTATTGCCTTTGACTTCTCTGACAGTCCAATCTGCCAATACGCATCCTTCAAATCAATTTTCGATATAAAATTTGCCTTAGGTAGCCTAGCGAAAATTCCCTCAATATTTGGAAGCGGATATGCATCCTTTTTAGTTACTTCGTTTATCTTTCGAGCATCTAGACACATCCTTAATTTTATGGGCTTAATAACCATATGGACTGGTGAACTCCATGAGCTGTTTGATTCCTCAATTACCTCTAATAATAACATCCGATCAATTTCCTGATACATCAGTTTCTCTACTGCTGGTGATACTGGATAATGACGTTGTTTAATCGGTTTCGCATCTCCAATGTCTATCTCATGTGTGATCAAAGTAGTTCGACCTAGTCCTTGCTTCTCAAAGCTTGGAAACAGTGAAATCACAGCATCGAGGCGTTTCCGCTGCTCATCAGTTAATGCACAAGCTTTCTCATCTGTTTCTAAAGAATTAGACACTGCCTTTGAAACTTCAAGTGACGAAATTTCACCAGGAGCTAAGTCAAATGCTTTCCAAAAGTCAGTTCCTAAAATAACATTTTTGCTTAAAGAAGGAACAACAAAAAATTGTATTTGCTTTGTTTTACCTTTATAAAATACATCGGCTAATATAGAACCTATCACCTTCTGCCTTTTTCCATCTGCAGTCGTTACTGACGATGAAAAACTTCTAAACTTTGAGAGCTTTGGCACCTCAATTTGAGCCAACGATCCACCAATACAGCTACAATTCGCACCTGAATCTAATAAGCCTTGCTCTTCAAAATCTAAGAACTTAATAGCTGCATAAAAACGACCATCATCGTTATCGCTTATTATTGCAGAAACTAATAATTGTTTGGTTTGTTTAACGTGTTTCCAAAAATCACGTATGCGTCGCGTAGAACGTTTAGAACTAGAACACTTTGAACCTTGGTCTCTGAAAATTCTTGCTCTGACTTTCTTATAATTTCTTAAACGTTCTTTATAAGGGATAATAATTGACTGTTTCGGTACTTCATCTTTATTTTCATTCTGTTTAATTTGTTTACTATCAGCTACCTTTACAGAAACAGTAGTTGGTGTTGGTACCACTTCAGGCAACTTTGGAGTATTTACTACAGCATTTAATTCCGGGCCATCCGATTGCTGTCGGCGGATGAACCCTTCCGTAGGTTTTCCGGCCTCTTTGCTAAGCAAATGCTACACTGTGGCTTGTATATATTTTTGGCACCACAGCCATAACAAAATATGCGACGTTCCTGTAAACACATATCCCAAGTGTGTCCTACCTCGTTACAGTTCCAGCATCGGAGTTTATTATTAACATAATTTAGAGCATTGACTGAAGCAATTGACTCTTCTGATTCTGATCTTTTCAATCCTTCATTGCTGCTGAGTTCCGCGACAACACGCCGAAATGGAGGTTTAGGTTTGCTACCTTTAAAGTCTGCTTCACTCATCAGATTCTCTCTCATCTGTACTAACTGACGCAAATGAGCCACAGAATGAACTGAAACATAAAGGAGCTCGTGACGAATTTCTGGCCTAAGATTACTTTTTAGTCGTTTGATAAAACGATGTTCTTCAAACGGAACTGATAAGCGAGAAACCATATCAATCATATCCTCATAAAATGAATCAAAACTTTCATGTTCTTTTTGTTTACGTGATCGAATTTCATCACGCAGAATATCTTCATCCTTACTATCTTTGTACTGGTACGTAATAGCTTCACAAAAAGGTTGCCATTCGATATGAACAACTTCCTTGCGATATCGCCAGTACCACTCTCTTGCTTTGCCTAACAACAGAATATGAAGGTTTTTGCAAAGAAGAGAAAAATTATTGCTTAAATAATCTTCAGTTAGTGCTCGAATTCTATATAAAAATTCTTGCACTGTTGGACCCTTAGGTGAAGCATCAAACCTAACTGACCAACTCTGCACAATCTGTGTCACCTTTTCAGGACTAAGAGACTGTCCAGAAAAAGCATAAGCCTCAGGCCGCGATGCTGGGCTGGAGACACCAGACGAAAAACGTGGCTGAGCTTGAATAGCTGGAATAGCTTGAGCCTGAGAAGCTACTGAATTTGAAGACAAATGTAAATTGGACAAACGCCTATCAATCAGAGTCTCGAGCTTTTCAAAAATCTTGTCATAATCAATTTCGAGATTTGGGGAAGGCTGAACTTTATGTCTATCACATTCTACACGGGAAAAACCTTGCTGACGGGATGGACGACCTCTTCTATTGGATCTTTGCCCTTGATTTCCCGAATCCATACAAGGATTGGCATTTCTATATCTATTCCCTGCGACTGGTTGTGAATTCTCAGTACCTGTTTGCACCGATTCTTCTTCTTGTGGATATTCTTTTGATTTGGACCAAGTATTATGCACCTTAGGTGTGGCCCCAGTATTTGATCTACCTGTTCTATCACTTTCTGGATTAATGAACCAAGACTTCAAATCTATTGTATGGCATAGAGCCTTGCAAACATTGCACTCTTTTGCCGTATCAATGCATTCGGTAATACATGAACGGTGAAAAACATGATTACATTTGGTAACAACTACGTCTTGTGATTCTTTTAAATGCTCATTACAAATAGAACATTTACCTTCGGGCACTGCTGAGCTTTTACTCTGCCCTGCTGAATTATCACGACTCCGTGTTACTGGCATTTCTATACAAATTATTATAAATTGTAGAAATGAAAACTAATTTATCAATAAACAACTGAACAATAAGATGTTTTATTTAAATCAATTGAAATAACTTTCTAAAATTTAATTTCTATATTTTTTTTTTTTTTTTCTATATATAAGAAGGGTAAGAAAGGAAAGAGTATTTAAAATCTGTTGCTTTGGTCTATTGTGCATAAAGACTTATTTTATTATTGAACCTTGTTGACAAGACTAAGTAATAAATAAGACTTAGATGGTACATAATCACTTAATAAACTCTTATGTACAAAAGCAAAGAGTTATTTTTTTCAAAGTGGTATACTATTTGGTCAGAAGCCATAAAGTAAAATTCCAAACTCTGAATTTCAAAAATAAAACCTCACTCTGCTCATAGGAGCCTTTACAGTTAATCATGCTAAGTTATATAAAAGTAAATAATTTGAATAAAAAAACAAAAACTCGTTCACTGAATCCATACTATCGGCTGGTTCTTGGCGTAAACTGCCACAGAAATTCAGATTCCGTGTAGGTCTACTAGTTGACAAATAACTTATCAAAAAAAATAGTGAACGAAAACCATCAATTAGCCAAATGAAGAAACAGGCAATCGGTCGCAATTTCAGTCCTCGCTAAAATTTTCGAATTCCGCACCTATCATTTAACTTCTCAAATGATTATACGATAATTGATAAATAGGCGAAAATTTGATTGATGCTTTGAAATAAAAGAAAGTGTAGTAGGTATTTCGGTGCATTCCCAAAATTCCTAATTCAGCATCTTCAAATATCTCTAACAATCAAACAATGCAAAATTAAATAAATTAAAAGAAAAAAAAAATGAATTGAAATAAAGATATAGAGATGCAATTTCAAATTTGAGCATATTGTCATATAGCTACCTATGCGCTTCTTTCTGATAGCAATCCTAAATAAAATTTCGGTCTACCTGATCGACAACGCAAAAGAAAACCAAAATAAACATTAAGGCTCAAACTGTTAAATGAAAAAAAAAGATAGAAAAAGAGAGGACTTTGAAGAAATATAGAGCTGGCTAGGCCTGCGAAAACACCTCGCAATTTTAAAATAGTGTTTTAATCCTATCTTATTAAAGTGATGTCTAATCACAAGCTTTATGCCAGGCCCCACACGTTGGGCGCCATTTTATGTTATGTCCACAGTAGTAGAGACTTACGTTTTAGTCAATCCTCCTGTGGTCTACTAGCATAGAGCCAAACTTGCTCACCCATCTACAAATCCCATTACCTACCAGATGGACCAAAGGCTGATGTCTACTTAGGGGTGAGTAAATCCTCTACGCTAGCAGATATGAGCTTATGTTGTTGGGGGATGCAGTCGGGACCTTGCACTACAGCTAGCAAAAACAGTGGTTGGGGGGGCTTCGTTGACCCATCCGACCACCAACACCCATAAAACATAAAAACATAAAGTCCCGCATAATAAAAAAAAATATACAAAATACAGCAACTAACGAATAGATAGGAAAAATTTGAAAAGAAAATCAACAGAATTAATTGAAAAAAAAAAAAAACTGGCTAAGATTTTATAGCCGCTACGCTCTTACCCACCCTACCATGATTTTTCGTTGCGTACCATTTAGTGAAAAATCCCTAAAAGAGGCTGCTTTACCTAACTTACCCTTTTAGCGACATATGCATTTCATTTTGGCATGTTTCTATAATTACCTTTTTCTTATCTGTTTGATGTCATTGAACTCCATCCAAAAAATAGAAAAAATAGCAAATTTTCCCAAAAATTTGTATATGCGCGGATGCGCGAAGGTTTTATATAGTGTCGCTGGGACTTCAAATAAAATTTATTTACTGGATGTGTAGGATTAATCTGGATTAACAAGAAAAAACTAAAACGTGCATGTGTTTAAACATAAAAAGTTAGATAAACTATTACCAAGTGGCTGCATCCAACTGCTCTCTAGGAAGGTTCGAATAGAAAAGATCGGACAAACGGAAAACTACGAGGCCATGACCTCGGCTAAGCTACTTAACAGCCCGAAACTTATTAACATTGGCTTATGTTAAGTGAGTGTCAAAGTGACAGTTCACTTTCGTCGTAAAAGTGCTTTCTTTCATTAGTGGTGGTTGTCTCGGCTAAATTAAAGCTGTTAAAATTTACAATTAAGTACTAAATAATATATCTTATTTTACTTAAGTTTAATTATCTCTTATTTCTTTTTAGGTTAATTAACAAAAAAAAAATATTTATATTGCTTAAATTTTTGTTTCATATTGTTATTAAAATCTAAAAATAATCTTAAAAAACAAAAAATATATATCATAGGAGAATTCTATTAAACCTTTCCAAAATTTTATTTTAACATTTTGGCTCAGTAACTGTACTCTACAAATGAGTCGCGAATTTTATGCGTCAAAGAGTAAAATTTTCATTTTTTGCTAGTACAGGAAGCAACCTTAAACTAATGGAGATATTCAAGCACTTATACTAGTATTTACTTATATCTTTTGAAGTCTTCATCCGATTTGAAAAATTGTCTCAATTTGTGCTGTACTAACACGAACCTTGTTCAAACAAATATAAACACTTATGAAAAACAAACAAATAAAATTAACTTTCTAATAAAAACCAATAAAACGATCCTTTTTATATGTTCTGCCAAACACCGCACAACCCACACAAACATTAAGAAAAATTGTAAATATAATATTAATATCAAAACAATATGTATTAAAATTTCCATAATAAAGTTGCGGCTCAGGACACTCGATGCTTAAATGAGTCGCGAATTTTATGCGTCAAAGAGTAAAATTTTCATTTTTTGCTAGTACAGGAAGCAACCTTAAACTAATGGAGATATTCAAGCACTTATACTAGTATTTACTTATATCTTTTGAAGTCTTCATCCGATTTGAAAAATTGTCACAATTTGTGCTGTACTAACACGGACTTTGTTCAAACAAATATAAACACTTATGAAAAACAAACAAAAAAAATTAACTTTGTAATAAAAATCAATAAAACGAGCCTTTTTTATATGCTCTGCCAAACACCGCACAACCCACACAAATTTACCAAAAAATAAAATATATTGTGAAAATTGTATTAATAACAAAATAAAATTTATTAAATTTTGCATAAAAAAGTTGCGACTCAATACAATCGATGCTCAAATTAGTAGTCAATTTTATTGTTTAATTTTTTGCTTGGAGCGGAAGCCACCTTAAACTAATTGAGAATTTCAAACACTTATACACGTTTTAACATATACATATCTTTTGAAGTTTTCATCCAATTCGAAAAATTGTCTCAATTTGCTGTACTATGACGAACTTTGCTCAAACAAATATAAATATTTATGAAAAACAAACACATAAAATAAACTTTCTAATAAAAACCAATAAAACGAGCCTTTTTTATATGTTCTGCCAAACACCGCACAACTCACACAAATTTCCAAAACAAAAAAATATTGTGAAAATTATATTAATAACAAAACAAAATCTATTAAAATTTGCATCAAAATGTTGCGACTCAATACACTCGATGCTGAAATTAGTCGTCAATTTTATTGTTTAATTTTTTGCTTGTGGCGGATGCCACCTTAAACTAATTAAGAAATTCAAACACTTATACACGTTTTGACATATATCTTTTGAAGTTTTCATCCGATTTGAAAAATTGTCACAATTTGTGCTGTACTAACACGAACTTTGTTCAAACAAATATAAACACTTATGAAAAACAAACAAATAAAATTAACTTTCTAATAAAAACCAATAAAACGATCCTTTTTTTATATGTTCTGCCAAACACCGCACAACCCACACAAACATTAAGAAAAATTGTAAATATAATATTAATATCAAAACAATATGTATTAAAATTTCCATTATAAAGTTGCGGCTTAGGACACTCGATGCTTAAATGAGTCGCGAATTTTATGCGTCAAAGAGTAAAATTTTCATTTTTTGCTAGTACAGGAAGCAACCTTAAACTAATGGAGATATTCAAGCACTTATACTAGTATTTACTTATATCTTTTGAAGTCTTCAACCGATTTGAAAAATTGTCACAATTTGTGCTGTACTAACACGAGCTTTGTTCAAACAAAAATAAACACTTATGAAAAACAAACAAAAAAAATTAACTTTGTAATAAAAATCAATAAAACGAGCCTTTTTTATATGTTCTGCCAAACACCGCACAACCCACACAAATTTCCAAAAAAAAAAATATTGTGAAAATTATATTAATAACAAAATAAAACTTATTAAAATTTGCATCAAAAAGTTGCGACTCGATACTGAAATTAGTCGTCAATTTTATTGTCTAATTTTTTGGTTGTGGCGGAAGCCACCTTAAACTAATTAAGAAATTCAAACACTTATACACGTTTTTACATATATCTTTTGAAGTTTTCATCCGATTTGAAAAATTGTCTCAATTTGTGCTGTACTAACACGAACTTTGTTCAAACAAATATAAACACTTATGAAAAACAAACAAATAAAATTAACTTTCTAATAAAAACCAATAAATCGAGCCTTTGTTATATGTATGAAATTAGTCGTCAATTTTATTGTCTAATATTTTGCTTGTAGCTGAAGCCACCTTAAACTAATTAAGAAATTCAAACACTTATACACGTTTTAACATATATCTTTTGAAGTTTTCATCCGATTTGAAAAATTGTCACAACTTGTGCTGTACTAAGACGAACTTTGTTCAAACAAATATAAACACTTATGAAAAACAAACAAATAAAATTAACTTTCTAATAAAAACCAATAAAACGATCCTTTTTTATATGTTCTGCCAAACACCGCACAACTCATACAAATTTACAAAAAAAAAAAAAATATATTGAGAAAATTATATTAATAACAAAATAAAATTTATTAAAATTTGCATCAAAAAGTTGCGACTCGATACTGAAATTAGTCGTCAATTTTATTGTAATATTTTGCTTGTAGCGGAAGCCACCTTAAACTAATTAAGAAATTCAAGCACTTATACTAGTATTTACTTGTATCTTTTAAAGTCTTCATCCGATTTGAAAAATTTTCACAATTTGTGCTGTACTAACACGAACTTTGTTCAAACAAATATAAACACTTATGAAAAACAAGCAAATAAAATTAACTTTCTAATAAAAACCAATAAAACGAGCCTTTTTTATATGTTCTGCCAAACACCGCACAACTCATACAAATTTACAAAAACAAAAATATATTGAGAAAATTATATTAATAACAATATAAAATTTATTAAAATTTGCATCAAAAAGTTGCGACTCAATACACTCTATGCTGAAATTAGTCGTCAATTTTATTGTCTAATATTTTGCTTGTAGCGGAAGCCACCTTAAACTAATTAAGAAATTCAAACACTTATACACGTTTTTACATATATCTTTTGAAGTTTTCATCCGATTTAAAAAATTGTCACAATTTGTGCTGTACTAACACGAACTTTGTTCAAACAAATATAAACACTTATGAAAAACAAACAAATAAAATTAACTTTCTAATAAAAACCAATAAAACGAGCCTTTTTTATATGTTCTGCCAAACACCGCACAACTCATACAAATTTACAAAAACAAAAATATATTGAGAAAATTATATTAATAACAATATAAAATTTATTAAAATTTGCATCAAAAAGTTGCGACTCAATACACTCTATGCTGAAATTAGTCGTCAATTTTATTGTCTAATATTTTGCTTGTAGCGGAAGCCACCTTAAACTAATTAAGAAATTCAAACACTTATACACGTTTTTACATATATCTTTTGAAGTTTTCATCCGATTTGAAAAATTGTCACAATTTGTGCTGTACTAACACGAACTTTGTTCAAACAAATATAAACACTTATGAAAAACAAACAAATAAAATTAACTTTCTAATAATAACCAATAAAACGAGCCTTTTTTATATGTTCTGCCAAACACCGCACAACCCACACAAATTTCCAAAAAAAAAAATATTGTGAAAATTATATTAATAACAAAATAAAACTTATTAAAATTTGCAAAAAAATGTTGCGACTCAATACACTCTATGCTGAAATTAGTCGTCAATTTTATTGTTTAATTTTTTGCTTGGAGCGGAAGCCACCTTAAACTATTTGAGAAATTCAAACACTTATACACGTTTTAACATATACATATCTTTTGAAGTTTTCATCCAATTTGAAAAATTGTCTCAATTTGTGCTGTACTAACACGAACTTTGTTCAAACAAATATAAACACATGAAAAACAAACAAATAAAATTAACTTTCTAATAAAAACCAATAAAACGAGACTTTTTTATATGTTCTGCCAAACACCGCACAACCCACACAAATTTCCAAAAAAAAAAATATTGTGAAAATTATATTAATAACAAAATAAAACTTATTAAAATTTGCAAAAAAATGTTGCGACTCAATACACTCTATGCTGAAATTAGTAGTCAATTTTATTGTTTAATTTTTTGCTTGTGGCGGAAGCCACCTTAAACTAATTAAGAAATTCAAACACTTATACACGTTTTTACATATATCTTTTGAAGTTTTCATCCGATTTGAAAAATTGTCACAATTTGTGCTGTACTAACACGAACTTTGTTCAAACAAATATAAACACTTATGAAAAACAAACAAAAAAAATAAACTTTCTAATAAAAACCAATAAAACGAGCCTTTTTTATATGTTCTGCCAAACACCGCACAACTCATACAAATTTACAAAAACAAAAATATATTGAGAAAATTATATTAATAACAATATAAAATTTATTAAAATTTGCATCAAAAAGTTGCGACTCAATACACTCTATGCTGAAATTAGTCGTCAATTTTATTGTCTAATATTTTGCTTGTAGCGGAAGCCACCTTAAACTAATTAAGAAATTCAAACACTTATACACGTTTTTACATATATCTTTTGAAGTTTTCATCCGATTTAAAAAATTGTCACAATTTGTGCTGTACTAACACGAACTTTGTTCAAACAAATATAAACACTTATGAAAAACAAACAAATAAAATTAACTTTCTAATAAAAACCAATAAAACGAGTCTTTTTTATATGTTCTGCCAAACACCGCACAACCCACACAAATTTCCAAAAAAAAAAAAATACTGTGAAAATTATATTAATAACAAAATAAAACTTATTATAATTTGCATCAAAAAGTTGCGACTCAATACACTATATGCTCAAATTAGTCGTCAATTTTATTGTTTAATTTTTTGCTTGTAGCGGAAGCCACCTTAAACTAATTAAGAAATTCAAACACTTATACACGTTTTTACATATATCTTTTGAAGTTTTCATCCGATTTGAAAAATTGTCACAATTTGTGCTGTACTAACACGAACTTTGTTCAAACAAATATAAACACTTATGAAAAACAAACAAATAAAATTAACTTTCTAATAATACCAATAAAACGATTCTTTTTTATATGTTCTGCCAAACACCGCACAACCCACACAAATTTCCAAAAAAAAAAAAAAATTGTGAAAATTATATTAATAACAAAATAAAATTTATTAAAATTTGCATAAAAAAGTTGCGACTCAATACACTCGATGCTCAAATTAGTCGTCAATTTTATTGTTTAATTTTTTGCTTGTAGCGGAAGCCACCTTAAACTAATTAAGAAATTCAAACACTTATACACTTTTTTACATATATCTCTTGAAGTTTTCATTCGATTTGAAAAATTGTCACAATTTGTGCTGTACTAACACGAACTTTGTTCAAACAAATATAAACACTTATGAAAAACAAACAAAAAAAATTAACTTTGTACTAAAAACCAATAAGACGAGCCTTTTTTATATGTTCTGCCAAACACCGCACAACTCATACAAATTTACCAAAAAAAAAAATATATTGTGAAAATTATATTAATAACAAAATAAAATTTATTAAAATTTGCATAAAAAAGTTGCGACTCAATACACTCTATGCTGAAATTAGTCGTCAATTTTATTGTTTAATTGTTTGCTTGGAGCGGAAGCCACCTTAAACTATTTGAGAAATTCAAACACTTATACAAGTTTTAACATATACATATCTTTTGAAGTTTTCATCCAATTTGAAAAATTGTCTCAATTTGTGCTGTACTAACACGAACTTTGTTCAAACAAATATAAACACATGAAAAACAAACAAATAAAATTAACTTTCTAATAAAAACCAATAAAACGAGACTTTTTTATATGTTCTGCCAAACACCGCACAACCCACACAAATTTCCAAAAAAAAAAATATTGTGAAAATTATATTAATAACAAAATAAAACTTATTAAAATTTGCAAAAAAATGTTGCGACTCAATACACTCTATGCTGAAATTAGTCGTCAATTTTATTGTTTAATTTTTTGCTTGTGGCGGAAGCCACCTTAAACTAATTAAGAAATTCAAACACTTATACACGTTTTTACATATGTATATCTTTTGAAGTTTTCATCCGATTTGAAAAATTGTCACAATTTGTGCTGTACTAACACGAACTTTGTTCAAACAAATATAAACACCTATGAAAAACAAACAAATAAAATTAACTTTCTAATAAAAACCAATAAAACGAGCCTTTTTTATATGTTCTGCCAAACACCGCACAACCCACACAAATTTCCAAAAAAAAAAATATTGTGAAAATTATATTAATAACAAAATAAAACTTATTAAAATTTGCAAAAAAAATGTTGCGACTCAATACACTCTATGCTGAAATTAGTCGTCAATTTTATTGTTTAATTTTTTGCTTGGAGCGGAAGCCACCTTAAACTATTTGAGAAATTCAAACACTTATACACGTTTTAACATATACATATCTTTTGAAGTTTTCATCCAATTTGAAAAATTGTCTCAATTTGTGCTGTACTAACACGAACTTTGTTCAAACAAATATAAACACATGAAAAACAAACAAATAAAATTAACTTTCTAATAAAAACCAATAAAACGAGACTTTTTTATATGTTCTGCCAAACACCGCACAACCCACACAAATTTCCAAAAAAAAAAATATTGTGAAAATTATATTAATAACAAAATAAAACTTATTAAAATTTGCAAAAAAATGTTGCGACTCAATACACTCTATGCTGAAATTAGTCGTCAATTTTATTGTTTAATTTTTTGCTTGTGGCGGAAGCCACCTTAAACTAATTAAGAAATTCAAACACTTATACACGTTTTTACATATATCTTTTGAAGTTTTCATCCGATTTGAAAAATTGTCACAATTTGTGCTGTACTAACACGAACTTTGTTCAAACAAATATAAACACTTATGAAAAACAAACAAATAAAATTAACTTTCTAATAATACCAATAAAACGATTCTTTTTTATATGTTCTGCCAAACACCGCACAACCCACACAAATTTCCAAAAAAAAAAAAAAATTGTGAAAATTATATTAATAACAAAATAACAAAATAAAATTTATTAAAATTTGCATAAAAAAGTTGCGACTCAATACACTCGATGCTCAAATTAGTCGTCAATTTTATTGTTTAATTTTTTGCTTGGAGCGGAAGCCACCTTAAACTATTTGAGAAATTCAAACACTTATACACGTTTTAACATATACAAGGTGGCGCAAAAGAAGTCATCCGATGTTGTTTGGCTCTTATTTTTTTTCTAAATGAAAAACTTCGATTCTGTTTTTTGATTATGTTTATTTAGACCTTTAGAATTAATTGTGTTAAGTTGAGAAGATAATATCGGACAAATGGGCGCCGTCACAATTGATTGCCATACGGGCTCGTTTTATGGCATTTTCCATCACTTCGGCGAGAGTTTCGGGCGATAAATTCTCGCATTCGTGTCGGATATTTTCCTTGAGGGCTTCCAAGGTCTCAGGCTTGTTGATGTAAACACGGGACTTCAAAAAACCCCATAAAAAGAAGTCCGGGACCGTTAAATCGGGCGATCTGGTGGGCCAGTGCAAATCGCCAAAACGCGAAATTAAGCGACCCGGAAACGCGGCCTTCAGAATGTCGGTTGTGGCTCGTGCAGTGTGTGCTGTTGCTCCGTCCTGTTGGAACCACATGTCCACCAGTCCTAATTCGTCCAGTTCGGGCAGAAAAAACTCGGTCAACATTGCCCTATAGCGCGTGTCGTTTGACCCGCGGCGTTCTCGAAAAAAAATGGCCCGATGACTCCTCCAGCGTGAACAGCGCACCACGCAGTCACTTTGAGCGGGTGTAATGGCTCCTCGTGCATCACTCGCGGATTTTCGGTTCCCCAGAAGCGATAATTTTGCTTGTTCACGTACCCGCTGAGGTGAAAATGAGCCTCATCGCTCATTATGATTTTGGTCGAAAAATCGTCCACTTCGGTATCGAGATTGAGGATAGCTTGGGCATAAGTTATGCGCGTTTGGCGGTCGGCAGGCAGCAGCTGATGCACGGACTGAACTTTGTAGGGGAACATGTTCAAATCTTTCACCAAAATTCGTTGTAGGGACCGCCGGCTGAGGCCCAATTGCGTGGCACGTCGTCTGGTCGATGTTTCGGGGCTCACTTCGATGTTCTCGGCTACAGCGGCGATATTTTCGGCAGAACGGGCGCTCCGGGGCCGGCCACTCTTGGCAACGTCTCGTGTGGTCCCATACTCTTCAAGATTAGTGGCTAAACGGCGCGGTGTTTGCGCAGTTGGTGTCGGACGGCCGGGAAATCGGCGACGGAATTCGAGCTGCGCCAACACCACAGACGAATTGTTACGCAAAAAAATAGACACAATTATTCCGCGTTCTTGGGGAGTGTATCGCTCCATGGCTTATTCACTTGTATTCTGTATCTGTCTAGTCCACAAATGTCAAAACAGATTTGATATTGGCGGCCATTTACAAAAATGAGAGCATCTTCCAATAGGGTGATTTCTTTTGCGCCACCTTGTACATATCTTTTGAAGTTTTCATCCAATTTGAAAAATTGTCTCAATTTGTGCTGTACTAACACGAACTTTGTTCAAACAAATATAAACACTTATGAAAAACAAACAAATAAAATTAACTTTCTAATAAAAACCAATAAAACGAGACTTTTTTATATGTTCTGCCAAACACCGCACAACCCACACAAATTTCCCAAAAAAAAAATATTGTGAAAATTATATTAATAACAAAATAAAACTTATTAAAATTTGCAAAAAAATGTTGCGACTCAATACACTCTATGCTGAAATTAGTCGTCAATTTTATTGTTTAATTTTTTGCTTGTGGCGGAAGCCACCTTAAACTAATTAAGAAATTCAAACACTTATACACGTTTTTACATATATCTTTTGAAGTTTTCATCCGATTTGAAAAATTGTCTCAATTTGTGCTGTACTAACACGAACTTTGTTCAAACAAATATAAACACTTATGAAAAACAAACAAAAAAAATTAACTTTGTAATAAAAACCAATAAAACGAGACTTTTTTATATGTTCTGCCAAACACCGCACAACCCACACAAATTTCCCAAAAAAAAAATATTGTGAAAATTATATTAATAACAAAATAAAACTTATTAAAATTTGCAAAAAAATGTTGCGACTCAATACACTCTATGCTGAAATTAGTCGTCAATTTTATTGTTTAATTTTTTGCTTGTGGCGGAAGCCACCTTAAACTAATTAAGAAATTCAAACACTTATACACGTTTTTACATATATCTTTTGAAGTTTTCATCCGATTTGAAAAATTGTCTCAATTTGTGCTGTACTAACACGAACTTTGTTCAAACAAATATAAACACTTATGAAAAACAAACAAAAAAAATTAACTTTGTAATAAAAACCAATAAATCGAGCCTTTTTTATATATTCTGCCAAACACCGCACAACCCACACAAATTTCCAAAAAAAAAATATTGTGAAAATTATATTAATAACAAAATAAAACTTATTAAAATTTGCAAAAAAATGTTGCGACTCAATACACTCTATGCTGAAATTAGTCGTCAATTTTATTGTTTAATTTTTTGCTTGTGGCGGAAGCCACCTTAAACTAATTAAGAAATTCAAACACTTATACACGTTTTTACATATATCTTTTGAAGTTTTCATCCGATTTGAAAAATTGTCACAATTTATGCTGTACTAACACGAACTTTGTTCAAACAAATATAAACACTTATGAAAAACAAACAAAAAAAATTAACTTTGTAATAAAAACCAATAAATCGAGCCTTTTTTATATATTCTGCCAAACACCGCACAACCCACACAAATTTCCAAAAAAAAATATATTGTGAAAATTATATTAATAACAAAATAAAATTTATTAAAATTTGCATAAAAAAGTTGCGACTCAATACACTCGATGCTCAAATTAGTCGTCAATTTTATTGTTTAATTGTTTGCTTGGAGCGGAAGCCACCTTAAACTAATTAAGAAATTCAAACACTTATACACGTTTTTACATATGTATATCTTTTGAAGTTTTCATCCGATTTGAAAAATTGTCACAATTTGCTGTACTATGACGAACTTTGTTCAAATAAATATAAACAATTATGAAAAACAAACAAATAAAATTAACTTTCTAATAAAAACCAATAAAACGAGCCTTTTTTATATGTTCTGCCAAACACCGCACAACTCATACAAATTTACAAAAAAAAAAAAGTATATTGTGAAAATTATATTAATAACAAAACAAAATCTATTAAAATTTGCATCAAAATGTTGCGAGTCAATACACTCTATGCTGAAATTAGTCGTCAATTTTATTGTTTAATTTTTTGCTTATAGCGGAAGCCACCTTAAACTAATTAAGAAATTCAAACACTTATACACATTTTTTCATATATCTTCTGAAGTTTTCATCCGATTTGAAAAATTGTCACAATTTGTGCTGTACTAACACGAACTTTGTTCAAACAAATATAAAGACTTATGAAAAACAAACAAATAAAATTAACTTTCTAATAAAAACCAATAAAAAGAGCCTTTTTTATATGTTCTGCCAAACACCGCACAACTCACACAAATTTCAAAAAAAAAAAATATATTGTGAAAATTATATTAATAACAAAACAAAATCTATTAAAATTTGCATCAAAATGTTGCGAGTCAATACACTCTATGCTGAAATTAGTCGTCAATTTTATTGTTTAATTTTTTGCTTGTGGCGGAAGCCACCTTAAACTAATTAAGAAATTCAAACACTTATACACTTTTTACATATATCTTTTGAAGTTTTCATCCGATTTGAAAAATTGTCACAATTTGTGTTGTACTAACACGAACTTTGTTCAAACAAATATAAAAACTTATGAAAAACAAACAAATAAAATTAACTTTCTAATAAAAACCAATAAAACGAGCCTTTTTTATATGTTCTGCCAAACACCGCACAACTCATACAAATTTACAAAAAAAAAAAAATATATTGTGAAAATTATATTAATAACAAAACAAAATCTATTAAAATTTGCATCAAAATGTTGCGAGTCAATACACTCTATGCTGAAATTATTCGTCAATTTTATTGTATAATATTTTGCTTGTAGCGGAAGCCACCTTAAACTAATTAAGAAATTCAAACACTTATACACGTTTTTACATATATCTTTTGAAGTTTTCATCCGATTTGAAAAATTGTCACAATTTGTGTTGTACTAACACGAACTTTGTTCAAACAAATATAAAAACTTATGAAAAACAAACAAATAAAATTAACTTTCTAATAAAAACCAATAAAACGAGCCTTTTTTATATGTTCTGCCAAACACCGCACAACCCACACAAACATTAACAAAAATTGTAAACATAATATTAATATCAAAACAATATGTATTAAAATTTCCATAATAAAGTTGCGACTTTGGACATTCGATGCTTAAATGATTCGCGTATTTTATGCGTCAAAGAGTAAAATTTTCATTTTTTGCTTGTAGCGGAAGCCACATTGAATTTTCATCAAAAAGTTGCGACTCGATACTGAAATTAGTCGTCAATTTTATTGTCTAATATTTTGCTTGTAGCGGAAGCCACCTTAAACTAATTAAGAAATTCAAACACTTATACACGTTTTTACATATATCTTTTGAAGTTTTTATCCGATTTGAAAAATTGTCACAATTTGTGCTGTACTAACACGAACTTTGTTCAAACAAATATAAACACTTATGAAAAACAAACAAATAAAATTAACTTTCTCATAAAAACCAATAAAACGAGACTTTTTATATGTTCTGCCAAACACCGCATATTTCATACAAATTTACAAAAAAAAAAAATATATTGAGAAAATTATATTAATAACAAAATAAAATTTATTAAAATTTGCATCAAAAAGTTGCGAGTCAATACACTCGGTGCTCAAATTAGTCGTCAATTTTATTGTTTAATTTTTTGCTTGTGGCGGAAGCCACCTTAAACTAATTAAGAAATTCAAACACTTATACACGTTTTTACATATATCTTTTGAAGTTTACATCCGATTTGAAAAATTGTCACAATTTGTGCTGTACTAACACGAACTTTGTTCAAACAAATATAAACACTTATGAAAAACAAACAAATAAAATTAACTTTCTAATAAAAACCAATAAAACTATCCTTTTTTATATGTTCTGCCAAACACCGCACAACCCACACAATCATTAACAAAAATTGTAAACATAATATTAATATCAAAACAATATGTATTAAAATTTCCATAATAAAGTTGCGACTTATGACACTCGATGCTTAAATGAGTCGCGAATTTTATGCGTCAAAGAGTAAAATTTTCATTTTTTGCTTGTAGCGGAAGCAACCTTAAACTAATTAAGAAATACAAACACTTATACACGTTTTTACATATATCTTTTGAAGTTTTCATCCGATTTGAAAAATTGTCACAATTTGTGCTGTACTAACACGAACCTTTTTTATATGTTCTGCCAAACACCGCACAACTCACACAAATTTCAAAAAAAAAAAACAATATTGTGTAAATTATATTAATAACAAAATAAAACTTATTAAAATTTGCATAAAAAAGTTGCGACTCAATACACTCGGTGCTCAAATTAGTCGTCAATTTTATTGTTTAATTCTTTGCTTGGAGCGGAAGCCACCTTAAACTAATTGAAACACTTATACACGTTTTTACATATATCTTTTGAAGTTTTCATCCAATTTGAAAAATTGTCTCAATTTGCTGTATTATGACGAACTTTGCTCAAATAAATGTAAACAATTATGAAAAACAAACAAATAAAATTGACTTTCTAATAAAAACCAATAAAACGAAACTTTTTTATATGTTCTGCCAAACACCGCACAACTCATACAAATTTCCAAAACAAAAAAATATTGTGAAAATTATATTAATAACAAAATAAAATTTATTAAAATTTGCATAAAAAAGTTGCGACTCAATACACTCGATACTGAAATTAGTCGTCAATTTTATTGTTATTTTTTTGCTTGTAGCGGAAGCCACCTTAAACTAATTAAGAAAGTCAAACACTTATACACGTTTTTACATATATCTTTTGAAGTTTACATCCGATTTGAAAAATTGTCACAATTTGTGCTGTACTAACACGAACTTTGTTCAAACAAATATAAACACTTATGAAAAACAAACAAAGAAAATTAACTTTGTAATAAAAACCAATAAAAAGAGCCTTTTTTATATGTTCTGCCAAACACCGCACAACTCATACAAATTTCCAAAAAAAAAAAATATTGTGAAAATTATATTAATAACGAAATAAAATTTATTAAAATTTGCATAAAAAAGTTGCGACTCAATACACTCGATGCTGAAATTAGTCGTCAATTTTATTGTTATTTTTTTGCTTGTAGCGGAAGCCACCTTAAACTAATTAAGAAAGTCAAACACTTATACACGTTTTTACATATATCTTTTGAAGTTTTCATCCGATTTGAAAAATTGTCACAATTTGTGCTGTACTAACACGAACTTTGTTCAAACAAATATAAACACTTATGAAAAGCAAACAAATAAAATTAACTTTCTAATAAAAACCAATAAAACGATCCTTTTTTATATGTTCTGCCAAACACCGCACAACCCACACAATCATTAACAAAAATTGTAAACATAATATTAATATCAAAACAATATGTATTAAAATTTCCATAATAAAGTTGCGACTTAGGACACTCGATGCTTAAATGAGTCGCGAATTTTATGCGTCAAAGAGTAAAATTTTCATTTTTTGCTTGTACAGGAAGCAACCTTAAACTAATGGAGATATTCAAGCACTTATACTAGTATTTACTTATATCTTTTGAAGTTTTCATCCGATTTGAAAACTTGTCTCAATTTGTGCTGTACTAACACGAACTTTGTTCAAACAAATATAAACACTTATGAAAAACAAACAAATAAAATTAACTTTCTAATAAAAACCAATAAAACGAGCCTTTTTTATATGTTCTGCCAAACACCGCAAGTCACACACAAACATTTACAAAAATTGTAAGCATAATATTAATATCAAAACAATATGTATTAAAATTTCCGTAATAAAGTTGCGACTTAGGACACTCGATGCTTAAATGAGTCGCGAATTTTATGCGTCAAAGAGTAAAATTTTCATTTTTTGCTTGTACAGGAAGCAACCTTAAACTAATGGAGATATTCAAGCACTTATACTAATATTTACTTATATCTTTTGAAGTTTTCATCCGATTTGAAAAATTGTCACAATTTGTGCTGTACTAACACGAACTTTGTTCAAACAAATATAAACACTTATGAAAAACAAACAAATAAAATTAACTTTCTAATAAAAACCAATAAAACGAGACTTTTTATATGTTCTGCCAAACACCGCATATTTCATACAAATTTACAAAAAAAAAAAATATATTGAGAAAATTATATTAATAACAAAATAAAATTTATTAAAATTTGCATCAAAAAGTTGCGAGTCAATACACTCGGTGCTCAAATTAGTCGTCAATTTTATTGTTTAATTTTTTGCTTGTGGCGGAAGCCACCTTAAACTAATTAAGAAATTCAAACACTTATACACGTTTTTACATATATCTTTTGAAGTTTACATCCGATTTGAAAAATTGTCACAATTTGTGCTGTACTAACACGAACTTTGTTCAAACAAATATAAACACTTATGAAAAACAAACAAAAAAAATTAACTTTCTAATAAAAACCAATAAAACGAGCCTTTTTTATATGTTCTGCCAAACACCGCACAACTAATACAAATTTACAAAAAAAAAAAAATATATTGAGAAAATTATATTAAAAACAAAATTTTATTTATTAGAATTTTCATCAAAAAGTTGCGAGTCAATACACTCGGTGCTCAAATTAGTCGTCAATTTTATTGTTTAATTTTTTGCTTGTGGCGGAAGCCACCTTAAACTAATTAAGAAATTCAAACACTTATACACGTTTTTACATATATCTTTTGAAGTTTACATCCGATTTGAAAAATTGTCACAATTTGTGCTGTACTAACACGAACTTTGTTCAAACAAATATAAACACTTATGAAAAACAAACAAAAAAAATTAACTTTCTAATAAAAACCAATAAAACGAGCCTTTTTTATATGTTCTGCCAAACACCGCACAACTAATACAAATTTACAAAAAAAAAAAAATATATTGAGAAAATTATATTAAAAACAAAATTTTATTTATTAGAATTTTCATCAAAAAGTTGCGACTCGATACTGAAATTAGTCGTCAATTTTATTGTCTAATATTTTGCTTGTAGCGGAAGCCACCATAAACTAATTAAGAAATTCAAACACTTATACACGTTTTTACATATATCTTTTGAAGTTTTCATCCGATTTGAAAAATTGTCACAATTTGTGCTGTACTAACACGAACTTTGTTCAAACAAATATAAACACTTATGAAAAACAAACAAATAAAATTAACTTTCTAATAAAAACCAATAAAACGAGACTTTTTATATGTTCTGCCAAACACCGCACAACTCATACAAATTTACAAAAAAAAAAAAAATATATTGTGAAAATTATATTAATAACAAAACAAAATCTATTAAAATTTGCATCAAAATGTTGCGACTCAATACACTCGATGCTGAAATTAGTCGTCAATTTTATTGTTTAATTTTTTGCTTGTGGCGGAAGCCACCTTAAACTAATTTAGAAATTCAAACACTTATACACGTTTTTACATATATCTTTTGAAGTTTACATCCGATTTGAAAAATTGTCTCAATTTGCTGTACTATGACGAACTTTGTTCAAATAAATATAAATATTTATGAAAAACAAACAAATAAAATTAACTTTCTAATAAAAACCAATAAAACGAGCCTTTTTTATATGTTCTGCCAAACACCGCACAACCCACACAAACATTAACAAAAATTGTAAACATAATATTAATATCAAAACAATATGTATTAAAATTTCCATAATAAAGTTGCGACTTTGGACATTCGATGCTTAAATGATTCGCGTATTTTATGCGTCAAAGAGTAAAATTTTCATTTTTTGCTTGTAGCGGAAGCCACATTAAACTAATTCAGAAATTCAAACACTTATACACGTTTTTACTAATAACTTTTGAAGTTTTCATCCGATTTGAAAAATTGTCACAATTTGTGCTGTACTAACACGAACTTTGTTCAAACAAATATAAACACTTATGAAAAACAAACAAATAAAATTAACTTTCTAATAAAAACCAATAAAACGAGACTTTTTTATATGTTCTGCCAAACACCGCATATTTCATACAAATTTACAAAAAAAAAAAATATATTGAGAAAATTATATTAATAACAAAATAAAATTTATTAAAATTTGCATCAAAATGTTGCGACTCAATACACTCTTTAATGAAATTAGTCGTCAATTTTATTGTTTAATTTTTTGCTTGTGGCGGAAGCCACCTTAAACTAATTAAGAAATTCAAACACTTATACACGTTTTTACATATATCTTTTGAAGTTTACATCCGATTTGAAAAATTGTCTCAATTTGCTGTACTATGACGAACTTTGTTCAAATAAATATAAATATTTATGAAAAACAAACAAATAAAATTAACTTTCTAATAAAAACCAATAAAACGAGCCTTTTTTATATGTTCTGCCAAACACCGCACAACCCACACAAACATTAACAAAAATTGTAAACATAATATTAATATCAAAACAATATGTATTAAAATTTCCATAATAAAGTTGCGACTTTGGACATTCGATGCTTACTTTTGAAGTTTTCATCCGATTTGAAAAATTGTCACAATTTGTGCTGTACTAACACGAACTTTGTTCAAACAAATATAAACACTTATGAAAAACAAACAAATAAAATTAACTTTCTAATAAAAACCAATAAAACGAGACTTTTTTATATGTTCTGCCAAACACCGCACAACCCACACAAATTTCCAAAAAAAAAAATATTGTGAAAATTATATTAATAACAAAATAAAATTTATTAAAATTTGCATCAAAATGTTGCGACTCAATACACTCTTTAATGAAATTAGTCGTCAATTTTATTGTTTAATTTTTTGCTTGTGGCGGAAGCCACCTTAAACTAATTAAGAAATTCAAACACTTGTACACGTTTTTACATATACATATATTTTGAAGTTTTCATCCAATTTGAAAAATTGTCTCAATTTGCTGTACTATGACGAACTTTGCTCAAACAAATATAAATATTTATGAAAAACAAACAAATAAAATTAACTTTCTAATAAAAACCAAAAAACTATCCTTTTTTATATGTTCTGCCAAACACCGCACAACCCACACAAACATTAACAAAAATTGTAAACATAATATTAATATCAAAACAATATGTATTAAAATTTCCATAATAAAGTTGCGACTTAGGACACTCGATGCTTAAATGAGTCGCGAATTTTAAGCGTCAAAGAGTAAAATTTTCATTTTTTGCTTGTAGCGGAAGCAACCTTAAACTAATGGAGATATTCAAGCACTTATACTAGTATTTACTTATATCTTTTGAAGTTTTCATCCGATTTGAAAACTTGTCTCAATTTGTGCTGTACTAACACGAACTTTGTTCAAACAAATATAAACACTTATGAAAAACAAACAAATAAAATTAACTTTCTAATAAAAACCAATAAAAAGAGCCTTTTTTATATGTTCTGCCAAACACCGCAAGTCACACACAAACATTTACAAAAATTGTAAACATAATATTAATATCAAAACAATATGTATTAAAATTTCCGTAATAAAGTTGCGACTTAGGACACTCGATGCTTAAATGAGTCGCGAATTTTATGCGTCAAAGAGTAAAATTTTCATTTTTTGCTTGTACAGGAAGCAACCTTAAACTAATGGAGATATTCAAGCACTTATACTAGTATTTACTTATATCTTTTGAAGTTTTCATCCGATTTGAAAAATTGTCACAATTTGTGCTGTACTAACACGAACTTTGTTCAAACAATTATAAACACTTATGAAAAGCAAACAAATAAAATTAACTTTCTAATAAAAACCAATAAAACGATCCTTTTTTATATGTTCTGCCAAACACCGCACAACCCACACAATCATTAACAAAAATTGTAAACATAATATTAATATCAAAACAATATGTATTAAAATTTCCATAATAAAGTTGCGACTTAGGACACTCGATGCTTAAATGAGTCGCGAATTTTATGCGTCAAAGAGTAAAATTTTAATTTTTTGCTTGTACAGGAAGCAACCTTAAACTAATGGAGATATTCAAGCACTTATACTAGTATTTACTTATATCTTTTGAAGTTTTCATCCGATTTGAAAAATTGTCGCAATTTGTGCTGTACTAACACGAACTTTGTTCAAACAAATATAAAGACTTATGAAAAACAAACAAAAAAAATTAACTTTCTAATAAAAACCAATAAAAAGAGCCTTTTTTATATGTTCTGCCAAACACCGCACAACTGACACAAATTTCAAAAAAAAAAAACAATATTGTGTAAATTTTATTAATAACAAAATAAAACTTATTAAAATTTGCATAAAAAAGTTGCGACTCAATACACTCGGTGCTCAAATTAGTCGTCAATTTTATTGTTTAATTCTTTGCTTGGAGCGGAAGCCACCTTAAACTAATTGAAACACTTATACACGTTTTTACATATATCTTTTGAAGTTTTCATCCAATTTGAAAAATTGTCTCAATTTGCTGTATTATGACGAACTTTGCTCAAATAAATGTAAACAATTATGAAAAACAAACAAATAAAATTGACTTTCTAATAAAAACCAATAAAACGAAACTTTTTTATATGTTCTGCCAAACACCGCACAACTCATACAAATTTCCAAAACAAAAAAATATTGTGAAAATTATATTAATAACAAAATAAAATTTATTAAAATTTGCATAAAAAAGTTGCGACTCAATACACTCGATACTGAAATTAGTCGCCAATTTTATTGTTATTTTTTTGCTTGTAGCGGAAGCCACCTTAAACTAATTAAGAAAGTCAAACACTTATACACGTTTTTACATATATCTTTTGAAGTTTTCATCCGATTTGAAAAATTGTCACAATTTGCTGTATTATGAAGAACTTTGCTCAAACAAATATAAACACTTATGAAAAACAAACAAAGAAAATTAACTTTGTAATAAAAACCAATAAAAAGAGCCTTTTTTATATGTTCTGCCAAACACCGCAAGTCACACACAAACATTTACAAAAATTGTAAACATAATATTAATATCAAAACAATATGTATTAAAATTTCCGTAATAAAGTTGCGACTTAGGACACTCGATGCTTAAATGAGTCGCGAATTTTATGCGTCAAAGAGTAAAATTTTCATTTTTTGCTTGTACAGGAAGCAACCTTAAACTAATGGAGATATTCAAGCACTTATACTAGTATTTACTTATATCTTTTGAAGTTTTCATCCGATTTGAAAACTTGTCTCAATTTGTGCTGTACTAACACGAACTTTGTTCAAACAAATATAAACACTTATGAAAAACAAACAAATAAAATTAACTTTCTAATAAAAACCAATAAAACGAGCCTTTTTATATGTTCTGCCAAACACCGCAAGTCACACACAAACATTTACAAAAATTGTAAGCATAATATTAATATCAAAACAATATGTATTAAAATTTCCGTAATAAAGTTGCGACTTAGGACACTCGATGCTTAAATGAGTCGCGAATTTTATGCGTCAAAGAGTAAAATTTTCATTTTTTGCTTGTACAGGAAGCAACCTTAAACTAATGGAGATATTCAAGCACTTATACTAGTATTTACTTATATCTTTTGAAGTTTTCATCCGATTTGAAAAATTGTCACAATTTGTGCTGTACTAACACGAACTTTGTTCAAACAAATATAAACACTTATGAAAAACAAACAAATAAAATTAACTTTCTAATAAAAACCAATAAAACGAGACTTTTTATATGTTCTGCCAAACACCGCATATTTCATACAAATTTACAAAAAAAAAAAATATATTGAGAAAATTATATTAATAACAAAATAAAATTTATTAAAATTTGCATCAAAAAGTTGCGAGTCAATACACTCGGTGCTCAAATTAGTCGTCAATTTTATTGTTTAATTTTTTGCTTGTGGCGGAAGCCACCTTAAACTAATTAAGAAATTCAAACACTTATACACGTTTTTACATATATCTTTTGAAGTTTACATCCGATTTGAAAAATTGTCACAATTTGTGCTGTACTAACACGAACTTTGTTCAAACAAATATAAACACTTATGAAAAACAAACAAATAAAATTAACTTTCTAATAAAAACCAATAAAACGAGACTTTTTATATGTTCTGCCAAACACCGCATATTTCATACAAATTTACAAAAAAAAAAAATATATTGAGAAAATTATATTAATAACAAAATAAAATTTATTAAAATTTGCATCAAAAAGTTGCGAGTCAATACACTCGGTGCTCAAATTAGTCGTCAATTTTATTGTTTAATTTTTTGCTTGTGGCGGAAGCCACCTTAAACTAATTAAGAAATTCAAACACTTATACACGTTTTTACATATATCTTTTGAAGTTTACATCCGATTTGAAAAATTGTCACAATTTGTGCTGTACTAACACGAACTTTGTTCAAACAAATATAAACACTTATGAAAAACAAACAAAAAAAATTAACTTTCTAATAAAAACCAATAAAACGAGCCTTTTTTATATGTTCTGCCAAACACCGCACAACTAATACAAATTTACAAAAAAAAAAAATATATTGAGAAAATTATATTAAAAACAAAATTTTATTTATTAGAATTTTCATCAAAAAGTTGCGACTCGATACTGAAATTAGTCGTCAATTTTATTGTCTAATATTTTGCTTGTAGCGGAAGCCACCTTAAACTAACTCAGAAATTCAAACACTTATACACGTTTTTACTAATAAGTTTTGAAGTTTACATCCGATTTGAAAAATTGTCTCAATTTGCTGTACTATGACGAACTTTGTTCAAATAAATATAAATATTTATGAAAAACAAACAAATAAAATTAACTTTCTAATAAAAACCAATAAAACGAGCCTTTTTTATATGTTCTGCCAAACACCGCACAGCCCACACAAACATTAACAAAAATTGTAAACATAATATTAATATCAAAACAATATGTATTAAAATTTCCATAATAAAGTTGCGACTTTGGACATTCGATGCTTAAATGATTCGCGTATTTTATGCGTCAAAGAGTAAAATTTTCATTTTTTGCTTGTAGCGGAAGCCACATTAAACTAATTCAGAAATTCAAACACTTATACACGTTTTTACTAATAACTTTTGAAGTTTTCATCCGATTTGAAAAATTGTCACAGTTTGTGCTGTACTAACACGAACTTTGTTCAAACAAATATAAACACTTATGAAAAACAAACAAATAAAATTAACTTTCTAATAAAAACCAATAAAACGAGACTTTTTTATATGTTCTGCCAAACACCGCATATTTCATACAAATTTACAAAAAAAAAAAATATATTGAGAAAATTATATTAATAACAAAATAAAATTTATTAAAATTTGCATCAAAATGTTGCGACTCAATACACTCTTTGATGAAATTGACGACTAATTTTATTGTTTAATTTTTTGCTTGTGGCGGAAGCCACCTTAAACTAATTAAGAAATTCAAACACTTGTACACGTTTTTACATATACATATCTTTTGAAGTTTTCATCCAATTTGAAAAATTGTCTCAATTTGCTGTACTATGACGAACTTTGCTCAAACAAATATAAATATTTATGAAAAACAAACAAATAAAATTAACTTTCTAATAAAAACCAAAAAACTATCCTTTTTTATATGTTCTGCCAAACACCGCACAACCCACACAAACATTAACAAAAATTGTAAACATAATATTAATATCAAAACAATATGTATTAAAATTTCCATAATAAAGTTGCGACTTAGGACACTCGATGCTTAAATGAGTCGCGAATTTTAAGCGTCAAAGAGTAAAATTTTCATTTTTTGCTTGTAGCGGAAGCAACCTTAAACTAATGGAGATATTCAAGCACTTATACTAGTATTTACTTATATCTTTTGAAGTTTTCATCCGATTTGAAAACTTGTCTCAATTTGTGCTGTACTAACACGAACTTTGTTCAAACAAATATAAACACTTATGAAAAACAAACAAATAAAATTAACTTTCTAATAAAAACCAATAAAAAGAGCCTTTTTTATATGTTCTGCCAAACACCGCAAGTCACACACAAACATTTACAAAAATTGTAAACATAATATTAATATCAAAACAATATGTATTAAAATTTCCGTAATAAAGTTGCGACTTAGGACACTCGATGCTTAAATGAGTCGCGAATTTTATGCGTCAAAGAGTAAAATTTTCATTTTTTGCTTGTACAGGAAGCAACCTTAAACTAATGGAGATATTCAAGCACTTATACTAGTATTTACTTATATCTTTTGAAGTTTTCATCCGATTTGAAAAATTGTCACAATTTGTGCTGTACTAACACGAACTTTGTTCAAACAAATATAAACACTTATGAAAAGCAAACAAATAAAATTAACTTTCTAATAAAAACCAATAAAACGATCCTTTTTTATATGTTCTGCCAAACACCGCACAACCCACACAATCATTAACAAAAATTGTAAACATAATATTAATATCAAAACAATATGTATTAAAATTTCCATAATAAAGTTGCGACTTAGGACACTCGATGCTTAAATGAGTCGCGAATTTTATGCGTCAAAGAGTAAAATTTTAATTTTTTGCTTGTACAGGAAGCAACCTTAAACTAATGGAGATATTCAAGCACTTATACTAGTATTTACTTATATCTTTTGAAGTTTTCATCCGATTTGAAAAATTGTCACAATTTGTGCTGTACTAACACGAACTTTGTTCAAACAAATATAAAGACTTATGAAAAACAAACAAATAAAATTAACTTTCTAATAAAAACCAATAAAAAGAGCCTTTTTTATATGTTCTGCCAAACACCGCACAACTGACACAAATTTCAAAAAAAAAAAACAATATTGTGTAAATTATATTAATAACAAAATAAAACTTATTAAAATTTGCTTAAAAAAGTTGCGACTCGATACTGAAATTAGTCGTCAATTTTATTGTCTAATATTGTGCTTGTAGCGGAAGCCACCTTAAACTAATTAAGAAATTCAAGCACTCATACCAGTATTTACTTATATCTTTTGGAGTATTCATCCGATTTGAAAAATTGTCTCAATTTGTGCTGTACTAACACGAACTTTGTTCAAACAAATATAAACACTTATGAAAAACAAACAAATAAAATTAACTTTCTAATAAAAACCAATAAAACGAGACTTTTTTATATGTTCTGCCAAACACCGCACAACCCACACAATCATTAACAAAAATTGTAAACATAATATTAATATCAAAACAATATGTATTAAAATTTCCATAATAAAGTTGCGACTTAGGACACTCGATGCTTAAATGAGTCGCGAATTTTATGCGTCAAAGAGTAAAATTTTCATTTTTTTATACTAGTATTTACTTATATCTTTTGAAGTTTTCATCCGATTTGAAAAATTGTCACAATTTGTGCTGTACTAACACGAACTTTGTTCAAACAAATATAAAGACTTATGAAAAACAAACAAATAAAATTAACTTTCTAATAAAAACCAATAAAAATAGCCTTTTTTATATGTTCTGCCAAACACCGCACAACTGACACAAATTTCAAAAAAAAAAAACAATATTGTGTAAATTATATTAATAACAAAATAAAATTTATTAAAATTTGCTTAAAAAAGTTGCGACTCGATACTGAAATTAGTCGTCAATTTTATTGTCTAATATTGTGCTTGTAGCGGAAGCCACCTTAAACTAATTAAGAAATTCAAGCACTCATACCAGTATTTACTTATATCTTTTGGAGTATTCATCCGATTTGAAAAATTGTCTCAATTTGTGCTGTACTAACACGAACTTTGTTCAAACAAATATAAACACTTATGAAAAACAAACAAATAAAATTAACTTTCTAATAAAAACCAATAAAACGAGACTTTTTTATATGTTCTGCCAAACACCGCACAACCCACACAATCATTAACAAAAATTGTAAACATAATATTAATATCAAAACAATATGTATTAAAATTTCCATAATAAAGTTGCGACTTAGGACACTCGATGCTTAAATGAGTCGCGAATTTTATGCGTCAAAGAGTAAAATTTTCATTTTTTTATACTAGTATTTACTTATATCTTTTGAAGTTTTCATCCGATTTGAAAAATTGTCACAATTTGTGCTGTACTAACACGAACTTTGTTCAAACAAATATAAAGACTTATGAAAAACAAACAAATAAAATTAACTTTCTAATAAAAACCAATAAAAAGAGCCTTTTTTATATGTTCTGCCAAACACCGCACAACTGACACAAATTTCAAAAAAAAAAAACAATATTGTGTAAATTATATTAATAACAAAATAAAATTTATTAAAATTTGCTTAAAAAAGTTGCGACTCGATACTGAAATTAGTCGTCAATTTTATTGTTTAATTTTTTGCTTGGAGCGGAAGCCACCTTAAACTAATTAAGAAATTCAAACACTTATTCACGTTTTTACATATATCTTTTGAAGTTTTCATCCGATTTGAAAAATTGTCACAATTTGTGCTGTACTAACACGAACTTTGTTCAAACAAATATAAACACTTATGAAAAACAAACAAAAAAAATTAACTTTGTTATAAAAACCAATAAAACGAGCCTTTTTTATATATTCTGCCAAACACCGCACAACTCATACAAATTTACAAAAAAAAAAAATATATTGTGAATATTATATTAATAACAAAATAAAATTTATTAAAATTTGCATAAAAAAGTTGCGACTCAACACACTCGATGCTCAAATTAGTCGTCAATTTTATTGTTTAATTTTTGCTTGGAGCGGAAGCCACCTTAAACTAATTGAGAAATTCAAACACTTATACACGTTTTAACATATACATATCTTTTGAAGTTTTCATACAATTTGAAAAATTGTCTCAATTTGCTGTACTATGACGAACTTTGCTCAAACAAATATAAATATTTATGAAAAACAAACACATAAAATAAACTTTCTAATAAAAACCAATAAAACGAGCCTTTTTTATATATTCTGCCAAACACCGCACAACTCATACAAATTTACAAAAAAAAAAAATATATTGTGAAAATTATATTAATAACAAAACAAAATCTATTAAAATTTGCATCAAAATGTTGCGACTCAATACACTCGATGCTGAAATTAGTCGTCAATTTTATTGTTTAATTTTTTGCTTGGAGCGGAAGCCACCTTAAACTAATTGAGAAATTCAAACACTTATACACGTTTTAACATATATCTTTTGAAGTTTTCATCCGATTTGAAAAATTGTCACAATTTGTGTTGTACTAACACGAACTTTGTTCAAAAAAATATAAACACTTATGAAAAACAAACAAATAAAATAAACTTTCTAATAAAAACCAATAAAACGTGCCTTTTTTATATGTTCTGCCAAACACCGCACAACCCACACAAACATTAACAAAAATTGTAAACATAATATTAATATCGAAACAATATGTATTCAAATTTCCATAATAAAGTTGCGACTTAGGACACTCGATGCTTAAATGAGTCGCGAATTTTATGCGTCAAAGAGTAAAATTTTCATTTTTTGCTTGTACAGGAAGCAACCTTAAACTAATGGAGATATTCAAGCACTTATACTAGTATTTACTTGTATCTTTTGAAGTCTTCATCCGATTTGAAAAATTGTCACATTTTGTGCTGTACTAACACGAACTTTGTTCAAACAAATATAAACACTTATGAAAAATAAACAAAAAAAATTAACTTTGTAATAAAAACCAATAAAACGAGCCTTTTTTATATGTTCTGCCAAACACCGCACAACTCATACAAATTTACAAAAAAAAAAAATATATTGAGAAAATTATATTAATAACAAAATAAAATTTATTAAAATTTGCATCAAAAAGTTGCGACTCGATACTGAAATTAGTCGTCAATTTTATTGTCTAATATTTTGCTTGTAGTGGAAGCCACTGTCCGGAGCAGAACTAAAACGCGTATTATTAATTGTAAATGCCATTACGGCTCATGTTTTGTTTTGCCCTAAATTGTTCATATATTGTAACTACCATAACATCATAGTTCACAATAGCGCTAGAACATATGATATGTTAACAAGCTCTTTTTGATATTGTAACGAAAGCTCCGCTTAGCTTTCTGTTAACGCAGCAGCCTAGCGCCTGCTTATGCAATTATCTTTACACTTCTGTAACTACGATCGCCGTGGAATAAACGTATTAAGCAAAAGCGCATCGTGTGTTTTTCAATTATACTATATTCTAGCTTTATTTCGCGCAAAAGGTGGGCAATTCGTGTCTCTCCTCAAAACAGCCACCTTACACTAATTAAGAAATTCAAACACTTATACACGTTTTTACATATATCTTTTGAAGTTTTTTATCCGATTTGAAAAATTGTCACAATTTGTGCTGTACTAACACGAACTTTGTTCAAACAAATATAAACACTTATGAAAAACAAACAAATAAAATTAACTTTCTAATAAAAACCAATAAAACGAGACTTTTTTATATGTTCTGCCAAACACCGCACAACCCACACAATCATTAACAAAAATTGTAAACATAATATTAATATCGAAACAATATGTATTCAAATTTCCATAATAAAGTTGCGACTTAGGACACTCGATGCTTAAATGAGTCGCGAATTTTATGCGTCAAAGAGTAAAATTTTCATTTTTTGCTTGTACAGGAAGCAACCTTAAACTAATGGAGATATTCAAGCACTTATACTAGTCTTTACTTGTATCTTTTGAAGTCTTCATCCGATTTGAAAAATTGTCACATTTTGTGCTGTACTAACACGAACTTTGTTCAAACAAATATAAACACTTATGAAAAACAAACAAATAAAATTAACTTTCTAATAAAAACCAATGAAACGAGCCTTTTTTATATGTTCTGCCAAACACCGCACAACTCATACAAATTTACAAAAAAAAAAAAATATATTGTGAAAATTATATTAATAACAAAACAAAATCTATTAAAATTTTCATCAAAATGTTGCGACTCAATACACTCGATGCTCAAATTAGTCGTCAATTTTATTGTTTAATTTTTTGCTTGGAGCGGAAGCCACCTTAAACTAATTGAGAAATTCAAACACTTATACACGTTTTAACATATATCTTTTGAAGTTTTCTTCCGATTTGAAAAATTGGCACAATTTGTGCTGTACTAACACGAACTTTGTTCAAACAAATATAAACACTTATGAAAAAAAAACAAAAAAAATTAACTTTGTAATAAAAACCAATAAAACGAGCCTTTTTTATATGTTCTGCCAAACACCGCACAACTAATACAAATTTACAAAAAAAAAAAATATATATTGAGAAAATTATATTAATAACAAAATAAAATTTATTAAAATTAGCATCAAAAAGTTGCGACTCGATACTGAAGTTAGTCGTCAATTTTATTGTATAATATTTTGCTTGTAGCGGAAGCCAACTTAAACTAATTAAGAAATTCAAACATTTATACACGTTTTTACATATATCTTTTGAAGTTTTCATCCGATTTGAAAAATTGTCACAATTTGTCATGTACTAACACGAACTTTGTTCAAACAAATATAAACACTTATGAAAAACAAACAAATAAAATTAACTTTCTAATAAAAACCAATAAAACGAGACTTTTTTATATGTTCTGCCAAACACCGCATATTTCATACAAATTTACAAAAAAAAAAAATATATTGAGAAAATTATATTAATAACAAAATAAAATTTATTAAAATTTGCATCAAAAAGTTGCGAGTCAATACACTCGGTGCTCAAATTAGTCGTCAATTTTATTGTTTAATTTTTTGCTTGTGGCGGAAGCCACCTTAAACTTATTAAGAAATTCAAACACTTATACACGTTTTTACATATATCTTTTGAAGTTTTCTTCCGATTAGAAAAATTGTCACAATTTGTGATGTACTAACACGAACTTTGTTCAAACAAATATAAACACTTATGAAAAACAAACAAATAAAATTAACTTTCTAATAAAAACCAATAAAACGAGACTTTTTTATATGTTCTGCCAAACACCGCATATTTCATACAAATTTACAAAAAAAAAAATATATTGAGAAAATTATATTAATAACAAAATAAAATTTATTAAAATTTGCATCAAAAAGTTGCGAGTCAATACACTCGGTGCTCAAATTAGTCGTCAATTTTATTGTTTAATTTTTTGCTTGTGGCGGAAGCCACCTTAAACTTATTAAGAAATTCAAACACTTATACACGTTTTTACTAATAAGTTTTGAAGTTTTCATCCGATTAGAAAAATTGTCACAATTTGTCATGTACTAACACGAACTTTGTTCAAACAAATATAAACACTTATGAAAAACAAACAAATAAAATTAACTTTCTAATAAAAACCAATTAAACGAGACTTTTTTATATGTTCTGCCAAACACCGCATATTTCATACAAATTTACAAAAAAAAAAATATATTGAGAAAATTATATTAATAACAAAATAAAATTTATTAAAATTTGCATCAAAAAGTTGCGAGTCAATACACTCTATGCTGAAATTAGTCGTCAATTTTATTGTTTAATTTTTTGCTTGTAGCGGAAGCCACCTTAAACTAATTAAGAAATTCAAACACTTACACACCTTTTTACATATATCTTTTGAAGTTTACATCCGATTTGAAAAATTGTCACAATTTGTGCTGTACTATGACGAACTTTGTTCAAACAAATATAAACTCTTATGAAAAACAAACAAATAAAATTAACTTTCTAATAAAAACCAATAAAACGAGCCTTTTTTATATGTTCTGCCAAACACCGCACAACTAAAACAAATTTACAAAAAAAAAAAAATATATTGAGAAAATTATATTAATAACAAAATAAAATTTATTAAAATTTGCATAAAAAAGTTGCGACTCAATACACTCGGTGCTCAAATTAGTCGTCAATTTTATTGTCTAATATTTTGCTTGTAGCGGAAGCCACCTTAAACTAATTCAGAAATTCAAACACTTATACACGTTTTTACTAATAAGTTTTGAAGTTTTCATCCGATTAGAAAAATTGTCACAATTTGTCATGTACTAACACGAACTTTGTTCAAACAAATATAAACACTTATGAAAAACAAACAAATAAAATTAACTTTCTAATAAAAACCAATAAAACGAGACTTTTTTATATGTTCTGCCAAACACCGCATATTTCATACAAATTTACAAAAAAAAAAATATATTGAGAAAATTATATTAATAACAAAATAAAATTTATTAAAATTTGCATCAAAAAGTTGCGAGTCAATACACTCTATGCTGAAATTAGTCGTCAATTTTATTGTTTAATTTTTTGCTTGTAGCGGAAGCCACCTTAAACTAATTAAGAAATTCAAACACTTACACACCTTTTTACATATATCTTTTGAAGTTTACATCCGATTTGAAAAATTGTCACAATTTGTGCTATGCTAACACGAACTTTGTTCAAACAAATATAAACACTTATGAAAAACAAACAAATAAAATTAACTTTCTAATAAAAACCAATAAAACGAGCCTTTTTTATATGTTCTGCCAAACACCGCACAACTAAAACAAATTTACAAAAAAAAAAAAATATATTGAGAAAATTATATTAATAACAAAATAAAATTTATTAAAATTTGCATAAAAAAGTTGCGACTCAATACACTCGGTGCTCAAATTAGTCGTCAATTTTATTGTTTAATTTTTTGCTTGGAGCGGAAGCCACCTTAAACTAATTGAGAAATTCAAACACTTGTACACGTTTTTACATATACATATCTTTTGAAGTTTTCATCCAATTTGAAAAATTGTCTCAATTTGCTGTACTATGACGAACTTTGTTCAAATAAATATAAACAATTATGAAAAACAAACAAATAAAATTAACTTTCTAATAAAAACCAATAAAAGGAGCCTTTTTTATATGTTCAGCCAAACACCGCACAACTAATACAAATTTACAAAAAAAAAAATATATATTGAGAAAATTATATTAATAACAAAATAAAATTTATTAAAATTTGCATCAAAAAGTTGCGACTCGATACTGAAATTAGTCGTCAATTTTATTGTATAATATTTTGCTTGTAGCGGAAGCCACCTTAAACTAATTAAGAAATTCAAACATTTATTCACGTTTTTACATATATCTTTTGAAGTTTTCATCCGATTTGAAAAATTGTCACAATTTGTGCTGTACTAACACGAACTTTGTTCAAACAAATATAAAAACTTATGAAAAACAAACAAATAAAATTAACTTTCTAATAAAAACCAATAAAACGAGCCTTTTTTATATGTTCGTCAAACACCGCACAACTCATACAAATTTACAAAAAAAAAAAAAATATATTGAGAAAATTATATTAATAACAAAATAAAATTTATTAAAATTTGCATCAAAAAGTTGCGAGTCAATACACTCTATGCTGAAATTAGTCGTCAATTTTATTGTTTAATTTTTTGCTTGTGGCGGAAGCCACCTTAAACTAATTAAGAAATTCAAACACTTATACACGTTTTTACATATATCTTTTGAAGTTTTCTTCCGATTTGAAAAATTGTCACAATTTGTGCTGTACTAACACGAACTTTGTTCAAACAAATATAAACACTTATGAAAAACAAACAAAAAAAATTAACTTTGTAATAAAAACCAATAAAAGGAGCCTTTTTTATATGTTCAGCCAAACAACGCACAACTAATACAAATTTACAAAAAAAAAAAATATATTGAGAAAATTATATTAATAACAAAATAAAATTTATTAAAATTTGCATCAAAAAGTTGCGACTCGATACTGAAATTAGTCGTCAATTTTATTGTCTAATATTTTGCTTGTAGCGGAAGCCACCTTAAACTAATTAAGAAATACAAACACTTATACACGTTTTTACATATATCTTTTGAAGTTTTCATCCGATTTGAAAAATTGTCACAATTTGTGCTGTACTAACACGAACTTTGTTCAAACAAATATAAAAACTTATGAAAAACAAACAAATAAAATTAACTTTCTAATAAAAACCAATAAAACGAGCCTTTTTTATATGTTCTGCCAAACACCGCACAACTCATACAAATTTACAAAAAAACAAAAATATATTGAGAAAATTATATTAATAACAAAATAAAATTTATTAAAATTTGCATCAAAAAGTTGCGACTCAATACACTCGGTGCTCAAATTAGTCGTCAATTTTATTGTTTAATTTTTTGCTTGGAGCGGAAGCCACCTTAAACTAATTAAGAAATACAAACACTTATACACGTTTTTACATATATCTTTTGAAGTTTTCATCCGATTTGAAAAATTGTCACAATTTGTGCTGTACTAACACGAACTTTGTTCAAACAAATATAAAAACTTATGAAAAACAAACAAATAAAATTAACTTTCTAATAAAAACCAATAAAACGAGCCTTTTTTATATGTTCTGCCAAACACCGCACAACTCATACAAATTTACAAAAAAACAAAAATATATTGAGAAAATTATATTAATAACAAAATAAAATTTATTAAAATTTGCATCAAAAAGTTCCGACTCAATACACTCGGTGCTCAAATTAGTCGTCAATTTTATTGTTTAATTTTTTGCTTGGAGCGGAAGCCACCTTAAACTAATTGAGAAATTCAAACACTTATACACGTTTTTACATATATCTTTTGAAGTTTTCATCCGATTTGAAAAATTGTCACAATTTGTGCTGTACTAACACGAACTTTGTTCAAACAAATATAAACACTTATGAAAACCAAACAAATAAAATTAACTTTCTAATAAAAACCAATAAAACGAGCCTTTTTTATATGTTCTGCCAAACACCGCACAACTCATACAAATTTACAAAAAAACAAAAATATATTGAGAAAATTATATTAATAACAAAATAAAATTTATTAAAATTTGCATCAAAAAGTTGCGACTCAATACACTCGGTGCTCAAATTAGTCGTCAATTTTATTGTTTAATTTTTTGCTTGGAGCGGAAGCCACCTTAAACTAATTAAGAAATACAAACACTTATACACGTTTTTACATATATCTTTTGAAGTTTTCATCCGATTTGAAAAATTGTCACAATTTGTGCTGTACTAACACGAACTTTGTTCAAACAAATATAAAAACTTATGAAAAACAAACAAATAAAATTAACTTTCTAATAAAAACCAATAAAACGAGCCTTTTTTATATGTTCTGCCAAACACCGCACAACTCATACAAATTTACAAAAAAACAAAAATATATTGAGAAAATTATATTAATAACAAAATAAAATTTATTAAAATTTGCATCAAAAAGTTGCGACTCAATACACTCGGTGCTCAAATTAGTCGTCAATTTTATTGTTTAATTTTTTGCTTGGAGCGGAAGCCACGTTAAACTAATTGAGAAATTCAAACACTTGTACACGTTTTTACATATACATATCTTTTGAAGTTTTCATCCAATTTGAAAAATTGTCTCAATTTGCTGTACTATGACGAACTTTGTTCAAATAAATATAAATATTTATGAAAAACAAACAAATAAAATTAACTTTCTAATAAAAACCAATAAAACGAGCCTTTTTTATATGTTCTGCCAAACACCGCACAACTCATACAAATTTACAAAAAAAAAAAAATATATTGTGAAAATTATATTAATAACAAAACAAAATCTATTAAAATTTGCATCAAAATGTTGCGAGTCAATACACTCTATGCTGAAATTAGTCGTCAATTTTATTGTTTAATTTTTTGCTTGTGGCGGAAGCCACCTTAAACTAATTAAGAAATTCAAACACTTATACACTTTTTACATATATCTTTTGAAGTTTTCATCCGATTTGAAAAATTGTCACAATTTGTGCTGTACTAACACGAACCTTGTTCAAACAAATATAAACACTTATGAAAAACAAACAAATAAAATTAACTTTGTAATAAAAACCAATAAAACGGTGCCAAACACCGCACAACTAATACAAATTTACAAATTTACAAAAAAAAAAAAATACATTGTGAAAATTATAATAACAAAATAAAATTTATTAAAATTTGCATAAAAAAGTTGCGACTCAATACACTCGGTGCTCAAATTAGTCGTCAATTTTATTGTTAAATTTTTTGCTTGGAGCGGAAGCCACCTTAAACTAATTAAGAAATTCAAACACTTGTACACGTTTTTACATATACATATCTTTTGAAGTTTTCATCCAATTTGAAAAATTGTCTCAATTTGCTGAACTATGACGAACTTTGTTCAAATAAATATAAATATTTATGAAAAACAAACAAATAAAATTATTTCTAATAAAAACCAATAAAACGAGCCTTTTTTATATGTTCTGCCAAACACCGCACAACTCATACAAATTTACAAAAAAACAAAAATATATTGAGAAAATTATATTAATAACAAAATAAAATTTATTAAAATTTGCATCAAAAAGTTGCGACTCAATACACTCGGTGCTCAAATTAGTCGTCAATTTTATTGTTAAATTTTTTGCTTGGAGCGGAAGCCACCTTAAACTAATTACGAAATTCAAACACTTGTACACGTTTTTACATATACATATCTTTTGAAGTTTTCATCCAATTTGAAAAATTGTCTCAATTTGCTGTACTATGACGAACTTTGTTCAAATAAATATAAATATTTATGAAAAACAAACAAATAAAATTAACTTTCTAATAAAAACCAATAAAACGAGCCTTTTTTATATGTTCTGCCAAACACCGCACAACTCATACAAATTTACAAAAAAACAAAAATATATTGAGAAAATTATATTAATAACAAAATAAAATTTATTAAAATTTGCATCAAAAAGTTGCGACTCAATACACTCGGTGCTCAAATTAGTCGTCAATTTTATTGTTAAATTTTTTGCTTGGAGCGGAAGCCACCTTAAACTAATTAAGAAATTCAAACACTTGTACACGTTTTTACATATACATATCTTTTGAAGTTTTCATCCAATTTGAAAAATTGTCTCAATTTGCTGAACTATGACGAACTTTGTTCAAATAAATATAAACAATTATGAAAAACAAACAAATAAAATTAACTTTCTAATAAAAACCAATAAAACGAGCCTTTTTTATATGTTCTGCCAAACACCGCAAGTCACACACAAACATTTACAAAAATTGTAAACATAATATTAATATCAAAACAATATGTATTAAAATTTCCATAATAAAGTTGCGACTTTGGACATTCGATGCTTAAATGATTCGCGAATTTTATGCGTCAAAGAGTAAAATTTTCATTTTTTGCTTGTAGCGGAAGCCACATTAAACTAATTAAGAAATACAAACACTTATACACGTTCTTACATATATCTTTTGAAGTTTTCATCCGATTTGAAAAATTGTCACAATTTGTGCTGTACTAACACGAACCTTGTTCAAACAAATATTAACACTTATGAAAAACAAACAAAAAAAATTAACTTTGTAATAAAAACCAATAAAACGGTGCCAAACACCGCACAACTAATACAAATTTACAAATTTACAAAAAAAAAAAAAATATATTGTGAAAATTATAATAACAAAATAAAATTTATTAAAATTTGCATAAAAAAGTTGCGACTCAATACACTCTATGCTGAAATTAGTCGTCAATTTTATTGTTTAATTTTTTGCTTGTGGCGGAAGCCACCTTAAACTAATTAAGAAATTCAAACACTTATACACGTTTTTACATATATCTTTTGAAGTTTTCTTCCGATTTGAAAAATTGTCACAATTTGTGCTGTACTAACACGAACTTTGTTCAAACAAATATAAACACTTATGAAAAACAAACAAAAAAAATTAACTTTGTAATAAAAACCAATAAAACGAGCCTTTTTTATATGTTCAGCCAAACACCGCACAACTAATACAAATTTACAAAAAAAAAAAAAATATATTGAGAAAATTATATTAATAACAAAATAAAATTTATTAAAATTTGCATCAAAAAGTTGCGACTCGATACTGAAATTAGTCGTCAATTTTATTGTTTAATTTTTTGCTTGGAGCGGAAGCCACCTTAAACTAATTGAGAAATTCAAACACTTATACACGTTTTTACATATATCTTTTGAAGTTTTCTTCCGATTTGAAAAATTGTCACAATTTGTGCTGTACTAACACGAACTTTGTTCAAACAAATATAAACACTTATGAAAACCAAACAAATAAAATTAACTTTCTAATAAAAACCAATAAAACGAGCCTTTTTTATATGTTCTGCCAAACACCGCACAACTCATACAAATTTACAAAAAAAAAAAAATATATTGAGAAAATTATATTAATAACAAAATAAAATTTATTAAAATTTGCATCAAAAAGTTGCGACTCAATACACTCGGTGCTCAAATTAGTCGTCAATTTTATTGTTAAATTTTTTGCTTGGAGCGGAAGCCACCTTAAACTTGAGAAATTCAAACACTTGTACACGTTTTTACATATACATATCTTTTGAAGTTTTCATCCAATTTGAAAAATTGTCTCAATTTGCTGTACTATGACGAACTTTGTTCAAATAAATATAAACAATTATGAAAAACAAACAAATAAAATTAACTTTCTAATAAAAACCAATAAAACGATCCTTTTTTATATGTTCTGCCAAACACCGCACAACTCATACAAATTTACAAAAAAAAAAAAATATATTGTGAAAATTATATTAATAACAAAACAAAATCTATTAAAATTTGCATCAAAATGTTGCGAGTCAATACACTCTATGCTGAAATTAGTCGTCAATTTTATTGTTTAATTTTTTGCTTGTGGCGGAAGCCACCTTAACTAATTAAGAAATTCAAACACTTATACACTTTTTACATATATCTTTTGAAGTTTTCATCCGATTTGAGAAATTGTCACAATTTGTGTTGTACTAACACGAACTTTGTTCAAACAAATATAAACACTTATGAAAAACAAACAAATAAAATTAACTTTCTAATAAAAACCAATAAAACGAGACTTTTTTATATGTTCTGCCAAACACCGCACAACTCATACAAATTTACAAAAAAAAAAAATATATTGAGAAAATTATATTAATAACAAAATAAAATTTATTAAAATTTGCATCAAAAAGTTGCGACTCGATACTGAAATTAGTCGTCAATTTTATTGTATAATATTTTGCTTGTAGCGGAAGCCACCTTAAACTAATTAAGAAATTCAAACACTTATACACGTTTTTACATATATCTTTTGAAGTTTTCATCCGATTTGAAAAATTGTCACAATTTGTGTTGTACTAACACGAACTTTGTTCAAACAAATATAAAAACTTATGAAAAACAAACAAATAAAATTAACTTTCTAATAAAAACCAATAAAACGAGCCTTTTTTATATGTTCTGCCAAACACCGCACAACCCACACAAACATTAACAAAAATTGTAAACATAATATTAATATCAAAACAATATGTATTAAAATTTCCATAATAAAGTTGCGACTTTGGACATTCGATGCTTAAATGATTCGCGTATTTTATGCGTCAAAGAGTAAAATTTTCATTTTTTGCTTGTAGCGGAAGCCACATTGAATTTTCATCAAAAAGTTGCGACTCGATACTGAAATTAGTCGTCAATTTTATTGTTTAATTTTTTGCTTGTGGCGGAAGCCACCTTAAACTAATTAAGAAATTCAAACACTTATACATGTTTTTACATATATCTTTTGAAGTTTTCATCCGATTTGAAAAATTGTCACAATTTGTGCTGTACTAACACGAACTTTGTTCAAACAAATATAAACACTTATGAAAAACAAACAAATAAAATGAACTTTCTAATAAAAACCAATAAAACGAGCCTTTTTTATATGTTCTGCCAAACACCGCACAACCCACACAAACATTAACAAAAATTGTAAACATAATATTAATATCAAAACAATATGTATTAAAATTTCCATAATAAAGTTGCGACTTTGGACATTCGATGCTTAAATGATTCGCGTATTTTATGCGTCAAAGAGTAAAATTTTCATTTTTTGCTTGTAGCGGAAGCCACATTGAATTTTCATCAAAAAGTTGCGACTCGATACTGAAATTAGTCGTCAATTTTATTGTCTAATATTTTGCTTGTAGCGGAAGCCACCTTAAACTAATTAAGAAATTCAAACACTTATACACGTTTTTACATATATCTTTTGAAGTTTTCATCCGATTTGAAAAATTGTCACAATTTGTGCTGTACTAACACGAACTTTGTTCAAACAAATATAAACACTTATGAAAAACAAACAAATAAAATTAACTTTCTAATAAAAACCAATAAAACGAGACTTTTTATATGTTCTGCCAAACACCGCACAACTCATACAAATTTCCAAAACAAAAAAATATTGTGAAAATTATATTAATAACAAAATAAAATTTATTAAAATTTGCATAAAAAAGTTGCGACTCAATACACTCGATACTGAAATTAGTCGTCAATTTTATTGTTATTTTTATACCCTGTACCTATAGGTACAAAGGGTATACTAGATTTGTGCAATGTATGTAACGGACAGAAGGAGGCGTGGCAGACCCCAAGTCCTTTATACCAAAATGCTTATCATAACCTCGGGTAGCGATTGAGCCATGTCCGTCCGTCCGTCCGTCCGTCCGTCCGTCCGTCCGTCCGTCCGTCCGTCCGTCCGTCCGTCCGTCCGTCCGTCTGTCCGTCCGTATGAACGCCTAGATCTCGGAGACTATAAGAGCTAGAGACACGAAACTTTACCAGCTGGTGCGCATATTTCCTAAGCAGATGAAGTTTGTTGAATCATGTCAATATCTTTCCCCGTTCCCCCGCAGTAGAGTTCCGCGGTTTTTAGCCACACCTTTTCATATTTTCATCTGAAATTTAACAGAGCGATGCGTTGTAGTTACATGCATCTATGTGTAAAAAATGAACAAAATCGGACAAATACAACAGAAGTTATAGTCAAAAATGTGCAAATTTCACCTCCCCTTGCCAATAAACTGCGTCAATATTTGACTCTACGCAATTATGGCTACAAGTGACCTAAAATCACAATTTTTGGTAAGCTCATTCATGTGGCTCTAATGAACAAATCCACATCCAAATTTTATCGATGCGGTCCCCCCACCCCCCGCAATCCATTTACCGTGTTTTCTCCCACACCCCTCAACATACCAACTTGAAACTTACCCCGTATACTTTTAATAAATTCTTTGTTGTAACATTCGAGTTTCATCAAAATCGGTAAAAATTTAGGGAACTTATAGGTATAAATATCGAATTTCACCAAAAAAAAAAAAATTCCAATTGGAAAGTTCGTAGAAGGAATATGCAGGATAAATTGTTTGCGAGACAAAAGGTACAGGGTATTCCACTGTCGGGCACCGCCTCGACTGTACCACATTTTTTTGCTTGTAGCGGAAGCCACCTTAAACTAATTAAGAAAGTCAAACACTTATACACGTTTTTACATATATCTTTTGAAGTTTTCATCCGATTTGAAAAATTGTCACAATTTGCTGTATTATGAAGAACTTTGCTCAAACAAATATAAACACTTATGAAAAACAAACAAAAAAAATTAACTTTCTAATAAAAACCAATAAAACGAGCCTTTTTTATATGTTCTGCCAAACACCGCACAACTAATACAAATTTACAAAAAAAAAAAAATATATTGAGAAAATTATATTAAAAACAAAATTTTATTTATTAGAATTTTCATCAAAAAGTTGCGACTCGATACTGAAATTAGTCGTCAATTTTATTGTCTAATATTTTGCTTGTAGCGGAAGCCACCTTAAACTAATTAAGAAATTCAAACACTTATACACGTTTTTACATATATCTTTTGAAGTTTTCATCCGATTTGAAAAATTGTCACAATTTGTGCTGTACTAACACGAACTTTGTTCAAACAAATATAAACACTTATGAAAAACAAACAAATAAAATTAACTTTCTAATAAAAACCAATAAAACGAGACTTTTTATATGTTCTGCCAAACACCGCATATTTCATACAAATTTACAAAAAAAAAAAATATATTGAGAAAATTATATTAATAACAAAATAAAATTTATTAAAATTTGCATCAAAAAGTTGCGAGTCAATACACTCGGTGCTCAAATTAGTCGTCAATTTTATTGTTTAATTTTTTGCTTGTGGCGGAAGCCACCTTAAACTAATTAAGAAATTCAAACACTTATACACGTTTTTACATATATCTTTTGAAGTTTACATCCGATTTGAAAAATTGTCACAATTTGTGCTGTACTAACACGAACTTTGTTCAAACAAATATAAACACTTAGTTGCGACTCAATACACTCTATGCTGAAATTAGTCGTCAATTTTATTGTTTAATTTTTTGCTTGTGGCGGAAGCCACCTTAAACTAATTAAGAAATTCAAACACTTATACACGTTTTTACATATATCTTTTGAAGTTTACATCCGATTTGAAAAATTGTCACAATTTGTGCTGTACTAACACGAACTTTGTTCAAACAAATATAAACACTTATGAACAACAAACAAAAAATATTAACTTTCTAATAAAAACCAATAAAACGAGCCTTTTTTATATGTTCTGCCAAACACCGCACAACTAATACAAATTTACAAAAAAAAAAAAATATATTGAGAAAATTATATTAAAAACAAAATTTTATTTATTAGAATTTTCATCAAAAAGTTGCGACTCGATACTGAAATTAGTCGTCAATTTTATTGTCTAATATTTTGCTTGTAGCGGAAGCCACCTTAAACTAATTAAGAAATTCAAACACTTATACACGTTTTTACATATATCTTTTGAAGTTTTCATCCGATTTGAAAAATTGTCACAATTTGTGCTGTACTAACACGAACTTTGTTCAAACAAATATAAAAACTTATGAAAAACAAACAAATAAAATTAACTTTCTAATAAAAACCAATAAAACGAGACTTTTTATATGTTCTGCCAAACACCGCATAACTCATACAAATTTACAAAAAAAAAAAAAATATATTGTGAAAATTATAATAACAAAATAAAATTTATTAAAATTTGCATAAAAAAGTTGCGACTCAATACACTCTATGCTGAAATTAGTCGTCAATTTTATTGTTTAATTTTTTGCTTGTGGCGGAAGCCACCTTAAACTAATTAAGAAATTCAAACACTTATACACGTTTTTACATATATCTTTTGAAGTTTTCTTCCGATTTGAAAAATTGTCACAATTTGTGCTGTACTAACACGAACTTTGTTCAAACAAATATAAACACTTATGAAAAACAAACAAAAAAAATTAACTTTGTAATAAAAACCAATAAAACGAGCCTTTTTTATATGTTCAGCCAAACACCGCACAACTAATACAAATTTACAAAAAAAAAAAAAATATATTGAGAAAATTATATTAATAACAAAATAAAATTTATTAAAATTTGCATCAAAAAGTTGCGACTCGATACTGAAATTAGTCGTCAATTTTATTGTTTAATTTTTTGCTTGGAGCGGAAGCCACCTTAAACTAATTGAGAAATTCAAACACTTATACACGTTTTTACATATATCTTTTGAAGTTTTCTTCCGATTTGAAAAATTGTCACAATTTGTGCTGTACTAACACGAACTTTGTTCAAACAAATATAAACACTTATGAAAACCAAACAAATAAAATTAACTTTCTAATAAAAACCAATAAAACGAGCCTTTTTTATATGTTCTGCCAAACACCGCACAACTCATACAAATTTACAAAAAAAAAAAAATATATTGAGAAAATTATATTAATAACAAAATAAAATTTATTAAAATTTGCATCAAAAAGTTGCGACTCAATACACTCGGTGCTCAAATTAGTCGTCAATTTTATTGTTAAATTTTTTGCTTGGAGCGGAAGCCACCTTAAACTAATTGAGAAATTCAAACACTTGTACACGTTTTTACATATACATATCTTTTGAAGTTTTCATCCAATTTGAAAAATTGTCTCAATTTGCTGTACTATGACGAACTTTGTTCAAATAAATATAAACAATTATGAAAAACAAACAAATAAAATTAACTTTCTAATAAAAACCAATAAAACGATCCTTTTTTATATGTTCTGCCAAACACCGCACAACTCATACAAATTTACAAAAAAAAAAAAATATATTGTGAAAATTATATTAATAACAAAACAAAATCTATTAAAATTTGCATCAAAATGTTGCGAGTCAATACACTCTATGCTGAAATTAGTCGTCAATTTTATTGTTTAATTTTTTGCTTGTGGCGGAAGCCACCTTAACTAATTAAGAAATTCAAACACTTATACACGTTTTGACATATATCTTTTGAAGTTTTCATCCGATTTGAAAAATTGTCACAATTTGTGTTGTACTAACACGAACTTTGTTCAAACAAATATAAACACTTATGAAAAACAAACAAATAAAATTAACTTTCTAATAAAAACCAATAAAACGAGACTTTTTTATATGTTCTGCCAAACACCGCACAACTCATACAAATTTACAAAAAAAAAAAATATATTGAGAAAATTATATTAATAACAAAATAAAATTTATTAAAATTTGCATCAAAAAGTTGCGACTCGATACTGAAATTAGTCGTCAATTTTATTGTATAATATTTTGCTTGTAGCGGAAGCCACCTTAAACTAATTAAGAAATTCAAACACTTATACACGTTTTTACATATATCTTTTGAAGTTTTCATCCGATTTGAAAAATTGTCACAATTTGTGTTGTACTAACACGAACTTTGTTCAAACAAATATAAAAACTTATGAAAAACAAACAAATAAAATTAACTTTCTAATAAAAACCAATAAAACGAGCCTTTTTTATATGTTCTGCCAAACACCGCACAACCCACACAAACATTAACAAAAATTGTAAACATAATATTAATATCAAAACAATATGTATTAAAATTTCCATAATAAAGTTGCGACTTTGGACATTCGATGCTTAAATGATTCGCGTATTTTATGCGTCAAAGAGTAAAATTTTCATTTTTTGCTTGTAGCGGAAGCCACATTGAATTTTCATCAAAAAGTTGCGACTCGATACTGAAATTAGTCGTCAATTTTATTGTTTAATTTTTTGCTTGTGGCGGAAGCCACCTTAAACTAATTAAGAAATTCAAACACTTATACATGTTTTTACATATATCTTTTGAAGTTTTCATCCGATTTGAAAAATTGTCACAATTTGTGCTGTACTAACACGAACTTTGTTCAAACAAATATAAACACTTATGAAAAACAAACAAATAAAATTAACTTTCTAATAAAAACCAATAAAACGAGCCTTTTTTATATGTTCTGCCAAACACCGCACAACCCACACAAACATTAACAAAAATTGTAAACATAATATTAATATCAAAACAATATGTATTAAAATTTCCATAATAAAGTTGCGACTTTGGACATTCGATGCTTAAATGATTCGCGTATTTTATGCGTCAAAGAGTAAAATTTTCATTTTTTGCTTGTAGCGGAAGCCACATTGAATTTTCATCAAAAAGTTGCGACTCGATACTGAAATTAGTCGTCAATTTTATTGTCTAATATTTTGCTTGTAGCGGAAGCCACCTTAAACTAATTAAGAAATTCAAACACTTATACACGTTTTTACATATATCTTTTGAAGTTTTCATCCGATTTGAAAAATTGTCACAATTTGTGCTGTACTAACACGAACTTTGTTCAAACAAATATAAACACTTATGAAAAACAAACAAATAAAATTAACTTTCTAATAAAAACCAATAAAACGAGACTTTTTATATGTTCTGCCAAACACCGCACAACTCATACAAATTTCCAAAACAAAAAAATATTGTGAAAATTATATTAATAACAAAATAAAATTTATTAAAATTTGCATAAAAAAGTTGCGACTCAATACACTCGATACTGAAATTAGTCGTCAATTTTATTGTTATTTTTTTGCTTGTAGCGGAAGCCACCTTAAACTAATTAAGAAAGTCAAACACTTATACACGTTTTTACATATATCTTTTGAAGTTTTCATCCGATTTGAAAAATTGTCACAATTTGCTGTATTATGAAGAACTTTGCTCAAACAAATATAAACACTTATGAAAAACAAACAAAAAAAATTAACTTTCTAATAAAAACCAATAAAACGAGCCTTTTTTATATGTTCTGCCAAACACCGCACAACTAATACAAATTTACAAAAAAAAAAAAATATATTGAGAAAATTATATTAAAAACAAAATTTTATTTATTAGAATTTTCATCAAAAAGTTGCGACTCGATACTGAAATTAGTCGTCAATTTTATTGTCTAATATTTTGCTTGTAGCGGAAGCCACCTTAAACTAATTAAGAAATTCAAACACTTATACACGTTTTTACATATATCTTTTGAAGTTTTCATCCGATTTGAAAAATTGTCACAATTTGTGCTGTACTAACACGAACTTTGTTCAAACAAATATAAACACTTATGAAAAACAAACAAATAAAATTAACTTTCTAATAAAAACCAATAAAACGAGACTTTTTATATGTTCTGCCAAACACCGCATATTTCATACAAATTTACAAAAAAAAAAAATATATTGAGAAAATTATATTAATAACAAAATAAAATTTATTAAAATTTGCATCAAAAAGTTGCGAGTCAATACACTCGGTGCTCAAATTAGTCGTCAATTTTATTGTTTAATTTTTTGCTTGTGGCGGAAGCCACCTTAAACTAATTAAGAAATTCAAACACTTATACACGTTTTTACATATATCTTTTGAAGTTTACATCCGATTTGAAAAATTGTCACAATTTGTGCTGTACTAACACGAACTTTGTTCAAACAAATATAAACACTTATGAAAAACAAACAAATAAAATTAACTTTCTAATAAAAACCAATAAAACGAGACTTTTTTATATGTTCTGCCAAACACCGCATAACTCATACAAATTTACAAAAAAAAAAAATATATTGAGAAAATTATATTAATAACAAAATAAAATTTATTGAAATTTGCATCAAAAAGTTGCGACTCGATACTGAAAATAGTCGTCAATTTTATTGTTTAATTTTTTGCTTGTGGCGGAAGCCACCTTAAACTAATTAAGAAATTCAAACACTTATACACGTTTTTACATATATCTTTTGAAGTTTTCATCCGATTTGAAAAATTGACACAATTTGTGTTGTACTAACACGAACTTTGTTCAAAAAAATATAAACACTTATGAAAAACAAACAAATAAAATTAACTTTCTAATAAAAACCAATAAAACGAGACTTTTTTATATGTTCTGCCAAACACCGCACAACTCATACAAATTTACAAAAAAAAAAAATATATTGAGAAAATTATATTAATAACAAAATAAAATTTATTAAAATTTGCATCAAAAAGTTGCGAGTCAATACACTCTATGCTGAAATTAGTCGTCAATTTTATTGTTTAATTTTTTGCTTGTGGCGGAAGCCACCTTAAACTAATTAACAAATTCAAACACTTATATACGTTTTTACATATATGTACATATCTTTTGAAGTTTTCATCCAATTTGAAAAATTGTCTCAATTTGCTGTACTATGACGAACTTTGCTCAAACAAATATAAATATTTATGAAAAACAAACAAATAAAATTAACTTTCTAATAAAAACCAATAAAACTATCCTTTTTTATATGTTCTGCCAAACACCGCACAACCCACACAAACATTAACAAAAATTGTAAACATAATATTAATATCAAAACAATATGTATTAAAATTTCCATAATAAAGTTGCGACTTAGGACACTCGATGCTTAAATGAGTCGCGAATTTTATGCGTCAAAGAGTAAAATTTTCATTTTTTGCTTGTAGCGGAAGCAACCTTAAACTAATTAAGAAATACAAACACTTATACACGTTTTTACATATATCTTTTGAAGTTTTCATCCAATTTGAAAAATTGTCACAATTTGTGCTGTACTAACACGAACCTTTTTTATATGTTCTGCCAAACACCGCACAACTCACACAAATTTCAAAAAATAAAAACAATATTGTGTAAATTATATTAATAACAAAATAAAACTTATTAAAATTTGCATAAAAAAGTTGCGACTCAATACACTCGGTGCTCAAATTAGTCGTCAATTTTATTGTTTAATTCTTTGCTTGGAGCGGAAGCCACCTTAAACTAATTGAAACACTTATACACGTTTTTACATATATCTTTTGAAGTTTTCATCCAATTTGAAAAATTGTCTCAATTTGCTGTATTATGACGAACTTTGCTCAAATAAATGTAAACAATTATGAAAAACAAACAAATAAAATTGACTTTCTAATAAAAACCAATAAAACGAAACTTTTTTATATGTTCTGCCAAACACCGCACAACTCATACAAATTTCCAAAACAAAAAAATATTGTGAAAATTATATTAATAACAAAATAAAATTTATTAAAATTTGCATAAAAAAGTTGCGACTCAATACACTCGATGCTGAAATTAGTCGTCAATTTTATTGTTATTTTTTTGCTTGTAGCGGAAGCCACCTTAAACTAATTAAGAAAGTCAAACACTTATACACGTTTTTACATATATCTTTTGAAGTTTTCATCCGATTTGAAAAATTGTCACAATTTGTGCTGTACTAACACGAACTTTGTTCAAACAAATATAAACACTTATGAAAAGCAAACAAATAAAATTAACTTTCTAATAAAAACCAATAAAACGAGACTTTTTATATGTTCTGCCAAACACCGCATATTTCATACAAATTTACAAAAAAAAAAAATATATTGAGAAAATTATATTAATAACAAAATAAAATTTATTAAAATTTGCATCAAAAAGTTGCGAGTCAATACACTCGGTGCTCAAATTAGTCGTCAATTTTATTGTTTAATTTTTTGCTTGTGGCGGAAGCCACCTTAAACTAATTAAGAAATTCAAACACTTATACACGTTTTTACATATATCTTTTGAAGTTTTCATCCGATTTGAAAAATTGTCACAATTTGTGCTGTACTAACACGAACTTTGTTCAAACAAATATAAACACTTATGAAAAACAAACAAAAAAAATTAACTTTCTAATAAAAACCAATAAAACGAGCCTTTTTTATATGTTCTGCCAAACACCGCACAACTAATACAAATTTACAAAAAAAAAAAATATATTGAGAAAATTATATTAATAACAAAATAAAATTTATTGAAATTTGCATCAAAAAGTTGCGACTCGATACTGAAATTAGTCGTCAATTTTATTGTCTAATATTTTGCTTGTAGCTGATGCCACCTTAAACTAATTAAGAAATTCAAACACTTATACACGTTTTTCATATATCTTTTGAAGTTTTCATCCGATTTGAAAAATTGTCACAATTTGTGCTGTACTAACACGAACTTTGTTCAAACAAATATAAACACTTATGAAAAACAAACAAAAAAAATTAACTTTGTAATAAAAACCAATAAAACGAGCCTTTTTTATATGTTCAGCCAAACACCGCACAACTAATACAAATTTACAAAAAAAAAAAAAATATATTGAGAAAATTATATTAATAACAAAATAAAATTTATTAAAATTTGCATCAAAAAGTTGCGACTCGATACTGAAATTAGTCGTCAATTTTATTGTTTAATTTTTTGCTTGGAGCGGAAGCCACCTTAAACTAATTGAGAAATTCAAACACTTATACACGTTTTTACATATATCTTTTGAAGTTTTCTTCCGATTTGAAAAATTGTCACAATTTGTGCTGTACTAACACGAACTTTGTTCAAACAAATATAAACACTTATGAAAACCAAACAAATAAAATTAACTTTCTAATAAAAACCAATAAAACGAGCCTTTTTTATATGTTCTGCCAAACACCGCACAACTCATACAAATTTACAAAAAAAAAAAAATATATTGAGAAAATTATATTAATAACAAAATAAAATTTATTAAAATTTGCATCAAAAAGTTGCGACTCAATACACTCGGTGCTCAAATTAGTCGTCAATTTTATTGTTAAATTTTTTGCTTGGAGCGGAAGCCACCTTAAACTAATTGAGAAATTCAAACACTTGTACACGTTTTTACATATACATATCTTTTGAAGTTTTCATCCAATTTGAAAAATTGTCTCAATTTGCTGTACTATGACGAACTTTGTTCAAATAAATATAAACAATTATGAAAAACAAACAAATAAAATTAACTTTCTAATAAAAACCAATAAAACGATCCTTTTTTATATGTTCTGCCAAACACCGCACAACTCATACAAATTTACAAAAAAAAAAAAATTTATTGTGAAAATTATATTAATAACAAAACAAAATCTATTAAAATTTGCATCAAAATGTTGCGAGTCAATACACTCTATGCTGAAATTAGTCGTCAATTTTATTGTTTAATTTTTTGCTTGTGGCGGAAGCCACCTTAACTAATTAAGAAATTCAAACACTTATACACTTTTTACATATATCTTTTGAAGTTTTCATCCGATTTGAAAAATTGTCACAATTTGTGTTGTACTAACACGAACTTTGTTCAAACAAATATAAACACTTATGAAAAACAAACAAATAAAATTAACTTTCTAATAAAAACCAATAAAACGAGACTTTTTTATATGTTCTGCCAAACACCGCACAACTCATACAAATTTACAAAAAAAAAAAATATATTGAGAAAATTATATTAATAACAAAATAAAATTTATTAAAATTTGCATCAAAAAGTTGCGACTCGATACTGAAATTAGTCGTCAATTTTATTGTTTAATTTTTTGCTTGTGGCGGAAGCCACCTTAAACTAATTAAGAAATTCAAACACTTATACATGTTTTTACATATATCTTTTGAAGTTTTCATCCGATTTGAAAAATTGTCACAATTTGTGTTGTACTAACACGAACTTTGTTCAAACAAATATAAAAACTTATGAAAAACAAACAAATAAAATTAACTTTCTAATAAAAACCAATAAAACGAGCCTTTTTTATATGTTCTGCCAAACACCGCACAACCCACACAAACATTAACAAAAATTGTAAACATAATATTAATATCAAAACAATATGTATTAAAATTTCCATAATAAAGTTGCGACTTTGGACATTCGATGCTTAAATGATTCGCGTATTTTATGCGTCAAAGAGTAAAATTTTCATTTTTTGCTTGTAGCGGAAGCCACATTGAATTTTCATCAAAAAGTTGCGACTCGATACTGAAATTAGTCGTCAATTTTATTGTCTAATATTTTGCTTGTAGCGGAAGCCACCTTAAACTAATTAAGAAATTCAAACACTTATACACGTTTTTACATATATCTTTTGAAGTTTTCATCCGATTTGAAAAATTGTCACAATTTGTGCTGTACTAACACGAACTTTGTTCAAACAAATATAAACACTTATGAAAAACAAACAAATAAAATTAACTTTCTAATAAAAACCAATAAAACGAGCCTTTTTTATATGTTCTGCCAAACACCGCACAACCCACACAAACATTAACAAAAATTGTAAACATAATATTAATATCAAAACAATATGTATTAAAATTTCCATAATAAAGTTGCGACTTTGGACATTCGATGCTTAAATGATTCGCGTATTTTATGCGTCAAAGAGTAAAATTTTCATTTTTTGCTTGTAGCGGAAGCCACATTGAATTTTCATCAAAAAGTTGCGACTCGATACTGAAATTAGTCGTCAATTTTATTGTCTAATATTTTGCTTGTAGCGGAAGCCACCTTAAACTAATTAAGAAATTCAAACACTTATACACGTTTTTACATATATCTTTTGAAGTTTTCATCCGATTTGAAAAATTGTCACAATTTGTGCTGTACTAACACGAACTTTGTTCAAACAAATATAAACACTTATGAAAAACAAACAAATAAAATTAACTTTCTAATAAAAACCAATAAAACGAGCCTTTTTTATATGTTCTGCCAAACACCGCACAACCCACACAAACATTAACAAAAATTGTAAACATAATATTAATATCAAAACAATATGTATTAAAATTTCCATAATAAAGTTGCGACTTTGGACATTCGATGCTTAAATGATTCGCGTATTTTATGCGTCAAAGAGTAAAATTTTCATTTTTTGCTTGTAGCGGAAGCCACATTGAATTTTCATCAAAAAGTTGCGACTCGATACTGAAATTAGTCGTCAATTTTATTGTTTAATTTTTTGCTTGTGGCGGAAGCCACCTTAAACTAATTAAGAAATTCAAACACTTATACATGTTTTTACATATATCTTTTGAAGTTTTCATCCGATTTGAAAAATTGTCACAATTTGTGCTGTACTAACACGAACTTTGTTCAAACAAATATAAACACTTATGAAAAACAAACAAATAAAATTAACTTTCTAATAAAAACCAATAAAACGAGCCTTTTTTATATGTTCTGCCAAACACCGCACAACCCACACAAACATTAACAAAAATTGTAAACATAATATTAATATCAAAACAATATGTATTAAAATTTCCATAATAAAGTTGCGACTTTGGACATTCGATGCTTAAATGATTCGCGTATTTTATGCGTCAAAGAGTAAAATTTTCATTTTTTGCTTGTAGCGGAAGCCACATTGAATTTTCATCAAAAAGTTGCGACTCGATACTGAAATTAGTCGTCAATTTTATTGTCTAATATTTTGCTTGTAGCGGAAGCCACCTTAAACTAATTAAGAAATTCAAACACTTATACACGTTTTTACATATATCTTTTGAAGTTTTCATCCGATTTGAAAAATTGTCACAATTTGTGCTGTACTAACACGAACTTTGTTCAAACAAATATAAACACTTATGAAAAACAAACAAAAAAAATTAACTTTCTAATAAAAACCAATAAAACGAGCCTTTTTTATATGTTCTGCCAAACACCGCACAACTAATACAAATTTACAAAAAAAAAAAAATATATTGAGAAAATTATATTAAAAACAAAATTTTATTTATTAGAATTTTCATCAAAAAGTTGCGACTCGATACTGAAATTAGTCGTCAATTTTATTGTCTAATATTTTGCTTGTAGCGGAAGCCACCTTAAACTAATTAAGAAATTCAAACACTTATACACGTTTTTACATATATCTTTTGAAGTTTTCATCCGATTTGAAAAATTGTCACAATTTGTGCTGTACTAACACGAACTTTGTTCAAACAAATATAAACACTTATGAAAAACAAACAAATAAAATTAACTTTCTAATAAAAACCAATAAAACGAGACTTTTTATATGTTCTGCCAAACACCGCATATTTCATACAAATTTACAAAAAAAAAAAATATATTGAGAAAATTATATTAATAACAAAATAAAATTTATTAAAATTTGCATCAAAAAGTTGCGAGTCAATACACTCGGTGCTCAAATTAGTCGTCAATTTTATTGTTTAATTTTTTGCTTGTGGCGGAAGCCACCTTAAACTAATTAAGAAATTCAAACACTTATACACGTTTTTACATATATCTTTTGAAGCTTACATCCGATTTGAAAAATTGTCACAATTTGTGCTGTACTAACACGAACTTTGTTCAAACAAATATAAACACTTATGAAAAACAAACAAATAAAATTAACTTTCTAATAAAAACCAATAAAACGAGACTTTTTTATATGTTCTGCCAAACACCGCATAACTCATACAAATTTACAAAAAAAAAAAAATATATTGAGAAAATTATATTAATAACAAAATAAAATTTATTGAAATTTGCATCAAAAAGTTGCGACTCGATACTGAAAATAGTCGTCAATTTTATTGTTTAATTTTTTGCTTGTGGCGGAAGCCACCTTAAACTAATTAAGAAATTCAAACACTTATACACGTTTTTACATATATCTTTTGAAGCTTACATCCGATTTGAAAAATTGTCACAATTTGTGCTGTACTAACACGAACTTTGTTCAAAAAAATATAAACACTTATGAAAAACAAACAAATAAAATTAACTTTCTAATAAAAACCAATAAAACGAGACTTTTTTATATGTTCTGCCAAACACCGCACAACTCATACAAATTTACAAAAAAAAAAAATATATTGAGAAAATTATATTAATAACAAAATAAAATTTATTAAAATTTGCATCAAAAAGTTGCGAGTCAATACACTCTATGCTGAAATTAGTCGTCAATTTTATTGTTTAATTTTTTGCTTGTGGCGGAAGCCACCTTAAACTAATTAACAAATTCAAACACTTATATACGTTTTTACATATATGTACATATCTTTTGAAGTTTTCATCCAATTTGAAAAATTGTCTCAATTTGCTGTACTATGACGAACTTTGCTCAAACAAATATAAATATTTATAAAAAACAAACAAATAAAATTAACTTTCTAATAAAAACCAATAAAACTATCCTTTTTTATATGTTCTGCCAAACACCGCACAACCCACACAAACATTAACAAAAATTGTAAACATAATATTAATATCAAAACAGTATGTATTAAAATTTCCATAATAAAGTTGCGACTTAGGACACTCGATGCTTAAATGAGTCGCGAATTTTATGCGTCAAAGAGTAAAATTTTCATTTTTTGCTTGTAGCGGAAGCAACCTTAAACTAATTAAGAAATACAAACACTTATACACGTTTTTACATATATCTTTTGAAGTTTTCATCCAATTTGAAAAATTGTCACAATTTGTGCTGTACTAACACGAACCTTTTTTATATGTTCTGCCAAACACCGCACAACTCACACAAATTTCAAAAAATAAAAACAATATTGTGTAAATTATATTAATAACAAAATAAAACTTATTAAAATTTGCATAAAAAAGTTGCGACTCAATACACTCGGTGCTCAAATTAGTCGTCAATTTTATTGTTTAATTCTTTGCTTGGAGCGGAAGCCACCTTAAACTAATTGAAACACTTATACACGTTTTTACATATATCTTTTGAAGTTTTCATCCAATTTGAAAAATTGTCTCAATTTGCTGTATTATGACGAACTTTGCTCAAATAAATGTAAACAATTATGAAAAACAAACAAATAAAATTGACTTTCTAATAAAAACCAATAAAACGAAACTTTTTTATATGTTCTGCCAAACACCGCACACTCATACAAATTTCCAAAACAAAAAAATATTGTGAAAATTATATTAATAACAAAATAAAATTTATTAAAATTTGCATAAAAAAGTTGCGACTCAATACACTCGATGCTGAAATTAGTCGTCAATTTTATTGTTATTTTTTTGCTTGTAGCGGAAGCCACCTTAAACTAATTAAGAAAGTCAAACACTTATACACGTTTTTACATATATCTTTTGAAGTTTTCATCCGATTTGAAAAATTGTCACAATTTGTGCTGTACTAACACGAACTTTGTTCAAACAAATATAAACACTTATGAAAAGCAAACAAATAAAATTAACTTTCTAATAAAAACCAATAAAACGAGACTTTTTATATGTTCTGCCAAACACCGCATATTTCATACAAATTTACAAAAAAAAAAAAATATATTGAGAAAATTATATTAATAACAAAATAAAATTTATTAAAATTTGCATAAAAAAGTTGCGACTCAATACACTCGATGCTGAAATTAGTCGTCAATTTTATTGTTATTTTTTTGCTTGTAGCGGAAGCCACCTTAAACTAATTAAGAAAGTCAAACACTTATACACGTTTTTACATATATCTTTTGAAGTTTTCATCCGATTTGAAAAATTGTCACAATTTGTGCTGTACTAACACGAACTTTGTTCAAACAAATATAAACACTTATGAAAAACAAACAAAAAAAATTAACTTTCTAATAAAAACCAATAAAACGAGCCTTTTTTATATGTTCTGCCAAACACCGCACAACTAATACAAATTTACAAAAAAAAAAAATATATTGAGAAAATTATATTAATAACAAAATAAAATTTATTGAAATTTGCATCAAAAAGTTGCGACTCGATACTGAAATTAGTCGTCAATTTTATTGTCTAATATTTTGCTTGTAGCTGATGCCACCTTAAACTAATTAAGAAATTCAAACACTTATACACGTTTTTCATATATCTTTTGAAGTTTTCATCCGATTTGAAAAATTGTCACAATTTGTGCTGTACTAACACGAACTTTGTTCAAACAAATATAAACACTTATGAAAAACAAACAAATAAAATTAACTTTCTAATAAAAACCAATAAAACGAGCCTTTTTTATATGTTCTGCCAAACACCGCAAGTCACACACAAACATTTACAAAAATTGTAAGCATAATATTAATATCAAAACAATATGTATTAAAATTTCCGTAATAAAGTTGCGACTTAGGACACTCGATGCTTAAATGAGTCGCGAATTTTATGCGTCAAAGAGTAATATTTTCATTTTTTGCTTGTACAGGAAGCAACCTTAAACTAATGGAGATATTCAAGCAGTTATACTAGTATTTACTTATATCTTTTGAAGTTTTCATCCGATTTGAAAAATTGTCACAATTTGTGCTGTACTAACACGAACTTTGTTCAAACAAATATAAACACTTATGAAAAACAAACAAATAAAATTAACTTTCTAATAAAAACCAATAAAACGAGCCTTTTTTATATGTTCTGCCAAACACCGCAAGTCACACACAAACATTTACAAAAATTGTAAGCATAATATTAATATCAAAACAATATGTATTAAAATTTCCGTAATAAAGTTGCGACTTAGGACACTCGATGCTTAAATGAGTCGCGAATTTTATGCGTCAAAAAGTAAAATTTTCATTTTTTGCTTGTACAGGAAGCAACCTTAAACTAATGGAGATATTCAAGCAGTTATACTAGTATTTACTTATATCTTTTGAAGTTTTCATCCGATTTGAAAAATTGTCACAATTTGTGCTGTACTAACACGAACTTTGTTCAAACAAATATAAACACTTATGAAAAACAAACAAATAAAATTAACTTTCTAATAAAAACCAATAAAACGAGACTTTTTATATGTTCTGCCAAACACCGCATATTTCATACAAATTTACAAAAAAAAAAAATATATTGAGAAAATTATATTAATAACAAAATAAAATTTATTAAAATTTGCATCAAAAAGTTGCGAGTCAATACACTCGGTGCTCAAATTAGTCGTCAATTTTATTGTTTAATTTTTGCTTGTGGCGGAAGCCACCTTAAACTTATTAAGAAATTCAAACACTTATACACGTTTTTACATATATCTTTTGAAGTTTACATCCGATTTGAAAAATTGTCACAATTTGTGCTGTACTAACACGAACTTTGTTCAAACAAATATAAACACTTATGAAAAACAAACAAATAAAATTAACTTTCTAATAAAAACCAATAAAACGAGACTTTTTATATGTTCTGCCAAACACCGCATATTTCATACAAATTTACAAAAAAAAAAAATATATTGAGAAAATTATATTAATAACAAAATAAAATTTATTAAAATTTGCATCAAAAAGTTGCGAGTCAATACACTCGGTGCTCAAATTAGTCGTCAATTTTATTGTTTAATTTTTTGCTTGTGGCGGAAGCCACCTTAAACTAATTAAGAAATTCAAACACTTATACACGTTTTTACATATATCTTTTGAAGTTTTCATCCGATTTGAAAAATTGTCACAATTTGTGCTGTACTAACACGAACTTTGTTCAAACAAATATAAACACTTATGGAAAACAAACAAAGAAAATTAACTTTGTAATAAAAACCAATAAAAAGAGCCTTTTTTATATGTTCTGCCAAACACCGCACAACTCATACAAATTTCCAAAACAAAAAAATATTGTGAAAATTATATTAATAACAAAATAAAATTTATTAAAATTTGCATAAAAAAGTTGCGACTCAATACACTCGATGCTGAAATTAGTCGTCAATTTTATTGTTATTTTTTTGCTTGTAGCGGAAGCCACCTTAAACTAATTAAGAAAGTCAAACACTTATACACGTTTTTACATATATCTTTTGAAGTTTTCATCCGATTTGAAAAATTGTCACAATTTGTGCTGTACTAACACGAACTTTGTTCAAACAAATATAAACACTTATGAAAAGCAAACAAATAAAATTAACTTTTTAATAAAAACCAATAAAACGAGACTTTTTATATGTTCTGCCAAACACCGCATATTTCATACAAATTTACAAAAAAAAAAAATATATTGAGAAAATTATATTAATAACAAAATAAAATTTATTAAAATTTGCATCAAAAAGTTGCGAGTCAATACACTCGGTGCTCAAATTAGTCGTCAATTTTATTGTTTAATTTTTTGCTTGTGGCGGAAGCCACCTTAAACTAATTAAGAAATTCAAACACTTATACACGTTTTTACATATATCTTTTGAAGTTTTCATCCGATTTGAAAAATTGTCACAATTTGTGCTGTACTAACACGAACTTTGTTCAAACAAATATAAACACTTATGAAAAACAAACAAAAAAAATTAACTTTCTAATAAAAACCAATAAAACGAGCCTTTTTTATATGTTCTGCCAAACACCGCACAACTAATACAAATTTACAAAAAAAAAAAATATATTGAGAAAATTATATTAATAACAAAATAAAATTTATTGAAATTTGCATCAAAAAGTTGCGACTCGATACTGAAATTAGTCGTCAATTTTATTGTTTAATTTTTTGCTTGTGGCGGAAGCCACCTTAAACTAATTAAGAAATTTAAACACTTATACACGTTTTTACATATATCTTTTGAAGTTTTCATCCGATTTGAAAAATTGTCACAATTTGTGCTGTAATAACACGAACTTTGTTCAAACAAATATAAACACTTATGAAAAACAAACAAATAAAATTAACTTTCTAATAAAAACCAATAAAACGAGCCTTTTTTATATGTTCTGCCAAACACCGCAAGTCACACACAAACATTTACAAAAATTGTAAGCATAATAGTAATATCAAAACAATATGTATTAAAATTTCCGTAATAAAGTTGCGACTTAGGACACTCGATGCTTAAATGAGTCGCGAATTTTATGCGTCAAAGAGTAAAATTTTCATTTTTTGCTTGTACAGGAAGCAACCTTAAACTAATGGAGATATTCAAGCAGTTATACTAGTATTTACTTATATCTTTTGAAGTTTTCATCCGATTTGAAAAATTGTCTCAATTTGTGCTGTACTAACACGAACTTTGTTCAAACAAATATGAACACTTATGAAAAACAAACAAATAAAATTAACTTTCTAATAAAAACCAATAAAACGAGTCTTTTTTATATGTTCTGCCAAACACCGCAAGTCACACACAAACATTTACAAAAATTGTAAGCATAATATTAATATCAAAACAATATGTATTAAAATTTCCGTAATAAAGTTGCGACTTAGGACACTCGATGCTTAAATGAGTCGCGAATTTTATGCGTCAAAGAGTAAAATTTTCATTTTTTGCTTGTACAGGAAGCAACCTTAAACTAATGGAGATATTCAAGCAGTTATACTAGTATTTACTTATATCTTTTGAAGTTTTCATCCGATTTGAAAAATTGTCACAATTTGTGCTGTACTAACACGAACTTTGTTCAAACAAATATAAACACTTATGAAAAACAAACAAATAAAATTAACTTTCTAATAAAAACCAATAAAACGAGACTTTTTATATGTTCTGCCAAACACCGCATATTTCATACAAATTTACAAAAAAAAAAAATATATTGAGAAAATTATATTAATAACAAAATAAAATTTATTAAAATTTGCATCAAAAAGTTGCGAGTCAATACACTCGGTGCTCAAATTAGTCGTCAATTTTATTGTTTAATTTTTTGCTTGTGGCGGAAGCCACCTTAAACTTATTAAGAAATTCAAACACTTATACACGTTTTTACATATATCTTTTGAAGTTTACATCCGATTTGAAAAATTGTCACAATTTGTGCTGTACTAACACGAACTTTGTATAAACAAATATAAACACTTATGAAAAACAAACAAATAAAATTAACTTTCTAATAAAAACCAATAAAACGAGACTTTTTATATGTTCTGCCAAACACCGCATATTTCATACAAATTTACAAAAAAAAAAAATATATTGAGAAAATTATATTAATAACAAAATAAAATTTATTAAAATTTGCATCAAAAAGTTGCGAGTCAATACACTCGGTGCTCAAATTAGTCGTCAATTTTATTGTTTAATTTTTTGCTTGTGGCGGAAGCCACCTTAAACTAATTAAGAAATTCAAACACTTATACACGTTTTGACATATATCTTTTGAAGTATTCATCCGATTTGAAAAATTGTCACAATTTGTGCTGTACTAACACGAACTTTGTTCAAACAAATATAAACACTTATGAAAAACAAACAAATAAAATTAACTTTCTAATAAAAACCAATAAAACGAGACTTTTTTATATGTTCTGCCAAACACCGCACAACTCATACAAATTTACAAAAAAAAAAAATATATTGAGAAAATTATATTAATAACAAAATAAAATTTATTAAAATTTGCATCAAAAAGTTGCGAGTCAATACACTCTATGCTGAAATTAGTCGTCAATTTTATTGTTTAATTTTTTGCTTGTGGCGGAAGCCACCTTAAACTAATTAACAAATTCAAACACTTATATACGTTTTTACATATATGTACATATCTTTTGAAGTTTTCATCCAATTTGAAAAATTGTCTCAATTTGCTGTACTATGACGAACTTTGCTCAAACAAATATAAATATTTATGAAAAACAAACAAATAAAATTAACTTTCTAATAAAAACCAATAAAACTATCCTTTTTTATATGTTCTGCCAAACACGGCACAACCCACACAAACATTAACAAAAATTGTAAACATAATATTAATATCAAAACAATATGTATTAAAATTTCCATAATAAAGTTGCGACTTAGGACACTCGATGCTTAAATGAGTCGCGAATTTTATGCGTCAAAGAGTAAAATTTTCATTTTTTGCTTGTAGCGGAAGCAACCTTAAACTAATTAAGAAATACAAACACTTATACACGTTTTTACATATATCTTTTGATGTTTTCATCCGATTTGAAAAATTGTCACAATTTGTGCTGTACTAACACGAACCTTTTTTATATGTTCTGCCAAACACCGCACAACTCACACAAATTTCAAAAAAAAAAAACAATATTGTGTAAATTATATTAATAACAAAATAAAACTTATTAAAATTTGCATAAAAAAGTTGCGACTCAATACACTCGGTGCTCAAATTAGTCGTCAATTTTATTGTTTAATTCTTTGCTTGGAGCGGAAGCCACCTTAAACTAATTGAAACACTTGTACACGTTTTTACATATATCTTTTGAAGTTTTCATCCAATTTGAAAAATTGTCTCAATTTGCTGTATTATGACGAACTTTGCTCAAATAAATGTAAACCATTATGAAAAACAAACAAATAAAATTGACTTTCTAATAAAAACCAATAAAACGAAACTTTTTTATATGTTCTGCCAAACACCGCACAACTCATACAAATTTCCAAAACAAAAAAAAAATATTGTGAAAATTATATTAATAACAAAATAAAATTTATTAAAATTTGCATAAAAAAGTTGCGACTCAATACACTCGATACTGAAATTAGTCGTCAATTTTATTGTTATTTTTTTGCTTGTAGCGGAAGCCACCTTAAACTAATTAAGAAAGTCAAACACTTATACACGTTTTTACATATATCTTTTGAAGTTTTCATCCGATTTGAAAAATTGTCACAATTTGCTGTATTATGAAGAACTTTGCTCAAACAAATATAAACACTTATGAAAAACAAACAAAGAAAATTAACTTTGTAATAAAAACCAATAAAACGAAACTTTTTTATATGTTCTGCCAAACACCGCACAACCCACACAAACATTAACAAAAATTGTAAACATAATATTAATATCAAAACAATATGTATTAAAATTTCCATAATAAAGTTGCGACTTAGGACACTCGATGCTTAAATGAGTCGCGAATTTTATGCGTCAAAGAGTAAAATTTTCATTTTTTGCTTGTAGCGGAAGCAACCTTAAACTAATTAAGAAATACAAACACTTATACACGTTTTTACATATATCTTTTGATGTTTTCATCCGATTTGAAAAATTGTCACAATTTGTGCTGTACTAACACGAACCTTTTTTATATGTTCTGCCAAACACCGCACAACTCACACAAATTTCAAAAAAAACAAACAATATTGTGTAAATTATATTAATAACAAAATAAAACTTATTAAAATTTGCATAAAAAAGTTGCGACTCAATACACTCGGTGCTCAAATTAGTCGTCAATTTTATTGTTTAATTCTTTGCTTGGAGCGGAAGCCACCTTAAACTAATTGAAACACTTGTACACGTTTTTACATATATCTTTTGAAGTTTTCATCCAATTTGAAAAATTGTCTCAATTTGCTGTATTATGACGAACTTTGCTCAAATAAATGTAAACCATTATGAAAAACAAACAAATAAAATTGACTTTCTAATAAAAACCAATAAAACGAAACTTTTTTATATGTTCTGCCAAACACCGCACAACTCATACAAATTTCCAAAACAAAAAAATATTGTGAAAATTATATTAATAACAAAATAAAATTTATTAAAATTTGCATCAAAAAGTTGCGAGTCAATACACTCGGTGCTCAAATTAGTCGTCAATTTTATTGTTTAATTTTTTGCTTGTGGCGGAAGCCACCTTAAACTAATTAAGAAATTCAAACACTTATACACGTTTTTACATATATCTTTTGAAGTTTTCATCCGATTTGAAAAATTGTCACAATTTGTGCTGTACTAACACGAACTTTGTTCAAACAAATATAAACACTTATGAAAAACAAACAAATAAAATTAACTTTCTAATAAAAACCAATAAAACGAGACTTTTTATATGTTCTGCCAAACACCGCATATTTCATACAAATTTACAAAAAAAAAAAATATATTGAGAAAATTAAATTAATAACAAAATAAAATTTATTAAAATTTGCATCAAAAAGTTGCGAGTCAATACACTCGGTGCTCAAATTAGTCGTCAATTTTATTGTTTAATTTTTTGCTTGTGGCGGAAGCCACCTTAAACTAATTAAGAAATTCAAACACTTATATACGTTTTTACATATATGTACATATCTTTTGAAGTTTTCATCCAATTTGAAAAATTGTCTCAATTTGCTGTACTATGACGAACTTTGCTCAAACAAATATAAATATTTATGAAAAACAAACAAATAAAATTAACTTTCTAATAAAAACCAATAAAACTATCCTTTTTTATATGTTCTGCCAAACACCGCACAACCCACACAAACATTAACAAAAATTGTAAACATAATATTAATATCAAAACAATATGTATTAAAATTTCCATAATAAAGTTGCGACTTAGGACACTCGATGCTTAAATGAGTCGCGAATTTTATGCGTCAAAGAGTAAAATTTTCATTTTTTGCTTGTACAGGAAGCAACCTTAAACTAATGGAGATATTCAAGCACTTATACTAGTATTTACTTATATCTTTTGAAGTTTTCATCCGATTTGAAAACTTGTCTCAATTTGTGCTGTACTAACACGAACTTTGTTCAAACAAATATAAACACTTATGAAAAACAAACAAATAAAATTAACTTTCTAATAAAAACCAATAAAACGAGCCTTTTTTATATGTTCTGCCAAACACCGCAAGTCACACACAAACATTTACAAAAATTGTAAGCATAATATTAATATCAAAACAATATGTATTAAAATTTCCGTAATAAAGTTGCGACTTAGGACACTCGATGCTTAAATGAGTCGCGAATTTTATGCGTCAAAGAGTAAAATTTTCATTTTTTGCTTGTACAGGAAGCAACCTTAAACTAATGGAGATATTCAAGCAGTTATACTAGTATTTACTTATATCTTTTGAAGTTTTCATCCGATTTGAAAAATTGTCACAATTTGTGCTGTACTAACACGAACTTTGTTCAAACAAATATAAACACTTATGAAAAACAAACAAATAAAATTAACTTTCTAATAAAAACCAATAAAACGAGACTTTTTATATGTTCTGCCAAACACCGCATATTTCATACAAATTTACAAAAAAAAAAAATATATTGAGAAAATTATATTAATAACAAAATAAAATTTATTAAAATTTGCATCAAAAAGTTGCGAGTCAATGCACTCGGTGCGCAAATTAGTCGTCAATTTTATTGTTTAATTTTTTGCTTGTGGCGGAAGCCACCTTAAACTAATTAAGAAATTCAAACACTTATACACGTTTTTACATATATCTTTTGAAGTTTTCATCCGATTTGAAAAATTGTCACAATTTGTGCTGCACTAACACGAACTTTGTTCAAACAAATATAAACACTTATGAAAAACAAACAAAAAAAATTAACTTTCTAATAAAAACCAATAAAACGAGCCTTTTTTATATGTTCTGCTAAACACCGCACAACTAATACAAATTTACAAAAAAACAAAAATATATTGAGAAAATTATATTAAAAACAAAATTTTATTTATTAGAATTTTCATCAAAAAGTTGCGACTCGATACTGAAATTAGTCGTCAATTTTATTGTCTAATATTTTGCTTGTAGCGGAAGCCACCATAAACTAATTAAGAAATTCAAACACTTATACACGTTTTTACATATATCTTTTGAAGTTTTCATCCGATTTGAAAAATTGTCACAATTTGTGCTGTACTAACACGAACTTTGTTCAAACAAATATAAACACTTATGAAAAACAAACAAATAAAATTAACTTTCTAATAAAAACCAATAAAACGAGACTTTTTATATGTTCTGCCAAACACCGCATATTTCATACAAATTTACAAAAAAAAAAAATATATTGAGAAAATTATATTAATAACAAAATAAAATTTATTAAAATTTGCATCAAAAAGTTGCGAGTCAATACACTCGGTGCTCAAATTAGTCGTCAATTTTATTGTTTAATTTTTTGCTTGTGGCGGAAGCCACCTTAAACTAATTAAGAAATTCAAACACTTATACACGTTTTTACATATATCTTTTGAAGTTTTCATCCGATTTGAAAAATTGTCACAATTTGTGCTGTACTAACACGAACTTTGTTCAAACAAATATAAACACTTATGAAAAACAAACAAATAAAATTAACTTTCTAATAAAAACCAATAAAACGAGACTTTTTATATGTTCTGCCAAACACCGCATATTTCATACAAATTTACAAAAAAAAAAAATATATTGAGAAAATTAAATTAATAACAAAATAAAATTTATTAAAATTTGCATCAAAAAGTTGCGAGTCAATACACTCGGTGCTCAAATTAGTCGTCAATTTTATTGTTTAATTTTTTGCTTGTGGCGGAAGCCACCTTAAACTAATTAAGAAATTCAAACACTTATATACGTTTTTACATATATGTACATATCTTTTGAAGTTTTCATCCAATTTGAAAAATTGTCTCAATTTGCTGTACTATGACGAACTTTGCTCAAACAAATATAAATATTTATGAAAAACAAACAAATAAAATTAACTTTCTAATAAAAACCAATAAAACTATCCTTTTTTATATGTTCTGCCAAACACCGCACAACCCACACAAACATTAACAAAAATTGTAAACATAATATTAATATCAAAACAATATGTATTAAAATTTCCATAATAAAGTTGCGACTTAGGACACTCGATGCTTAAATGAGTCGCGAATTTTATGCGTCAAAGAGTAAAATTTTCATTTTTTGCTTGTAGCGGAAGCAACCTTAAACTAATTAAGAAATACAAACACTTATACACGTTTTTACATATATCTTTTGAAGTTTTCATCCGATTTGAAAAATTGTCACAATTTGTGCTGTACTAACACGAACCTTTTTTATATGTTCTGCCAAACACCGCACAACTCACACAAATTTAAAAAAAAAAAAACAATATTGTGTAAATTATATTAATAACAAAATAAAACTTATTAAAATTTGCATAAAAAAGTTGCGACTCAATACACTCGGTGCTCAAATTAGTCGTCAATTTTATTGTTTAATTCTTTGCTTGGAGCGGAAGCCACCTTAAACTAATTGAAACACTTGTACACGTTTTTACATATATCTTTTGAAGTTTTCATCCAATTTGAAAAATTGTCTCAATTTGCTGTATTATGACGAACTTTGCTCAAATAAATGTAAACCATTATGAAAAACAAACAAATAAAATTGACTTTCTAATAAAAACCAATAAAACGAAACTTTTTTATATGTTCTGCCAAACACCGCACAACTCATACAAATTTCCAAAACAAAAAAATATTGTGAAAATTATATTAATAACAAAATAAAATTTATTAAAATTTGCATAAAAAAGTTGCGACTCAATACACTCGATACTGAAATTAGTCGTCAATTTTATTGTTATTTTTTTGCTTGTAGCGGAAGCCACCTTAAACTAATTAAGAAAGTCAAACACTTATACACGTTTTTACATATATCTTTTGAAGTTTTCATCCGATTTGAAAAATTGTCACAATTTGCTGTATTATGAAGAACTTTGCTCAAACAAATATAAACACTTATGAAAAACAAACAAAGAAAATTAACTTTCTAATAAAAACCAATAAAACGAGACTTTTTATATGTTCTGCCAAACACCGCACAACTCATACAAATTTACAAAAAAAAAAAAAATATATTGTGAAAATTATATTAATAACAAAACAAAATCTATTAAAATTTGCATCAAAATGTTGCGACTCAATACACTCGATGCTGAAATTAGTCGTCAATTTTATTGTTATTTTTTTGCTTGTAGCGGAAGCCACCTTAAACTAATTAAGAAAGTCAAACACTTATACACGTTTTTACATATATCTTTTGAAGTTTTCATCCGATTTGAAAAATTGTCACAATTTGTGCTGTACTAACACGAACTTTGTTCAAACAAATATAAACACTTATGAAAAACAAACAAATAAAATTAACTTTCTAATAAAAACCAATAAAACGATCCTTTTTTATATGTTCTGCCAAACACCGCACAACCCACACAATCATTAACAAAAATTGTAAACATAATATTAATATCAAAACAATATGTATTAAAATTTCCATAATAAAGTTGCGACTTAGGACACTCGATGCTTAAATGAGTCGCGAATTTTATGCGTCAAAGAGTAAAATTTTCATTTTTTGCTTGTACAGGAAGCAACCTTAAACTAATGGAGATATTCAAGCACTTATACTAGTATTTACTTATATCTTTTGAAGTTTTCATCCGATTTGAAAACTTGTCTCAATTTGTGCTGTACTAACACGAACTTTGTTCAAACAAATATAAACACTTATGAAAAACAAACAAATAAAATTAACTTTCTAATAAAAACCAATAAAACGAGCCTTTTTTATATGTTCTGCCAAACACCGAAAGTCACACACAAACATTTACAAAAATTGTAAGCATAATATTAATATCAAAACAATATATATTAAAATTTCCGTAATAAAGTTGCGACTTAGGACACTCGATGCTTAAATGAGTCGCGAATTTTATGCGTCAAAGAGTAAAATTTTCATTTTTTGCTTGTACAGGAAGCAACCTTAAACTAATGGAGATATTCAAGCAGTTATACTAGTATTTACTTATATCTTTTGAAGTTTTCATCCGATTTGAAAAATTGTCACAATTTGTGCTGTACTAACACGAACTTTGTTCAAACAAATATAAACACTTATGAAAAACAAACAAATAAAATTAACTTTCTAATAAAAACCAATAAAACGAGACTTTTTATATGTTCTGCCAAACACCGCATATTTCATACAAATTTACAAAAAAAAAAAATATATTGAGAAAATTATATTAATAACAAAATAAAATTTATTAAAATTTGCATCAAAAAGTTGCGACTCAATACACTCGGTGCTCAAATTAGTCGTCAATTTTATTGTTTAATTTTTTGCTTGTGGCGGAAGCCACCTTAAACTAATTAAGAAATTCAAACACTTATACACGTTTTTACATATATCTTTTGAAGTTTACATCCGATTTGAAAAATTGTCACAATTTGTGCTGTACTAACACGAACTTTGTTCAAACAAATATAAACACTTATGAAAAACAAACAAATAAAATTAACTTTCTAATAAAAACCAATAAAACGAGACTTTTTATATGTTCTGCCAAACACCGCATATTTCATACAAATTTACAAAAAAAAAAAATATATTGAGAAAATTATATTAATAACAAAATAAAATTTATTAAAATTTGCATCAAAAAGTTGCGAGTCAATACACTCGGTGCTCAAATTAGTCGTCAATTTTATTGTTTAATTTTTTGCTTGTGGCGGAAGCCACCTTAAACTAATTAAGAAATTCAAACACTTATACACGTTTTTACATATATCTTTTGAAGTTTACATCCGATTTGAAAAATTGTCACAATTTGTGCTGTACTAACACGAACTTTGTTCAAACAAATATAAACACTTATGAAAAACAAACAAATAAAATTAACTTTCTAATAAAAACCAATAAAACGAGACTTTTTATATGTTCTGCCAAACACCGCACAACTCATACAAATTTACAAAAAAAAAAAAAATATATTGTGAAAATTATATTAATAACAAAACAAAATCTATTAAAATTTGCATCAAAATGTTGCGACTCAATACACTCGATGCTGAAATTAGTCGTCAATTTTATTGTTTAATTTTTTGCTTGTGGCGGAAGCCACCTTAAACTAATTAAGAAATTCAAACACATACACGTTTTTACATATATCTTTTGAAGTTTACATCCGATTTGAAAAATTGTCACAATTTGTGCTGTACTAACACGAACTTTGTTCAAACAAATATAAACACTTATGAAAAACAAACAAATAAAATTAACTTTCTAATAAAAACCAATAAAACGAGACTTTTTTATATGTTCTGCCAAACACCGCACAACTCATACAAATTTACAAAAAAAAAAAATATATTGAGAAAATTATATTAATAACAAAATAAAATTTATTAAAATTTGCATCAAAAAGTTGCGAGTCAATACATTCTATGCTGAAATTAGTCGTCAATTTTATTGTTTAATTTTTTGCTTGTGGCGGAAGCCACCTTAAACTAATTAAGAAATTCAAACACTTATACACGTTTTTACATATATCTTTTGAAGTTTACATCCGATTTGAAAAATTGTCTCAATTTGCTGTACTATGACGAACTTTGTTCAAATAAATATAAATATTTATGAAAAACAAACAAATAAAATTAACTTTCTAATAAAAACCAATAAAACGAGCCTTTTTTATATGTTCTGCCAAACACCGCACAACCCACACAAACATTAACAAAAATTGTAAACATAATATTAATATCAAAACAATATGTATTAAAATTTCCATAATAAAGTTGCGACTTTGGACATTCGATGCTTAAATGATTCGCGTATTTTATGCGTCAAAGAGTAAAATTTTCATTTTTTGCTTGTAGCGGAAGCCACATTAAACTAATTCAGAAATTCAAACACTTATACACGTTTTTACTAATAACTTTTGAAGTTTTCATCCGATTTGAAAAATTGTCTCAATTTGTGATGTACTAACACGAACTTTGTTCAAACAAATATAAACACTTATGAAAAACAAACAAATAAAATTAACTTTCTAATAAAAACCAATAAAACGAGACTTTTTTATATGTTCTGCCAAACACCGCATATTTCATACAAATTTACAAAAAAAAAAAATATATTGAGAAAATTATATTAATAACAAAATAAAATTTATTAAAATTTGCATCAAAATGTTGCGACTCAATACACTCTTTGATGAAATTAGTCGTCAATTTTATTGTTTAATTTTTTGCTTGTGGCGGAAGCCACCTTAAACTAATTAAGAAATTCAAACACTTGTACACGTTTTTACATATACATATCTTTTGAAGTTTTCATCCAATTTGAAAAATTGTCTCAATTTGCTGTACTATGACGAACTTTGCTCAAACAAATATAAATATTTATGAAAAACAAACAAATAAAATTAACTTTCTAATAAAAACCAATAAAACTATCCTTTTTTATATGTTCTGCCAAACACCGCACAACCCACACAAACATTAACAAAAATTGCAAACATAATATTAATATCAAAACAATATGTATTAAAATTTCCATAATAAAGTTGCGACTTAGGACACTCGATGCTTAAATGAGTCGCGAATTTTAAGCGTCAAAGAGTAAAATTTTCATTTTTTGCTTGTAGCGGAAGCAACCTTAAACTAATGGAGATATTCAAGCACTTATACTAGTATTTACTTATATCTTTTGAAGTTTTCATCCGATTTGAAAACTTGTCTCAATTTGTGCTGTACTAACACGAACTTTGTTCAAACAAATATAAACACTTATGAAAAACAAACAAATAAAATTAACTTTCTAATAAAAACCAATAAAAAGAGCCTTTTTTATATGTTCTGCCAAACACCGCAAGTCACACACAAACATTTACAAAAATTGTAAACATAATATTAATATCAAAACAATATGTATTAAAATTTCCGTAATAAAGTTGCGACTTAGGACACTCGATGCTTAAATGAGTCGCGAATTTTATGCGTCAAAGAGTAAAATTTTCATTTTTTGCTTGTACAGGAAGCAACCTTAAACTAATGGAGATATTCAAGCACTTATACTAGTATTTACTTATATCTTTTGAAGTTTTCATCCGATTTGAAAAATTGTCACAATTTGTGCTGTACTAACACGAACTTTGTTCAAACAAATATAAACACTTATGAAAAGCAAACAAATAAAATTAACTTTCTAATAAAAACCAATAAAACGATCCTTTTTTATATGTTCTGCCAAACACCGCACAACCCACACAAACATTAACAAAAATTGTAAACATAATATTAATATCAAAACAATATGTATTAAAATTTCCATAATAAAGTTGCGACTTAGGACACTCGATGCTTAAATGAGTCGCGAATTTTATGCGTCAAAGAGTAAAATTTTCATTTTTTGCTTGTACAGGAAGCAACCTTAAACTAATGGAGATATTCAAGCACTTATACTAGTATTTACTTATATCTTTTGAAGTTTTCATCCGATTTGAAAAATTGTCACAATTTGTGCTGTACTAACACGAACTTTGTTCAAACAAATATAAAGACTTATGAAAAACAAACAAATAAAATTAACTTTCTAATAAAAACCAATAAAAAGAGCCTTTTTTATATGTTCTGCCAAACACCGCACAACTGACACAAATTTCAAAAAAAAAAAACAATATTGTGTAAATTATATTAATAACAAAATAAAACTTATTAAAATTTGCTTAAAAAAGTTGCGACTCGATACTGAAATTAGTCGTCAATTTTATTGTCTAATATTGTGCTTGTAGCGGAAGCCACCTTAAACTAATTAAGAAATTCAAGCACTCATACCAGTATTTACTTATATCTTTTGGAGTATTCATCCGATTTGAAAAATTGTCTCAATTTGTGCTGTACTAACACGAACTTTGTTCAAACAAATATAAACACTTATGAAAAACAAACAAATAAAATTAACTTTCTAATAAAAACCAATAAAACGAGACTTTTTTATATGTTCTGCCAAACACCGCACAACCCACACAATCATTAACAAAAATTGTAAACATAATATTAATATCAAAACAATATGTATTAAAATTTCCATAATAAAGTTGCGACTTAGGACACTCGATGCTTAAATGAGTCGCGAATTTTATGCGTCAAAGAGTAAAATTTTCATTTTTTTATACTAGTATTTACTTATATCTTTTGAAGTTTTCATCCGATTTGAAAAATTGTCACAATTTGTGCTGTACTAACACGAACTTTGTTCAAACAAATATAAAGACTTATGAAAAACAAACAAATAAAATTAACTTTCTAATAAAAACCAATAAAACGAGACTTTTTATATGTTCTGCCAAACACCGCATATTTCATACAAATTTACAAAAAAAAAAAATATATTGAGAAAATTATATTAATAACAAAATAAAATTTATTAAAATTTGCATCAAAAAGTTGCGAGTCAATACACTCGGTGCTCAAATTAGTCGTCAATTTTATTGTTTAATTTTTTGCTTGTGGCGGAAGCCACCTTAAACTAATTAAGAAATTCAAACACTTATACACGTTTTTACATATATCTTTTGAAGTTTACATCCGATTTGAAAAATTGTCACAATTTGTGCTGTACTAACACGAACTTTGTTCAAACAAATATAAACACTTATGAAAAACAAACAAATAAAATTAACTTTCTAATAAAAACCAATAAAACGAGACTTTTTATATGTTCTGCCAAACACCGCACAACTCATACAAATTTCCAAAACAAAAAAATATTGTGAAAATTATATTAATAACAAAATAAAATTTATTAAAATTTGCATAAAAAAGTTGCGACTCAATACACTCGATGCTGAAATTAGTCGTCAATTTTATTGTTATTTTTTTGCTTGTAGCGGAAGCCACCTTAAACTAATTAAGAAAGTCAAACACTTATACACGTTTTTACATATATCTTTTGAAGTTTTCATCCGATTTGAAAAATTGTCACAATTTGTGCTGTACTAACACGAACTTTGTTCAAACAAATATAAACACTTATGAAAAGCAAACAAATAAAATTAACTTTCTAATAAAAACCAATAAAACGAGACTTTTTATATGTTCTGCCAAACACCGCATATTTCATACAAATTTACAAAAAAAAAAAATATATTGAGAAAATTATATTAATAACAAAATAAAATTTATTAAAATTTGCATCAAAAAGTTGCGAGTCAATACACTCGGTGCTCAAATTAGTCGTCAATTTTATTGTTTAATTTTTTGCTTGTGGCGGAAGCCACCTTAAACTAATTAAGAAATTCAAACACTTATACACGTTTTTACATATATCTTTTGAAGTTTTCATCCGATTTGAAAAATTGTCACAATTTATGCTGTACTAACACGAACTTTGTTCAAACAAATATAAACACTTATGGAAAACAAACAAAGAAAATTAACTTTGTAATAAAAACCAATAAAAAGAGCCTTTTTTATATGTTCTGCCAAACACCGCACAACTCATACAAATTTCCAAAACAAAAAAATATTGTGAAAATTATATTAATAACAAAATAAAATTTATTAAAATTTGCATAAAAAAGTTGCGACTCAATACACTCGATGCTGAAATTAGTCGTCAATTTTATTGTTATTTTTTTGCTTGTAGCGGAAGCCACCTTAAACTAATTAAGAAAGTCAAACACTTATACACGTTTTTACATATATCTTTTGAAGTTTTCATCCGATTTGAAAAATTGTCACAATTTGTGCTGTACTAACACGAACTTTGTTCAAACAAATATAAACACTTATGAAAAGCAAACAAATAAAATTAACTTTCTAATAAAAACCAATAAAACGAGACTTTTTATATGTTCTGCCAAACACCGCATATTTCATACAAATTTACAAAAAAAAAAAATATATTGAGAAAATTATATTAATAACAAAATAAAATTTATTAAAATTTGCATCAAAAAGTTGCGAGTCAATACACTCGGTGCTCAAATTAGTCGTCAATTTTATTGTTTAATTTTTTGCTTGTGGCGGAAGCCACCTTAAACTAATTAAGAAATTCAAACACTTATACACGTTTTTACATATATCTTTTGAAGTTTTCATCCGATTTGAAAAATTGTCACAATTTGTGCTGTACTAACACGAACTTTGTTCAAACAAATATAAACACTTATGAAAAACAAACAAAAAAAATTAACTTTCTAATAAAAACCAATAAAACGAGCCTTTTTTATATGTTCTGCCAAACACCGCACAACTAATACAAATTTACAAAAAAAAAAAATATATTGAGAAAATTATATTAATAACAAAATAAAATTTATTGAAATTTGCATCAAAAAGTTGCGACTCGATACTGAAATTAGTCGTCAATTTTATTGTTTAATTTTTTGCTTGTGGCGGAAGCCACCTTAAACTAATTAAGAAATTCAAACACTTATACACGTTTTTACATATATCTTTTGAAGTTTTCATCCGATTTGAAAAATTGTCACAATTTGTGCTGTAATAACACGAACTTTGTTCAAACAAATATAAACACTTATGAAAAACAAACAAATAAAATTAACTTTCTAATAAAAACCAATAAAACGAGCCTTTTTTATATGTTCTGCCAAACACCGCAAGTCACACACAAACATTTACAAAAATTGTAAGCATAATAGTAATATCAAAACAATATGTATTAAAATTTCCGTAATAAAGTTGCGACTTAGGACACTCGATGCTTAAATGAGTCGCGAATTTTATGCGTCAAAGAGTAAAATTTTCATTTTTTGCTTGTACAGGAAGCAACCTTAAACTAATGGAGATATTCAAGCAGTTATACTAGTATTTACTTATATCTTTTGAAGTTTTCATCCGATTTGAAAAATTGTCTCAATTTGTGCTGTACTAACACGAACTTTGTTCAAACAAATATGAACACTTATGAAAAACAAACAAATAAAATTAACTTTCTAATAAAAACCAATAAAACGAGTCTTTTTTATATGTTCTGCCAAACACCGCAAGTCACACACAAACATTTACAAAAATTGTAAGCATAATATTAATATCAAAACAATATGTATTAAAATTTCCGTAATAAAGTTGCGACTTAGGACACTCGATGCTTAAATGAGTCGCGAATTTTATGCGTCAAAGAGTAAAATTTTCATTTTTTGCTTGTACAGGAAGCAACCTTAAACTAATGGAGATATTCAAGCAGTTATACTAGTATTTACTTATATCTTTTGAAGTTTTCATCCGATTTGAAAAATTGTCACAATTTGTGCTGTACTAACACGAACTTTGTTCAAACAAATATAAACACTTATGAAAAACAAACAAATAAAATTAACTTTCTAATAAAAACCAATAAAACGAGACTTTTTATATGTTCTGCCAAACACCGCATATTTCATACAAATTTACAAAAAAAAAAAATATATTGAGAAAATTATATTAATAACAAAATAAAATTTATTAAAATTTGCATCAAAAAGTTGCGAGTCAATACACTCGGTGCTCAAATTAGTCGTCAATTTTATTGTTTAATTTTTTGCTTGTGGCGGAAGCCACCTTAAACTTATTAAGAAATTCAAACACTTATACACGTTTTTACATATATCTTTTGAAGTTTACATCCGATTTGAAAAATTGTCACAATTTGTGCTGTACTAACACGAACTTTGTATAAACAAATATAAACACTTATGAAAAACAAACAAATAAAATTAACTTTCTAATAAAAACCAATAAAACGAGACTTTTTATATGTTCTGCCAAACACCGCATATTTCATACAAATTTACAAAAAAAAAAAATATATTGAGAAAATTATATTAATAACAAAATAAAATTTATTAAAATTTGCATCAAAAAGTTGCGAGTCAATACACTCGGTGCTCAAATTAGTCGTCAATTTTATTGTTTAATTTTTTGCTTGTGGCGGAAGCCACCTTAAACTAATTAAGAAATTCAAACACTTATACACGTTTTGACATATATCTTTTGAAGTATTCATCCGATTTGAAAAATTGTCACAATTTGTGCTGTACTAACACGAACTTTGTTCAAACAAATATAAACACTTATGAAAAACAAACAAATAAAATTAACTTTCTAATAAAAACCAATAAAACGAGACTTTTTTATATGTTCTGCCAAACACCGCACAACTCATACAAATTTACAAAAAAAAAAAATATATTGAGAAAATTATATTAATAACAAAATAAAATTTATTAAAATTTGCATCAAAAAGTTGCGAGTCAATACACTCTATGCTGAAATTAGTCGTCAATTTTATTGTTTAATTTTTTGCTTGTGGCGGAAGCCACCTTAAACTAATTAACAAATTCAAACACTTATATACGTTTTTACATATATGTACATATCTTTTGAAGTTTTCATCCAATTTGAAAAATTGTCTCAATTTGCTGTACTATGACGAACTTTGCTCAAACAAATATAAATATTTATGAAAAACAAACAAATAAAATTAACTTTCTAATAAAAACCAATAAAACTATCCTTTTTTATATGTTCTGCCAAACACGGCACAACCCACACAAACATTAACAAAAATTGTAAACATAATATTAATATCAAAACAATATGTATTAAAATTTCCATAATAAAGTTGCGACTTAGGACACTCGATGCTTAAATGAGTCGCGAATTTTATGCGTCAAAGAGTAAAATTTTCATTTTTTGCTTGTAGCGGAAGCAACCTTAAACTAATTAAGAAATACAAACACTTATACACGTTTTTACATATATCTTTTGATGTTTTCATCCGATTTGAAAAATTGTCACAATTTGTGCTGTACTAACACGAACCTTTTTTATATGTTCTGCCAAACACCGCACAACTCACACAAATTTCAAAAAAAAAAAACAATATTGTGTAAATTATATTAATAACAAAATAAAACTTATTAAAATTTGCATAAAAAAGTTGCGACTCAATACACTCGGTGCTCAAATTAGTCGTCAATTTTATTGTTTAATTCTTTGCTTGGAGCGGAAGCCACCTTAAACTAATTGAAACACTTGTACACGTTTTTACATATATCTTTTGAAGTTTTCATCCAATTTGAAAAATTGTCTCAATTTGCTGTATTATGACGAACTTTGCTCAAATAAATGTAAACCATTATGAAAAACAAACAAATAAAATTGACTTTCTAATAAAAACCAATAAAACGAAACTTTTTTATATGTTCTGCCAAACACCGCACAACTCATACAAATTTCCAAAACAAAAAAAAAATATTGTGAAAATTATATTAATAACAAAATAAAATTTATTAAAATTTGCATAAAAAAGTTGCGACTCAATACACTCGATACTGAAATTAGTCGTCAATTTTATTGTTATTTTTTTGCTTGTAGCGGAAGCCACCTTAAACTAATTAAGAAAGTCAAACACTTATACACGTTTTTACATATATCTTTTGAAGTTTTCATCCGATTTGAAAAATTGTCACAATTTGCTGTATTATGAAGAACTTTGCTCAAACAAATATAAACACTTATGAAAAACAAACAAAGAAAATTAACTTTGTAATAAAAACCAATAAAACGAAACTTTTTTATATGTTCTGCCAAACACCGCACAACCCACACAAACATTAACAAAAATTGTAAACATAATATTAATATCAAAACAATATGTATTAAAATTTCCATAATAAAGTTGCGACTTAGGACACTCGATGCTTAAATGAGTCGCGAATTTTATGCGTCAAAGAGTAAAATTTTCATTTTTTGCTTGTAGCGGAAGCAACCTTAAACTAATTAAGAAATACAAACACTTATACACGTTTTTACATATATCTTTTGATGTTTTCATCCGATTTGAAAAATTGTCACAATTTGTGCTGTACTAACACGAACCTTTTTTATATGTTCTGCCAAACACCGCACAACTCACACAAATTTCAAAAAAAACAAACAATATTGTGTAAATTATATTAATAACAAAATAAAACTTATTAAAATTTGCATAAAAAAGTTGCGACTCAATACACTCGGTGCTCAAATTAGTCGTCAATTTTATTGTTTAATTCTTTGCTTGGAGCGGAAGCCACCTTAAACTAATTGAAACACTTGTACACGTTTTTACATATATCTTTTGAAGTTTTCATCCAATTTGAAAAATTGTCTCAATTTGCTGTATTATGACGAACTTTGCTCAAATAAATGTAAACCATTATGAAAAACAAACAAATAAAATTGACTTTCTAATAAAAACCAATAAAACGAAACTTTTTTATATGTTCTGCCAAACACCGCACAACTCATACAAATTTCCAAAACAAAAAAATATTGTGAAAATTATATTAATAACAAAATAAAATTTATTAAAATTTGCATAAAAAAGTTGCGACTCAATACACTCGATGCTGAAATTAGTCGTCAATTTTATTGTTATTTTTTTGCTTGTAGCGGAAGCCACCTTAAACTAATTAAGAAAGTCAAACACTTATACACGTTTTTACATATATCTTTTGAAGTTTTCATCCGATTTGAAAAAGTGTCACAATTTGTGCTGTACTAACACGAACTTTGTTCAAACAAATATAAACACTTATGAAAAGCAAACAAATAAAATTAACTTTCTAATAAAACCCAATAAAACGATCCTTTTTTATATGTTCTGCCAAACACCGCACAACCCACACAATCATTAACAAAAATTGTAAACATAATATTAATATCAAAACAATATGTATTAAAATTTCCATAATAAAGTTGCGACTTAGGACACTCGATGCTTAAATGAGTCGCGAATTTTATGCGTCAAAGAGTAAAATTTTCATTTTTTGCTTGTACAGGAAGCAACCTTAAACTAATGGAGATATTCAAGCACTTATACTAGTATTTACTTATATCTTTTGAAGTTTTCATCCGATTTGAAAACTTGTCTCAATTTGTGCTGTACTAACACGAACTTTGTTCAAACAAATATAAACACTTATGAAAAACAAACAAATAAAATTAACTTTCTAATAAAAACCAATAAAACGAGCCTTTTTTATATGTTCTGCCAAACACCGCAAGTCACACACAAACATTTACAAAAATTGTAAGCATAATATTAATATCAAAACAATATGTATTAAAATTTCCGTAATAAAGTTGCGACTTAGGACACTCGATGCTTAAATGAGTCGCGAATTTTATGCGTCAAAGAGTAAAATTTTCATTTTTTGCTTGTACAGGAAGCAACCTTAAACTAATGGAGATATTCAAGCAGTTATACTAGTATTTACTTATATCTTTTGAAGTTTTCATCCGATTTGAAAAATTGTCACAATTTGTGCTGTACTAACACGAACTTTGTTCAAACAAATATAAACACTTATGAAAAACAAACAAAAAAAATTAACTTTCTAATAAAAACCAATAAAACGAGCCTTTTTTATATGTTCTGCTAAACACCGCACAACTAATACAAATTTACAAAAAAACAAAAATATATTGAGAAAATTATATTAAAAACAAAATTTTATTTATTAGAATTTTCATCAAAAAGTTGCGACTCGATACTGAAATTAGTCGTCAATTTTATTGTCTAATATTTTGCTTGTAGCGGAAGCCACCATAAACTAATTAAGAAATTCAAACACTTATACACGTTTTTACATATATCTTTTGAAGTTTTCATCCGATTTGAAAAATTGTCACAATTTGTGCTGTACTAACACGAACTTTGTTCAAACAAATATAAACACTTATGAAAAACAAACAAATAAAATTAACTTTCTAATAAAAACCAATAAAACGAGACTTTTTATATGTTCTGCCAAACACCGCATATTTCATACAAATTTACAAAAAAAAAAAATATATTGAGAAAATTATATTAATAACAAAATAAAATTTATTAAAATTTGCATCAAAAAGTTGCGAGTCAATACACTCGGTGCTCAAATTAGTCGTCAATTTTATTGTTTAATTTTTTGCTTGTGGCGGAAGCCACCTTAAACTAATTAAGAAATTCAAACACTTATACACGTTTTTACATATATCTTTTGAAGTTTTCATCCGATTTGAAAAATTGTCACAATTTGTGCTGTACTAACACGAACTTTGTTCAAACAAATATAAACACTTATGAAAAACAAACAAATAAAATTAACTTTCTAATAAAAACCAATAAAACGAGACTTTTTATATGTTCTGCCAAACACCGCATATTTCATACAAATTTACAAAAAAAAAAAATATATTGAGAAAATTAAATTAATAACAAAATAAAATTTATTAAAATTTGCATCAAAAAGTTGCGAGTCAATACACTCGGTGCTCAAATTAGTCGTCAATTTTATTGTTTAATTTTTTGCTTGTGGCGGAAGCCACCTTAAACTAATTAAGAAATTCAAACACTTATATACGTTTTTACATATATGTACATATCTTTTGAAGTTTTCATCCAATTTGAAAAATTGTCTCAATTTGCTGTACTATGACGAACTTTGCTCAAACAAATATAAATATTTATGAAAAACAAACAAATAAAATTAACTTTCTAATAAAAACCAATAAAACTATCCTTTTTTATATGTTCTGCCAAACACCGCACAACCCACACAAACATTAACAAAAATTGTAAACATAATATTAATATCAAAACAATATGTATTAAAATTTCCATAATAAAGTTGCGACTTAGGACACTCGATGCTTAAATGAGTCGCGAATTTTATGCGTCAAAGAGTAAAATTTTCATTTTTTGCTTGTAGCGGAAGCAACCTTAAACTAATTAAGAAATACAAACACTTATACACGTTTTTACATATATCTTTTGAAGTTTTCATCCGATTTGAAAAATTGTCACAATTTGTGCTGTACTAACACGAACCTTTTTTATATGTTCTGCCAAACACCGCACAACTCACACAAATTTAAAAAAAAAAAAACAATATTGTGTAAATTATATTAATAACAAAATAAAACTTATTAAAATTTGCATAAAAAAGTTGCGACTCAATACACTCGGTGCTCAAATTAGTCGTCAATTTTATTGTTTAATTCTTTGCTTGGAGCGGAAGCCACCTTAAACTAATTGAAACACTTGTACACGTTTTTACATATATCTTTTGAAGTTTTCATCCAATTTGAAAAATTGTCTCAATTTGCTGTATTATGACGAACTTTGCTCAAATAAATGTAAACCATTATGAAAAACAAACAAATAAAATTGACTTTCTAATAAAAACCAATAAAACGAAACTTTTTTATATGTTCTGCCAAACACCGCACAACTCATACAAATTTCCAAAACAAAAAAATATTGTGAAAATTATATTAATAACAAAATAAAATTTATTAAAATTTGCATAAAAAAGTTGCGACTCAATACACTCGATACTGAAATTAGTCGTCAATTTTATTGTTATTTTTTTGCTTGTAGCGGAAGCCACCTTAAACTAATTAAGAAAGTCAAACACTTATACACGTTTTTACATATATCTTTTGAAGTTTTCATCCGATTTGAAAAATTGTCACAATTTGCTGTATTATGAAGAACTTTGCTCAAACAAATATAAACACTTATGAAAAACAAACAAAGAAAATTAACTTTCTAATAAAAACCAATAAAACGAGACTTTTTATATGTTCTGCCAAACACCGCACAACTCATACAAATTTACAAAAAAAAAAAAAATATATTGTGAAAATTATATTAATAACAAAACAAAATCTATTAAAATTTGCATCAAAATGTTGCGACTCAATACACTCGATGCTGAAATTAGTCGTCAATTTTATTGTTATTTTTTTGCTTGTAGCGGAAGCCACCTTAAACTAATTAAGAAAGTCAAACACTTATACACGTTTTTACATATATCTTTTGAAGTTTTCATCCGATTTGAAAAATTGTCACAATTTGTGCTGTACTAACACGAACTTTGTTCAAACAAATATAAACACTTATGAAAAACAAACAAATAAAATTAACTTTCTAATAAAAACCAATAAAACGATCCTTTTTTATATGTTCTGCCAAACACCGCACAACCCACACAATCATTAACAAAAATTGTAAACATAATATTAATATCAAAACAATATGTATTAAAATTTCCATAATAAAGTTGCGACTTAGGACACTCGATGCTTAAATGAGTCGCGAATTTTATGCGTCAAAGAGTAAAATTTTCATTTTTTGCTTGTACAGGAAGCAACCTTAAACTAATGGAGATATTCAAGCACTTATACTAGTATTTACTTATATCTTTTGAAGTTTTCATCCGATTTGAAAACTTGTCTCAATTTGTGCTGTACTAACACGAACTTTGTTCAAACAAATATAAACACTTATGAAAAACAAACAAATAAAATTAACTTTCTAATAAAAACCAATAAAACGAGCCTTTTTTATATGTTCTGCCAAACACCGAAAGTCACACACAAACATTTACAAAAATTGTAAGCATAATATTAATATCAAAACAATATATATTAAAATTTCCGTAATAAAGTTGCGACTTAGGACACTCGATGCTTAAATGAGTCGCGAATTTTATGCGTCAAAGAGTAAAATTTTCATTTTTTGCTTGTACAGGAAGCAACCTTAAACTAATGGAGATATTCAAGCAGTTATACTAGTATTTACTTATATCTTTTGAAGTTTTCATCCGATTTGAAAAATTGTCACAATTTGTGCTGTACTAACACGAACTTTGTTCAAACAAATATAAACACTTATGAAAAACAAACAAATAAAATTAACTTTCTAATAAAAACCAATAAAACGAGACTTTTTATATGTTCTGCCAAACACCGCATATTTCATACAAATTTACAAAAAAAAAAAATATATTGAGAAAATTATATTAATAACAAAATAAAATTTATTAAAATTTGCATCAAAAAGTTGCGACTCAATACACTCGGTGCTCAAATTAGTCGTCAATTTTATTGTTTAATTTTTTGCTTGTGGCGGAAGCCACCTTAAACTAATTAAGAAATTCAAACACTTATACACGTTTTTACATATATCTTTTGAAGTTTACATCCGATTTGAAAAATTGTCACAATTTGTGCTGTACTAACACGAACTTTGTTCAAACAAATATAAACACTTATGAAAAACAAACAAATAAAATTAACTTTCTAATAAAAACCAATAAAACGAGACTTTTTATATGTTCTGCCAAACACCGCATATTTCATACAAATTTACAAAAAAAAAAAATATATTGAGAAAATTATATTAATAACAAAATAAAATTTATTAAAATTTGCATCAAAAAGTTGCGAGTCAATACACTCGGTGCTCAAATTAGTCGTCAATTTTATTGTTTAATTTTTTGCTTGTGGCGGAAGCCACCTTAAACTAATTAAGAAATTCAAACACTTATACACGTTTTTACATATATCTTTTGAAGTTTACATCCGATTTGAAAAATTGTCACAATTTGTGCTGTACTAACACGAACTTTGTTCAAACAAATATAAACACTTATGAAAAACAAACAAATAAAATTAACTTTCTAATAAAAACCAATAAAACGAGACTTTTTATATGTTCTGCCAAACACCGCACAACTCATACAAATTTACAAAAAAAAAAAAAATATATTGTGAAAATTATATTAATAACAAAACAAAATCTATTAAAATTTGCATCAAAATGTTGCGACTCAATACACTCGATGCTGAAATTAGTCGTCAATTTTATTGTTTAATTTTTTGCTTGTGGCGGAAGCCACCTTAAACTAATTAAGAAATTCAAACACATACACGTTTTTACATATATCTTTTGAAGTTTACATCCGATTTGAAAAATTGTCACAATTTGTGCTGTACTAACACGAACTTTGTTCAAACAAATATAAACACTTATGAAAAACAAACAAATAAAATTAACTTTCTAATAAAAACCAATAAAACGAGACTTTTTTATATGTTCTGCCAAACACCGCACAACTCATACAAATTTACAAAAAAAAAAAATATATTGAGAAAATTATATTAATAACAAAATAAAATTTATTAAAATTTGCATCAAAAAGTTGCGAGTCAATACATTCTATGCTGAAATTAGTCGTCAATTTTATTGTTTAATTTTTTGCTTGTGGCGGAAGCCACCTTAAACTAATTAAGAAATTCAAACACTTATACACGTTTTTACATATATCTTTTGAAGTTTACATCCGATTTGAAAAATTGTCTCAATTTGCTGTACTATGACGAACTTTGTTCAAATAAATATAAATATTTATGAAAAACAAACAAATAAAATTAACTTTCTAATAAAAACCAATAAAACGAGCCTTTTTTATATGTTCTGCCAAACACCGCACAACCCACACAAACATTAACAAAAATTGTAAACATAATATTAATATCAAAACAATATGTATTAAAATTTCCATAATAAAGTTGCGACTTTGGACATTCGATGCTTAAATGATTCGCGTATTTTATGCGTCAAAGAGTAAAATTTTCATTTTTTGCTTGTAGCGGAAGCCACATTAAACTAATTCAGAAATTCAAACACTTATACACGTTTTTACTAATAACTTTTGAAGTTTTCATCCGATTTGAAAAATTGTCTCAATTTGTGATGTACTAACACGAACTTTGTTCAAACAAATATAAACACTTATGAAAAACAAACAAATAAAATTAACTTTCTAATAAAAACCAATAAAACGAGACTTTTTTATATGTTCTGCCAAACACCGCATATTTCATACAAATTTACAAAAAAAAAAAATATATTGAGAAAATTATATTAATAACAAAATAAAATTTATTAAAATTTGCATCAAAATGTTGCGACTCAATACACTCTTTGATGAAATTAGTCGTCAATTTTATTGTTTAATTTTTTGCTTGTGGCGGAAGCCACCTTAAACTAATTAAGAAATTCAAACACTTGTACACGTTTTTACATATACATATCTTTTGAAGTTTTCATCCAATTTGAAAAATTGTCTCAATTTGCTGTACTATGACGAACTTTGCTCAAACAAATATAAATATTTATGAAAAACAAACAAATAAAATTAACTTTCTAATAAAAACCAATAAAACTATCCTTTTTTATATGTTCTGCCAAACACCGCACAACCCACACAAACATTAACAAAAATTGCAAACATAATATTAATATCAAAACAATATGTATTAAAATTTCCATAATAAAGTTGCGACTTAGGACACTCGATGCTTAAATGAGTCGCGAATTTTAAGCGTCAAAGAGTAAAATTTTCATTTTTTGCTTGTAGCGGAAGCAACCTTAAACTAATGGAGATATTCAAGCACTTATACTAGTATTTACTTATATCTTTTGAAGTTTTCATCCGATTTGAAAACTTGTCTCAATTTGTGCTGTACTAACACGAACTTTGTTCAAACAAATATAAACACTTATGAAAAACAAACAAATAAAATTAACTTTCTAATAAAAACCAATAAAAAGAGCCTTTTTTATATGTTCTGCCAAACACCGCAAGTCACACACAAACATTTACAAAAATTGTAAACATAATATTAATATCAAAACAATATGTATTAAAATTTCCGTAATAAAGTTGCGACTTAGGACACTCGATGCTTAAATGAGTCGCGAATTTTATGCGTCAAAGAGTAAAATTTTCATTTTTTGCTTGTACAGGAAGCAACCTTAAACTAATGGAGATATTCAAGCACTTATACTAGTATTTACTTATATCTTTTGAAGTTTTCATCCGATTTGAAAAATTGTCACAATTTGTGCTGTACTAACACGAACTTTGTTCAAACAAATATAAACACTTATGAAAAGCAAACAAATAAAATTAACTTTCTAATAAAAACCAATAAAACGATCCTTTTTTATATGTTCTGCCAAACACCGCACAACCCACACAAACATTAACAAAAATTGTAAACATAATATTAATATCAAAACAATATGTATTAAAATTTCCATAATAAAGTTGCGACTTAGGACACTCGATGCTTAAATGAGTCGCGAATTTTATGCGTCAAAGAGTAAAATTTTCATTTTTTGCTTGTACAGGAAGCAACCTTAAACTAATGGAGATATTCAAGCACTTATACTAGTATTTACTTATATCTTTTGAAGTTTTCATCCGATTTGAAAAATTGTCACAATTTGTGCTGTACTAACACGAACTTTGTTCAAACAAATATAAAGACTTATGAAAAACAAACAAATAAAATTAACTTTCTAATAAAAACCAATAAAAAGAGCCTTTTTTATATGTTCTGCCAAACACCGCACAACTGACACAAATTTCAAAAAAAAAAAACAATATTGTGTAAATTATATTAATAACAAAATAAAACTTATTAAAATTTGCTTAAAAAAGTTGCGACTCGATACTGAAATTAGTCGTCAATTTTATTGTCTAATATTGTGCTTGTAGCGGAAGCCACCTTAAACTAATTAAGAAATTCAAGCACTCATACCAGTATTTACTTATATCTTTTGGAGTATTCATCCGATTTGAAAAATTGTCTCAATTTGTGCTGTACTAACACGAACTTTGTTCAAACAAATATAAACACTTATGAAAAACAAACAAATAAAATTAACTTTCTAATAAAAACCAATAAAACGAGACTTTTTTATATGTTCTGCCAAACACCGCACAACCCACACAATCATTAACAAAAATTGTAAACATAATATTAATATCAAAACAATATGTATTAAAATTTCCATAATAAAGTTGCGACTTAGGACACTCGATGCTTAAATGAGTCGCGAATTTTATGCGTCAAAGAGTAAAATTTTCATTTTTTTATACTAGTATTTACTTATATCTTTTGAAGTTTTCATCCGATTTGAAAAATTGTCACAATTTGTGCTGTACTAACACGAACTTTGTTCAAACAAATATAAAGACTTATGAAAAACAAACAAATAAAATTAACTTTCTAATAAAAACCAATAAAAAGAGCCTTTTTTATATGTTCTGCCAAACACCGCACAACTGACACAAATTTCAAAAAAAAAAAACAATATTGTGTAAATTATATTAATAACAAAATAAAATTTATTAAAATTTGCTTAAAAAAGTTGCGACTCGATACTGAAATTAGTCGTCAATTTTATTGTCTAATATTGTGCTTGTAGCGGAAGCCACCTTAAACTAATTAAGAAATTCAAGCACTCATACCAGTATTTACTTATATCTTTTGGAGTATTCATCCGATTTGAAAAATTGTCTCAATTTGTGCTGTACTAACACGAACTTTGTTCAAACAAATATAAACACTTATGAAAAAGAAACAAATAAAATTAACTTTCTAATAAAAACCAATAAAACGAGACTTTTTTATATGTTCTGCCAAACACCGCACAACCCACACAATCATTAACAAAAATTGTAAACATAATATTAACATCAAAACAATATGTATTAAAATTTCCATAATAAAGTTGCGACTTAGGACACTCGATGCTTAAATGAGTCGCGAATTTTATGCGTCAAAGAGTAAAATTTTCATTTTTTTTATACTAGTATTTACTTATATCTTTTGAAGTTTTCATCCGATTTGAAAAATTGTCACAATTTGTGCTGTACTAACACGAACTTTGTTCAAACAAATATAAAGACTTATGAAAAACAAACAAATAAAATTAACTTTCTAATAAAAACCAATAAAAAGAGCCTTTTTTATATGTTCTGCCAAACACCGCACAACTGACACAAATTTCAAAAAAAAAAAACAATATTGTGTAAATTATATTAATAACAAAATAAAATCTATTAAAATTTGCATCAAAATGTTGCGACTCAATACACTCGATGCTGAAATTAATCGTCAATTTTATTGTTTAATTTTTTGCTTGTACAGGAAGCAACCTTAAACTAATTAAGAAATTCAAACACTTATACACGTTTTTACATATATCTTTTGAAGTTTTCATCCGATTTGAAAAATTGTCACAATTTGTGCTGTACTAACTCGAACTTTGTTCAAACAAATATAAACACTTATGAAAAACAAACAAAAAAAATTAACTTTGTTATAAAAACCAATAAAACGAGCCTTTTTTATATGTTCTGCCAAACACCGCACAACTAATACAAATTTACAAAAAAAAAAAAATATATTGAGAAAATTATATTAATAACAAAATAAAATTTATTAAAATTTGCATAAAAAAGTTGCGACTCAATACACTCGGTGCTCAAATTAGTCGTCAATTTTATTGTTTAATTTTTTGCTTGGAGCGGAAGCCACCTTAAACTAATTGAGAAATTCAAACACTTGTACACGTTTTTACATATACATATCTTTTGAAGTTTTCATCCAATTTGAAAAATTGTCTCAATTTGCTGTACTATGACGAACTTTGTTCAAATAAATATAAACAATTATGAAACACAAACAAATAAAATTAACTTTCTAATAAAAACCAATAAAACGATCCTTTTTTATATGTTCTGCCAAACACCGCACAACCCACACCAATTTCCAAAAAAAAAAAATTTTGTGAAAATTATATTAATAACAAAATAAAATCTATTAAAATTTGCATCAAAATGTTGCGACTCAATACACTCGATGCTGAAATTAATCGTCAATTTTATTGTTTAATTTTTTGCTTGTACAGGAAGCAACCTTAAACTAATTAAGAAATTCAAACACTTATACACGTTTTTACATATATCTTTTGAAGTTTTCATCCGATTTGAAAAATTGTCACAATTTGTGCTGTACTAACACGAACTTTGTTCAAACAAATATAAAGACTTATGAAAAACAAACAAATAAAATTAACTTTGTAATAAAAACCAATAAAACGAGACTTTTTTATATGTTCTGCCAAACACCGCACAACTAATACAAATTTACAAAAAAAAAAAAATATATTGAGAAAATTATATTAATAACAAAATAAAATTTATTAAAATTTGCATCAAAAAGTTGCGACTCGATACTGAAATTAGTCGTCAATTTTATTGTTTAATTTTTTGCTTGTAGCGGAAGCCACCTTAAACTAATTAAGAAATTCAAACATTTATTCACGTTTTTACATATATCTTTTGAAGTTTTCATCCGATTTGAAAAATTGTCACAATTTGTGCTGTACTAACACGAACTTTGTTCAAACAAATATAAAAACTTATGAAAAACAAACAAATAAAATTAACTTTGTAATAAAAACCAATAAAACGAGACTTTTTTATATGTTCTGCCAAACACCGCACAACTAATACAAATTTACAAAAAAAAAAAAATATATTGAGAAAATTATATTAATAACAAAATAAAATTTATTAAAATTTGCATCAAAAAGTTGCGACTCGATACTGAAATTAGTCGTCAATTTTATTGTTTAATTTTTTGCTTGTAGCGGAAGCCACCTTAAACTAATTAAGAAATTCAAACATTTATTCACGTTTTTACATATATCTTTTGAAGTTTTCATCCGATTTGAAAAATTGTCACAATTTGTGCTGTACTAACACGAACTTTGTTCAAACAAATATAAAAACTTATGAAAAACAAACAAATAAAATTAACTTTCTAATAAAAACCAATAAAACGAGCCTTTTTTATATGTTCGTCAAACACCGCACAACTCATACAAATTTACAAAAAAAAAAAATATATTGAGAAAATTATATTAATAACAAAATAAAATTTATTAAAATTTGCATAAAAAAGTTGCGACGCAATACACTCGATGCTCAAATTAGTCGTCAATTTTATTGTTTAATTTTTGCTTGGAGCGGAAGCCACCTTAAACTAATTGAGAAATTCAAACACTTATACACGTTTTAACATATACATATATTTTGAAGTTTTCATCCAATTTGAAAAATTGTCTCAATTTGCTGTACTATGACAAACTTTGCTCAAACAAATATAAATATTTATGAAAAACAAACACATAAAATAAACTTTCTAATAAAAACCAATAAAACGTGCCAAACACCGCACAACTCACACAAATTTCCAAAACAAAAAATATTGTGAAAATTATATTAATAAAATTAAAAATTATTAAAATTTCCATAATAAAGTTGCGACTTAGGACACTCGATGCTTAAATGAGTCGCGAATTTTATGCGTCAAAGAGTAAAATTTTCATTTTTTGCTTGTACAGGAAGCAACCTTAAACTAATGGAGATTATTTTTATTATTATTTATTTATTTATTTATTTTATTATTTAAATATTGTAACTTAGAATTAATTCTAGGGAACAAAAGTAGTTTTAAAGCCAGAGCAACATAGGCCTTCAGGCTGGGTGGTATATAAAATTAAGTAACATATGTTCTTTTTGTATCACATAGATTAAGTTATATATACATAATTTATTTTTTTTTTTTTTTAGATTTGATTGATAAAATTTAATTTAGACATTAGATCTATAAAGTGGCTTATGTTTTTTTGGGAAGCGTCTGTAAGAAGTATATTTAAGGGCGGAATGTTGAAGGAGTTACAGATAGTTTGGATGTTTTGGCAGTTTTGGGTTAAATGTTCTATTGTAAGGTTGGGTAGATTGCATAAAGGACAGCTAGGTGGCGCAGTTTTATTGAAGATGTGTTCATTTGTGAGTTTTGTGTGTCCTAGTCGGAATCTTGTGTATTGTATTGCATGTCTCCTGTTTGTTGTGACTGGAATCCTAAGAGCTTTTCTAGTTGGGTTTATGAGTTTGTAATAGTGGGTGTATCCTAGCCAATGTTCTTCAAGCGCACGAGTGCATTCTGAGTTTACGAGCCTGTTTACATCTTTTTTGGTTATGGAATTGTGTAGTATTAGAGGGGCGAGTGTCGCTGCTTTTGCTGCTTTATCCGCTAGCTCGTTTCCGGAGATTCCCATGTGTCCAGGTGTCCACAAAAGCCTGATTTTCATGTGTTTGGATGAGATTATATCTCTTATTTGATTGATGGTGGGCTCATTATGGTTTATATTTTTTACAGCTTTTAGCGTTGAGAGTGAGTCAGTGCATATTACGTGTTTATGTTTTGTAGTTTTTGCAGCAAACTTTACGGCACTTAGTATAGCTTCCGCTTCCGCCGTAAAAATTGATGCGTAGTGTGGAGTTATAACTGACTTAATGATTTGATTTTCCTCCGTAACGACGCTGAAAGCTGTTGTGTGCTTTGTTTTTGAACCGTCTGTAAACAAAAAGTCCCAGTCGGCAAATTCCTCTTTAATACTATTAAAGACTGCGATGTATTTCTCTTTGGGCGTGTTTTCTTTATTAAACTGGGCAAGCTGCAGGTTAATTGATTGGGCTTTGATGAACCAAGGAGGTAGCTTTAATCTATATTTTGGCTTTGGTGAAATGATGATCCCAAGTTTTGCGGCTGTGTTTAAAATTAGTTGGAGAGTGGATGCAATTTTGGTTTTTCTTTTCCGTTTAAGGCGGTTTGTTAGTGCTGCGTACAGTGTGGATCCAAACGTGTTATTTAATCTTTGAATTTGACGGCCAATTGTCCATTCGAATCTAGTTTTTAAGTCTGGGAGTCCGGATTCACCAAGAAGATTATGGATAGGCGTAGTCCTAAACGCTCCAAGGGACTGTCTAATGGCAGAATGGTAAGGAGTGGATAGTTTTTGTATGTTAGACTTGCTTGTTTTCCCGTATACACAGAGGCCGTAATCTATTTTTGAGAGAATTATTGACTTTGAGATATCTATGAGAGAGTTTGTGTTACATTTAAGCTTAAAGCTACTTAAACATTTAATTATATTTAGTCTATTATTCAGAGATAAAATCAATGTTTTAACATGTTCATTCCAATTGTATTTTTTATCAAAAACAAGTCCTAGAATTCGGAGTGACTCTTTTTTAGGTATAATTGTGTTGTTTATATTGATTTCTATATCTTTGCAATCGCGTTTTCTACATATGTGTAAGTGTGATGATTTTTCATTCGAAATTTTTGTGCCACTTATAGTGCACCATTCTTTTATTTTTTCTAATAAAGAATTAATTTCAGTCTTGTAGTTAGAATTTGGTTTAAAGATAAGGCACAAGTCATCTGCGTACATAACGTGGGTGAAAAACTTATTGGTGTTTATAATAGCGCTTAGTTTGTCAAAAGCAATTAGGAACAGCGTTAACTAATGGAGATATTCAAGCACTTATACTAGTATTTACTTGTATCTTTTGAAATCTTCATCCGATTTGAAAAATTGTCACAATTTGTGCTGTACTAACACGAACTTTGTTCAAACAAATATAAACACTTATAAAAAACAAACAAAAAAAATTAACTTTGTAATAAAAACCAATAAAACGAGCCTTTTTTATATGTTCTGCCAAACACCGCACAACTCATACAAATTTACAAAAAAAAAAATATATTGTGAAAATTATATTAATATCAAAATAAAATTTATTAAAATTTGCTTAAAAAAGTTGCGACTCAATACACTCGATGCTCAAATTAGTCGTCAATTTTATTGTTTAATTTTTGCTTGGAGCGGAAGCCACCTTAAACTAATTGAGAAATTCAAACACTTATACACGTTTTAACATATACATATCTTTTGAAGTTTTCATCCAATTTGAAAAATTGTCTCAATTTGCTGTACTATGACGAACTTTGCTCAAACAAATATAAATATTTATGAAAAACAAACACATAAAATAAACTTTCTAATAAAAACCAATAAAACGAGCCTTTTTTATATGTTCTGCCAAACACCGCACAACTCACACAAATTTCCAAAACAAAAAATATTGTGAAAATTATATTTATAACAAAACAAAATCTATTAAAATTTGCATCAAAATGTTGCGACTCAATACACTCGATGCGGAAATTAGTCGTCAATTTTATTGTTTAATTTTTTGCTTGTGGCGGAAGCCACCTTAAACTAATTAAGAAATTCAAACACTTATACACGTTTTTACATATATCTTTTGAAGTTTTCATTTGAAAAATTGTCACATTTTGTGCTGTACTAACACGAACTTTGTTCAAACAAATATAAACACTTATGAAAAACAAACAAAAAAAATTAACTTTGTAATAAAAACCAATAAAACGAGCCTTTTTTATATGTTCTGCCAAACACCGCACAACTCATACAAATTTACAAAAAAAAAAAATATATTGAGAAAATTATATTAATAACAAATTAAAATTTATTAAAATTTGCATCAAAAAGTTGCGACTCGATACTGAAATTAGTCGTCAATTTTATTGTTTAATTTTTTGCTTGTGGCGGAAGCCACCTTAAACTAATTAAGAAATTCAAACACTTATACACCTTTTTACATATATCTTTTGAAGTTTTCTTCCGATTTGAAAAATTGTCACAATTTGTGCTGTACTAACACGAACTTTGTTCAAACAAATATAAACACTTATGAAAAACAAACAAATAAAATTAACCAAATTAAAAACCAATAAAACGAGACTTTTTTATTTGTTCTGCCAAACACCGCATAACTCATACAAATTTACAAAAAAAAAAAATATATTGAGAAAATTATATTAATAACAAAATAAAATTTATTAAAATTTGCATCAAAAAGTTGCGACTCAATACACTCGGTGCTCAAATTAGTCGTCAATTTTATTGTTTAATTTTTTGCTTGGAGCGGAAGCCACCTTAAACTAATTGAGAAATTCAAACACTTGTACACGTTTTTACATATACATATCTTTTGAAGTTTTCATCCAATTTGAAAAATTGTCACAATTTGTGCTGTACTAACACGAACTTTGTTCAAACAAATATAAACACTTATGAAAAACAAACAAATAAAATTAACTTTCTAATAAAAACCAATGAAACGAGCCTTTTTTATATGTTCTGCCAAACACCGCACAACTCATACAAATTTACAAAAAAAAAAAATATATTGAGAAAATTATATTAATAACAAAATAAAATTTATTAAAATTTGCATCAAAAAGTTGCGACTCGATACTGAAATTAGTCGTCAATTTTATTGTCTAATATTTTGCTTGTAGTGGAAGCCACTGTCCGGAGCAGAACTAAAACGCGTATTATTAATTGTAAATGCCATTACGGCTCATGTTTTGTTTTGCCCTAAATTGTTCATATATTATAACTACCATAACATCATAGTTCACAATAGCGCTAGAACATATGATATGTTAACAAGCTCTTTTTGATATTGTAACGAAAGCTCCGCTTAGCTTTCTGTTAACGCAGCAGCCTAGCGCCTGCATATGCAATTATCTTTACACTTCTGTAACTACGATCGCCGTGGAATAAACGTATTAAGCAAAAGCGCATCGTGTGTTTTTCATTTATACTATATTCTAGCTTTATTTCGCGCAAAAGGTGGGCAATTCGTGTCTCTCCTCAAAACAGCCACCTTACACTAATTAAGAAATTCAAACACTTATACACGTTTTTACATATATCTTTTGAAGTTTTTTATCCGATTTGAAAAATTGTCACAATTTGTGCTATGCTAACACGAACTTTGTTCAAACAAATATAAACACTTATGAAAAACAAACAAATAAAATTAACTTTCTAATAAAAACCAATGAAACGAGCCTTTTTTATATGTTCTGCCAAACACCGCACAACTCATACAAATTTACAAAAAAAAAAAAATATATTGTGAAAATTATATTAATAACAAAACAAAATCTATTAAAATTTTCATCAAAATGTTGCGACTCAATACACTCGATGCTCAAATTAGTCGTCAATTTTATTGTTTAATTTTTTGCTTGGAGCGGAAGCCACCTTAAACTAATTGAGAAATTCAAACACTTATACACGTTTTAACATATATCTTTTGAAGTTTTCTTCCGATTTGAAAAATTGTCACAATTTGTGCTGTACTAACACGAACTTTGTTCAAACAAATATAAACACTTATCAAAAAAAAAACAAAAAAAATTAACTTTGTAATAAAAACCAATAAAACGAGCCTTTTTTATATGTTCTGCCAAACACCGCACAACTAATACAAATTTACAAAAAAAAAAAATATATTGAGAAAATTATATTAATAACAAAATAAAATTTATTAAAATTAGCATCAAAAAGTTGCGACTCGATACTGAAGTTAGTCGTCAATTTTATTGTATAATATTTTGCTTGTAGCGGAAGCCACCTTAAACTAATTAAGAAATTCAAACATTTATACACGTTTTTACATATATCTTTTGAAGTTTTTTATTCGATTTGAAAAATTGTCACAATTTGTGCTATGCTAACACGAACTTTGTTCAAACAAATATAAACACTTATGAAAAACAAACAAATAAAATTAACTTTCTAATAAAAACCAATGAAACGAGCCTTTTTTATATGTTCTGCCAAACACCGCACAACTCATACAAATTTACAAAAAAAAAAATATATTGTGAAAATTATATTAATAACAAAACAAAATCTATTAAAATTTTCATCAAAATGTTGCGACTCAATACACTCGATGCTCAAATTAGTTGTCAATTTTATTGTTTAATTTTTTGCTTGGAGCGGAAGCCACCTTAAACTAATTGAGAAATTCAAACACTTATACACGTTTTAACATATATCTTTTGAAGTTTTCTTCCGATTTGAAAAATTGTCACAATTTGTGCTGTACTAACACGAACTTTGTTCAAACAAATATAAACACTTATGAAAAACAAACAAATAAAATTAACTTTCTAATAAAAACCAATGAAACGAGCCTTTTTTATATGTTCTGCCAAACACCGCACAACTCATACAAATTTACAAAAAAAAAAAATATATTGAGAAAATTATATTAATAACAAAATAAAATTTATTAAAATTTGCATCAAAAAGTTGCGACTCGATACTGAAATTAGTCGTCAATTTTATTGTCTAATATTTTGCTTGTAGTGGAAGCCACTGTCCGGAGCAGAACTAAAACGCGTATTATTAATTGTAAATGCCATTACGGCTCATGTTTTGTTTTGCCCTAAATTGTTCATATATTGTAACTACCATAACATCAAAGTTCACAATAGCGCTAGAACATATGATATGTTAACAAGCTCTTTTTGATATTGTAACGAAAGCTCCGCTTAGCTTTCTGTTAACGCAGCAGCCTAGCGCCTGCATATGCAATTATCTTTACACTTCTGTAACTACGATCGCCGTGGAATAAACGTATTAAGCAAAAGCGCATCGTGTGTTTTTCATTTATACTATATTCTAGCTTTATTTCGCGCAAAAGGTGGGCAATTCGTGTCTCTCCTCAAAACAGCCACCTTACACTAATTAAGAAATTCAAACACTTATACACGTTTTTACATATATCTTTTGAAGTTTTTTATCCGATTTGAAAAATTGTCACAATTTGTGCTATGCTAACACGAACTTTGTTCAAACAAATATAAACACTTATGAAAAACAAACAAATAAAATTAACTTTCTAATAAAAACCAATGAAACGAGCCTTTTTTATATGTTCTGCCAAACACCGCACAACTCATACAAATTTACAAAAAAAAAAAAATATATTGTGAAAATTATATTAATAACAAAACAAAATCTATTAAAATTTTCATCAAAATGTTGCGACTCAATACACTCGATGCTCAAATTAGTCGTCAATTTTATTGTTTAATTTTTTGCTTGGAGCGGAAGCCACCTTAAACTAATTGAGAAATTCAAACACTTATACACGTTTTAACATATATCTTTTGAAGTTTTCTTCCGATTTGAAAAATTGTCACAATTTGTGCTGTACTAACACGAACTTTGTTCAAACAAATATAAACACTTATCAAAAAAAAAACAAAAAAAATTAACTTTGTAATAAAAACCAATAAAACGAGCCTTTTTTATATGTTCTGCCAAACACCGCACAACTAATACAAATTTACAAAAAAAAAAAATATATTGAGAAAATTATATTAATAACAAAATAAAATTTATTAAAATTAGCATCAAAAAGTTGCGACTCGATACTGAAGTTAGTCGTCAATTTTATTGTATAATATTTTGCTTGTAGCGGAAGCCACCTTAAACTAATTAAGAAATTCAAACATTTATACACGTTTTTACATATATCTTTTGAAGTTTTTTATTCGATTTGAAAAATTGTCACAATTTGTGCTATGCTAACACGAACTTTGTTCAAACAAATATAAACACTTATGAAAAACAAACAAATAAAATTAACTTTCTAATAAAAACCAATGAAACGAGCCTTTTTTATATGTTCTGCCAAACACCGCACAACTCATACAAATTTACAAAAAAAAAAATATATTGTGAAAATTATATTAATAACAAAACAAAATCTATTAAAATTTTCATCAAAATGTTGCGACTCAATACACTCGATGCTCAAATTAGTTGTCAATTTTATTGTTTAATTTTTTGCTTGGAGCGGAAGCCACCTTAAACTAATTGAGAAATTCAAACACTTATACACGTTTTAACATATATCTTTTGAAGTTTTCTTCCGATTTGAAAAATTGTCACAATTTGTGCTGTACTAACACGAACTTTGTTCAAACAAATATAAACACTTATGAAAAAAAAACAAAAAAAATTAACTTTGTAATAAAAACCAATAAAACGAGCCTTTTTTATATGTTCTGCCAAACACCGCACAACTAATACAAATTTACAAAAAAAAAAAAATATATTGAGAAAATTATATTAATAACAAAATAAAATTTATTAAAATTTGCATCAAAAAGTTGCGACTCGATACTGAAATTAGTCGTCAATTTTATTGTATAATATTTTGCTTGTAGCGGAAGCCACCTTAAACTAATTAAGAAATTCAAACATTTATACACGTTTTTGCATATATCTTTTGAAGTTTTCTTCCGATTTGAAAAATTGTCACAATTTGTGCTGTACTAACACGAACTTTGTTCAAACAAATATAAACACTTATCAAAAAAAAAACAAAAAAAATTAACTTTGTAATAAAAACCAATAAAACGAGACTTTTTATATGTTCTGCCAAACACCGCACAACTCATACAAATTTACAAAAAAAAAAAAAATATATTGTGAAAATTATATTAATAACAAAACAAAATATATTAAAATTTGCATCAAAATGTTGCGACTCAATACACTCGATGCTGAAATTAGTCGTCAATTTTATTGTTTAATTTTTTGCTTGTGGCGGAAGCCACCTTAAACTAATTAAGAAATTCAAACACTTATACACGTTTTTACATATATCTTTTGAAGTTTACATCCGATTTGAAAAATTGTCACAATTTGTGCTGTACTAACACGAACTTTGTTCAAACAAATATAAACACTTATGAAAAACAAACAAATAAAATTAACTTTCTAATAAAAACCAATAAAACGAGACTTTTTATATGTTCTGCCAAACACCGCACAACTCATACAAATTTACAAAAAAAAAAAAAATATATTGTGAAAATTATATTAATAACAAAACAAAATCTATTAAAATTTGCATCAAAATGTTGCGACTCAATACACTCGATGCTGAAATTAGTCGTCAATTTTATTGTTTAATTTTTTGCTTGTGGCGGAAGCCACCTTAAACTAATTAAGAAATTCAAACACATACACGTTTTTACATATATCTTTTGAAGTTTACATCCGATTTGAAAAATTGTCACAATTTGTGCTGTACTAACACGAACTTTGTTCAAACAAATATAAACACTTATGAAAAACAAACAAATAAAATTAACTTTCTAATAAAAACCAATAAAACGAGACTTTTTTATATGTTCTGCCAAACACCGCACAACTCATACAAATTTACAAAAAAAAAAAATATATTGAGAAAATTATATTAATAACAAAATAAAATTTATTAAAATTTGCATCAAAAAGTTGCGAGTCAATACACTCTATGCTGAAATTAGTCGTCAATTTTATTGTTTAATTTTCTGCTTGTGGCGGAAGCCACCTTAAACTAATTAAGAAATTCAAACACTTATACACGTTTTTACATATATCTTTTGAAGTTTACATCCGATTTGAAAAATTGTCTCAATTTGCTGTACTATGACGAACTTTGTTCAAATAAATATAAATATTTATGAAAAACAAACAAATAAAATTAACTTTCTAATAAAAACCAATAAAACGAGCCTTTTTTATATGTTCTGCCAAACACCGCACAACCCACACAAACATTAACAAAAATTGTAAACATAATATTAATATCAAAACAATATGTATTAAAATTTCCATAATAAAGTTGCGACTTTGGACATTCGATGCTTAAATGATTCGCGTATTTTATGCGTCAAAGAGTAAAATTTTCATTTTTTGCTTGTAGCGGAAGCCACATTAAACTAATTCAGAAATTCAAACACTTATACACGTTTTTACTAATAACTTTTGAAGTTTTCATCCGATTTGAAAAATTGTCTCAATTTGTGATGTACTAACACGAACTTTGTTCAAACAAATATAAACACTTATGAAAAACAAACAAATAAAATTAACTTTCTAATAAAAACCAATAAAACGAGACTTTTTTATATGTTCTGCCAAACACCGCATATTTCATACAAATTTACAAAAAAAAAAAATATATTGAGAAAATTATATTAATAACAAAATAAAATTTATTAAAATTTGCATCAAAATGTTGCGACTCAATACACTCGGTGCTCAAATTAGTCGTCAATTTTATTGTTTAATTTTTTGCTTGTGGCGGAAGCCACCTTAAACTAATTAAGAAATTCAAACACTTGTACACGTTTTTACATATACATATCTTTTGAAGTTTTCATCCAATTTGAAAAATTGTCTCAATTTGCTGTACTATGACGAACTTTGCTCAAACAAATATAAATATTTATGAAAATCAAACAAATAAAATTAACTTTCTAATAAAAACCAATAAAACTATCCTTTTTTATATGTTCTGCCAAACACCGCACAACCCACACAAACATTAACAAAAATTGCAAACATAATATTAATATCAAAACAATATGTATTAAAATTTCCATAATAAAGTTGCGACTTAGGACACTCGATGCTTAAATGAGTCGCGAATTTTAAGCGTCAAAGAGTAAAATTTTCATTTTTTGCTTGTAGCGGAAGCAACCTTAAACTAATGGAGATATTCAAGCACTTATACTCGTATTTACTTATATCTTTTGAAGTTTTCATCCGATTTGAAAACTTGTCTCAATTTGTGCTGTACTAACACGAACTTTGTTCAAACAAATATAAACACTTATGAAAAACAAACAAATAAAATTAACTTTCTAATAAAAACCAATAAAAAGAGCCTTTTTTATATGTTCTGCCAAACACCGCAAGTCACACACAAACATTTACAAAAATTGTAAACATAATATTAATATCAAAACAATATGTATTAAAATTTCCGTAATAAAGTTGCGACTTAGGACACTCGATGCTTAAATGAGTCGCGAATTTTAAGCGTCAAAGAGTAAAATTTTCATTTTTTGCTTGTAGCGGAAGCAACCTTAAACTAATGGAGATATTCAAGCACTTATACTAGTATTTACTTATATCTTTTGAAGTTTTCATCCGATTTGAAAACTTGTCTCAATTTGTGCTGTACTAACACGAACTTTGTTCAAACAAATATAAACACTTATGAAAAACAAACAAATAAAATTAACTTTCTAATAAAAACCAATAAAAAGAGCCTTTTTTATATGTTCTGCCAAACACCGCAAGTCACACACAAACATTTACAAAAATTGTAAACATAATATTAATATCAAAACAATATGTATTAAAATTTCCGTAATAAAGTTGCGACTTAGGACACTCGATGCTTAAATGAGTCGCGAATTTTATGCGTCAAAGAGTAAAATTTTCATTTTTTGCTTGTACAGGAAGCAACCTTAAACTAATGGAGATATTCAAGCACTTATACTAGTATTTACTTATATCTTTTGAAGTTTTCATCCGATTTGAAAAATTGTCACAATTTGTGCTGTACTAACACGAACTTTGTTCAAACAAATATAAAGACTTATGAAAAACAAACAAATAAAATTAACTTTCTAATAAAAACCAATAAAAAGAGCCTTTTTTATATGTTCTGCCAAACACCGCACAACTGACACAAATTTCAAAAAAAAAAAACAATATTGTGTAAATTATATTAATAACAAAATAAAACTTATTAAAATTTGCTTAAAAAAGTTGCGACTCGATACTGAAATTAGTCGTCAATTTTATTGTCTAATATTGTGCTTGTAGCGGAAGCCACCTTAAACTAATTAAGAAATTCAAGCACTCATACCAGTATTTACTTATATCTTTTGGAGTATTCATCCGATTTGAAAAATTGTCTCAATTTGTGCTGTACTAACACGAACTTTGTTCAAACAAATATAAACACTTATGAAAAACAAACAAATAAAATTAACTTTCTAATAAAAACCAATAAAACGAGACTTTTTTATATGTTCTGCCAAACACCGCACAACTCATACAAATTTACAAAAAAAAAAAATATATTGAGAAAATTATATTAATAACAAAATAAAATTTATTAAAATTTGCATCAAAAAGTTGCGAGTCAATACACTCTATGCTGAAATTAGTCGTCAATTTTATTGTTTAATTTTCTGCTTGTGGCGGAAGCAACCTTAAACTAATGGAGATATTCAAGCACTTATACTAGTATTTACTTATATCTTTTGAAGTTTACATCCGATTTGAAAAATTGTCTCAATTTGCTGTACTATGACGAACTTTGTTCAAACAAATATAAATATTTATGAAAAACAAACAAATAAAATTAACTTTCTAATAAAAACCAATAAAACGAGCCTTTTTTATATGTTCTGCCAAACACCGCACAACCCACACAATCATTAACAAAAATTGTAAACATAATATTAATATCAAAACAATATGTATTAAAATTTCCATAATAAAGTTGCGACTTAGGACACTCGATGCTTAAATGAGTCGCGAATTTTAAGCGTCAAAGAGTAAAATTTTCATTTTTTGCTTGTAGCGGAAGCAACCTTAAACTAATGGAGATATTCAAGCACTTATACTAGTATTTACTTATATCTTTTGAAGTTTTCATCCGATTTGAAAACTTGTCTCAATTTGTGCTGTACTAACACGAACTTTGTTCAAACAAATATAAACACTTATGAAAAACAAACAAATAAAATTAACTTTCTAATAAAAACCAATAAAAAGAGCCTTTTTTATATGTTCTGCCAAACACCGCAAGTCACACACAAACATTTACAAAAATTGTAAACATAATATTAATATCAAAACAATATGTATTAAAATTTCCGTAATAAAGTTGCGACTTAGGACACTCGATGCTTAAATGAGTCGCGAATTTTATGCGTCAAAGAGTAAAATTTTCATTTTTTGCTTGTACAGGAAGCAACCTTAAACTAATGGAGATATTCAAGCACTTATACTAGTATTTACTTATATCTTTTGAAGTTTTCATCCGATTTGAAAAATTGTCACAATTTGTGCTGTACTAACACGAACTTTGTTCAAACAAATATAAAGACTTATGAAAAACAAACAAATAAAATTAACTTTCTAATAAAAACCAATAAAAAGAGCCTTTTTTATATGTTCTGCCAAACACCGCACAACTGACACAAATTTCAAAAAAAAAAAACAATATTGTGTAAATTATATTAATAACAAAATAAAACTTATTAAAATTTGCTTAAAAAAGTTGCGACTCGATACTGAAATTAGTCGTCAATTTTATTGTCTAATATTGTGCTTGTAGCGGAAGCCACCTTAAACTAATTAAGAAATTCAAGCACTCATACCAGTATTTACTTATATCTTTTGGAGTATTCATCCGATTTGAAAAATTGTCTCAATTTGTGCTGTACTAACACGAACTTTGTTCAAACAAATATAAACACTTATGAAAAACAAACAAATAAAATTAACTTTCTAATAAAAACCAATAAAACGAGACTTTTTTATATGTTCTGCCAAACACCGCACAACCCACACAATCATTAACAAAAATTGTAAACATAATATTAATATCAAAACAATATGTATTAAAATTTCCATAATAAAGTTGCGACTTAGGACACTCGATGCTTAAATGAGTCGCGAATTTTATGCGTCAAAGAGTAAAATTTTCATTTTTTTATACTAGTATTTACTTATATCTTTTGAAGTTTTCATCCGATTTGAAAAATTGTCACAATTTGTGCTGTACTAACACGAACTTTGTTCAAACAAATATAAAGACTTATGAAAAACAAACAAATAAAATTAACTTTCTAATAAAAACCAATAAAAAGAGCCTTTTTTATATGTTCTGCCAAACACCGCACAACTGACACAAATTTCAAAAAAAAAAACAATATTGTGTAAATTATATTAATAACAAAATAAAATTTATTAAAATTTGCTTAAAAAAGTTGCGACTCGATACTGAAATTAGTCGTCAATTTTATTGTCTAATATTGTGCTTGTAGCGGAAGCCACCTTAAACTAATTAAGAAATTCAAGCACTCATACCAGTATTTACTTATATCTTTTGGAGTATTCATCCGATTTGAAAAATTGTCTCAATTTGTGCTGTACTAACACGAACTTTGTTCAAACAAATATAAACACTTATGAAAAAGAAACAAATAAAATTAACTTTCTAATAAAAACCAATAAAACGAGACTTTTTTATATGTTCTGCCAAACACCGCACAACCCACACAATCATTAACAAAAATTGTAAACATAATATTAATATCAAAACAATATGTATTAAAATTTCCATAATAAAGTTGCGACTTAGGACACTCGATGCTTAAATGAGTCGCGAATTTTATGCGTCAAAGAGTAAAATTTTCATTTTTTTTATACTAGTATTTACTTATATCTTTTGAAGTTTTCATCCGATTTGAAAAATTGTCACAATTTGTGCTGTACTAACACGAACTTTGTTCAAACAAATATAAAGACTTATGAAAAACAAACAAATAAAATTAACTTTCTAATAAAAACCAATAAAAAGAGCCTTTTTTATATGTTCTGCCAAACACCGCACAACTGACACAAATTTCAAAAAAAAAAACAATATTGTGTAAATTATATTAATAACAAAATAAAATTTATTAAAATTTGCTTAAAAAAGTTGCGACTCGATACTGAAATTAGTCGTCAATTTTATTGTCTAATATTGTGCTTGTAGCGGAAGCCACCTTAAACTAATTAAGAAATTCAAGCACTCATACCAGTATTTACTTATATCTTTTGGAGTATTCATCCGATTTGAAAAATTGTCTCAATTTGTGCTGTACTAACACGAACTTTGTTCAAACAAATATAAACACTTATGAAAAAGAAACAAATAAAATTAACTTTCTAATAAAAACCAATAAAACGAGACTTTTTTATATGTTCTGCCAAACACCGCACAACCCACACAATCATTAACAAAAATTGTAAACATAATATTAATATCAAAACAATATGTATTAAAATTTCCATAATAAAGTTGCGACTTAGGACACTCGATGCTTAAATGAGTCGCGAATTTTATGCGTCAAAGAGTAAAATTTTCATTTTTTTTATACTAGTATTTACTTATATCTTTTGAAGTTTTCATCCGATTTGAAAAATTGTCACAATTTGTGCTGTACTAACACGAACTTTGTTCAAACAAATATAAAGACTTATGAAAAACAAACAAATAAAATTAACTTTCTAATAAAAACCAATAAAAAGAGCCTTTTTTATATGTTCTGCCAAACACCGCACAACTGACACAAATTTCAAAAAAAAAAAACAATATTGTGTAAATTATATTAATAACAAAATAAAATCTATTAAAATTTGCATCAAAATGTTGCGACTCAATACACTCGATGCTGAAATTAATCGTCAATTTTATTGTTTAATTTTTTGCTTGTACAGGAAGCAACCTTAAACTAATTAAGAAATTCAAACACTTATACACGTTTTTACATATATCTTTTGAAGTTTTCATCCGATTTGAAAAATTGTCACAATTTGTGCTGTACTAACTCGAACTTTGTTCAAACAAATATAAACACTTATGAAAAACAAACAAAAAAAATTAACTTTGTTATAAAAACCAATAAAACGAGCCTTTTTTATATGTTCTGCCAAACACCGCACAACTAATACAAATTTACAAAAAAAAAAAAATATATTGAGAAAATTATATTAATAACAAAATAAAATTTATTAAAATTTGCATCAAAAAGTTGCGACTCAATACACTCGGTGCTCAAATTAGTCGTCAATTTTATTGTTTAATTTTTTGCTTGGAGCGGAAGCCACCTTAAACTAATTGAGAAATTCAAACACTTGTACACGTTTTTACATATACATATCTTTTGAAGTTTTCATCCAATTTGAAAAATTGTCTCAATTTGCTGTACTATGACGAACTTTGTTCAAATAAATATAAACAATTATGAAAAACAAACAAATAAAATTAACTTTCTAATAAAAACCAATAAAACGAGCCTTTTTTATATGTTCGTCAAACACCGCACAACTCATACAAATTTACAAAAAAAAAAAAAATATATTGAGAAAATTATATTAATAACAAAATAAAATTTATTAAAATTTGCATAAAAAAGTTGCGACTCAATACACTCGGTGCTCAAATTAGTCGTCAATTTTATTGTTTAATTTTTTGCTTGGAGCGGAAGCCACCTTAAACTAATTGAGAAATTCAAACACTTATACACGTTTTTACATATATCTTTTGAAGTTTTCATTTGAAAAATTGTCACATTTTGTGCTGTACTAACACGAACTTTGTTCAAACAAATATAAACACTTATGAAAAACAAACAAAAAAAATTAACTTTGTAATAAAAACCAATAAAACGAGCCTTTTTTATATGTTCTGCCAAACACCGCACAACTCATACAAATTTACAAAAAAAAAAAATATATTGAGAAAATTATATTAATAACAAATTAAAATTTATTAAAATTTGCATCAAAAAGTTGCGACTCGATACTGAAATTAGTCGTCAATTTTATTGTTTAATTTTTTGCTTGTGGCGGAAGCCACCTTAAACTAATTAAGAAATTCAAACACTTATACACCATTTTACATATATCTTTTGAAGTTTTCTTCCGATTTGAAAAATTGTCACAATTTGTGCTGTACTAACACGAACTTTGTTCAAACAAATATAAACACTTATGAAAAACAAACAAATAAAATTAACCAAATTAAAAACCAATAAAACGAGACTTTTTTATTTGTTCTGCCAAACACCGCATAACTCATACAAATTTACAAAAAAAAAAAATATATTGAGAAAATTATATTAATAACAAAATAAAATTTATTAAAATTTGCATCAAAAAGTTGCGACTCAATACACTCGGTGCTCAAATTAGTCGTCAATTTTATTGTTTAATTTTTTGCTTGGAGCGGAAGCCACCTTAAACTAATTGAGAAATTCAAACACTTGTACACGTTTTTACATATACATATCTTTTGAAGTTTTCATCCAATTTGAAAAATTGTCACAATTTGTGCTGTACTAACACGAACTTTGTTCAAACAAATATAAACACTTATGAAAAACAAACAAATAAAATTAACTTTCTAATAAAAACCAATGAAACGAGCCTTTTTTATATGTTCTGCCAAACACCGCACAACTCATACAAATTTACAAAAAAAAAAAATATATTGAGAAAATTATATTAATAACAAAATAAAATTTATTAAAATTTGCATCAAAAAGTTGCGACTCGATACTGAAATTAGTCGTCAATTTTATTGTCTAATATTTTGCTTGTAGTGGAAGCCACTGTCCGGAGCAGAACTAAAACGCGTATTATTAATTGTAAATGCCATTACGGCTCATGTTTTGTTTTGCCCTAAATTGTTCATATATTGTAACTACCATAACATCATAGTTCACAATAGCGCTAGAACATATGATATGTTAACAAGCTCTTTTTGATATTGTAACGAAAGCTCCGCTTAGCTTTCTGTTAACGCAGCAGCCTAGCGCCTGCATATGCAATTATCTTTACACTTCTGTAACTACGATCGCCGTGGAATAAACGTATTAAGCAAAAGCGCATCGTGTGTTTTTCATTTATACTATATTCTAGCTTTATTTCGCGCAAAAGGTGGGCAATTCGTGTCTCTCCTCAAAACAGCCACCTTACACTAATTAAGAAATTCAAACACTTATACACGTTTTTACATATATCTTTTGAAGTTTTTTATCCGATTTGAAAAATTGTCACAATTTGTGCTATGCTAACACGAACTTTGTTCAAACAAATATAAACACTTATGAAAAACAAACAAATAAAATTAACTTTCTAATAAAAACCAATGAAACGAGCCTTTTTTATATGTTCTGCCAAACACCGCACAACTCATACAAATTTACAAAAAAAAAAAAATATATTGTGAAAATTATATTAATAACAAAACAAAATCTATTAAAATTTTCATCAAAATGTTGCGACTCAATACACTCGATGCTCAAATTAGTCGTCAATTTTATTGTTTAATTTTTTGCTTGGAGCGGAAGCCACCTTAAACTAATTGAGAAATTCAAACACTTATACACGTTTTAACATATATCTTTTGAAGTTTTCTTCCGATTTGAAAAATTGTCACAATTTGTGCTGTACTAACACGAACTTTGTTCAAACAAATATAAACACTTATGAAAAAAAAACAAAAAAAATTAACTTTGTAATAAAAACCAATAAAACGAGCCTTTTTTATATGTTCTGCCAAACACCGCACAACTAATACAAATTTACAAAAAAAAAAAATATATTGAGAAAATTATATTAATAACAAAATAAAATTTATTAAAATTAGCATCAAAAAGTTGCGACTCGATACTGAAGTTAGTCGTCAATTTTATTGTATAATATTTTGCTTGTAGCGGAAGCCACCTTAAACTAATTAAGAAATTCAAACATTTATACACGTTTTTACATATATCTTTTGAAGTTTTTTATCCGATTTGAAAAATTGTCACAATTTGTGCTATGCTAACACGAACTTTGTTCAAACAAATATAAACACTTATGAAAAACAAACAAATAAAATTAACTTTCTAATAAAAACCAATGAAACGAGCCTTTTTTATATGTTCTGCCAAACACCGCACAACTCATACAAATTTACAAAAAAAAAAAAATATATTGTGAAAATTATATTAATAACAAAACAAAATCTATTAAAATTTTCATCAAAATGTTGCGACTCAATACACTCGATGCTCAAATTAGTCGTCAATTTTATTGTTTAATTTTTTGCTTGGAGCGGAAGCCACCTTAAACTAATTGAGAAATTCAAACACTTATACACGTTTTAACATATATCTTTTGAAGTTTTCTTCCGATTTGAAAAATTGTCACAATTTGTGCTGTACTAACACGAACTTTGTTCAAACAAATATAAACACTTATCAAAAAAAAAACAAAAAAAATTAACTTTGTAATAAAAACCAATAAAACGAGCCTTTTTTATATGTTCTGCCAAACACCGCACAACTAATACAAATTTACAAAAAAAAAAAATATATTGAGAAAATTATATTAATAACAAAATAAAATTTATTAAAATTAGCATCAAAAAGTTGCGACTCGATACTGAAGTTAGTCGTCAATTTTATTGTATAATATTTTGCTTGTAGCGGAAGCCACCTTAAACTAATTAAGAAATTCAAACATTTATACACGTTTTTACATATATCTTTTGAAGTTTTTTATCCGATTTGAAAAATTGTCACAATTTGTGCTATGCTAACACGAACTTTGTTCAAACAAATATAAACACTTATGAAAAACAAACAAATAAAATTAACTTTCTAATAAAAACCAATGAAACGAGCCTTTTTTATATGTTCTGCCAAACACCGCACAACTCATACAAATTTACAAAAAAAAAAAATATATTGTGAAAATTATATTAATAACAAAACAAAATCTATTAAAATTTTCATCAAAATGTTGCGACTCAATACACTCGATGCTCAAATTAGTCGTCAATTTTATTGTTTAATTTTTTGCTTGGAGCGGAAGCCACCTTAAACTAATTGAGAAATTCAAACACTTATACACGTTTTAACATATATCTTTTGAAGTTTTCTTCCGATTTGAAAAATTGTCACAATTTGTGCTGTACTAACACGAACTTTGTTCAAACAAATATAAACACTTATGAAAAAAAAACAAAAAAAATTAACTTTGTAATAAAAACCAATAAAACGAGCCTTTTTTATATGTTCTGCCAAACAACGCACAACTAATACAAATTTACAAAAAAAAAAAAATATATTGAGAAAATTATATTAATAACAAAATAAAATTTATTAAAATTTGCATCAAAAAGTTGCGACTCGATACTGAAATTAGTCGTCAATTTTATTGTATAATATTTTGCTTGTAGCGGAAGCCACCTTAAACTAATTAAGAAATTCAAACATTTATACACGTTTTTGCATATATCTTTTGAAGTTTTCTTCCGATTTGAAAAATTGTCACAATTTGTGCTGTACTAACACGAACTTTGTTCAAACAAATATAAACACTTATCAAAAAAAAAACAAAAAAAATTAACTTTGTAATAAAAACCAATAAAACGAGACTCTTTTATATGTTCTGCCAAACACCGCATATTTCATACAAATTTACAAAAAAAAAAAATATATTGAGAAAATTATATTAATAACAAAACAAAATTTATTAAAATTTGCATCAAAAAGTTGCGAGTCAATACACTCTATGCTGAAATTAGTCGTCAATTTTATTGTTTAATTTTTTGCTTGTGGCGGAAGCCACCTTAAACTAATTAAGAAATTCAAACACTTATACACGTTTTTACATATATCTTTTGAAGTTTTCTTCCGATTAGAAAAATTGTCACAATTTGTGATGTACTAACACGAACTTTGTTCAAACAAATATAAACACTAATGGAAAACAAACAAATAAAATTAACTTTCTAATAAAAACCAATAAAACGAGACTTTTTTATATGTTCTGCCAAACACCGCAAATTTCATACAAATTTACAAAAAAAAAAAATATATTGAGAAAATTATATTAATAACAAAATAAAATTTATTAAAATTTGCATCAAAAAGTTGCGAGTCAATACACTCTATGCTGAAATTAGTCGTCAATTTTATTGTTTAATTTTTTGCTTGTGGCGGAAGCCACCTTAAACTAATTAAGAAATTCAAACATTTATACACGTTTTTACATATATCTTTTGAAGTTTTCTTCCGATTTGAAAAATTGTCACAATTTGTGCTGTACTAACACGAACTTTGTTCAAACAAATATAAACACTTATCAAAAAAAAAACAAAAAAAATTAACTTTGTAATAAAAACCAATAAAACGAGACTTTTTTATATGTTCTGCCAAACACCGCATATTTCATACAAATTTACAAAAAAAAAAAATATATTGAGAAAATTATATTAATAACAAAATAAAATTTATTAAAATTTGCATCAAAAAGTTGCGACTCGATACTGAAATTAGTCGTCAATTTTATTGTATAATATTTTGCTTGTAGCGGAAGCCACCTTAAACTAATTAAGAAATTCAAACATTTATTCACGTTTTTACATATATCTTTTGAAGTTTTCATCCGATTTGAAAAATTGTCACAATTTGTGCTGTACTAACACGAACTTTGTTCAAACAAATATAAAAACTTATGAAAAACAAACAAATAAAATTAACTTTCTAATAAAAACCAATAAAACGAGCCTTTTTTATATGTTCGTCAAACACCGCACAACTCATACAAATTTACAAAAAAAAAAAAATATATTGAGAAAATTATATTAATAACAAAATAAAATTTATTAAAATTTGCATCAAAAAGTTGCGAGTCAATACACTCTATGCTGAAATTAGTCGTCAATTTTATTGTTTAATTTTTTGCTTGTGGCGGAAGCCACCTTAAACTAATTAAGAAATTCAAACACTTATACACCTTTTTACATATATCTTTTGAAGTTTTCTTCCGATTTGAAAAATTGTCTCAATTTGCTGTACTATGACGAACTTTGTTCAAATAAATATAAATATTTATGAAAAACAAACAAATAAAATTAACTTTCTAATAAAAACCAATAAAACGAGCCTTTTTTATATGTTCTGCCAAACACCGCACAACTCATACAAATTTACAAAAAAAAAAAAATATATTGAGAAAATTATATTAATAACAAAATAAAATTTATTAAAATTTGCATCAAAAAGTTGCGACTCGATACTGAAATTAGTCGTCAATTTTATTGTCTAATATTTTGCTTGTAGCGGAAGCCACCTTAAACTAATTAAGAAATACAAACACTTATACACGTTTTTACATATATCTTTTGAAGTTTTCATCCGATTTGAAAAATTGTCACAATTTGTGCTGTACTAACACGAACTTTGTTCAAACAAATATAAAAACTTATGAAAAACAAACAAATAAAATAAACTTTCTAATAAAAACCAATAAAACGAGCCTTTTTTATATGTTCTGCCAAACACCGCACAACTCATACAAATTTACAAAAACAAAAAAAAATATATTGAGAAAATTATATTAATAACAAAATAAAATTTATTAAAATTTGCATCAAAATGTTGCGACTCAATACACTCGGTGCTCAAATTAGTCGTCAATTTTATTGTTTAATTTTTTGCTTGGAGCGGAAGCCACGTTAAACTAATTGAGAAATTCAAACACTTGTACACGTTTTTACATATACATATCTTTTGAAGTTTTCATCCAATTTGAAAAATTGTCTCAATTTGCTGTACTATGACGAACTTTGTTCAAATAAATATAAATATTTATGAAAAACAAACAAATAAAATTAACTTTCTAATAAAAACCAATAAAACGAGCCTTTTTTATATGTTCTGCCAAACACCGCACAACTCATACAAATTTACAAAAAAAAAAAAATATATTGTGAAAATTATATTAATAACAAAACAAAATCTATTAAAATTTGCATCAAAATGTTGCGAGTCAATACACTCTATGCTGAAATTAGTCGTCAATTTTATTGTTTAATTTTTTGCTTGTGGCGGAAGCCACCTTAAACTAATTAAGAAATTCAAACACTTATACACGTTTTTACATATATCTTTTGAAGTTTTCATCCGATTTGAAAAATTGTCACAATTTGTGTTGTACTAACAGGAACTTTGTTCAAACAAATATAAACACTTATGAAAAACAAACAAATAAAATTAACTTTGTAATAAAAACCAATAAAACGAGCCTTTTTTATATGTTCAGCCAAACACCGCACAACTAATACAAATTTACAAAAAAAAAAAAATATATTGAGAAAATTATATTAATAACAAAATAAAATTTATTAAAATTTGCATCAAAAAGTTGCGACTCGATACTGAAATTAGTCGTCAATTTTATTGTCTAATATTTTGCTTGTAGCGGAAGCCACCTTAAACTAATTAAGAAATACAAACACTTATACACGTTTTTACATATATCTTTTGAAGTTTTCATCCGATTTGAAAAATTGTCACAATTTGTGTTGTACTAACAGGAACTTTGTTCAAACATATATAAACACTTATGAAAAACAAACAAATAAAATTAACTTTGTAATAAAAACCAATAAAACGAGCCTTTTTTATATGTTCAGCCAAACACCGCACAACTAATACAAATTTACAAAAACAAAAAAAAATATATTGAGAAAATTATATTAATAACAAAATAAAATTTATTAAAATTTGCATCAAAAAGTTGCGACTCAATACACTCGGTGCTCAAATTAGTCGTCAATTTTATTGTTTAATTTTTTGCTTGGAGCGGAAGCCACGTTAAACTAATTGAGAAATTCAAACACTTGTACACGTTTTTACATATACATATCTTTTGAAGTTTTCATCCAATTTGAAAAATTGTCTCAATTTGCTGTACTATGACGAACTTTGTTCAAATAAATATAAATATTTATGAAAAACAAACAAATAAAATTAACTTTCTAATAAAAACCAATAAAACGAGCCTTTTTTATATGTTCTGCCAAACACCGCACAACTCATACAAATTTACAAAAAAAAAAAAATATATTGTGAAAATTATATTAATAACCAAACAAAATCTATTAAAATTTGCATCAAAATGTTGCGAGTCAATACACTCTATGCTGAAATTAGTCGTCAATTTTATTGTTTAATTTTTTGCTTGTGGCGGAAGCCACCTTAAACTAATTAAGAAATTCAAACACTTATACACGTTTTTACATATATCTTTTGAAGTTTTCATCCGATTTGAAAAATTGTCACAATTTGTGTTGTACTAACAGGAACTTTGTTCAAACAAATATAAACACTTATGAAAAACAAACAAATAAAATTAACTTTCTAATAAAAACCAATAAAACGAGACTTTTTTATATGTTCTGCCAAACACCGCACAACTCATACAAATTTACAAAAAAAAAAAATATATTGAGAAAATTATATTAATAACAAAATAAAATTTATTAAAATTTGCATCAAAAAGTTGCGACTCGATACTGAAATTAGTCGTCAATTTTATTGTATAATATTTTGCTTGTAGCGGAAGCCACCTTAAACTAATTAAGAAATTCAAACACTTATACACGTTTTTACATATATCTTTTGAAGTTTTCATCCGATTTGAAAAATTGTCACAATTTGTGTTGTACTAACAGGAACTTTGTTCAAACAAATATAAAAACTTATGAAAAACAAACAAATAAAATTAACTTTCTAATAAAAACCAATAAAACGAGCCTTTTTTATATGTTCTGCCAAACACCGCACAACCCACACAAATTTACAAAAAAAAAAAATATATTGAGAAAATTATATTAATAACAAAATAAAATTTATTGAAATTTGCATCAAAAAGTTGCGACTCGATACTGAAATTAGTCGTCAATTTTATTGTTTAATTTTTTGCTTGTGGCGGAAGCCACCTTAAACTAATTAAGAAATTCAAACACTTATACACGTTTTTACATATATCTTTTGAAGTTTACATCCGATTTGAAAAATTGTCACAATTTGTGCTGTACTAACACGAACTTTGTTCAAACAAATATAAACACTTATGAAAAACAAACAAAAAAAATTAACTTTCTAATAAAAACCAATAAAACGAGCCTTTTTTATATGTTCTGCCAAACACAACTAATACAAATTTACAAAAAAAAAAAAATATATTGAGAAAATTATATTAAAAACAAAATTTTATTTATTAGAATTTTCATCAAAAAGTTGCGACTCGATACTGAAATTAGTCGTCAATTTTATTGTCTAATATTTTGCTTGTAGCGGAAGCCACCATAAACTAATTAAGAAATTCAAACACTTATACACGTTTTTACATATATCTTTTGAAGTTTTCATCCGATTTGAAAAATTGTCACAATTTGTGCTGTACTAACACGAACTTTGTTCAAACAAATATAAACATTTATGAAAAACAAACAAATAAAATTAACTTTCTAATAAAAACCAATAAAACGAGACTTTTTTATATGTTCTGCCAAACACCGCACAACCCACACAAATTTACAAAAAAAAAAAATATATTGAGAAAATTATATTAATAACAAAATAAAATTTATTGAAATTTGCATCAAAAAGTTGCGACTCGATACTGAAATTAGTCGTCAATTTTATTGTTTAATTTTTTGCTTGTGACGGAAGCCACCTTAAACTAATTAAGAAATTCAAACACTTATACACGTTTTTACATATATCTTTTGAAGTTTACATCCGATTTGAAAAATTGTCACAATTTGTGCTGTACTAACACGAACTTTGTTCAAACAAATATAAACACTTATGAAAAACAAACAAATAAAATTAACTTTCTAATAAAAACCAATAAAACGAGACTATTGTATATGTTCTGCCAAACACCGCACAACTCATACAAATTTACAAAAAAAAAAAATATATTGAGAAAATTATATTAATAACAAAATAAAATTTATTAAAATTTGCATCAAAATGTTGCGAGTCAATACACTCTATGCTGAAATTTGTCGTCAATTTTATTGTTTAATTTTTTGCTTGTGGCGGAAGCCACCTTAAACTAATTAACAAATTCAAACACTTATATACGTTTTTACATATACATATCTTTTGAAGTTTTCATCCAATTTGAAAAATTGTCTCAATTTGCTGTACTATGACGAACTTTGCCCAAACAAATATAAATATTTATGAAAAACAAACAAATAAAATTAACTTTCTAATAAAAACCAATAAAACTATCCTTTTTTATATGTTCTGCCAAACACCGCACAACCCACACAAACATTAACAAAAATTGTAAACATAATATTAATATCAAAACAATATGTATTAAAATTTCCATAATAAAGTTGCGACTTAGGACACTCGATGCTTAAATGAGTCGCGAATTTTATGCGTCAAAGAGTAAAATTTTCATTTTTTGCTTGTAGCGGAAGCAACCTTAAACTAATTAAGAAATACAAACACTTATACACGTTTTTACATATATCTTTTGAAGTTTTCATCCGATTTGAAAAATTGTCACAATTTGTGCTGTACTAACACGAACTTTGTTCAAACAAATATAAACACTTATGAAAAATAAACAAATAAAATTAACTTTCTAATAAAAACCAATAAAACGATCCTTTTTTATATGTTCTGCCAAACACCGCACAACTCACACAAATTTCAAAAAAAAAAAAACAATATTGTGTAAATTATATTAATAACAAAATAAAACTTATTAAAATTTGCATAAAAAAGTTGCGACTCAATACACTCGGTGCTCAAATTAGTCGTCAATTTTATTGTTATTTTTTTGCTTGTAGCGGAAGCCACCTTAAACTAATTAAGAAAGTCAAACACTTATACACGTTTTTACATATATCTTTTGAAGTTTTCATCCGATTTGAAAAATTGTCACAATTTGCTGTATTATGAAGAACTTTGCTCAAACAAATATAAACACTTATGAAAAACAAACAAAAAAAATTAACTTTGTAATAAAAACCAATAAAAAGAACCTTTTTTATATGTTCTGCCAAACACCGCACAACTCATACAAATTTCCAAAACAAAAAAATATTGTGAAAATTATATTAATAACAAAATAAAATTTATTAAAAATTGCATAAAAAAGTTGCGACTCAATACACTCGATGCTGAAATTAGTCGTCAATTTTATTGTTATTTTTTTGCTTGTAGCGGAAGCCACCTTAAACTAATTAAGAAAGTCAAACACTTATACACGTTTTTACATATATCTTTTGAAGTTTTCATCCGATTTGAAAAATTGTCACAATTTGTGCTGTACTAACACGAACTTTGTTCAAACAAATATAAACACTTATGAAAAGCAAACAAATAAAATTAACTTTCTAATAAAAACCAATAAAACGATCCTTTTTTATATGTTCTGCCAAACACCGCACAACCCACACAATCATTAACAAAAATTGTAAACATAATATTAATATCAAAACAATATGTATTAAAATTTCCATAATAAAGTTGCGACTTAGGACACTCGATGCTTAAATGAGTCGCGAATTTTATGCGTCAAAGAGTAAAATTTTCATTTTTTGCTTGTACAGGAAGCAACCTTAAACTAATGGAGATATTCAAGCACTTATACTAGTATTTACTTATATCTTTTGAAGTTTTCATCCGATTTGAAAACTTGTCTAAATTTGTGCTGTACTAACACGAACTTTGTTCAAACAAATATAAACACTTATGAAAAACAAACAAATAAAATTAACTTTCAAATAAAAACCAATAAAACGAGCCTTTTTTATATGTTCTGCCAAACACCGCACAACCCACACAATCATTAACAAAAATTGTAAACATAATATTAATATCAAAACAATATGTATTAAAATTTCCGTAATAAAGTTGCGACTTAGGACACTCGATGCTTAAATGAGTCGCGAATTTTATGCGTCAAAGAGTAAAATTTTCATTTTTTGCTTGTACAGGAAGCAACCTTAAACTAATGGAGATATTCAAGCACTTATACTAGTATTTACTTATATCTTTTGAAGTTTTCATCCGATTTGAAAAATTGTCACAATTTGTGCTGTACTAACACGAACTTTGTTCAAACAAATATAAACACTTATGAAAAGCAAACAAATAAAATTAACTTTCAAATAAAAACCAATAAAACGAGCCTTTTTTATATGTTCTGCCAAACACCGCACAACCCACACAATCATTAACAAAAATTGTAAACATAATATTAATATCAAAACAATATGTATTAAAATTTCCATAATAAAGTTGCGACTTAGGACACTCGATGCTTAAATGAGTCGCGAATTTTATGCGTCAAAGAGTAAAATTTTCATTTTTTGCTTGTACAGGAAGCAACCTTAAACTAATGGAGATATTCAAGCACTTATACTAGTATTTACTTATATCTTTTGAAGTTTTCATCCGATTTGAAAAATTGTCACAATTTGTGCTGTACTAACAAGAACTTTGTTCAAACAAATATAAACACTTATGAAAAACAAACAAATAAAATTAACTTTCTAATAAAAACCAATAAAAAGAGCCTTTTTTATATGTTCTGCCAAACACCGCAAGTCACACACAAACATTTACAAAAATTGTAAACATAATATTAATATCAAAACAATATGTATTAAAATTTCCGTAATAAAGTTGCGACTTAGGACACTCGATGCTTAAATGAGTCGCGAATTTTATGCGTCAAAGAGTAAAATTTTCATTTTTTGCTTGTACAGGAAGCAACCTTAAACTAATGGAGATATTCAAGCACTTATACTAGTATTTACTTATATCTTTTGAAGTTTTCATCCGATTTGAAAAATTGTCTCAATTTGTGCTGTACTAACACGAACTTTGTTCAAACAAATATAAACACTTATGAAAAACAAACAAATAAAATTAACTTTCAAATAAAAACCAATAAAACGAGCCTTTTTTATATGTTCTGCCAAACACCGCAAGTCACACACAAACATTTACAAAAATTGTAAACATAATATTAATATCAAAACAATATGTATTAAAATTTCCATAATAAAGTTGCGACTTAGGACACTCGATGCTTAAATGAGTCGCGAATTTTATGCGTCAAAGAGTAAAATTTTCATTTTTTGCTTGTAGCGGAAGCCACCTTAAACTAATTGAGAAATTCAAACAATTGTACACGTTTCTACATATACATATCTTTTGAAGTTTTCATCCAATTTGAAAAATTGTCTCAATTTGCTGTACAATGACGAACTTTGCTCAAATAAATATAAACAATTATGAAAAACAAACAAATAAAATTAACTTTCTAATAAAAACCAATAAAACGAGACTTTTTTATATGTTCTGCCAAACACCGCACAACTCATACAAATTTACAAAATAAAAAAATATATTGAGAAAATTATATTAATAACAAAATAAAATTTATTAAAATTTGCATCAAAAAGTTGCGAGTCAATACACTCGGTGCTCAAATTAGTCGTCAATTTTATTGTTTAATTTTTTGCTTGTGGCGGAAGCCACCTTAAACTAATTAAGAAATTCAAGCACTCATACCAGTATTTACTTATATCTTTTGAAGTTTTCATCCGATTTGAAAAATTGTCACAATTTGTGCTGTACTAACACGAACTTTGTTCAAACAAATATAAATATTTATGAAAAACAAACAAATAAAATTAACTTTCCAATAAAAACCAATAAAACGATCCTTTTTTATATGTTCTGCCAAACACCGCACAACCCACACAAACATTAACAAAAATTGTAAACATAGTATTAATATCAAAACAATATGTATTAAAATTTCCATAATAAAGTTGCGACTTAGGACACTCGATGCTTAAATGAGTCGCGAATTTTATGCGTCAAAGAGTAAAATTTTCATTTTTTGCTTGTAGCGGAAGCAACCTTAAACTAATTAAGAAATACAAACACTTATACACGTTTTTACATATATCTTTTGAAGTTTTCATCCGATTTGAAAAATTGTCACGTGTACTAACACGAACCTTTTTTATATGTTCTGCCAAACACCGCACAACTCACACAAATTTCAAAAAAAAAAGATGGCGTACGTTAAAGTCGGGCGCGGACGACGTTGGGATACCCTGTACCACCACATTGCAATCAAGTCCGATATATTGCTTACAAACTCCAAAAGATATTTCTTTGCGAAATAAACGAACCTCAACGAATTTTGTACAAAAAACGTTTTTTTGGTCCTATGGGAGCTATATGATATAGTCAACCGATTTTGATCAAATTTGGTACAGTGCTTGGGAACTCTAAAAAACTTCTTAATGCCAAATTTGGTTACAATATCTTCACAAACAAACGAAACACAACGAATTTTGTACAAAAAACCAATTTTCGACCGATCGATCCTATGGGAGCTATATGATATAGTCAACCGATTTTGATCAAATTTGGTACAGTGCTTGGGAACTCTAAAAAACTTCTTACTGCCAAATGTGGTTACGGTATGTTAACAAATAAACGAAACACAACGAATTTTGTACAAAACACGATTTTTTGTCCGATTGGTCCTATGGGAGCTATATGATATAGTCAACCGATTTTGATCAAATTTGGTATAGTGCTTGGGAACTCTAAAAAACTTCTTAATGCCAAATTTGGTTACAATATCTTCACAAATAAACGAAACACAACGAATTTTGTACAAAACACGATTTTTTGACCGATTGGTCCTATGGGAGCTATATGATATAGTCAACCGATTTTGATCAAATTTGGTACAGTGCTTGGGAACTCTTAAAAACTTATAAATGCCGAATTTGGTTATAATATCTTCACAAACAAACGAAACGCAACGAATTTTGTACAAAAAACGATTTTTTGACCGATTGGTCCTATAGGAGCTATATGATATAGTCAACCGATTTTGATCAAATTTGGTACAGTGCTTGGGAACTCTTAAAAACTGATAAATGTCAAATTTGGTTATAATATCTTTACAAACAAACGAAACGCAACGAATTTTGTACAAAAAAGGATTTTTTGACCGATTGGTCCTATGGGAGCTATATGATATAGTCAACCGATTTTGATCAAATTTGGTACAGTGCTTGGGAACTCTAAAAAACTTCTTAATGCCAAATTTGGTTACAATATCTTCACAAACAAACGAAACACAACGAATTTTGTACAAAAAACCAATTTTCGACCGATCGATCCTATGGGAGCTATATGATATAGTCAACCGATTTTGATCAAATTTGGTACAGTGCTTGGGAACTCTAAAAAACTTCTTACTGCAAAATGTGGTTACGGTATGTTAACAAATAAACGAAACACAACGAATTTTGTACAAAACACGATTTTTTGTCCGATTGGTCCTATGGGAGCTATATGATATAGTCAACCGATTTTGATCAAATTTGGTATAGTGCTTGGGAACTCTAAAAAACTTCTTAATGCCAAATTTGGTTACAATATCTTCACAAATAAACGAAACACAACGAATTTTGTACAAAACACGATTTTTTCACCGATTGGTCCTATGGGAGCTATATGATATAGTCAACCGATTTTGATCAAATTTGGTACAGTGCTTGGGAACTCTTAAAAACTGATAAGTGCCAAATTTGGTTATAATATCTTTACAAACAAACGAAACGCAACGAATTTTGTACAAAAAAGGATTTTTTGACCCATTGGTCCTATGGGAGCTATATGATATAGTCAACCGATTTTGATCAAATTTGGTACAGTGCTTGGGAACTCTTAAAAACTTATAAATGCCAAATTTGGTTATAATATCTTCACAAACAAACGAAACGCAACGAATTTTGTACAAAAAACGATTTTTTGACCGATTGGTCCTATAGGAGCTATATGATATAGTCAACCGATTTTGATCAAATTTGATACAGTGCTTGGGAACTATAAAAAACTCCTTAACGCCAAATGTGGTTACGGTATGTTAACAAATAAACGAAACACAACGAATTTTGTACAAAACACGATTTTTTGTCCGATTGGTCCTATGGGAGCTATATGATATAGTCAACCGATTTTGATCAAATTTGGTATAATGCTTGGGAACTCTAAAAAACTTCTTAATGCCAAATTTGGTTACAATATCTTCACAAATAAACGAAACACAACGAATTTTGTACAAAACACGATTTTTTGACCGATTGGTCCTATGGGAGCTATATGATATAGTCAACCGATTTTGATCAAATTTGGTACAGTGCTTGGGAACTCTTAAAAACTGATAAATGCCAAATTTGGTTATAATATCTTTACAAACAAACGAAACGCAACGAATTTTGTACAAAAAAGGATTTTTTGACCGATTGGTCCTATGGGAGCTATATGATATAGTCAACCGATTTTGATCAAATTTGGTACAGTGCTTGGGAACTTTTAAAAACTTATAAATGCCAAATTTGGTTATAATATCTTCACAAACAAACGAAACGCAACGAATTTTGTACAAAAAACGATTTTTTGACCGATTGGTCCTATAGGAGCTATATGATATAGTCAACCGATTTTGATCAAATTTGATACAGTGCTTGGGAACTCTAAAAAACTCCTTAACGCCAAATTTGGTTACAATATCTTCACAAACAAACGAAACACAACGAATTTTGTACATAAAACAAATTTCCGACCGATTGGTCCTATGGGAGCTATATGATATAGTCAACCGATTTTGATAAAATTTGGTACAGTGCTGGGGGTTTCTAAAAAACTTCCGATTGCCAAATTTGGTTATGATATCTTCATAAGCAAACGAATTATCCATCTAAAACTTTTGCTTTTTTTCGAGGTCCTCTGAAACAGCCCTATGGGAGCTATATAATTTAGTCCCGATATCAAAAAAATAAAATAAACTTGTCTCCTATGGATAAATAACGGATCTTATCTGAAAGTTTGGTTGCTCTAGCTCTTACCATCTCTGAGATCTAGGCGTTCATTCGGACAGACGGACAGACGAACAGACGGTCAGACGGACAGACGGACATGGGTATATCGACTTCTCTAGTCACTCTGATCATACTTTAGGTAACTTTGGGGGGTCTCCGACTTCTCCTTCTGTACGTTACATACATTTTCGGCTTGCACAAACACAATATACTCTTTGTACCATACGGTACAGGGTATAAAAACAATATTGTGTAAATTATATTAATAACAAAATAAAACTTATTAAAATTTGCATAAAAAAGTTGCGACTCAATACACTCGGTGCTCAAATTAGTCGTCAATTTTATTGTTTAATTCTTTGCTTGGAGCGGAAGCCACCTTAAACTAATTGAAACACTTATACACGTTTTTACGTATATCTTTTGAAGTTTTCATCCGATTTGAAAAATTGTCACAATTTGTGCTGTACTAACACGAACTTTGTTCAAACAAATATAAACACTTATGAAAAACAAACAAATAAAATTAACTTTCTAATAAAAACCAATAAAACGATCCTTTTTTATATGTTCTGCCAAACACCGCACAACCCACAAAATCATTAACAAAAATTGTAAACATAATATTAATATCAAAACAATATGTATTAAAATTTCCATAATAAAGTTGCGACTTAGGACACTCGATGCTTAAATGAGTCGCGAATTTTATGCGTCAAAGAGTAAAATTTTCATTTTTTGCTTGTACAGGAAGCAACCTTAAACTAATGGAGATATTCAAGCACTTATACTAGTATTTACTTATATCTTTTGAAGTTTTCATCCGATTTGAAAACTTGTCTCAATTTGTGCTGTACTAACACGAACTTTGTTCAAACAAATATAAACACTTATGAAAAACAAACAAATAAAATTAACTTTCTAATAAAAACCAATAAAACGATCCTTTTTTATATGTTCTGCCAAACACCGCACAACCCACACAATCATTAACAAAAATTGTAAACATAATATTAATATCAAAACAATATGTATTAAAATTTCCGTAATAAAGTTGCGACTTAGGACACTCGATGCTTAAATGAGTCGCGAATTTTATGCGTCAAAGAGTAAAATTTTCATTTTTTGCTTGTACAGGAAGCAACCTTAAACTAATGGAGATATTCAAGCACTTATACTAGTATTTACTTATATCTTTTGAAGTTTTCATCCGATTTGAAAACTTGTCTCAATTTGTGCTGTACTAACACGAACTTTGTTCAAACAAATATAAACACTTATGAAAAACAAACAAATAAAATTAACTTTCAAATAAAAACCAATAAAACGAGCCTTTTTTATATGTTCTGCCAAACACCGCAAGTCACAAACAAACATTAACAAAAATTGTAAACATAATATTAATATCAAAACAATATGTATTAAAATTTCCATAATAAAGTTGCGACTTAGGACACTCGATGCTTAAATGAGTCGCGAATTTTATGCGTCAAAGAGTAAAATTTTCATTTTTTGCTTGTACAGGAAGCAACCTTAAACTAATGGAGATATTCAAGCACTTATACTAGTATTTACTTATATCTTTTGAAGTTTTCATCCGATTTGAAAACTTGTCTCAATTTGTGCTGTACTAACACGAACTTTGTTCAAACAAATATAAACACTTATGAAAAACAAACAAATAAAATTAACTTTCTAATAAAAACCAATAAAACGATCCTTTTTTATATGTTCTGCCAAACACCGCACAACCCACACAATCATTAACAAAAATTGTAAACATAATATTAATATCAAAACAATATGTATTAAAATTTCCGTAATAAAGTTGCGACTTAGGACACTCGATGCTTAAATGAGTCGCGAATTTTATGCGTCAAAGAGTAAAATTTTCATTTTTTGCTTGTACAGGAAGCAACCTTAAACTAATGGAGATATTCAAGCACTTATACTAGTATTTACTTATATCTTTTGAAGTTTTCATCCGATTTGAAAACTTGTCTCAATTTGTGCTGTACTAACACGAACTTTGTTCAAACAAATATAAACACTTATGAAAAACAAACAAATAAAATTAACTTTCAAATAAAAACCAATAAAACGAGCCTTTTTTATATGTTCTGCCAAACACCGCAAGTCACAAACAAACATTAACAAAAATTGTAAACATAATATTAATATCAAAACAATATGTATTAAAATTTCCATAATAAAGTTGCGACTTAGGACACTCGATGCTTAAATGAGTCGCGAATTTTATGCGTCAAAGAGTAAAATTTTCATTTTTTGCTTGTACAGGAAGCAACCTTAAACTAATGGAGATATTCAAGCACTTATACTAGTATTTACTTATATCTTTTGAAGTTTTCATCCGATTTGAAAACTTGTCTCAATTTGTGCTGTACTAACACGAACTTTGTTCAAACAAATATAAACACTTATGAAAAACAAACAAATAAAATTAACTTTCTAATAAAAACCAATAAAACGAGCCTTTTTTATATGTTCTGCCAAACACCGCAAGTCACACACAAACATTTACAAAAATTGTTAACATAATATTAATATCAAAACAATATGTATTAAAATTTCCGTAATAAAGTTGCGACTTAGGACACTCGATGCTTAAATGAGTCGCGAATTTTATGCGTCAAAGAGTAAAATTTTCATTTTTTGCTTGTACAGGAAGCAACCTTAAACTAATGGAGATATTCAAGCACTTATACTAGTATTTACTTATATCTTTTGAAGTTTTCATCCGATTTGAAAAATTGTTACAATTTGTGCTGTACTAACACGAACTTTGTTCAAACAAATATAAACACTTATGAAAAGCAAACAAATAAAATTAACTTTCTAATAAAAACCAATAAAACGATCCTTTTTTATATGTTCTGCCAAACACCGCACAACCCACAAAATCATTAACAAAAATTGTAAACATAATATTAATATCAAAACAATATGTATTAAAATTTCCATAATAAAGTTGCGACTTAGGACAATCGATGCTTAAATGAGTCGCGAATTTTATGCGTCAAAGAGTAAAATTTTCATTTTTTGCTTGTACAGGAAGCAACCTTAAACTAATGGAGATATTCAAGCACTTATACTAGTATTTACTTATATCTTTTGAAGTTTTCATCCGATTTGAAAACGTGTCTCAATTTGTGCTGTACTAACACGAACTTTGTTCAAACAAATATAAACACTTATGAAAAACAAACAAATAAAATTAACTTTCTAATAAAAACCAATAAAACGAGCCTTTTTTATATGTTCTGCCAAACACCGCAAGTCACACACAAACATTTACAAAAATTGTAAACATAATATTAATATCAAAACAATATGTATTAAAATTTCCGTAATAAAGTTGCGACTTAGGACACTCGATGCTTAAATGAGTCGCGAATTTTATGCGTCAAAGAGTAAAATTTTCATTTTTTGCTTGTACAGGAAGCAACCTTAAACTAATGGAGATATTCAAGCACTTATACTAGTATTTACTTATATCTTTTGAAGTTTTCATCCGATTTGAAAAATTGTCACAATTTGTGCTGTACTAACACGAACTTTGTTCAAACAAATATAAACACTTATGAAAAGCAAACAAATAAAATTAACTTTCTAATAAAAACCAATAAAACGATCCTTTTTTATATGTTCTGCCAAACACCGCACAACTGACACAAATTTCAAAAAAAAAAAACAATATTGTGTAAATTATATTAATAACAAAATAAAATTTATTAAAATTTGCATCAAAAAGTTGCGACGCGATACTGAAATTAGTCGTCAATTTTATTGTCTAATATTGTGCTTGTAGCGGAAGCCACCTTAAACTAATTAAGAAATTCAAGCACTCATACAAGTATTTACTTATATCTTTTGAAGTTTTCATCCGATTTGAAAAATTGTTACAATTTGTGCTGTACTAACACGAACTTTGTTCAAACAAATATAAACACTTATGAAAAACAAGCAAATAAAATTAACTTTCCAATAAAAACCAATAAAACGATCCTTTTTTATATGTTCTGCCAAACACCGCAAGTCTCACACAAACATTTACAAAAATTGTAAACATAATATTAATATCAAAACAATGTGTATTAAAATTTCCATAATAACGTTGCGACTTAGGACACTCGATGCTTAAATGAGTCGCGAATTTTATGCGTCAAAGAGTAAAATTTTCATTTTTTGCTTGTACAGGAAGCAACCTTAAACTAATGGAGATATTCAAGCACTTATACTAGTATTTACTTATATCTTTTAAAGTTTTCATCCGATTTGAAAAATTGTCACAATTTGTGCTGTACTAACACGAACTTTGTTCAAACAAATATAAAAACTTATGAAAAACAAACAAATAAAATTAACTTTCTAATAAAAACCAATAAAACGAGACTTTTTTATATGTTCTGCCAAACACAGCGCAACTCATACAAATTTACAAAAAAAAAAAATATATTGAGAAAATTATATTAATAACAAAATAAAATTTATTAAAATTTGCATCAAAAAGTTGCGAGTCAATACACTCTATGCTGAAATTAGTCGTCAATTTTATTGTTTAATTTTTTGCTTGTGGCGGAAGCCACCTTAAACTAATTAAGAAATTCAAGCACTCATACCAGTATTTACTTATATCTTTGGAGTTTTCATACGATTTGAAAAATTGTCACAATTTGTGCTGTACTAACACGAACTTTGTTCAAACAAATATAAACACTTATGAAAAACAAACAAATAAAATTAACTTTCGAATAAAAACAAATAAAACGAGCCTTTTTTATATGTTCTGCCAAACACCGCACAACCCACACAAACATTTACAAAAATTGTAAACATAATATTAATATCAAAACAATATGTATTAAAATTTCCATAATAACGTTGCGACTTAGGACACTCGATGCTTAAATGAGTCGCGAATTTTATGCGTCAAAGAGTAAAATTTTCATTTTTTGCTTGTACAGGAAGCAACCTTAAACTAATGGAGATATTCAAGCACTTATACTAGTATTTACTTATATCTTTTAAAGTTTTCATCCGATTTGAAAAATTGTCACAATTTGTGCTGTACTAACACGAACTTTGTTCAAACAAATATAAAAACTTATGAAAAACAAACAAATAAAATTAACTTTCTAATAAAAACCAATAAAACGAGACTTTTTTATATGTTCTGCCAAACACAGCGCAACTCATACAAATTTACAAAAAAAAAAAATATATTGAGAAAATTATATTAATAACAAAATAAAATTTATTAAAATTTGCATCAAAAAGTTGCGAGTCAATACACTCTATGCTGAAATTAGTCGTCAATTTTATTGTTTAATTTTTTGCTTGTGGCGGAAGCCACCTTAAACTAATTAAGAAATTCAAGCACTCATACCAGTATTTACTTATATCTTTTGGAGTTTTCATCCAATTTGAAAAATTGTCTCAATTTGTGCTGTACTAACACGAACTTTGTTCAAACAAATATAAACACTTATGAAAAACAAACAAATAAAATTAACTTTCAAATAAAAACAAATAAAACGAGCCTTTTTTATATGTTCTGCCAAACACCGCACAACCCACACAAACATTAACAAAAATTGTAAACATAATATTAATATCAAAAAAAAATGTATTAAAATTTCCATAATAAAGTTGCGACTTAGGACACTCGATGCTTAAATGAGTCGCGAATTTTATGCGTCAAAGAGTAAAATTTTCATTTTTTGCTTGTACAGGAAGCAACCTTAAACTAATTAAGAAATTCAAACACTTGTACACGTTTTTACATATATCTTTTGAAGTTTTCATCCGATTTGAAAAATTGTCACAATTTGTGCTGTACTAACACGAACTTTGTTCAAACAAATATAAACACTTATGAAAAACAAACAAAAAAAAATTAACTTTGTAATAAAAACCAATAAAACGAGCCTTTTTTATATGTTCTGCCAAACACCGCACAACTCATACAAATTTACAAAAAAAAAAAATATATTGTGAAAATTATATTAATAACAAAATAAAATTTATTAAAATTTGCATAAAAAAATTGCGACTCGATGCTGAAATTAGTCGTCAATTTTATTGTTTAATTTTTTGCTTGTAGCGGAAGCCACCTTAAACTAATTAAGAAATTCAAGCACTCATACCAGTATTTACTTATATCTTTTGGAGTTTTCATCCGACTTGAAAAATTGTTTCAATTTGTGCTGTACTAACACGAACTTTGTTCAAACAAATATAAACACTTATGAAAAGCAAACAAATAAAATTAACTTTCGAATAAAAACCAATAAAACGATCCTTTTTTATATGTTCTGCCAAACACCGCACAACCCACAAAATCATTAACAAAAATTGTAAACATAATATTAATATCAAAACAATATGTATTAAAATTTCCATAATAAAGTTGCGACTTAGGACACTCGATGCTTAAATGAGTCGCGAATTTTATGCGTCAAAGATTAAAATTTTCATTTTTGCTTGTACAGGAAGCAACCTTAAACTAATGGAGATATTCAAGCACTTATACTAGTATTTACTTATATCTTTTGAAGTTTTCATCCGATTTGAAAACTTGTCTCAATTTGTGCTGTACTAACACGACATTTGTTCAAACAAATATAAACACTTATGAAAAACAAACAAATAAAATTAACTTTCTAATAAAAACCAATAAAACGAAACTTTTTATATGTTCTGCCAAACACCGCAAGTCACACACAAACATTTACAAAAATTGTAAACATAATATTAATATCAAAACAATATGTATTAAAATTTCCGTAATAAAGTTGCGACTTAGGACACTCGATGCTTAAATGAGTCGCGAATTTTATGCGTCAAAGAGTAAAATTTTCATTTTTTGCTTGTACAGGAAGCAACCTTAAACTAATGGAGATATTCAAGCACTTATACTAGTATTTACTTATATCTTTTGAAGTTTTCATCCGATTTGAAAAATTGTCTCAATTTGTGCTGTACTAACACGAACTTTGTTCAAACAAATATAAACACTTATGAAAAACAAACAAATAAAATTAACTTTCCAATAAAAACAAATAAAACGAGCCTTTTTTATATGTTCTGCCAAACACCGCACAACCCACACAAACATTAACAAAAATTGTAAACATAATATTAATATCAAAAAAAAATGTATTAAAATTTCCATAATAAAGTTGCGACTTAGGACACTCGATGCTTAAATGAGTCGCGAATTTTATGCGTCAAAGAGTAAAATTTTCATTTTTTGCTTGTACAGGAAGCAACCTTAAACTAATTAAGAAATTCAAACACTTGTACACGTTTTTACATATATCTTTTGAAGTTTTCATCCGATTTGAAAAATTGTCACAATTTGTGCTGTACTAACACGAACTTTGTTCAAACAAATATAAACACTTATGAAAAACAAACAAAAAAAATTAACTTTGTAATAAAAACCAATAAAACGAGCCATTTTTATATGTTCTGCCAAACACCGCACAACTCATACAAATTTACAAAAAAAAAAAAATATATTGTGAAAATTATATTAATAACAAAATAAAATTTATTAAAATTTGCATCAAAAAATTGCGACTCGATGCTGAAATTAGTCGTCAATTTTATTGTTTAATTTTTTGCTTGTAGCGGAAGCCACCTTAAACTAATTAAGAAATTCAAGCACTCATACCAGTATTTACTTATATCTTTTGGAGTTTTCATCCGATTTGAAAAATTGTCTCAATTTGTGCTGTACTAACACGAACTTTGTTCAAACAAATATAAACACTTATGAAAAGCAAACAAATAAAATTAACTTTCTAATAAAAACCAATAAAACGATCCTTTTTTATATGTTCTGCCAAACACCGCAAGTCACACACAAACATTTACAAAAATTGTAAACATAATATTAATATCAAAACAATATGTATTAAAATTTCCATAATAAAGTTGCGACTTAGGACACTCGATGCTTAAATGAGTCGCGAATTTTATGCGTCAAAGAGTAAAATTTTCATTTTTTGCTTGTACAGGAAGCAACCTTAAACTAATTAAGAAATTCAAACACTTGTACACGTTTTTACATATATCTTTTGAAGTTTTCATCCGATTTGAAAAATTGTCACAATTTGTGCTGTACTAACACGAACTTTTTTCAAACAAATATAAACACTTATGAAAAACAAACAAAAAAAATTAACTTTGTAATAAAAACAACTCATACTAATTTACAAAAAAAAAAAAATATATTGTGAAAATTATATTAATAACAAAATAAAATTTATTAAAATTTGCATAAAAAAATTGCGACTCGATGCTGAAATTAGTCGTCAATTTTATTGTTTAATTTTTTGCTTGTAGCGGAAGCCACCTTAAACTAATTAAGAAATTCAAGCACTCATACCAGTATTTACTTATATCTTTTGGAGTTTTCATCCGATTTGAAAAATTGTCTCAATTTGTGCTGTACTAACACGAACTTTGTTCAAACAAATATAAACACTTATGAAAAACAAACAAATAAAATTAACAATCTAATAAAAACCAATAAAACGAAACTTTTTATATGTTCTGCCAAACACCGCAAGTCACACACAAACATTTACAAAAATTGTAAACATAATATTAATATCAAAACAATATGTATTAAAATTTCCGTAATAAAGTTGCGACTTAGGACACTCGATGCTTAAATGAGTCGCGAATTTTATGCGTCAAAGAGTAAAATTTTCATTTTTTGCTTGCTTAAACTAATGGAGATATTCAAGCACTTATACTAGTATTTACTTATATCTTTTGAAGTTTTCATCCGATTTGAAAAATTGTCTCAATTTGTGCTGTACTAACACGAACTTTGTTCAAACAAATATAAACACTTATGAAAAACAAACAAATAAAATTAACTTTCCAATAAAAACAAATAAAACGAGCCTTTTTTATATGTTCTGCCAAACACCGCACAACCCACACAAACATTAACAAAAATTGTAAACATAATATTAATATCAAAAAAAAATGTATTAAAATTTCCATAATAAAGTTGCGACTTAGGACACTCGATGCTTAAATGAGTCGCGAATTTTATGCGTCAAAGAGTAAAATTTTCATTTTTTGCTTGTACAGGAAGCAACCTTAAACTAATTAAGAAATTCAAACACTTGTACACGTTTTTACATATATCTTTTGGAGTTTTCATCCGATTTGAAAAATTGTCACAATTTGTGCTGTACTAACACGAACTTTGTTCAAACAAATATAAAGACTTATGAAAAACAAACAAATAAATTTAACTTTCTAATAAAAACTAATAAAACGAGCCTTTTTTATATGTTCTGCCAAACACCGCACAACTCATACAAATTTAAAAAAAAAAAAACAATATTGTGTAAATTATATTAATAACAAAATAAGACTTATTAAAATTTGCATCAAAAAGTTGCGACTCAATACACTCTATGATCAAATTAGTCGTCAATTTTATTGTTTAATTTTTTGCTTGGAGCGGAAGCCACCTTAAACTAATTGAAACACTTATACACGTTTTTACATATATCTTTTGAAGTTTTCATCCAATTTTAAAAATTGTCTCAATTTGCTGTATTATAACGAACTTTGCTCAAATAAATGTAAACAATTATGAAAAACAAACAAAAAAAATTAACTTTGTAATAAAAACCAATAAAAAGAGCCTTTTTTATATGTTCTGCCAAACACCGCACAACTCATACAAATTTCCAAAACAAAAAAATATTGTGAAAATTATATTAATAACAAAACAAAATCTATTAAAATTTGCATCAAAATGTTGCGACTCAATACACTCGATGCTGAAATTAGTCGTCAATTTTATTGTTTAATTTTTTGCTTATGGCGGAAGCCACCTTAAACTAATTAAGAAATTCAAACACTTATACACGTTGTTACATATATCTTTTGAAGTTTACATCCGATTTGAAAAATTGTCACAATTTGTGCTGTACTAACACGAACTTTGTTCAAACAAATATAAACACTTATGAAAAACAAACAAAAAAAATTAACTTTGTAAAACGAGCCTTTTTTATATGTTCTGCCAAACACCGCACAACTAATACAAATTTACAAAAAAAAAAAAATATATTGAGAAAATTATATTAAAAACAAAATTTTATTTATTAGAATTTTCATCAAAAAGTTGCGACTCGATACTGAAATTAGTCGTCAATTTTATTGTCTAATATTTTGCTTGTAGCGGAAGCCACCTTAAACTAATTAAGAAATTCAAATACAAATTTACAAAAAAAAAAAATATATTGAGAAAATTATATTAATAACAAAATAAAATTTATTAAAATTTGCATCAAAAAGTTGCGACTCGATACTGAAATTAGTCGTCAATTTTATTGTATACTATTTTGCTTGTAGCGGAAGCCACCTTAAACTAATTAAGAAATTCAAACACTTATACACGTTTTTACATATATCTTTTGAAGTTTTCATCCGATTTGAAAAATTGTCACAATTTGTGTTGTACTAACACGAACTTTGTTCAAACAAATATAAAAACTTATGAAAAACAAACAAATAAAATTAACTTTCTAATAAAAACCAATAAAACGAGCCTTTTTTATATGTTCTGCCAAACACCGCACAACTCATACAAATTTACAAAAAAAAAAAATATATTGAGAAAATTATATTAATAACAAAATAAAATTTATTAAAATTTGCATAAAAAAGTTGCGACTCAATACACTCGGTGCTCAAATTAGTCGTCAATTTTATTGTTTAATTTTTTGCTTGGAGCGGAAGCCACCTTAAACTAATTGAGAAATTCAAACAATTGTACACGTTTCTACATATACATATCTTTTGAAGTTTTCATCCAATTTGAAAAATTGTCTCAATTTGCTGTACAATGACGAACTTTGTTCAAATAAATATAAACAATTATGAAAAACAAACAAATAAAATTAACTTTCTAATAAAAACCAATAAAACGAGACTTTTTTATATGTTCTGCCAAACACCGCACAACTCACACAAATATCAAAAAAAAAAAACAATATTAATAACAAAATAAAATTTATTAAAATTTGCATCAAAAAGTTGCGACGCGATACTGAAATTAGTCGTCAATTTTATTGTCTAATATTGTGCTTGTAGCGGAAGCCACCTTAAACTAATTAAGAAATTCAAGCACTCATACCAGTATTTACTTATATCTTTTGGAGTTTTCATCCGATTTGAAAAATTGTCTCAATTTGTGCTGTACTAACACGAACTTTGTTCAAACAAATATAAACACTTATGAAAAACAAACAAATAAAATTAACTTTCTAATAAAAACCAATAAAACGATCCTTTTTTATATGTTCTGCCAAACACCGCAAGTCTCACACAAACATTTACAAAAATTGTAAACATAATATTAATATCAAAACAATATGTATTAAAATTTCCATAATAAAGTTGCGACTTAGGACACTCGATGCTTAAATGAGTCGCGAATTTTATGCGTCAAAGAGTAAAATTTTCATTTTTTGCTTGTACAGGAAGCAACCTTAAACTAATTAAGAAATTCAAACACTTGTACACGTTTTTACATATATCTTTTGAAGTTTTCATGCGATTTGAAAAATTGTCACAATTTGTGCTGTACTAACACGAACTTTGTTCAAACAAATATAAACACTTATGAAAAACAAACAAAAAAAATTAACTTTGTAATAAAAACCAATAAAACGAGCCTTTTTTATATGTTCTGCCAAACACCGCACAACTCATACAAATTTACAAAAAAAAAAAATATATTGAGAAAATTATATTAATAACAAAATAAAATTTATTAAAATTTGCATCAAAAAGTTGCGAGTCAATACACTTTATGCTGAAATTAGTCGTCAATTTTATTGTTTAATTTTTTGCTTGTGGCGGAAGCCACCTTAAACTAATTAAGAAATTCAAGCACTCATACCAGTATTTACTTATATCTTTTGGAGTTTTCATCCAATTTGAAAAATTGTCTCAATTTGCTGTACTATGACGAACTTTGCTCAAACAAATATAAATATTTATGAAAAACAAACAAATAAAATTAACTTTCCAATAAAAACAAATAAAACGATCCTTTTTTATATGTTCTGCCAAACACCGCAAGTCACACACAAACATTAACAAAAATTGTAAACATAATATTAATATCAAAAAAAAATGTATTAAAATTTCCATAATAAAGTTGCGACTTAGGACACTCGATGCTTAAATGAATCGCGAATTTTATGCGTCAAAGAGTACAATTTTCATTTTTTGCTTGTAGCGTAAGCAACCTTAAACTAATGGAGATATTCAAGCACTTATACTAGTATTTACTTATATCTTTTGAAGTTTTCATCCGATTTGAAAACTTGTCTCAATTTGTGCTGTACTAACACGAACTTTGTTCAAACAAATTTAAACACTTATGAAAAACAAACAAATAAAATTAACTTTCTAATAAAAACCAATAAAACGATCCTTTTTTATATGTTCTGCCAAACACCGCACAACCCACACAATCATTAACAAAAATTGTAAACATAATATTAATTTCAAAACAATATGTATTAAAATTTCCGTAATAAAGTTGCGACTTAGGACACTCGATGCTTAAATGAGTCGCGAATTTTATGCGTCAAAGAGTAAAATTTTCATTTTTTGCTTGTACAGGAAGCAACCTTAAACTAATGGAGATATTCAAGCACTTATACTAGTATTTACTTATATCTTTTGAAGTTTTCATCCGATTTGAAAACTTGTCTCAATTTGTGCTGTACTAACACGAACTTTGTTCAAACAAATATAAACACTTATGAAAAACAAACAAATAAAATTAACTTTCAAATAAAAACCAATAAAACGAGCCTTTTTTATATGTTCTGCCAAACACCGCAAGTCACAAACAAACATTAACAAAAATTGTAAACATAATATTAATATCAAAACAATATGTATTAAAATTTCCATAATAAAGTTGCGACTTAGGACACTCGATGCTTAAATGAGTCGCGAATTTTATGCGTCAAAGAGTAAAATTTTCATTTTTTGCTTGTACAGGAAGCAACCTTAAACTAATGGAGATATTCAAGCACTTATACTAGTATTTACTTATATCTTTTGAAGTTTTCATCCGATTTGAAAACTTGTCTCAATTTGTGCTGTACTAACACGAACTTTGTTCAAACAAATATAAACACTTATGAAAAACAAACAAATAAAATTAACTTTCTAATAAAAACCAATAAAACGAGCCTTTTTTATATGTTCTGCCAAACACCGCAAGTCACACACAAACATTTACAAAAATTGTTAACATAATATTAATATCAAAACAATATGTATTAAAATTTCCGTAATAAAGTTGCGACTTAGGACACTCGGTGCTTAAATGAGTCGCGAATTTTATGCGTCAAAGAGTAAAATTTTCATTTTTTGCTTGTACAGGAAGCAACCTTAAACTAATGGAGATATTCAAGCACTTATACTAGTATTTACTTATATCTTTTGAAGTTTTCATCCGATTTGAAAAATTGTTACAATTTCTGCTGTACTAACACGAACTTTGTTCAAACAAATATAAACACTTATGAAAAGCAAACAAATAAAATTAACTTTCTAATAAAAACCAATAAAACGATCCTTTTTTATATGTTCTGCCAAACACCGCACAACCCACAAAATCATTAACAAAAATTGTAAACATAATATTAATATCAAAACAATATGTATTAAAATTTCCATAATAAAGTTGCGACTTAGGACAATCGATGCTTAAATGAGTCGCGAATTTTATGCGTCAAAGAGTAACATTTTCATTTTTTGCTTGTACAGGAAGCAACCTTAAACTAATGGAGATATTCAAGCACTTATACTAGTATTTACTTATATCTTTTGAAGTTTTCATCCGATTTGAAAACGTGTCTCAATTTGTGCTGTACTAACACGAACTTTGTTCAAACAAATATAAACACTTATGAAAAACAAACAAATAAAATTAACTTTCTAATAAAAACCAATAAAACGAGCCTTTTTTATATGTTCTGCCAAACACCGCAAGTCACACACAAACATTTACAAAAATTGTAAACATAATATTAATATCAAAACAATATGTATTAAAATTTCCGTAATAAAGTTGCGACTTAGGACACTCGATGCTTAAATGAGTCGCGAATTTTATGCGTCAAAGAGTAAAATTTTCATTTTTTGCTTGTACAGGAAGCAACCTTAAACTAATGGAGATATTCAAGCACTTATACTAGTATTTACTTATATCTTTTGAAGTTTTCATCCGATTTGAAAAATTGTCACAATTTGTGCTGTACTAACACGAACTTTGTTCAAACAAATATAAACACTTATGAAAAGCAAACAAATAAAATTAACTTTCTAATAAAAACCAATAAAACGATCCTTTTTTATATGTTCTGCCAAACACCGCAAGTCTCACACAAACATTTACAAAAATTGTAAACATAATATTAATATCAAAACAATATGTATTAAAATTTCCATAATAACGTTGCGACTTAGGACACTCGATGCTTAAATGAGTCGCGAATTTTATGCGTCAAAGAGTAAAATTTTCATTTTTTGCTTGTACAGGAAGCAACCTTAAACTAATGGAGATATTCAAGCACTTATACTAGTATTTACTTATATCTTTTAAAGTTTTCATCCGATTTGAAAAATTGTCACAATTTGTGCTGTACTAACACGAACTTTGTTCAAACAAATATAAAAACTTATGAAAAACAAACAAATAAAATTAACTTTCTAATAAAAACCAATAAAACGAGACTTTTTTATATGTTCTGCCAAACACAGCGCAACTCATACAAATTTACAAAAAAAAAAAATATATTGAGAAAATTATATTAATAACAAAATAAAATTTATTAAAATTTGCATCAAAAAGTTGCGAGTCAATACACTCTATGCTGAAATTAGTCGTCAATTTTATTGTTTAATTTTTTGCTTGTGGCGGAAGCCACCTTAAACTAATTAAGAAATTCAAGCACTCATACCAGTATTTACTTATATCTTTGGAGTTTTCATCCGATTTGAAAAATTGTCACAATTTGTGCTGTACTATGACGAACTTTGCTCAAACAAATATAAATATTTATGAAAAACAAACAAATAAAATTAACTTTCCAATAAAAACAAATAAAACGAGCCTTTTTTATATGTTCTGCCAAACACCGCACAACCCACACAAACATTTACAAAAATTGTAAACATAATATTAATATCAAAACAATATGTATTAAAATTTCCATAATAAAGTTGCGACTTAGGACACTCGATGCTTAAATGAGTCGCGAATTTTATGCGTCAAAGAGTAAAATTTTCATTTTTTGCTTGTACAGGAAGCTACCTTAAACTAATGGAGATATTCAAGCACTTATACTAGTATTTACTTATATCTTTTAAAGTTTTCATCCGATTTGAAAAATTGTCACAATTTGTGCTGTACTAACACGAACTTTGTTCAAACAAATATAAAAACTTATGAAAAACAAACAAATAAAATTAACTTTCTAATAAAAACCAATAAAACGAGACTTTTTTATATGTTCTGCCAAACACAGCGCAACTCATACAAACATTAACAAAAATTGTAAACATAATATTAATATCAAAAAAAAATGTATTAAAATTTCCATAATAAAGTTGCGACTTAGGACACTCGATGCTTAAATGAGTCGCGAATTTTACGCGTCAAAGAGTAAAATTTTCATTTTTTGCTTGTACAGGAAGCAACCTTAAACTAATTAAGAAATTCAAACACTTGTACACGTTTTTACATATATCTTTTGAAGTTTTCATCCGATTTGAAAAATTGTCACAATTTGTGCTGTACTAACACGAACTTTGTTCAAACAAATATAAACACTTATGAAAAACAAACAAAAAAAATTAACTTTGTAATAAAAACCAATAAAACGAGCCTTTTTTATATGTTCTGCCAAACACCGCACAACTCATACAAATTTACAAAAAAAAAAAATATATTGTGAAAATTATATTAATAACAAAATAAAATTTATTAAAATTTGCATAAAAAAATTGCGACTCGATGCTGAAATTAGTCGTCAATTTTATTGTTTAATTTTTTGCTTGTAGCGGAAGCCACCTTAAACTAATTAAGAAATTCAAGCACTCATACCAGTATTTACTTATATCTTTTGGAGTTTTCATCCGACTTGAAAAATTGTTTCAATTTGTGCTGTACTAACACGAACTTTGTTCAAACAAATATAAACACTTATGAAAAGCAAACAAATAAAATTAACTTTCGAATAAAAACCAATAAAACGATCCTTTTTTATATGTTCTGCCAAACACCGCACAACCCACAAAATCATTAACAAAAATTGTAAACATAATATTAATATCAAAACAATATGTATTAAAATTTCCATAATAAAGTTGCGACTTAGGACACTCGATGCTTAAATGAGTCGCGAATTTTATGCGTCAAAGATTAAAATTTTCATTTTTGCTTGTACAGGAAGCAACCTTAAACTAATGGAGATATTCAAGCACTTATACTAGTATTTACTTATATCTTTTGAAGTTTTCATCCGATTTGAAAACTTGTCTCAATTTGTGCTGTACTAACACGACATTTGTTCAAACAAATATAAACACTTATGAAAAACAAACAAATAAAATTAACTTTCTAATAAAAACCAATAAAACGAAACTTTTTATATGTTCTGCCAAACACCGCAAGTCACACACAAACATTTACAAAAATTGTAAACATAATATTAATATCAAAACAATATGTATTAAAATTTCCGTAATAAAGTTGCGACTTAGGACACTCGATGCTTAAATGAGTCGCGAATTTTATGCGTCAAAGAGTAAAATTTTCATTTTTTGCTTGTACAGGAAGCAACCTTAAACTAATGGAGATATTCAAGCACTTATACTAGTATTTACTTATATCTTTTGAAGTTTTCATCCGATTTGAAAAATTGTCTCAATTTGTGCTGTACTAACACGAACTTTGTTCAAACAAATATAAACACTTATGAAAAACAAACAAATAAAATTAACTTTCCAATAAAAACAAATAAAACGAGCCTTTTTTATATGTTCTGCCAAACACCGCACAACCCACACAAACATTAACAAAAATTGTAAACATAATATTAATATCAAAAAAAAATGTATTAAAATTTCCATAATAAAGTTGCGACTTAGGACACTCGATGCTTAAATGAGTCGCGAATTTTATGCGTCAAAGAGTAAAATTTTCATTTTTTGCTTGTACAGGAAGCAACCTTAAACTAATTAAGAAATTCAAACACTTGTACACGTTTTTACATATATCTTTTGAAGTTTTCATCCGATTTGAAAAATTGTCACAATTTGTGCTGTACTAACACGAACTTTGTTCAAACAAATATAAACACTTATGAAAAACAAACAAAAAAAATTAACTTTGTAATAAAAACCAATAAAACGAGCCATTTTTATATGTTCTGCCAAACACCGCACAACTCATACAAATTTACAAAAAAAAAAAAATATATTGTGAAAATTATATTAATAACAAAATAAAATTTATTAAAATTTGCATAAAAAAATTGCGACTCGATGCTGAAATTAGTCGTCAATTTTATTGTTTAATTTTTTGCTTGTAGCGGAAGCCACCTTAAACTAATTAAGAAATTCAAGCACTCATACCAGTATTTACTTATATCTTTTGGAGTTTTCATCCGATTTGAAAAATTGTCTCAATTTGTGCTGTACTAACACGAACTTTGTTCAAACAAATATAAACACTTATGAAAAGCAAACAAATAAAATTAACTTTCTAATAAAAACCAATAAAACGATCCTTTTTTATATGTTCTGCCAAACACCGCAAGTCACACACAAACATTTACAAAAATTGTAAACATAATATTAATATCAAAACAATATGTATTAAAATTTCCATAATAAAGTTGCGACTTAGGACACTCGATGCTTAAATGAGTCGCGAATTTTATGCGTCAAAGAGTAAAATTTTCATTTTTTGCTTGTACAGGAAGCAACCTTAAACTAATTAAGAAATTCAAACACTTGTACACGTTTTTACATATATCTTTTGAAGTTTTCATCCGATTTGAAAAATTGTCACAATTTGTGCTGTACTAACACGAACTTTTTTCAAACAAATATAAACACTTATGAAAAACAAACAAAAAAAATTAACTTTGTAATAAAAACCAATAAAACGAGCCTTTTTTATATGTTCTGCCAAACACCGCACAACTCATACTAATTTACAAAAAAAAAAAAATATATTGTGAAAATTATATTAATAACAAAATAAAATTTATTAAAATTTGCATAAAAAAATTGCGACTCGATGCTGAAATTAGTCGTCAATTTTATTGTTTAATTTTTTGCTTGTAGCGGAAGCCACCTTAAACTAATTAAGAAATTCAAGCACTCATACCAGTATTTACTTATATCTTTTGGAGTTTTCATCCGATTTGAAAAATTGTCTCAATTTGTGCTGTACTAACACGAACTTTGTTCAAACAAATATAAACACTTATGAAAAGCAAACAAATAAAATTAACTTTCTAATAAAAACCAATAAAACGATCCTTTTTTAAATGTTCTGCCAAACACCGCAAGTCACACACAAACATTTACAAAAATTGTAAACATAATATTAAAATCAAAACAATATGTATTAAAATTTCCATAATAAAGTTGCGACTTAGGACACTCGATGCTTAAATGAGTCGCGAATTTTATGCGTCAAAGATTAAAATTTTCATTTTTTGCTTGTACAGGAAGCAACCTTAAACTAATGGAGATATTCAAGCACTTATACTAGTATTTACTTATATCTTTTGAAGTTTTCATCCGATTTGAAAACTTGTCTCAATTTGTGCTGTACTAACACGACATTTGTTCAAACAAATATAAACACTTATGAAAAACAAACAAATAAAATTAACAATCTAATAAAAACCAATAAAACGAAACTTTTTATATGTTCTGCCAAACACCGCAAGTCACACACAAACATTTACAAAAATTGTAAACATAATATTAATATCAAAACAATATGTATTAAAATTTCCGTAATAAAGTTGCGACTTAGGACACTCGATGCTTAAATGAGTCGCGAATTTTATGCGTCAAAGAGTAAAATTTTCATTTTTTGCTTGTACAGGAAGCAACCTTAAACTAATTAAGAAATTCAAACACTTGTACACGTTTTTACATATATCTTTTGAAGTTTTCATGCGATTTGAAAAATTGTCACAATTTGTGCTGTACTAACACGAACTTTGTTCAAACAAATATAAACACTTATGAAAAACAAACAAAAAAAATTAACTTTGTAATAAAAACCAATAAAACGAGCCTTTTTTATATGTTCTGCCAAACACCGCACAACTCATACAAATTTACAAAAAAAAAAAATATATTGAGAAAATTATATTAATAACAAAATAAAATTTATTAAAATTTGCATCAAAAAGTTGCGACTCAATACACTCTATGATCAAATTAGTCGTCAATTTTATTGTTTAATTTTTTGCTTGGAGCGGAAGCCACCTTAAACTAATTGAAACACTTATACACGTTTTTACATATATCTTTTGAAGTTTTCATCCAATTTTAAAAATTGTCTCAATTTGCTGTATTATAACGAACTTTGCTCAAATAAATGTAAACAATTATGAAAAACAAACAAAAAAAATTAACTTTGTAATAAAAACCAATAAAAAGAGCCTTTTTTATATGTTCTGCCAAACACCGCACAACTCATACAAATTTCCAAAACAAAAAAATATTGTGAAAATTATATTAATAACAAAACAAAATCTATTAAAATTTGCATCAAAATGTTGCGACTCAATACACTCGATGCTGAAATTAGTCGTCAATTTTATTGTTTAATTTTTTGCTTGTGGCGGAAGCCACCTTAAACTAATTAAGAAATTCAAACACTTATACACGTTGTTACATATATCTTTTGAAGTTTACATCCGATTTGAAAAATTGTCACAATTTGTGCTGTACTAACACGAACTTTGTTCAAACAAATATAAACACTTATGAAAAACAAACAAAAAAAATTAACTTTGTAATAAAAACCAATAAAACGAGCCTTTTTTATATGTTCTGCCAAACACCGCACAACTAATACAAATTTACAAAAAAAAAAAAAATATATTGAGAAAATTATATTAAAAACAAAATTTTATTTATTAGAATTTTCATCAAAAAGTTGCGACTCGATACTGAAATTAGTCGTCAATTTTATTGTCTAATATTTTGCTTGTAGCGGAAGCCACCTTAAACTAATTAAGAAATTCAAATACAAATTTACAAAAAAAAAAAAATATATTGAGAAAATTATATTAATAACAAAATAAAATTTATTAAAATTTGCATCAAAAAGTTGCGACTCGATACTGAAATTAGTCGTCAATTTTATTGTATACTATTTTGCTTGTAGCGGAAGCCACCTTAAACTAATTAAGAAATTCAAACACTTATACACGTTTTTACATATATCTTTTGAAGTTTTCATCCGATTTGAAAAATTGTCACAATTTGTGTTGTACTAACACGAACTTTGTTCAAACAAATATAAAAACTTATGAAAAACAAACAAATAAAATTAACTTTCTAATAAAAACCAATAAAACGAGCCTTTTTTATATGTTCTGCCAAACACCGCACAACTCATACAAATTTACAAAAAAAAAAAATATATTGAGAAAATTATATTAATAACAAAATAAAATTTATTAAAATTTGCATAAAAAAGTTGCGACTCAATACACTCGGTGCTCAAATTAGTCGTCAATTTTATTGTTTAATTTTTTGCTTGGAGCGGAAGCCACCTTAAACTAATTGAGAAATTCAAACAATTGTACACGTTTCTACATATACATACCTTTTGAAGTTTTCATCCAATTTGAAAAATTGTCTCAATTTGCTGTACAATGACGAACTTTGTTCAAATAAATATAAACAATTATGAAAAACAAACAAATAAAATTAACTTTCTAATAAAAACCAATAAAACGAGACTTTTTTATATGTTCTGCCAAACACCGCACAACTCACACAAATATCAAAAAAAAAAAACAATATTAATAACAAAATAAAATTTATTAAAATTTGCATCAAAAAGTTGCGACGCGATACTGAAATTAGTCGTCAATTTTATTGTCTAATATTGTGCTTGTAGCGGAAGCCACCTTAAACTAATTAAGAAATTGAAGCACTCATACCAGTATTTACTTATATCTTTTGGAGTTTTCATCCGATTTGAAAAATTGTCTCAATTTGTGCTGTACTAACACGAACTTTGTTCAAACAAATATAAACACTTATGAAAAACAAACAAATAAAATTAACTTTCTAATAAAAACCAATAAAACGATCCTTTTTTATATGTTCTGCCAAACACCGCAAGTCTCACACAAACATTTACAAAAATTGTAAACATAATATTAATATCAAAACAATATGTATTAAAATTTCCATAATAAAGTTGCGACTTAGGACACTCGATGCTTAAATGAGTCGCGAATTTTATGCGTCAAAGAGTAAAATTTTCATTTTTTGCTTGTACAGGAAGCAACCTTAAACTAATTAAGAAATTCAAACACTTGTACACGTTTTTACATATATCTTTTGAAGTTTTCATGCGATTTGAAAAATTGTCACAATTTGTGCTGTACTAACACGAACTTTGTTCAAACAAATATAAACACTTATGAAAAACAAACAAAAAAAATTAACTTTGTAATAAAAACCAATAAAACGAGCCTTTTTTATATGTTCTGCCAAACACCGCACAACTCATACAAATTTACAAAAAAAAAAAATATATTGAGAAAATTATATTAATAACAAAATAAAATTTATTAAAATTTGCATCAAAAAGTTGCGACTCAATACACTCGGTGCTCAAATTAGTCGTCAATTTTATTGTTTAATTTTTTGCTTGTGGCGGAAGCCACCTTAAACTAATTAAGAAATTCAAGCACTCATACCAGTATTTACTTATATCTTTTGGAGTTTTCATCCAATTTGAAAAATTGTCTCAATTTGCTGTACTATGACGAACTTTGCTCAAACAAATATAAATATTTATGAAAAACAAACAAATAAAATTAACTTTCCAATAAAAACAAATAAAACGATCCTTTTTTATATGTTCTGCCAAACACCGCACAACCCACACAAACATTAACAAAAATTGTAAACATAATATTAATATCAAAAAAAAATGTATTAAAATTTCCATAATAAAGTTGCGACTTAGGACACTCGATGCTTAAATGAGTCGCGAATTTTATGCGTCAAAGAGTACAATTTTCATTTTTTGCTTGTAGCGTAAGCAACCTTAAACTAATTAAGAAATACAAACACTTATACACGTTTTTACATATATCTTTTGAAGTTTTCATCCGATTTGAAAAATTGTCACAATTTGTGCTGTACTAACACGAACTTTGTTCAAAAAAATATTAACACTTATGAAAAACAAACAAAAAAAATTAACTTTGTAATAAAAACCAATAAAACGAGCCTTTTTTATATGTTCTGCCAAACACCGCACAACTCATACAAATTTACAAAAAAAAAAAATATATTGAGAAAATTATATTAATAACAAAATAAAATTTATTAAAATTTGCATCAAAAAGTTGCGAGTCAATACACTCTATGCTGAAATTAGTCGTCAATTTTATTGTTTAATTTTTTGCTTGTGGCGGAAGCCACCTTAAACTAATTAAGAAATTCAAGCACTCATACCAGTATTTACTTATATCTTTTGGAGTTTTCATCCAATTTGAAAAATTGTCTCAATTTGCTGTACTATGACGAACTTTGCTCAAACAAATATAAATATTTATGAAAAACAAAGAAATAAAATTAACTTTCCAATAAAAACAAATAAAACGATCCTTTTTTATATGTTCTGCCAAACACCGCACAACCCACACAAACATTAACAAAAATTGTAAACATAATATTAATATCAAAACAATATGTATTAAAATTTCCATAATAAAGTTGCGACTTAGGACACTCGATGCTTAAATGAGTCGCGAATTTTATGCGTCAAAGAGTACAATTTTCATTTTTTGCTTGTAGCGTAAGCAACCTTAAACTAATTAAGAAATACAAACACTTATACACGTTTTTACATATATCTTTTGAAGTTTTCATCCGATTTGAAAAATTGTCACAATTTGTGCTGTACTAACACGAACTTTGTTCAAAAAAATATAAACACTTATGAAAAACAAACAAAAAAAATTAACTTTGTAATAAAAACCAATAAAACGAGCCTTTTTTATATGTTCTGCCAAACACCGCACAACTCATACAAATTTACAAAAAAAAAAAATATATTGAGAAAATTATATTAATAACAAAATAAAATTTATTAAAATTTGCATCAAAAAGTTGCGAGTCAATACACTCTATGCTGAAATTAGTCGTCAATTTTATTGTTTAATTTTTTGCTTGTGGCGGAAGCCACCTTAAACTAATTAAGAAATTCAAGCACTCATACCAGTATTTACTTATATCTTTTGGAGTTTTCATCCAATTTGAAAAATTGTCTCAATTTGCTGTACTATGACGAACTTTGCTCAAACAAATATAAATATTTATGAAAAACAAACAAATAAAATTAACTTTCCAATAAAAACAAATAAAACGATCCTTTTTTATATGTTCTGCCAAACACCGCACAACCCACACAAACATTAACAAAAATTGTAAACATAATATTAATATCAAAAAAAAATGTATTAAAATTTCCATAATAAAGTTGCGACTTAGGACACTCGATGCTTAAATGAGTCGCGAATTTTATGCGTCAAAGAGTAAAATTTTCATTTTTTGCTTGTACAGGAAGCAACCTTAAACTAATTAAGAAATTCAAACACTTGTACACGTTTTTACATATATCTTTTGAAGTTTTCATGCGATTTGAAAAATTGTCACAATTTGTGCTGTACTAACACGAACTTTGTTCAAACAAATATAAACACTTATGAAAAACAAACAAAAAAAATTAACTTTGTAATAAAAACCAATAAAACGAGCCTTTTTTATATGTTCTGCCAAACACCGCACAACTCATACAAATTTACAAAAAAAAAAAATATATTGTGAAAATTATATTAATAACAAAATAAAATTTATTAAAATTTGCATAAAAAAATTGCGACTCGATGCTGAAATTAGTCGTCAATTTTATTGTTTAATTTTTTGCTTGTAGCGGAAGCCACCTTAAACTAAATAAGAAATTCAAGCACTCATACCAGTATTTACTTATATCTTTTGGAGTTTTCATCCGATTTGAAAAATTGTCACAATTTGTGCTGTACTAACACGAACTTTGTTCAAACAAATATAAAGACTTATAAAAAACCAACAAATAAATTTAACTTTCTAATAAAAACTAATAAAACGAGCCTTTTTTATATGTTCTGCCAAACACCGCACAACTCACACAAAATTAAAAAAAAAAAAACAATATTGTGTAAATTATATTAATAACAAAACAAAATCTATTAGAATTTGCATCAATATGTTGCGACTCAATACACTCGATGCTGAAATTAGTCGTCAATTTTATTGTTTAATTTTTTGCTTGTGGCGGAAGCCACCTTAAACTAATTAAGAAATTCAAACACTTATACACGTTTTTACATATATCTTTTGAAGTTTTCATCCGATTTGAAAAATTGTCACAATTTGTGCTGTACTAAAACGAACCTTTTTTATATGTTCTGCCAAACACCGCACAACTCACACAAATTTAAAAAAAAAACAATATTGTGTAAATTATATTAAAAACAAAATAAAATTTATTAAAATTTGCATCAAAAAGTTGCGACGCGATACTGAAATTAGTCGTCAATTTTATTGTCTAATATTTTGCTTGTAGCGGAAGCCACCTTAAACTAATTAAGAAATTCAAACACTTATACACGTTTTTACATATATCTTTTGAAGTTTTCATCCGATTTGAAAAATTGTCACAATTTGTGTTGTACTAACACGAACTTTGTTCAAACAAATATAAAAACTTATGAAAAACAAACAAATAAAATTAACTTTCTAATAAAAACCAATAAAACGAGACTTTTTTATATGTTCTGCCAAACACCGCACAGCTCATACAAATTTACAAAAAAAAAAAATATATTGAGAAAATTATATTAATAACAAAATAAAATTTATTAAAATTTGCATCAAAAAGTTGCGAGTCAATACACTCGGTGCTCAAATTAGTCGTCAATTTTATTGTTTAATTTTTTGCTTGTGGCGGAAGCCACCTTAAACTAATTAAGAAATTCAAGCACTCATACCAGTATTTACTTATATCTTTTGAAGTTTTCATCCGATTTGAAAAATTGTCACAATTTGTGCTGTACTAACACGAACTTTGTTCAAACAAATAGAAACACTTATGAAAAACAAACAAATAAAATTAACTTTCCAATAAAAACCAATAAAACGAGACTTTTTTATATGTTCTGCCAAACACCGCAAGTCTCACACAAACATTTACAAAAATTGTAAACATAATATTAATATCAAAACAATATGTATTAAGATTTCCATAATAACGTTGCGACTTAGGACACTCGATGCTTAAATGAGTCGCGAATTTTATGCGTCAAAGAGTAAAATTTTCATTTTTTGCTTGTGGCGGAAGCCACCTTAAACTAATTAAGAAATTCAAGCACTCATACCAGTATTTACTTATATCTTTTGAAGTTTTCATCCGATTTGAAAAATTGTCACAATTTGTGCTGTACTAACACGAACTTTGTTCAAACAAATAGAAACACTTATGAAAAACAAACAAATAAAATTAACTTTCCAATAAAAACCAATAAAACGAGACTTTTTTATATGTTCTGCCAAACACCGCAAGTCTCACACAAACATTAACAAAAATTGTAAACATAATATTAATATCAAAACAATATGTATTAAAATTTCCATAATAAAGTTGCGACTTAGGACACTCGATGCTTAAATGAGTCGCGAATTTTATGCGTCAAAGAGTAAAATTTTCATTTTTTGCTTGTAGCGGAAGCAACCTTAAACTAATTAAGAAATACAAACACATATACACGTTTTTACATATATCTTTTGAAGTTTTCATCCGATTTGAAAAATTGTCACAATTTGTGCTGTACTAAAACGAACCTTTTTTATATGTTCTGCCAAACACCGCACAACTCACACAAATTTAAAAAAAAAACAATATTGTGTAAATTATATTAAAAACAAAATAAAATTTATTAAAATTTGCATCAAAAAGTTGCGACGCGATACTGAAATTAGTCGTCAATTTTATTGTCTAATATTTTGCTTGTAGCGGAAGCCACCTTAAACTAATTAAGAAATTCAAACACTTATACACGTTTTTACATATATCTTTTGAAGTTTTCATCCGATTTGAAAAATTGTCACAATTTGTGTTGTACTAACACGAACTTTGTTCAAACAAATATAAAAACTTATGAAAAACAAACAAATAAAATTAACTTTCTAATAAAAACCAATAAAACGAGACTTTTTTATATGTTCTGCCAAACACCGCACAGCTCATACAAATTTACAAAAAAAAAAAATATATTGAGAAAATTATATTAATAACAAAATAAAATTTATTAAAATTTGCATCAAAAAGTTGCGAGTCAATACACTCGGTGCTCAAATTAGTCGTCAATTTTATTGTTTAATTTTTTGCTTGTGGCGGAAGCCACCTTAAACTAATTAAGAAATTCAAGCACTCATACCAGTATTTACTTATATCTTTTGAAGTTTTCATCCGATTTGAAAAATTGTCACAATTTGTGCTGTACTAACACGAACTTTGTTCAAACAAATAGAAACACTTATGAAAAACAAACAAATAAAATTAACTTTCCAATAAAAACCAATAAAACGAGACTTTTTTATATGTTCTGCCAAACACCGCAAGTCTCACACAAACATTTACAAAAATTGTAAACATAATATTAATATCAAAACAATATGTATTAAGATTTCCATAATAACGTTGCGACTTAGGACACTCGATGCTTAAATGAGTCGCGAATTTTATGCGTCAAAGAGTAAAATTTTCATTTTTTGCTTGTGGCGGAAGCAACTTTAAACTAATGGAGATATTCAAGCACTTATACTAGTATTTACTTATATCTTTTGAAGTTTTCATCCGATTTGAAAAATTGTCACAATTTGTGCTGTACTAACACGAACTTTGTTCAAACAAATATAAAAACTTATGAAAAACAAACAAATAAAATTAACTTTCTAATAGAAACCAATAAAACGAGACTTTTTTATATGTTCTGCCAAACACCGCACAACTCATACAAATTTACAAAAAAAAAAAATATATTGAGAAAATTATATTAATAACAAAATAAAATTTATTAAAATTTGCATCAAAAAGTTGCGAGTCAATACACTCGGTGCTGAAATTAGTCGTCAATTTTATTGTTTAATTTTTTGCTTGTGGCGGAAGCCACCTTAAACTAATTAAGAAATTCAAGCACTCATACCAGTATTTACTTATATCTTTTGGAGTTTTCATCCAATTTGAAAAATTGTCTCAATTTGCTGTACTATGACGAACTTTGCTCAAACAAATATAAATATTTATGAAAAACAAACAAATAAAATTAACTTTCCAATAAAAACAAATAAAACGATCCTTTTTTATATGTTCTGCCAAACACCGCACAACCCACACAAACATTAACAAAAATTGTAAACATAATATTAATATCAAAAAAAAATGTATTAAAATTTCCATAATAAAGTTGCGACTTAGGACACTCGATGCTTAAATGAGTCGCGAATTTTATGCGTCAAAGAGTAAAATTTTCATTTTTTGCTTGTACAGGAAGCAACCTTAAACTAATTAAGAAATTCAAACACTTGTACACGTTTTTACATATATCTTTTGAAGTTTTCATCCGATTTGAAAAATTGTCACAATTTGTGCTGTACTAACACGAACTTTGTTCAAACAAATATAAACACTTATGAAAAACAAACAAAAAAAATTAACTTTGTAATAAAAACCAATAAAACGAGCCTTTTTTATATGTTCTGCCAAACACCGCACAACTCATACAAATTTACAAAAAAAAAAAAATATATTGTGAAAATTATATTAATAACAAAATAAAATTTATTAAAATTTGCATAAAAAAATTGCGACTCGATGCTGAAATTAGTCGTCAATTTTATTGTTTAATTTTTTGCTTGTAGCGGAAGCCACCTTAAACTAAATAAGAAATTCAAGCACTCATACCAGTATTTACTTATATCTTTTGGAGTTTTCATCCGATTTGAAAAATTGTCACAATTTGTGCTGTACTAACACGAACTTTGTTCAAACAAATATAAAGACTTATAAAAAACCAACAAATAAATTTAACTTTCTAATAAAAACTAATAAAACGAGCCTTTTTTATATGTTCTGCCAAACACCGCACAACTCACACAAAATTAAAAAAAAAAAAACAATATTGTGTAAATTATATTAATAACAAAACAAAATCTATTAGAATTTGCATCAATATGTTGCGACTCAATACACTCGATGCTGAAATTAGTCGTCAATTTTATTGTTTAATTTTTTGCTTGTGGCGGAAGCCACCTTAAACTAATTAAGAAATTCAAACACTTATACACGTTTTTACATATATCTTTTGAAGTTTTCATCCGATTTGAAAAATTGTCACAATTTGTGTTGTACTAACACGAACTTTGTTCAAACAAATATAAAAACTTATGAAAAACAAACAAATAAAATTAACTTTCCAATAAAAACCAATAAAACGATCCTTTTTTATATGTTCTGCCAAACACCGCACAACCCACACAAACATTAACAAAAATTGTAAACATAATATTAATATCAAAAAAAAATGTATTAAAATTTCCATAATAAAGTTGCGACTTAGGACACTCGATGCTTAAATGAGTCGCGAATTTTATGCGTCAAAAAGTAAAATTTTCATTTTTTGCTTGTACAGGAAGCAACCTTAAACTAATTAAGAAATTCAAACACTTGTACACGTTTTTACATATATCTTTTGAAGTTTTCATCCGATTTGAAAAATTGTCACAATTTGTGCTGTACTAACACGAACTTTGTTCAAACAAATATAAACACTTATGAAAAACAAACAAAAAAAATTAACTTTGTAATAAAAACCAATAAAACGAGCCTTTTTTATATGTTCTGCCAAACACCGCACAACTCATACAAATTTACAAAAAAAAAAAAATATATTGTGAAAATTATATTAATAACAAAATAAAATTTATTAAAATTTGCATCAAAAAGTTGCGAGTCAATACACTCGGTGCTGAAATTAGTCGTCAATTTTATTGTTTAATTTTTTGCTTGTGGCGGAAGCCACCTTAAACTAATTAAGAAATTCAAGCACTCATACCAGTATTTACTTATATCTTTTGGAGTTTTCATCCAATTTGAAAAATTGTCTCAATTTGCTGTACTATGACGAACTTTGCTCAAACAAATATAAATATTTATGAAAAACAAACAAATAAAATTAACTTTCCAATAAAAACAAATAAAACGATCCTTTTTTATATGTTCTGCCAAACACCGCACAACCCACACAAACATTAACAAAAATTGTAAACATAATATTAATATCAAAACAATATGTATTAAAATTTCCATAATAAAGTTGCGACTTAGGACACTCGATGCTTAAATGAGTCGCGAATTTTATGCGTCAAAGAGTAAAATTTTCATTTTTTGCTTGTAGCGGAAGCAACCTTAAACTAATTAAGAAATACAAACACATATACACGTTTTTACATATATCTTTTGAAGTTTTCATCCGATTTGAAAAATTGTCACAATTTGTGCTGTACTAAAACGAACCTTTTTTATATGTTCTGCCAAACACCGCACAACTCACACAAATTTAAAAAAAAAACAATATTGTGTAAATTATATTAAAAACAAAATAAAATTTATTAAAATTTGCATCAAAAAGTTGCGACGCGATACTGAAATTAGTCGTCAATTTTATTGTCTAATATTTTGCTTGTAGCGGAAGCCACCTTAAACTAATTGAGAAATTCAAACAATTGTACACGTTTCTACATATACATATCTTTTGAAGTTTTCATCCAATTTGAAAAATTGTCTCAATTTGCTGTACAATGACGAACTTTGCTCAAATAAATATAAACAATTATGAAAAACAAACAAATAAAATTAACTTTCTAATAAAAACCAATAAAACGAGACTTTTTTATATGTTCTGCCAAACACCGCACAACTCACACAAATTTCAAAAAAAAAAACAATATTGTGTAAATTATATTAATAACAAAATAAAATTTATTAAAATTTGCATCAAAAAGTTGCGACGCGATACTGAAATTAGTCGTCAATTTTATTGTCTAATATTGTGCTTGTAGCGGAAGCCACCTTAAACTAATTAAGAAATTCAAGCACTCATACCAGTATTTACTTATATCTTTTGAAGTTTTCATCCGATTTGAAAAATTGTTACAATTTGTGCTGTACTAACACGAACTTTGTTCAAACAAATATAAACACTTATGAAAAACAAGCAAATAAAATTAACTTTCCAATAAAAACCAATAAAACGATCCTTTTTTATATGTTCTGCCAAACACCGCAAGTCTCACACAAACATTTACAAAAATTGTAAACATAATATTAATATCAAAACAATATGTATTAAAATTTCCATAATAACGTTGCGACTTAGGACACTCGATGCTTAAATGAGTCGCGAATTTTATGCGTCAAAGAGTAAAATTTTCATTTTTTGCTTGTACAGGAAGCAACCTTAAACTAATGGAGATATTCAAGCACTTATACTAGTATTTACTTATATCTTTTAAAGTTTTCATCCGATTTGAAAAATTGTCACAATTTGTGCTGTACTAACACGAACTTTGTTCAAACAAATATAAACACTTATGAAAAACAAACAAAAAAAATTAACTTTGTAATAAAAACCAATAAAACGAGACTTTTTTATATGTTCTGCCAAACACAGCGCAACTCATACAAATTTACAAAAAAAAAAAATATATTGAGAAAATTATATTAATAACAAAATAAAATTTATTAAAATTTGCATCAAAAAGTTGCGAGTCAATACACTCTATGCTGAAATTAGTCGTCAATTTTATTGTTTAATTTTTTGCTTGTGGCGGAAGCCACCTTAAACTAATTAAGAAATTCAAGCACTCATACCAGTATTTACTTATATCTTTTGGAGTTTTCATCCAATTTGAAAAATTGTCTCAATTTGTGCTGTACTAACACGAACTTTGTTCAAACAAATATAAACACTTATGAAAAGCAAACAAATAAAATTAACTTTCTAATAAAAACCAATAAAACGATCCTTTTTTATATGTTCTGCCAAACACCGCACAACCCACAAAATCATTAACAAAAATTGTAAACATAATATTAATATCAAAACAATATGTATTAAAATTTCCATAATAAAGTTGCGACTTAGGACACTCGATGCTTAAATGAGTCGCGAATTTTATGCGTCAAAGATTAAAATTTTAATTTTTGCTTGTACAGGAAGCAACCTTAAACTAATGGAGATATTCAAGCACTTATACTAGTATTTACTTATATCTTTTGAAGTTTTCATCCGATTTGAAAACTTGTCTCAATTTGTGCTGTACTAACACGACATTTGTTCAAACAAATATAAACACTTATGAAAAACAAACAAATAAAATTAACTTTCTAATAAAAACCAATAAAACGAAACTTTTTATATGTTCTGCCAAACACCGCAAGTCACACACAAACATTTACAAAAATTGTAAACATAATATTAATATCAAAACAATATGTATTAAAATTTCCGTAATAAAGTTGCGACTTAGGACACTCGATGCTTAAATGAGTCGCGAATTTTATGCGTCAAAGAGTAAAATTTTCATTTTTTGCTTGTACAGGAAGCAACCTTAAACTAATGGAGATATTCAAGCACTTATACTAGTATTTACTTATATCTTTTGAAGTTTTCATCCGATTTGAAAAATTGTCTCAATTTGTGCTGTACTAACACGAACTTTGTTCAAACAAATATAAACACTTATGAAAAACAAACAAATAAAATTAACTTTCCAATAAAAACAAATAAAACGAGCCTTTTTTATATGTTCTGCCAAACACCGCACAACCCACACAAACATTAACAAAAATTGTAAACATAATATTAATATCAAAAAAAAATGTATTAAAATTTCCATAATAAAGTTGCGACTTAGGACACTCGATGCTTAAATGAGTCGCGAATTTTATGCGTCAAAGAGTAAAATTTTCATTTTTTGCTTGTACAGGAAGCAACCTTAAACTAATTAAGAAATTCAAACACTTGTACACGTTTTTACATATATCTTTTGAAGTTTTCATCCGATTTGAAAAATTGTCACAATTTGTGCTGTACTAACACGAACTTTGTTCAAACAAATATAAACACTTATGAAAAACAAACAAAAAAAATTAACTTTGTAATAAAAACCAATAAAACGAGCCATTTTTATATGTTCTGCCAAACACCGCACAACTCATACAAATTTACAAAAAAAAAAAAATATATTGTGAAAATTATATTAATAACAAAATAAAATTTATTAAAATTTGCATAAAAAAATTGCGACTCGATGCTGAAATTAGTCGTCAATTTTATTGTTTAATTTTTTGCTTGTAGCGGAAGCCACCTTAAACTAATTAAGAAATTCAAGCACTCATACCAGTATTTACTTATATCTTTTGGAGTTTTCATCCGATTTGAAAAATTGTCTCAATTTGTGCTGTACTAACACGAACTTTGTTCAAACAAATATAAATACTTATGAAAAGCAAACAAATAAAATTAACTTTCTAATAAAAACCAATAAAACGATCCTTTTTTATATGTTCTGCCAAACACCGCAAGTCACACACAAACATTTACAAAAATTGTAAACATAATATTAAAATCAAAACAATATGTATTAAAATTTCCATAATAAAGTTGCGACTTAGGACACTCGATGCTTAAATGAGTCGCGAATTTTATGCGTCAAAGATTAAAATTTTCATTTTTTGCTTGTACAGGAAGCAACCTTAAACTAATGGAGATATTCAAGCACTTATACTAGTATTTACTTATATCTTTTGAAGTTTTCATCCGATTTGAAAACTTGTCTCAATTTGTGCTGTACTAACACGACATTTGTTCAAACAAATATAAACACTTATGAAAAACAAACAAATAAAATTAACAATCTAATAAAAACCAATAAAACGAAACTTTTTATATGTTCTGCCAAACACCGCAAGTCACACACAAACATTTACAAAAATTGTAAACATAATATTAATATCAAAACAATATGTATTAAAATTTCCGTAATAAAGTTGCGACTTAGGACACTCGATGCTTAAATGAGTCGCGAATTTTATGCGTCAAAGAGTAAAATTTTCATTTTTTGCTTGTACAGGAAGCAACCTTAAACTAATGGAGATATTCAAGCACTTATACTAGTATTTACTTATATCTTTTGAAGTTTTCATCCGATTTGAAAAATTGTCTCAATTTGTGCTGTACTAACACGAACTTTGTTCAAACAAATATAAACACTTATGAAAAACAAACAAATAAAATTAACTTTCCAATAAAAACAAATAAAACGAGCCTTTTTTATATGTTCTGCCAAACACCGCACAACCCACACAAACATTAACAAAAATTGTAAACATAATATTAATATCAAAAAAAAATGTAATAAAATTTCCATAATAAAGTTGCGACTTAGGACACTCGATGCTTAAATGAGTCGCGAATTTTATGCGTCAAAGAGTAAAATATTCATTTTTTGCTTGTACAGGAAGCAACCTTAAACTAATTAAGAAATTCAAACACTTGTACACGTTTTTACATATATCTTTTGGAGTTTTCATCCGATTTGAAAAATTGTCACAATTTGTGCTGTACTAACACGAACTTTGTTCAAACAAATATAAAGACTTATGAAAAACAAACAAATAAATTTAACTTTCTAATAAAAACTAATAAAACGAGCCTTTTTTATATGTTCTGCCAAACACCGCACAACTCATACAAATTTAAAAAAAAAAAAACAATATTGTGTAAATTATATTAATAACAAAATAAGACTTATTAAAATTTGCATCAAAAAGTTGCGACTCAATACACTCTATGATCAAATTAGTCGTCAATTTTATTGTTTAATTTTTTGCTTGGAGCGGAAGCCACCTTAAACTAATTGAAACACTTATACACGTTTTTACATATATCTTTTGAAGTTTTCATCCAATTTGAAAAATTGTCTCAATTTGCTGTATTATAACGAACTTTGCTCAAATAAATGTAAACAATTATGAAAAACAAACAAAAAAAATTAACTTTGTAATAAAAACCAATAAAAAGAGCCTTTTTTATATGTTCTGCCAAACACCGCACAACTCATACAAATTTCCAAAACAAAAAAATATTGTGAAAATTATATTAATAAGAAAACAAAATCTATTAAAATTTGCATCAAAATGTTGCGACTCAATACACTCGATGCTGAAATTAGTCGTCAATTTTATTGTTTAATTTTTTGCTTGTGGCGGAAGCCACCTTAAACTAATTAAGAAATTCAAACACTTATACACGTTGTTACATATATCTTTTGAAGTTTACATCCGATTTGAAAAATTGTCACAATTTGTGCTGTACTAACACGAACTTTGTTCAAACAAATATAAACACTTATGAAAAACAAACAAAAAAAATTAACTTTGTAATAAAAACCAATAAAACGAGCCTTTTTTATATGTTCTGCCAAACACCGCACAACTAATACAAATTTACAAAAAAAAAAAAATATATTGAGAAAATTATATTAAAAACAAAATTTTATTTATTAGAATTTTCATCAAAAAGTTGCGACTCGATACTGAAATTAGTCGTCAATTTTATTGTCTAATATTTTGCTTGTAGCGGAAGCCACCTTAAACTAATTAAGAAATTCAAATACAAATTTACAAAAAAAAAAAATATATTGAGAAAATTATATTAATAACAAAATAAAATTTATTAAAATTTGCATCAAAAAGTTGCGACTCGATACTGAAATTAGTCGTCAATTTTATTGTATACTATTTTGCTTGTAGCGGAAGCCACCTTAAACTAATTAAGAAATTCAAACACTTATACACGTTTTTACATATATCTTTTGAAGTTTTCATCCGATTTGAAAAATTGTCACAATTTGTGTTGTACTAACACGAATTTTGTTCAAACAAATATAAAAACTTATGAAAAACAAACAAATAAAATTAACTTTCTAATAAAAACCAATAAAACGAGCCTTTTTTATATGTTCTGCCAAACACCGCACAACTCATACAAATTTACAAAAAAAAAAAAATATATTGAGAAAATTATATTAATAACAAAATAAGACTTATTAAAATTTGCATCAAAAAGTTGCGACTCAATACACTCTATGATCAAATTAGTCGTCAATTTTATTGTTTAATTTTTTCCTTGGAGCGGAAGCCACCTTAAACTAATTGAAACACTTATACACATTTTTACATATATCTTTTGAAGTTTTCATCCGATTTGAAAAATTGTCACAATTTGTGCTGTACTAACACGAACTTTGTTCAAACAAATATAAAAACTTAAGAAAAACAAACAAATAAAATTAACTTTCTAATAAAAACCAATAAAACGAGACTTTTTTATATGTTCTGCCAAACACCGCACAACTCACACAAATTTCAAAAAAAAAAAACAATATTAATAACAAAATAAAATTTATTAAAATTTGCATCAAAAAGTTGCGACGCGATACTGAAATTAGTCGTCAATTTTATTGTCTAATATTGTGCTTGTAGCGGAAGCCACCTTAAACTAATTAAGAAATTCAAGCACTCATACCAGTATTTACTTATATCTTTTGGAGTTTTCATCCGATTTGAAAAATTGTCTCAATTTGTGCTGTACTAACACGAACTTTGTTCAAACAAATATAAACACTTATGAAAAACAAACAAATAAAATTAACTTTCTAATAAAAACCAATAAAACGATCCTTTTTTATATGTTCTGCCAAACACCGCAAGTCTCACACAAACATTTACAAAAATTGTAAACATAATATTAATATCAAAACAATATGTATTAAAATTTCCATAATAAAGTTGCGACTTAGGACACTCGATGCTTAAATGAGTCGCGAATTTTATGCGTCAAAGAGTACAATTTTCATTTTTTGCTTGTAGCGTAAGCAACCTTAAACTAATTAAGAAATACAAACACTTATACACGTTTTTACATATATCTTTTGAAGTTTTCATCCGATTTGAAAAATTGTCACAATTTGTGCTGTACTAACACGAACTTTGTTCAAAAAAATATAAACACTTATGAAAAACAAACAAAAAAAATTAACTTTGTAATAAAAACCAATAAAACGAGCCTTTTTTATATGTTCTGCCAAACACCGCACAACTCATACAAATTTACAAAAAAAAAAAATATATTGAGAAAATTATATTAATAACAAAATAAAATTTATTAAAATTTGCATCAAAAAGTTGCGAGTCAATACACTCTATGCTGAAATTAGTCGTCAATTTTATTGTTTAATTTTTTGCTTGTGGCGGAAGCCACCTTAAACTAATTAAGAAATTCAAGCACTCATACCAGTATTTACTTATATCTTTTGGAGTTTTCATCCAATTTGAAAAATTGTCTCAATTTGCTGTACTATGACGAACTTTGCTCAAACAAATATAAATATTTATGAAAAACAAACAAATAAAATTAACTTTCCAATAAAAACAAATAAAACGATCCTTTTTTATATGTTCTGCCAAACACCGCACAACCCACACAAACATTAACAAAAATTGTAAACATAATATTAATATCAAAAAAAAATGTATTAAAATTTCCATAATAAAGTTGCGACTTAGGACACTCGATGCTTAAATGAGTCGCGAATTTTATGCGTCAAAGAGTAAAATTTTCATTTTTTGCTTGTACAGGAAGCAACCTTAAACTAATTAAGAAATTCAAACACTTGTACACGTTTTTACATATATCTTTTGAAGTTTTCATGCGATTTGAAAAATTGTCACAATTTGTGCTGTACTAACACGAACTTTGTTCAAACAAATATAAAGACTTATGAAAAACAAACAAATAAATTTAACTTTCTAATAAAAACTAATAAAACGAGCCTTTTTTATATGTTCTGCCAAACACCGCACAACTCACACAAATTTAAAAACAAAAAAACAATATTGTGTAAATTATATTAATAACAAAACAAAATCTATTAAAATTTGCATCAAAATGTTGCGACTCAATACACTCGATGCTGAAATTAGTCGTCAATTTTATTGTTTAATTTTTTGCTTGTAGCGGAAGCCACCTTAAACTAAATAAGAAATTCAAGCACTCATACCAGTATTTACTTATATCTTTTGGAGTTTTCATCCGATTTGAAAAATTGTCACAATTTGTGCTGTACTAACACGAACTTTGTTCAAACAAATATAAAGACTTATGAAAAACAAACAAATAAATTTAACTTTCTAATAAAAACTAATAAAACGAGCCTTTTTTATATGTTCTGCCAAACACCGCACAACTCACACAAATTTAAAAAAAAAAAAAACAATATTGTGTAAATTATATTAATAACAAAACAAAATCTATTAAAATATGCATCAAAATGTTGCGACTCAATACACTCGATGCTGAAATTAGTCGTCAATTTTATTGTTTAATTTTTTGCTTGTGGCGGAAGCCACCTTAAACTAATTAAGAAATTCAAACACTTATACACGTTTTTACATATATCTTTTGAAGTTTTCATCCGATTTGAAAAATTGTCACAATTTGTGTTGTACTAACACGAACTTTGTTCAAACAAATATAAAAACTTATGAAAAACAAACAAATAAAATTAACTTTCTAATAAAAACCAATAAAACGAGACTTTTTTATATGTTCTGCCAAACACCGCACAACTCATACAAATTTACACAAAAAAAAAAAAAAATATATTGAGAAAATTATATTAATAACAAAATAAAATTTATTAAAATTTGCATCAAAAAGTTGCGAGTCAATACACTCGGTGCTCAAATTAGTCGTCAATTTTATTGTTTAATTTTTTGCTTGTGGCGGAAGCCACCTTAAACTAATTAAGAAATTCAAGCACTCATACCAGTATTTACTTATATCTTTTGAAGTTTTCATCCGATTTGAAAAATTGTCACAATTTGTGCTGTACTAACACGAACTTTGTTCAAACAAATATAAATATTTATGAAAAACAAACAAATAAAATTAACTTTCCAATAAAAACCAATAAAACGAGACTTTTTTATATGTTCTGCCAAACACCGCACAACTCATACAAATTTACAAAAAAAAAAAATATATTGAGAAAATTATATTAATAACAAAATAAAATTTATTAAAATTTACACTCGGTGCTCAAATTAGTCGTCAATTTTATTGTTTAATTTTTTGCTTGTGGCGGAAGCCACCTTAAACTAATTAAGAAATTCAAGCACTCATACCAGTATTTACTTATATCTTTTGAAGTTTTCATCCGATTTGAAAAATTGTCACAATTTGTGCTGTACTAACACGAACTTTGTTCAAACAAATATAAATATTTATGAAAAACAAACAAATAAAATTAACTTTCCAATAAAAACCAATAAAACGATCCTTTTTTATATGTTCGGCCAAACACCGCACAACCCACACAAACATTAACAAAAATTGTAAACATAATATTAATATCAAAACAATATGTATTAAAATTTCCATAATAAAGTTGCGACTTAGGACACTCGATGCTTAAATGAGTCGCGAATTTTATGCGTCAAAGAGTAAAATTTTCATTTTTTGCTTGTAGCGGAAGCAACCTTAAACTAATCAAGAAATACAAACACATATACACGTTTTTACATATATCTTTTGAAGTTTTCATCCGATTTGAAAAATTGTCACAATTTGTGCTGTACTAAAACGAACCTTTTTTATATGTTCTGCCAAACACCGCACAACTCACACAAATTTAAAAAAAAAACAATATTGTGTAAATTATATTAAAAACAAAATAAAATTTATTAAAATTTGCATCAAAAAGTTGCGACGCGATACTGAAATTAGTCGTCAATTTTATTGTCTAATATTTTGCTTGTAGCGGAAGCCACCTTAAACTAATTAAGAAATTCAAACACTTATACACGTTTTTACATATATCTTTTGAAGTTTTCATCCGATTTGAAAAATTGTCACAATTTGTGTTGTACTAACACGAACTTTGTTCAAACAAATATAAAAACTTATGAAAAACAAACAAATAAAATTAACTTTCTAATAAAAACCAATAAAACGAGACTTTTTTATATGTTCTGCCAAACACCGCACAACTCATACAAATTTACAAAAAAAAAAAATATATTGAGAAAATTATATTAATAACAAAATAAAATTTATTAAAATTTGCATCAAAAAGTTGCGAGTCAATACACTCGGTGCTCAAATTAGTCGTCAATTTTATTGTTTAATTTTTTGCTTGTGGCGGAAGCCACCTTAAACTAATTAAGAAATTCAAACACTTATACACGTTTTTACATATATCTTTTGAAGTTTTCATCCGATTTGAAAAATTGTCACAATTTGTGTTGTACTAACACGAACTTTGTTCAAACAAATATAAAAACTTATGAAAAACAAACAAATAAAATTAACTTTCTAATAAAAACCAATAAAACGAGACTTTTTTATATGTTCTGCCAAACACCGCACAACTCATACAAATTTACAAAAAAAAAAAATATATTGAGAAAATTATATTAATAACAAAATAAAATTTATTAAAATTTGCATAAAAAAGTTGCGACTCAATACACTCGGTGCTCAAATTAGTCGTCAATTTTATTGTTTAATTTTTTGCTTGGAGCGGAAGCCACCACTAATTGAGAAATTCAAACAATTGTACACGTTTCGACATATACATATCTTTTGAAGTTTTCATCCAATTTGAAAAATTGTCTCAATTTGCTGTACAATGACGAACTTTGCTCAAATAAATATAAACAATTATGAAAAACAAACAAATAAAATTAACTTTCTAATAAAAACCAATAAAACGAGACTTTTTTATATGTTCTGCCAAACACCGCACAACTCACACAAATTTCAAAAAAAAAAAACAATATTGTGTAAATTATATTAATAACAAAATAAAATTTATTAAAATTTGCATCAAAAAGTTGCGACGCGATACTGAAATTAGTCGTCAATTTTATTGTCTAATATTGTGCTTGTAGCGGAAGCCACCTTAAACTAATTAAGAAATTCAAGCACTCATACCAGTATTTACTTATATCTTTTGGAGTTTTCATCCAATTTGAAAAATTGTCTCAATTTGCTGTACAATGACGAACTTTGCTCAAATAAATATAAACAATTATGAAAAACAAACAAATAAAATTAACTTTCTAATAAAAACCAATAAAACGAGACTTTTTTATATGTTCAGCCAAACACAGCACAACTCATACAAATTTACAAAAAAAAAAAATATATTGAGAAAATTATATTTTTTTTTTTTTTTTTTTTTTTATTTATTTATTTATTGCAAAAACTCAAAAATTCATGTATTTTTATATATTGCATTTATCATATGTTTTATTCTCGCCAATCCAGGATGCAGCTGGAGCCATCATTGGGCATGAACTGCCTTAAGGCCAAATCAGGCCGTTAAAACAATGTTGGAAATGTTGTTAGGGGAATAAATTTATCAACGATCGCCTTTTTAATCTTGTTATTGGGTTTTCATTCAGTAAGTTTTTCGCCAGCCTGTTTGTGTGTCTGGTTAGACGCTCATTGTATCGGCTAACGTGCTTGTTGATTTGGATTTCCACGGTATCCAGATTGAGATCGTGGTGCAGGGTCGAATTTCTTACGTACCAATCGCAACCAGTAATAAGCCGCAATGCCTTATTTTAGAACGTCTGTATACGTAAGCGATTCGAGCGAGCCGCCATACCCCAGATCTGGATAGCGTACCTCCAAGTAGGTGCCACTATTGTGTTATAAAGCGCTCTTTTACACCGTAGAGGAAGAGGACTTTTTTTATTTAGCAGCCAATACATTTTGGTCATTTTAAAGCGACAACTTTTGATCGTTTGGTTAATGTGTGATCGAAATGTTAGCCGCTTGTCGAGTATCACCCCAAGATATTTCGCTTCACTTTGAATGATGAGGGGCTGGCCATCTAGCCATACTGCGGGTGGAGTCTTCCTTTTTAAAGTATATAAAACCGACTGACATTTGGCCGGATTTAAGGTAACATTCCACCTGCGAGCCCAGCTCTCAAGCAGGTGGATGTATTCTTGTATCCCGTCAGCTGCTTCATACTCGCAGGATGATGTGTAAAATATTGCCAGGTCGTCAGCGTATGAAGCGATTAGCATTTTGTCGTTCACAACAGCCTGCATTAACTCCATTGGGGTAGGGATGTCGGCAGTGTATAGGTTGTAAAGAAGCGGCGCAAGAACGCTTCCTTGAGGTACTCCAGCTCTCATCAGCCTGGCAGTGGAAAGCGTGCTTTTGATTTTGACTTGGAATCTTCTGTCCTCGAGGTATGATCGCAATATGCCAAAGTACGGAGCAGGAAGCAATGTCTTAATTTTAGCAAGAAGTCCGATCAACCAAACTCTGTCAAACGCCTGTTTGACGTCGAAAAATACCCCAAAACAGTATTCTTTGTCGTCGAACGCTTTAAGAATATAATTAGCCACTCTATTTACCTGCTCGACGGTGCCGTGTCCTTCCCTAAATCCAAATTGATGGTCAGGTAAAAAATTGCTGTGTTCATTGATCCTCTTAGCCATCAACGTCTCCCAAACTTTGGCAAGAGTGGGGAGGAGGCTGATTGGACGGTATGATTCGGGGTCCGACTCTTCTTTTCCAGGTTTCCTGATCATAGCAATGAGAGTGATTTTCCATTGGGCCGGGAAGTGCTGCGTTCTTATTATTGCATTGAAAATCAACGTAATGAATAGGAGAGCTTTCGTTGGCAGGGCTCGCAAAGTAACATGACATATTCTGTCATGACCTGGGGCTTTTGACTTAGGAAGCTTTGTTATAGTTTCCTCAATCTCATCTAATCGGATGGGTCGAACAGGCAACGTCATTTGTAGTGGTGTGTCAATGATGCTGAGAGTTTGTCTTACTTCTTCATCCGTGGCCAGGTTAAAAGGCGTAAATCTCTCTTCGAGGTGCTGAGCAAATGTATCCACTTGTTCCTCTGTATTTGAGCAGTAAGTACCATCATGACGCCTTAGAGGAACAGTTCGATAGGGTTGTCTCTTTATGTTTTTGGTCGCTTTCCATAGGTTATATCCAGTATCAAGTTTATAATCCAGAGCCTCTATTCTTCTGTCGAACGAGTTCTGTCTAAGTGTCTGAAGTGCCACTTTGAGCTCCCTTTCCCTTTTTCCAGACTGCCTTGTCTGCGGGGTGGAGGGTGGTCTGGAATTTCCTACGGAATCGTCGCTTCCTAGAGAGAAGTCGAGCTAGCTCAGGAGTTAGCTGGTTGCCTACTTCATCCTGTCTGACAACTACTGGTTTTGGAGTGGCTACAGCTGCCGCAGAATGGATTTTTGCCGTAATTAGGTCAACCGCGTGTTCTACATCACGACCAGAGCATATCTCCATCTCTAAGTGGACCGAGTTTTCCAATGTACTTCGGAAGACTTCTAGGTCGGTCTTCTGGCTGATGAGTCGTTGCACACCTTGGAGGAGTGTAGGTGTTGTGTGAAGGGTAATGATCAGCCCAAGGTGATCACTGGAAAGATCCCAAGTGTCTGTAATGGTGAGTAGCTGATCCGGGACAGCTTGGTAGACCGCAAAATCCAGGCAGGAAGGAAGGCTGTTTGAGTTGCCAGGATATCTTGTAGGTGATCCAGTTGCTAAGACCTTAGCTTTTCTGGAAGTCAGACTGTTAACTAGTGCCTTACCTCTTTTGTCGCACCTTGTGTCTCCCCAGAGCCAGTGCTTAGCATTCCAGTCTCCACCTATTACGAACCTTTTTCCAGCAGAGTTAAAGATGTTGTTAAAATCAGCTTCCTCAATGTTTATCGATGGGCGACCATAAAAAGCGCCGAAAACGATTTTTCCGTGGACAGTATCAACTTCAATGGAAGAGAACTGGAATGCATTACAGACTTGCTTGTATTGCGGGAAGTGGGAAAATCTGCGCCTCACCAGAACGGCACATCCTCCTCCTGAGTGGCTGCGTGATGGCATAGAGGCCAAGTAAGTGTCATAATCCTGGATTTTAATTGTTCTTGGTGTTGGCAATCTTGTCTCAGTAAGTAATATTATCCCAATATTGTTTTTTTTTGACAATGGTTTCCAACTCTGACAGTTTATTTTGGATACCATTGGCGTTCCATATTAAGATATTTATTGAAGAAATCATTTTGTGGTTAACGCAGTGAGGAGGCGCAGCATTTGCGTCTGTGTTTCGGCCAATTTCATATGCATATCAACAAGTCTGTTAATTGATACACTTATGCTTGTAATTGCTTTAGATATTGGATCAGAATCCTGCGCATAAGTATGTGAGGCTTGTTCCTTAGCATATTTGTGTTGTTGTTGAGGACCAGCTGATAGACAATGTAACTGCTGGTGTTGGATGTTGCGAAATCCTCTGGTTGCATCCGCATACGAGAGAGTTTCCGTTCTGCTTGTGTTGGCCGAAGGCAAATATTTACTTATTTCAGGAAAATTCCTAGAGTCCAAATTAGGGAAACGCGGATGGTCTCCCGTTTTTTTGTTTGACGTAAATACCACCCTTTTTTTGGTGTTAGCTCGCTTGCAGAGATCTTTGTACCATTCACAGCCTTTATAGTTGGCTGGATGATTACCTCCACAGTGTGCACAAGTGGCAGGGGCGTCAAGACTCCTAGTGCAATCTGCCGTAGCGTGTTGTTGGCCACATTTGACACATATATATTTCCTTCTGCAAAAGTTGGCGGTATGACCATAATCCTGACAACGTTTGCATTGTGTTACTTCTGAACTTTTTCTAGCGCTTTCAACACTTATTATTTGCCGACATAATTTTTTGGTTTTTAAGATTTCCTTATTATTAGAAGCTGCTTTAATATTAAGGAAGTGCATATTCATAGGGCTTTTAGTTTTATTGCTTATCGGATTATGTATATGTAATACTTCGTGCCCAAGCTTAGTCAAATTCTCTTTTATTTGACTGTTGAGTGTGGAATGGTGAAGACCTTTGATTACCACTCTAAATGGTTTGTCTTCCTTCAATTGGAAACTGTAAAATTCAATTTTTAAATCGTCCAGTGTCTTTACAATCGTTCTGTAGGTGGGAATATCCTTAGCCAAAATTCGTATATTGTTCCCATTGTTGACTTTATGTCGATATTGTCAATATTTATGTAATGTTCTAATATAGTCCAGATATCGTAGACATCAACTATATTGTGTAAAACGATAGGAGGGGGCTTTTTGGTTTTTACATGCTCGCCGTCTGCGTATTCGTCAGTAGGATTTTTGGGCTCAATGCCATTATTTATGTGACCTTCTATATTTTGATCCAAAGTTGGTGAAGGGGATCCTAGCTCTTCTACCATGTCATCATTGATATCAATCCCAAGTAGTTCGAATCGGTTGCTGCGATTAACGTCAGTTTTTTTTGGTTTGCCAACAGTCTTATTGATATGGCCATTCAGATTATTAGAGTCAAGAATGACTCTATTTTGGTAGGTAGTCGGAGATGTAGCAATCCTCCTCTTTGTCGTCTTTTTCTGGCTTTTAAGAAGCCTTTGTGTCGCTGAGATAATGGAGTTTTCTGCTGAATGGGACATGTTTGTCAATGATTGACTTACAGTAAGCTTGTTGCATGGTTCTTTTGGTCCAGCAGTGGCATCACTATAATTGTAGCTTATGTTGGCGTTACCATTATTTATACTGGCACAGTTATCTGAATAAATTGTGGTATGATTGTTGTTGCAGTGGCTTGTACTACCATGGTCTCTTAAGTCGTAGATATAAGTGTTCGGTGTGACGTCGTTATTTTCCATGATTGGAAAACACAAAATCACAATCAATCATACACGCGCGGTGTGCTATATGTGCGTTTTCAAGGTCTGGGTTGTTACGTTTGCTAGAAAAGACTGTAGTTCAAAGACAGGGTTGTTATGTTTTGCTACAAAAGTCTGCAGTTCAAAGACAGGGTTGTTATGTTTTGCTACAAAAGTCTCAAGAGTTAGCACTGTCACTGCACTGATTAAATTTACTTTATTAGTTTTAATCGATAAAATTATATTTTATTACATAAGTACTTATGTTCACTGTTGAATTAGATATTGCCACAAACGTGGACTTGTCCATAAATTTTATTAATTTAATTATAACTTTTTTTATATAAGCACACGTCAAATTTTTCGACCGTACGTATCGGCGCTGCCAACTCGTCTATGAAAATTATATTAATAACAAAATAAAATTTATTAAAATTTGCATCAAAAAGTTGCGAGTCAATACACTCTATGCTGAAATTAGTCGTCAATTTTATTGTTTAATTTTTTGCTTGTGGCGGAAGCCACCTTAAACTAATTAAGAAATTCAAGCACTCATACCAGTATTTACTTATATCTTTTGGAGTTTTCATCCAATTTGAAAAATTGTCTCAATTTGCTGTACTATGACGAACTTTGCTCAAACAAATATAAATATTTATCAAAAACAAACAAATAAAATTAACTTTCCAATAAAAACAAATAAAACGATCCTTTTTTATATGTTCTGCCAAACACCGCACAACCCACACAAACATTAACAAAAATTGTAAACATAATATTAATATCAAAAAAAAATGTATTAAAATTTCCATAATAAAGTTGCGACTTAGGACACTCGATGCTTAAATGAGTCGCGAATTTTATGCGTCAAAGAGTAAAATTTTCATTTTTTGCTTGTACAGGAAGCAACCTTAAACTAATTAAGAAATTCAAACACTTGTACACGTTTTTACATATATCTTTTGAAGTTTTCATCCGATTTGAAAAATTGTCACAATTTGTGCTGTACTAACACGAACTTTGTTCAAACAAATATAAACACTTATGAAAAACAAACAAAAAAAATTAACTTTGTAATAAAAACCAATAAAACGAGCCTTTTTTATATGTTCTGCCAAACACCGCACAACTCATACAAATTTACAAAAAAAAAAAAATATATTGTGAAAATTATATTAATATCAAAATAAAATTTATTAAAATTTGCATAAAAAAATTGCGACTCGATGCTGAAATTAGTCGTCAAGTTTATTGTTTAATTTTTTGCTTGTAGCGGAAGCCACCTTAAACTAATTAACAAAATCAAGCACTCATACCAGTATTTACTTATATCTTTTGGAGTTTTCATCCGATTTGAAAAATTGTCACAATTTGTGCTGTACTAACACGAACTTTGTTCAAACAAATATAAAGACTTATGAAAAACAAACAAATAAATTTAACTTTCTAATAAAAACTAATACAACAAGCCTTTTTTATATGTTCTGCCAAACACCGCACAACTCACACAAATTTAAAAAAAAAAAAAACAATAGTATTGTGTAAATTATATTAATAACAAAATAAGACTTATTAAAATTTGCATCAAAAAGTTGCGACTCAATACACTCTATGATCAAATTAGTCGTCAATTTTATTGTTTAATTTTTTGCTTGGAGCGGAAGCCACCTTAAACTAATTGAAACACTTATACACGTTTTTACATATATCTTTTGAAGTTTTCATCCAATTTGAAAAATTGTCTCAATTTGCTGTATTATGACGAACTTTGCTCAAATAAATGTAAACACTTATGAAAAACAAACAAAAAAAATTAACTTTGTAATAAAAACCAATAAAAAGAGCCTTTTTTATATGTTCTGCCAAACACCGCACAACTCATACAAATTTCCAAAACAAAAAAATATTGTGAAAATTATATTAATAACAAAACAAAATCTATTAAAATTTGCATCAAAATGTTGCGACTCAATACACTCAATGCTGAAATTAGTCGTCAATTTTATTGTTTAATTTTTTGCTTGTGGCGGAAGCCACCTTAAACTAATTAAGAAATTCAAACACTTATACACGTTTTTACATATATCGTTTGAAGTTTTCATCCGATTTGAAAAATTGTCACAATTTGTGTTGTACTAACACGAACTTTGTTCAAACAAATATAAACACTTATGAAAAACAAACAAATAAAATTAACTTTCTAATAAAAACCAATAAAACGAGACTTTTTTATATGTTCTGCCAAACACCGCACAACTCATACAAATTTACAAAAAAAAAAAATATATTGAGAAAATTATATTAATAACAAAATAAAATTTATTAAAATTTGCATCAAAAAGTTGCGACTCGATACTGAAATTAGTCGTCAATTTTATTGTATAGTATTTTGCTTGTAGCGGAAGCCACCTTAAACTAATTAAGAAATTCAAACACTTATACACGTTTTTACATATATCTTTTGAAGTTTTCATCCGATTTGAAAAATTGTCACAATTTGTGTTGTACTAACACGAACTTTGTTCAAACAAATATAAAAACTTATGAAAAACAAACAAATAAAATTAACTTTCTAATAAAAACCAATAAAACGAAACTTTTTTATATGTTCTGCCAAACACCGCACAACTCATACAAATTTACAAAAAAAAAAAATATATTGAGAAAATTATATTAATAACAAAATAAAATTTATTAAAATTTGCATCAAAAAGTTGCGAGTCAATACACTCGGTGCTCAAATTAGTCGTCAATTTTATTGTTTAATTTTTTGCTTGGAGCGGAAGCCACCTTAAACTAATTAAGAAATTCAAACACTTATACACGTTTTTACATATATCTTTTGAAGTTTACATCCGATTTGAAAAATTGTCACAATTTGTGCTGTACTAACACGAACCTTGTTCAAACAAATATAAACACTTATGAAAAACAAACAAAAAAAATTAACTTTGTAATAAAAACCAATAAAACGAGCCTTTTTTATATGTTCTGCCAAACACCGCACAACTAATACAAATTTACAAAAAAAAAAAAATATATTGTGAAAATTATAATAACAAAATAAAATTTATTAAAATTTGCATAAAAAAGTTGCGACTCAATACACTCGGTGCTCAAATTAGTCGTCAATTTTATTGTTTAATTTTTTGCTTCGAGCGGAAGCCACCTTAAACTAATTGAGAAATTGAAACACTTATACACGTTTTTACATATATCTTTTGAAGTTTTCATCCAATTTGAAAAATTGTCTCAATTTGCTGTATTATGAAGAACTTTGCTTAAACAAATATAAACACTTATGAAAAACAAACAAAAAAAATTAACTTTGTAATAAAAACCAATAAAACGATCCTTTTTTATATGTTCTGCCAAACACCGCACAACTCATACAAATTTCCAAAACAAAAAAATATTGTGAAAATTATATTAAAAACAAAACAAAATCTATTAAAATTTGCATCAAAATGTTGCGACTCAATACACTCGATGCTGAAATTAGTCGTCAATTTTATTGTTTAATTTTTTGCTTGTGGCGGAAGCCACCTTAAACTAATTAAGAAATTCAAACACTTATACACGTTTTTACATATATCTTTTGAAGTTTTCATCCGATTTGAAAAATTGTCACAATTTGTGTTGTACTAACACGAACTTTGTTCAAACAAATATAAAAACTTATGAAAAACAAACAAATAAAATTAACTTTCTAATAAAAACCAATAAAACGAGACTTTTTTATATGTTCTGCCAAACACAGCACAACTCATACAAATTTGCAAAAAAAAAAAATATATTGAGAAAATTATATTAATAACAAAATAAAATTTATTAAAATTTGCATCAAAAAGTTGCGAGTCAATACACTCTATGCTGAAATTAGTCGTCAATTTTATTGTTTAATTTTTTGCTTGTGGCGGAAGCCACCTTAAACTAATTAAGAAATTCAAGCACTCATACCAGTATTTACTTATATCTTTTGGAGTTTTCATCCGATTTGAAAAATTGTCACAATTTGTGCTGTACTAACACGAACTTTGTTCAAACAAATATAAAGACTTATGAAAAACAAACAAATAAATTTAACTTTCTAATAAAAACTAATAAAACGAGCCTTTTTTATATGTTCTGCCAAACACCGCACAACTCACACAAATTTCAAAAAAAAAAAACAATATTGTGTAAATTATATTAATAACAAAATAAGACTTATTAAAATTTGCATCAAAAAGTTGCGACTCAATACACTCTATGATCAAATTAGTCGTCAATTTTATTGTTTAATTTTTTGCTTGGAGCGGAAGCCACCTTAAACTAATTGAAACACTTATACACGTTTTTACATATATCTTTTGAAGTTTTCATCCAATTTGAAAAATTGTCTCAATTTGCTGTATTATGACGAACTTTGCTCAAATAAATGTAAACAATTATGAAAAACAAACAAATAAAATTGACTTTCTAATAAAAACCAATAAAACGAAACTTTTTTATATGTTCTGCCAAACACCGCACAACCCACACAAATTTCCAAAACAAAAAAATATTGTGAAAATTATATTAATAACAAAATAAAATTTATTAAAATTTGCATCAAAAAGTTGCGACTCGATGCTGAAATTAGTCGTCAATTTTACTGTTTAATTTTTTGCTTGTAGCGGAAGCCACCTTAAACTAATTAAGAAATTCAAGCACTCATACCAGTATTTACTTATATCTTGTGGAGTTTTCATCCGATTTGAAAAATTGTCACAATTTCTGCTGTACTAACACGAACTTTGTTCAAACAAATATAAAGACTTATGAAAAACAAACAAATAAATTTAACTTTCTAATAAAAACTAATAAAACGATCCTTTTTTATATGTTCTGCCAAACACCGCACAACTCACACAAATTTCAAAAAAAAAAAACAATATTGTGTAAATTATATTAATAACAAAATAAAACTTATTAAAATTTGCATCAAAAAGTTGCGACTCAATACACTCTATGATCAAATTAGTCGTCAATTTTATTGTTTAATTTTTTGCTTCGAGCGGAAGCCACCTTAAACTAATTGAGAAATTGAAACACTTATACACGTTTTTACATATATCTTTTGAAGTTTTCATCCAATTTGAAAAATTGTCTCAATTTGCTGTATTATGAAGAACTTTGCTTAAACAAATATAAACACTTATGAAAAACAAACAAAAAAAATTAACTTTGTAATAAAAACCAATAAAAAGAGCCTTTTTTATATGTTCTGCCAAACACCGCACAACTCATACAAATTTCCAAAACAAAAAAATATTGTGAAAATTATATTAATAACAAAACAAAATCTATTAAAATTTGCATCAAAATGTTGCGACTCAATACACTCGATGCTGAAATTAGTCGTCAATTTTATTGTTTAATTTTTTGCTTGTGGCGGAAGCCACCTTAAACTTATTAAGAAATTCAAACACTTATACACGTTGTTACATATATCTTTTGAAGTTTACATCCGATTTGAAAAATTGTCTCAATTTGCTGTATTATGAAGAACTTTGCTTAAACAAATATAAACACTTATGAAAAACAAACAAAAAAAATTAACTTTGTAATAAAAACCAATAAAACGAGCCTTTTTTATATGTTCTGCCAAACACCGCACAACTCATACAAATTTACAAAAAAAAAAATATATTGAGAAAATTATATTAAAAACAAAATTTTATTTATTAGAATTTTCATCAAAAAGTTGCGACTCGATACTGAAATTAGTCGTCAATTTTATTGTCTAATATTTTGCTTGTAGCGGAAGCCACCTTAAACTAATTAAGAAATTCAAACACTTATACACGTTTTTACATATATCTTTTGAAGTTTTCATCCAATTTGAAAAATTGTCTCAATTTGCTGTATTATGAAGAACTTTGCTTAAACAAATATAAACACTTATGAAAAACAAACAAAAAAAATTAACTTTCTAATAAAAACCAATAAAACGAGACTTTTTTATATGTTCTGCCAAACACCGCACAACTCATACAAATTTACAAAAAAAAAAAATATATTGAGAAAATTATATTAATAACAAAATAAAATTTATTAAAATTTGCATCAAAAAGTTGCGACTCGATACTGAAATTAGTCGTCAATTTTATTGTATAGTATTTTGCTTGTAGCGGAAGCCACCTTAAACTAATTAAGAAATTCAAACACTTATACACGTTTTTACATATATCTTTTGAAGTTTTCATCCGATTTGAAAAATTGTCACAATTTGCTGTATTATGAAGAACTTTGCTCAAACAAATATAAACACTTATGAAAAACAAACAAAAAAAATTAACTTTGTAATAAAAACCAATAAAAAGAGCCTTTTTTATATGTTCTGCCAAACACCGCACAACTCATACAAATTTCCAAAACAAAAAAATATTGTGAAAATTATATTAATAACAAAATAAAATTTATTAAAATTTGCATAAAAAAGTTGCGACTCAATACACTCGGTGCTCAAATTAGTCGTCAATTTTATTGTTTAATTCTTTGCTTGGAGCGGAAGCCACCTTAAACTAATTGAAACACTTATACACGTTTTTACATATATCTTTTGAAGTTTTCATCCGATTTGAAAAATTGTCACAATTTGTGCTGTACTAACACGAACTTTGTTCAAACAAATATAAACACTTATGAAAAGCAAACAAATAAAATTAACTTTCTAATAAAAACCAATAAAACGATCCTTTTTTATATGTTCTGCCAAACACCGCACAACCCACACAATCATTAACAAAAATTGTAAACATAATATTAATATCAAAACAATATGTATTAAAATTTCCATAATAAAGTTGCGACTTAGGACACTCGATGCTTAAATGAGTCGCGAATTTTATGCGTCAAAGAGTAAAATTTTCATTTTTTGCTTGTACAGGAAGCAACCTTAAACTAATGGAGACATTCAAGCACTTATACTAGTATTTACTTATATCTTTTGAAGTTTTCATCCGATTTGAAAACTTGTCTCAATTTGTGCTGTACTAACATGACATTTGTTCAAACAAATATAAACACTTATGAAAAACAAACAAATAAAATTAACTTTCTAATAAAAACCAATAAAACGAAACTTTTTATATGTTCTGCCAAACACCGCAAGTCACACACAAACATTTACAAAAATTGTAAACATAATATTAATATCAAAACAATATGTATTAAAATTTCCATAATAAAGTTGCGACTTAGGACACTCGATGCTTAAATGAGTCGCGAATTTTATGCGTCAAAGAGTAAAATTTTCATTTTTTGCTTGTACAGGAAGCAACCTTAAACTAAAGGAGATATTCAAGCACTTATACTAGTATTTACTTATATCTTTTGAAGTTTTCATCCGATTTGAAAACTTGTCTCAATTTGTGCTGTACTAACACGAACTTTGTTCAAACAAATATAAACACTTATAAAAACAAACAAATAAAATTAACTTTCTAATAAAAACCAATAAAACGAGCCTTTTTTATATGTTCTGCCAAACACCGCAAGTCACACACAAACATTTACAAAAATTGTAAACATAATATTAATATCAAAACAATATGTATTAAAATTTCCGTAATAAAGTTGCGACTTAGGACACTCGATGCTTAAATGAGTCGCGAATTTTATGCGTCAAAGAGTAAAATTTTCATTTTTTGCTTGTACAGGAAGCAACCTTAAACTAATGGAGATATTCAAGCACTTATACTAGTATTTACTTATATCTTTTGAAGTTTTCATCCGATTTGAAAAATTGTCACAATTTGTGCTGTACTAACACGAACTTTGTTCAAACAAATATAAACACTTATGAAAAGCAAACAAATAAAATTAACTTTCTAATAAAAACCAATAAAACGATCCTTTTTTATATGTTCTGCCAAACACCGCACAACTGACACAAATTTCAAAAAAAAAAAACAATATTGTGTAAATTATATTAATAACAAAATAAAATTTATTAAAATTTGCATAAAAAAGTTGCGACTCGATACTGAAATTAGTCGTCAATTTTATTGTCTCATATTGTGCTTGTAGCGGAAGCCACCTTAAACTAATTGAGAAATTCAAACAATTGTACACGTTTCTACATATACATATCTTTTGAAGTTTTCATCCAATTTGAAAAATTGTCTCAATTTTCTGTACAATGACGAGCTTTGCTCAAATAAATATAAACAATTATGAAAAACAAACAAAAAAAATTAACTTTGTAATAAAAACCAATAAAAAGAGCCTTTTTTATATGTTCTGCCAAACACCGCACAACTCATACAAATTTCCAAAACAAAAAAATATTGTGAAAATTATATTAATAACAAAATAAAATTTATTAAAATTTGCATAAAAAAGTTGCGACTCAATACACTCGGTGCTCAAATTAGTCGTCAATTTTATTGTTTAATTCTTTGCTTGGAGCGGAAGCCACCTTAAACTAATTGAAACACTTATACACGTTTTTACATATATCTTTTGAAGTTTTCATCCGATTTGAAAAATTGTCACAATTTGTGCTGTACTAACACGAACTTTGTTCAAACAAATATAAACACTTATGAAAAGCAAACAAATAAAATTAACTTTCTAATAAAAACCAATAAAACGATCCTTTTTTATATGTTCTGCCAAACACCGCACAACCCACACAATCATTAACAAAAATTGTAAACATAATATTAATATCAAAACAATATGTATTAAAATTTCCATAATAAAGTTGCGACTTAGGACACTCGATGCTTAAATGAGTCGCGAATTTTATGCGTCAAAGAGTAAAATTTTCATTTTTTGCTTGTACAGGAAGCAACCTTAAACTAATGGAGACATTCAAGCACTTATACTAGTATTTACTTATATCTTTTGAAGTTTTCATCCGATTTGAAAACTTGTCTCAATTTGTGCTGTACTAACATGACATTTGTTCAAACAAATATAAACACTTATGAAAAACAAACAAATAAAATTAACTTTCTAATAAAAACCAATAAAACGAAACTTTTTATATGTTCTGCCAAACACCGCAAGTCACACACAAACATTTACAAAAATTGTAAACATAATATTAATATCAAAACAATATGTATTAAAATTTCCATAATAAAGTTGCGACTTAGGACACTCGATGCTTAAATGAGTCGCGAATTTTATGCGTCAAAGAGTAAAATTTTCATTTTTTGCTTGTACAGGAAGCAACCTTAAACTAAAGGAGATATTCAAGCACTTATACTAGTATTTACTTATATCTTTTGAAGTTTTCATCCGATTTGAAAACTTGTCTCAATTTGTGCTGTACTAACACGAACTTTGTTCAAACAAATATAAACACTTATAAAAACAAACAAATAAAATTAACTTTCTAATAAAAACCAATAAAACGAGCCTTTTTTATATGTTCTGCCAAACACCGCAAGTCACACACAAACATTTACAAAAATTGTAAACATAATATTAATATCAAAACAATATGTATTAAAATTTCCGTAATAAAGTTGCGACTTAGGACACTCGATGCTTAAATGAGTCGCGAATTTTATGCGTCAAAGAGTAAAATTTTCATTTTTTGCTTGTACAGGAAGCAACCTTAAACTAATGGAGATATTCAAGCACTTATACTAGTATTTACTTATATCTTTTGAAGTTTTCATCCGATTTGAAAAATTGTCACAATTTGTGCTGTACTAACACGAACTTTGTTCAAACAAATATAAACACTTATGAAAAGCAAACAAATAAAATTAACTTTCTAATAAAAACCAATAAAACGATCCTTTTTTATATGTTCTGCCAAACACCGCACAACTGACACAAATTTCAAAAAAAAAAAACAATATTGTGTAAATTATATTAATAACAAAATAAAATTTATTAAAATTTGCATAAAAAAGTTGCGACTCGATACTGAAATTAGTCGTCAATTTTATTGTCTCATATTGTGCTTGTAGCGGAAGCCACCTTAAACTAATTGAGAAATTCAAACAATTGTACACGTTTCTACATATACATATCTTTTGAAGTTTTCATCCAATTTGAAAAATTGTCTCAATTTTCTGTACAATGACGAGCTTTGCTCAAATAAATATAAACAATTATGAAAAACAAACAAATAAAATTAACTTTCTAATAAAAATCAATAAAACGAGACTTTTTTAAATGTTCTGCCAAACACCGCACAACTCACACAAATTTAAAAAAAAAAAAACAATATTGTGTAAATTATATTAATAACAAAATAAAATTTATTAAAATTTGCATCAAAAAGTTGCGACGCGATACTGAAATTAGTCGTCAATTTTATTGTCTAATATTGTGCTTGTAGCGGAAGCCACCTTAAACTAATTAAGAAATTCAAGCACTCATACCAGTATTTACTTATATCTTTTGGAGTTTTCATCCGATTTGAAAAATTGTCTCAATTTGTGCTGTACTAACACGAACTTTGTTCAAACAAATATAAACACTTATGAAAAACAAACAAATAAAATAAACTTTCTAATAAAAACCAATAAAACGATCTTTTTTTATATGTTCTGCCAAACACCGCAAGTCTCACACAAACATTTACAAAAATTGTAAACATAATATTAATATCAAAACAATATGTATTAAAATTTCCATAATAACGTTGGGACTTAGGACACTCGATGCTTAAATGAGTCGCGAATTTTATGCGTCAAAGAGTAAAATTTTCATTTTTTGCTTGTACAGGAAGCAACCTTAAAATAATGGAGATATTCAAGCACTTATACTAGTATTTACTTATATCTTTTGAAGTTTTCATCCGATTTGAAAAATTGTCACAATTTGTGCTGTACTAACACGAACTTTGTTCAAACAAATATAAAAACTTATGAAAAACAAACAAATAAAATTAACTTTCCAATAAAAACCAATAAAACGAGCCTTTTTTATATGTTCTGCCAAACACCGCACAACTCATACAAATTTACACAAAAAATAAAATATATTGAGAAAATTATATTAATAACAAAATAAAATTTATTAAAATTTGCATCAAAAAGTTGCGACTCGATACTGAAATTAGTCGTCAATTTTATTGTATAATATTTTGCTTGTAGCGGAAGCCACCTTAAACTAATTAAGAAATTCAAACATTTATACACGTTTTTACATATATCTTTTGAAGTTTTCATCCGATTTGAAAAATTGTCACAATTTGTGCTGTACTAACACGAACTTTGTTCAAACAAATATAAAAACTTATGAAAAACAAACAAATAAAATTAACTTTCTAATAAAAACCAATAAAACGAGCCTTTTTTATATGTTCTGCCAAACACCGCACAACTCATACAAATTTACAAAAAAAAAAAAATATATTGAGAAAATTATATTAATAACAAAATAAAATTTATTAAAATTTGCGTAAAAAAGTTGCGACTCAATACACTCGGTGCTCGAATTAGTCGTCAATTTTATTGTTTAATTTTTTGCTTGGAGCGGAAGCCACCTTAAACTAATTAAGAAATTCAAACACTTATACACGTTTTTACATATATCTTTTGAAGTTTTCATTTGAAAAATTGTCACAATTTGTGCTGTACTAACACGAACTTTGTTCAAACAAATATAAAAACTTATGAAAAACAAACAAAAAAATTAACTTTGTAATAAAAACCAATAAAACGAGCCTTTTTTATATGTTCTGCCAAACACCGCACAACTAATACAAATTTACAAAAAAAAAAAAATATATTGTGAAAATTATTTAATAACAAAATAAAATTTGCATAAAAAAGTTGCGACTCAATACACTCGATGCTCAAATTAGTCTTCAATTTTATTGTTTAATTTTTTGCTTGGAGCGGAAGCCACCTTAAACTAATTGAGAAATTCAAACACTTATATACGTTTTTACATATATCTTTTGAAGTTTTCATCCGATTTGAAAAATTGTCACAATTTGTGCTGTACTAACACGAACTTTGTTCAAACAAATATAAAAACTTATGAAAAACAAACAAATAAAATTAACTTTCTAATAAAAACCAATAAAACGAGCCTTTTTTATATGTTCTGCCAAACACCGCACAACCAATACAAATTTACAAAAAAAAAAAATATATTGAGAAAATTATATTAATAACAAAATAAAATTTATTAAAATTTGCATCAAAAAGTTGCGAGTCAATACACTCTATGCTGAAATTAGTCGTCAATTTTATTGTTTAATTTTTTGCTTGTGGCGGAAGCCACCTTAAACTAATTAAGAAATTCAAGCACTCATACCAGTATTTACTTATATCTTTTGGAGTTTTCATCCGATTTGAAAAATTGTCACAATTTGTGCTGTACTAACACGAACTTTGTTCAAACAAATATAAAAACTTATGAAAAACAAACAAATAAAATTAACTTTCCAATAAAAACCAATAAAACGATCCTTTTTTATATGTTCTGCCAAACACCGCACAACCCACACAAACATTAACAAAAATTGTAAACATAATATTAATATCAAAACAATATGTATTAAAATTTCCATAATAAAGTTGCGACTTAGGACACTCGATGCTTAAATGAGTCGCGAATTTTATGCGTCAAAGAGTAAAATTTTCATTTTTTGCTTGTACAGGAAGCAACCTTAAACTAATGGAGATATTCAAGCACTTATACTAGTATTTACTTATATCTTTTGAAGTTTTCATCCGATTTGAAAAATTGTCACAATTTGTGCTGTACTAACACGAACTTTGTTCAAACAAATATAAACACTTATGAAAAACAAACAAATAAAATTAACTTTCTAATAAAAACCAATAAAACGAGACTTTTTTATATGTTCTGCCAAACACCGCACAACTCATACAAATTTACAAAAAAAAAAAATATATTGAGAAAATTATATTAATAACAAAATAAAATTTATTAAAATTTGCATCAAAAAGTTGCGAGTCAATACACTCTATGCTGAAATTAGTCGTCAATTTTATTGTTTAATTTTTTGCTTGTGGCGGAAGCCACCTTAAACTAATTAAGAAATTCAAGCACTCATACCAGTATTTACTTATATCTGTTGGAGTTTTCATCCAATTTGAAAAATTGTCTCAATTTGCTGTACTTTGACGAACTTTGCTCAAACAAATATAAATATTTATGAAAAACAAACAAATAAAATTAACTTTCCAATAAAAACCAATAAAACGATCCTTTTTTATATGTTCTGCCAAACACCGCACAACCCACACAAACATTAACAAAAATTGTAAACATAATATTAATATCAAAACAATATGTATTAAAATTTCCATAATAAAGTTGCGACTTAGGACACTCGATGCTTAAATGAGTCGCGAATTTTATGCGTCAAAGAGTAAAATTTTCATTTTTTGCTTGTACAGGAAGCAACCTTAAACTAATGGAGATATTCAAGCACTGATACTAGTATTTACTTATATCTTTTGAAGTTTTCATCCGATTTGAAAAATTGTCACAATTTGTGCTGTACTAACACGAACTTTGTTCAAACAAATGTAAACACTTATGAAAAACAAACAAAAAAAATTAACTTTGTAATAAAAATAAATAAAACGAGCCTTTTTTATATGTTCTGCCAAACAAAGCACAACTCACACAAATTTAAAAAAAAAAAAATATATTGTGAAAATTATAATAACAAAATAAAATTTATTAAAATTTGCATAAAAAAGTTGCGACTCAATACACTCGATGCTCAAATTAGTCGTCAATTTTATTGTTTAATTTTTTGCTTGGAGCGGAAGCCACCTTAAACTAATTGAGAAATTCAAACACTTGTACACGTTTTTACATATACATATCTTTTGAAGTTTTCATCCAATTTGAAAAATTGTCTCAATTTGCTGTATTATGACGAACTTTGCTCAAATAAATGTAAACAATTATGAAAAACAAACAAATAAAATTGACTTTCTAATAAAAACCAATAAAACGAAACTTTTTGTATGTTCTGCCAAACACCGCACAACCCACACAAATTTCCAAAACAAAAAAGTATTGTGAAAATTATATTAATAACAAAATAAAATTTATTAAAATTTGCATAAAAAAGTTGCGACTCGATGCTGAAATTAGTCGTCAATTTTATTGTTTAATTTTTTGCTTGTAGCGGAAGCCACCTTAAACTAATTAAGAAATTCAAGCACTCATACCAGTATTTACTTATATCTTTTGGAGTTTTCATCCGATTTGAAAAATTGTCACAATTTGTGCTGTACTAACACGAACTTTGTTCAAACAAATATAAAGACTTATGAAAAACAAACAAATAAATTTAAATTTCTAATAAAAACTAATAAAACGAGCCTTTTTTATATGTTCTGCCAAACACCGCACAACTCACACAAATTTAAAAAAAAAAAAACAATATTGTGTTAATTATATTAATAACAAAATAAAACTTATTAAAATATGCATCAAAAAGTTGCGACTCAATACACTCTATGATCAAATTAGTCGTCAATTTTATTGTTTAATTTTTTGCTTTGAGCGGAAGCCACGTTTTTACATATATCTTTTGAAGTTTTCATCCAATTTGAAAAATTGTCTCAATTTGCTGTATTATGAAGAACTTTGCTCAAACAAATATAAGCACTTATGAAAAACAAACAAAAAAAATTAACTTTGTAATAAAAACCAATAAAAAGAGTCTTTTTTATATGTTCTGCCAAACACCGCACAACTCATACAAATTTCCAAAAAAAAAAAATATATTGAGAAAATTATATTAATAACAAAATAAAATTAATTAAAATTTTCATAAAAAAGTTGCGACTCAATACACTCGATACTGAAATTAGTCGTCAATTTTATTGTTATTTTTTTGCTTGTAGCGGAAGCCACCTTAAACTAATTAAGAAAGTCAAACACTTATACACGTTTTTACATATATCTTTTGAAGTTTTCATCCGATTTGAAAAATTGTCACAATTTGTGCTGTACTAACACGAACTTTGTTCAAACAAATATAAACACTTATGAAAAGCAAACAAATAAAATTAACTTTCTAATAAAAACCAATAAAACGATCCTTTTTTATATGTTCTGCCAAACACCGCACATCCCACACAAATTTCCAAAACAAAAAAATACACACACAATCATTAACAAAAATTGTAAACATAATATTAATATCAAAACAATATGTATTAAAATTTCATTTTTTGCTTGTACAGGAAGCAACCTTAAACTAATGGAGATATTCAAGCACTTATACTAGTATTTACTTATATCTTTTGAAGTTTTCATCCGATTTGAAAAATTGCCTCAATTTGTGCTGTACTAACACGAAGTTTGTTCAAACAAATATAAACACTTATGAAAAACAAACAAATAAAATTAACTTTCTAATAAAAACCAATAAAACGAAACTTTTTGTATGTTCTGGCAAACACCGCACAACCCACACAATCATTAACAAAAATTGTAAACATAATATTAATATCAAAACAATATGTATTTAAATTTCCATAATAAAGTTGCGACTTAGGACACTCGATGCTTAAATGAGTCGCGAATTTTATGCGTCAAAGAGTAAAATTTTCATTTTTTGCTTGTACAGGAAGCAACCTTAAACTAATGGAGATATTCAAGCACTTATACTTGTATTTACTTATATCTTTTGAAGTTTTCATCCGATTTGAAAAATTGTCACAATTTGTGCTGTACTAACACGAACTTTGTTCAAACAAATATAAAGACTTATGAAAAACAAACAAATAAAATTAACTTTCTAATAAAAACCAATAAAAAGAGCCTTTTTTATATGTTCTGCCAAACACCGCACAACTCACACAAATTTCAAAAAAAAAAAACAATATTGTGTAAATTATATTAATAACAAAATAAAATTTATTAAAATTTGCATAAAAAAGTTGCGACTCGATACTGAAATTAGTCGTCAATTTTATTGTCTAATATTGTGCTTGTAGCGGAAGCCACCTTAAACTAATTGAGAAATTCAAACACTTGTACACGTTTCTACATATACATATCTTTTGAAGTTTTCATCCAATTTGAAAAATTGTCTCAATTTGCTGTACTATGACGAACTTTGCTCAAATAAATATAAATAATTATGAAAAACAAACAAATAAAATTAACTTTCTAATAAAAACCAATAAAACGAGACTTTTTTATATGTTCTGCCAAACACCGCACAACTCACACAAATTTCCAAAAAAAAAAACAATATTGTGTAAATTATATTAATAACAAAATAAAATTTATTAAAATTTGCATCAAAAAGTTGCGACGCGATTCTGAAATTAGTCGTCAATTTTATTGTCTAATATTGTGCTTGTAGCGGAAGCCACCTTAAACTAATTAAGAAATTCAAGCACTCATACCAGTATTTACTTATATCTTTTGGAGTTTTCATCCGATTTGAAAAATTGTCTCAATTTGTGCCGTACTAACACGAACTTTGTTCAAACAAATATAAACACTTATGAAAAACAAACAAATAAAATTAACTTTCTAATAAAAACCAATAAAACGGTCCTTTTTTATATGTTCTGCCAAACACCGCAAGTCTCACACAAACATTTACAAAAATTGTAAACATAATATTAATATCAAAACAATATGTATTAAAATTTCCATAATAAAGTTGCGACTTAGGACACTCGATGCTTAAATGAGTCGCGAATTTTATGCGTCAAAGAGTAAAATTTTCATTTTTTGCTTGTACAGGAAGCAACCTTAAACTAATGGAGATATTCAAGCACTTGTACTAGTATTTACTTATATCTTTTGAAGTTTTCATCCGATTTGAAAAATTGTCACAATTTGTGCTGTACTAACACGAACTTTGTTCAAACAAATGTAAACACTTATGAAAAACAAACAAATAAAATTAACTTTCTAATAAAAACCAATAAAACGAGACTTTTTTATATGTTCTGCCAAACACCGCACAACTCACACAAATTTCCAAAAAAAAAAACAATATTGTGTAAATTATATTAATAACAAAATAAAATTTATTAAAATTTGCATCAAAAAGTTGCGACGCGATTCTGAAATTAGTCGTCAATTTTATTGTCTAATATTGTGCTTGTAGCGGAAGCCACCTTAAACTAATTAAGAAATTCAAGCACTCATACCAGTATTTACTTATATCTTTTGGAGTTTTCATCCGATTTGAAAAATTGTCACAATTTCTGCTGTACTAACACGAACTTTGTTCAAACAAATATAAAGACTTATGAAAAACAAACAAATAAATTTAACTTTCTAACAAAAACTAATAAAACGAGCCTTTTTTATATGTTCTGCCAAACACCGCACAACTCACACAAATTTAAAAAAAAAAAACAATATTGTGTAAATTATATTAATAACAAAATAAAACTTATTAAAATTTGCATCAAAAAGTTGCGACTCAATACACTCTATGATCAAATTAGTCGTCAATTTTATTGTTTAATTTTTTGCTTGGAGCGGAAGCCACCTTAAACTAATTGAAACACTTATACACGTTTTTACATATATCTTTTGAAGTTTTCATCCAATTTGAAAAATTGTCTCAATTTGCTGTATTATGAAGAACTTTGCTTAAACAAATATAAACACTTATGAAAAACAAACAAAAAAAATTAACTTTCTAATAAAAACCAATAAAACGAGCCTTTTTTATATGTTCTGCCAAACACCGCACAACTCACACAAATTTAAAAAAAAAAAACAATATTGTGTTAATTATATTAATAACAAAATAAGACTTATTAAAATTTGCATCAAAAAGTTGCGACTCAATACACTCTATGATCAAATTAGTCGTCAATTTTATTGTTTAATTTTTTGCTTGGAGCGGAAGCCACCTTAAACTAATTGAAACACTTATACACGTTTTTACATATATCTTTTGAAGTTTTCATCCAATTTGAAAAATTGTCTCAATTTGCTGTATTATGACGAACTTTGCTCAAATAAATGTAAACAATTATGAAAAACAAACAAATAAAATTGACTTTCTAATAAAAACCAATAAAAAGAGCCTTTTTTATATGTTCTGCCAAACACCGCACAACTCATACAAATTTCCAAAACAAAAAAATATTGTGAAAATTATATTAATAACAAAACAAAATCTATTAAAATTTGCATCAAAATGTTGCGACTCAATACACTCGATGCTGAAATTAGTCGTCAATTTTATTGTTTAATTTTTTGCTTGTGGCGGAAGCCACCTTAAACTAATTAAGAAATTCAAACACTTATACACGTTTTTACATATATCGTTTGAAGTTTTCATCCGATTTGAAAAATTGTCACAATTTGTGTTGTACTAACACGAACTTTGTTCAAACAAATATAAACACTTATGAAAAACAAACAAATAAAATTAACTTTCTAATAAAAACCAATAAAACGAGACTTTTTTATATGTTCTGCCAAACACCGCACAACTCATACAAATTTACAAAAAAAAAAAATATATTGAGAAAATTATATTAATAACAAAATAAAATTTATTAAAATTTGCATCAAAAAGTTGCGACTCGATACTGAAATTAGTCGTCAATTTTATTGTATAGTATTTTGCTTGTAGCGGAAGCCACCTTAAACTAATTAAGAAATTCAAACACTTATACACGTTTTTACATATATCTTTTGAAGTTTTCATCCGATTTGAAAAATTGTCACAATTTGTGTTGTACTAACACGAACTTTGTTCAAACAAATATAAAAACTTATGAAAAACAAACAAATAAAATTAACTTTCTAATAAAAACCAATAAAACGAAACTTTTTTATATGTTCTGCCAAACACCGCACAACTCATACAAATTTACAAAAAAAAAAAATATATTGAGAAAATTATATTAATAACAAAATAAAATTTATTAAAATTTGCATCAAAAAGTTGCGAGTCAATACACTCGGTGCTCAAATTAGTCGTCAATTTTATTGTTTAATTTTTTGCTTGGAGCGGAAGCCACCTTAAACTAATTGAGAAATTCAAACAATTGTACACGTTTTTACATATATCTTTTGAAGTTTTCATCCGATTTGAAAAATTGTCACAATTTGTGTTGTACTAACACGAACTTTGTTCAAACAAATATAAAAACTTATGAAAAACAAACAAATAAAATTAACTTTCTAATAAAAACCAATAAAACGATCCTTTTTTATATGTTCTGCCAAACACAGCACAACTCATACAAATTTGCAAAAAAAAAAAATATATTGAGAAAATTATATTAATAACAAAATAAAATTTATTAAAATTTGCATCAAAAAGTTGCGACTCAATACACTCTATGATCAAATTAGTCGTCAATTTGATTGTTTAATTTTTTGCTTGTGGCGGAAGCCACCTTAAACTAATTAAGAAATTCAAGCACTCATACCAGTATTTACTTATATCTTTTGGAGTTTTCATCCGATTTGAAAAATTGTCACAATTTGTGCTGTACTAACACGAACTTTGTTCAAACAAATATAAAGACTTATGAAAAACAAACAAATAAATTTAACTTTCTAATAAAAACTAATAAAACGAGCCTTTTTTATATGTTCTGCCAAACACCGCACAACTCACACAAATTTAAAAAAAAAAAAAACAATATTGTGTAAATTATATTAATAACAAAATAAGACTTATTAAAATTTGCATCAAAAAGTTGCGACTCAATACACTCTATGATCAAATTAGTCGTCAATTTTATTGTTTAATTTTTTGCTTCGAGCGGAAGCCACCTTAAACTAATTGAGAAATTGAAACACTTATACACGTTTTTACATATATCTTTTGAAGTTTTCATCCAATTTGAAAAATTGTCTCAATTTGCTGTATTATGAAGAACTTTGCTTAAACAAATATAAACACTTATGAAAAACAAACAAAAAAAATTAACTTTGTAATAAAAACCAATAAAACGATCCTTTTTTATATGTTCTGCCAAACACCGCACAACTCATACAAATTTCCAAAACAAAAAAATATTGTGAAAACTATATTAAAAACAAAACAAAATCTATTAAAATTTGCATCAAAATGTTGCGACTCAATACACTCGATGCTGAAATTAGTCGTCAATTTTATTGTTTAATTTTTTGCTTGTGGCGGAAGCCACCTTAAACTAATTAAGAAATTCAAACACTTATACACGTTTTTACATACATCTTTTGAAGTTTTCATCCGATTTGAAAAATTGTCACAATTTGTGTTGTACTAACACGAACTTTGTTCAAACAAATATAAAAACTTATGAAAAACAAACAAATAAAATTAACTTTCTAATAAAAACCAATAAAACGAGACTTTTTTATATGTTCTGCCAAACACAGCACAACTCATACAAATTTGCAAAAAAAAAAAATATATTGAGAAAATTATATTAATAACAAAATAAAATTTATTAAAATTTGCATCAAAAAGTTGCGAGTCAATACACTCTATGCTGAAATTAGTCGTCAATTTTATTGTTTAATTTTTTGCTTGTGGCGGAAGCCACCTTAAACTAATTAAGAAATTCAAGCACTCATACCAGTATTTACTTATATCTTTTGGAGTTTTCATCCGATTTGAAAAATTGTCACAATTTGTGCTGTACTAACACGAACTTTGTTCAAACAAATATAAAGACTTATGAAAAACAAACAAATAAATTTAACTTTCTAATAAAAACTAATAAAACGAGCCTTTTTTATATGTTCTGCCAAACACCGCACAACTCACACAAATTTAAAAAAAAAAAAAACAATATTGTGTAAATTATATTAATAACAAAATAAGACTTATTAAAATTTGCATCAAAAAGTTGCGACTCAATACACTCTATGATCAAATTAGTCGTCAATTTGTTTAATTTTTTGCTTCGAGCGGAAGCCACCTTAAACTAATTGAGAAATTGAAACACTTATACACGTTTTTACATATATCTTTTGAAGTTTTCATCCAATTTGAAAAATTGTCTCAATTTGCTGTATTATGAAGAACTTTGCTTAAACAAATATAAACACTTATGAAAAACAAACAAAAAAAATTAACTTTGTAATAAAAACCAATAAAACGAGCCTTTTTTATATGTTCTGCCAAACACCGCACAACTCATACAAATTTACAAAAAAAAAAAATATATTGAGAAAATTATATTAAAAACAAAATTTTATTTATTAGAATTTTCATCAAAAAGTTGCGACTCGATACTGAAATTAGTCGTCAATTTTATTGTCTAATATTTTGCTTGTAGCGGAAGCCACCTTAAACTAATTAAGAAATTCAAACACTTATACACGTTTTTACATATATCTTTTGAAGTTTTCATCCAATTTGAAAAATTGTCTCAATTTGCTGTATTATGAAGAACTTTCCTTAAACAAATATAAACACTTATGAAAAACAAACAAAAAAAATTAACTTTCTAATAAAAACCAATAAAACGATCCTTTTTTATATGTTCTGCCAAACACCGCACAACTCATACAAATTTCCAAAACAAAAAAATATTGTGAAAACTATATTAAAAACAAAACAAAATCTATTAAAATTTGCATCAAAATGTTGCGACTCAATACACTCGATGCTGAAATTAGTCGTCAATTTTATTGTTTAATTTTTTGCTTGGAGCGGAAGCCACCTTAAACTATTTGAGAAATTCAAACACTTGTACACGTTTTTACATATATCTTTTGCAGTTTTCATCCGATTTGAAAAATTGTCACAATTTGTGCTGTACTAACACAAACTTTGTTGAAACAAATATAAACATTTAAGAAAAACAAACAAATAAAATTAACTTTCTAATAAAAACCAATAAAACGAGCCTTTTTTATATGTTCTGCCAAACACCGCACAGCTCATACAAATTTACAAAAAAAAAATATATATTGTGAAAATTATATTAATAACAAAACAAAATCTATTAAAATTTGCATCAAAATGTTGCGACTCAATACACTCGATGCTGAAATTAGTCGTCAATTTTATTATTTAATTTTTTGCTTGTGGCGGAAGCCACCTTAAACTAATTAAGAAATTCAAACACTTGTACACGTTTTTACATATATCTTTTGCAGTTTTCATCCGATTTGAAAAATTGTCACAATTTGTGCTGTACTAACACAAACTTTGTTGAAACAAATATAAACATTTAAGAAAAACAAACAAATAAAATTAACTTTCTAATAAAAACCAATAAAACGAGCCTTTTTTATATGTTCTGCCAAACACCGCACAGCTCATACAAATTTACAAAAAAAAAATATATATTGTGAAAATTATATTAATAACAAAATAAAATCTATTAAAATTTGCATCAAAATGTTGCGACTCAATACACTCGATGCTCAAATTAGTCGTCAATTTTATTGTTTAATTTTTTGCTTGGAGCGGAAGCCACCTTAAACTAATTAAGAAATTCAAACACTTATACACGTTTTTACATATATCTTTTGAAGTTTACATCCGATTTGAAAAATTGTCACAATTTGTGCTGTACTAACACGAACCTTGTTCAAACATATATAAACACTTATGAAAAACAAACAAAAAAAATTAACTTTGTAATAAAAACCAATAAAACGAGCCTTTTTTATATGTTCTGCCAAACACCGCACAACTAATACAAATTTACAAAAAAAAAAAAATATATTGTGAAAATTATAATAACAAAATAAAATTTATTAAAATTTGCATAAAAAAGTTGCGACTCAATACACTCGGTGCTCAAATTAGTCGTCAATTTTATTGTTTAATTTTTTGCTTGGAGCGGAAGCCACCTTAAACTAATTGAGAAATTCAAACAATTGTACACGTTTCTACATATACATATCTTTTGAAGTTTTCATCCAATTTGAAAAATTGTCTCAATTTGCTGTACAATGACGAACTTTGCTCAAATAAATATAAACAATTATGAAAAACAAACAAATAAAATTAACTTTCTAATAAAAACCAATAAAACGAGACTTTTTTATATGTTCTGCCAAACACCGCACAACTCACACAAATTTCAAAAAAAAAAAACAATATTGTGTAAATTATATTAATAACAAAATAAAACTTATTAAAATTTGCATCAAAAAGTTGCGACTCAATACACTCTATGATCAAATTAGTCGTCAATTTGATTGTTTAATTTTTTGCTTCGAGCGGAAGCCACCTTAAACTAATTGAGAAATTGAAACACTTATACACGTTTTTACATATATCTTTTGAAGTTTTCATCCAATTTGAAAAATTGTCTCAATTTGCTGTATTATGAAGAACTTTGCTTAAACAAATATAAACACTTATGAAAAACAAACAAAAAAAATTAACTTTGTAATAAAAACCAATAAAACGATCCTTTTTTATATGTTCTGCCAAACACCGCACAACTCATACAAATTTCCAAAACAAAAAAATATTGTGAAAACTATTAAAAAACAAAACAAAATCTATTAAAATTTGCATCAAAATGTTGCGACTCAATACACTCGATGCTGAAATTAGTCGTCAATTTTATTGTTTAATTTTTTGCTTGTGGCGGAAGCCACCTTAAACTAATTAAGAAATTCAAACACTTATACACGTTTTTACATATATCTTTTGAAGTTTTCATCCGATTTGAAAAATTGTCACAATTTGTGTTGTACTAACACGAACTTTGTTCAAACAAATATAAAAACTTATGAAAAACAAACAAATAAAATTAACTTTCTAATAAAAACCAATAAAACGAGACTTTTTTATATGTTCTGCCAAACACAGCACAACTCATACAAATTTGCAAAAAAAAAAAATATATTGAGAAAATTATATTAATAACAAAATAAAATTTATTAAAATTTGCATCAAAAAGTTGCGAGTCAATACACTCTATGCTGAAATTAGTCGTCAATTTTATTGTTTAATTTTTTGCTTGTGGCGGAAGCCACCTTAAACTAATTAAGAAATTCAAGCACTCATACCAGTATTTACTTATATCTTTTGGAGTTTTCATCCGATTTGAAAAATTGTCACAATTTGTGCTGTACTAACACGAACTTTGTTCAAACAAATATAAAGACTTATGAAAAACAAACAAATAAATTTAACTTTCTAATAAAAACTAATAAAACGAGCCTTTTTTATATGTTCTGCCAAACACCGCACAACTCACACAAATTTAAAAAAAAAAAAAACAATATTGTGTAAATTATATTAATAACAAAATAAGACTTATTAAAATTTGCATCAAAAAGTTGCGACTCAATACACTCTATGATCAAATTAGTCGTCAATTTTATTGTTTAATTTTTTGCTTGGAGCGGAAGCCACCTTAAACTAATTGAAACACTTATACACGTTTTTACATATATCTTTTGAAGTTTTCATCCAATTTGAAAAATTGTCTCAATTTGCTGTATTATGACGAACTTTGCTCAAATAAATGTAAACAATTATGAAAAACAAACAAATAAAATTGACTTTCTAATAAAAACCAATAAAACGAAACTTTTTTATATGTTCTGCCAAACACCGCACAACCCACACAAATTTCCAAAACAAAAAAATATTGTGAAAATTATATTAATAACAAAATAAAATTTATTAAAATTTGCATAAAAAAGTTGCGACTCGATGCTGAAATTAGTCGTCAATTTTACTGTTTAATTTTTTGCTTGTAGCGGAAGCCACCTTAAACTAATTAAGAAATTCAAGCACTCATACCAGTATTTACTTATATCTTTTGGAGTTTTCATCCGATTTGAAAAATTGTCACAATTTCTGCTGTACTAACACGAACTTTGTTCAAACAAATATAAAGACTTATGAAAAACAAACAAATAAATTTAACTTTCTAATAAAAACTAATAAAACGAGCCTTTTTTATATGTTCTGCCAAACACCGCACAACTCACACAAATTTCAAAAAAAAAAAACAATATTGTGTAAATTATATTAATAACAAAATAAAACTTATTAAAATTTGCATCAAAAAGTTGCGACTCAATACACTCTATGATCAAATTAGTCGTCAATTTTATTGTTTAATTTTTTGCTTCGAGCGGAAGCCACCTTAAACTAATTGAGAAATTGAAACACTTATACACGTTTTTACATATATCTTTTGAAGTTTTCATCCAATTTGAAAAATTGTCTCAATTTGCTGTATTATGAAGAACTTTGCTTAAACAAATATAAACACTTATGAAAAACAAACAAAAAAAATTAACTTTGTAATAAAAACCAATAAAACGAGCCTTTTTTATATGTTCTGCCAAACACCGCACAACTCATACAAATTTACAAAAAAATAAAATATATTGAGAAAATTATATTAAAAACAAAATTTTATTTATTAGAATTTTCATCAAAAAGTTGCGACTCGATACTGAAATTAGTCGTCAATTTTATTGTCTAATATTTTGCTTGTAGCGGAAGCCACCTTAAACTAATTAAGAAATTCAAACACTTATACACGTTTTTACATATATCTTTTGAAGTTTTCATCCAATTTGAAAAATTGTCTCAATTTGCTGTATTATGAAGAACTTTCCTTAAACAAATATAAACACTTATGAAAAACAAACAAAAAAAATTAACTTTCTAATAAAAACCAATAAAACGAGACTTTTTTATATGTTCTGCCAAACACCGCACAACTCATACAAATTTACAAAAAAAAATATATATTGAGAAAATTATATTAATAACAAAATAAAATTTATTAAAATTTGCATCAAAAAGTTGCGACTCAATACACTCTATGATCAAATTAGTCGTCAATCTTATTGTTTAATTTTTTGCTTGGAGCGGAAGCCACCTTAAACTAATTGAAACACTTATACACGTTTTTACATATATCTTTTGAAGTTTTCATCCAATTTGAAAAACAGTCTCAATTTGCTGTATTATGCCGAACTTTGCTCAAATAAATGTAAACAATTAAGAAAAACAAACAAATAAAATTGACTTTCTAATAAAAACCAATAAAACGAAACTTTTTTATATGTTCTGCCAAACACCGCACAACTCATACAAATTTCCAAAACAAAAAAATATTGTGAAAATTATATTAATAACAAAATAAAATTTATTAAAATTTGCATAAAAAAGTTGCGACTCAATACACTCGATACTGAAATTAGTCGTCAATTTTATTGTTATTTTTTTGCTTGTAGCGGAACCCACCTTAAACTAATTAAGAAAGTCAAACACTTATACACGTTTTTACATATATCTTTTGAAGTTTTCATCCGATTTGAAAAATTGTCACAATTTGCTGTATTATGAAGAACTTTGCTCAAACAAATATAAACACTTATGAAAAACAAACAAAAAAAATTAACTTTGTAATAAAAACCAATAAAAAGAGCCTTTTTTATATGTTCTGCCAAACACTGCAAACTCATACAAATTTCCAAAACAAAAAAATATTGTGAAAATTATATTAATAACAAAATAAAATTTATTAAAATTTGCATAAAAAAGTTGCGACTCAATACACTCGGTGCTCAAATTAGTCGTCAATTTTATTGTTTAATTCTTTGCTTGGAGCGGAAGCCACCTTAAACTAATTGAAACACTTATACACGTTTTTACATATATCTTTTGAAGTTTTCATCCGATTTGAAAAATTGTCACAATTTGCTGTATTATGAAGAACTTTGCTCAAACAAATATAAACACTTATGAAAAACAAACAAAAAAAATTAACTTTGTAATAAAAACCAATAAAAAGAGCCTTTTTTATATGTTCTGCCAAACACTGCAAACTCATACAAATTTCCAAAACAAAAAAATATTGTGAAAATTATATTAATTACAAAATAAAATTTATTAAAATTTGCATAAAAAAGTTGCGACTCAATACACTCGATACTGAATTTAGTCGTCAATTTTATTGTTATTTTTTTGCTTGTAGCGGAAGCCACCTTAAACTAATTAAGAAAGTCAAACACTTATACACGTTTTTACATATATCTTTTGAAGTTTTCATCCGATTTGAAAAATTATCACAATTTGTGCTGTACTTACACGAACTTTGTTCAAACAAATATAAACACTTATGAAAAGCAAACAAATAAAATTGACTTTCTAATAAAAACCAATAAAACGAAACTTTTTTATATGTTCTGCCAAACACCGCACAACCCACACAAATTTCCAAAACAAAAAAATATTGTGAAAATTATATTAATAACAAAATAAAATTTATTAAAATTTGCATAAAAAAGTTGCGACTCGATGCTGAAATTAGTCGTCAATTTTATTGTTTAATTTTTTGCTTGTAGCGGAAGCCACCTTAAACTAATTAAGAAATTCAAGCACTCATACCAGTATTTACTTATATCTTTTGGAGTTTTCATCCGATTTGAAAAATTGTCACAATTTCTGCTGTACTAACACGAACTTTGTTCAAACAAATATAAAGACTTATGAAAAACAAACAAATAAATTTAACTTTCTAATAAAAACTAATAAAACGAGCCTTTTTTATATGTTCTGCCAAACACCGCACAACTCACACAAATTTAAAAAAAAAAAAACAATATTGTGTAAATTATATTAATAACAAAATAAAACTTATTAAAATATGCATCAAAAAGTTGCGACTCAATACACTCTATGATCAAATTAGTCGTCAATTTTATTGTTTAATTTTTTGCTTGGAGCGGAAGCCACCTTAAACTAATTGAAACACTTATACACGTTTTTACATATATCTTTTAAAGTTTTCATCCAATTTGAAAAATTGTCTCAATTTGCTGTATTATGAAGAACTTTGCTCAAACAAATATAAGCACTTATGAAAAACAAACAAAAAAAATTAACTTTGTAATAAAAACCGATAAAAAGAGCCTTTTTTATATGTTCTGCCAAACACCGCACAACTCATACAAATTTCCAAAACAAAAAAATATTGTGAAAATTATATTAATAACAAAATAAAATTAATTAAAATTTGTATAAAAAAGTTGCGACTCAATACACTCGATACTGAAATTAGTCGTCAATTTTATTGTTATTTTTTTGCTTGTAGCGGAAGCCACCTTAAACTAATTAAGAAAGTCAAACACTTATACACTTTTTTACATATATCTTTTGAAGTTTTCATCCGATTTGAAAAATTGTCACAATTTGTGCTGTACTAACACGAACTTTGTTCAAACAAATATAAACACTTATGAAAAGCAAACAAATAAAATTAACTTTCTAATAAAAACCAATAAAACGATCCTTTTTTATATGTTCTGCCAAACACCGCACAACCCACACAAATTTCCAAAACAAAAAAATACCCACACAATCATTAACAAAAATTGTAAACATAATATTAATATCAAAACAATATGTATTAAAATTTCCATAATAAAGTTGCGACTTAGGACACTCGATGCTTAAATGAGTCGCGAATTTTATGCGTCAAAGAGTAAAATTTTAATTTTTTGCTTGTACAGGAAGCAACCTTAAACTAATGGAGATATTCAAACACTTATACTAGTATTTACTTATATCTTTTGAAGTTTTCATCCGATTTGAAAAATTGCCTCAATTTGTGCTGTACTAACACGAACTTTGTTCAAACAAATATAAAAACTTATGAAAAACAAACAAATAAAATTAACTTTCTAATAAAAACCAATAAAACGAGCCTTTTTTATATGTTCTGCCAAACACCGCACAACTAAAACAAATTTACAAAAAAAAAAAATATATTGAGAAAATTATATTAATAACAAAATAAAATTTATTAAAATTTGCATCAAAAAGTTGCGAGTTAATACACTCTATGCTGAAATTAGTCGTCAATTTTATTTTTTAATTTTTTGCTTGTGGCGGAAGCCACCTTAAACTAATTAAGAAATTCAAGCACTCATACCAGTATTTACTTATATCTTTTGGAGTTTTCATCCGATTTGAAAAATTGTCACAATTTGTGCTGTACTAACACGAACTTTGTTCAAACAAATATAAATATTTATGAAAAACAAACAAATAAAATTAACTTTCCAATAAAAACCAATAAAACGATCCTTTTTTATATGTTCTGCCAAACACCGCACAACCCACACAAACATTAACAAAAATTGTAAACATAATATTAATATCAAAACAATATGTATTAAAATTTCCATAATAAAGTTGCGACTTAGGACACTCGATGCTTAAATGAGTCGCGAATTTTATGCGTCAAAGAGTAAAATTTTCATTTTTTGCTTGTACAGGAAGCAACCTTAAACTAATGGAGATATTCAAGCACTTATACTAGTATTTACTTATATCTTTTGCAGTTTTCATCCGATTTGAAAAATTGTCACAATTTGTGCTGTACTAACACGAACTTTGTTCAAACAAATATAAACACTTATGAAAAACAAACAAAAAAAAATAACTTTCTAATAAAAACCAATAAAACGAGACTTTTTTATATGTTCTGCCAAACACCGCACAACTCATACAAATTTACAAAAAAAAAAAATATATTGAGAAAATTATATTAATAACAAAATAAAATTTATTAAAATTTGCATCAAAAAGTTGCGAGTCAATACACTCTATGCTGAAATTAGTCGTCAATTTTATTGTTTAATTTTTTGCTTGTGGCGGAAGCCACCTTAAACTAATTAAGAAATTCAAGCACTCATACCAGTATTTACTTATATCTGTTGGAGTTTTCATCCAATTTGAAAAATTGTCTCAATTTGCTGTACTATGACGAACTTTGCTCAAACAAATATACATATTTATGAAAAACAAACAAATAAAATTAACTTTCCAATAAAAACCAATAAAACGAGCCTTTTTTATATGTTCTGCCAAACACCGCACAACCCACACAAACATTAACAAAAATTGTAAACATAATATTAATATCAAAACAATATGTATTAAAATTTCCATAATAAAGTTGCGACTTAGGACACTCGATGCTTAAATGAGTCGCGAATTTTATGCGTCAAAGAGTAAAATTTTCATTTTTTGCTTGTACAGGAAGCAACCTTAAACTAATGGAGATATTCAAGCACTGATACTAGTATTTACTTATATCTTTTGAAGTTTTCATCCGATTTGAAAAATTGTCACAATTTGCGCTGTACTAACACGAACTTTGTTCAAACAAATGTAAACACTTATGAAAAACAAACAAAAAAATTAACTTTGTAATAAAAATAAATAAAACGAGCCTTTTTTATATGTTCTGCCAAACAAAGCACAACTCACACAAATTTAAAAAAAAAAAAATATATTGTGAAAATTATAATAACAAAATAAAATTTATTAAAATTTGCATAAAAAAGTTGCGACTCAATACACTCGATGCTCAAATTAGTCGTCAATTTTATTGTTTAATTTTTTGCTTGGAGCGGAAGCCACCTTAAACTAATTGAGAAATTCAAACACTTGTACACGTTTTTACATATACATATCTTTTGAAGTTTTCATCCAATTTGAAAAATTGTCTCAATTTGCTGTATTATGACGAACTTTGCTCAAATAAATGTAAACAATTATGAAAAACAAACAAATAAAATTGACTTTCTAATAAAAACCAATAAAACGAAACTTTTTGTATGTTCTGCCAAACACCGCACAACCCACACAAATTTCCAAAACAAAAAAGTATTGTGAAAATTATATTAATAACAAAATAAAATTTATTAAAATTTGCATAAAAAAGTTGCGACTCGATGCTGAAATTAGTCGTCAATTTTATTGTTTAATTTTTTGCTTGTAGCGGAAGCCACCTTAAACTAATTAAGAAATTCAAGCACTCATACCAGTATTTACTTATATCTTTTGGAGTTTTCATCCGATTTGAAAAATTGTCACAATTTGTGCTGTACTAACACGAACTTTGTTCAAACAAATATAAAGACTTATGAAAAACAAACAAATAAATTTAAATTTCTAATAAAAACTAATAAAACGAGCCTTTTTTATATGTTCTGCCAAACACCGCACAACTCACACAAATTTAAAAAAAAAAAGCAATATTGTGTAAATTATATTAATAACAAAATAAAACTTATTAAAATATGCATCAAAAAGTTGCGACTCAATACACTCTATGATCAAATTAGTCGTCAATTTTATTGTTTAATTTTTTGCTTAAAGCGGAAGCCACGTTTTTACATATATCTTTTGAAGTTTTCATCCAATTTGAAAAATTGTCTCAATTTGCTGTATTATGAAGAACTTTGCTCAAACAAATATAAGCACTTATGAAAAACAAACAAAAAAAATTAACTTTGTAATAAAAACCAATAAAAAGAGCCTTTTTTATATGTTCTGCCAAACACCGCACAACTCATACAAATTTCCAAAACAAAAAAATATTGTGAAAATTATATTAATAACAAAATAAAATTAATTAAAATTTTCATAAAAAAGTTGCGACTCAATACACTCGATACTGAAATTAGTCGTCAATTTTATTGTTATTTTTTTGCTTGTAGCGGAAGCCACCTTAAACTAATTAAGAAAGTCAAACACTTATACACGTTTTTACATATATCTTTTGAAGTTTTCATCCGATTTGAAAAATTGTCACAATTTGTGCTGTACTAACACGAACTTTGTTCAAACAAATATAAACACTTATGAAAAGCAAACAAATAAAATTAACTTTCTAATAAAAAAAAATAAAACGATCCTTTTTTATATGTTCTGCCAAACACCGCACATCCCACACAAATTTCCAAAACAAAAAAATACACACACAATCATTAACAAAAATTGTAAACATAATATTAATATCAAAACAATATGTATTAAAATTTCATTTTTTGCTTGTACAGGAAGCAACCTTAAACTAATGGAGATATTCAAGCACTTATACTAGTATTTACTTATATCTTTTGAAGTTTTCATCCGATTTGAAAAATTGCCTCAATTTGTGCTGTACTAACACGAAGTTTGTTCAAACAAATATAAACACTTATGAAAAACAAACAAATAAAATTAACTTTCTAGTAAAAACCAATAAAACGATCCTTTTTTATATGTTCTGCCAAACACCGCAAGTCTCACACAAACATTTACAAAAATTGTAAACATAATATTAATATCAAAACAATATGTATTAAAATTTCCATAATAAAGTTGCGACTTAGGACACTCGATGCTTAAATGAGTCGCGAATTTTATGCGTCAAAGAGTAAAATTTTCATTTTTTGCTTGTACAGGAAGCAACCTTAAACTAATGGAGATATTCAAGCACTTATACTAGTATTTACTTATATCTTTTGAAGTTTTCATCCGATTTGAAAAATTGTCACAATTTGTGCTGTACTAACACGAACTTTGTTCAAACAAATATAAACACTTATGAAAAGCAAACAAATAAAATTAACTTTCTAATAAAAACCAATAAAACGATCCTTTTTTATATGTTCTGCCAAACACCGCACAACCCACACAATCATTAACAAAAATTGTAAACATAATATTAATATCAAAACAATATGTATTAAAATTTCCATAATAAAGTTGCGACTTAGGACACTCGATGCTTAAATGAGTCGCGAATTTTATGCGTCAAAGAGTAAAATTTTCATTTTTTGCTTGTACAGGAAGCAACCTTAAACTAATGGAGATATTCAAGCACTTATACTAGTATTTACTTATATCTTTTGGAGTTTTCATCCAATTTGAAAAATTGTCTCAATTTGCTGTACTATGACGAACTTTGCTCAAATAAATATAAACAATTATGAAAAACATACAAATAAAATTAACTTTCTAATAAAAACCAATCAAACGAGACTTTTTTATATGTTCTGCCAAACACCGCACAACTCACACAAATTTCCAAAACAAAAATACAATATTGTGTAAATTATATTAATAACAAAATAAAATTTATTAAAATTTGCATCAAAAAGTTGCGACGCGATACTGAAATTAGTCGTCAATTTTATTGTCTAATATTGTACTTGTAGCGGAAGCCACCTTAAACTAATTGAGAAATTCAAACACTTGTACACGTTTCTACATATACATATCTTTTGAAGTTTTCATCCAATTTGAAAAATTGTCTCAATTTGCTGTACTATGACGAACTTTGCTCAAATAAATATAAACAATTATGAAAAACATACAAATAAAATTAACTTTCTAATAAACACCAATAAAACGATCCTTTTTTATATGTTCTGCCAAACACCGCAAGTCTCACACAAACATTTACAAAAATTGTAAACATAATATTAATATCAAAACAATATGTATTAAAATTTCCATAATAAAGTTGCGACTTAGGACACTCGATGCTTAAATGAGTCGCGAATTTTATGCGTCAAAGAGTAAAATTTTCATTTTTTGCTTGTACAGGAAGCAACCTTAAACTAATGGAGATATTCAAGCACTTATACTAGTATTTACTTATATCTTTTGAAGTTTTCATCCGATTTGAAAAATTGTCACAATTTGTGCTGTACTAACACGAACTTTGTTCAAACAAATATAAAGACTTATGAAAAACAAACAAAAATAAAATTAACTTTCTAATAAAAACCAATAAAAAGAGCCTTTTTTATATGTTCTGCCAAACACCGCACAACTCACACAAATTTCAAAAAAAAAAAACAATATTGTGTAAATTATATTAATAACAAAATAAAACTTATTAAAATTTGCATCAAAAAGTTGCGACGCGATACTGAAATTAGTCGTCAATTTTATTGTCTAATATTGTGCTTGTAGCGGAAGCCACCTTAAACTAATTAAGAAATTCAAGCACTCATACCAGTATTTACTTATATCTTTTGGAGTTTTCATCCGATTTGAAAAATTGTCACAATTTCTGCTGTACTAACACGAACTTTGTTCAAACAAATATAAAGACTTATGAAAAACAAACAAATAAAATTAACTTTCTAATAAAAACCAATAAAACGATCCTTTTTTATATGTTCTGCCAAACACCGCACAACTGACACAAATTTCAAAAAAAAAAAACAATATTGTGTAAATTATATTAATAACAAAATAAAACTTATTAAAATATGCATCAAAAAGTTGCGACTCAATACACTCTATGATCAAATTAGTCGTCAATTTTATTGTTTAATTTTTTGCTTAAAGCGGAAGCCACGTTTTTACATATATCTTTTGAAGTTTTCATCCAATTTGAAAAATTGTCTCAATTTGCTGTATTATGAAGAACTTTGCTCAAACAAATATAAGCACTTATGAAAAACAAACAAAAAAAATTAACTTTGTAATAAAAACCAATAAAAAGAGCCTTTTTTATATGTTCTGCCAAACACCGCACAACTCATACAAATTTCCAAAACAAAAAAATATTGTGAAAATTATATTAATAACAAAATAAAATTTATTAAAATTTGCATAAAAAAGTTGCGAGTCAATACACTCTATGCTGAAATTAGTCGTCAATTTTATTGTCTAATATTGTGCTTGTAGCGGAAACCACCTTAAACTAATTAAGAAATTCAAGCACTCATACCAGTATTTACTTATATCTTTTGGAGTTTTCATCCGATTTGAAAAATTGTCTCAATTTGTGCTGTACTAACACGAACTTTGTTCAAACAAATATAAACACTTATGAAAAACAAACAAATAAAATTAACTTTCTAATAAACACCAATAAAACGATCCTTTTTTATATGTTCTGCCAAACACCGCAAGTCTCACACAAACATTTACAAAAATTGTAAACATAATATTAATATCAAAACAATATGTATTAAAATTTCCGTAATAAAGTTGCGACTTAGGACACTCGATGCTTAAATGAGTCGCGAATTTTATGCGTCAAAGAGTAAAATTTTCATTTTTTGCTTGTACAGGAAGCAACCTTAAACTAATGGAGATATTCAAGCACTTATACTAGTATTTACTTATATCTTTTGAAGTTTTCATCCGATTTGAAAAATTGTCACAATTTGTGCTGTACTAACACGAACTTTGTTCAAACAAATATAAAGACTTATGAAAAACAAACAAAAATAAAATTAACTTTCTAATAAAAACCAATAAAAAGAGCCTTTTTTATATGTTCTGCCAAACACCGCACAACTCACACAAATTTCAAAAAAAAAAAACAATATTGTGTAAATTATATTAATAACAAAATAAAACTTATTAAAATTTGCATCAAAAAGTTGCGACGCGATACTGAAATTAGTCGTCAATTTTATTGTCTAATATTGTGCTTGTAGCGGAAGCCACCTTAAACTAATTAAGAAATTCAAGCACTCATACCAGTATTTACTTATATCTTTTGGAGTTTTCATCCGATTTGAAAAATTGTCACAATTTCTGCTGTACTAACACGAACTTTGTTCAAACAAATATAAAGACTTATGAAAAACAAACAAATAAATTTAACTTTCTAATAAAAACTAATAAAACGAGCCTTTTTTATATGTTCTGCCAAACACCGCACAACTCACACAAATTTAAAAAAAAAAAGCAATATTGTGTAAATTATATTAATAACAAAATAAAACTTATTAAAATATGCATCAAAAAGTTGCGACTCAATACACTCTATGATCAAATTAGTCGTCAATTTTATTGTTTAATTTTTTGCTTAAAGCGGAAGCCACCTTAAACTAATTAAGAAATTCAAGCACTCATACCAGTATTTACTTATATCTGTTGGAGTTTTCATCCAATTTGAAAAATTGTCTCAATTTGCTGTACTATGACGAACTTTGCTCAAACAAATATACATATTTATGAAAAACAAACAAATAAAATTAACTTTCCAATAAAAACCAATAAAACGAGCCTTTTTTATATGTTCTGCCAAACACCGCACAACTCATACAAATTTCCAAAACAAAAAAATATTGTGAAAATTATATTAATAACAAAATAAAATTTATTAAAATTTGCATAAAAAAGTTGCGACTCGATGCTGAAATTAGTCGTCAATTTTATTGTTTAATTTTTTGCTTGTAGCGGAAGCCACCTTAAACTAATTAAGAAATTCAAGCACTCATACCAGTATTTACTTATATCTTTTGGAGTTTTCATCCGATTTGAAAAATTGTCACAATTTCTGCTGTACTAACACGAACTTTGTTCAAACAAATATAAAGACTTATGAAAAACAAACAAATAAATTTAACTTTCTAATAAAAACTAATAAAACGAGCCTTTTTTATATGTTCTGCCAAACACCGCACAACTCACACAAATTTAAAAAAAAAAAAACAATATTGTGTAAATTATATTAATAACAAAATAAAACTTATTAAAATATGCATCAAAAAGTTGCGACTCAATACACTCTATGATCAAATTAGTCGTCAATTTTATTGTTTAATTTTTTGCTTGGAGCGGAAGCCACCTTAAACTAATTGAAACACTTATACACGTTTTTACATATATCTTTTAAAGTTTTCATCCAATTTGAAAAATTGTCTCAATTTGCTGTATTATGAAGAACTTTGCTCAAACAAATATAAGCACTTATGAAAAACAAACAAAAAAAATTAACTTTGTAATAAAAACCGATAAAAAGAGCCTTTTTTATATGTTCTGCCAAACACCGCACAACTCATACAAATTTCCAAAACAAAAAAATATTGTGAAAATTATATTAATAACAAAATAAAATTAATTAAAATTTGTATAAAAAAGTTGCGACTCAATACACTCGATACTGAAATTAGTCGTCAATTTTATTGTTATTTTTTTGCTTGTAGCGGAAGCCACCTTAAACTAATTAAGAAAGTCAAACACTTATACACTTTTTTACATATATCTTTTGAAGTTTTCATCCGATTTGAAAAATTGTCACAATTTGTGCTGTACTAACACGAACTTTGTTCAAACAAATATAAACACTTATGAAAAACAAACAAATAAAATTAACTTTCTAATAAACACCAATAAAACGATCCTTTTTTATATGTTCTGCCAAACACCGCAAGTCTCACACAAACATTTACAAAAATTGTAAACATAATATTAATATCAAAACAATATGTATTAAAATTTCCGTAATAAAGTTGCGACTTAGGACACTCGATGCTTAAATGAGTCGCGAATTTTATGCGTCAAAGAGTAAAATTTTCATTTTTTGCTTGTACAGGAAGCAACCTTAAACTAATGGAGATATTCAAGCACTTATACTAGTATTTACTTATATCTTTTGAAGTTTTCATCCGATTTGAAAAATTGTCACAATTTGTGCTGTACTAACACGAACTTTGTTCAAACAAATATAAACACTTATGAAAAGCAAACAAATAAAATTAACTTTCTAATAAAAACTAATAAAACGAGCCTTTTTTATATGTTCTGCCAAACACCGCACAACTCAAACAAATTTCAAAACAAAAAAACAATATTGTGTAAATTATATTAATAACAAAATAAAACTTATTAAAATTTGCATCAAAAAGTTGCGACTCAATACACTCTATGATCAAATTAGTCGTCAATTTTATTGTTTAATTTTTTGCTTGGAGCGGAAGCCACCTTAAACTAATTGAAACACTTATACACGTTTTTACATATATCTTTTGAAGTTTTCATCCAATTTGAAAAATTGTCTCAATTTGCTGTATTATGACGAACTTTGCTCAAATAAATGTAAACAATTATGAAAAACAAACAAATAAAATTGACTTTCTAATAAAAACCAATAAAACGAAACTTTTTTATATGTTCTGCCAAACACCGCACAACCCACACAAATTTCCAAAACAAAAAAGTATTGTGAAAATTATATTAATAACAAAATAAAATTTATTAAAATTTGCATAAAAAAGTTGCGACTCGATGCTGAAATTAGTCGTCAATTTTATTGTTTAATTTTTTGCTTGTAGCGGAAGCCACCTTAAACTAATTAAGAATTTCAAGCACTCATACCAGTATTTACTTATATCTTTTGGAGTTTTTATCCGATTTGAAAAATTGTCACAATTTGTGCTGTACTAACACGAACTTTGTTCAAACAAATATAAACACTTATGAAAAGCAAACAAATAAAATTAACTTTCTAATAAAAACCAATAAAACGATCCTTTTTTATATGTTCTGCCAAACACCGCACAACCCACACAATCATTAACAAAAATTGTAAACATAATATTAATATCAAAACAATATGTATTTAAATTTCCATAATAAAGTTGCGACTTAGGACACTCGAAGCTTAAATGAGTCGCGAATTTTATGCGTCAAAGAGTAAAATTTTCATTTTTTGCTTGTACAGGAAGCAACCTTAAACTAATGGAGATATTCAAGCACTTATACTTGTATTTACTTATATCTTTTGAAGTTTTCATCCGATTTGAAAAATTGTCACAATTTGTGCTGTACTAACACGAACTTTGTTCAAACAAATATAAAGACTTATGAAAAACAAACAAATAAAATTAACTTTCTAATAAAAACCAATAAAAAGAGCCTTTTTTATATGTTCTGCCAAACACCGCACAACTCACACAAATTTCAAAAAAAAAAAACAATATTGTGTAAATTATATTAATAACAAAATAAAATTTATTAAAATTTGCATAAAAAAGTTGCGACTCGATACTGAAATTTGTCGTCAATTTTATTGTCTAATATTGTGCTTGTAGCGGAAGCCACCTTAAACTAATTGAGAAATTCAAGCACTCATACCAGTATTTACTTATATCTTTTGGAGTTTTCATCCGATTTGAAAAATTGTCTCAATTTGTGCTGTACTAACACGAACTTTGTTCAAACAAATATAAACACTTATGAAAAACAAACAAATAAAATTAACTTTCTAATAAAAACCAATAAATCGGTCCTTTTTTATATGTTCTGCCAAACACCGCAAGTCTCACAAAAACATTTACAAAAATTGTAAACATAATATTAATATCAAAACAATATGTATTAAAATTTCCATAATAAAGTTGCGACTTAGGACACTCGATGCTTAAATGAGTCGCGAATTTTATGCGTCAAAGAGTAAAATTTTCATTTTTTGCTTGTACAGGAAGCAACCTTAAACTAATGGAGATATTCAAGCACTTATACTAGTATTTACTTATATCTTTTGAAGTTTTCATCCGATTTGAAAAATTGTCACAATTTGTGCTGTACTAACACGAACTTTGTTCAAACAAACATAAACACTTATGAAAAACAAACAAATAAAATTAACTTTCTAATAAAAACCAATAAAACGAGACTTTTTTATATGTTCTGCCAAACACCGCACAACTCACAGAAATTTCCAAAAAAAAAAACAATATTGTGTAAATTATATTAATAACAAAATAAAATTTATTAAAATTTGCATCAAAAAGTTGCGACGCGATTCTGAAATTAGTCGTCAATTTTATTGTCTAATATTGTGCTTGTAGCGGAAGCCACCTTAAACTAATTAAGAAATTCAAGCACTCATACCAGTATTTACTTATATCTTTTGGAGTTTTCATCCGATTTGAAAAATTGTCTCAATTTGTGCTGTACTAACACGAACTTTGTTCAAACAAATATAAACACTTATGAAAAACAAACAAATAAAATTAACTTTCTAATAAAAACCAATAAATCGGTCCTTTTTTATATGTTCTGCCAAACACCGCAAGTCTCACAAAAACATTTACAAAAATTGTAAACATAATATTAATATCAAAACAATATGTATTAAAATTTCCATAATAAAGTTGCGACTTAGGACACTCGATGCTTAAATGAGTCGCGAATTTTATGCGTCAAAGAGTAAAATTTTCATTTTTTGCTTGTACAGGAAGCAACCTTAAACTAATGGAGATATTCAAGCACTTATACTAGTATTTACTTATATCTTTTGAAGTTTTCATCCGATTTGAAAAATTGTCACAATTTGTGCTGTACTAACACGAACTTTGTTCAAACAAACATAAAAACTTATGAAAAACAAACAAATAAAATTAACTTTCTAATAAAAACCAATAAAACGAGACTTTTTTATATGTTCTGCCAAACACCGCACAACTCACAGAAATTTCCAAAAAAAAAAACAATATTGTGTAAATTATATTAATAACAAAATAAAATTTATTAAAATTTGCATCAAAAAGTTGCGACGCGATACTGAAATTAGTCGTCAATTTTATTGTCTAATATTGTGCTTGTAGCGGAAGCCACCTTAAACTAATTAAGAAATTCAAGCACTCATACCAGTATTTACTTATATCTTTTGGAGTTTTCATCCGAATTGAAAAATGGTCTCAATTTGTGCTGTATTAACACGAACTTTGTTCAAACAAATATAAAGACTTATAAAAAACAAACAAAAAAAATTATCTTTCTAATAAAAACCAATAAAACGAAACTTTTTTATATGTTCTGCCAAACACCGCACAACCCACACAAATTTCCAAAACAAAAAAGTATTGTGAAAATTATATTAATAACAAAATAAAATTTATTAAAATTTGCATAAAAAAGTTGCGACTCGATGCTGAAATTAGTCGTCAATTTTATTGTTTAATTTTTTGCTTGTAGCGGAAGCCACCTTAAACTAATTAAGAAATTCAAGCACTCATACCAGTATTTACTTATATCTTTTGGAGTTTTCATCCGATTTGAAAAATTGTCACAATTTCTGCTGTACTAACACGAACTTTGTTCAAACAAATATAAAGACTTATGAAAAACAAACAAATAAATTTAACTTTCTAATAAAAACTAATAAAACGAGCCTTTTTTATATGTTCTGCCAAACACCGCACAACTCACACAAATTTAAAAAAAAAAAACAATATTGTGTAAATTATATTAATAACAAAATAAAACTTATTAAAATTTGCATCAAAAAGTTGCGACTCAATACACTCTATGATCAAATTAGTCGTCAATTTTATTGTTTAATTTTTTGCTTCGAGCGGAAGCCACCTTAAACTAATTGAGAAATTGAAACACTTATACACGTTTTTACATATATCTTTTGAAGTTTTCATCCAATTTGAAAAATTGTCTCAATTTGCTGTATTATGAAGAACTTTGCTCAAACAAATATAAACACTTATGAAAAACAAACAAAAAAAATTAACTTTGTAATAAAAACCAATAAAAAGAGCCTTTTTTATATGTTCTGCCAAACACCGCACAACTCATACAAATTTCCAAAACAAAAAAATATTGTGAAAATTATATTAATTACAAAATAAAATTTATTAAAATTTGCATAAAAAAGTTGCGACTCAATACACTCGATACTGAAATTAGTCGTCAATTTTATTGTTATTTTTTTGCTTGTAGCGGAAGCCACCTTAAACTAATTAAAAAAAAAGTCAAACACTTATACACGTTTTTACCTATATCTTTTGAAGTTTTCATCCGATTTGAAAAATTATCACAATTTGTGCTGTACTAACACGAACTTTGTTCAAACAAATATAAACACTTATGAAAAGCAAACAAATAAAATTAACTTTCTAATAAAAACCAACAAAACGATCCTTTTTTATATGTTCTGCCAAACACCGCACAACCCACACAATCATTAACAAAAATTGTAAACATAATATTAATATCAAAACAATATGTATTAAAATTTCAATAATAAAGTTGCGACTTAGGACACTCGATGCTTAAATGAGTCGCGAATTTTATGCGTCAAAGAGTAAAATTTTCATTTTTTGCTTGTACAGGAAGCAACCTTAAACTAATGGAGATATTCAAGCACTTATACTAGTATTTACTTATATCTTTTGAAGTTTTCATCCGATTTGAAAAATTGTCTCAATTTGTGCTGTACTAACACGAACTTTGTTCAAACAAATATAAACACTTATGAAAAACAAACAAATAAAATTAACTTTCTAATAAAAACCAATAAAACGAGCCTTTTTTATATGTTCTGCCAAACACCGCAAGTCTCACACAAACATTTACAAAAATTGTAAACATAATATTAATATCAAAACAATATGTATTAAAATTTCCATAATAAAGTTGCGACTTAGGACACTCGATGCTTAAATGAGTCGCGAATTTTATGCGTCAAAGAGTAAAATTTTCATTTTTTGCTTGTACAGGAAGCAACCTTAAACTAATGGAGATATTCAAGCACTTATACTAGTATTTACTTATATCTTTTGAAGTTTTCATCCGATTTGAAAAATTGTCACAATTTGTGCTGTACTAACACGAACTTTGTTCAAACAAATATAAACACTTATGAAAAGCAAACAAATAAAATTAACTTTCTAATAAAAACCAATAAAACGATCCTTTTTTATATGTTCTGCCAAACACCGCACAACCCACACAATCATTAACAAAAATTGTAAACATAATATTAATATCAAAACAATACGTATTAAAATTTCCATAATAAAGTTGCGACTTAAGACACTCGATGCTTGTTTCAGAGGACCTCGAAAAAAAGCAAAAGTTTTCGATGGATAATTCGTTTGCTTATGAAGATATCATAACCAAATTTGGCAATCGGAAGTTTTTTAGAAACCCCCCGCAATGTACCAAATTTTATCAAAATCGGTTGACTATATCATATAGGTCCCATAGGATCGATCGGTCGAAAATTTGTTTTTTGTACAAAATTCGTTGTGTTTCGTTTGTTTGTGAAGATATTGTAACCAAATTTGGCATTAAGAAGTTTTTTAGAGTTCCCAAGCACTATACCAAATTTGGTCAATATCGGTTGACTGTATCATATAGCTCCCATAGGACCAATCGGTCAAAAAATCGTGTTTTATACAAAATTCGTTGTGTTTCGTTTATTTGTGAACATACCGTAACCACATTTGGCAATAAGAAGTTTTTTAGAGTTCCCAAGCACAGTACCAAATTTGATCAAATTCGGTTGACTATATCATATAGCTCCCATAGGATCGATCGGTCGAAAAAAACGCTTTTTGAACAAAATTGGTTGATTTTCGTTTGTTTGTGAAGATATTGTAACCAAATTTGGCATTCAGAAGTTTTTTAGAGATCTTCAACACTCTACCAAATTTTATCAAAATCGGTTGACTATATTATATAGCTCCCATAGGGCCGATCGGTCGAAAAAAAGATTTTGATTAAAAATTCGTCTGTTTTTGGTTGTTTATGAAGGTATCATAATCTAATTTGGCAATCAAATGTCTTTTGGTGTTCTTAAGCAATTTACCGGATTTTATTGCAAGCAGTGGTACAGGGTATCCCAAAGTCGTCCGCGCCCGACTTTAACGTACGCCATCTTTTTTTTTTGTACCCTGTACCGTATGGTACAAAGGGTATATTAAGTTTGTGCAAGCCGAAAATGTATGTAACATACAGAAGGAGACGTCGGAGACCCCCCAAAGTTACCTTAAGTATGATCAGGGTGACTAGAGCAGTCGATATTCCCATGTCCGTCTGTCCGTCTGACCGTCTGTCCGTCTGTCTGTATGAACGCCTAGATCTCAGAGATGGTAAGACCTAGAGCAACCAAATTTTCAGATTAGATGCGCTATTATGTCAGGGGAGACAAGTTTATTTTATTTTTTGATATCGGGGTTATATTATGTAGCTCCCATAGGGGTGTTTCAGAGGACCTCGAAAAAAACCAAAAGTTTTAGATGGATAATTCATTTGTTTATGAAGATATCGTAACCAAATTTGGCACTCAATCGTTTTTTAGAGTTCCCAAGCACTATACCAAATTTTAAAATCGGTAGACTATATCATATAGCTCCCATAGGACCAATCGGTCAAAAAATCGTTTTTTGTACAAAATTCGCTGTGTTTCGTTTGTTTGTGAATATATTATAACCAAATTTGGCATTCAGAAGTTTTTTAGAGTACCCAAGGTCTGCAGCAAATTTGATCAAAATCGGTTGACTATACCATATACCTCCCATAGGGCCGATCGGTCGAAAAAAAGTTGTTGATTAAAAATTCGTCTGTTTTTGGTTGTTTATGAAGGTATCGTAATCTAATTTGGCAATCGAATGTCTTTTGGTGTTCTTAAGCAATTTACTGGATTTTATTGCAAGCAGTGGTACAGGGTATCCCAAAGTCGTCCGCGCCCGACTTTAACGTACGCCATCTTTTTTTCTACATTTTTTTTTACAATTTGTCTTTATTAGACAATAAATAAATTCATTAAATAATAAAATAAAATAAATGAAATAAACTGTAAAAAGTAATATACTAACTAACCTTACAAACAATATAGCCAAAGGCCTTAGATGAAAGATGATAACGTATTTTAATTTACACTTTTAATTTTAATTATAATCTTGCTGTATATAATAATAATAATAAAATTAAAAGGGCCACAATGCATCCTTTGGGATAAATGTTCTGGTGACAGCCGGTTCCTTTCGTCTGTCAGAATTCTCCCTGCAAGGGAAAATGGTCGTTCCGAGGGAACACTCCGCAACAGCCGGAACAAATATCCTTGCAAGTTTATAGAGATTGGCGAATTGTTTTGACAGCGACACCCATATGCTTAGTGAATTGGAGTCCACCGGAGACAGTTGGCGGGAAAAGAAATGTTTTCATCTCTTTTCTTGCAATATTTTTTGGATCATTCGTATCCAATTGCAATAAAGGATTGCTCACGGCAACAATATGCTTTCTCCAAATTGATTGTTTTGATGAAATAGAAGTCGGCAACTGCTCAGCCAGAATGTTGTTGTTTTCCGACGTCTCCAATCTTTTCCTCGATGCTGTCAAATCTTTTTCAATTTCTCGCTCCATTAAACTTAGTGTCTTCGAGACTGCCATTGCATTCAAGAAGTACATTTTCATAAACCGTGGATCTAACAATGTTGAAAGCCCTAGCAACATCTTTAAAGCGACGATCAATTTCACCTTCGAGGAACTTTTTGAATTGGTCATTAGCCGGCACCCAACATTCGCTAATTCCTTAAAATGGAACAATCATGTTATTTAATTGTTAGACTTATTTTGTTCAATTTGCATATGTCAAATAAATTTACATGTGTTAAAATTTTTATTGCTGGGATCACTTTACTAGCAGTGGTAGTTTTTTCCGCAGATATGTCAATTGTTAGTCCACCTCGTTGACACGGCCTGGAGCAGTCTTTCAATTTGAATTCGCGTCAACTCATTTGCGAAATTCGTGCTGTTGTGAGAGAAAGTGACTATAGATTTCACTTTACATACTAACTCAGGGATACCAGGGACATTCGGAGATTTCATTTTATCCTTTGCGTAACACACGAGCGCAGCTGATGGGATTAAGTTGAGGGTATGCGCAAAGCAACTTAAGTGTTTGTTGTCTCCAAAAGCTAACTTCGCGGATCCAACGGCGTTCAGCGCGTTGTCAGTGACGACATGAGACACTTTAGCTGGGTTAATTTCCCACCTCTCACTAAACTTTAAAATTTGAGCAGAAAGATACTCGTTTGTCCCTGCCACAATTGACGTCATCCTGTCTTTGATGGCATAGTGGACCGTTACTCCCAAAAAACTTGTAGTGTTAGTATCATCTCCTAACTGAGCAGATCGTGCACCTCCATCTGCAAAAAAAGACAATTATGTTATATGGAAAAATCAGAATGAATAAAAAGTAAATTCTGCTGGAACATTTCATTTATTTATGATATTTTTAAGTTTAAGGAAATGCATGAAAATTGCCTTTAAAGCATTCTTGTCGAGATAGAAGCTCTCTAAGAGTTGCTTGGATGATTCCACTACTCAACGAACAGCGAGATGAAACAGCACTGCTGCTTTCACCGTAATTTGACGTTGAAGTCGATGGTCTTATGTCACTTGCATCTGTTTCCGAACCATTTATTGCATTCTGCAAAAAATTCGTCTATTATATTCCATAGCATTTTTGTACATTGACCATAAAAAAACAAACAAAATAAATATCTTCATATTTTAGCACTGTCCAGCATATCTTACCTTATTTCCAAGGCCACTTGTCGATGCTCTAGATGACAATGGCTTATTTTTAATCTTTTCCAAGGTTGGACGCGATTTGCATCTTTTTAGATGCAGCCACAAATTCGAGGTGTTTCCCGAAGTTGCGCATTTTACAATGCAATATTTGCATTCAGCAGATTTTTCACCTTTTTTTATAAAATATTTCCACACATCACTTTTCGGAGCCATGAGCTGCAATCAATGTCAATAATAAATTCTAATACGCGTATGCCAATTGTCAAAAAAAACTTACTCATCGGTGCTTAATTAATACTTAAACATATTTGACATTTGTACTTACAGTCTTAATATCAAAAATACAATTATGAGAATAATGGAAATGGTGCATAAAAATTAAACGCGGGAGAAGCTTGGTTTAACAAATTATTGAACATTAACACACAAGTGGCACTTGTCAAATGGCCATTCCACCTTGCACGCATAGTTTTGATGCCGCATTCGTAAATATCGTCAGTATCGGAGGAAAATATCGATATCGGATATATCGTCGAACCAAGGAGTATCAAACTAATAGAGACGAACACTCGATACTTCTGAAAAGTACTTGCTTGCAAAAATCATGACGTTTTCAGCGTTTACATTTGAGTTGCTTTTGTGTGCGTTTGTGAAACGAATAGAATGAAAGAAAATGTAGGCGGTCAGCTGTTGGCTTGCAAAAATCATGATGTTTTCAGCTTTTGCTTTCGAGTTAAAGAGAATGAAAGAAAATGTGATAGCTGTTAGCTGCTTTTTTTGTTTTGATCTTTTCCGCTTGTTAATATTTTGTATGTATGCTATCTAAATTCATAGACGTTGGCGGGACAATGTATATGTGTCTCTATGAATATTAAAAGTTTAAATTTCAAACAATGAAATAAAAAAACTACACATTTGTGTAATTGTTTTGCTTTGTGCTTCTTGTTGTTGTTAGTGCGGCTAATGCTGCTGCAGGTGTTAGTTGCTGCTGTTGTTCTTGTCGTAGTTTCTCTTGTCTGCTTATTCCAACTTGCAAATGTGCTACTGTGTATATTTGTGCGTATGGAATTATGAATGTAAAGCAGTTGATGAAATGAGAGGGGTTTGGAGGAGTGTCAACGGTTATATTTGTCTTTTTTGGTCTATATGATTTCTTTTATCTTTGAAGCTGTTGACCGTATTAAAATGTATAACTTTTTTTGGGTGCTGTTATAAACTGAAAGTAAATGAAACACATGCATTTTTATTTTCATAAATTTATTTCAAATTTTTATATAACACGATAGTAAGTTTCGATGGAAACTTGCTATTATATTAAAATTGTATTAATTATTTTAGTAAATTTACTTAATGTCTAATAAAGACAGAATGTAAATAAAATGCAAAAAAAAAAAAAAATTTTATAAAAATTATTTTTGTTTATTATTGACAATTTTTGTGTTTTTTTGCTGGAAAATAAACATTTTTGCTACAGAAATTAAAAAAAAAAAACATTCATTTAAATATTGATCACAGGCTTATTCTATTCTTGTTGCGGCTTGTTGTTGTTAGTGCTGCTTTTGTTGTAGCTAGTGCAGTTTTATTGGTCGTTGTTGTTGCCTTTTCTCTTCAGTCAGCGCATAGTCATCCAAGTGCACAGTGGGGGAAATTAATAATTTAGCGGCGATTAACATCTTTTGAAAAAATCAACCAACTACCATCAAATTTAAAATATTTTTTGTTCACCAACATTTTCGACGAGTTTTGTTCAAGCAAACATCACAAGACACTATAGTAATTTTAGAGTTATCTCAGAAGTTACTTTTCCTACTAGTGTTCCAAATAAAATAACATCTTCGGAAAAAACACAATTAGACTCCACAACCAATTTTAGATTTTTGCTGTTACATACCTTTAACTTTAATTAAAAACAAAGTTTCACAACTGCACTAATAAGCAGGGCAAGCAAAAAGAGCAGTTGCCGTTTACCATCCTGGTATATTATAAATCGAATTCAATAAATTTTGGGCCAATTTAGATTTTAACCCTTAACGATCGAACGATTTTTATAGCATTAAATACAAGTCCCCGTAGCGGGACTTTCGACCGTTAAGGGTTAAAGTGAATCTTCAGTTGATTGGTATTCCACCCACTGTGCAGCATGGCGCTCTATTCTCGGATCGGCGGTCACGCGAATCCCTTTTTTCCCACACATACAACTACATACATACATATATGTACAATGTGCATAGATCAGGGATGTCCAAACACTGCTTATGGAAGAGCAAAAACCAATACATATAAAGAAAAACACCAACACATTTAAAGTAAACAGTTATGACGGTTTATTGAGTGCACTGTAAGAAATTGTATGTGCATTCTTATAAGAGTGGTAAAAAATTATGAAAAAAAAGTTATGGTACATATGTATACTTATAAAGAACTTAAAAATTGGTCAATATCAATATTTATTTTTATTAATGATAGTTTCAATAATGCCTCCAAAATTTCGTTTGTTAATCGATTTCTCAGTTTATTTTTAATTAATTTTAAGCTTGAAAACGCACATTCACAAATACATGTGCTTCCAAAAATAGATAAAACTCGCATAATTTCGCTGTGGAGTAAGGGGTATTTGAAAAATTAGGAAAATATCAGTATAAAAATGATTTAAAAAGTAAAATTGAAAGATATTACAATGTAACTCTTTACCTGCGCAGGCAGGGGCGTAAAAATTGCAAAGTTACTAAACTTGGTCAATGGATGCAAAACACCCTTTGGTACCTGTTAACATTTGTTACTACTAGAAAAAAGATTGTATACAAGTGCGAATTTCTTCCAAGGGATTTCCCGAAAAATATCTATTTATGATGGCCACGTGCAAGTTTGTTTTATTACCACCGAATTTTCCAAAAAATATATATTCCATTCATATGTTTTTACTTATAGCCACCATCTGTCTGTTATATACATTGCATAAATCTAGTATACCCTTTGTACCGAAAGGTACAGGGCCATAACTAGTTTTTGTTTGCAAGCAACGCCTTAAAAGTCCCATTTAACAAGTTTCCTAAAAAATATCGAAAGAATCTCATACCGATTTTTGTGAGTGCATGCTCAAACGAAAAGCAACAACAAATTACATTGAAAATCTGTGGGCCAACAACAAATATACGCAAGGGTTGTTTTTGTGCACACGAGATCAGAGAGCAAAGAGAGTAACAGAGAGTAAGTGAGAGAACGCTCGAAATTGTTTTTGTAATTTGCATTGGCACTGGGTGATATACAGTTAGGGCCGTGCATGTACACGCGCATCGCTGCCTATGCCTAAGAGCCATTACAAAAACAAAAAGAGCCAGATGAGCAATGGGCCTGGACATCCCTGGCATAGATATTTTTCGTTCAACAGAATGAGAGTCGATAGTTAAATACCCTTTTTTGCATTGTATACGTGAATCTGTTCTACAAGTGTTAAAACAGTCACATACTCCGAAAGTATTGAATTGTGAGAAACTAACGATCTATAAATTTAACTAAACAACAAAGCTTAAAGCCGACTTCAATTGCCAGCTCACGGGAAATCCTTGCTCTATTTTTAGATTCACGCTTTTACTCTGCCCGCCTGTACCATGTTACCAAAAATCACTTTTTTCATGATTTCATTCTGCACAAAAACTTGTACTCACAAGTAATCACTCAGCAGCACAGAGCGTTAAATAAAATCTACATCAGAGAACTTCAAGAATGAGTATAATCATGATTTCATCACTCACAAAAATTCTTCAAATAGTCACTCAGTAGCACTGTTCGTTGAATAAAATCAGCGTCGTGCTGCAAAGCCATTGTTCGGTTGAGTTTATTTGTCTCATCTAATGTGCTGTGTTAGCATTTATTCACTCAACACGCATTATTCGCTTGTGTTTGAGTTTTAATTTTTTCCGTCACACAAGCAAACGATGCGCATTTTGTATGTATGTACATATGTATGTATTTGATTTTTGCTTATTAGCAAGTGCAGGTGCAGAGTACGAAAACAAACGAAGCGCAAAGTTCTTCGTTCACACACGTTAACTGGTCGTTCTATTCATTTTGTATGTATGTATGTATTTGATTTAGTTGTTTATTATTTTTTATTATTAGTAATATGTTGAAAATGAAATAATATAATTTTAATTTTGTTATAGTATAAAACTATTTTTCGTTAAATAAATAAGAAATAAAATATTGTTTTGTAAGGTTTTTTCCCCTTTTTCCTTATTATTTAATATTATATAACAAAGATTTTGACTTAATGCTTAAAATGTAAATATTATAGTTGTAAAGCTGTAAAGGCTAAACTCTATGTTTTGTAATTAGTTATTAAATGAACATTTATAATATTAGGGTAAATAAATAAATAAATAATAAAATATTGTTTGATTACAGTAGTTTACAAATTTAAAAAAAAAAAATTTTCGATCCCTTGTCGTTATTATTTCTATATTTTTTCCCCCGATTTTGATGAACAACAACTCTTTTTCAGCTGCCTTGGCTTTTTTTGCTCCGAGTGCACTTTCTGTTATTTCTTGGAAGTAGCCACAGCAGAAAGAAAATTTTACCAAAATAAAATACACGCAGTGAGGCATCAGCAGTGCAGAGGCAGCGCTGCTGACTTCGCACATGCACAAAATCATACGAGTTGATTTTTGCTTTTTGAGTTTTATTCTTGTTCAAAATAATCATTGTTGAGCTTAATGAATGGTTTCAGCATAAGCAAGAATAAACTCAGCGAGCAAAAAAACTTGGCACATTTGAGCGATTTTAAGTCAACAGTGAAAACATGTGCGTAGGCAAGTTTGATTGGTTGAGCGAAATGGCTCGTTTATTCGGGTGTTGATTGTGTACGAACGTTTTTGCAATCACCCGAAGCCATTCTCTGGTTGATATCCAAGTGTCGCTATTGCTTCCATGTGAAGTTTTGCAAGCAAATCAATCAAGCCTGCGATAGCTCAGTTGCAGATTCTCGACCGAAGGTTTGGAGGACAACAACAACAACAATGTGTGCGTGTGTCATTGCTCAACTCACAGCCAACTGCAAAAACAAAATAGTGACAAAAAATAATAGCAAAAAAGGAATTACATATAATACAAACATATGCTTTTCAGCAAGAGACAAAAATTAGTTAATACTAAAAAATAAGAGGTATTAGTAAACATTTTAGTTAAAATTATGAAAATACAAATTCGTGTGTTTTATTCAATTTCAGTTTTTTTAAGCATCAAAAAAACTCATACACTTCGACGGCACATCTTCATAAATAAGGCTTCACAAGCTTCTTGGCAACGATTTCTTGCACATACACACTTGCACAGAAACTATGAATGCACATACATATGTATATGTACCTGTTCCCCATATGCATATGCAGCAGAAACTCGGCAACCTTGCTCGTCTGATACGCATTGTTTAACAAAGGCATTATAACAAATTCGGCAACATTGGTCATTTGCTTCCGCTAGGTACATACATATATATATATGTATATAAGGGTGGCCGCCGCTGGTATGGAGGATTTTTAAGCCGTCGATATCAATAACGCCACATTAAATTACCCATTGATTATATTGGAACATGGTTTTGTCAAACTTACGATTTGGTCGCTATTTATGCATTCATATGAAACTTTTTTATGACCTTTGACCTATTGCCGGACCCATCAAATACATTCGGATCGTTTTTAAATTTTACAGGCGCTATATGCAGGTAAAAAGGAAACTTTTTAGGGGGTGGCGTTAGTAAAATCGTGAGATGTTGCAAAAATGGCCACCCTAATGTATATGTATGTATTACATATATATTTAATGTATATATGGGCAAAGAATATATACATACAAATAGTAATTCTATATTCTTTGGTATGCAGCAGAAGCAATAGAAAATTATGAATAGTTGTATGATAATGCAACTAAATTTATTTTATATTTCTATAACAATGTCAGCTAAATAAGTGCAAGCTTTTTAGTACATGATTTAAAAAGTATTTGGTTTTATTCAATAAAAATCATACATTTTGACGGCAACATTTTCGTCAATAAATCTTCAACAGTTTCATGAACAACTTCTTGCACACATGTACAAGCCTTTGCATTAACAACCTACAAATGTATACATATTTTACCTGCGTTGCTGCTGCTTTGTTTTCATAATTGCGCGCTCACAACAGCACACATTTGCGAATTTGAATAAGCAGACGAGATCAAAACAAAAACGGCAGCCAACAGCTGACTGCCTACATTTTCTTTCATTCTATTCGTTTCACAAACGCACACAAAAGCAACTCAAATGTAAACGCTGAAACCGTCATGATTTTCTGCGCCACCGAGTACTTTTTGTGCGAGTGTTCGTCTCTATTAGTTTGATACTCCTTGTCGTGGAACATGGATATCGATACAAAATAGTCGTCTGCCAAAGAAATAATATCGATATTCCGATATATCGATGCAGTATCGCCCATCCCTACTAGCCTACAAGCCATTTCACTCATCTGTGTCTACGGCTAACGGTGCATCACAAAAAACTATTGGAAGAGTCATTACTAATATAAACTTTCGTGAAAAGATTAAGCCAATTACTTTTTATATAGTCCCTTCTTTGAAACAAAACTTATATCTTGGAATAGATTTTTGGAAAAGTTTCGATTTGCTTCCTCCAGAGCTTACTCAGCAGGTACCGGTCATCTCTAGTATAGCTGATGATAGCCTTAGACCATTGTCCAAAGATCAGAACCTTAGATTACAGTCCGTAATTAAATTATTCCCTTCGTACGCCGAAAAAGGTCTAGGACGAACTAGTGTTTTGTCTCATGTCATAGATGTTGGTAAAGCCAGTCCTATAAAACAAAGACATTATCCTGTCTCTCCAGCTATCGAACAACTTATGTACGGGATAATCGATAAAATGTTATTACTTGATGTGACAGAGGAGAGTTCGAGTTCTTGGTCTTCTCCTTTCATACTTGTCCGTAAGCCCCTTAAGGAGCGCATTTGCTTAGATAGTAGAAAACTTAATGAGGTGACCGTTAAAGATGCATACCCAATTCCATTTATTGAAGGTATTTTAAGCAGGCTGCCAAAGGCTGAATTTATAACAAGCCTAGATTTAAAGGATGCGTTTTGGCAAATTCCGTTAGATCCTCAGTCCAGAGACAATCAGCATTTACCATCCCCGGTAGACCACTATACCAATACAAGGTAATGCCGTTTGGATTATGGAACGCTCCACAAACAATGTCGAGATTAATGGATAAAATTATTCCTACGCACTTGCGTAATGAAGTTTTCATGTATTTGGATGACCTACTTATTGTTTCCGATTCATTTGGAAGGCACTTAGATGTTTTAAAGGAAGTGGAAGAAAAAGCTGGTTTAACCATAAATGTGGAAAAAAGTCATTTCTGCCTCAAAGAGGTTAAGTACTTGGGCCAAGTAATTGGCAACGGCACAATAGGGACTGACCCTAAAAAAGTTTCGGTAATAAAAGATTTCAAGTTAGACGTTATCTCGGTATGACGGGATGGAACCACAAATTTATTAAGAATTATGCAAGTATTGCTTCTGCTTTGACCGATACCTTAAAACAGAAACGTCAATTTGCTTGGACTAAAGAGGCACAAGAATCGTTTGAAACGCTTAAAAAGAGTAAAATTTTCATTTTTTGCTTGTACAGGAAGCAACCTTAAACTAATGGAGATATTCAAGCACTTATACTTGTATTTACTTATATCTTTTGAAGTTTTCATCCGATTTGAAAAATTGTCACATTTTGTGCTGTACTAACACGAACTTTGTTCAAACAAATATAAAGACTTATGAAAAACAAACAAATAAATTTAACTTTCTAATAAAAACTAATAAAACGAGCCTTTTTTATATGTTCTGCCAAACACCGCACAACTCACACAAATTTCAAAAAAAAAAAACAATATTGTGTAAATTATATTAATAACAAAATAAAACTTATTAAAATTTGCATCAAAAAGTTGCGACTCAATACACTCTATGATCAAATTAGTCGTCAATTTTATTGTTTAATTTTTTGCTTCGAGCGGAAGCCACCTTAAACTAATTGAGAAATTGAAACACTTATACACGTTTTTACATATATCTTTTGAAGTTTTCATCCAATTTGAAAAATTGTCTCAATTTGCTGTATTATGAAGAACTTTGCTTAAACAAATATAAACACTTATGAAAAACAAACAAAAAAAATTAACTTTGTAATAAAAACCAATAAAACGAGCCTTTTTTATATGTTCTGCCAAACACCGCACAACTCATACAAATTTACAAAAAAAAAAAATATATTGAGAAAATTATATTAAAAACAAAATTTTATTTATTAGAATTTTCATCAAAAAGTTGCGACTCGATACTGAAATTAGTCGTCAATTTTATTGTCTAATATTTTGCTTGTAGCGGAAGCCACCTTAAACTAATTAAGAAATTCAAACACTTATACACGTTTTTACATATATCTTTTGAAGTTTTCATCCAATTTGAAAAATTGTCTCAATTTGCTGTATTATGAAGAACTTTCCTTAAACAAATATAAACACTTATGAAAAACAAACAAAAAAAATTAACTTTCTAATAAAAACCAATAAAACGAGACTTTTTTATATGTTCTGCCAAACACCGCACAACTCATACAAATTTACAAAAAAAAATATATATTGAGAAAATTATATTAATAACAAAATAAAATTTATTAAAATTTGCATCAAAAAGTTGCGACTCAATACACTCTATGATCAAATTAGTCGTCAATTTTATTGTTTAATTTTTTGCTTGGAGCGGAAGCCACCTTAAACTAATTGAAACACTTATACACGTTTTTACATATATCTTTTGAAGTTTTCATCCAATTTGAAAAACAGTCTCAATTTGCTGTATTATGCCGAACTTTGCTCAAATAAATGTAAACAATTAAGAAAAACAAACAAATAAAATTGACTTTCTAATAAAAACCAATAAAACGAAACTTTTTTATATGTTCTGCCAAACACCGCACAACTCATACAAATTTCCAAAACAAAAAAATATTGTGAAAATTATATTAATAACAAAATAAAATTTATTAAAATTTGCATAAAAAAGTTGCGACTCAATACACTCGATACTGAAATTAGTCGTCAATTTTATTGTTATTTTTTTGCTTGTAGCGGAACCCACCTTAAACTAATTAAGAAAGTCAAACACTTATACACGTTTTTACATATATCTTTTGAAGTTTTCATCCGATTTGAAAAATTGTCACAATTTGCTGTATTATGAAGAACTTTGCTCAAACAAATATAAACACTTATGAAAAACAAACAAAAAAAATTAACTTTGTAATAAAAACCAATAAAAAGAGCCTTTTTTATATGTTCTGCCAAACACTGCAAACTCATACAAATTTCCAAAACAAAAAAATATTGTGAAAATTATATTAATAACAAAATAAAATTTATTAAAATTTGCATAAAAAAGTTGCGACTCAATACACTCGGTGCTCAAATTAGTCGTCAATTTTATTGTTTAATTCTTTGCTTGGAGCGGAAGCCACCTTAAACTAATTGAAACACTTATACACGTTTTTACATATATCTTTTGAAGTTTTCATCCGATTTGAAAAATTGTCACAATTTGTGCTGTACTAACACGAACTTTGTTCAAACAAATATAAACACTTATGAAAAGCAAACAAATAAAATTAACTTTCTAATAAAAACCAATAAAACGATCCTTTTTTATATGTTCTGCCAAACACCGCACAACCCACACAATCATTAACAAAAATTGTAAACATAATATTAATATCAAAACAATATGTATTAAAAATTTCCATAATAAAGTTGCGACTTAGGACACTCGATGCTTAAATGAGTCGCGAATTTTATGCGTCAAAGAGTAAAATTTTCATTTTTTGCTTGTACAGGAAGCAACCTTAAACTAATGGAGACATTCAAGCACTTATACTAGTATTTACTTATATCTTTTGAAGTTTTCATCCGATTTGAAAACTTGTCTCAATTTGTGCTGTACTAACACGACATTTGTTCAAACAAATATAAACACTTATGAAAAACAAACAAATAAAATTAACTTTCTAATAAAAACCAATAAAACGAAACTTTTTATATGTTCTGCCAAACACCGCAAGTCACACACAAACATTTACAAAAATTGTAAACATAATATTAATATCAAAACAATATGTATTTAAATTTCCGTAATAAAGTTGCGACTTAGGACACTCGATGCTTAAATGAGTCGCGAATTTTATGCGTCAAAGAGTTAAATTTTCATTTTTTGCTTGTACAGGAAGCAACCTTAAACTAATGGAGATATTCAAGCACTTATACTAGTATTTACTTATATCTTTTGAAGTTTTCATCCGATTTGAAAAATTGTCACAATTTGTGCTGTACTAACACGAACTTTGTTCAAACAAATATAAACACTTATGAAAAGCAAACAAATAAAATTAACTTTCTAATAAAAACCAATAAAACGATCCTTTTTTATATGTTCTGCCAAACACCGCACAACCCACACAATCATTAACAAAAATTGTAAACATAATATTAATATCAAAACAATACGTATTAAAATTTCCATAATAAAGTTGCGACTTAGGACACTCGATGCTTAAATGAGTCGCGAATTTTATGCGTCAAAGAGTAAAATTTTCATTTTTTGCTTGTACAGGAAGCAACCTTAAACTAATGGAGATATTCAAGCACTTATACTAGTATTTACTTATATCTTTTGAAGTTTTCATCCGATTTGAAAACTTGTCTCAATTTGTGCTGTACTAACACGAACTTTGTTCAAACAAATATAAACACTTATGAAAAACAAACAAATAAAATTAACTTTCTAATAAAAACCAATAAAACGAGCCTTTTTTATATGTTCTGCCAAACACCGCAAGTCACACACAAACATTTACAAAAATTGTAAACATAATATTAATATCAAAACAATATGTTTTAAAATTTCCGTAATAAAGTTGCGACTTAGGACACTCGATGCTTAAATGAGTCGCGAATTTTATGCGTCAAAGAGTAAAATTTTCATTTTTTGCTTGTACAGGAAGCAACCTTAAACTAATGGAGATATTCAAGCACTTATACTAGTATTTACTTATATCTTTTGAAGTTTTCATCCGATTTGAAAAATTGTCACAATTTGTGCTGTACTAACACGAACTTTGTTCAAACAAATATAAACACTTATGAAAAGCAAACAAATAAAATTAACTTTCTAATAAAAACCAATAAAACGAGCCTTTTTTATATGTTCTGCCAAACACCGCAAGTCACACACAAACATTTACAAAAATTGTAAACATAATATTAATATCAAAACAATATGTATTAAAATTTCCGTAATAAAGTTGCGACTTAGGACACTCGATGCTTAAATGAGTCGCGAATTTTATGCGTCAAAGAGTAAAATTTTCATTTTTTGCTTGTACAGGAAGCAACCTTAAACTAATGGAGATATTCAAGCACTTATACTAGTATTTACTTATATCTTTTGAAGTTTTCATCCGATTTGAAAACTTGTCTCAATTTGTGCTGTACTAACACGAACTTTGTTCAAACAAATATAAACACTTATGAAAAACAAACAAATAAAATTAACTTTCTAATAAAAACCAATAAAACGAGCCTTTTTTATATGTTCTGCCAAACACCGCAAGTCACACACAAACATTTACAAAAATTGTAAACATAATATTAATATCAAAACAATATGTATTAAAATTTCCGTAATAAAGTTGCGACTTAGGACACTCGATGCTTAAATGAGTCGCGAATTTTATGCGTCAAAGAGTAAAATTTTCATTTTTTGCTTGTACAGGAAGCAACCTTAAACTAATGGAGATATTCAAGCACTTATACTAGTATTTACTTATATCTTTTGAAGTTTTCATCCGATTTGAAAACTTGTCTCAATTTGTGCTGTACTAACACGAACTTTGTTCAAACAAATATAAACACTTATGAAAAACAAACAAATAAAATTAACTTTCTAATAAAAACCAATAAAACGAGCCTTTTTTATATGTTCTGCCAAACACCGCAAGTCACACACAAACATTTACAAAAATTGTAAACATAATATTAATATCAAAACAATATGTATTAAAATTTCCGTAATAAAGTTGCGACTTAGGACACTCGATGCTTAAATGAGTCGCGAATTTTATGCGTCAAAGAGTAAAATTTTCATTTTTTGCTTGTACAGGAAGCAACCTTAAACTAATGGAGATATTCAAGCACTTATACTAGTATTTACTTATATCTTTTGAAGTTTTCATCCGATTTGAAAAATTGTCACAATTTGTGCTGTACTAACACGAACTTTGTTCAAACAAATATAAACACTTATGAAAAGCAAACAAATAAAATTAACTTTCTAATAAAAACCAATAAAACGATCCTTTTTTATATGTTCTGCCAAACACCGCACAACTGACACAAATTTCAAAAAAAAAAAACAATATTGTGTAAATTATATTAATAACAAAATAAAATTTATTAAAATTTGCATAAAAAAGTTGCGACTCGATACTGAAATTAGTCGTCAATTTTATTGTCTAATATTGTGCTTGTAGCGGAAGCCACCTTAAACTAATTGAGAAATTCAAACAATTGTACACGTTTCTACATATACATATCTTTTGAAGTTTTCATCCAATTTGAAAAATTGTCTCAATTTTCTGTACAATGACGAGCTTTGCTCAAATAAATATAAACAATTATGAAAAACAAACAAATAAAATTAACTTTCTAATAAAAATCAATAAAACGAAACTTTTTTAAATGTTCTGCCAAACACCGCACAACTCACACAAATTTAAAAAAAAAAAAACAATATTGTGTAAATTATATTAATAACAAAATAAAATTTATTAAAATTTGCATCAAAAAGTTGCGACGCGATACTGAAATTAGTCGTCAATTTTATTGTCTAATATTGTGCTTGTAGCGGAAGCCACCTTAAACTAATTAAGAAATTCAAGCACTCATACCAGTATTTACTTATATCTTTTGGAGTTTTCATCCGATTTGAAAAATTGTCACAATTTGTGCTGTACTAACACGAACTTTGTTCAAACAAATATAAACACTTATGAAAAGCAAACAAATAAAATTAACTTTCTAATAAAAACCAATAAAACGATCCTTTTTTATATGTTCTGCCAAACACCGCACAACCCACAAAATCATTAACAAAAATTGTAAACTTAATATTAATATCAAAACAATATGTATTAAAATTTCCATAATAAAGTTGCGACTTAGGACACTCGATGCTTAAATGAGTCGCGAATTTTATGCGTCAAAGAGTAAAATTTTCATTTTTTGCTTGTACAGGAAGCAACCTTAAACTAATGGAGATATTCAAGCACTTATACTAGTATTTACTTATATCTTTTGAAGTTTTCATCCGATTTGAAAAATTGTCACAATTTGTGCTGTACTAACACGAACTTTGTTCAAACAAATATAAAAACTTATGAAAAACAAACAAATAAAATTAACTTTCTAATAAAAACCAATAAAACGAGCCTTTTTTATATGTTCTGCCAAACACCGCACAACTCATACAAATTTACACAAAAAATAAAATATATTGAGAAAATTATATTAATAACAAAATAAAATTTATTAAAATTTGCATCAAAAAGTTGCGACTCGATGCTCAAATTAGTCTTCAATTTTATTGTTTAATTTTTTGCTTGGAGCGGAAGCCACCTTAAACTAATTGAGAAATTCAAACACTTATATACGTTTTTACATATATCTTTTGAAGTTTTCATCCGATTTGAAAAATTGTCACAATTTGTGCTGTACTAACACGAACTTTGTTCAAACAAATATAAAAACTTATGAAAAGCAAACAAATAAAATTAACTTTCTAATAAAAACCAATAAAACGAGCCTTTTTTATATGTTCTGCCAAACACCGCACAACTAATACAAATTTACAAAAAAAAAAAATATATTGAGAAAATTATATTAATAACAAAATAAAATTTATTAAAATTTGCATCAAAAAGTTGCGAGTCAATACACTCTATGCTGAAATTAGTCGTCAATTTTATTGTTTAATTTTTTGCTTGTGGCGGAAGCCACCTTAAACTAATTAAGAAATTCAAGCACTCATACCAGTATTTACTTATATCTGTTGGAGTTTTCATCCAATTTGAAAAATTGTCACAATTTGTGCTGTACTAACACGAACTTTGTTCAAACAAATATAAATATTTATGAAAAACAAACAAATAAAATTAACTTTCCAATAAAAACCAATAAAACGATCCTTTTTTATATGTTCTGCCAAACACCGCACAACCCACACAAACATTAACAAAAATTGTAAACATAATATTAATATCAAAACAATATGTATTAAAATTTCCATAATAAAGTTGCGACTTAGGACACTCGATGCTTAAATGAGTCGCGAATTTTATGCGTCAAAGAGTAAAATTTTCATTTTTTGCTTGTACAGGAAGCAACCTTAAACTAATGGAGATATTCAAGCACTTATACTAGTATTTACTTATATCTTTTGAAGTTTTCATCCGATTTGAAAACTTGTCTCAATTTGTGCTGTACTAACACGAACTTTGTTCAAACAAATATAAACACTTATGAAAAACAAACAAATAAAATTAACTTTCTAATAAAAACCAATAAAACGAGCCTTTTTTATATGTTCTGCCAAACACCGCAAGTCACACACAAACATTTACAAAAATTGTAAACATAATATTAATATCAAAACAATATGTTTTAAAATTTCCGTAATAAAGTTGCGACTTAGGACACTCGATGCTTAAATGAGTCGCGAATTTTATGCGTCAAAGAGTAAAATTTTCATTTTTTGCTTGTACAGGAAGCAACCTTAAACTAATGGAGATATTCAAGCACTTATACTAGTATTTACTTATATCTTTTGAAGTTTTCATCCGATTTGAAAAATTGTCACAATTTGTGCTGTACTAACACGAACTTTGTTCAAACAAATATAAACACTTATGAAAAGCAAACAAATAAAATTAACTTTCTAATAAAAACCAATAAAACGATCCTTTTTTATATGTTCTGCCAAACACCGCACAACCCACAAAATCATTAACAAAAATTGTAAACATAATATTAATATCAAAACAATATGTATTAAAATTTCCATAATAAAGTTGCGACTTAGGACACTCGATGCTTAAATGAGTCGCGAATTTTATGCGTCAAAGAGTAAAATTTTCATTTTTTGCTTGTACAGGAAGCAACCTTAAACTAATGGAGATATTCAAGCACTTATACTAGTATTTACTTATATCTTTTGAAGTTTTCATCCGATTTGAAAACTTGTCTCAATTTGTGCTGTACTAACACGAACTTTGTTCAAACAAATATAAACACTTATGAAAAACAAACAAATAAAATTAACTTTCTAATAAAAACCAATAAAACGAGCCTTTTTTATATGTTCTGCCAAACACCGCAAGTCACACACAAACATTTACAAAAATTGTAAACATAATATTAATATCAAAACAATATGTATTAAAATTTCCGTAATAAAGTTGCGACTTAGGACACTCGATGCTTAAATGAGTCGCGAATTTTATGCGTCAAAGAGTAAAATTTTCATTTTTTGCTTGTACAGGAAGCAACCTTAAACTAATGGAGATATTCAAGCACTTATACTAGTATTTACTTATATCTTTTGAAGTTTTCATCCGATTTGAAAAATTGTCACAATTTGTGCTGTACTAACACGAACTTTGTTCAAACAAATATAAACACTTATGAAAAGCAAACAAATAAAATTAACTTTCTAATAAAAACCAATAAAACGATCCTTTTTTATATGTTCTGCCAAACACCGCACAACTGACACAAATTTCAAAAAAAAAAAACAATATTGTGTAAATTATATTAATAACAAAATAAAATTTATTAAAATTTGCATAAAAAAGTTGCGACTCGATACTGAAATTAGTCGTCAATTTTATTGTCTAATACTGTGCTTGTAGCGGAAGCCACCTTAAACTAATTGAGAAATTCAAACAATTGTACACGTTTCTACATATACATATCTTTTGAAGTTTTCATCCAATTTGAAAAATTGTCTCAATTTTCTGTACAATGACGAGCTTTGCTCAAATAAATATAAACAATTATGAAAAACAAACAAATAAAATTAACTTTCTAATAAAAATCAATAAAACGAGACTTTTTTAAATGTTCTGCCAAACACCGCACAACTCACACAAATTTAAAAAAAAAAAAACAATATTGTGTAAATTATATTAATAACAAAATAAAATTTATTAAAATTTGCATCAAAAAGTTGCGACGCGATACTGAAATTAGTCGTCAATTTTATTGTCTAATATTGTGCTTGTAGCGGAAGCCACCTTAAACTAATTAAGAAATTCAAGCACTCATACCAGTATTTACTTATATCTTTTGGAGTTTTCATCCGATTTGAAAAATTGTCTCAATTTGTGCTGTACTAACACGAACTTTGTTCAAACAAATATAAACACTTATGAAAAACAAACAAATAAAATAAACTTTCTAATAAAAACCAATAAAACGATCCTTTTTTATATGTTCTGCCAAACACCGCAAGTCTCACACAAACATTTACAAAAATTGTAAACATAATACATATTAATATCAAAACAATATGTATTAAAATTTCCATAATAACGTTGCGACTTAGGACACTCGATGCTTAAATGAGTCGCGAATTTTATGCGTCAAAGAGTAAAATTTTCATTTTTTGCTTGTACAGGAAGCAACCTTAAACTAATGGAGATATTCAAGCACTTATACTAGTATTTACTTATATCTTTTGAAGTTTTCATCCGATTTGAAAAATTGTCACAATTTGTGCTGTACTAACACGAACTTTGTTCAAACAAATATAAAAACTTATGAAAAACAAACAAATAAAATTAACTTTCTAATAAAAACCAATAAAACGAGCCTTTTTTATATGTTCTGCCAAACACCGCACAACTCATACAAATTTACACAAAAAATAAAATATATTGAGAAAATTATATTAATAACAAAATAAAATTTATTAAAATTTGCATCAAAAAGTTGCGACTCGATACTGAAATTAGTCGTCAATTTTATTCTATAATATTTTGCTTGTAGCGGAAGCCACCTTAAACTAATTAAGAAATTCAAACATTTATACACGTTTTTACATATATCTTTTGAAGTTTTCATCCGATTTGAAAAATTGTCACAATTTGTGCTGTACTAACACGAACTTTGTTCAAACAAATATAAAAACTTATGAAAAACAAACAAAAAAATGAACTTTCTAATTAAAACCAATAAAACGAGCCTTTTTTATATGTTCTGCCAAACACCGCACAACTCATACAAATTTACAAAAAAAAAAAAATATATTGAGAAAATTATATTAATAACAAAATAAAATTTATTAAAATTTGCATAAAAAAGTTGCGACTCAATACACTCGATGCTCAAATTAGTCTTCAATTTTATTGTTTAATTTTTTGCTTGGAGCGGAAGCCACCTTAAACTAATTGAGAAATTCAAACACTTATATACGTTTTTACATATATCTTTTGAAGTTTTCATCCGATTTGAAAAATTGTCACAATTTGTGCTGTACTAACACGAACTTTGTTCAAACAAATATAAAAACTTATGAAAAACAAACAAAAAAATTAACTTTCTAATAAAAACCAATAAAACGAGCCTTTTTTATATGTTCTGCCAAACACCGCACAACTAATACAAATTTACAAAAAAAAAAAATATATTGAGAAAATTATATTAATAACAAAATAAAATTTATTAAAATTTGCATCAAAAAGTTGCGACTCAATACACTCGATGCTCGAATTAGTCGTCAATTTTATTGTTTAATTTTTTGCTTGGAGCGGAAGCCACCTTAAACTAATTAAGAAATTCAAACACTTATACACGTTTTTACATATATCTTTTGAAGTTTTCATTTGAAAAATTGTCACATTTTGTGCTGTACTAACACGAACTTTGTTCAAACAAATATAAAAACTTATGAAAAACAAACAAAAAAATTAACTTTGTAATAAAACCAATTAAACGAGCCTTTTTTATATGTTCTGCCAAACACCGCACAACTAATACGAATTTACAAAAAAAAAAAAATATATTGTGAAAATTATTTAATAACAAAATAAAATTTATTAAAATTTGCATAAAAAAGTTGCGACTCAATACACTCGATGCTCAAATTAGTCTTCAATTTTATTGTTTAATTTTTTGCTTGGAGCGGAAGCCACCTTAAACTAATTGAGAAATTCAAACACTTATATACGTTTTTACATATATCTTTTGAAGTTTTCATCCGATTTGAAAAATTGTCACAATTTGTGCTGTACTAACACGAACTTTGTTCAAACAAATATAAAAACTTATGAAAAGCAAACAAATAAAATTAACTTTCTAATAAAAACCAATAAAACGAGCCTTTTTTATATGTTCTGCCAAACACCGCACAACTAATACAAATTTACAAAAAAAAAAAATATATTGAGAAAATTATATTAATAACAAAATAAAATTTATTAAAATTTGCATCAAAAAGTTGCGAGTCAATACACTCTATGCTGAAATTAGTCGTCAATTTTATTGTTTAATTTTTTGCTTGTGGCGGAAGCCACCTTAAACTAATTAAGAAATTCAAGCACTCATACCAGTATTTACTTATATCTGTTGGAGTTTTCATCCAATTTGAAAAATTGTCACAATTTGTGCTGTACTAACACGAACTTTGTTCAAACAAATATAAATATTTATGAAAAACAAACAAATAAAATTAACTTTCCAATAAAAACCAATAAAACGATCCTTTTTTATATGTTCTGCCAAACACCGCACAACCCACACAAACATTAACAAAAATTGTAAACATAATATTAATATCAAAACAATATGTATTAAAATTTCCATAATAAAGTTGCGACTTAGGACACTCGATGCTTAAATGAGTCGCGAATTTTATGCGTCAAAGAGTAAAATTTTCATTTTTTGCTTGTACAGGAAGCAACCTTAAACTAATGGAGATATTCAAGCACTTATACTAGTATTTACTTATATCTTTTGAAGTTTTCATCCGATTTGAAAAATTGTCACAATTTGTGCTGTACTAACACTAACTTTGTTCAAACAAATGTAAACACTTATGAAAAACAAACAAAAAAAATTAACTTTGTAATAAAAATAAATAAAACGAGCCTTTTTTATATGTTCTGCCAAACAAAGCACAACTCACACAAATTTAAAAAAAAAAAAATATATTGTGAAAATTATAATAACAAAATAAAATTTATTAAAATTTGCATAAAAAAGTTGCGACTCAATACACTCGATGCTCAAATTAGTCGTCAATTTTATTGTTTAATTTTTTGCTTGGAGCGGAAGCCACCTTAAACTAATTGAGAAATTCAAACACTTGTACACGTTTTTACATATACATATCTTTTGAAGTTTTCATCCAATTTGAAAAATTGTCTCAATTTGCTGTATTATGACGAACTTTGCTCAAATAAATGTAAACAATTATGAAAAACAAACAAATAAAATTGACTTTCTAATAAAAACCAATAAAACGAAACTTTTTGTATGTTCTGCCAAACACCGCACAACCCACACAAATTTCCAAAACAAAAAAGTATTGTGAAAATTATATTAATAACAAAATAAAATTTATTAAAATTTGCATAAAAAAGTTGCGACTCGATGCTGAAATTAGTCGTCAATTTTATTGTTTAATTTTTTGCTTGTAGCGGAAGCCACCTTAAACTAATTAAGAAATTCAAGCACTCATACCACTATTTACTTATATCTTTTGGAGTTTTCATCCGATTTGAAAAATTGTCACAATTTGTGCTGTACTAACACGAACTTTGTTCAAACAAATATAAAGACTTATGAAAAACAAACAAATAAATTTAAATTTCTAATAAAAACTAATAAAACGAGCCTTTTTTATATGTTCTGCCAAACACCGCACAACTCACACAAATTTAAAAAAAAAAAAAACAATATTGTGTTAATTATATTAATAACAAAATAAAACTTATTAAAATATGCATCAAAAAGTTGCGACTCAATACACTCTATGATCAAATTAGTCGTCAATTTTATTGTTTAATTTTTTGCTTCGAGCGGAAGCCACGTTTTTACATATATCTTTTGAAGTTTTCATCCAATTTGAAAAATTGTCTCAATTTGCTGTATTATGAAGAACTTTGCTCAAACAAATATAAGCACTTATGAAAAACAAACAAAAAAAATTAACTTTGTAATAAAAACCAATAAAAAGAGCCTTTTTTATATGTTCTGCCAAACACCGCACAACTCATACAAATTTCCAAAACAAAAAAATATTGTGAAAATTATATTAATAACAAAATAAAATTAATTAAAATTTTCATAAAAAAGTTGCGACTCAATACACTCGATACTGAAATTAGTCGTCAATTTTATTGTTATTTTTTTGCTTGTAGCGGAAGCCACCTTAAACTAATTAAGAAAGTCAAACACTTATACACGTTTTTACATATATCTTTTGAAGTTTTCATCCGATTTGAAAAATTGTCACAATTTGTGCTGTACTTACACGAACTTTGTTCAAACAAATATAAACACTTATGAAAAACAAACAAATAAAATTAACTTTCTCATAAAAACCAATAAAACGAGACTTTTTATATGTTCTGCCAAACACCGCATATTTCATACAAATTTACAAAAAAAAAAAATATATTGAGAAAATTATATTAATAACAAAATAAAATTTATTAAAATTTGCATCAAAAAGTTGCGAGTCAATACACTCGATGCTCAAATTAGTCGTCAATTTTATTGTTTAATTTTTTGCTTGTGGCGGAAGCCACCTTAAACTAATTAAGAAATTCAAGCACTCATACCAGTATTTACTTATATCTGTTGGAGTTTTCATCCAATTTGAAAAATTGTCTCAATTTGCTGTACTTTGACGAACTTTGCTCAAACAAATATAAATATTTATGAAAAACAAACAAATAAAATTAACTTTCCAATAAAAACCAATAAAACGATCCTTTTTTATATGTTCTGCCAAACACCGCACAACCCACACAAACATTAACAAAAATTGTAAACATAATATTAATATCAAAACAATATGTATTAAAATTTCCATAATAAAGTTGCGACTTAGGACACTCGATGCTTAAATGAGTCGCGAATTTTATGCGTCAAAGAGTAAAATTTTCATTTTTTGCTTGTACAGGAAGCAACCTTAAACTAATGGAGATATTCAAGCACTGATACTAGTATTTACTTATATCTTTTGAAGTTTTCATCCGATTTGAAAAATTGTCACAATTTGTGCTGTACTAACACGAACTTTGTTCAAACAAATGTAAACACTTATGAAAAACAAACAAAAAAAATTAACTTTGTAATAAAAATAAATAAAACGAGCCTTTTTTATATGTTCTGCCAAACAAAGCACAACTCACACAAATTTAAAAAAAAAAAAATATATTGTGAAAATTATAATAACAAAATAAAATTTATTAAAATTTGCATAAAAAAGTTGCGACTCAATACACTCGATGCTCAAATTAGTCGTCAATTTTATTGTTATTTTTTTGCTTGTAGCGGAAGCCACGTTTTTACATATATCTTTTGAAGTTTTCATCCAATTTGAAAAATTGTCTCAATTTGCTGTATTATGAAGAACTTTGCTCAAACAAATATAAGCACTTATGAAAAACAAACAAAAAAAATTAACTTTGTAATAAAAACCAATAAAAAGAGCCTTTTTTATATGTTCTGCCAAACACCGCACAACTCATACAAATTTCCAAAACAAAAAAATATTGTGAAAATTATATTAATAACAAAATAAAATTAATTAAAATTTTCATAAAAAAGTTGCGACTCAATACACTCGATACTGAAATTAGTCGTCAATTTTATTGTTATTTTTTTGCTTGTAGCGGAAGCCACCTTAAACTAATTAAGAAAGTCAAACACTTATACACGTTTTTACATATATCTTTTGAAGTTTTCATCCGATTTGAAAAATTGTCACAATTTGTGCTGTACTTACACGAAATTTGTTCAAACAAATATAAACACTTATGAAAAACAAACAAATAAAATTAACTTTCTCATAAAAACCAATAAAACGAGACTTTTTATATGTTCTGCCAAACACCGCATATTTCATACAAATTTACAAAAAAAAAAAATATATTGAGAAAATTATATTAATAACAAAATAAAATTTATTAAAATTTGCATCAAAAAGTTGCGACTCGATGCTGAAATTAGTCGTCAATTTTATTGTTTAATTTTTTGCTTGTAGCGGAAGCCACCTTAAACTAATTAAGAAATTCAAGCACTCATACCACTATTTACTTATATCTTTTGGAGTTTTCATCCGATTTGAAAAATTGTCACAATTTGTGCTGTACTAACACCAACTTTGTTCAAACAAATATAAAGACTTATGAAAAACAAACAAATAAATTTAAATTTCTAATAAAAACTAATAAAACGAGCCTTTTTTATATGTTCTGCCAAACACCGCACAACTCACACAAATTTAAAAAAAAAAAAAACAATATTGTGTTAATTATATTAATAACAAAATAAAACTTATTAAAATATGCATCAAAAAGTTGCGACTCAATACACTCTATGATCAAATTAGTCATCAATTTTATTGTTTAATTTTTTGCTTCGAGCGGAAGCCACGTTTTTACATATATCTTTTGAAGTTTTCATCCAATTTGAAAAATTGTCTCAATTTGCTGTATTATGAAGAACTTTGCTCAAACAAATATAAGCACTTATGAAAAACAAACAAAAAAAATTAACTTTGTAATAAAAACCAATAAAAAGAGCCTTTTTTATATGTTCTGCCAAACACCGCACAACTCATACAAATTTCCAAAACAAAAAAATATTGTGAAAATTATATTAATAACAAAATAAAATTAATTAAAATTTTCATAAAAAAGTTGCGACTCAATACACTCGATACTGAAATTAGTCGTCAATTTTATTGTTATTTTTTTGCTTGTAGCGGAAGCCACCTTAAACTAATTAAGAAAGTCAAACACTTATACACGTTTTTACATATATCTTTTGAAGTTTTCATCCGATTTGAAAAATTGTCACAATTTGTGCTGTACTAACACGAACTTTGTTCAAACAAATATAAACACTTATGAAAAGCAAAAAAATAAAATTAACTTTCTAATAAAAACCAATAAAACGATCCTTTTTTATATGTTCTGCCAAACACCGCACATCCCACACAAATTTCCAAAACAAAAAAATACACACACAATCATTAACAAAAATTGTAAACATAATATTAATATCAAAACAATATGTATTAAAATTTCATTTTTTGCTTGTACAGGAAGCAACCTTAAACTAATGGAGATATTCAAGCACTTATACTAGTATTTACTTATATCTTTTGAAGTTTTCATCCGATTTGAAAAATTGCCTCAATTTGTGCTGTACTAACACGAAGTTTGTTCAAACAAATATAAACACTTATGAAAAACAAACAAATAAAATTAACTTTCTAATAAAAACCAATAAAACGAAACTTTTTGTATGTTCTGCCAAACACCGCACATTTCACACAAATTTCAAAAAAAAAATACAATATTGTGTAAATTATATTAATAACAAAATAAAATTTATTAAAATTTGCATCAAAAAGTTGCGACGCGATACGGAAATTAGTCGTCAATTTTATTGTCTAATATTGTGCTTGTAGCGGAAGCCACCTTAAACTAATTAAGAAATTCAAGCACTCATACCAGTATTTACTTATATCTTTTGGAGTTCTCATCCGATTTGAAAAATTGTCTCAATTTGTGCTGTACTAACACGAACTTTGTTCAAACAAATATAAACACTTATGAAAAGCAAACAAATAAAATTAACTTTCTAATAAAAACCAATAAAACGATCCTTTTTTATATGTTCTGCCAAACACCGCAAGTCTCACACAAACATTTACAAAAATTGTAAACATAATATTAATATCAAAACAATATGTATTAAAATTTCCATAATAAAGTTGCGACTTAGGACACTCGATGCTTAAATGAGTCGCGAATTTTATGCGTCAAAGAGTAAAATTTTCATTTTTTGCTTGTACAGGAAGCAACCTTAAACTAATGGAGATATTCAAGCACTTATACTAGTATTTACTTATATCTTTTGAAGTTTTCATCCGATTTGAAAAATTGTCACAATTTGTGCTGTACTAACACGAACTTTGTTCAAACAAATATAAACACTTATGAAAAGCAAACAAATAAAATTAACTTTCTAATAAAAACCAATAAAACGATCCTTTTTTATATGTTCTGCCAAACACCGCACAACCCACACAATCATTAACAAAAATTGTAAACATAATATTAATATCAAAACAATATGTATTAAAATTTCCATAATAAAGTTGCGACTTAGGACACTCGATGCTTAAATGAGTCGCGAATTTTATGCGTCAAAGAGTAAAATTTTCATTTTTTGCTTGTACAGGAAGCAACCTTAAACTAATGGAGATATTCAAGCACTTATACTAGTATTTACTTATATCTTTTGAAGTTTTTATCCAATTTGAAAAATTGTCTCAATTTGCTGTACTATGACGAACTTTGCTCAAATAAATATAAACAATTATGAAAAACATACAAATAAAATTAACTTTCTAATAAAAACCAATCAAACGAGACTTTTTTATATGTTCTGCCAAACACCGCACAACTCACACAAATTTCAAAAAAAAAATACAATATTGTGTAAATTATATTAATAACAAAATAAAATTTATTAAAATTTGCATCAAAAAGTTGCGACGCGATACTGAAATTAGTCGTCAATTTTATTGTCTAATATTGTGCTTGTAGCGGAAGCCACCTTAAACTAATTAAGAAATTCAAGCACTCATACCAGTATTTACTTATATCTTTTGGAGTTCTCATCCGATTTGAAAAATTGTCTCAATTTGTGCTGTACTAACACGAACTTTGTTCAAACAAATATAAACACTTATGAAAAACAAACAAATAAAATTAACTTTCTAATAAACACCAATAAAACGATCCTTTTTTATATGTTCTGCCAAACACCGCAAGTCTCACACAAACATTTACAAAAATTGTAAACATAATATTAATATCAAAACAATATGTTTTAAAATTTCCATAATAAAGTTGCGACTTAGGACACTCGATGCTTAAATGAGTCGCGAATTTTATGCGTCAAAGAGTAAAATTTTCATTTTTTGCTTGTACAGGAAGCAACCTTAAACTAATGGAGATATTCAAGCACTTATACTAGTATTTACTTATATCTTTTGAAGTTTTCATCCGATTTGAAAAATTGTCACAATTTGTGCTGTACTAACACGAACTTTGTTCAAACAAATATAAACACTTATGAAAAGCAAACAAATAAAATTAACTTTCTAATAAAAACTAATAAAACGAGCCTTTTTTATATGTTCTGCCAAACACCGCACAACTCACACAAATTTAAAAAAAAAACAATATTGTGTATATTATATTAATAACAAAATAAAACTTATTAAAATTTGCATCAAAAAGTTGCGACTCAATACACTCCATGATCAAATTAGTCGTCAATTCTATTGTTTAATTTTTTGCTTGGAGCGGAAGCCACCTTAAACTAATTGAAACACTTATACACGTTTTTACATATATCTTTTGAAGTTTTCATCCAATTTGAAAAACAGTCTCAATTTGCTGTATTATGCCGAACTTTGCTCAAATAAATGTAAACAATTATGAAAAACAAACAAATAAAATTGACTTTCTAATAAAAACCAATAAAACGAAACTTTTTTATATGTTCTGCCAAACACCGCACAACCCACACAAATTTCCAAAACAAAAAAGTATTGTGAAAATTATATTAATAACAAAATAAAATTTATTAAAATTTGCATAAAAAAGTTGCGACTCGATGCTGAAATTAGTCGTCAATTTTATTGTTTCATTTTTTGCTTGTAGCGGAAGCCACCTTAAACTAATTAAGAAATTCAAGCACTCATACCAGTATTTACTTATATCTTTTGGAGTTTTCATCCGATTTGAAAAATTGTCACAATTTCTGCTGTACTAACACGAACTTTGTTCAAACAAATATAAAGACATATGAAAAACAAACAAATAAATTTAACTTTCTAATAAAAACTAATAAAACGAGCATTTTTTATATGTTCTGCCAAACACCGCACAACTCACACAAATTTCAAAGAAAAAAAACAATATTGTGTAAATTATATTAATAACAAAATAAAACTTATTAAAATTTGCATCAAAAAGTTGCGACTCAATACACTCTATGATCAAATTAGTCGTCAATTTTATTGTTTAATTTTTTGCTTGGAGCGGAAGCCACCTTAAACTAATTGAAACACTTATACACGTTTTTACATATATCTTTTGAAGTTTTCATCCAATTTGAAAAACAGTCTCAATTTGCTGTATTATGCCGAACTTTGCTCAAACAAATATAAGCACTTATGAAAAACAAACAAAAAAAATTAACTTTGTAATAAAAACCGATAAAAAGAGCCTTTTTTATATGTTCTGCCAAACACCGCACAACTCATACAAATTTCCAAAACAAAAAAATATTGTGAAAATTATATTAATAACAAAATAAAATTAATTAAAATTTGTATAAAAAAGTTGCGACTCAATACACTCGATACTGAAATTAGTCGTCAATTTTATTGTTATTTTTTTGCTTGTAGCGGAAGCCACCTTAAACTAATTAAGAAAGTCAAACACTTATACACTTTTTTACATATATCTTTTGAAAATTTCATCCGATTTGAAAAATTGTCACAATTTGTGCTGTACTAACACGAACTTTGTTCAAACAAATATAAACACTTATGAAAAGCAAACAAATAAAATTAACTTTCTAATAAAAACCAATAAAACGATCCTTTTTTATATGTTCTGCCAAACACCGCACAACCCACACAAATTTCCAAAACAAAAAAATACCCACACAATCATTAACAAAAATTGTAAACATAATATTAATATCAAAACAATATGTATTAAAATTTCCATAATAAAGTTGCGACTTAGGACACTCGATGCTTAAATGAGTCGCGAATTTTATGCGTCAAAGAGTAAAATTTTCATTTTTTGCTTGTACAGGAAGCAACCTTAAACTAATGGAGATATTCAAACACTTATACTAGTATTTACTTATATCTTTTGAAGTTTTCATCCGATTTGAAAAATTGCCTCAATTTGTGCTGTACTAACACGAACTTTGTTCAAACAAATATAAACACTTATGAAAAACAAACAAATAAAATTAACTTTCTAATAAAAACCAATAAAACGATCCTTTTTTATATGTTCTGCCAAACACCGCACAACCCACACAATCATTAACAAAAATTGTAAACATAATATTAATATCAAAACAATATGTATTACAATTTCCATAATAAAGTTGCGACTTAGGACACTCGATGCTTAAATGAGTCGCGAATTTTATGCGTCAAAGAGTAAAATTTTGATTTTTTGCTTGTACAAGAAGCAACCTTAAACTAATGGAGATGTTCAAGCACATATACTAGTATTTACTTATATCTTTTGAAGTTTTCATCCGATTTGAAAAATTGTCACAATTTGTGCTGTACTAACACGAACTTTGTTCAAACAAATATAAAGACTTATGAAAAACAAACAAATAAAATTAACTTTCTAATAAAAACCAATAAAAAGAGCCTTTTTTATATGTTCTGCCAAACACCGCACAACCCGCACAATCATTAACAAAAATTGTAAACATAATATTAATATCAAAACAATATGTATTTAAATTTCCATAATAAAGTTGCGACTTAGGACACTCGATGCTTAAATGAGTCGCGAATTTTATGCGTCAAAGAGTAAAATTTTCATTTTTTGCTTGTACAGGAAGCAACCTTAAACTAATGGAGATATTCAAGCACTTATACTTGTATTTACTTATATCTTTTGAAGTTTTCATCCGATTTGAAAAATTGTCACAATTTGTGCTGTACTAACACGAACTTCGTTCAAACAAATATAAAGACTTATGAAAAACAAACAAATAAAATTAACTTTCTAATAAAAACCAATAAAAAGAGCCTTTTTTATATGTTCTGCCAAACACCGCACAACTCACACAAATTTCAAAAAAAAAAAACAATATTGTGTAAATTATATTAATAACAAAATAAAATTTATTAAAATTTGCATAAAAAAGTTGCGACTCGATACTGAAATTAGTCGTCAATTTTATTGTCTAATATTGTGCTTGTAGCGGAAGCCACCTTAAACTAATTGAGAAATTCAAACACTTGCACACGTTTCTACATATACATATCTTTTGAAGTTTTCATCCAATTTGAAAAATTGTCTCAATTTGCTGTACTATGACGAACTTTGCTCAAATAAATATAAACAATTATGAAAAACAAACAAATAAAATTAACTTTCTAATAAAAACCAATAAAACGAGACTTTTTTATATGTTCTGCCAAACACCGCACAACTCACACAAATTTCCAAAAAAAAAAACAATATTGTGTAAATTATATTAATAACAAAATAAAATTTATTAAAATTTGCATCAAAAAGTTGCGACGCGATTCTGAAATTAGTCGTCAATTTTATTGTCTAATATTGTGCTTGTAGCGGAAGCCACCTTAAACTAATTAAGAAATTCAAGCACTCATACCAGTATTTACTTATATCTTTTGGAGTTTTCATCCGATTTGAAAAATTGTCTCAATTTGTGCTGTACTAACACGAACTTTGTTCAAACAAATATAAACACTTATGAAAAACAAACAAATAAAATTAACTTTCTAATAAAAACCAATAAAACGGTCCTTTTTTATATGTTCTGCCAAACACCGCAAGTCTCACACAAACATTTACAAAAATTGTAAACATAATATTAATATCAAAACAATATGTATTAAAATTTCCATAATAAAGTTGCGACTTAGGACACTCGATGCTTAAATGAGTCGCCAATTTTATGCGTCAAAGAGTAAAATTTTCATTTTTTGATTGTACAGGAAGCAACCTTAAACTAATGGAGATATTCAAGCACTTATACTAGTATTTACTTATATCTTTTGAAGTTTTCATCCGATTTGAAAAATTGTCTCAATTTGTGCTGTACTAACACGAACTTTGTTCAAACAAATATAAACACTTATGAAAAACAAACAAATAAAATTAACTTTCTAATAAAAACCAATAAAACGATCCTTTTTTATATGTTCTGCCAAACACCGCACAACCCCACAATCATTAACAAAAATTGTAAACATAATATTAATATCAAAACAATATGTATTAAAATTTCCATAATAAAGTTGCGACTTAGGACACTCGATGCTTAAATGAGTCGCGAATTTTATGCGTCAAAGAGTAAAATTTTCATTTTTTGCTTGTACAGGAAGCAACCTTAAACTAATGGAGATATTCAAGCACTTATACTAGTATCTACTTATATCTTTTGAAGTTTTCATCCGATTTGAAAAATTGTCACAATTTGTGCTGTACTAACACGAACTTTGTTCAAACAAATATAAACACTTATGAAAAACAAACAAATAAAATTAACTTTCTAATAAAAACCAATAAAAAGAGCCTTTTTTATATGTTCTGCCAAACACCGCACAACTCATACAAATTTAAAAAAAAAAAAACAATATTGTGTAAATTATATTAATAACAAAATAAAACTTATTAAAATTTGTATAAAAAAGTTGCGACTCAATACACTCGATACTGAAATTAGTCGTCAATTTTATTGTTATTTTTTTGCTTGTAGCGGAAGCCACCTTAAACTAATTAAGAAAGTCAAACACTTATACACTTTTTTACATATATCTTTTGAAAATTTCATCCGATTTGAAAAATTGTCACAATTTGTGCTGTACTAACACGAACTTTGTTCAAACAAATATAAACACTTATGAAAAGCAAACAAATAAAATTAACTTTCTAATAAAAACCAATAAAACGATCCTTTTTTATATGTTCTGCCAAACACCGCACAACCCACACAAATTTCCAAAACAAAAAAATACCCACACAATCATTAACAAAAATTGTAAACATAATATTAATATCAAAACAATATGTATTAAAATTTCCATAATAAAGTTGCGACTTAGGACACTCGATGCTTAAATGAGTCGCGAATTTTATGCGTCAAAGAGTAAAATTTTCATTTTTTGCTTGTACAGGAAGCAACCTTAAACTAATGGAGATATTCAAACACTTATACTAGTATTTACTTATATCTTTTGAAGTTTTCATCCGATTTGAAAAATTGCCTCAATTTGTGCTGTACTAACACGAACTTTGTTCAAACAAATATAAACACTTATGAAAAACAAACAAATAAAATTAACTTTCTAATAAAAACCAATAAAACGATCCTTTTTTATATGTTCTGCCAAACACCGCACAACCCACACAATCATTAACAAAAATTGTAAACATAATATTAATATCAAAACAATATGTATTACAATTTCCATAATAAAGTTGCGACTTAGGACACTCGATGCTTAAATGAGTCGCGAATTTTATGCGTCAAAGAGTAAAATTTTGATTTTTTGCTTGTACAAGAAGCAACCTTAAACTAATGGAGATGTTCAAGCACATATACTAGTATTTACTTATATCTTTTGAAGTTTTCATCCGATTTGAAAAATTGTCACAATTTGTGCTGTACTAACACGAACTTTGTTCAAACAAATATAAAGACTTATGAAAAACAAACAAATAAAATTAACTTTCTAATAAAAACCAATAAAAAGAGCCTTTTTTATATGTTCTGCCAAACACCGCACAACCCGCACAATCATTAACAAAAATTGTAAACATAATATTAATATCAAAACAATATGTATTTAAATTTCCATAATAAAGTTGCGACTTAGGACACTCGATGCTTAAATGAGTCGCGAATTTTATGCGTCAAAGAGTAAAATTTTCATTTTTTGCTTGTACAGGAAGCAACCTTAAACTAATGGAGATATTCAAGCACTTATACTTGTATTTACTTATATCTTTTGAAGTTTTCATCCGATTTGAAAAATTGTCACAATTTGTGCTGTACTAACACGAACTTCGTTCAAACAAATATAAAGACTTATGAAAAACAAACAAATAAAATTAACTTTCTAATAAAAACCAATAAAAAGAGCCTTTTTTATATGTTCTGCCAAACACCGCACAACTCACACAAATTTCAAAAAAAAAAAACAATATTGTGTAAATTATATTAATAACAAAATAAAATTTATTAAAATTTGCATAAAAAAGTTGCGACTCGATACTGAAATTAGTCGTCAATTTTATTGTCTAATATTGTGCTTGTAGCGGAAGCCACCTTAAACTAATTGAGAAATTCAAACACTTGCACACGTTTCTACATATACATATCTTTTGAAGTTTTCATCCAATTTGAAAAATTGTCTCAATTTGCTGTACTATGACGAACTTTGCTCAAATAAATATAAACAATTATGAAAAACAAACAAATAAAATTAACTTTCTAATAAAAACCAATAAAACGAGACTTTTTTATATGTTCTGCCAAACACCGCACAACTCACACAAATTTCCAAAAAAAAAAACAATATTGTGTAAATTATATTAATAACAAAATAAAATTTATTAAAATTTGCATCAAAAAGTTGCGACGCGATTCTGAAATTAGTCGTCAATTTTATTGTCTAATATTGTGCTTGTAGCGGAAGCCACCTTAAACTAATTAAGAAATTCAAGCACTCATACCAGTATTTACTTATATCTTTTGGAGTTTTCATCCGATTTGAAAAATTGTCTCAATTTGTGCTGTACTAACACGAACTTTGTTCAAACAAATATAAACACTTATGAAAAACAAACAAATAAAATTAACTTTCTAATAAAAACCAATAAAACGGTCCTTTTTTATATGTTCTGCCAAACACCGCAAGTCTCACACAAACATTTACAAAAATTGTAAACATAATATTAATATCAAAACAATATGTATTAAAATTTCCATAATAAAGTTGCGACTTAGGACACTCGATGCTTAAATGAGTCGCCAATTTTATGCGTCAAAGAGTAAAATTTTCATTTTTTGATTGTACAGGAAGCAACCTTAAACTAATGGAGATATTCAAGCACTTATACTAGTATTTACTTATATCTTTTGAAGTTTTCATCCGATTTGAAAAATTGTCTCAATTTGTGCTGTACTAACACGAACTTTGTTCAAACAAATATAAACACTTATGAAAAACAAACAAATAAAATTAACTTTCTAATAAAAACCAATAAAACGAGCCTTTTTTATATGTTCTGCCAAACAAAGCACAACTCACACAAATTTAAAAAAAAAAAAATATATTGTGAAAATTATAATAACAAAATAAAATTTATTAAAATTTGCATAAAAAAGTTGCGACTCAATACACTCGATGCTCAAATTAGTCGTCAATTTTATTGTTATTTTTTTGCTTGTAGCGGAAGCCACGTTTTTACATATATCTTTTGAAGTTTTCATCCAATTTGAAAAATTGTCTCAATTTGCTGTATTATGAAGAACTTTGCTCAAACAAATATAAGCACTTATGAAAAACAAACAAAAAAAATTAACTTTGTAATAAAAACCAATAAAAAGAGCCTTTTTTATATGTTCTGCCAAACACCGCACAACTCATACAAATTTCCAAAACAAAAAAATATTGTGAAAATTATATTAATAACAAAATAAAATTAATTAAAATTTTCATAAAAAAGTTGCGACTCAATACACTCGATACTGAAATTAGTCGTCAATTTTATTGTTATTTTTTTGCTTGTAGCGGAAGCCACCTTAAACTAATTAAGAAAGTCAAACACTTATACACGTTTTTACATATATCTTTTGAAGTTTTCATCCGATTTGAAAAATTGTCACAATTTGTGCTGTACTTACACGAAATTTGTTCAAACAAATATAAACACTTATGAAAAACAAACAAATAAAATTAACTTTCTCATAAAAACCAATAAAACGAGACTTTTTATATGTTCTGCCAAACACCGCATATTTCATACAAATTTACAAAAAAAAAAAATATATTGAGAAAATTATATTAATAACAAAATAAAATTTATTAAAATTTGCATCAAAAAGTTGCGACTCGATGCTGAAATTAGTCGTCAATTTTATTGTTTAATTTTTTGCTTGTAGCGGAAGCCACCTTAAACTAATTAAGAAATTCAAGCACTCATACCACTATTTACTTATATCTTTTGGAGTTTTCATCCGATTTGAAAAATTGTCACAATTTGTGCTGTACTAACACGAACTTTGTTCAAACAAATATAAAGACTTATGAAAAACAAACAAATAAATTTAAATTTCTAATAAAAACTAATAAAACGAGCCTTTTTTATATGTTCTGCCAAACACCGCACAACTCACACAAATTTAAAAAAAAAAAAAACAATATTGTGTTAATTATATTAATAACAAAATAAAACTTATTAAAATATGCATCAAAAAGTTGCGACTCAATACACTCTATGATCAAATTAGTCATCAATTTTATTGTTTAATTTTTTGCTTCGAGCGGAAGCCACGTTTTTACATATATCTTTTGAAGTTTTCATCCAATTTGAAAAATTGTCTCAATTTGCTGTATTATGAAGAACTTTGCTCAAACAAATATAAGCACTTATGAAAAACAAACAAAAAAAATTAACTTTGTAATAAAAACCAATAAAAAGAGCCTTTTTTATATGTTCTGCCAAACACCGCACAACTCATACAAATTTCCAAAACAAAAAAATATTGTGAAAATTATATTAATAACAAAATAAAATTAATTAAAATTTTCATAAAAAAGTTGCGACTCAATACACTCGATACTGAAATTAGTCGTCAATTTTATTGTTATTTTTTTGCTTGTAGCGGAAGCCACCTTAAACTAATTAAGAAAGTCAAACACTTATACACGTTTTTACATATATCTTTTGAAGTTTTCATCCGATTTGAAAAATTGTCACAATTTGTGCTGTACTAACACGAACTTTGTTCAAACAAATATAAACACTTATGAAAAGCAAAAAAATAAAATTAACTTTCTAATAAAAACCAATAAAACGATCCTTTTTTATATGTTCTGCCAAACACCGCACATCCCACACAAATTTCCAAAACAAAAAAATACACACACAATCATTAACAAAAATTGTAAACATAATATTAATATCAAAACAATATGTATTAAAATTTCATTTTTTGCTTGTACAGGAAGCAACCTTAAACTAATGGAGATATTCAAGCACTTATACTAGTATTTACTTATATCTTTTGAAGTTTTCATCCGATTTGAAAAATTGCCTCAATTTGTGCTGTACTAACACGAAGTTTGTTCAAACAAATATAAACACTTATGAAAAACAAACAAATAAAATTAACTTTCTAATAAAAACCAATAAAACGAAACTTTTTGTATGTTCTGCCAAACACCGCACATTTCACACAAATTTCAAAAAAAAAATACAATATTGTGTAAATTATATTAATAACAAAATAAAATTTATTAAAATTTGCATCAAAAAGTTGCGACGCGATACTGAAATTAGTCGTCAATTTTATTGTCTAATATTGTGCTTGTAGCGGAAGCCACCTTAAACTAATTAAGAAATTCAAGCACTCATACCAGTATTTACTTATATCTTTTGGAGTTCTCATCCGATTTGAAAAATTGTCTCAATTTGTGCTGTACTAACACGAACTTTGTTCAAACAAATATAAACACTTATGAAAAGCAAACAAATAAAATTAACTTTCTAATAAAAACCAATAAAACGATCCTTTTTTATATGTTCTGCCAAACACCGCAAGTCTCACACAAACATTTACAAAAATTGTAAACATAATATTAATATCAAAACAATATGTATTAAAATTTCCATAATAAAGTTGCGACTTAGGACACTCGATGCTTAAATGAGTCGCGAATTTTATGCGTCAAAGAGTAAAATTTTCATTTTTTGCTTGTACAGGAAGCAACCTTAAACTAATGGAGATATTCAAGCACTTATACTAGTATTTACTTATATCTTTTGAAGTTTTCATCCGATTTGAAAAATTGTCACAATTTGTGCTGTACTAACACGAACTTTGTTCAAACAAATATAAACACTTATGAAAAGCAAACAAATAAAATTAACTTTCTAATAAAAACCAATAAAACGATCCTTTTTTATATGTTCTGCCAAACACCGCACAACCCACACAATCATTAACAAAAATTGTAAACATAATATTAATATCAAAACAATATGTATTAAAATTTCCATAATAAAGTTGCGACTTAGGACACTCGATGCTTAAATGAGTCGCGAATTTTATGCGTCAAAGAGTAAAATTTTCATTTTTTGCTTGTACAGGAAGCAACCTTAAACTAATGGAGATATTCAAGCACTTATACTAGTATTTACTTATATCTTTTGAAGTTTTTATCCAATTTGAAAAATTGTCTCAATTTGCTGTACTATGACGAACTTTGCTCAAATAAATATAAACAATTATGAAAAACATACAAATAAAATTAACTTTCTAATAAAAACCAATCAAACGAGACTTTTTTATATGTTCTGCCAAACACCGCACAACTCACACAAATTTCAAAAAAAAAATACAATATTGTGTAAATTATATTAATAACAAAATAAAATTTATTAAAATTTGCATCAAAAAGTTGCGACGCGATACTGAAATTAGTCGTCAATTTTATTGTCTAATATTGTGCTTGTAGCGGAAGCCACCTTAAACTAATTAAGAAATTCAAGCACTCATACCAGTATTTACTTATATCTTTTGGAGTTCTCATCCGATTTGAAAAATTGTCTCAATTTGTGCTGTACTAACACGAACTTTGTTCAAACAAATATAAACACTTATGAAAAACAAACAAATAAAATTAACTTTCTAATAAACACCAATAAAACGATCCTTTTTTATATGTTCTGCCAAACACCGCAAGTCTCACACAAACATTTACAAAAATTGTAAACATAATATTAATATCAAAACAATATGTTTTAAAATTTCCATAATAAAGTTGCGACTTAGGACACTCGATGCTTAAATGAGTCGCGAATTTTATGCGTCAAAGAGTAAAATTTTCATTTTTTGCTTGTACAGGAAGCAACCTTAAACTAATGGAGATATTCAAGCACTTATACTAGTATTTACTTATATCTTTTGAAGTTTTCATCCGATTTGAAAAATTGTCACAATTTGTGCTGTACTAACACGAACTTTGTTCAAACAAATATAAACACTTATGAAAAGCAAACAAATAAAATTAACTTTCTAATAAAAACTAATAAAACGAGCCTTTTTTATATGTTCTGCCAAACACCGCACAACTCACACAAATTTAAAAAAAAAACAATATTGTGTATATTATATTAATAACAAAATAAAACTTATTAAAATTTGCATCAAAAAGTTGCGACTCAATACACTCCATGATCAAATTAGTCGTCAATTCTATTGTTTAATTTTTTGCTTGGAGCGGAAGCCACCTTAAACTAATTGAAACACTTATACACGTTTTTACATATATCTTTTGAAGTTTTCATCCAATTTGAAAAACAGTCTCAATTTGCTGTATTATGCCGAACTTTGCTCAAATAAATGTAAACAATTATGAAAAACAAACAAATAAAATTGACTTTCTAATAAAAACCAATAAAACGAAACTTTTTTATATGTTCTGCCAAACACCGCACAACCCACACAAATTTCCAAAACAAAAAAGTATTGTGAAAATTATATTAATAACAAAATAAAATTTATTAAAATTTGCATAAAAAAGTTGCGACTCGATGCTGAAATTAGTCGTCAATTTTATTGTTTCATTTTTTGCTTGTAGCGGAAGCCACCTTAAACTAATTAAGAAATTCAAGCACTCATACCAGTATTTACTTATATCTTTTGGAGTTTTCATCCGATTTGAAAAATTGTCACAATTTCTGCTGTACTAACACGAACTTTGTTCAAACAAATATAAAGACATATGAAAAACAAACAAATAAATTTAACTTTCTAATAAAAACTAATAAAACGAGCATTTTTTATATGTTCTGCCAAACACCGCACAACTCACACAAATTTCAAAGAAAAAAAACAATATTGTGTAAATTATATTAATAACAAAATAAAACTTATTAAAATTTGCATCAAAAAGTTGCGACTCAATACACTCTATGATCAAATTAGTCGTCAATTTTATTGTTTAATTTTTTGCTTCGAGCGGAAGCCACCTTAAACTAATTGAAACACTTATACACGTTTTTACATATATCTTTTGAAGTTTTCATCCAATTTGAAAAACAGTCTCAATTTGCTGTATTATGCCGAACTTTGCTCAAACAAATATAAGCACTTATGAAAAACAAACAAAAAAAATTAACTTTGTAATAAAAACCGATAAAAAGAGCCTTTTTTATATGTTCTGCCAAACACCGCACAACTCATACAAATTTCCAAAACAAAAAAATATTGTGAAAATTATATTAATAACAAAATAAAATTAATTAAAATTTGTATAAAAAAGTTGCGACTCAATACACTCGATACTGAAATTAGTCGTCAATTTTATTGTTATTTTTTTGCTTGTAGCGGAAGCCACCTTAAACTAATTAAGAAAGTCAAACACTTATACACTTTTTTACATATATCTTTTGAAAATTTCATCCGATTTGAAAAATTGTCACAATTTGTGCTGTACTAACACGAACTTTGTTCAAACAAATATAAACACTTATGAAAAGCAAACAAATAAAATTAACTTTCTAATAAAAACCAATAAAACGATCCTTTTTTATATGTTCTGCCAAACACCGCACAACCCACACAAATTTCCAAAACAAAAAAATACCCACACAATCATTAACAAAAATTGTAAACATAATATTAATATCAAAACAATATGTATTAAAATTTCCATAATAAAGTTGCGACTTAGGACACTCGATGCTTAAATGAGTCGCGAATTTTATGCGTCAAAGAGTAAAATTTTCATTTTTTGCTTGTACAGGAAGCAACCTTAAACTAATGGAGATATTCAAACATTTATACTAGTATTTACTTATATCTTTTGAAGTTTTCATCCGATTTGAAAAATTGCCTCAATTTGTGCTGTACTAACACGAACTTTGTTCAAACAAATATAAACACTTATGAAAAACAAACAAATAAAATTAACTTTCTAATAAAAACCAATAAAACGATCCTTTTTTATATGTTCTGCCAAACACCGCACAACCCACACAATCATTAACAAAAATTGTAAACATAATATTAATATCAAAACAATATGTATTACAATTTCCATAATAAAGTTGCGACTTAGGACACTCGATGCTTAAATGAGTCGCGAATTTTATGCGTCAAAGAGTAAAATTTTGATTTTTTGCTTGTACAAGAAGCAACCTTAAACTAATGGAGATGTTCAAGCACATATACTAGTATTTACTTATATCTTTTGAAGTTTTCATCCGATTTGAAAAATTGTCACAATTTGTGCTGTACTAACACGAACTTTGTTCAAACAAATATAAAGACTTATGAAAAACAAACAAATAAAATTAACTTTCTAATAAAAACCAATAAAAAGAGCCTTTTTTATATGTTCTGCCAAACACCGCACAACCCGCACAATCATTAACAAAAATTGTAAACATAATATTAATATCAAAACAATATGTATTTAAATTTCCATAATAAAGTTGCGACTTAGGACACTCGATGCTTAAATGAGTCGCGAATTTTATGCGTCAAAGAGTAAAATTTTCATTTTTTGCTTGTACAGGAAGCAACCTTAAACTAATGGAGATATTCAAGCACTTATACTTGTATTTACTTATATCTTTTGAAGTTTTCATCCGATTTGAAAAATTGTCACAATTTGTGCTGTACTAACACGAACTTCGTTCAAACAAATATAAAGACTTATGAAAAACAAACAAATAAAATTAACTTTCTAATAAAAACCAATAAAAAGAGCCTTTTTTATATGTTCTGCCAAACACCGCACAACTCACACAAATTTCAAAAAAAAAAAACAATATTGTGTAAATTATATTAATAACAAAATAAAATTTATTAAAATTTGCATAAAAAAGTTGCGACTCGATACTGAAATTAGTCGTCAATTTTATTGTCTAATATTGTGCTTGTAGCGGAAGCCACCTTAAACTAATTGAGAAATTCAAACACTTGCACACGTTTCTACATATACATATCTTTTGAAGTTTTCATCCAATTTGAAAAATTGTCTCAATTTGCTGTACTATGACGAACTTTGCTCAAATAAATATAAACAATTATGAAAAACAAACAAATAAAATTAACTTTCTAATAAAAACCAATAAAACGAGACTTTTTTATATGTTCTGCCAAACACCGCACAACTCACACAAATTTCCAAAAAAAAAAACAATATTGTGTAAATTATATTAATAACAAAATAAAATTTATTAAAATTTGCATCAAAAAGTTGCGACGCGATTCTGAAATTAGTCGTCAATTTTATTGTCTAATATTGTGCTTGTAGCGGAAGCCACCTTAAACTAATTAAGAAATTCAAGCACTCATACCAGTATTTACTTATATCTTTTGGAGTTTTCATCCGATTTGAAAAATTGTCTCAATTTGTGCTGTACTAACACGAACTTTGTTCAAACAAATATAAACACTTATGAAAAACAAACAAATAAAATTAACTTTCTAATAAAAACCAATAAAACGGTCCTTTTTTATATGTTCTGCCAAACACCGCAAGTCTCACACAAACATTTACAAAAATTGTAAACATAATATTAATATCAAAACAATATGTATTAAAATTTCCATAATAAAGTTGCGACTTAGGACACTCGATGCTTAAATGAGTCGCCAATTTTATGCGTCAAAGAGTAAAATTTTCATTTTTTGATTGTACAGGAAGCAACCTTAAACTAATGGAGATATTCAAGCACTTATACTAGTATTTACTTATATCTTTTGAAGTTTTCATCCGATTTGAAAAATTGTCTCAATTTGTGCTGTACTAACACGAACTTTGTTCAAACAAATATAAACACTTATGAAAAACAAACAAATAAAATTAACTTTCTAATAAAAACCAATAAAACGATCCTTTTTTATATGTTCTGCCAAACACCGCACAACCCCACAATCATTAACAAAAATTGTAAACATAATATTAATATCAAAACAATATGTATTAAAATTTCCATAATAAAGTTGCGACTTAGGACACTCGATGCTTAAATGAGTCGCGAATTTTATGCGTCAAAGAGTAAAATTTTCATTTTTTGCTTGTACAGGAAGCAACCTTAAACTAATGGAGATATTCAAGCACTTATACTAGTATCTACTTATATCTTTTGAAGTTTTCATCCGATTTGAAAAATTGTCACAATTTGTGCTGTACTAACACGAACTTTGTTCAAACAAATATAAACACTTATGAAAAACAAACAAATAAAATTAACTTTCTAATAAAAACCAATAAAAAGAGCCTTTTTTATATGTTCTGCCAAACACCGCACAACTCACACAAATTTAAAAAAAAAAAAACAATATTGTGTAAATTATATTAATAACAAAATAAAACTTATTAAAATTTGCATCAAAAAGTTGCGACTCAATACACTCTATGATCAAATTAGTCGTCAATTTAATTGTTTAATTTTTTGCTTGGAGCGGAAGCCACCTTAAACTAATTGAAACACTTATACACGTTTTTACATATATCTTTTGAAGTTTTCATCCAATTTGAAAAATTGTCTCAATTTGCTGTATTATGAAGAACTTTGCTCAAACAAATATAAACACTTATAAAAAACAAACAAAAAAAATTAACTTTGTAACAAAAACCAATAAAAAGAGCCTTTTTTATATGTTCTGCCAAACACCGCACAACTCATACAAATTTCCAAAACAAAAAAATATTGTGAAAATTATATTAATTACAAAATAAAATTTATTAAAATTTGCATAAAAAAGTTGCGACTCAATACACTCGATACTGAAATTAGTCGTCAATTTTATTGTTATTTTTTTGCTTGTAGCGGAAGCCACCTTAAACTAATTAAGAAAGTCAAACACTTATACACGTTTTTACATATATCTTTTGAAGTTTTCATCCGATTTGAAAAATTATCACAATTTGTGCTGTACTTACACGAACTTTGTTCAAACAAATATAAACACTTATGAAAAGCAAACAAATAAAATTGACTTTCTAATAAAAACCAATAAAACGAAACTTTTTTATATGTTCTGCCAAACACCGCACAACCCACACAAATTTCCAAAACAAAAAAATATTGTGAAAATTATATTAATAACAAAATAAAATTTATTAAAATTTGCATAAAAAAGTTGCGACTCGATGCTGAAATTAGTCGTCAATTTTATTGTTTAATTTTTTGCTTGTAGCGGAAGCCACCTTAAACTAATTAAGAAATTCAAGCACTCATACCAGTATTTACTTATATCTTTTGGAGTTTTCATCCGATTTGAAAAATTGTCACAATTTCTGCTGTACTAACACGAACTTTGTTCAAACAAATATAAAGACTTATGAAAAACAAACAAATAAATTTAACTTTCTAATAAAAACTAATAAAACGAGCCTTTTTTATATGTTCTGCCAAACACCGCACAACTCACACAAATTTAAAAAAAAAAAAACAATATTGTGTAAATTATATTAATAACAAAATAAAACTTATTAAAATATGCATCAAAAAGTTGCGACTCAATACACTCTATGATCAAATTAGTCGTCAATTTTATTGTTTAATTTTTTGCTTGGAGCGGAAGCCACCTTAAACTAATTGAAACACTTATACACGTTTTTACATATATCTTTTGAAGTTTTCATCCAATTTGAAAAATTGTCTCAATTTGCTGTATTATGAAGAACTTTGCTCAAACAAATATAAGCACTTATGAAAAACAAACAAAAAAAATTAACTTTGTAATAAAAACCGATAAAAAGAGCCTTTTTTATATGTTCTGCCAAACACCGCACAACTCATACAAATTTCCAAAACAAAAAAATATTGTGAAAATTATATTAATAACAAAATAAAATTAATTAAAATTTGTATAAAAAAGTTGCGACTCAATACACTCGATACTGAAATTAGTCGTCAATTTTATTGTTATTTTTTTGCTTGTAGCGGAAGCCACCTTAAACTAATTAAGAAAGTCAAACACTTATACACTTTTTTACATATATCTTTTGAAGTTTTCATCCGATTTGAAAAATTGTCACAATTTGTGCTGTACTAACACGAACTTTGTTCAAACAAATATAAACACTTATGAAAAGCAAACAAATAAAATTAACTTTCTAATAAAAACCAATAAAACGATCCTTTTTTATATGTTCTGCCAAACACCGCACAACCCACACAAATTTCCAAAACAAAAAAATACCCACACAATCATTAACAAAAATTGTAAACATAATATTAATATCAAAACAATATGTATTAAAATTTCCATAATAAAGTTGCGACTTAGGACACTCGATGCTTAAATGAGTCGCGAATTTTATGCGTCAAAGAGTAAAATTTTAATTTTTTGCTTGTACAGGAAGCAACCTTAAACTAATGGAGATATTCAAACACTTATACTAGTATTTACTTATATCTTTTGAAGTTTTCATCCGATTTGAAAAATTGCCTCAATTTGTGCTGTACTAACACGAACTTTGTTCAAACAAATATAAAAACTTATGAAAAACAAACAAATAAAATTAACTTTCTAATAAAAACCAATAAAACGAGCCTTTTTTATATGTTCTGCCAAACACCGCACAACTAATACAAATTTACAAAAAAAAAAAATATATTGAGAAAATTATATTAATAACAAAATAAAATTTATTAAAATTTGCATCAAAAAGTTGCGAGTTAATACACTCTATGCTGAAATTAGTCGTCAATTTTATTTTTTAATTTTTTGCTTGTGGCGGAAGCCACCTTAAACTAATTAAGAAATTCAAGCACTCATACCAGTATTTACTTATATCTTTTGGAGTTTTCATCCGATTTGAAAAATTGTCACAATTTGTGCTGTACTAACACGAACTTTGTTCAAACAAATATAAATATTTATGAAAAACAAACAAATAAAATTAACTTTCCAATAAAAACCAATAAAACGATCCTTTTTTATATGTTCTGCCAAACACCGCACAACCCACACAAACATTAACAAAAATTGTAAACATAATATTAATATCAAAACAATATGTATTAAAATTTCCATAATAAAGTTGCGACTTAGGACACTCGATGCTTAAATGAGTCGCGAATTTTATGCGTCAAAGAGTAAAATTTTCATTTTTTGCTTGTACAGGAAGCAACCTTAAACTAATGGAGATATTCAAGCACTTATACTAGTATTTACTTATATCTTTTGCAGTTTTCATCCGATTTGAAAAATTGTCACAATTTGTGCTGTACTAACACGAACTTTGTTCAAACAAATATAAACACTTATGAAAAACAAACAAAAAAAAATAACTTTCTAATAAAAACCAATAAAACGAGACTTTTTTATATGTTCTGCCAAACACCGCACAACTCATACAAATTTACAAAAAAAAAAAATATATTGAGAAAATTATATTAATAACAAAATAAAATTTATTAAAATTTGCATCAAAAAGTTGCGAGTCAATACACTCTATGCTGAAATTAGTCGTCAATTTTATTGTTTAATTTTTTGCTTGTGGCGGAAGCCACCTTAAACTAATTAAGAAATTCAAGCACTCATACCAGTATTTACTTATATCTGTTGGAGTTTTCATCCAATTTGAAAAATTGTCTCAATTTGCTGTACTATGACGAACTTTGCTCAAACAAATATACATATTTATGAAAAACAAACAAATAAAATTAACTTTCCAATAAAAACCAATAAAACGAGCCTTTTTTATATGTTCTGCCAAACACCGCACAACCCACACAAACATTAACAAAAATTGTAAACATAATATTAATATCAAAACAATATGTATTAAAATTTCCATAATAAAGTTGCGACTTAGGACACTCGATGCTTAAATGAGTCGCGAATTTTATGCGTCAAAGAGTAAAATTTTCATTTTTTGCTTGTACAGGAAGCAACCTTAAACTAATGGAGATATTCAAGCACTGATACTAGTATTTACTTATATCTTTTGAAGTTTTCATCCGATTTGAAAAATTGTCACAATTTGCGCTGTACTAACACGAACTTTGTTCAAACAAATGTAAACACTTATGAAAAACAAACAAAAAAATTAACTTTGTAATAAAAATAAATAAAACGAGCCTTTTTTATATGTTCTGCCAAACACCGCACAACTCACACAAATTTAAAAAAAAAAAAACAATATTGTGTAAATTATATTAATAACAAAATAAAACTTATTAAAATTTGCATCAAAAAGTTGCGACTCAATACACTCTATCTTTTGAAGTTTTCATCCAATTTGAAAAATTGTCTCAATTTGCTGTATTATGAAGAACTTTGCTCAAACAAATATAAGCACTTATGAAAAACAAACAAAAAAAATTAACTTTGTAATAAAAACCGATAAAAAGAGCCTTTTTTATATGTTCTGCCAAACACCGCACAACTCATACAAATTTCCAAAACAAAAAAATATTGTGAAAATTATATTAATAACAAAATAAAATTAATTAAAATTTGTATAAAAAAGTTGCGACTCAATACACTCGATACTGAAATTAGTCGTCAATTATATTGTTATTTTTTTGCTTGTAGCGGAAGCCACCTTAAACTAATTAAGAAAGTCAAACACTTATACACTTTTTTACATATATCTTTTGAAAATTTCATCCGATTTGAAAAATTGTCACAATTTGTGCTGTACTAACACGAACTTTGTTCAAACAAATATAAACACTTATGAAAAGCAAACAAATAAAATTAACTTTCTAATAAAAACCAATAAAACGATCCTTTTTTATATGTTCTGCCAAACACCGCACAACCCACACAAATTTCCAAAACAAAAAAATACCCACACAATCATTAACAAAAATTGTAAACATAATATTAATATCAAAACAATATGTATTAAAATTTCCATAATAAAGTTGCGACTTAGGACACTCGATGCTTAAATGAGTCGCGAATTTTATGCGTCAAAGAGTAAAATTTTCATTTTTTGCTTGTACAGGAAGCAACCTTAAACTAATGGAGATATTCAAACACTTATACTAGTATTTACTTATATCTTTTGAAGTTTTCATCCGATTTGAAAAATTGCCTCAATTTGTGCTGTACTAACACGAACTTTGTTCAAACAAATATAAACACTTATGAAAAACAAACAAATAAAATTAACTTTCTAATAAAAACCAATAAAACGATCCTTTTTTATATGTTCTGCCAAACACCGCACAACCCACACAATCATTAACAAAAATTGTAAACATAATATTAATATCAAAACAATATGTATTACAATTTCCATAATAAAGTTGCGACTTAGGACACTCGATGCTTAAATGAGTCGCGAATTTTATGCGTCAAAGAGTAAAATTTTAATTTTTTGCTTGTACAAGAAGCAACCTTAAACTAATGGAGATGTTCAAGCACATATACTAGTATTTACTTATATCTTTTGAAGTTTTCATCCGATTTGAAAAATTGTCACAATTTGTGCTGTACTAACACGAACTTTGTTCAAACAAATATAAAGACTTATGAAAAACAAACAAATAAAATTAACTTTCTAATAAAAACCAATAAAAAGAGCCTTTTTTATATGTTCTGCCAAACACCGCACAACCCGCACAATCATTAACAAAAATTGTAAACATAATATTAATATCAAAACAATATGTATTTAAATTTCCATAATAAAGTTGCGACTTAGGACACTCGATGCTTAAATGAGTCGCGAATTTTATGCGTCAAAGAGTAAAATTTTCATTTTTTGCTTGTACAGGAAGCAACCTTAAACTAATGGAGATATTCAAGCACTTATACTTGTATTTACTTATATCTTTTGAAGTTTTCATCCGATTTGAAAAATTGTCACAATTTGTGCTGTACTAACACGAACTTCGTTCAAACAAATATAAAGACTTATGAAAAACAAACAAATAAAATTAACTTTCTAATAAAAACCAATAAAAAGAGCCTTTTTTATATGTTCTGCCAAACACCGCACAACTCACACAAATTTCAAAAAAAAAAAACAATATTGTGTAAATTATATTAATAACAAAATAAAATTTATTAAAATTTGCATAAAAAAGTTGCGACTCGATACTGAAATTAGTCGTCAATTTTATTGTCTAATATTGTGCTTGTAGCGGAAGCCACCTTAAACTAATTGAGAAATTCAAACACTTGCACACGTTTCTACATATACATATCTTTTGAAGTTTTCATCCAATTTGAAAAATTGTCTCAATTTGCTGTACTATGACGAACTTTGCTCAAATAAATATAAACAATTATGAAAAACAAACAAATAAAATTAACTTTCTAATAAAAACCAATAAAACGAGACTTTTTTATATGTTCTGCCAAACACCGCACAACTCACACAAATTTCCAAAAAAAAAAACAATATTGTGTAAATTATATTAATAACAAAATAAAATTTATTAAAATTTGCATCAAAAAGTTGCGACGCGATTCTGAAATTAGTCGTCAATTTTATTGTCTAATATTGTGCTTGTAGCGGAAGCCACCTTAAACTAATTAAGAAATTCAAGCACTCATACCAGTATTTACTTATATCTTTTGGAGTTTTCATCCGATTTGAAAAATTGTCACAATTTGTGCTGTACTAACACGAACTTCGTTCAAACAAATATAAAGACTTATGAAAAACAAACAAATAAAATTAACTTTCTAATAAAAACCAATAAAAAGAGCCTTTTTTATATGTTCTGCCAAACACCGCACAACTCACACAAATTTCAAAAAAAAAAAACAATATTGTGTAAATTATATTAATAACAAAATAAAATTTATTAAAATTTGCATAAAAAAGTTGCGACTCGATACTGAAATTAGTCGTCAATTTTATTGTCTAATATTGTGCTTGTAGCGGAAGCCACCTTAAACTAATTGAGAAATTCAAACACTTGCACACGTTTCTACATATACATATCTTTTGAAGTTTTCATCCAATTTGAAAAATTGTCTCAATTTGCTGTACTATGACGAACTTTGCTCAAATAAATATAAACAATTATGAAAAACAAACAAATAAAATTAACTTTCTAATAAAAACCAATAAAACGAGACTTTTTTATATGTTCTGCCAAACACCGCACAACCCGCACAATCATTAACAAAAATTGTAAACATAATATTAATATCAAAACAATATGTATTAAAATTTCCATAATAAAGTTGCGACTTAGGACACTCGATGCTTAAATGAGTCGCGAATTTTATGCGTCAAAGAGTAAAATTTTCATTTTTTGCTTGTACAGGAAGCAACCTTAAACTAATGGAGATATTCAAGCACTGATACTAGTATTTACTTATATCTTTTGAAGTTTTCATCCGATTTGAAAAATTGTCACAATTTGCGCTGTACTAACACGAACTTTGTTCAAACAAATGTAAACACTTATGAAAAACAAACAAAAAAATTAACTTTGTAATAAAAATAAATAAAACGAGCCTTTTTTATATGTTCTGCCAAACACCGCACAACTCACACAAATTTAAAAAAAAAAAAACAATATTGTGTAAATTATATTAATAACAAAATAAAACTTATTAAAATTTGCATCAAAAAGTTGCGACTCAATACACTCTATCTTTTGAAGTTTTCATCCAATTTGAAAAATTGTCTCAATTTGCTGTATTATGAAGAACTTTGCTCAAACAAATATAAGCACTTATGAAAAACAAACAAAAAAAATTAACTTTGTAATAAAAACCGATAAAAAGAGCCTTTTTTATATGTTCTGCCAAACACCGCACAACTCATACAAATTTCCAAAACAAAAAAATATTGTGAAAATTATATTAATAACAAAATAAAATTAATTAAAATTTGTATAAAAAAGTTGCGACTCAATACACTCGATACTGAAATTAGTCGTCAATTATATTGTTATTTTTTTGCTTGTAGCGGAAGCCACCTTAAACTAATTAAGAAAGTCAAACCAACCCACACAAATTTCCAAAACAAAAAAATACCCACACAATCATTAACAAAAATTGTAAACATAATATTAATATCAAAACAATATGTATTAAAATTTCCATAATAAAGTTGCGACTTAGGACACTCGATGCTTAAATGAGTCGCGAATTTTATGCGTCAAAGAGTAAAATTTTCATTTTTTGCTTGTACAGGAAGCAACCTTAAACTAATGGAGATATTCAAACACTTATACTAGTATTTACTTATATCTTTTGAAGTTTTCATCCGATTTGAAAAATTGCCTCAATTTGTGCTGTACTAACACGAACTTTGTTCAAACAAATATAAACACTTATGAAAAACAAACAAATAAAATTAACTTTCTAATAAAAACCAATAAAACGATCCTTTTTTATATGTTCTGCCAAACACCGCACAACCCACACAATCATTAACAAAAATTGTAAACATAATATTAATATCAAAACAATATGTATTACAATTTCCATAATAAAGTTGCGACTTAGGACACTCGATGCTTAAATGAGTCGCGAATTTTATGCGTCAAAGAGTAAAATTTTAATTTTTTGCTTGTACAAGAAGCAACCTTAAACTAATGGAGATGTTCAAGCACATATACTAGTATTTACTTATATCTTTTGAAGTTTTCATCCGATTTGAAAAATTGTCACAATTTGTGCTGTACTAACACGAACTTTGTTCAAACAAATATAAAGACTTATGAAAAACAAACAAATAAAATTAACTTTCTAATAAAAACCAATAAAAAGAGCCTTTTTTATATGTTCTGCCAAACACCGCACAACCCGCACAATCATTAACAAAAATTGTAAACATAATATTAATATCAAAACAATATGTATTTAAATTTCCATAATAAAGTTGCGACTTAGGACACTCGATGCTTAAATGAGTCGCGAATTTTATGCGTCAAAGAGTAAAATTTTCATTTTTTGCTTGTACAGGAAGCAACCTTAAACTAATGGAGATATTCAAGCACTTATACTTGTATTTACTTATATCTTTTGAAGTTTTCATCCGATTTGAAAAATTGTCACAATTTGTGCTGTACTAACACGAACTTCGTTCAAACAAATATAAAGACTTATGAAAAACAAACAAATAAAATTAACTTTCTAATAAAAACCAATAAAAAGAGCCTTTTTTATATGTTCTGCCAAACACCGCACAACTCACACAAATTTCAAAAAAAAAAAACAATATTGTGTAAATTATATTAATAACAAAATAAAATTTATTAAAATTTGCATAAAAAAGTTGCGACTCGATACTGAAATTAGTCGTCAATTTTATTGTCTAATATTGTGCTTGTAGCGGAAGCCACCTTAAACTAATTGAGAAATTCAAACACTTGCACACGTTTCTACATATACATATCTTTTGAAGTTTTCATCCAATTTGAAAAATTGTCTCAATTTGCTGTACTATGACGAACTTTGCTCAAATAAATATAAACAATTATGAAAAACAAACAAATAAAATTAACTTTCTAATAAAAACCAATAAAACGAGACTTTTTTATATGTTCTGCCAAACACCGCACAACTCACACAAATTTCCAAAAAAAAAAACAATATTGTGTAAATTATATTAATAACAAAATAAAATTTATTAAAATTTGCATCAAAAAGTTGCGACGCGATTCTGAAATTAGTCGTCAATTTTATTGTCTAATATTGTGCTTGTAGCGGAAGCCACCTTAAACTAATTAAGAAATTCAAGCACTCATACCAGTATTTACTTATATCTTTTGGAGTTTTCATCCGATTTGAAAAATTGTCTCAATTTGTGCTGTACTAACACGAACTTTGTTCAAACAAATATAAACACTTATGAAAAACAAACAAATAAAATTAACTTTCTAATAAAAACCAATAAAACGGTCCTTTTTTATATGTTCTGCCAAACACCGCAAGTCTCACACAAACATTTACAAAAATTGTAAACATAATATTAATATCAAAACAATATGTATTAAAATTTCCATAATAAAGTTGCGACTTAGGACACTCGATGCTTAAATGAGTCGCCAATTTTATGCGTCAAAGAGTAAAATTTTCATTTTTTGATTGTACAGGAAGCAACCTTAAACTAATGGAGATATTCAAGCACTTATACTAGTATTTACTTATATCTTTTGAAGTTTTCATCCGATTTGAAAAATTGTCTCAATTTGTGCTGTACTAACACGAACTTTGTTCAAACAAATATAAACACTTATGAAAAACAAACAAATAAAATTAACTTTCTAATAAAAACCAATAAAACGATCCTTTTTTATATGTTCTGCCAAACACCGCACAACCCCACAATCATTAACAAAAATTGTAAACATAATATTAATATCAAAACAATATGTATTAAAATTTCCATAATAAAGTTGCGACTTAGGACACTCGATGCTTAAATGAGTCGCGAATTTTATGCGTCAAAGAGTAAAATTTTCATTTTTTGCTTGTACAGGAAGCAACCTTAAACTAATGGAGATATTCAAGCACTTATACTAGTATCTACTTATATCTTTTGAAGTTTTCATCCGATTTGAAAAATTGTCACAATTTGTGCTGTACTAACACGAACTTTGTTCAAACAAATATAAACACTTATGAAAAACAAACAAATAAAATTAACTTTCTAATAAAAACCAATAAAAAGAGCCTTTTTTATATGTTCTGCCAAACACCGCACAACTCACACAAATTTAAAAAAAAAAAAACAATATTGTGTAAATTATATTAATAACAAAATAAAACTTATTAAAATTTGCATCAAAAAGTTGCGACTCAATACACTCTATGATCAAATTAGTCGTCAATTTAATTGTTTAATTTTTTGCTTGGAGCGGAAGCCACCTTAAACTAATTGAAACACTTATACACGTTTTTACATATATCTTTTGAAGTTTTCATCCAATTTGAAAAATTGTCTCAATTTGCTGTATTATGAAGAACTTTGCTCAAACAAATATAAACACTTATAAAAAACAAACAAAAAAAATTAACTTTGTAACAAAAACCAATAAAAAGAGCCTTTTTTATATGTTCTGCCAAACACCGCACAACTCATACAAATTTCCAAAACAAAAAAATATTGTGAAAATTATATTAATTACAAAATAAAATTTATTAAAATTTGCATAAAAAAGTTGCGACTCAATACACTCGATACTGAATTTAGTCGTCAATTTTATTGTTTAATTTTTTGCTTGTAGCGGAAGCCACCTTAAACTAATTAAGAAATTCAAGCACTCATACCAGTATTTACTTATATCTTTTGGAGTTTTCATCCGATTTGAAAAATTGTCACAATTTCTGCTGTACTAACACGAACTTTGTTCAAACAAATATAAAGACTTATGAAAAACAAACAAATAAATTTAACTTTCTAATAAAAACTAATAAAACGAGCCTTTTTTATATGTTCTGCCAAACACCGCACAACTCACACAAATTTAAAAAAAAAAAAACAATATTGTGTAAATTATATTAATAACAAAATAAAACTTATTAAAATATGCATCAAAAAGTTGCGACTCAATACACTCTATGATCAAATTAGTCGTCAATTTTATTGTTTAATTTTTTGCTTGGAGCGGAAGCCACCTTAAACTAATTGAAACACTTATACACGTTTTTACATATATCTTTTAAAGTTTTCATCCAATTTGAAAAATTGTCTCAATTTGCTGTATTATGAAGAACTTTGCTCAAACAAATATAAGCACTTATGAAAAACAAACAAAAAAAATTAACTTTGTAATAAAAACCGATAAAAAGAGCCTTTTTTATATGTTCTGCCAAACACCGCACAACTCATACAAATTTCCAAAACAAAAAAATATTGTGAAAATTATATTAATAACAAAATAAAATTAATTAAAATTTGTATAAAAAAGTTGCGACTCAATACACTCGATACTGAAATTAGTCGTCAATTTTATTGTTATTTTTTTGCTTGTAGCGGAAGCCACCTTAAACTAATTAAGAAAGTCAAACACTTATACACTTTTTTACATATATCTTTTGAAGTTTTCATCCGATTTGAAAAATTGTCACAATTTGTGCTGTACTAACACGAACTTTGTTCAAACAAATATAAACACTTATGAAAAGCAAACAAATAAAATTAACTTTCTAATAAAAACCAATAAAACGATCCTTTTTTATATGTTCTGCCAAACACCGCACAACCCACACAAATTTCCAAAACAAAAAAATACCCACACAATCATTAACAAAAATTGTAAACATAATATTAATATCAAAACAATATGTATTAAAATTTCCATAATAAAGTTGCGACTTAGGACACTCGATGCTTAAATGAGTCGCGAATTTTATGCGTCAAAGAGTAAAATTTTAATTTTTTGCTTGTACAGGAAGCAACCTTAAACTAATGGAGATATTCAAACACTTATACTAGTATTTACTTATATCTTTTGAAGTTTTCATCCGATTTGAAAAATTGCCTCAATTTGTGCTGTACTAACACGAACTTTGTTCAAACAAATATAAAAACTTATGAAAAACAAACAAATAAAATTAACTTTCTAATAAAAACCAATAAAACGAGCCTTTTTTATATGTTCTGCCAAACACCGCACAACTAATACAAATTTACAAAAAAAAAAAATATATTGAGAAAATTATATTAATAACAAAATAAAATTTATTAAAATTTGCATCAAAAAGTTGCGAGTTAATACACTCTATGCTGAAATTAGTCGTCAATTTTATTTTTTAATTTTTTGCTTGTGGCGGAAGCCACCTTAAACTAATTAAGAAATTCAAGCACTCATACCAGTATTTACTTATATCTTTTGGAGTTTTCATCCGATTTGAAAAATTGTCACAATTTGTGCTGTACTAACACGAACTTTGTTCAAACAAATATAAATATTTATGAAAAACAAACAAATAAAATTAACTTTCCAATAAAAACCAATAAAACGATCCTTTTTTATATGTTCTGCCAAACACCGCACAACCCACACAAACATTAACAAAAATTGTAAACATAATATTAATATCAAAACAATATGTATTAAAATTTCCATAATAAAGTTGCGACTTAGGACACTCGATGCTTAAATGAGTCGCGAATTTTATGCGTCAAAGAGTAAAATTTTCATTTTTTGCTTGTACAGGAAGCAACCTTAAACTAATGGAGATATTCAAGCACTTATACTAGTATTTACTTATATCTTTTGCAGTTTTCATCCGATTTGAAAAATTGTCACAATTTGTGCTGTACTAACACGAACTTTGTTCAAACAAATATAAACACTTATGAAAAACAAACAAAAAAAAATAACTTTCTAATAAAAACCAATAAAACGAGACTTTTTTATATGTTCTGCCAAACACCGCACAACTCATACAAATTTACAAAAAAAAAAAATATATTGAGAAAATTATATTAATAACAAAATAAAATTTATTAAAATTTGCATCAAAAAGTTGCGAGTCAATACACTCTATGCTGAAATTAGTCGTCAATTTTATTGTTTAATTTTTTGCTTGTGGCGGAAGCCACCTTAAACTAATTAAGAAATTCAAGCACTCATACCAGTATTTACTTATATCTGTTGGAGTTTTCATCCAATTTGAAAAATTGTCTCAATTTGCTGTACTATGACGAACTTTGCTCAAACAAATATACATATTTATGAAAAACAAACAAATAAAATTAACTTTCCAATAAAAACCAATAAAACGAGCCTTTTTTATATGTTCTGCCAAACACCGCACAACCCACACAAACATTAACAAAAATTGTAAACATAATATTAATATCAAAACAATATGTATTAAAATTTCCATAATAAAGTTGCGACTTAGGACACTCGATGCTTAAATGAGTCGCGAATTTTATGCGTCAAAGAGTAAAATTTTCATTTTTTGCTTGTACAGGAAGCAACCTTAAACTAATGGAGATATTCAAGCACTGATACTAGTATTTACTTATATCTTTTGAAGTTTTCATCCGATTTGAAAAATTGTCACAATTTGCGCTGTACTAACACGAACTTTGTTCAAACAAATGTAAACACTTATGAAAAACAAACAAAAAAATTAACTTTGTAATAAAAATAAATAAAACGAGCCTTTTTTATATGTTCTGCCAAACAAAGCACAACTCACACAAATTTAAAAAAAAAAAAATATATTGTGAAAATTATAATAACAAAATAAAATTTATTAAAATTTGCATAAAAAAGTTGCGACTCAATACACTCGATGCTCAAATTAGTCGTCAATTTTATTGTTTAATTTTTTGCTTGGAGCGGAAGCCACCTTAAACTAATTGAGAAATTCAAACACTTGTACACGTTTTTACATATACATATCTTTTGAAGTTTTCATCCAATTTGAAAAATTGTCTCAATTTGCTGTATTATGACGAACTTTGCTCAAATAAATGTAAACAATTATGAAAAACAAACAAATAAAATTGACTTTCTAATAAAAACCAATAAAACGAAACTTTTTGTATGTTCTGCCAAACACCGCACAACCCACACAAATTTCCAAAACAAAAAAGTATTGTGAAAATTATATTAATAACAAAATAAAATTTATTAAAATTTGCATAAAAAAGTTGCGACTCGATGCTGAAATTAGTCGTCAATTTTATTGTTTAATTTTTTGCTTGTAGCGGAAGCCACCTTAAACTAATTAAGAAATTCAAGCACTCATACCAGTATTTACTTATATCTTTTGGAGTTTTCATCCGATTTGAAAAATTGTCACAATTTGTGCTGTACTAACACGAACTTTGTTCAAACAAATATAAAGACTTATGAAAAACAAACAAATAAATTTAAATTTCTAATAAAAACTAATAAAACGAGCCTTTTTTATATGTTCTGCCAAACACCGCACAACTCACACAAATTTAAAAAAAAAAAGCAATATTGTGTAAATTATATTAATAACAAAATAAAACTTATTAAAATATGCATCAAAAAGTTGCGACTCAATACACTCTATGATCAAATTAGTCGTCAATTTTATTGTTTAATTTTTTGCTTAAAGCGGAAGCCACGTTTTTACATATATCTTTTGAAGTTTTCATCCAATTTGAAAAATTGTCTCAATTTGCTGTATTATGAAGAACTTTGCTCAAACAAATATAAGCACTTATGAAAAACAAACAAAAAAAATTAACTTTGTAATAAAAACCAATAAAAAGAGCCTTTTTTATATGTTCTGCCAAACACCGCACAACTCATACAAATTTCCAAAACAAAAAAATATTGTGAAAATTATATTAATAACAAAATAAAATTAATTAAAATTTTCATAAAAAAGTTGCGACTCAATACACTCGATACTGAAATTAGTCGTCAATTTTATTGTTATTTTTTTGCTTGTAGCGGAAGCCACCTTAAACTAATTAAGAAAGTCAAACACTTATACACGTTTTTACATATATCTTTTGAAGTTTTCATCCGATTTGAAAAATTGTCACAATTTGTGCTGTACTAACACGAACTTTGTTCAAACAAATATAAACACTTATGAAAAGCAAACAAATAAAATTAACTTTCTAATAAAAAAAAATAAAACGATCCTTTTTTATATGTTCTGCCAAACACCGCACATCCCACACAAATTTCCAAAACAAAAAAATACACACACAATCATTAACAAAAATTGTAAACATAATATTAATATCAAAACAATATGTATTAAAATTTCATTTTTTGCTTGTACAGGAAGCAACCTTAAACTAATGGAGATATTCAAGCACTTATACTAGTATTTACTTATATCTTTTGAAGTTTTCATCCGATTTGAAAAATTGCCTCAATTTGTGCTGTACTAACACGAAGTTTGTTCAAACAAATATAAACACTTATGAAAAACAAACAAATAAAATTAACTTTCTAGTAAAAACCAATAAAACGATCCTTTTTTATATGTTCTGCCAAACACCGCAAGTCTCACACAAACATTTACAAAAATTGTAAACATAATATTAATATCAAAACAATATGTATTAAAATTTCCATAATAAAGTTGCGACTTAGGACACTCGATGCTTAAATGAGTCGCGAATTTTATGCGTCAAAGAGTAAAATTTTCATTTTTTGCTTGTACAGGAAGCAACCTTAAACTAATGGAGATATTCAAGCACTTATACTAGTATTTACTTATATCTTTTGAAGTTTTCATCCGATTTGAAAAATTGTCACAATTTGTGCTGTACTAACACGAACTTTGTTCAAACAAATATAAACACTTATGAAAAGCAAACAAATAAAATTAACTTTCTAATAAAAACCAATAAAACGATCCTTTTTTATATGTTCTGCCAAACACCGCACAACCCACACAATCATTAACAAAAATTGTAAACATAATATTAATATCAAAACAATATGTATTAAAATTTCCATAATAAAGTTGCGACTTAGGACACTCGATGCTTAAATGAGTCGCGAATTTTATGCGTCAAAGAGTAAAATTTTCATTTTTTGCTTGTACAGGAAGCAACCTTAAACTAATGGAGATATTCAAGCACTTATACTAGTATTTACTTATATCTTTTGGAGTTTTCATCCAATTTGAAAAATTGTCTCAATTTGCTGTACTATGACGAACTTTGCTCAAATAAATATAAACAATTATGAAAAACATACAAATAAAATTAACTTTCTAATAAAAACCAATCAAACGAGACTTTTTTATATGTTCTGCCAAACACCGCACAACTCACACAAATTTCCAAAACAAAAATACAATATTGTGTAAATTATATTAATAACAAAATAAAATTTATTAAAATTTGCATCAAAAAGTTGCGACGCGATACTGAAATTAGTCGTCAATTTTATTGTTATTTTTTTGCTTGTAGCGGAAGCCACCTTAAACTAATTAAGAAAGTCAAACACTTATACACGTTTTTACATATATCTTTTGAAGTTTTCATCCGATTTGAAAAATTATCACAATTTGTGCTGTACTAACACGAACTTTGTTCAAACAAATATAAACACTTATGAAAACCAAACAAATAAAATTAACTTTCTAATAAAAACCAATAAAACGATCCTTTTTTATATGTTCTGCCAAACACCGCACAACCCACACAATCATTAACAAAAATTGTAAACATAATATTAATATCAAAACAATATGTATTAAAATTTCCATAATAAAGTTGCGACTTAGGACACTCGATGCTTAAATGAGTCGCGAATTTTATGCGTCAAAGAGTAAAATTTTCATTTTTTGCTTGTACAGGAAGCAACCTTAAACTAATGGAGATATTCAAGCACTTATACTAGTATCTACTTATATCTTTTGAAGTTTTCATCCGATTTGAAAAATTGTCACAATTTGTGCTGTACTAACACGAACTTTGTTCAAACAAATATAAACACTTATGAAAAACAAACAAATAAAATTAACTTTCTAATAAAAACCCAATAAAAAGAGCCTTTTTTATATGTTCTCCCAAACACCGCACAACTCACACAAATTTAAAAAAAAAAAAACAATATTGTGTAAATTATATTAATAACAAAATAAAACTTATTAAAATTTGCATCAAAAAGTTGCGACTCAATACACTCTATGATCAAATTAGTCGTCAATTTAATTGTTTAATTTTTTGCTTGGAGCGGAAGCCACCTTAAACTAATTGAAACACTTATACACGTTTTTACATATATCTTTTGAAGTTTTCATCCGATTTGAAAAATTATCACAATTTGTGCTGTACTAACACGAACTTTGTTCAAACAAATATAAACACTTATGAAAAGCAAACAAATAAAATTGACTTTCTAATAAAAACCAATAAAACGAAACTTTTTTATATGTTCTGCCAAACACCGCACAACCCACACAAATTTCCAAAACAAAAAAATATTGTGAAAATTATATTAATAACAAAATAAAATTTATTAAAATTTGTATAAAAAAGTTGCGACTCGATGCTGAAATTAGTCGTCAATTTTATTGTTTAATTTTTTGCTTGTAGCGGAAGCCACCTTAAACTAATTAAGAAATTCAAGCACTCATACCAGTATTTACTTATATCTTTTGGAGTTTTCATCCGATTTGAAAAATTGTCACAATTTCTGCTGTACTAACACGAACTTTGTTCAAACAAATATAAAGACTTATGAAAAACAAACAAATAAATTTAACTTTCTAATAAAAACTAATAAAACGAGCCTTTTTTATATGTTCTGCCAAACACCGCACAACTCACACAAATTAAAAAAAAAAAAACAATATTGTGTAAATTATATTAATAACAAAATAAAACTTATTAAAATATGCATCAAAAAGTTGCGACTCAATACACTCTATGTTCAAATTAGTCGTCAATTTTATTGTTTAATTTTTTGCTTGGAGCGGAAGCCACCTTAAACTAATTGAAACACTTATACACGTTTTTACATATATCTTTTAAAGTTTTCATCCAATTTGAAAAATTGTCTCAATTTGCTGTATTATGAAGAACTTTGCTCAAACAAATATAAGCACTTATGAAAAACAAACAAAAAAAATTAACTTTGTAATAAAAACCGATAAAAAGAGCCTTTTTTATATGTTCTGCCAAACACCGCACAACTCATACAAATTTCCAAAACAAAAAAATATTGTGAAAATTATATTAATAACAAAATAAAATTAATTAAAATTTGTATAAAAAAGTTGCGACTCAATACACTCGATACTGAAATTAGTCGTCAATTTTATTGTTATTTTTTTGCTTGTAGCGGAAGCCACCTTAAACTAATTAAGAAAGTCAAACACTTATACACTTTTTTACATATATCTTTTGAAGTTTTCATCCGATTTGAAAAATTGTCACAATTTGTGCTGTACTAACACGAACTTTGTTCAAACAAATATAAACACTTATGAAAAGCAAACAAATAAAATTAACTTTCTAATAAAAACCAATAAAACGATCCTTTTTTATATGTTCTGCCAAACACCGCACAACCCACACAAATTTCCAAAACAAAAAAATACCCACACAATCATTAACAAAAATTGTAAACATAATATTAATATCAAAACAATATGTATTAAAATTTCCATAATAAAGTTGCGACTTAGGACACTCGATGCTTAAATGAGTCGCGAATTTTATGCGTCAAAGAGTAAAATTTTCATTTTTTGCTTGTACAGGAAGCAACCTTAAACTAATGGAGATATTCAAACACTTATACTAGTATTTACTTATATCTTATGAAGTTTTCATCCGATTTGAAAAATTGCCTCAATTTGTGCTGTACTAACACGAACTTTGTTCAAACAAATATAAACACTTATGAAAAACAAACAAATAAAATTAACTTTCTAATAAAAACCAATAAAACGAGCCTTTTTTATATGTTCTGCCAAACACCGCAAGTCTCACACAAACATTTACAAAAATTGTAAACATAATATTAATATCAAAACAATATGTATTAAAATTTCCATAATAAAGTTGCGACTTAGGACACTCGATGCTTAAATGAGTCGCGAATTTTATGCGTCAAAGAGTAAAATTTTCATTTTTTGCTTGTACAGGAAGCAACCTTAAACTAATGGAGATATTCAAACACTTATACTAGTATTTACTTATATCTTTTGTAGTTTTCATCCGATTTGAAAAATTGTCACAATTTGTGCTGTACTAACACGAACTTTGTTCAAACAAACATAAACACTTATGAAAAGCAAACAAATAAAATTAACTTTCTAATAAAAACCAATAAAACGATCCTTTTTTATATGTTCTGCCAAACACCGCACAACCCACACAATCATTAACAAAAATTGTAAACATAATATTAATATCAAAACAATATGTATTAAAATTTCCATAATAAAGTTGCGACTTAGGACACTCGATGCTTAAATGAGTCGCGAATTTTATGCGTCAAAGAGTAAAATTTTAATTTTTTGCTTGTACAGGAAGCAACCTTAAACTAATGGAGATATTCAAGCACATATACTAGTATTTACTTATATCTTTTGAAGTTTTCATCCGATTTGAAAAATTGTCACAATTTGTGCTGTACTAACACAAACTTTGTTCAAACAAATATAAAGACTTATGAAAAACAAACAAATAAAATTAACTTTCTAATAAAAACCAATAAAAAGAGCCTTTTTTATATGTTCTGCCAAACACCGCACAACTCACACAAATTTCAAAAAAAAAAAACAATATTGTGTAAATTATATTAATAACAAAATAAAATTTATTAAAATTTGCATAAAAAAGTTGCGACTCGATACTGAAATTAGTCGTCAATTTTATTGTCTAATATTGTGCTTGTAGCGGAAGCCACCTTAAACTAATTGAGAAATTCAAACACTTGTACACGTTTCTACATATACATATCTTTTGAAGTTTTCATCCAATTTGAAAAATTGTCTCAATTTGCTGTACTATGACGAACTTTGCTCAAACAAATATAAACAATTATGAAAAACATACATTTAAAATTAACTTTCTAATAAAAACCAATAAAACGAGACTTTTTAATATGTTCTGCCAAACACCGCACAACTCACACAAATTTCAAAAAAAAAATACAATATTGTGTAAATTATATTAATAACAAAATAAAATTTATTAAAATTTGCATCAAAAAGTTGCGACGCGATACTGAAATTAGTCGTCAATTTTATTGTCTAATATTGTGCTTGTAGCGGAAGCCACCTTAAACTAATTAAGAAATTCAAGCACTCATACCAGTATTTACTTATATCTTTTGGAGTTTTCATCCGATTTGAAAAATTGTCTCAATTTGTGCTGTACTAACACGAACTTTGTTCAAACAAATATAAACACTTATGAAAAACAAACAAATAAAATTAACTTTCTAATAAACACCAATAAAACGATCCTTTTTTATATGTTCTGCCAAACACCGCAAGTCTCACACAAACATTTACAAAAATTGTAAACATAATATTAATATCAAAACAATATGTATTAAAATTTCCATAATAAAGTTGCGACTTAGGACACTCGATGCTTAAATGAGTCGCGAATTTTATGCGTCAAAGAGTAAAATTTTCATTTTTTGCTTGTACAGGAAGCAACCTTAAACTAATGGAGATATTCAAGCACTTATACTAGTATTTACTTATATCTTTTGAAGTTTTCATCCGATTTGAAAAATTGTCACAATTTGTGCTGTACTAACACGAACTTTGTTCAAACAAATATAAACACTTATGAAAAGCAAACAAATAAAATTAACTTTCTAATAAAAACTAATAAAACGAGCCTTTTTTATATGTTCTGCCAAACACCGCACAACTCAAACAAATTTCAAAACAAAAAAACAATATTGTGTAAATTATATTAATAACAAAATAAAACTTATTAAAATTTGCATCAAAAAGTTGCGACTCAATACACTCTATGATCAAATTAGTCGTCAATTTTATTGTTTAATTTTTTGCTTGGAGCGGAAACCACCTTAAACTAATTGAAACACTTATACACGTTTTTACATATATCTTTTGAAGTTTTCATCCAATTTGAAAAATTGTCTCAATTTGCTGTATTATGACGAACTTTGCTCAAATAAATGTAAACAATTATGAAAAACAAACAAATAAAATTGACTTTCTAATAAAAACCAATAAAACGAAACTTTTTTATATGTTCTGCCAAACACCGCACAACCCACACAAATTTCCAAAACAAAAAAGTATTGTGAAAATTATATTAATAACAAAATAAAATTTATTAAAATTTGCATAAAAAAGTTGCGACTCGATGCTGAAATTAGTCGTCAATTTTATTGTTTAATTTTTTGCTTGTAGCGGAAGCCACCTTAAACTAATTAAGAATTTCAAGCACTCATACCAGTATTTACTTATATCTTTTGGAGTTTTTATCCGATTTGAAAAATTGTCACAATTTGTGCTGTACTAACACGAACTTTGTTCAAACAAATATAAACACTTATGAAAAGCAAACAAATAAAATTAACTTTCTAATAAAAACCAATAAAACGATCCTTTTTTATATGTTCTGCCAAACACCGCACAACCCACACAATCATTAACAAAAATTGTAAACATAATATTAATATCAAAACAATATGTATTTAAATTTCCATAATAAAGTTGCGACTTAGGACACTCGAAGCTTAAATGAGTCGCGAATTTTATGCGTCAAAGAGTAAAATTTTCATTTTTTGCTTGTACAGGAAGCAACCTTAAACTAATGGAGATATTCAAGCACTTATACTTGTATTTACTTATATCTTTTGAAGTTTTCATCCGATTTGAAAAATTGTCACAATTTGTGCTGTACTAACACGAACTTTGTTCAAACAAATATAAAGACTTATGAAAAACAAACAAATAAAATTAACTTTCTAATAAAAACCAATAAAAAGAGCCTTTTTTATATGTTCTGCCAAACACCGCACAACTCACACAAATTTCAAAAAAAAAAAACAATATTGTGTAAATTATATTAATAACAAAATAAAATTTATTAAAATTTGCATAAAAAAGTTGCGACTCGATACTGAAATTAGTCGTCAATTTTATTGTCTAATATTGTGCTTGTAGCGGAAGCCACCTTAAACTAATTGAGAAATTCAAGCACTCATACCAGTATTTACTTATATCTTTTGGAGTTTTCATCCGATTTGAAAAATTGTCTCAATTTGTGCTGTACTAACACGAACTTTGTTCAAACAAATATAAACACTTATGAAAAACAAACAAATAAAATTAACTTTCTAATAAAAACCAATAAATCGGTCCTTTTTTATATGTTCTGCCAAACACCGCAAGTCTCACAAAAACATTTACAAAAATTGTAAACATAATATTAATATCAAAACAATATGTATTAAAATTTCCATAATAAAGTTGCGACTTAGGACACTCGATGCTTAAATGAGTCGCGAATTTTATGCGTCAAAGAGTAAAATTTTCATTTTTTGCTTGTACAGGAAGCAACCTTAAACTAATGGAGATATTCAAGCACTTATACTAGTATTTACTTATATCTTTTGAAGTTTTCATCCGATTTGAAAAATTGTCACAATTTGTGCTGTACTAACACGAACTTTGTTCAAACAAACATAAACACTTATGAAAAACAAACAAATAAAATTAACTTTCTAATAAAAACCAATAAAACGAGACTTTTTTATATGTTCTGCCAAACACCGCACAACTCACAGAAATTTCCAAAAAAAAAAACAATATTGTGTAAATTATATTAATAACAAAATAAAATTTATTAAAATTTGCATCAAAAAGTTGCGACGCGATTCTGAAATTAGTCGTCAATTTTATTGTCTAATATTGTGCTTGTAGCGGAAGCCACCTTAAACTAATTAAGAAATTCAAGCACTCATACCAGTATTTACTTATATCTTTTGGAGTTTTCATCCGAATTGAAAAATGGTCTCAATTTGTGCTGTATTAACACGAACTTTGTTCAAACAAATATAAAGACTTATAAAAAACAAACAAAAAAAATTATCTTTCTAATAAAAACCAATAAAACGAAACTTTTTTATATGTTCTGCCAAACACCGCACAACCCACACAAATTTCCAAAACAAAAAAGTATTGTGAAAATTATATTAATAACAAAATAAAATTTATTAAAAGTTGCGACTCGATGCTGAAATTAGTCGTCAATTTTATTGTTTAATTTTTTGCTTGTAGCGGAAGCCACCTTAAACTAATTAAGAAATTCAAGCACTCATACCAGTATTTACTTATATCTTTTGGAGTTTTCATCCGATTTGAAAAATTGTCACAATTTCTGCTGTACTAACACGAACTTTGTTCAAACAAATATAAAGACTTATGAAAAACAAACAAATAAATTTAACTTTCTAACAAAAACTAATAAAACGAGCCTTTTTTATATGTTCTGCCAAACACCGCACAACTCACACAAATTTAAAAAAAAAAAACAATATTGTGTAAATTATATTAATAACAAAATAAAACTTATTAAAATTTGCATCAAAAAGTTGCGACTCAATACACTCTATGATCAAATTAGTCGTCAATTTTATTGTTTAATTTTTTGCTTCGAGCGGAAGCCACCTTAAACTAATTGAGAAATTGAAACACTTATACACGTTTTTACATATATCTTTTGAAGTTTTCATCCAATTTGAAAAATTGTCTCAATTTGCTGTATTATGAAGAACTTTGCTCAAACAAATATAAACACTTATGAAAAACAAACAAAAAAAATTAACTTTGTAATAAAAACCAATAAAAAGAGCCTTTTTTATATGTTCTGCCAAACACCGCACAACTCATACAAATTTCCAAAACAAAAAAATATTGTGAAAATTATATTAATTACAAAATAAAATTTATTAAAATTTGCATAAAAAAGTTGCGACTCAATACACTCGATACTGAAATTAGTCGTCAATTTTATTGTTATTTTTTTGCTTGTAGCGGAAGCCACCTTAAACTAATTAAAAAAAAAGTCAAACACTTATACACGTTTTTACCTATATCTTTTGAAGTTTTCATCCGATTTGAAAAATTGTCTCAATTTGTGCTGTACTAACACGAACTTTGTTCAAACAAATATAAACACTTATGAAAAACAAACAAATAAAATTAACTTTCTAATAAAAACCAATAAAACGAGCCTTTTTTATATGTTCTGCCAAACACCGCAAGTCTCACACAAACATTTACAAAAATTGTAAACATAATATTAATATCAAAACAATATGTATTAAAATTTCCATAATAAAGTTGCGACTTAGGACACTCGATGCTTAAATGAGTCGCGAATTTTATGCGTCAAAGAGTAAAATTTTCATTTTTTGCTTGTACAGGAAGCAACCTTAAACTAATGGAGATATTCAAGCACTTATACTAGTATTTACTTATATCTTTTGAAGTTTTCATCCGATTTGAAAAATTGTCACAATTTGTGCTGTACTAACACGAACTTTGTTCAAACAAATATAAACACTTATGAAAAGCAAACAAATAAAATTAACTTTCTAATAAAAACCAATAAAACGATCCTTTTTTATATGTTCTGCCAAACACCGCACAACCCACACAATCATTAACAAAAATTGTAAACATAATATTAATATCAAAACAATACGTATTAAAATTTCCATAATAAAGTTGCGACTTAGGACACTCGATGCTTGTTTCAGAGGACCTCGAAAAAAAGCAAAAGTTTTCGATGGATAATTCGTTTGCTTATGAAGATATCATAACCAAATTTGGCAATCGGAAGTTTTTTAGAAACCCCCCGCAATGTACCAAATTTTATCAAAATCGGTTGACTATATCATATAGGTCCCATAGGATCGATCGGTCGAAAATTTGTTTTTTGTACAAAATTCGTTGTGTTTCGTTTGTTTGTGAAGATATTGTAACCAAATTTGGCATTAAGAAGTTTTTTAGAGTTCCCAAGCACTATACCAAATTTGGTCAATATCGGTTGACTGTATCATATAGCTCCCATAGGACCAATCGGTCAAAAAATCGTGTTTTATACAAAATTCGTTGTGTTTCGTTTATTTGTGAACATACCGTAACCACATTTGGCAATAAGAAGTTTTTTAGAGTTCCCAAGCACAGTACCAAATTTGATCAAATTCGGTTGACTATATCATATAGCTCCCATAGGATCGATCGGTCGAAAAAAACGCTTTTTGAACAAAATTGGTTGATTTTCGTTTGTTTGTGAAGATATTGTAACCAAATTTGGCATTCAGAAGTTTTTTAGAGATCTTCAACACTCTACCAAATTTTATCAAAATCGGTTGACTATATTATATAGCTCCCATAGGGCCGATCGGTCGAAAAAAAGATTTTGATTAAAAATTCGTCTGTTTTTGGTTGTTTATGAAGGTATCATAATCTAATTTGGCAATCAAATGTCTTTTGGTGTTCTTAAGCAATTTACCGGATTTTATTGCAAGCAGTGGTACAGGGTATCCCAAAGTCGTCCGCGCCCGACTTTAACGTACGCCATCTTTTTTTCTACATTTTTTTTTACAATTTGTCTTTATTAGACAATAAATAAATTCATTAAATAATAAAATAAAATAAATGAAATAAACTGTAAAAAGTAATATACTAACTAACCTTACAAACAATATAGCCAAAGGCCTTAGATGAAAGATGATAACGTATTTTAATTTACACTTTTAATTTTAATTATAATCTTGCTGTATATAATAATAATAATAAAATTAAAAGGGCCACAATGCATCCTTTGGGATAAATGTTCTGGTGACAGCCGGTTCCTTTCGTCTGTCAGAATTCTCCCTGCAAGGGAAAATGGTCGTTCCGAGGGAACACTCCGCAACAGCCGGAACAAATATCCTTGCAAGTTTATAGAGATTGGCGAATTGTTTTGACAGCGACACCCATATGCTTAGTGAATTGGAGTCCACCGGAGACAGTTGGCGGGAAAAGAAATGTTTTCATCTCTTTTCTTGCAATATTTTTTGGATCATTCGTATCCAATTGCAATAAAGGATTGCTCACGGCAACAATATGCTTTCTCCAAATTGATTGTTTTGATGAAATAGAAGTCGGCAACTGCTCAGCCAGAATGTTGTTGTTTTCCGACGTCTCCAATCTTTTCCTCGATGCTGTCAAATCTTTTTCAATTTCTCGCTCCATTAAACTTAGTGTCTTCGAGACTGCCATTGCATTCAAGAAGTACATTTTCATAAACCGTGGATCTAACAATGTTGAAAGCCCTAGCAACATCTTTAAAGCGACGATCAATTTCACCTTCGAGGAACTTTTTGAATTGGTCATTAGCCGGCACCCAACATTCGCTAATTCCTTAAAATGGAACAATCATGTTATTTAATTGTTAGACTTATTTTGTTCAATTTGCATATGTCAAATAAATTTACATGTGTTAAAATTTTTATTGCTGGGATCACTTTACTAGCAGTGGTAGTTTTTTCCGCAGATATGTCAATTGTTAGTCCACCTCGTTGACACGGCCTGGAGCAGTCTTTCAATTTGAATTCGCGTCAACTCATTTGCGAAATTCGTGCTGTTGTGAGAGAAAGTGACTATAGATTTCACTTTACATACTAACTCAGGGATACCAGGGACATTCGGAGATTTCATTTTATCCTTTGCGTAACACACGAGCGCAGCTGATGGGATTAAGTTGAGGGTATGCGCAAAGCAACTTAAGTGTTTGTTGTCTCCAAAAGCTAACTTCGCGGATCCAACGGCGTTCAGCGCGTTGTCAGTGACGACATGAGACACTTTAGCTGGGTTAATTTCCCACCTCTCACTAAACTTTAAAATTTGAGCAGAAAGATACTCGTTTGTCCCTGCCACAATTGACGTCATCCTGTCTTTGATGGCATAGTGGACCGTTACTCCCAAAAAACTTGTAGTGTTAGTATCATCTCCTAACTGAGCAGATCGTGCACCTCCATCTGCAAAAAAAGACAATTATGTTATATGGAAAAATCAGAATGAATAAAAAGTAAATTCTGCTGGAACATTTCATTTATTTATGATATTTTTAAGTTTAAGGAAATGCATGAAAATTGCCTTTAAAGCATTCTTGTCGAGATAGAAGCTCTCTAAGAGTTGCTTGGATGATTCCACTACTCAACGAACAGCGAGATGAAACAGCACTGCTGCTTTCACCGTAATTTGACGTTGAAGTCGATGGTCTTATGTCACTTGCATCTGTTTCCGAACCATTTATTGCATTCTGCAAAAAATTCGTCTATTATATTCCATAGCATTTTTGTACATTGACCATAAAAAAACAAACAAAATAAATATCTTCATATTTTAGCACTGTCCAGCATATCTTACCTTATTTCCAAGGCCACTTGTCGATGCTCTAGATGACAATGGCTTATTTTTAATCTTTTCCAAGGTTGGACGCGATTTGCATCTTTTTAGATGCAGCCACAAATTCGAGGTGTTTCCCGAAGTTGCGCATTTTACAATGCAATATTTGCATTCAGCAGATTTTTCACCTTTTTTTATAAAATATTTCCACACATCACTTTTCGGAGCCATGAGCTGCAATCAATGTCAATAATAAATTCTAATACGCGTATGCCAATTGTCAAAAAAAACTTACTCATCGGTGCTTAATTAATACTTAAACATATTTGACATTTGTACTTACAGTCTTAATATCAAAAATACAATTATGAGAATAATGGAAATGGTGCATAAAAATTAAACGCGGGAGAAGCTTGGTTTAACAAATTATTGAACATTAACACACAAGTGGCACTTGTCAAATGGCCATTCCACCTTGCACGCATAGTTTTGATGCCGCATTCGTAAATATCGTCAGTATCGGAGGAAAATATCGATATCGGATATATCGTCGAACCAAGGAGTATCAAACTAATAGAGACGAACACTCGATACTTCTGAAAAGTACTTGCTTGCAAAAATCATGACGTTTTCAGCGTTTACATTTGAGTTGCTTTTGTGTGCGTTTGTGAAACGAATAGAATGAAAGAAAATGTAGGCGGTCAGCTGTTGGCTTGCAAAAATCATGATGTTTTCAGCTTTTGCTTTCGAGTTAAAGAGAATGAAAGAAAATGTGATAGCTGTTAGCTGCTTTTTTTGTTTTGATCTTTTCCGCTTGTTAATATTTTGTATGTATGCTATCTAAATTCATAGACGTTGGCGGGACAATGTATATGTGTCTCTATGAATATTAAAAGTTTAAATTTCAAACAATGAAATAAAAAAACTACACATTTGTGTAATTGTTTTGCTTTGTGCTTCTTGTTGTTGTTAGTGCGGCTAATGCTGCTGCAGGTGTTAGTTGCTGCTGTTGTTCTTGTCGTAGTTTCTCTTGTCTGCTTATTCCAACTTGCAAATGTGCTACTGTGTATATTTGTGCGTATGGAATTATGAATGTAAAGCAGTTGATGAAATGAGAGGGGTTTGGAGGAGTGTCAACGGTTATATTTGTCTTTTTTGGTCTATATGATTTCTTTTATCTTTGAAGCTGTTGACCGTATTAAAATGTATAACTTTTTTTGGGTGCTGTTATAAACTGAAAGTAAATGAAACACATGCATTTTTATTTTCATAAATTTATTTCAAATTTTTATATAACACGATAGTAAGTTTCGATGGAAACTTGCTATTATATTAAAATTGTATTAATTATTTTAGTAAATTTACTTAATGTCTAATAAAGACAGAATGTAAATAAAATGCAAAAAAAAAAAAAAATTTTATAAAAATTATTTTTGTTTATTATTGACAATTTTTGTGTTTTTTTGCTGGAAAATAAACATTTTTGCTACAGAAATTAAAAAAAAAAAACATTCATTTAAATATTGATCACAGGCTTATTCTATTCTTGTTGCGGCTTGTTGTTGTTAGTGCTGCTTTTGTTGTAGCTAGTGCAGTTTTATTGGTCGTTGTTGTTGCCTTTTCTCTTCAGTCAGCGCATAGTCATCCAAGTGCACAGTGGGGGAAATTAATAATTTAGCGGCGATTAACATCTTTTGAAAAAATCAACCAACTACCATCAAATTTAAAATATTTTTTGTTCACCAACATTTTCGACGAGTTTTGTTCAAGCAAACATCACAAGACACTATAGTAATTTTAGAGTTATCTCAGAAGTTACTTTTCCTACTAGTGTTCCAAATAAAATAACATCTTCGGAAAAAACACAATTAGACTCCACAACCAATTTTAGATTTTTGCTGTTACATACCTTTAACTTTAATTAAAAACAAAGTTTCACAACTGCACTAATAAGCAGGGCAAGCAAAAAGAGCAGTTGCCGTTTACCATCCTGGTATATTATAAATCGAATTCAATAAATTTTGGGCCAATTTAGATTTTAACCCTTAACGATCGAACGATTTTTATAGCATTAAATACAAGTCCCCGTAGCGGGACTTTCGACCGTTAAGGGTTAAAGTGAATCTTCAGTTGATTGGTATTCCACCCACTGTGCAGCATGGCGCTCTATTCTCGGATCGGCGGTCACGCGAATCCCTTTTTTCCCACACATACAACTACATACATACATATATGTACAATGTGCATAGATCAGGGATGTCCAAACACTGCTTATGGAAGAGCAAAAACCAATACATATAAAGAAAAACACCAACACATTTAAAGTAAACAGTTATGACGGTTTATTGAGTGCACTGTAAGAAATTGTATGTGCATTCTTATAAGAGTGGTAAAAAATTATGAAAAAAAAGTTATGGTACATATGTATACTTATAAAGAACTTAAAAATTGGTCAATATCAATATTTATTTTTATTAATGATAGTTTCAATAATGCCTCCAAAATTTCGTTTGTTAATCGATTTCTCAGTTTATTTTTAATTAATTTTAAGCTTGAAAACGCACATTCACAAATACATGTGCTTCCAAAAATAGATAAAACTCGCATAATTTCGCTGTGGAGTAAGGGGTATTTGAAAAATTAGGAAAATATCAGTATAAAAATGATTTAAAAAGTAAAATTGAAAGATATTACAATGTAACTCTTTACCTGCGCAGGCAGGGGCGTAAAAATTGCAAAGTTACTAAACTTGGTCAATGGATGCAAAACACCCTTTGGTACCTGTTAACATTTGTTACTACTAGAAAAAAGATTGTATACAAGTGCGAATTTCTTCCAAGGGATTTCCCGAAAAATATCTATTTATGATGGCCACGTGCAAGTTTGTTTTATTACCACCGAATTTTCCAAAAAATATATATTCCATTCATATGTTTTTACTTATAGCCACCATCTGTCTGTTATATACATTGCATAAATCTAGTATACCCTTTGTACCGAAAGGTACAGGGCCATAACTAGTTTTTGTTTGCAAGCAACGCCTTAAAAGTCCCATTTAACAAGTTTCCTAAAAAATATCGAAAGAATCTCATACCGATTTTTGTGAGTGCATGCTCAAACGAAAAGCAACAACAAATTACATTGAAAATCTGTGGGCCAACAACAAATATACGCAAGGGTTGTTTTTGTGCACACGAGATCAGAGAGCAAAGAGAGTAACAGAGAGTAAGTGAGAGAACGCTCGAAATTGTTTTTGTAATTTGCATTGGCACTGGGTGATATACAGTTAGGGCCGTGCATGTACACGCGCATCGCTGCCTATGCCTAAGAGCCATTACAAAAACAAAAAGAGCCAGATGAGCAATGGGCCTGGACATCCCTGGCATAGATATTTTTCGTTCAACAGAATGAGAGTCGATAGTTAAATACTCTTTTTTGCATTGTATACGTGAATCTGTTCTACAAGTGTTAAAACAGTCACATACTCCGAAAGTATTGAATTGTGAGAAACTAACGATCTATAAATTTAACTAAACAACAAAGCTTAAAGCCGACTTCAATTGCCAGCTCACGGGAAATCCTTGCTCTATTTTTAGATTCACGCTTTTACTCTGCCCGCCTGTACCATGTTACCAAAAATCACTTTTTTCATGATTTCATTCTGCACAAAAACTTGTACTCACAAGTAATCACTCAGCAGCACAGAGCGTTAAATAAAATCTACATCAGAGAACTTCAAGAATGAGTATAATCATGATTTCATCACTCACAAAAATTCTTCAAATAGTCACTCAGTAGCACTGTTCGTTGAATAAAATCAGCGTCGTGCTGCAAAGCCATTGTTCGGTTGAGTTTATTTGTCTCATCTAATGTGCTGTGTTAGCATTTATTCACTCAACACGCATTATTCGCTTGTGTTTGAGTTTTAATTTTTTCCGTCACACAAGCAAACGATGCGCATTTTGTATGTATGTACATATGTATGTATTTGATTTTTGCTTATTAGCAAGTGCAGGTGCAGAGTACGAAAACAAACGAAGCGCAAAGTTCTTCGTTCACACACGTTAACTGGTCGTTCTATTCATTTTGTATGTATGTATGTATTTGATTTAGTTGTTTATTATTTTTTATTATTAGTAATATGTTGAAAATGAAATAATATAATTTTAATTTTGTTATAGTATAAAACTATTTTTCGTTAAATAAATAAGAAATAAAATATTGTTTTGTAAGGTTTTTTCCCCTTTTTCCTTATTATTTAATATTATATAACAAAGATTTTGACTTAATGCTTAAAATGTAAATATTATAGTTGTAAAGCTGTAAAGGCTAAACTCTATGTTTTGTAATTAGTTATTAAATGAACATTTATAATATTAGGGTAAATAAATAAATAAATAATAAAATATTGTTTGATTACAGTAGTTTACAAATTTAAAAAAAAAAAATTTTCGATCCCTTGTCGTTATTATTTCTATATTTTTTCCCCCGATTTTGATGAACAACAACTCTTTTTCAGCTGCCTTGGCTTTTTTTGCTCCGAGTGCACTTTCTGTTATTTCTTGGAAGTAGCCACAGCAGAAAGAAAATTTTACCAAAATAAAATACACGCAGTGAGGCATCAGCAGTGCAGAGGCAGCGCTGCTGACTTCGCACATGCACAAAATCATACGAGTTGATTTTTGCTTTTTGAGTTTTATTCTTGTTCAAAATAATCATTGTTGAGCTTAATGAATGGTTTCAGCATAAGCAAGAATAAACTCAGCGAGCAAAAAAACTTGGCACATTTGAGCGATTTTAAGTCAACAGTGAAAACATGTGCGTAGGCAAGTTTGATTGGTTGAGCGAAATGGCTCGTTTATTCGGGTGTTGATTGTGTACGAACGTTTTTGCAATCACCCGAAGCCATTCTCTGGTTGATATCCAAGTGTCGCTATTGCTTCCATGTGAAGTTTTGCAAGCAAATCAATCAAGCCTGCGATAGCTCAGTTGCAGATTCTCGACCGAAGGTTTGGAGGACAACAACAACAACAATGTGTGCGTGTGTCATTGCTCAACTCACAGCCAACTGCAAAAACAAAATAGTGACAAAAAATAATAGCAAAAAAGGAATTACATATAATACAAACATATGCTTTTCAGCAAGAGACAAAAATTAGTTAATACTAAAAAATAAGAGGTATTAGTAAACATTTTAGTTAAAATTATGAAAATACAAATTCGTGTGTTTTATTCAATTTCAGTTTTTTTAAGCATCAAAAAAACTCATACACTTCGACGGCACATCTTCATAAATAAGGCTTCACAAGCTTCTTGGCAACGATTTCTTGCACATACACACTTGCACAGAAACTATGAATGCACATACATATGTATATGTACCTGTTCCCCATATGCATATGCAGCAGAAACTCGGCAACCTTGCTCGTCTGATACGCATTGTTTAACAAAGGCATTATAACAAATTCGGCAACATTGGTCATTTGCTTCCGCTAGGTACATACATATATATATATGTATATAAGGGTGGCCGCCGCTGGTATGGAGGATTTTTAAGCCGTCGATATCAATAACGCCACATTAAATTACCCATTGATTATATTGGAACATGGTTTTGTCAAACTTACGATTTGGTCGCTATTTATGCATTCATATGAAACTTTTTTATGACCTTTGACCTATTGCCGGACCCATCAAATACATTCGGATCGTTTTTAAATTTTACAGGCGCTATATGCAGGTAAAAAGGAAACTTTTTAGGGGGTGGCGTTAGTAAAATCGTGAGATGTTGCAAAAATGGCCACCCTAATGTATATGTATGTATTACATATATATTTAATGTATATATGGGCAAAGAATATATACATACAAATAGTAATTCTATATTCTTTGGTATGCAGCAGAAGCAATAGAAAATTATGAATAGTTGTATGATAATGCAACTAAATTTATTTTATATTTCTATAACAATGTCAGCTAAATAAGTGCAAGCTTTTTAGTACATGATTTAAAAAGTATTTGGTTTTATTCAATAAAAATCATACATTTTGACGGCAACATTTTCGTCAATAAATCTTCAACAGTTTCATGAACAACTTCTTGCACACATGTACAAGCCTTTGCATTAACAACCTACAAATGTATACATATTTTACCTGCGTTGCTGCTGCTTTGTTTTCATAATTGCGCGCTCACAACAGCACACATTTGCGAATTTGAATAAGCAGACGAGATCAAAACAAAAACGGCAGCCAACAGCTGACTGCCTACATTTTCTTTCATTCTATTCGTTTCACAAACGCACACAAAAGCAACTCAAATGTAAACGCTGAAACCGTCATGATTTTCTGCGCCACCGAGTACTTTTTGTGCGAGTGTTCGTCTCTATTAGTTTGATACTCCTTGTCGTGGAACATGGATATCGATACAAAATAGTCGTCTGCCAAAGAAATAATATCGATATTCCGATATATCGATGCAGTATCGCCCATCCCTACTAGCCTACAAGCCATTTCACTCATCTGTGTCTACGGCTAACGGTGCATCACAAAAAACTATTGGAAGAGTCATTACTAATATAAACTTTCGTGAAAAGATTAAGCCAATTACTTTTTATATAGTCCCTTCTTTGAAACAAAACTTATATCTTGGAATAGATTTTTGGAAAAGTTTCGATTTGCTTCCTCCAGAGCTTACTCAGCAGGTACCGGTCATCTCTAGTATAGCTGATGATAGCCTTAGACCATTGTCCAAAGATCAGAACCTTAGATTACAGTCCGTAATTAAATTATTCCCTTCGTACGCCGAAAAAGGTCTAGGACGAACTAGTGTTTTGTCTCATGTCATAGATGTTGGTAAAGCCAGTCCTATAAAACAAAGACATTATCCTGTCTCTCCAGCTATCGAACAACTTATGTACGGGATAATCGATAAAATGTTATTACTTGATGTGACAGAGGAGAGTTCGAGTTCTTGGTCTTCTCCTTTCATACTTGTCCGTAAGCCCCTTAAGGAGCGCATTTGCTTAGATAGTAGAAAACTTAATGAGGTGACCGTTAAAGATGCATACCCAATTCCATTTATTGAAGGTATTTTAAGCAGGCTGCCAAAGGCTGAATTTATAACAAGCCTAGATTTAAAGGATGCGTTTTGGCAAATTCCGTTAGATCCTCAGTCCAGAGACAATCAGCATTTACCATCCCCGGTAGACCACTATACCAATACAAGGTAATGCCGTTTGGATTATGGAACGCTCCACAAACAATGTCGAGATTAATGGATAAAATTATTCCTACGCACTTGCGTAATGAAGTTTTCATGTATTTGGATGACCTACTTATTGTTTCCGATTCATTTGGAAGGCACTTAGATGTTTTAAAGGAAGTGGAAGAAAAAGCTGGTTTAACCATAAATGTGGAAAAAAGTCATTTCTGCCTCAAAGAGGTTAAGTACTTGGGCCAAGTAATTGGCAACGGCACAATAGGGACTGACCCTAAAAAAGTTTCGGTAATAAAAGATTTCAAGTTAGACGTTATCTCGGTATGACGGGATGGAACCACAAATTTATTAAGAATTATGCAAGTATTGCTTCTGCTTTGACCGATACCTTAAAACAGAAACGTCAATTTGCTTGGACTAAAGAGGCACAAGAATCGTTTGAAACGCTTAAAAAGAGTAAAATTTTCATTTTTTGCTTGTACAGGAAGCAACCTTAAACTAATGGAGATATTCAAGCACTTATACTTGTATTTACTTATATCTTTTGAAGTTTTCATCCGATTTGAAAAATTGTCACAATTTGTGCTGTACTAACACGAACTTTGTTCAAACAAATATAAAGACTTATGAAAAACAAACAAATAAAATTAACTTTCTAATAAAAACCAATAAAAAGAGCCTTTTTTATATGTTCTGCCAAACACCGCACAACTCACACAAATTTAAAAAAAAAAAAACAATATTGTGTAAATTATATTAATAACAAAATAAAATTTATTAACATTTGCATAAAAAAGTTGCGACTCGATACTGAAATTAGTCGTCAATTTTATTGTCTAATATTGTGCTTGTAGCGGAAGCCACCTTAAACTAATTGAGAAATTCAAACACTTGTACACGTTTCTACATATACATAATCTTTTGAAGTTTTCATCCAATTTGAAAAATTGTCTCAATTTGCTGTACTATGACGAACTTTGCTCAAATAAATATAAACAATTATGAAAAACAAACAAATAAAATTAACTTTCTAATAAAAACCAATAAAACAAGCCTTTTTTATGTTCTGCCAAACACCGCACAACACGAGACCGATCCGTTTTGCACCACCACCAATCTGCGCGGACTGTGGAAGACGCAAAACATGTCTTTTTTGAGTGTCCAAGATTTTCTGCCGAAAGGGAAGAGCTAAGCGTTGGAATCGGGAGACCTTTTATAGTTTCTGATTTGATAGGTATCCTACTTAGCTCGCAAAACAATTGGTCGTCTGTGAGCCATATTTCAGAAGAAATCCTCAAATCTTTGCGTCGCGCTGAATGCCAGCGCAGAAGTTTTCAATCCTAGATGAGAATCTAGCTGCGGCTTTCATGCCTTCTCCCCCTCGCGAAGTAATACTCCACGGTGGTACCGTGAGAGGGAAATGGAGAGTAGGTGGTAGGTTTAGTGGGTGAGGTAACACAAGTTCCACACTTTTCGGCTTTTCAAGCTTCCACCACCAATAAAAAAAAAAAAAAAAATTAATTTAGAATCTATTGGGAAGATCTAGAATATTATATCGCTTCAATCGTCTAGTATCTGCGCTATTATCTAATAAGTTTATAGCTAATGAGTTTTCATGAAAATTTAGTCTGTTTATGTATGTTTCTGTACGTTGCTTAATTTCATCATTTACATAACATATGTTGAGGACCTTGTGTATTTGATAATTACTAACATACCAGGGTGCCCTGACAATATTTCTGAGTGTGCTTGATTGGTATCTTTGAAGTATCTCGATATTAGATGTACTTGCCGTACCCCAAAGTTGCAAGGCATAGGTCCATACTGGCTTTAAAATTGCTTTGTAAAGACGGATTTTATTTTCCAAGCTGAGTTGGGACCGAGGTCAATACATTTGCCTTGAGCTGGGTTTGCTTACACCTAATGTGTTTTTTCCAGGTGAGCCTTCGGTCCAAGTACACGCCAAGGTATTTAACCTCTTCTTCTTCCGGTATCGACAAACCAAAAAGGGTAACTGGGGGACATTTTCCACGCCTCAAAGTAAAAGTTACTTGGACTGATTTTTGACTGTTTACTGCAATTCTCCACTTTTTTAACCATGCTTCGAGTAATCCAAGCTGATTTTGCAAATACCGGGATGCGTCAGCCGAGCTCTCGCTATTTGAAATAATTGCAGTATCGTCGGCATATGTTGCAACCTCAACATTGTTTGTTATCGGCAGGTTTGCTGTAAAAATTGTGTATAGCCCCGGCCCAAGTACGCTGCCTTGTGGCACACCAGCATTTATTGGGTACAGCTGCGAGCATTCGTCAGCATGTTGAACGTAAAACTTTCTATTGCAAAGGTAGGACTTAAAAAGCAGGAAGTACGGTGCTGGAAGCCATTTCTTGATTTTATATAGGACGCCTGAGTGCCACACCCTATCAAATGCATGTTTAACATCAAGGAATGCAGCAGCGCAATACTGCTGGTTTTCGAATGCATCTACAATCTTTTTAACAATACGATGACATTGTTCTATTGTGCTATGTCCTCTTCTGAACCCAAACTGATGTTCGGGTATAATGCTCAGGTTTTCCAAATCCACAGACAATCTTCTTAATCTTCTTTTTGTTATAACGTTAAAAAATATTGTAATAATATATCAATTTTATAATTTGTAAGTTTAAATATCGATCTATTATTGTGCATTTTAAGTTTTTTAATAAATATTTTTGTTGGCACATGATAGCGATTACAAATACTTCATTAAGCTTAAGGCCATAGTAGCTATAACTTACTTTTAAGTAACGGGCAATTTGCAATTTCGCGTTATTAATTTTTAATATTAATATTAATAAAAAAAAACGTCTTCTGGTCGTTCATTTAACCAGTGATCCACTGTACTAGCACACACAACGCCGAGTTTGTTTATTGATTACACAGGTCTACAAAGCACACATGCTCTAACGCTCTCTCAGGCAATTCATGCAACGCCTCCTCTATCATTTCCCCTTATGACACTGTTTTACTCACACTGCTGGCACACATATTGTGTGGATTGGAGCGGCTGCACTGCATCATTAAATTTCCTTTTTCGGTCTTAAGAGACTACTTTTGTTTACTCGCGCTTTTATACAATTAAACGCCAAACACATACACATTTCCCCTTATGACGCAACCACTCACGCACGGTTGACACACATATTGTGTGGATTGTAAGAGCGACTGCACAGGAGCATTCAATTTCCTTTGGTCTTTGAGAGTGAAGTTTGTTTTCCCGCGTTTTTATACAAATTAAACACCAAACACATACACAGAATTGCCGCCAACGCATACAAGCGGCGCATACATCGCGATACACACACAACCGATTGGTTTTGTTTTTGACATCTCGCTCATTCTAAATCTACACCCGCCATGTTTCCAATTCAAATTCGATGACATTTTTATAATTGTACCGGTGTAATTTAAATTACAGTGGCTCACAGCTTAAATGAACCAACCCATTTTTAAAACTAAAATAAGAATTTTACTAACATAATTTAAAGGCAGATGTGTAAATAAAATATCAATTGCACTATCGGTAAAAAAATCATGGTCATGCCGCCGAAAAATGGCGGAGATATAAACGTGAGTTAAAATTTATGGGCTAATTTGAATGGAATATCACAAATTATAATATTTTGTTTAAAAACGACCTCAAATAAGCCAGTACAGAATGGTACAAAATAATATCTGAAGTCACCTCTAAATTTGTAAATTCCGCACCAAACCGAAAAAAAACTAAAAAGGGGTGAAAATAAAACAAAAATTACTTTTTTATTTTTTAAGTTTTTGGTCCCAATAAGCTTTGACATGAAATAAGTCAGGGTGTTTTGTTTTTATACCCTGTACCGTATGGTACAAAGGGTATATTGTCTTTGTGCAAGCCGAAAATGTATGTAACGTACAGAAGGAGAAGTCGGAGACCCCCAAAGTTACCTAAAGTATGATCAGAGTGACTAGAGAAGTCGATATACCCATGTCCGTCTGTCCGTCTGTCCGTATGAACGCCTAGATCTCAGAGATGGTAAGAGCTAGAGCAACCAAACTTTCAGATAAGATCCCTTATTAATCCATAGGAGACAAGTTTATTTTATTTTTTTGATATCGGGACTACATTATATAGCTCCCATAGGGGTGTTTCAGAGGACCTCGAAAAAAAGCAAAAGTTTTCGATGGATAATTCGTTTGTTTATGAAGATATCATAACCAAATTTGGTAATCGGAAGTTTTTTAGAAACCCAGCACTGTACCAAATTTTATCAAAATCGGTTGACTATATCATATAGGTCCCATAGGATCGATCGGTCGAAAATTTGTTTTTTTTACAAAATTCGTTGTGTTTCGTTTGTTTGTGAAGATATTGTAACCAAATTTGACATTAAGAAGTTTTTTAGAGTTCCCAAGCACTGTACCAAATTTGATCAAAATCGGTTGACTATATCATATAGCTCCCATAGGACCAATCGGTCAAAAAATCGTGTTTTGTACAAAATTCGTTGTGTTTCGTTTATTTGTAAAGATATTGTAACCAAATTTGGCATTAAGAAGTTTTTTAGAGTTCCCAAGCACTGTACCAAATTTGATCAAAATCGGTTGACTATATTATATAGCTCCCATAGGGCCAATCGGTCAAAAAAACCCTTTTTGTACAAAATTAGTTGTGATTCGTTTGTTTGTGAAGATATTGTAACCAAATTTGGCATTCAGAAGTTTTTTAGAGATTTTCAACACTGTACCAAATTTTATCAAAATCGGTTGACTATATCATATAGCTCCCATAGGGCCGATCGGTCGAAAAAAAGTTGTTGATTAAAAATTCGTCTGTTTTTGGTTGTTTATGAAGGTATCATAATCTAATTTGGCAATCAAATGTCTTTTGGTGTTCGTAAGCAATTTACCGGATTTTATTGCAAGCAGTGGTACAGGGTATCCCAAAGTCGTCCGCGCCCGACTTTAACGTACGCCATCTTTTGTTATAACATCGTTAAAAAATATTGTAAAAATATATCAAGTTGATAATTTGTAAGTTTAAATATCGATCTATTATTGTGCATTTTAAGTTTTTTAATAAATATTTTTGTTAGCATTACAAATACTTCATTAAGCTTAAGGCCATAGTAGCTATAGCTTACTTTTAAGTAACGGGAAATTTGCAATTTCGCGTTATTAATTTTTATACCCTGTACCGTATGGTACAAAGGGTATATTGTGTTTGTGCAAGCTGAAAATGTATGTAACGTACAGAAGGAGAAGTCGGAGACCCCCCAAAGTTAATTAAAGTATGATCAGAGTGACTAGAGAAGTCGATATACCCATGTCCGTCTGTCCGTATGAACGCCTAGATCTCAGAGATGGTAAGAGCTAGAGCAACCAAACTTTCAGATAATATCCCTTATTAATCCATAGGAGACAAGTTTATTTTATTTTTTTGATATCGGGACTTCATTATATAGCTCCCATAGGGGTGTTTCAGAGGACCTCGAAAAAAAGCAAAAGTTTTAGATGGATAATTCGTTTGTTTATAAAGATATCATAACCAAATTTGGCAATCGGTAGTTTTTTAGAAACCCCCAGCACTGTGCCAAATTTTATCAAAATCGGTTGACTATATCATATAGGTCCCATAGGATCGATCGGTCGAAAATTTGTTTTTTTTACAAAATTCGTTGTGTTTCGTTTGTTTGTGAAGATATTGTTACCAAATTTGGCATTAAGAAGTTTTTTAGAGTTCCCAAACACTATACCAAATTTGATCTAAATCGGTTGACTATATCATATAGCTCCCATAGGACCAATCGGTCAAAAAATCGTGTTTTGTACAAAATTCGTTGTGTTTCGTTTATTTGTAAAGATATTGTAACCAAATTTGGCATTCAGAAGTTTTTTGGAGATGTTCAACACTGTACCAAATTTGATCAAAATCGGTTGACTATATTATATAGCTCCCATAGGGCCAATCGGTCAAAAAAACGCTTTTTGTACAAAATTTGTTGTGTTTCGTTTGTTTGTGAAGATATTGTAACCAAATTTGGCATTCAGAAGTTTTTTAGAGATTTTCAACACTGTACCAAATTTTATCAAAATCGGTTGACTATATCATATAGCTTCCATAGGGCCAATCGGTCAAAAAAACGTTTTTTGCACAAAATTCGTTGTGTTTCGTTTGTTTGTGAAGATATTGTAACCAAATTTGGCATTCATAAGTTTTTTAGAGATCTTCAACACTGTACCAAATTTTATCAAAATCGGTTGACTATATCATATAGCTCCCATAGGGCCGATCGGTCGAAAAAAAGTTTTTGATTAAAAATTCGTCTGTTTTTGGTTGTTTATGAAGGTATCATAATCTAATTTGGCAATCAAATGTCTTTTGGTGTTCGTAAGCAATTAACCGGATTTTATTGCAAGCAGTGGTACAGGGTATCCCAAAGTCGTCCGCGCCCGACTTTAACGTACGCCATCTTTAATATTAATATTAATAAAAAAAAAAGTCTTCTGGTCGTTCATTTAACCTGTGACCCACTGTACTAGCACACACAACGCTGAGTTTGTTTATTGTCTACACAGGTCTACAAAGCACACATGCTCTAACTCTCTCTCAGGCAATTCATGCAACGCCTCCTCTATCATTTCCCCTTATTACACTGTTTCACTCACACTGCTGGCACACATATTGTGTGGATGGGAGCGGCTGCACTGCATCATTAAATTTCCTTTTTCGGTTTTAAGAGACTACTTTTGTTTACTCGCGCTTTTATACAATTAAACGCCAAACACATACACATTTCCCCTTGTGACGCAACCACTCACGCACGGTTGACACGCATATTGTGTGGATTGTAAGAGCGACTGCACAGGAGCATTAATTTCCTTTTTGGTCTTTGAGAGTGAAGTTTGTTTTCCCGCGTTTTTATACAAATTAAACACCAAACACATGCACAGCACTGACACCAACACATTCAAGCGGCGCATACAGCGCGATACACACACAGCCGTTTGGTTTTGTTGGTGGCAACTCGCTCATTCTCATTCTACACGCGCTATGTTTCCAATTCAATTTCAATGGCATTTGTTTAATTGTAACTGTGTAATTCAAATTAGCGCCATGCATATACAGTGGCTCACAGCTAAAATTAACAAACCCATTTTTAACACTAAAGTAAGAGATTTACTAACAAAATTTAAAGGCAGATGTGTAAATTAAATTTCATTGCACTATCGGTAAAAAAAATCATGGTTACGCCGCCGAAAAATGGCGGCGATATAAAGGTCAGTTAAAATTTATGGGGTATTTTGAATGGAATATCATAAATTATAGAATTGGGAAAAAATATTACCTGAAGTAACCTCTAAATTTGTAAATTCCGCACCAAAACGTCTTAACAGTGTATCAGATCAAAAGGCGGCCATACTAAATACTAAAAAGGGTGAAAATATAAAAAAAATAATATATAAATAAATATTTATTATTTATTATTTATTATTTATTATTTATTATTTATTATTTATTATTTATTATTTATTATTTATTATTTATTATTTATTATTTATTATTTATTATTTATTATTTATTATTTATTATTTATTATTTATTATTTATTATTTATTATTTATTATTTATTATTTATTATTTATTATTTATTATTTATTATTTATTATTTATTATTTATTATTTATTATTTATTATTTATTATTTATTATTTATTATTTATTATTTATTATTTATTATTTATTATTTATTATTTATTATTTATTATTTATTATTTATTATTTATTATTTATTATTTATTATTTATTATTTATTATTTATTATTTATTATTTATTATTTATTATTTATTATTTATTATTTATTATTTATTATTTATTATTTATTATTTATTATTTATTATTTATTATTTATTATTTATTATTTATTATTTATTATTTATTATTTATTATTTATTATTTATTATTTATTATTTATTATTTATTATTTATTATTTATTATTTATTATTTATTATTTATTATTTATTATTTATTATTTATTATTTATTATTTATTATTTATTATTTATTATTTATTATTTATTATTTATTATTTATTATTTATTATTTATTATTTATTATTTATTATTTATTATTTATTATTTATTATTTATTATTTATTATTTATTATTTATTATTTATTATTTATTATTTATTATTTATTATTTATTATTTATTATTTATTATTTATTATTTATTATTTATTATTTATTATTTATTATTTATTATTTATTATTTATTATTTATTATTTATTATTTATTATTTATTATTTATTATTTATTATTTATTATTTATTATTTATTATTTATTATTTATTATTTATTATTTATTATTTATTATTTATTATTTATGGCCGTCAGCCAATAGGTATCACAAGGGGAATAACGTGTAATCACGCTGGTGGTACGCGCCGTAATTGTGGTACACTACTGGTAGTGCGACTATACTCTCCCCGTGAGGGCGGCTGGAAGCAGGCCCATGGTAAGGTCATGTCTCTGCCATGTGGTGCTGACTAATTGTAGTCGGGCGAAGAGAAGAACACTCTTTCATAAAAAATTACCCCAATCTAAGGTGGAACATCATACGCCGATAGATGCATGGCCGAGGGGTCGCTCGGTCGTTAGTATGCGGACTCTGGATACCTGTCAACCTCCAGTTTCAAATAGCTGACTTCCCACGGCATCTCGGGCAATCCCGTGGGTGACCTCCATGACCCGTGTTTTTAACATATTGTATGGATATTAATTTAAACAATTCTGATGAGTTTGATGTCACTCTAAAAGCATAACCCCAGGGAGAAGCCTGCACGGCGACTCCTACATGTACCGCTACAGCTGAAGTGCTGCAGAATACAACCCCCCTAAGCGGCGCTGATGGGCACGTTTCAGGGAACCGGGTGCTATCACCGGAACCTGTTCACATGGAACAGCCGGAACTACCGGTACCAAGTCAACAGAGGGGACTAATGGTTAGACAACGGCAGCTCGAGGTGATGGCCGCTAGCTCCGAGGACGAACCGTTGGTCTCTGACGGAGACGAAACTGCTAGCGTTGGCTCGCAGAAATCTTCAGGCACCGTCATCGGAGCCGCACTCCAGACCCTCAATCTGGATCAACAGCCTTCGTTTGTGAAGCTGTCGTCCCGGGAGAAAAAACTCCTGAAGAGAGCCCTTGACAAGGGTCTCTCCAGAGCAGAAGCTCTAGCTTCCATCTCATCGGCACCCTCCGCGACACAGGTCAAGAGGGGCCGATCGGATGAAAAATCGCCACCCACGGCGGTAAAAAAGCAAAAGCGGACCCAAGCGGTGTCCAATAAGATGCCCTACAGCAGCGTAGTGAAAGGCGTCAAGCTAGGCTTTATTTCTAATGCTGCAGCGCTTTCATCCGAGCAAATGGCACGGATTAAAAGTGCAATTCTTGAGGCCACCCTGGAGTACGTCGGTGAGGTGAAACCCCAGTTTGAAGGATGTGTCCTTCGCACTAACTGGGTTTTGCTGATATGTGCGAACGACTCCACGGCCTCATGGGTGAAGAGCAACTTCTGCCACATCAAAAGCAAAGTTGCCCTTGACATCAAGTTGATGACGGAGGAGGAGTTTCCACGTTCCCATGTGGTTCGCGGCTACTTCCCCAACAGCATCGATTTGACCAATGAGAGAGTTTTGGCGGCTGTTAGTGCCCAAAATTCTGTTTGCACCTCGCAATGGCGAGTAATACAGAGGTTGACACAAGGTCAACTTCTGCATCTCGTCCTTGCGGTTGATGGGTCATCCTATCAACAACTGGTGGAACAGAATGGGCTTATCTACTACCATTTCGGGAAGGTAAGGCTTAGTCTCAGGGGTGCTGGCCCCAAGGCTGCTGAGCCCCCGATGGTAGCAGATGCAAGCCAGGAGGCTGGGAAAACAGCCCCAACACCCCCTGTGAAGGTGACTGCCACGCCGGTGGTAGCCACTGTGAGGGCACCTGTGCCGTCGACCCCCACGGAGGTAGCTGTTGCCCCCTCCGGCAACGATCCGCGTCCTTCGACAAGCAAAGCTGCTGGGCATGCGAGTCAAGGACAACGGAAGGGCGCTGCTACCGCGCGGACTATCGTGTCCAAAGCGGAAAAACTGCCGAAGGGCGCTAGAGGCAATGGGTCTCGTCGAGGCAAACTCAACAGCCTCGTGCAGCGCTCCATAAAGGAGAGTCATGAGCGCCATTAAAGTGCTCCAGGCGAACCTGCACCACGCCAAAGGGGCGTCAGCCACCATGTGCAGGACCTTCGCCGAGAACAAAATCGACCTGGCTCTCATCCAGGAGCCTTGGTCGAATGGTGGCCAAGTCCGTGGACTTAGCGTCACTACAAGTAAGTTGTTGTATTTTCGTCAAGTGGATGTGCCTCGCGCTGCGATGCTCATTGACAATAGTGTCAATTATCTTCCATTAACGAATTTCATCTCCAGAGATCTAGTGGCCGCGCTGATACAAGTGGCTACTGAGAGCGGCACGAAGGAGATAGCTGTGGCGGCAGCTTATTTTCCTGGTGACACGGCAGACGCTCCGCCGACAGAGGTCAGGCGGCTTGTTGACCACTGTAAACAACAAAAAACACAGTTGGTCATCGGCTGCGACGCCAACGCGCACCATACCATCTGGGGCAGCAGCGACGTCAATATCAGAGGTGAGTCCCTTTTAGAGTATCTATTGTGTAGTCAATTAGATATTATCAATAAAGGAAATAAACCTACCTTCATAAACGCTATCAGAGAAGAGGTTCTAGACCTCACTCTGGCTAGCAACTCCCTGTCCCATCTCATTAGTAACTGGAGGGTTACTAATGAGGCAACTCTCTCAGACCATCAGCACATTAGGTTTGATCTACCGGGGCGGGCGGAGTTAGAGCAGAGGGTTTTTAACCCAAAGAAAACCAATTGGGTACTTTTTCAGACCTTGGTTGAGCATAGGGCTGACTCTTTGGTCTCAAATATCAACTCGGTTGACGAGATTGACCTGGCTGCAAGTCAGCTTGAAGATGTGCTAGTCTCCTCCTTCCATGAGAGCACGGTTGAGCGTTCCTTCCGATCGAAACGTGAGGTTCCGTGGTGGAACGCCAACCTAACTGCTAAAAGGAAAACAGTAAGGAGACTCTTCAACAAAGCCAGGAAAACAAAACAGTGGGAAGAGTACAAGGCTGCTCTCACTGACTACAATAAAGACATAAGGAATTCTAAAAGGGATACCTGGAGGAATTTCTGTAGTAATGTCCAAAACCTCACAGAAGCGGCTAGACTCCAGCGAGTTATGGCCAAAGAACCTTCAAATGGGGTTGGTCTACTAAGTAAGAGTGATGGCTCTTTCACTACAGACCGAAAGGAAACTCTGGAGCTTCTACTCCAAACTCACTTTCCAGGTTCGATCATTTGTGACGGAGTTGCCCAATCCGAAGATTATGAACCTAATATACTACGGGCTGCCAGAACATCTGGCAAAATATTCGATGCTGACAAGGTTCGGTGGGCGATAAACTCATTCGATCCCTTTAAAGCGCCAGGAGGAGATGGGATCTTCCCAGCACTTCTTCAGAATTGCCTGGAGACCATCTTACATCCTCTGATTCGTCTGTTTAGAGCAAGCTTCGATTGGGGCTTTATACCCCGTCCTTGGAGGAGGGTGCGGGTAGTTTTCATCCCCAAGGCTGGAAACAGGCCACTTGACAAGCCCAAATCTTACAGACCCATCAGTCTTACCTCTTTTCTTCTGAAGACGGTAGAGAGACTTCTCGACCTACATATCAGAAACAAACTGCACAGTACAATCCCATTGCACTCGACGCAGTTTGCATACGTTAAAGGAAAGTCAACAGAGGTTGCCTTACACCACTTAGTTAGAAAAATTGAAAAAGCCTTCGAATCCAGGAACATAGCTTTGTGCGCATTCCTAGATGTTGAGGGTGCTTTCGACAATACCAACTACGGTTCTATATCCAGGGCGCTGGCTCGTAGGGATATTGACCGTAACACTGTTGCATGGATAGAGGCCATGCTTCGTCAGAGAGATATAACATCAACCCTGAATGGTACCTCTGTCAGCATAAGAGCTGTAAAGGGTTGTCCACAAGGGGGTGTGTTATCTCCACTGCTATGGTCCCTGGTAATCGATGAACTGCTAATCAAACTGTCGGGACTTGGTTATGAGGCCATCGGCTACGCAGACGACCTAGCTATAATAGTGACAGGGAAATACGAGAGCACCATCACAGATGTGATGGAACAAGCCCTCCAAGTAACCCTTAACTGGTGCCTAAGTGAAGGACTTAGCATCAATCCCCAAAAAGCCGTGGTTGTTCCCTTTACGAAGAGATACAACACGAGTCTTAGGAACCTGACCATTAATGGAACAGAGGTGGTGTTCTCCAGTCAGGTTAAGTACCTAGGAATAGTCCTGGATAAACGGCTAAACTGGAACTCCCACCTAGAGTTAGTGCTCTCAAAGGCCACTCGAGCTTTATGGGCTTGCAGGAAATTCTTTGGTAGCACTTGGGGTTTCACACCCAATATAATAGATTGGTTGTACCGTATGATGGTCCGCCCTATTATCACGTACGCAGCCCTTGTGTGGTGGCCCAAGGTGCAGCAAAGCGGAGCAATTAAAAAGTGCAGTAAGCTACAAAGACTGATATGCCTATCTCTGTCGGGAGCAATGCGTACATGTCCTACAGCTGTAATGGAGACAGTCCTCGGACTGACTCCACTGCACATACATATCAAAAAGTCAGCTATGCAAAGTCTTCTGCGGATCCGGATCACGTCTGGACTCGTGGAGAGTGACACAGGCCATGCTGCACTTATATGTTCTCTTCCTGGCCTTTCGATCTGCTCAAGATCAGATTATATGACCACGGAACTTCTCCATAATAGGAAATTTAGATCTCTCATTCCAAATCGCGAGACTTGGACTGAAGGCAACCCCTGTGGTAACCTCCGGTGCCAGCAATGGTTTACGGATGGTTCCAAGACGGAACAGGGTGTAGGTGCTGGAGTTGTCGGACCCAACACCAGAATCTCTATTGCAATGGGTATCTGGCCCAGTGTCTTTCAAGCAGAGATTCACGCCTTAGAGGTCTGCGCCCACAGTATCCTCCTTAAAGGTACTAGGGGTGCTAACATTTACATATTTACAGATAGCCAGGCCGCTATCAGCGCATTGTCCTCGTGGAGAATCTCCTCCAAGCTGGTTAGGGAATGCGTGAACAAAATCCAACTCCTGTCCTCCAATAACAGAGTCACACTCTGTTGGGTTCCTGGACATTCAAGAGTGGAAGGTAATTCGACAGCTGATGAGCTCGCAAGACTGGGCTCCTCTTCGCCCACCACTTGCCCCGCGCCCTTCTGTGGCATCAGCTGGTCGACAATGAAAACTATGGTCAACAAATGGGCCTTAAGTGAACATAGGAGATATTGGTTCTCTTTACCGAATTTAAGACAGGCAAAAGTGCTTGTCTCACCTTCGGATGCAAACCGAACTATAGGTCTTGGTAGAGCAGACCTAAGGTTCCTGGTAGCCTACTTGTCTGGGCACCATACTGTAAGTTATCACTTACAAAAAATGGGTCTATCGGACTCCTCAGAGTGCAGGCTTTGTTTTGAAGACGACGAGACGACCAAACACATCTTGTGTGACTGTCCAGCAATAGTGTGGGACAGAGTCACACATTTGGGAGCTGAACGGATCACCCCGTTTCAGCTACGCCGAATCCCAACGAAAGACTTACTGCTCTTCATAAGGGAGGCAGATGGTCTTTTGTCCTAAAAGAATGGGTAAGGTACAATAGATCTTGAGGTCGCAGTGCCCACTCTCTGTTGTGAGAGAACCTAACTATTTAAAAAAATAAAAAAAAAAAAAATTTATTATTTATTATTTATTATTTATTATTTATTATTTATTATTTATTATTTATTATTTATTATTTATTATTTATTATTTATTATTTATTATTTATTATTTATTATTTATTATTTATTATTTATTATTTATTATTTATTATTTATTATTTATTATTTATTATTTATTATTTATTATTTATTATTTATTATTTATTATTTATTATTTATTATTTATTATTTATTATTTATTATTTATTATTTATTATTTATTATTTATTATTTATTATTTATTATTTATTATTTATTATTTATTATTTATTATTTATTATTTATTATTTATTATTTATTATTTATTATTTATTATTTATTATTTATTATTTATTATTTATTATTTATTATTTATTATTTATTATTTATTATTTATTATTTATTATTTATTATTTATTATTTATTATTTATTATTTATTATTTATTATTTATTATTTATTATTTATTATTTATTATTTATTATTTATTATTTATTATTTATTATTTATTATTTATTATTTATTATTTATTATTTATTATTTATTATTTATTATTTATTATTTATTATTTATTATTTATTATTTATTATTTATTATTTATTATTTATTATTTATTATTTATTATTTATTATTTATTATTTATTATTTATTATTTATTATTTATTATTTATTATTTATTATTTATTATTTATTATTTATTATTTATTATTTATTATTTATTATTTATTATTTATTATTTATTATTTATTATTTATTATTTATTATTTATTATTTATTATTTATTATTTATTATTTATTATTTATTATTTATTATTTATTATTTATTATTTATTATTTATTATTTATTATTTATTATTTATTATTTATTATTTATTATTTATTATTTATTATTTATTATTTATTATTTATTATTTATTATTTATTATTTATTATTTATTATTTATTATTTATTATTTATTATTTATTATTTATTATTTATTATTTATTATTTATTATTTATTATTTATTATTTATTATTTATTATTTATTATTTATTATTTATTATTTATTATTTATTATTTATTATTTATTATTTATTATTTATTATTTATTATTTATTATTTATTATTTATTATTTATTATTTATTATTTATTATTTATTATTTATTATTTATTATTTATTATTTATTATTTATTATTTATTATTTATTATTTATTATTTATTATTTATTATTTATTATTTATTATTTATTATTTATTATTTATTATTTATTATTTATTATTTATTATTTATTATTTATTATTTATTATTTATTATTTATTATTTATTATTTATTATTTATTATTTATTATTTATTATTTATTATTTATTATTTATTATTTATTATTTATTATTTATTATTTATTATTTATTATTTATTATTTATTATTTATTATTTATTATTTATTATTTATTATTTATTATTTATTATTTATTATTTATTATTTATTATTTATTTTTATATTTATTATATATGCGTTCAATTAATAAAATAAACGATATCTACAACAGTGGTTTTATACATCGTAACTTTGTGTTATATTAACGAAATTGTATAATAAACTATGCATTATAAATTAAAAGAATTAAATGTAAACATTTATTAAGATTTTTTAACCAAAACTAGATCTTTAAAGCGGCTTGTGCACGTCATTTCTAATGTAATGTTTTTCGCAATAACTGAATCAGACAATAAACGATTTATAATCCATGATTAAGCGCTGTTAAAAATAAACGTATAGTACGTGATTTTTGTTGAACTTCCTCAATAATAAATTTTAATAAAAGTTAAGTTTTGAAATATTACTCAATACAATAACTTTACTTTGCTTTCGATTGATTAAAAAATGTGTCGTTTTTATTAATGCATTTCATTTAGCCAATAGTCACGCACGATCATAATAGAATTGCGCGTAACAGGTGGTCTTATAGTGTCTAAGGACCCACAAGCTTTTGGAACTGTTATGTGTGTGTGTTAGGGAACAAATATAAATGTGCAAGGAAGCGTCGGGAAATATTTGTCAATGTATTTGTATTTAATTTGGCGCTAAAAATTTGGTTATGTATGTGTTAGGGAACAAATATAAATATGCAAGGAAGCGTCGGGAAATATTTATCAATGTATTTGTATTTAATTTGGCGCCAAAAATTTTTTAACACACGAACATAAAGTCACACATATAAACAAGCCATCGAACAATGGGCCAAGACTAAAGATTTTGTTACATTTTGGAATTTATTCGAATTAATGTTTAAAAATTTTCTTTTGTTAGTAAATGGAACGAAATGAATAATAAATAATAAATAATAAATAATAAATAATAAATAATAAATAATAAATAATAAATAATAAATAATAAATAATAAATAATAAATAATAAATAATAAATAATAAATAATAAATAATAAATAATAAATAATAAATAATAAATAATAAATAATAAATAATAAATAATAAATAATAAATAATAAATAATAAATAATAAATAATAAATAATAAATAATAAATAATAAATAATAAATAATAAATAATAAATAATAAATAATAAATAATAAATAATAAATAATAAATAATAAATAATAAATAATAAATAATAAATAATAAATAATAAATAATAAATAATAAATAATAAATAATAAATAATAAATAATAAATAATAAATAATAAATAATAAATAATAAATAATAAATAATAAATAATAAATAATAAATAATAAATAATAAATAATAAATAATAAATAATAAATAATAAATAATAAATAATAAATAATAAATAATAAATAATAAATAATAAATAATAAATAATAAATAATAAATAATAAATAATAAATAATAAATAATAAATAATAAATAATAAATAATAAATAATAAATAATAAATAATAAATAATAAATAATAAATAATAAATAATAAATAATAAATAATAAATAATAAATAATAAATAATAAATAATAAATAATAAATAATAAATAATAAATAATAAATAATAAATAATAAATAATAAATAATAAATAATAAATAATAAATAATAAATAATAAATAATAAATAATAAATAATAAATAATAAATAATAAATAATAAATAATAAATAATAAATAATAAATAATAAATAATAAATAATAAATAATAAATAATAAATAATAAATAATAAATAATAAATAATAAATAATAAATAATAAATAATAAATAATAAATAATAAATAATAAATAATAAATAATAAATAATAAATAATAAATAATAAATAATAAATAATAAATAATAAATAATAAATAATAAATAATAAATAATAAATAATAAATAATAAATAATAAATAATAAATAATAAATAATAAATAATAAATAATAAATAATAAATAATAAATAATAAATAATAAATAATAAATAATAAATAATAAATAATAAATAATAAATAATAAATAATAAATAATAAATAATAAATAATAAATAATAAATAATAAATAATAAATAATAAATAATAAATAATAAATAATAAATAATAAATAATAAATAATAAATAATAAATAATAAATAATAAATAATAAATAATAAATAATAAATAATAAATAATAAATAATAAATAATAAATAATAAATAATAAATAATAAATAATAAATAATAAATAATAAATAATAAATAAATAAATAAATAAATATTTATTTATATATTATTTTTTTTATATTTTCACCCTTTTTAGTATTTAGTATGGCCGCCTTTTGATCTGATACACTGTTAGGACGTTTTGGTGCGGAATTTACAAATTTAGAGGTGACTTCAGGTAATATTTTTTCCCAATTCTGTATTGGCTTATTTGAGGACGTTTTTAAACGAAAAATTATAATTTATGATATTCCATTCAAAACACCCCATAA